>OY979701.1:83710690-85181320 GCA_963855925.1 Inga laurina | reverse complement strand
AGGCAAAGACCATGAAACTTATACATGTGAATGATGTAAGAATCAAGGCCCCACTAAATGAATTTTCTTTCCAGTCAGACAGATCCTTGGAAGACAAAGTAGAACGAAGCAAAGGAAAGAATTAACAATTATAAATACAATTCAATCTAGAACAACTCCTGTCTCATGGCTAAACTTTAGGCTTGGCTCTGCTTAAACTACATTCAACTAAAGAATGGATAGGACATGAAACAAGTTTATCTTAATGGCGTCAAAATCAAGACTTGTTCTCCACTGTATGAAGGTAAAATTATTTACTTATTTTTATCAGAATAAACATGAACAAAATTCAAGGACGTCTTATCTTACTGTATCTGACGTAAAACTCCAGAAGAACAAGAAATCGCAAGGAGGGAAAATTAAAAAGAATATTTTCCATTAACGGTAAAAAAATTTGCTTAGAAGAAACTCCCAATGATAGCTAACTTGCCGAGGGAAAAAACAGGGCAAAAAAACACAGTACTATTATTGTATTCGGTGTAATTCAAATCAATATATACTATTAATAGTGATGGCTTCATCATGAATGGTCCAAATGTCGTGCCCACGTCATCATTACTTCCATTTATCATTGGTCAATTTATTTAATATTCCCTTTTTATCTGACGTGTGCTGCCACTCAATGCTTATTCATTATTCAGATTACAGTTTAACTTTAAAGTGTCATTTGAAATTTAAAATTCAAATCACCCCATCTCATTTTATTTTTTAACCGCTTCATTTTCTCTCATTCTCATTAGATTCTCCTTCTCATCACTCATCTCCTATTATCTCTCGTCTCCGACGTTCTGGTTTCTTTTGACTCTTCCAAACAGAGTTCGACTTGTGCGCCATGTTCGATTTCTCTCCAATTCCCTGTTGGAAGGAGGAAGGATTGATCCATACTCTGAGAAGGCGAGGTATCACGTTGTAGGCACTAGAATTGGATATCGCATGTTTCTTCATGTTTCAAACTCCGTCACATCTCCAAGCTCTCCATAGGTTCGTCTCTTTCTTCTTCTTCTTCAGCCTTTTGGTCGGTTTGCGCCTGTGTGGGGGAAAAATATACAAGGTCAGGAGCTTAAAGACTATGGCACATCTTCGACTGTAAGCATTTTTCAGTCTTCCTGTTGTGATAAAAAGTCAGTATGCTGGATATCTATAGGCTATACCTTGCTTATTCTTTCTATCTTGCAGCTTGCACCATCAAAGGCTGCCCTTACTTTTGGCAAAAATACACATGTGATTTTTTTAAAGTACGCCCAGCAGCAAATGCTTTTTTTTTGGAGCAAAAGTAACTATGTGTTTACAAAACAAATGCAAAAGTCACAGACTCTATCAAAAAAAAAAAACGCTGACTGTTGAAAAGAATGATTTTGACTAACTCTAATAACATGGATGGTGATTTGGCATATTAAGTAGTATTTGGAATATTTAACTCTTAAAAAAAAAGATAATACACTAAACACTTGTAAAAAAGAAATAACACTCGTAGAAAAATAAAAAATAACACTTGCCAAGCTAATTAATTAATTAGAAGCATTAGAACATCATTTACTTGGAAAAAAAAAAGCATAACACTATCAAACGAAAGAGCAGGGTCGAAGGAGCATGAGTGACGGTGAAGTAGCACGACCGCGAAATCAAATCGAAAGGCGACAGATTACAACATTATTAGTCATTTTAACAACTTCCTCTAGCACCCCTTCATCACCTACAAGATCCACAAATGTTGATGTATCAAGGGTAACTTTGAACTTTATTTGGATTTCATCACTTTCATGAGAAGCTGCAACACAAACTTCATATTAACAACTTACACATCAATATTTACAATTACATATGTAGACATTAACAGCACATTAACAACACTTTTTTTATCATCATATCAGCATTTTCTAATAACACAAACCACACTCACATTCAATCAGACCCAATTAAAACAAGGTCATACCTCTGTTTGCTTCCCCAAAAATAGAGCATTCCCTCTATTACATTGCCCAAAAACAGAGCACGGGTTATATATTAACAACTACAACTACACAAATTTACAACACTTTCTTGTTTTCATTTCAGCGTTTTCACAGCAAAGAACCACAATCACATTCATCATTCCCACTTAGAACACAGCAGTTCCTGTGTAACCTTGCCCCAAAAACATAGCACTCTAACATAAACACAACACACCCAAGGTGAAACCCCAACTCAATGGTCAAGATCATATGTGTAGCAAATTCTTAGCATTTCTTGTCTACCACCTACCATTTACTCCATTATTGGCCCAAGCTCCAACCTTTGACCAACCCCTCAATCTCATTTCAACCAACTTTCACATGGGAAAAAAAAATTCCAGTTCGCTGCTGTACCTCGCTACCCGTAGATGGAAGATGCAGAAGAAGACGTTCCCAACGTCATTAACACCTCGCTTTTTCCCTTCAATGTTGCACCTTCCAACGCGTATCGTCCGTCCATTTCTCTCTCTCCCCTTAATCACAAAAACGCGCCTTCCCTCCTCTCCTTATCTGTAGTTATTTCAGTGGGGATAATTATATAAATGGACATTGAAAAATAATCTCAGAAATGGACTTTTCTGATCATTGACTTTTTAAAGAGAATTTTGTGACGTTTTTTGTGTTACGTGAAAGCCAGACATCATTTTTCCTTTTAATAAAAGGGCCCGTGCGTGGATCGCACGGGTAATCCATATAGTTCAAGTTAAAAACAACGATTTCAAAAGGACATTAAAATGCAGGCTCCAAGGGAACTCACCCAAGGTTGCAGATGATACGTAAGTACCCAACAAACTTAGGTTTCAGAACCAGAAAGTTCAGACTTGATCTTTCTCTCTTAGGCTCTGTTTGGTTGAAAGTTTTTCTAGGTGAAGGTAGGAGAGGTGAGGTACAAAGAGGTGAGATGGCTGTTTGGTTCAAAAATCGAAAAGGAGGGGAGGAGTGAAATTTTTGTCTTTTTCTGGTCCCCTCCCCCATCTCTCACCCCTCCAAAATCGGGGTTTTTGGGAGGGGAGAGAAACTTTGCTCCATCATTAGACAAATTTACCCACAGACTTCTTTTGATATTTCTAAAGAAAAGTCCCGTAGCTTTTGAGAGAGGGGACCGATATTCAAGAAAGCTCAAAACGAAATAAGGAACACGAGCTCAAAACGAAACAGAGGACATTCAAGCCATATACTATTATGTTAATATACATATCTTATAATTATTATATAATATTGTTTGCATCATATTTTTTATTTACCAATGCTTGGAAAGTCTTGTTTTATATATATCATTGTTAGAATAATTATTTTATAAATAATACTTTTATAAATAATTATTATTAATAAATACATTATGAAAAGAGTGTATATAATTGTTAGAATAATTATTTTATAAATAACTATTATTAATAAATACATTATAAAAAAAGAAAGAAAATATATAGAAGGCCATTTTTATCCACTTATAATTAACTCACCTAACCTAACTTCTTGAATCAAACAAGACACTAAACCTCACCTACTCTTTTCTTAAACCAAACAATACAATATTATGACCCCCTTTACCTAACTTACTTTGAAGCAAACGAAGCGCCTTAGACCAGAGAGACAGAGAAAAGCAGTTCGAGGTTAGTATTTCTCCGCCTTCGAGGTTCCCCGCAGTATTTAATTTCCGTTTGTATGCTGACGACTTTGGCCAAATTATGCAGGTCCTTCCTCTCCCGACGATTCGTTTTCCAGCCCAATCGGCAACACATTATCCTCTCCCGGAGATGCTGCTCGCCACAGAGGGCGTCGGCGTTCATCGACACCGTCTGCGTTCGCAACTCCTCCGTGTAATCGATCTCGATTTGCCTCCTCTGATGCTACCCCATCTCCATCGAGGTCCAGGCAAAGGGGAGGTGGTCGGAGGGCGCCTATGCCCACCCCGTTGCAGCCACGCCCACATCCACTGATGACGCGCCCATGTCATCAGAAGGGGGAGAGGGTTACTATGCGGACGATATCAGGCCTACCTTCCGTGGTACTTATATAAGCGTAGAAGACGTGAATGAAGCGATTCAGAGGTTTTTAAAGCACTTCAGAGAGCAGTCATCTCAAAGCGATGGGCTGCATATGGAGGGGAAATTTGAGACTGCTATCAAACAAGGGAGATTCACTAGACGTCGATGCACACGATATATTTGATTATGATCCAGACTTGTACACAAAAATGGTCAGATACCCGCTCGAGGTTCTTGCAATTTTTGATTTGGTTCTGATGAATATGGTCAGTAGAATCAACCCGTTGTTCGAGAAGCACATTCCAACTCGAATTTTTAATCTAAAAACCTCGACTTCAATGAGAAATTTGAATCCATCTGGTGAGCTTGGTTCATCATTCAGTCTTTTTAATGTGGCGCTTGTATGATATTACGAATGGTCTGTTAAGAATGCTTGCTTCATTCTCAGATATTGAGAGGATGGTATCATTGAAGGGAATGATTATTCGATGTAGCTCCATTATACCAGAAATCAGGGAAGCTATATTTAGATGTCTTGTGTGTGGATGCTGCTCAGAACCGGTTGCCGTAGAGAGAGGTAATTCTAATGGACAAGTCTAACTACGGCTTTAATGAGCAATCTATGTCATTTTACATCGTTATAATTTGATGACTTTTTTAGGACGAATAAGTGAGCCTACTGAAAGTCCAAGGCAAGAGTGTCAAGCCAAAAATTCCATGACACCGGTCCACAACCGATGCAGGTAATGCAACCAATAGCTTGTATGTGGTAAAAGAACTAGTGATTTGGTGTTTGGAAGAGATTTTATTGCTGTTGGTTAAATATGCCTAATCATGAAGGAATCAGATTTGGAAGTATGTGTATGATGCTAGTCAGCTTCTTTTGCTATGAACTTCCAATAAATATCAGCGGCACAATTGAAAGGATTCTGGTGAAGAACTAAAAAATAAGCATATAACTGGCGACTCATAATTGTCTACGTGCTTTTGGACAAGTGATTCTACGGCACCACATTTTCTGACATTAAGAACTTCAAGAATCTCATACGCGGAATTGTTATGGCTACTCCTGACGTGAGGTTAGATTTTAGTTCTATTAACTATGGAACTTAATAGATCTTTCCTCCTAAATCAGTTTCACAGACAAGCAAATTGTGAGGCTCCAGGAGACACCTGATGAGATACCTGAAGGGGGAACACCACACACAGTAAGCTTGCTGATGCATGACAAGCCGATGGATGCTGGAAAGCTGGGTGACCGAGTTGAGGTCAAACCATACTTTGGCATATTTTGTTTCAAATAACTGGCCTTGTTTGTTTATTGGTGTTGCTGATCTGTTTTCTCCTTAATTAGGTGACTGGTATATGAGTGTCAGGGTTTGACCAACTCAAAGAACTGTTAAATCACTGTTCAAGGCATGTATTATGGATGTAAATCCTTCATTTAACTATATCTGAAGCTCCTAGTTCATCGTCAAATTATCAATATTTTCTAACTAAAGGTTTTTTTGCCCCCTTGGCATTTTAGACTTACATTGACTGTCTTCATATTAAGAAGACTGATAAGTCAAGAATGCTGTCAGAGGATGCAATGGACGTTGAAACTAGCCTGGGCAACCGAAATGCAGAAGAAATTCATTTTGATGAAGAAAAGGTAAAGTTGTTCTTATTTACCATGAAATATACTGCTTGTTTTTATGCATGTTAGTCACTTGCTTGTCTGAGCTGCAGGTGGCTCAACTGAAGGAGCTCTGAAAACAGCCAGATATATATGAAAGGCTGACAAAGTCATTGGCTCCAAACATCTGGGAGCTAGATGATGTGAAGAAAGGCCTTCTTTGGCAGGTTAGATATTTTTTCTGTTTAGAGACTGATTACTTGTTTCACTTATTTACCTTCAGTGTGTTTAAGCATTCTCTTTGCGGTGCTTGGACTGTTGGCTTATAACTGCCTTCATTACAGCTCTTTGGTGGAAATGTTTTGAAGTTGGCATCTGGCGCGAACTTCCATGGTGATCTTAATATCTTACTAGTTGGTGATCCTGGAACCAGCAAGTCCCAGCTACTCCCATACATACATAAACTTTCTCCACGTGGCATTTACACAAGTGGAAGGGGTAGCTCTGCTGTTGGACTGACTGCTTATGTCACCAAAGATCCTGAAACAGGCGAAACGGTAGAAACTATATTCACATGTTATTATATTATCTTCTTCTTAAGAAACATAGGTGACCCTAAACACGTGCTCCATCTTCAGGTTCTCGAGAGTGGCGCTCTAGTTTTAAGTGACAGAGGCATCTGCTGTATAGATGAATTTGACAAAATGTCTGAGAATGCCAGGAGCATGTTACATGAGGTTGAGTGTGCATGTTCTCTTGCTGTATTCTTGTGAATGAAGCATTTCTTGTCTCATGATTTTATTAGCTCTGCATTTTGACTCTAGCCCTGAGTCTTGATTTATTTGAGGTTATGGAACAACAAACTGTTTCAATAGCAAAAGCAGGTATTATTGCCTCCCTCAATGCCAGGACTTCAGTGTTGGCTTGTGCGAATCCTAGTGGGCCCTCGCTTGTCTGTCATTGACAACATACAACTTCCTCCTACACTTCTGTCGAGGTAGGTCGCTGTTAGAAGTTTCATTTGTCAAAGGGTTCCAATTTGCACTTTTCATACTTTAAAAATATGGTAAATATTTGTTTTCTTTCTAAGATTCGAATTCTCTTGATGTAACAAAAAAAAATATTTTATTTAACATTGTTAATTTCTCATTAACAATTATAGTAAAAAATTGTTTTCTTTCTAAGATTCAAATTCTCTTGATGTAACAAATATTTTCTTTTAACGTCATTGATATATTTTTTTAATTTTCTTAACCTCAAATTCGTCAGAAGAAAAATCCTGGATTTGGACATTCAAAATGAGTTTTTAAAAAAACTAAAATTCTTATCAGAGTTGAAAGAAAGAAGAATTAGTACATTTTATTTATTTTGTTGGCATGGAGAGGAAGTTTAAATTATGATAGGTAAATTAATTTAATTCCATGCAAGTTTTTCCATTAAGTAAATTAAAATGTCGGGGGGAAATTTTGACTATGTTTACAAAATTAAAAGATTAAAAAATTTTAATAAAATTGACTAAATTGAAACTTATTGTCAATTTAAAGGGCTGAAAAATTACTTTTAGGATTGAGAAATAAATTATAGACTTGCCGCCTGGTATTTGGAGTCACATTTGGCAGTCAAAAACTTGAGCCTTGCCTTTATGGAGTTCACGATTCATTATGAAGCAAGTAGGACACTTATAGGCCTGCTGAACCTAACTGCTTCCATCCATTAAGAATGAACTATTAATACAAGTCGTGATGATGGATGAAAAGATAACAGAATAACAGAATTTTTGAAACTGTTGCCGTAGTTGTGAACTGAGCTGAGTTGACCTTTTCTTGCTCAGGTTCGATTTGATCTACTTGATTCTTGACAAGGCTGATGAACAGACAGATAGACGACTTGCCAAGCATATTGTTTCCTTACACTCTGAGGATCCTGAGGTCTAATCCTGACATCCTCCCACTCAAGGTTAAGGTCCAACGTTCACTGGTTTTGCTTACTAATAATGCCATATGTCTATTTGTAGAGCTTAGAGCAAGATGTGTTGGATCTTCCTACGTTAACTGCTTATGTGAGTTATGCTCGGAAGCATATACACCCACAACTATCTGATGAAGCTGCCGAAGAACTGACTAGAGGTTATGTTGAGATAAGAAGGAGAGGAAATTTTCCAGGGAGCAGCAAGAAGGTAAAGTATTTTAGATATCACCATTTATTCTGCTTTTGTGAAAACCTATATCCGGGGAATTATATCTGATTCAATGATATGATTACAAGATTGTTCTCCAATATTGCAACTTTTTAAGATTTTCAACCCTCTGCTATGTATGCCAATCTTCTGAATGAATTAAACAGGTGATTACAGCAACACCAAGGCAGATTGAAAGTCTGATACGGCTTAGCGAAGCCTTGGCTCGGATTCGCTTCTCAGAATGGGTTAGTTATGTTTGGTTAGTTTCATAGTGAAACACAGTTTAGGAATTCTTTGTAGCGCTCTTAAAATACGTGATGGACACAGGTGGAAAAGCGGGATGTAATGGAGGCTTTTGGGCTTCTAGAAGTTGCAATGCAGCAGTCTGCCACCGATCACTCTACTGGTAGCTTTCCAAATGATGAGCCTGATTCTTCTATTTATAAACCCAGACAAACTAGATCAAAATGTCCTTACTTTTAATGCGCTTTATTTCTCCCAGGAACCATTGACATGGATCTTATTACTACTGGAGTTTCTGCGAGTGAAAGGATGAGACGAGAAAGTGTGGTACAAGCAACTCGCAACATAATCATGGAGAAGATGCAAATTGGGGGACCATCGATGTGATTGTTGGAGGTATGCTAGCTTACTCTATATGTTATTATGTCAAGGTATCAATCATCAATCAATATATAATATAAAACTCTTCCACCAAAAACACTGTTCATAAGGATTTAACGGCCCAGATTTGATCACGCTTTTACTCCTCCCTCCTTGGGCTCAAAACTAAGCGGAATTGAGACATCAACATCACTGGTCCCCTTGCACCTTGTCAAGGCTCTCTGACTCCATATGAAAGGCAAGCTTAAATTCAAATTGTGGCAACTGGCTTTCCGCCAATAACGCATGCTATCATTTGAATTTCAATTGAAAGAAGAAATTGGTAGTCTAACCCAACCGCACTAGCTTAGCTTTTCCTTTGAAGGCATCCGAAGCGAAGAAAAAGCTGTGCAATTCTTATACCTTCCTTCGGTTAGATTCATACTCATTTGTTTTTTATCCTTCTTTGCTCTCACGTCTTTAATTTACGCAGTTTAATTCGCTCAGAATATGCCTGAAATTGATGTTCCCTTCACCAAACTGCCTCAAATCTATGAGATGTTCCAGAAATTTCCCCTCGCTTTCAAGACCAGAACCTTCAACGCGCCGGCGCCGTTGGTGAAGACTCTGATGGCTTCTATCTCTCGGATTCAGCCGAAGATTTCATCACCGACCAAAAAGTTGTGGTTATTAAACCATGTCCAGCTTGCAATTCCTCTCCCGAAATGACGACGTCTTTGCCTGACCCGCCCATGGTGAAGCCTCATGTTGACCGCAAGGTGAAGAAGTTGGAGCAAACTGAGAAATTATCACCACTTGCTTAACAAACGACGGTGATGAAGTCAATGAGTGAGAGTGACAGTGAGATCAGAGCAGGTTGAGAAATGTGAAAAATTTGCGATACGGGGGTTCCCTGCGTTTTTTTTCAGTGTTTGTTGGTGGGTTATTGGATGAGTTGAAGGGAGCTCTTATTGATGGAAGAGAAGCTACCATAACTCCCCCCCTTTTGGTTTTCATGATCAAATTTGTTCATTCGCTTATGTTTGGTTCTGGACCTACTGTGCGAATTCCTTTTCTTTCTTTTTCTTTGTTTGGCAATTAGATTGCCGATTCCTATACTTGCCCTGCTACGAATATCGACAGCTGCAGTGATGGATAGGAAGGGGAATTCTTTCCTGGCATTCCCCAAATTAAATACGAGGTAATCTTGCTTATGATTTATGACAGTATTGTTAAATGCAGCTCCTTTAATTTGATCTTCTCATCACAAGAGTTTCTGTATTTTACACCACAATGGAATGATTGGTGTGTCTTTTGTGCGTATATTGAATTAACAGAGTCCCTCCAGCAAGAACCCACTTGCATTTAAATATTATAATGCGGAGGAAGAAATTCTTGGGAAGAAAATGAAGGTTGGTTTTCCCATTATTATCAACTTCATTTTGCTAATTCAGTAGGTATTGCAATCGTACTGAAATCACCATTATGTTTGCAGGATTGGTTTAGATTCAGTGTTGCATTTTGGCATACATTCCGTGGAACAGGTGGTGATCCATTTGGTACGCCTGCTGAGTCTTGGCCCTGGGAAGATGGTACCAATTCACTAAAAATTGCCAAAAGAAGTATGTTAAGTTTGATTCTACAAATATTACTCTTCAAATTATAAAAATTTAATACTGAGACTAAAGAGCTTCATCTCTTGGATGGCGTACCTCCAATCTGGTACAGGAAGCTAATGCAAACTTGGATGAAGTTGTGGCCCTTGCTAAAGAGCTTCAGGTAATATGACACAATGAACCATATAATCTTTATGATAGTTCAGTTCATTACTGGAAACTTCTTTAAATTTTTCTGATGTTTACAAATTGCAGGTTACACACTATTTGGGAGGAGGGAATTATGTTTTCTGGGGTGGCCGTGAAGGTTGTCAATCTCTATTGAATACAGACATGGAAAGAGAGCTTCATCATTTGGTTAGCCAATTGTTCTGTCTGTCAACTATTTTGATTATACTACCCTTTTGTGCAGAAAAGTAGAAAAGCTTTTTTAACAACTGTTTTTTGCTTGCAGGCTAGGTTTCTTGAATCTGCTGTTGCATACAAAAAGAAGATTGGATTCAATGGTAACTTAATATGCAATTCTCAATCATAACATGTGTTCTGATTCTTATGAGTAAATAATGAAATTCTGTAAACAGTTCTGTTCAACTGATCAATCAAATCAGCAATGCAATGAGACTTTTATATTTATATTTATTCCTTTTTTTCTTCTCTAAGAAATGATCTTTTATTAATGATTTTTATTTTATTTGTTTAAGGCACACTGCTGATTGAACCCAAGTCGCAAGAACCTACAAAACACCAGTACGTTTTTCATTACGTTACATCTTTACTCTTCTCTGATCTGGATTATGTATTCTTTTAGGTATGATTGGGATGCTGCTACCACAGCTAATTTCTTGAAAAAATATGGACTTATAGGTAATTATTAATTTATTAGAATTCTCCTCTTTTTAGCTGCATCGTGCATGAACCTGAAGTTGATTTACATTTTATACAACCTAACTGCTTAACTTCATTTCTGTTCCTTCTGCAGATGAATTTAAACTAAACATCGAGTGCAACCATGCCACCCTTTCAGGCCATAGGTGAATCAAACACTGTGTTTTGAAATTATTGTAAAGTCTCTGATCCTTTAAAGTGTTATTAACTTTTAATGCCTCTCTACATGAAGCTGTCATCATGATCTTGAAACTGCTAGAATCAATGGATTGTTGGGAAATATTGACGCAAATACCGGTGATCCTCAAGTTGGTACTTGTGTTTCTTTCTTACCTAGACAACAGTGAAACTCTCAATGTAGAAACACAGACAACATCATGTTGAGATGTCCCAAGATAGCAGGTTATAACAAGTTCTATTTACAGGTTGTGACACGGATCAGTTTCTCATAGATATCGCAGAGGCTACAAACATCAAGCTCACTGTGATAAGAAATGTATGATATTCCTGACTCTCTTAACCTGCACCACAATGTCCAACAACAAACTTTGTAATTATTAGCAATGAAATTCTCATGCCTGTTCTGTATCTTTGTCAGGGAGGAATTGCACATGGTGGTTTCAACTTTGATGCAGAATCGTAAGCATTAGAAAGAGTAAATCTGCTTGAAGTTTTTGTGTTTCTGGTTAATGCGAGATACATGAAACAATCAAATTAGAAAGGAATCTAGATGTTAGGCCATTGGACCAGATCTCATCATTAGGTTAAATCAAGAGGCTAATTGACAAAGATAGTCCAACAGTTGTATGACACCTGCTCTTAACCTGGATCTCTGTTCTGTTGATGTCTGTTTTTTCCGAGTCTAAAAGGGTAACGACAATGTTGTTTTAGCTTTCAACTTGCAATTGTTCGTCCTGGGTTTGTGATTTTAAATCTCCTGTACATTTACACATTTCAGCCTTCTGCTTGTGGTAGTCTTGCCCACTATGTCATTTCATTCTTTAATGTAGCAAAAGATAGCAAAAAGTAGTGAAAAGTATCAAAATGTTCAGTCAGCTTAATTTATTCTTTCTACTTTGTATAGGATATTCTTCGCTTCCATGCAGTTTATTGGCCAGCTATGCTAATGTCTGCAGGAATGAGCCTGCCCAAGATGGTGTTCGATCATTGACTCAGTACCCTTATTCTGACTAAATCTGACTCTGTAAATGAGCTAGGGATTACATATCTCTTATGGCTGAGTTTAGTTCATGCAGCAATGCTTTATTGTTTTTTTTTTTTTTTTTGGACAATGTTAGGATGGGATGAAGATGGGCAAGTCATTGGGGAATACACTTGAGCCAAAAGATTTGGTTAACAAATTTGGGACAGATGCAGTTAGATACTTCTTCCTTAGAGAGGTGCAATTCGGCAATGATGGGGACTATTCAGAGGAACGCTTCATCAATATTGTTGAAGCACATCTTGCCAATACAATTGGCACTTTAAAGACTTGCCGACAATCGACCTTGACCACTTCTTTTATCATGATTTTTAATCTAGCTCTATTGTGCTTGATTTAAAGTTCCTAGGAAATTGCTGTATTCTTCAAATATTATAGTGTGTCATTTTAGAAGCGATTATGCCACTGTTAAATGTGGCTCTGACAAAAAGAAAAGTAAAGAAAGAAAGAAAAACACTTTCTTCATGTTTTTGATTGCATTTTTCAGCGATGAGGTTGGAATGTATTGGCTTTTACTTATAATAGCTGATGTACTACTAAAATGCATTAAGTGTATGTTTGGATTAGTTTTTTTAATAGCTTTTACGATTTACGAGGTAAGTGTGTGAGAGTAGTTTTGTCCCGGGTTGTGCAAATCATGGTTTGAAACCATGGTTTGGGATGTTGCCAAACACACACTAAGTGGGTTTAGGCACAAATGTCTCATTTGTATGGTTTGAAACTAAAGTTGTATGTAGGTACATGAATTGCACCATTTATGCCAATGATCATGAATGAATATTTTAATGCCAAAAGTCACATTCTGCTTATGACAAGGCTCGGTTGGTATTGCTTGTGCTTTTCAAAAGCCGTTCTAAAAGTTATGGATATATGTCATGATGAATAAGTATATTCATTTTCAAAAAGTCTTTGGATAATTCAGTTGACATTGTCAAGATGTCGTTTTCCTCCTTTATTGATAATTATTAATAAGTAAAAGAAGAAGGGAAATTTGTATGAAGGTATTTTTGTCCACTTATAATTAACTCTCCTCACCGTCCCTTCTAAATGAAATAATATGTCAAACAATATACCATTTATGTGACCTGTTCATTGCAGTTATCCAGGTCATTGTACAAGTTTACGAGCAAAATTCAAATTCAAATCAGTTTGTGGGATTTATGTGATGTGTTAAATTCATAAATCAGACACCATCAAATCGTCATTCTGTTTAGGCATGAACATTAATGATTTTGCTGTCTTGAAATTCCATAAAGTGGATTATTTCTGGGGTTTTAACATTTTTGTGATTCTCTCACTACTTAATTTCTGTAGGCAACAAATTTCTCACACTTTTTCATGTATGTAATCATGTTTAACCTCATGTGGTGTTACTCACCTTTTACCTTTCTATCAAATCGTCCCTGGCATACAGCTAATTCACAGTTTTTCATCTTTATGCTTAATTTCACCTAAGTTCATGATACAGCTGCTGTTGCCTTTTACGAAGTGCAGGTTTTTACTTGCCTTTAACAAGAAATCTCCACCTGATATTCTATGAAATGTGAAAAATTTGAACTGACAATGCAGGCTGAGAAATTTGAAGATAAACTGAATGCTATGAAATGTGAAAATTTTGAACAGGAAGAAGACAAGACAAAATAATGCCATCGCATCTGAACGTTTTGAAGAGGAATATAGAATGTTGTCCATTGAAATGTCATCCAAAATTGAGGAAAACGAAAAGATGACAAACAGAGCAGTTGTAGAAGCTGATGAATTGCGACAGCAGAACAAAAAATAATGGAAGAAATGCTCCAGAAGTGTAATCAGGAGCTCAGGCTTATCACAGATCAGAATGAGTCGAAACATCAACAGCTCTTAAACCAAATTGACGTGAAAGAAAAAGAAATGGAACAAATGTCTAAAGAGCTTGAAATCAAATCTAAACAGCTTGAAGAAGCACAAAGGCAAAGGAATGAGAAGGATGAGGCTTTCTCCGTTCAAATTCAAAGGCTCATATCTAAAATTTAAAAGCTGATGGCAGAGGAGAATAAATTGACCAAGTCAACGGAGCATGGGACTGTCATTGCAAGGCAAGAAGGTCACAAAAAAATAAATGATCTGGGGAAGGAGATCCTGCTTAATGCCTTACTTTCAGAATTACAAATCTTCAAGATGCATCTACCAAGAAGACGAAATCAAAAACACCTAAGGTAATTTTCCAACTTAATCGCCAGACTTTAAATCAAAAAATAAATTAAGAAGTACTTCCGGTGCAGTAGGAGATAAGATTATATTATAGAGTCCCTCCCATTGAGTATATTCAAATATGATGTTAGGCCCAAGAAGCTACGATCTAAAAGGCGGTATTTTTTTTTTTCATTGAACCAATCCTTTCATGGCAATTACATAGTGTGAAGGAATAAAAAATTTGTTAACGTGGATCAATATGATTAGAAAGTAATTATATTGTAGAAGTTATGTTTTAGTCCAAACCAAGATCTCAGTGCTTCATATGAGGAGAAAACAATTCATAGTCATCCTAAGCTTTGCAATGACAATCAACGAAAGTTCGAGGCAATCACTTCGCTATGTTAGAGAATATCTCTCGAAGCATATATTCACAGATTGTCAATTATATGGTGTACTCTATAGAGTTAGAAGCATGTATGTGTTAAAAATGTGTGCGCCTAACAATGGACATGATGCTCGAAAAACCACAACAAATGTAATTTACCAGGAGATTTTAGGAACTTGAATACTTGATTTGTTTCTCTTTATCAAATTAAATGTATGTTCCAGAAGTTGGTAAATTTGTGAGGTTTTATAGTTTGATCATGGTATAATATCCATGAAGTCAAAACTACCAACGAATGTTAAACATGTGCAAAATTAAATTCTTTAGTAATAAATAATGTGTGTTGGAAATAGTGCTTGCGTGGGGGAAGAAATGCTCGTTCTACCGAATATCTAAAGTATGCAATGACGCTCTAATATGTTTACATTTGGTCATTTAGTTACTGGAAGAGTTTAAGAAACAGAGCGCCAGTGAACTCCACCTCAGTGATGTAAGCCTACCCTCTCCTGTCCCTTCCAAAAGACACTTTACTCTATTTTGTTTGCATACTCCCATTAGGAATATCTCATTATTAACAAGGAAAATACATGTTAATGCAGGTAAGAAATGCAGTTGCTACTTCGGCCAGTGAAGGATTTGTTGCTGTGCATGGTGACAGTATAAAAAGATTGTGATAAAATGGAGGACCATATGACTCTTGGATTTCATATTTTAAGGCGGCTGCTAGTTGATGTAGTTCTTTTAGAGTGTGTTCGGCAATCAAGAAAAAAGTGCTTTTTTCTCAAAACCATGGTTTTGAGGAAAAAATACAAGAACACTCATTTTTTTCCAAATAAGCTATTTTGACCTCAAACCATGGTTTTGGACCTCAAAACCATGTTTTGGGCATAAGTTATTTTTTTTGACTTTTTGTACTTTGTGGGCCCCACCCTCTCATTCTCATTGGTTCTTTTCCTATCTGTGGGTTCCATGTCACACCCTCTCTCATCTTTTGTTTTTGTTTTTTTAATTTCAGCGTTTTTTCTGTCTTTTTTTTTTTTGTAATTTTTTTTTAAATTTTAATACTCCATCTTATCCTTAATATAAGACCTATTTTTCTAATTTAATTATATTAGAAAAATTAGTTAAGTCAATTAACATTATATATAGATAAAACCTCACAAATTTTCGAGCATACAAGGGCGAATAAAGCGATACATCTTGTAAGTTACACTTTAATCATATGATCATACATTAATAACTCTTTAAATTATTAGAAAACTTAACTTAATTCTATAATTTTAAAGTTTTAAATTAATTACTCTCCTAAATTCCAATTTCACACTAAAATCCTAATTATTAATTTAAATATTTTTTTAACTCAAATAACTTATTCAAGTCATTGATTAATATTAGTTTCATAAAATCTCCAATTTTAAGTTTAGAACATACATAAATAGCCGTATTATAAATCATCATCCTAAAAAAAAAAATTTAAACCAATTAAAACTTTAATAATACCCCTAATTATCCAAATAAATCATTTAACCCAAATTTAATTGGTTAAAACATTCAATATAGAATTATTTATATATTATGTATAAAGTTCATTATAAAATTTTATATCAACGGAATATCAAAAAATAAATAGATTAAAATTCACTATTAATTATCCTCCATATTCCTATAGTCATATATTGATAAAACTTAAACTTGTCTAGGATTTTAATCCTAAAATATTCTCAAAATAGTCAATAGTTCGTTGTAAATAGTTATCCCAGTATCAGAATATAGTGTAGATATGATTGTCCAATGCTTATTTAAAATTTGAATAATATCTAATTTTTTAATAATCATGGATCAGATTATTGTTTTTCAATTTAAAATTTGAATAATATCGTAAGATCATTGAAATGCAAATAAAATACACTCTGATCACAATTTTTTTTTTTTTTTTGATACAAAAAAGAAGAGTTGGCCCTCAAAGGCAAAGGACTAAAGGGACCCGCCTTGTGTGCCTCACTATACGCAACTCCTCGTTTCTCTTTTCTCCATGGAACTCGTCGCAAGTCTTCTGGTTGGAGCAGTCATCGCCGCCGCAGGTATTTCGTCGGTCTCTCTTCTTTAGGATTCAAATTGACTTTCTGATATAGCAGAATTCTCAGCCACTTTCCTTTTGAACCGAGAAAGGAACTCCATTGTCCTCTATCCCTATTATCCCTATTATACACACAGATGCGCACACACACCCACAAAAATAGGTTGGTTAGTAAGAAAAGTTGAGAGAGCTAATTTCTGCCAGAAACCAGAGACAAACGATGATGTTTTTAACACAGCACCAGTGAGGAATCCAGGGCTCATGAAGATATTGGCTCACCTTGTTAATTGTAAAAGCAATATCTGGTCTTGTGTAACACAAGTATTGTAGTTTGCCCAGAATGCTACGATACAGTTTGGGACCAACAAAAACATCACCAGAACCAGACGTAAGCTGTACAATAGTTGCCATGGGTGTAGAGGCAGAATTAGTAGCTAGAAGTCCTACATCAGCAAGTAATTGATGAATATACTTGTGCTGAGATAAAAACATCCCAGAAGAGGAGGAATGGAACTCAATGCCCAAGAAGTAAGACAGATCACCAAAGACCTTTAATGAGAACATGCCACTCATAAGATCAATTAGCTTCTGAACACTAAAGTCATCAGCACCAGTAATGACAAGGTCATCCACATAGATGATAAGATAAAGAGTACTTTGGGCATCAATAAGAAAATTAGCTTCCGAACACTAAAGTCATCAGTACCAGTAATGATAAGGTCATCCACATAGATGATAAGATAAAGAGTAGCTTGGGCATCAATACGAATGAATAAACATGGGTCAGCCTTAGAGGGACGAAAATCAAGACTGCATAAGAAATCCTGCAATTTATGAAACCATGCACAGGGAGCTTGCTTAAGTCCATAAAGTGCCAAAGCTTCCTTATCTGGGTTATGTCCATTAGATTGGATTACTAGAACCCCAGTAGAATTGCAGAAGTTATTACTGCAAGATAGGCTAGGATCTGGTATGGATTATGGATGACTGTTATTATGCAGCTATGTATTTGTTATTACTCTCGTGGACTTGTATTTCGCTATTAATGCAATGTGGTTTCTGTGTTGGCAAAAAAAAAAAAAAAAAAAGGTCCATAAAGTGCCTTCTTAAGTCCATCAGTACCAGAATTAGCAGCTAGAAGTCCTACATCAGCAAGTAATTGATGAATATACTTGTGCTGAGATAAAAACATCCCAGAAGAGGAGGAATGGAACTCAATGCCCAAGAAGTAAGACAGATCACCAAAGACCTTTAATGAGAACATGCCACTCATAAGATCAATCAGCTTCTGAACACTAAAGTCATCAGCACCAGTAATGACATGGTCATCCACATAGATGATAAGATAAAGAGTACTTTGGGCATCAACAAGAAAATTAGCTTCCGAACACTAAAAGTCATCAGTACCAGTAATGATAAGGTCATCCACATAGATGATAAGATAAAGAGTACCTTGGGCATCAATACGAATGAATAAACATGGGTCAGCCTTAGAGGGACGAAAATCAAGACTGCACAAGAAATCCTGCAATTTATGAAACCATGCACAGGGAGCTTGCTTAAGTCCATAAAGTGCCTTTTTAAGTTTACAAACTAGGGGAGCGCCACAGCTATCAACAAACAAGTGCTCCAAACCAGGTGGAGGGTCCATGAAGATGTCCTCATGAAGATCACCATTAAGAAATGCATTGTTGAAATCAACCTGATGCAATTTCCAATGATTTGTGATAGCCAAAGTAAGAAGAATTCGAACAGTGGCAGCTTTTATCACAGGGCTAAAGGTCTGATTGTAATCAGCTCCAGCTTCTTGAGAGAAACCTTTGGCAACAAGGCGAGCTTTTCTCCCAGCCAGAGTGCCATCTGCATGTGTCTTAACTTTGAAAATCCACTTGCAACCAATAGTACGTCAGTCAAGAGGGCGAGATACCATTTCAGATTAAACTTGTTCTCAACTAGTGTCTTAATTTTCAGGTTATTGATACCTCGATTTTGCAATAATGGCCAACCCCTGTTTCACCGACCAAGAACAGGGGAAGGTGAATAAATGCCGCTGACAAGATTAACAAAGATGGAGTTTCCGTATTTCCAACGATTGGATATCGAAGGGTGGATTCACAAATGCGAGCGTTACTTCGAGCTAGATGGAACGCCCGAGGCATGGAAGGTCCGTTTGGCAAGCGTCCACTTAGACGAAAAAGGATATCTCTGGCATAAGGCGCTGGAGGACAACGAAGACGGTAGGAATATACCATGGGGTGAATACAAACACGCCCTACGCGTACGGTTCGGCACTCCATACGACGCACCGATGGCGGAATTCAAGCGGTTATATCAAAAAGATTCTCTAGACGAATATAATGATGGATTTGATACATTACGATGCAAACTCAAGATTTGGGAGACCTGTGCGGTACAGGCATATGTCGAAGGCCTCCGTCCGGATTTCACACGTCAGGTTCGACTATTCCGACCACGCACTTTAGTCGACGCACGCGGGATCACAAAGATCTTCGAATTGAACCTCAACGAAGAGGCTGGCTCGCGACGAGAATTAAAGGCGCAAGTAGGAGACAGGACACGTGCTCAGTCCACCTGGCGATATACCGAGACTCCTATTAGTGGTGGGACCCAGAGTCTTGGCACCAAATCTTCAACCCCGGTCAAAACCAATATTTTACCAAATCGCATGATAGAGTCATCGCCCTCAACCGCGTCGATGGCCTCCACGGGACAATCCGAAGTGGGCCGGAAATATTCGCAAGGACCCCAGCACGTCTCCTGAAGAAGTGGACGAGTATAGGGCCCGAAACCTCTGTTTTTATTGTCAGAAACCATTCTTCTGTGGCCACACCTGCCCCCAGAGGCAGTTATGCAGTTACAACTCGTTGAATTAGAATCGAAAGGCGGTGGGATTGTCGAAGAGGTGTCGGAACCACATGTGGACGATGCTGAGCCTTCCAAATGCTCGCAGATTTCGCTCTATGCCTTTCAGGGGGTGTTGGAGTGGCTTCGATGTAAATACAGGAACACGTGGGTAAACGGCCGGAACAGATATTAATTGATAATGGTGCCTCACATGGGTATTTGGACTACGCTTTAGCCAAACGCCTGGGACGGAAAGAACACACTCCGATTATTGGGGAGGTAGAAGTTGCTGGGGGTGGTCGGCTGAAGGTGTATGGGACATGGAAGAAGTTCAAATGGCGAATGCAGGGTGAAGAATTTGAGTTTGATTTGAGGATAATGGATATCAAAACATATGACTTCGTCCTCAGCCTAAGCTGGTTGCAGCAGGTAGTACACCATGCCTCATGGAATTATGATGACTTGTCGATGACATTTTGGTACAATGGGTCGGTGTGTATACTAAACCCATACCAGTGGATAGTTGTAAGGTAGTTTGACGTTTAGAAAATCATATAGAAAAGGGCGACCAGCTTTTCCTCCTCCAAGCTATTGAGGAACCGACCCGCCCCAATTGCGTTCTGAATAGGAGTTCACAGGAGGTAGGCGACAGAGTCAAAGGGGTACTCAAGGCATTTGGGGATGTCTTTTTCGAACCCAAATCATTGCCACCTTTACTAGAGGGGCATAACCATCTGATTGTACTTCAGGAAGGGACTGATCCAGACAATCTCAGGCCATACCGCTACCTGGCTGCCCAGAAAGATGAGATAGAGCGTCAAGTTAAGGGACTCCTAGAGAGTGGGGTGATCCAACCAAGCTCTTGTCCGTTTGCCTCTCTCATGGTACTTGTTAAAAAGAAAGATGGGACGTGGCGTATGTGTATAGATTTCAGGGAACTCAATAAACGCACTACTAAAAACAAGCATCCCATTCCATTGGTTGAGGAACTACTGGATGAATAGCGTGTAGCGAGGTGGTTCACGAAGTTAGATCTGCGGGTTGGGTACCATCAGATCAGAATGGAGCCACGCGACTCACATAAGACAGCTTTTAGAACACACTCGGGCCATTACGAGTGGTTGGTTATGCCATTCGGGCTTACGAATGCCCTGGCAACATTTCAAAAGGCCATGAATAGCATCTTTCGCGAGTATCTGAGGTTTGTTCTAGTATTCTTTGACGACATTCCCATCTATAGTGCTAGTATGGTACTGCATCTTGAACACCTTAAGATTGTGTTTGAAACTTTGAGGAAGTACAATTACTTTGTCAAGGAGTGTAAATGTACATTTGCTGCTACCCAAGTAGAATATCTAGGCCATATTATTAGGAATGGAGAAGTAGCTACTAATCCACAGAAGATTCAGGTAGTAATAGATTGGCTCGGTATTATCGACGGTTCAGTAAAGGGTATGGAGCAATAGCAAAACCCCTGAATTCTTTATTAAAAAACGACGGGTTTACATGGTCAGCAGAGGCGGGTGGAGCGTTTCAGAGGTTGAAGGCAGCTTTAAGCTCGGCTCCAGTATTGGCATTACCTGACTTTTCCAAGACATTTACTGTGGAAACTGACGCGTGTGGGGTTGGCATAAGGGCTGTGTTGATGCAGGGAGGTCAGCCCTTAGCGCTTTTTAGTAAGGCCTTAGGTCCTCGGAATCAAGGGTTGTCTATAAATGAAAGAGTTATTGGCAGTGGTGCAAGCTGTGGAGCATTGGCACCAATACCTAGAGGGGCGAAGGTTTGCGATAAAAACAGACCAGCAGAGTTTAAAATATTCGTTGGATCAGAAACTAAAGACTTCTTTCCAAATGTTTTGGGTCCCCAAGCTGATGGGGTTCGACTATGAAATACAGTACAGAAAGGGGGCTAATAATAATGTGGTAGATGCTCTTTCCAGAAAACCGAAAATGGAAATTATGCAATTGACATTATCTACGAGCTCAGACGAATTATTACAGGAAATTAAGCACAGTTGGGAGGAAGATTCTGATTTACGGGCACTGTTAGAGCAGTTGCAGCAAAATAATGGCAGCTTAGGAAAATTTTCTCTGCAGGATGAGTTGTTAAAGAAGAGCGGCCGTATTGTGGTTGGCAAGAATAGTACTACGTGGCATAAAATTCCTGAATGGTTGCATGCTAGCGCTCAAGGGGGGCATTCAGGTATTCATGCTACCTATCAAAGGGTTAAATCTCTCTTTCGGTGGAATAATTTGTTTGATGAAGTCGAGGCTTTTATTCGCCATTGTGATGTGTGCGCTCGTCCTAAGTATGACACGGCTGCCTACCCGGGGTTATTGCCTAAGTCTACTGGCAAAGAGACTATTTGGGTTACTGTGGATCGGTTAAGCAAGCACGCACATTTCATAGCACTTTCTCATCCTTTTTCTGCTGCTAGTTTGGCTCAGCTGGTTTTAGATGGGATTTATAGGCTGCATGGAGCTCCTATAGAAATCATAAGTGACCGAGATCCTATTTTTATTAGTGCCTTTTGGCAGGAATTCATCAAGGTTTTGAAGGTCGATCAGAAATTAACTTCCTCTTATCATCCTCAAACGGATGGGCAATCGGAGGTAGTTAATCGTTGTTTGGAAACTTACCTTTGTTGTATGTGTTGGGAGTTTCCTAGAGAGTGGAGTCGTTGGTTGGCTCTTGCGGAATGGTGGTATAACACGACCTACCATTCTTCTAGGAAGGTTACGCCTCATGAATTGCTATATGGTCAGAAACCATCGGTTTATGTTCCCTATTTGCCAAGGTCTGCAATGGTAGATGGCGTGGATAGGACATTTGTGGCAAGGGAGGAGGCTTTATTGATAGCTACGCATCATTTGGCTAGGGCAGTGAATATGATGAAACAGCGGGCTGATTCCTACATAACAGATCCTGAATTTTAGGTAGGGCAGTGGGTATTTTTAAAACTTCAGCTGTATAGACAAATCTCAGCTGCTGCCCGGAGTAATCAGAAGCTAGCTCCAAGATATTTTGGGCCTTATAAGGTCCTTAAACGTGTTGGGGCTGTAGCATATCAGTTGGATTTGCCTCCGGAGGTGCGGATCCACCATAATTTTCATATTTCATTGCTGAAATTATGTCCTGATCCAACAGTCCGTCCGCGCCATCCTCCTTTGGATTGGCCTACGCCTCCAACCACAAGGGAACCTGAGGCAATCTTGAATAAGCGTCTGGGGCGACGTAAGGGTCGGATAGTCACTGAGGTATTGGTTAAGTGGAAGCAACTTCCAGAAGAGGAAGCTTCCTGGGTGCTTCTTTATCAATTGCAGCAGCAACACCCTTCTTTTGTGGTTGAAAACCCTTGAGGGCAAGGGTTCTTTTTAGGGGAGTTTTGATATGGATATCGTAGCTCAATACTGATTAGTCTTGCGTGACTTGCTAATTCTATAAGGTCGTTAGTTAAGGGATGAGGGTAGAATAGTAATTGGCGGTGGTTCACTAATTCTGTGAGCCTACGGCTAGGGGATTAATACTAATCAGTACCTATAAAGGACTGATCTATTACTGTATAATTGTTGCTGAACTTGGTAATAAACTGAATATTCCTCTCCTCTCCTCCTTCCTTCTTGTTTTCCTCTCTCTTCTGTCTATTCTTCTACACTTCCTTATCTGACTTACAATTTTTTTTCCAGTACTTGGGCTATTGTTGTGGTTTTTTCCACATCATCCATGGGTGCACTTCCTGGTTTGGATGTTTACTCAGATGGCACAGTCGCTCAATCCGATGCCAATAGGGAATCCGGAGTTTGGATTAGATGAGGGGCCCGAGCCCTTACCTGTGCCTGGCCTAGCCCCTGCGCTCCCGCAGGTGCCCGCCGCCCCCGTAGCCCCTGTGCCCAACCCCGCGCACGCAGCACCAGACCCTGTGCCTGATCCTGCCCCCACCGCGGCGCCCTCGACCGCAACCACCCTCGCGCCCCCGTCCACCCCAACAACCCCGCCCCTGACCGCCCCATCCCTGTCCGCCCCAGCAGCCCCATCCCTGTCCGCCCCGTCCCCGACCGCCCCCACGCCCTCGACCCTGTCCTCCCCAGCGGCCCCGTCCCCGACCGCCCCCACGCCCTCGACCCCGTCCTCCCCAGCGGCCCCACCCCCGACCGCCCCCACGCCCTCGACCCCGTCCTCCCCAGCGGCCCCACCCCCGACCACCCCAGCCCCCACACCCACACACCCGCTCATTCCAGCCACTGCCCCTACGCCCCTGACTGCCACCGGGCCCCCAGCCATTCCAGCCGCCGCACCTCTGCCCTCGACCGCCCCCGAGATCCCACCGGCTTCCCTGCCAGATGAGGTTCTCATATTTCTTATTTTTTATAGTCTTGATTCATTTTTTCCTGTTTCTCATCTTTCTTTCCGTTTTTTTTACAGGGAGCTGTCATGACGAACCTAAGGGGATCGGTGTGAGGCGGGAGCCGCGGTTGACTTCGGGAACTTCCTACTATTCTCGAGCAAGAGGTTATTAAGTAGGTTATGCTATAGACATTTAGGTTGTCTTCTGTACCAGGTTTCTGGGAGACTGTGTTGACTACTTTTTGCTTTGTATTAGATGTTGAGTCATGGGGTAGGGCATGCATGTTTTTGGTAAGAGTCCTTTGTAAGAGGAGGCTCGTTTTCCAAAGGCCAGAACCTTCTGAAGGCTGTGACCATATTATGATATGTACAAAAAAAAATCAAACAGCAAAACTCCTTAGGCTGTGACCATATTACTGCTGATATAAAAGCAAAAAATAACTCTCCCAGGCATAGAGATTCAAATGAACATATCACAAAGATGAAGGAAAAATTCCATACCTATGTCCGCGGCATCAAGCTCCATAACTTAGAAAAGGGAAGAAAAATCAAAAAGTGTAAACTTGAAGATGATTATGCTCGGACTCAGAAGATCGCGAATATATGATGTGAAAAGAGTCAAAAGACACACATCAAAGAACTGGTGCCACAAATAAAAATACAGATTTATAATTAATATGATCGATTTAAAGATAAAAAACCACAGCCAGTGATTAGTGAAAGGTCAGAAAGGAAAGAAAAATGAAATCTGAGGAAGGAAAGAAAAATAACCATACCTGTTCCCTGGCCATCATCTCCATATCTGCACAAAAACAACAATGAAAGGTCATAAAGGGGAAGAAGATGAAACAGAAGCGAAAGGGTTGAGATCGAACCGGGGGGGGGGACGAGAGGGATTCCGGTGAGGAAGAGATGACGACGGAGGGCTTGTGGCAGAGGAGAACCGGCGAGCTTGTGGTGGATTGTGCCGAAGAGTGGAAGATGCAACGCCCACTGGTTTGTGGTTAGGGTTGGTGTGGCGTTTTAACCAGATGCATCCGAACGATGTGTTTTATTGTCGGGTACGATGTGTTATATTGTAAGATGAAACAGAATCGAAATGGTTGAGATCGAACGGGGAGAGAGAGAGAGGGATTCCAGTGAGGAAGAGATGACGACGGAGGGCTTGTTGCAGAGGATAACCGGCGAGCTTGTGGTGGATTGTGCCGAAGAGTGGAAGATGCAATGCCCGCTTGTGGTTAGGGTTGGTGTGGCGTTTTAACCAGATGCTTCCGAACTATGTGTTACATTGTCGGGTACGATGATCCTAGGATAGGATATTAAGGTAGAGGCAGAGTTGCCTTTTTTTTTTTCCCTCAGACGGCAAAAAAATAAAGAGTTGATTATTTTTTACAGATTAATAAAGTTTATTGTATTATTTTAAAATATTTATATTTATTATTTTTTTTATAAATTATTTTATCTAGCTTATAAACTGACATATGATCTAAGAATATATATTATATGATGTGATTAAATAAATTATTTAGTTTTTTAATTTCTTAAAAAAAAAGTCAATTCTGTTTTATATTTAGGATTTTATTAAAAAAAAGATATTGTGGGGAAAAGATAGATTAATGCCACTTGAACTTCAAAATCATAAATCAGTGATTTCTTAAAAACCTGAGTTATTTGTTGCTATACTCTTTTTATCTATCCCATTATTTTTATTGTCAATAAAACTAATTTAAAATTGTAAAGTCTAAATGGTATTTTTTTTATTTTTTCCCTTTTTATTATTTAAGCAAAAAAAGGTATTGGAAATATTTGTGTTTAAATTTTAAAATTTGAATTTGAAATATGGAATGAGTAGGAGATAGATGAGAATCGAGAGAATCTTAGAAATCAAAGAGAGATTATAGTAGATGTTAGAAGTTGTGATTTGAATTTCGGCGAAAAAAGGTTGTGGTTTGAAAGGATAAATATACTAATTATAATTAATATTAATAATTTAATAAATATAATTTTTTGGGGATGTTTTAACAATTTATTTGATAATATGTGTGAAAAGATTCATTTTTCTGCGCCTATAAATATATTTTTTAATTTCCATGAGAAATCACGGTGGAGGTGAGCAAATTTACTCCCACAATAAATGTACAATCTCAAAAAGCAACTTCAAAACCAATGGAACGACCGTCAAAGATGGCTAGCCACCTGCAGCGATTTTTCTTTTTTTTATGTGGATGCTTAGGTGAATTGCTTACTAGCAGTTTTATTAAAAAGCCATTTGTCAATCGATAGTGATGTTATGTTGGATGTTTAGAGCCAATTACAATTGAGGTACAAGGTTTAGAAGGATATATTTTATTTGATGGATTGATGATTGATGATGAAGCAATTGAACAAAGTGAGGATATCCAACCCATACGATCGCCATGTTCTGCGTTTAACGTCTCAAGCATGACCTGGGGCTTGTGCTGAGGGCATCACCACAAGCCCACGAGACGACCCTGTCCCTGGCATTGCATGCATCACCGTAAACAATAGCATAAAATTATAAATATATAACCAGATCACAAAATTTGAAATGTTTGCAAAAACACAAACAAAAAATTCACAAACTGTGAAATAGTTTGTTGTAAATAGTTTGGATGTCAACAACTTCATCAAGTAGTTCTTGAGCTGCCTTGAGGTACCTGGAATCAGGAAGTGTTCTTGAAACACTTGGCATCCCACCATGCAAAGAATAATCCCCTCTATTCAAAACTTGGCTAGCTTCAGGCAAAATTTCACTGTGCCTCATACACTCATGCCTAAATGAGCTGATTTTATGGCCTGAAATCCATGAATTTTGGCCTAAAAATGAATCAAAACTCGGATTCGAACTTTGATCATGGAAAGGAGACACTTGGATTCCTGTTGGTGTTTGGGTTCCAAGGCTGAGAGATAATCCTTGGCTCTGCAAGTTATGCCCTTCCATTTGATTTGCTACTAGCATCTCATTTCCCCTGTCTCTATGAAGAGAAATCATAGTCCCCGGTTTGAAACCCACCGAGATTCGCCAAGATTTCTTGTTGTTCTGAGGCTGATTGTGATAAACTCATTGGTGGGATCACAAAGCAGCCATTTTGCTCCTGAGAATTGCCAGAGAATGCTTCTGGATATGAACCAGTGTTCATATATGATGTTACATTACTAGACGTAATTGGTGTCTCAGAATGTGAATTTGGCAAATAAGTTGCCATATTTGTCAAAACCCTCAGCTTGATGCTTCGTGGAAGTAAAAGCTGTAAGCTAATCCAAACATGCACGGAATGTTTTTGGAATACAATGAAGCAAAAAGTTGTTTGAAAATTACTGGTTATCCAAAGTCACGCCGGTGCCAACGCAGAAGGCGAATTCCGATTTAGATCATTATGCAACTCATGTCACAAGCATTGAGAGAGAATGAGCCATTGAAGCTGGAGCCTTTTAATACCAGAATACAGATCTTCGATATATGGTTTGCCCTGCTTTATACATCAATTGAAAAGGCAAAGGAAGCAAAATCAATCTATAAATACACATACTTGTTGCCATCATAACTGGACTTTGTCACTTAATATTATTGTTGCTCCTTACAATTTTATTGAATTTTGATTTTTGGTTTCTATAGTTTTATAAGGACTTGGTCTTATTTTAAGTATGGGGACTAAAACCACAACTCGTTAAAAGTATAAGGATGAATTGTTAAACGAAGACCAAATCCATTTAAAACTATAGGGACAAAAGCCAACAAATTGAACCATAGGAACTAAAACCAAAATTCGATCGTACTGTAAGAACCGACAATGATTTAACCCCTGTGGAAATCAAGGTAAAGGCAAAGACCATGAAACTTATACATGTGGAATGATGTAAGAATCAAGGCCCCACTAAATGAATTTTCTTTCCAGTCAGACAGATCCTTGGAAGACAAAGTAGAACGAAGCAAAGGAAAGAATTAACAATTATAAATACAATTCAATCTAGAACAACTCCTGTCTCATGGCTAAACTTTAGGCTTGGCTCTGCTTAAACTACATTCAACTAAAGAATGGATAGGACATGAAACAAGTTTATCTTAATGGCGTCAAAATCAAGACTTGTTCTCCACTGTATGAAGGTAAAATTATTTACTTATTTTTATCAGAATAAACATGAACAAAATTCAAGGACGTCTTATCTTACTGTATCTGACGTAAAACTCCAGAAGAACAAGAAATCGCAAGGAGGGAAAATTAAAAAGAATATTTTCCATTAACGGTAAAAAAATTTGCTTAGAAGAAACTCCCAATGATAGCTAACTTGCCGAGGGAAAAAACAGGGCAAAAAAACACAGTACTATTATTGTATTCCGGTGTAATTCAAATCAATATATACTATTAATAGTGATGGCTTCATCATGAATGGTCCAAATGTCGTGCCCACGTCATCATTACTTCCATTTATCATTGGTCAATTTATTTAATATTCCCTTTTTATCTGACGTGTGCTGCCACTCAATGCTTATTCATTATTCAGATTACAGTTTAACTTTAAAGTGTCATTTGAAATTTAAAATTCAAATCACCCCATCTCATTTTATTTTTTAACCGCTTCATTTTCTCTCATTCTCATTAGATTCTCCTTCTCATCACTCATCTCCTATTATCTCTCGTCTCCGACGTTCTGGTTTCTTTTGACTCTTCCAAACAGAGTTCGACTTGTGCGCCATGTTCGATTTCTCTCCAATTCCCTGTTGGAAGGAGGAAGGATTGATCCATACTCTGAGAAGGCGAGGTATCACGTTGTAGGCACTAGAATTGGATATCGCATGTTTCTTCATGTTTCAAACTCCGTCACATCTCCAAGCTCTCCATAGGTTCGTCTCTTTCTTCTTCTTCTTCAGCCTTTTGGTCGGTTTGCGCCTGTGTGGGGGAAAAATATACAAGGTCAGGAGCTTAAAGACTATGGCACATCTTCGACTGTAAGCATTTTTCAGTCTTCCTGTTGTGATAAAAAGTCAGTATGCTGGATATCTATAGGCTATACCTTGCTTATTCTTTCTATCTTGCAGCTTGCACCATCAAAGGCTGCCCTTACTTTTGGCAAAAATACACATGTGATTTTTTTAAAGTACGCCCAGCAGCAAATGCTTTTTTTTTGGAGCAAAAGTAACTATGTGTTTACAAAACAAATGCAAAAGTCACAGACTCTATCAAAAAAAAAAAAAACGCTGACTGTTGAAAAGAATGATTTTGACTAACTCTAATAACATGGATGGTGATTTGGCATATTAAGTAGTATTTGGAATATTTAACTCTTAAAAAAAAAGATAATACACTAAACACTTGTAAAAAAGAAATAACACTCGTAGAAAAATAAAAAATAACACTTGCCAAGCTAATTAATTAATTAGAAGCATTAGAACATCATTTACTTGGAAAAAAAAAGCATAACACTATCAAACGAAAGAGCAGGGTCGAAGGAGCATGAGTGACGGTGAAGTAGCACGACCGCGAAATCAAATCGAAAGGCGACAGATTACAACATTATTAGTCATTTTAACAACTTCCTCTAGCACCCCTTCATCACCTACAAGATCCACAAATGTTGATGTATCAAGGGTAACTTTGAACTTTATTTGGATTTCATCACTTTCATGAGAAGCTGCAACACAAACTTCATATTAACAACTTACACATCAATATTTACAATTACATATGTAGACATTAACAGCACATTAACAACACTTTTTTTATCATCATATCAGCATTTTCTAATAACACAAACCACACTCACATTCAATCAGACCCAATTAAAACAAGGTCATACCTCTGTTTGCTTCCCCAAAAATAGAGCATTCCCTCTATTACATTGCCCAAAAACAGAGCACGGGTTATATATTAACAACTACAACTACACAAATTTACAACACTTTCTTGTTTTCATTTCAGCGTTTTCACAGCAAAGAACCACAATCACATTCATCATTCCCACTTAGAACACAGCAGTTCCTGTGTAACCTTGCCCCAAAAACATAGCACTCTAACATAAACACAACACACCCAAGGTGAAACCCCAACTCAATGGTCAAGATCATATGTGTAGCAAATTCTTAGCATTTCTTGTCTACCACCTACCATTTACTCCATTATTGGCCCAAGCTCCAACCTTTGACCAACCCCTCAATCTCATTTCAACCAACTTTCACATGGGAAAAAAAAATTCCAGTTCGCTGCTGTACCTCGCTACCCGTAGATGGAAGATGCAGAAGAAGACGTTCCCAACGTCATTAACACCTCGCTTTTTCCCTTCAATGTTGCACCTTCCAACGCGTATCGTCCGTCCATTTCTCTCTCTCCCCTTAATCACAAAAACGCGCCTTCCCTCCTCTCCTTATCTGTAGTTATTTCAGTGGGGATAATTATATAAATGGACATTGAAAAATAATCTCAGAAATGGACTTTTCTGATCATTGACTTTTTAAAGAGAATTTTGTGACGTTTTTTGTGTTACGTGAAAGCCAGACATCATTTTTCCTTTTAATAAAAGGGCCCGTGCGTGGATCGCACGGGTAATCCATATAGTTCAAGTTAAAAACAACGATTTCAAAAGGACATTAAAATGCAGGCTCCAAGGGAACTCACCCAAGGTTGCAGATGATACGTAAGTACCCAACAAACTTAGGTTTCAGAACCAGAAAGTTCAGACTTGATCTTTCTCTCTTAGGCTCTGTTTGGTTGAAAGTTTTTCTAGGTGAAGGTAGGAGAGGTGAGGTACAAAGAGGTGAGATGGCTGTTTGGTTCAAAAATCGAAAAGGAGGGGAGGAGTGAAATTTTTGTCTTTTTCTGGTCCCCTCCCCCATCTCTCACCCCTCCAAAATCGGGGTTTTTGGGAGGGGAGAGAAACTTTGCTCCATCATTAGACAAATTTACCCACAGACTTCTTTTGATATTTCTAAAGAAAAGTCCCGTAGCTTTTGAGAGAGGGGACCGATATTCAAGAAAGCTCAAAACGAAATAAGGAACACGAGCTCAAAACGAAACAGAGGACATTCAAGCCATATACTATTATGTTAATATACATATCTTATAATTATTATATAATATTGTTTGCATCATATTTTTTATTTACCAATGCTTGGAAAGTCTTGTTTTATATATATCATTGTTAGAATAATTATTTTATAAATAATACTTTTATAAATAATTATTATTAATAAATACATTATGAAAAGAGTGTATATAATTGTTAGAATAATTATTTTATAAATAACTATTATTAATAAATACATTATAAAAAAAGAAAGAAAATATATAGAAGGCCATTTTTATCCACTTATAATTAACTCACCTAACCTAACTTCTTGAATCAAACAAGACACTAAACCTCACCTACTCTTTTCTTAAACCAAACAATACAATATTATGACCCCCTTTACCTAACTTACTTTGAAGCAAACGAAGCGCCTTAGACCAGAGAGACAGAGAAAAGCAGTTCGAGGTTAGTATTTCTCCGCCTTCGAGGTTCCCCGCAGTATTTAATTTCCGTTTGTATGCTGACGACTTTGGCCAAATTATGCAGGTCCTTCCTCTCCCGACGATTCGTTTTCCAGCCCAATCGGCAACACATTATCCTCTCCCGGAGATGCTGCTCGCCACAGAGGGCGTCGGCGTTCATCGACACCGTCTGCGTTCGCAACTCCTCCGTGTAATCGATCTCGATTTGCCTCCTCTGATGCTACCCCATCTCCATCGAGGTCCAGGCAAAGGGGAGGTGGTCGGAGGGCGCCTATGCCCACCCCGTTGCAGCCACGCCCACATCCACTGATGACGCGCCCATGTCATCAGAAGGGGGAGAGGGTTACTATGCGGACGATATCAGGCCTACCTTCCGTGGTACTTATATAAGCGTAGAAGACGTGAATGAAGCGATTCAGAGGTTTTTAAAGCACTTCAGAGAGCAGTCATCTCAAAGCGATGGGCTGCATATGGAGGGGAAATTTGAGACTGCTATCAAACAAGGGAGATTCACTAGACGTCGATGCACACGATATATTTGATTATGATCCAGACTTGTACACAAAAATGGTCAGATACCCGCTCGAGGTTCTTGCAATTTTTGATTTGGTTCTGATGAATATGGTCAGTAGAATCAACCCGTTGTTCGAGAAGCACATTCCAACTCGAATTTTTAATCTAAAAACCTCGACTTCAATGAGAAATTTGAATCCATCTGGTGAGCTTGGTTCATCATTCAGTCTTTTTAATGTGGCGCTTGTATGATATTACGAATGGTCTGTTAAGAATGCTTGCTTCATTCTCAGATATTGAGAGGATGGTATCATTGAAGGGAATGATTATTCGATGTAGCTCCATTATACCAGAAATCAGGGAAGCTATATTTAGATGTCTTGTGTGTGGATGCTGCTCAGAACCGGTTGCCGTAGAGAGAGGTAATTCTAATGGACAAGTCTAACTACGGCTTTAATGAGCAATCTATGTCATTTTACATCGTTATAATTTGATGACTTTTTTAGGACGAATAAGTGAGCCTACTGAAAGTCCAAGGCAAGAGTGTCAAGCCAAAAATTCCATGACACCGGTCCACAACCGATGCAGGTAATGCAACCAATAGCTTGTATGTGGTAAAAGAACTAGTGATTTGGTGTTTGGAAGAGATTTTATTGCTGTTGGTTAAATATGCCTAATCATGAAGGAATCAGATTTGGAAGTATGTGTATGATGCTAGTCAGCTTCTTTTGCTATGAACTTCCAATAAATATCAGCGGCACAATTGAAAGGATTCTGGTGAAGAACTAAAAAATAAGCATATAACTGGCGACTCATAATTGTCTACGTGCTTTTGGACAAGTGATTCTACGGCACCACATTTTCTGACATTAAGAACTTCAAGAATCTCATACGCGGAATTGTTATGGCTACTCCTGACGTGAGGTTAGATTTTAGTTCTATTAACTATGGAACTTAATAGATCTTTCCTCCTAAATCAGTTTCACAGACAAGCAAATTGTGAGGCTCCAGGAGACACCTGATGAGATACCTGAAGGGGGAACACCACACACAGTAAGCTTGCTGATGCATGACAAGCCGATGGATGCTGGAAAGCTGGGTGACCGAGTTGAGGTCAAACCATACTTTGGCATATTTTGTTTCAAATAACTGGCCTTGTTTGTTTATTGGTGTTGCTGATCTGTTTTCTCCTTAATTAGGTGACTGGTATATGAGTGTCAGGGTTTGACCAACTCAAAGAACTGTTAAATCACTGTTCAAGGCATGTATTATGGATGTAAATCCTTCATTTAACTATATCTGAAGCTCCTAGTTCATCGTCAAATTATCAATATTTTCTAACTAAAGGTTTTTTTGCCCCCTTGGCATTTTAGACTTACATTGACTGTCTTCATATTAAGAAGACTGATAAGTCAAGAATGCTGTCAGAGGATGCAATGGACGTTGAAACTAGCCTGGGCAACCGAAATGCAGAAGAAATTCATTTTGATGAAGAAAAGGTAAAGTTGTTCTTATTTACCATGAAATATACTGCTTGTTTTTATGCATGTTAGTCACTTGCTTGTCTGAGCTGCAGGTGGCTCAACTGAAGGAGCTCTGAAAACAGCCAGATATATATGAAAGGCTGACAAAGTCATTGGCTCCAAACATCTGGGAGCTAGATGATGTGAAGAAAGGCCTTCTTTGGCAGGTTAGATATTTTTTCTGTTTAGAGACTGATTACTTGTTTCACTTATTTACCTTCAGTGTGTTTAAGCATTCTCTTTGCGGTGCTTGGACTGTTGGCTTATAACTGCCTTCATTACAGCTCTTTGGTGGAAATGTTTTGAAGTTGGCATCTGGCGCGAACTTCCATGGTGATCTTAATATCTTACTAGTTGGTGATCCTGGAACCAGCAAGTCCCAGCTACTCCCATACATACATAAACTTTCTCCACGTGGCATTTACACAAGTGGAAGGGGTAGCTCTGCTGTTGGACTGACTGCTTATGTCACCAAAGATCCTGAAACAGGCGAAACGGTAGAAACTATATTCACATGTTATTATATTATCTTCTTCTTAAGAAACATAGGTGACCCTAAACACGTGCTCCATCTTCAGGTTCTCGAGAGTGGCGCTCTAGTTTTAAGTGACAGAGGCATCTGCTGTATAGATGAATTTGACAAAATGTCTGAGAATGCCAGGAGCATGTTACATGAGGTTGAGTGTGCATGTTCTCTTGCTGTATTCTTGTGAATGAAGCATTTCTTGTCTCATGATTTTATTAGCTCTGCATTTTGACTCTAGCCCTGAGTCTTGATTTATTTGAGGTTATGGAACAACAAACTGTTTCAATAGCAAAAGCAGGTATTATTGCCTCCCTCAATGCCAGGACTTCAGTGTTGGCTTGTGCGAATCCTAGTGGGCCCTCGCTTGTCTGTCATTGACAACATACAACTTCCTCCTACACTTCTGTCGAGGTAGGTCGCTGTTAGAAGTTTCATTTGTCAAAGGGTTCCAATTTGCACTTTTCATACTTTAAAAATATGGTAAATATTTGTTTTCTTTCTAAGATTCGAATTCTCTTGATGTAACAAAAAAAAATATTTTATTTAACATTGTTAATTTCTCATTAACAATTATAGTAAAAAATTGTTTTCTTTCTAAGATTCAAATTCTCTTGATGTAACAAATATTTTCTTTTAACGTCATTGATATATTTTTTTAATTTTCTTAACCTCAAATTCGTCAGAAGAAAAATCCTGGATTTGGACATTCAAAATGAGTTTTTAAAAAAACTAAAATTCTTATCAGAGTTGAAAGAAAGAAGAATTAGTACATTTTATTTATTTTGTTGGCATGGAGAGGAAGTTTAAATTATGATAGGTAAATTAATTTAATTCCATGCAAGTTTTTCCATTAAGTAAATTAAAATGTCGGGGGGAAATTTTGACTATGTTTACAAAATTAAAAGATTAAAAAATTTTAATAAAATTGACTAAATTGAAACTTATTGTCAATTTAAAGGGCTGAAAAATTACTTTTAGGATTGAGAAATAAATTATAGACTTGCCGCCTGGTATTTGGAGTCACATTTGGCAGTCAAAAACTTGAGCCTTGCCTTTATGGAGTTCACGATTCATTATGAAGCAAGTAGGACACTTATAGGCCTGCTGAACCTAACTGCTTCCATCCATTAAGAATGAACTATTAATACAAGTCGTGATGATGGATGAAAAGATAACAGAATAACAGAATTTTTGAAACTGTTGCCGTAGTTGTGAACTGAGCTGAGTTGACCTTTTCTTGCTCAGGTTCGATTTGATCTACTTGATTCTTGACAAGGCTGATGAACAGACAGATAGACGACTTGCCAAGCATATTGTTTCCTTACACTCTGAGGATCCTGAGGTCTAATCCTGACATCCTCCCACTCAAGGTTAAGGTCCAACGTTCACTGGTTTTGCTTACTAATAATGCCATATGTCTATTTGTAGAGCTTAGAGCAAGATGTGTTGGATCTTCCTACGTTAACTGCTTATGTGAGTTATGCTCGGAAGCATATACACCCACAACTATCTGATGAAGCTGCCGAAGAACTGACTAGAGGTTATGTTGAGATAAGAAGGAGAGGAAATTTTCCAGGGAGCAGCAAGAAGGTAAAGTATTTTAGATATCACCATTTATTCTGCTTTTGTGAAAACCTATATCCGGGGAATTATATCTGATTCAATGATATGATTACAAGATTGTTCTCCAATATTGCAACTTTTTAAGATTTTCAACCCTCTGCTATGTATGCCAATCTTCTGAATGAATTAAACAGGTGATTACAGCAACACCAAGGCAGATTGAAAGTCTGATACGGCTTAGCGAAGCCTTGGCTCGGATTCGCTTCTCAGAATGGGTTAGTTATGTTTGGTTAGTTTCATAGTGAAACACAGTTTAGGAATTCTTTGTAGCGCTCTTAAAATACGTGATGGACACAGGTGGAAAAGCGGGATGTAATGGAGGCTTTTGGGCTTCTAGAAGTTGCAATGCAGCAGTCTGCCACCGATCACTCTACTGGTAGCTTTCCAAATGATGAGCCTGATTCTTCTATTTATAAACCCAGACAAACTAGATCAAAATGTCCTTACTTTTAATGCGCTTTATTTCTCCCAGGAACCATTGACATGGATCTTATTACTACTGGAGTTTCTGCGAGTGAAAGGATGAGACGAGAAAGTGTGGTACAAGCAACTCGCAACATAATCATGGAGAAGATGCAAATTGGGGGACCATCGATGTGATTGTTGGAGGTATGCTAGCTTACTCTATATGTTATTATGTCAAGGTATCAATCATCAATCAATATATAATATAAAACTCTTCCACCAAAAACACTGTTCATAAGGATTTAACGGCCCAGATTTGATCACGCTTTTACTCCTCCCTCCTTGGGCTCAAAACTAAGCGGAATTGAGACATCAACATCACTGGTCCCCTTGCACCTTGTCAAGGCTCTCTGACTCCATATGAAAGGCAAGCTTAAATTCAAATTGTGGCAACTGGCTTTCCGCCAATAACGCATGCTATCATTTGAATTTCAATTGAAAGAAGAAATTGGTAGTCTAACCCAACCGCACTAGCTTAGCTTTTCCTTTGAAGGCATCCGAAGCGAAGAAAAAGCTGTGCAATTCTTATACCTTCCTTCGGTTAGATTCATACTCATTTGTTTTTTATCCTTCTTTGCTCTCACGTCTTTAATTTACGCAGTTTAATTCGCTCAGAATATGCCTGAAATTGATGTTCCCTTCACCAAACTGCCTCAAATCTATGAGATGTTCCAGAAATTTCCCCTCGCTTTCAAGACCAGAACCTTCAACGCGCCGGCGCCGTTGGTGAAGACTCTGATGGCTTCTATCTCTCGGATTCAGCCGAAGATTTCATCACCGACCAAAAAGTTGTGGTTATTAAACCATGTCCAGCTTGCAATTCCTCTCCCGAAATGACGACGTCTTTGCCTGACCCGCCCATGGTGAAGCCTCATGTTGACCGCAAGGTGAAGAAGTTGGAGCAAACTGAGAAATTATCACCACTTGCTTAACAAACGACGGTGATGAAGTCAATGAGTGAGAGTGACAGTGAGATCAGAGCAGGTTGAGAAATGTGAAAAATTTGCGATACGGGGGTTCCCTGCGTTTTTTTTCAGTGTTTGTTGGTGGGTTATTGGATGAGTTGAAGGGAGCTCTTATTGATGGAAGAGAAGCTACCATAACTCCCCCCCTTTTGGTTTTCATGATCAAATTTGTTCATTCGCTTATGTTTGGTTCTGGACCTACTGTGCGAATTCCTTTTCTTTCTTTTTCTTTGTTTGGCAATTAGATTGCCGATTCCTATACTTGCCCTGCTACGAATATCGACAGCTGCAGTGATGGATAGGAAGGGGAATTCTTTCCTGGCATTCCCCAAATTAAATACGAGGTAATCTTGCTTATGATTTATGACAGTATTGTTAAATGCAGCTCCTTTAATTTGATCTTCTCATCACAAGAGTTTCTGTATTTTACACCACAATGGAATGATTGGTGTGTCTTTTGTGCGTATATTGAATTAACAGAGTCCCTCCAGCAAGAACCCACTTGCATTTAAATATTATAATGCGGAGGAAGAAATTCTTGGGAAGAAAATGAAGGTTGGTTTTCCCATTATTATCAACTTCATTTTGCTAATTCAGTAGGTATTGCAATCGTACTGAAATCACCATTATGTTTGCAGGATTGGTTTAGATTCAGTGTTGCATTTTGGCATACATTCCGTGGAACAGGTGGTGATCCATTTGGTACGCCTGCTGAGTCTTGGCCCTGGGAAGATGGTACCAATTCACTAAAAATTGCCAAAAGAAGTATGTTAAGTTTGATTCTACAAATATTACTCTTCAAATTATAAAAATTTAATACTGAGACTAAAGAGCTTCATCTCTTGGATGGCGTACCTCCAATCTGGTACAGGAAGCTAATGCAAACTTGGATGAAGTTGTGGCCCTTGCTAAAGAGCTTCAGGTAATATGACACAATGAACCATATAATCTTTATGATAGTTCAGTTCATTACTGGAAACTTCTTTAAATTTTTCTGATGTTTACAAATTGCAGGTTACACACTATTTGGGAGGAGGGAATTATGTTTTCTGGGGTGGCCGTGAAGGTTGTCAATCTCTATTGAATACAGACATGGAAAGAGAGCTTCATCATTTGGTTAGCCAATTGTTCTGTCTGTCAACTATTTTGATTATACTACCCTTTTGTGCAGAAAAGTAGAAAAGCTTTTTTAACAACTGTTTTTTGCTTGCAGGCTAGGTTTCTTGAATCTGCTGTTGCATACAAAAAGAAGATTGGATTCAATGGTAACTTAATATGCAATTCTCAATCATAACATGTGTTCTGATTCTTATGAGTAAATAATGAAATTCTGTAAACAGTTCTGTTCAACTGATCAATCAAATCAGCAATGCAATGAGACTTTTATATTTATATTTATTCCTTTTTTTCTTCTCTAAGAAATGATCTTTTATTAATGATTTTTATTTTATTTGTTTAAGGCACACTGCTGATTGAACCCAAGTCGCAAGAACCTACAAAACACCAGTACGTTTTTCATTACGTTACATCTTTACTCTTCTCTGATCTGGATTATGTATTCTTTTAGGTATGATTGGGATGCTGCTACCACAGCTAATTTCTTGAAAAAATATGGACTTATAGGTAATTATTAATTTATTAGAATTCTCCTCTTTTTAGCTGCATCGTGCATGAACCTGAAGTTGATTTACATTTTATACAACCTAACTGCTTAACTTCATTTCTGTTCCTTCTGCAGATGAATTTAAACTAAACATCGAGTGCAACCATGCCACCCTTTCAGGCCATAGGTGAATCAAACACTGTGTTTTGAAATTATTGTAAAGTCTCTGATCCTTTAAAGTGTTATTAACTTTTAATGCCTCTCTACATGAAGCTGTCATCATGATCTTGAAACTGCTAGAATCAATGGATTGTTGGGAAATATTGACGCAAATACCGGTGATCCTCAAGTTGGTACTTGTGTTTCTTTCTTACCTAGACAACAGTGAAACTCTCAATGTAGAAACACAGACAACATCATGTTGAGATGTCCCAAGATAGCAGGTTATAACAAGTTCTATTTACAGGTTGTGACACGGATCAGTTTCTCATAGATATCGCAGAGGCTACAAACATCAAGCTCACTGTGATAAGAAATGTATGATATTCCTGACTCTCTTAACCTGCACCACAATGTCCAACAACAAACTTTGTAATTATTAGCAATGAAATTCTCATGCCTGTTCTGTATCTTTGTCAGGGAGGAATTGCACATGGTGGTTTCAACTTTGATGCAGAATCGTAAGCATTAGAAAGAGTAAATCTGCTTGAAGTTTTTGTGTTTCTGGTTAATGCGAGATACATGAAACAATCAAATTAGAAAGGAATCTAGATGTTAGGCCATTGGACCAGATCTCATCATTAGGTTAAATCAAGAGGCTAATTGACAAAGATAGTCCAACAGTTGTATGACACCTGCTCTTAACCTGGATCTCTGTTCTGTTGATGTCTGTTTTTTCCGAGTCTAAAAGGGTAACGACAATGTTGTTTTAGCTTTCAACTTGCAATTGTTCGTCCTGGGTTTGTGATTTTAAATCTCCTGTACATTTACACATTTCAGCCTTCTGCTTGTGGTAGTCTTGCCCACTATGTCATTTCATTCTTTAATGTAGCAAAAGATAGCAAAAAGTAGTGAAAAGTATCAAAATGTTCAGTCAGCTTAATTTATTCTTTCTACTTTGTATAGGATATTCTTCGCTTCCATGCAGTTTATTGGCCAGCTATGCTAATGTCTGCAGGAATGAGCCTGCCCAAGATGGTGTTCGATCATTGACTCAGTACCCTTATTCTGACTAAATCTGACTCTGTAAATGAGCTAGGGATTACATATCTCTTATGGCTGAGTTTAGTTCATGCAGCAATGCTTTATTGTTTTTTTTTTTTTTTTGGACAATGTTAGGATGGGATGAAGATGGGCAAGTCATTGGGGAATACACTTGAGCCAAAAGATTTGGTTAACAAATTTGGGACAGATGCAGTTAGATACTTCTTCCTTAGAGAGGTGCAATTCGGCAATGATGGGGACTATTCAGAGGAACGCTTCATCAATATTGTTGAAGCACATCTTGCCAATACAATTGGCACTTTAAAGACTTGCCGACAATCGACCTTGACCACTTCTTTTATCATGATTTTTAATCTAGCTCTATTGTGCTTGATTTAAAGTTCCTAGGAAATTGCTGTATTCTTCAAATATTATAGTGTGTCATTTTAGAAGCGATTATGCCACTGTTAAATGTGGCTCTGACAAAAAGAAAAGTAAAGAAAGAAAGAAAAACACTTTCTTCATGTTTTTTATTGCATTTTTCAGCGATGAGGTTGGAATGTATTGGCTTTTACTTATAATAGCTGATGTACTACTAAAATGCATTAAGTGTATGTTTGGATTAGTTTTTTTAATAGCTTTTACGATTTACGAGGTAAGTGTGTGAGAGTAGTTTTGTCCCGGGTTGTGCAAATCATGGTTTGAAACCATGGTTTGGGATGTTGCCAAACACACACTAAGTGGGTTTAGGCACAAATGTCTCATTTGTATGGTTTGAAACTAAAGTTGTATGTAGGTACATGAATTGCACCATTTATGCCAATGATCATGAATGAATATTTTAATGCCAAAAGTCACATTCTGCTTATGACAAGGCTCGGTTGGTATTGCTTGTGCTTTTCAAAAGCCGTTCTAAAAGTTATGGATATATGTCATGATGAATAAGTATATTCATTTTCAAAAAGTCTTTGGATAATTCAGTTGACATTGTCAAGATGTCGTTTTCCTCCTTTATTGATAATTATTAATAAGTAAAAGAAGAAGGGAAATTTGTATAAAGGTATTTTTGTCCACTTATAATTAACTCTCCTCACCGTCCCTTCTAAATGAAATAATATGTCAAACAATATACCATTTATGTGACCTGTTCATTGCAGTTATCCAGGTCATTGTACAAGTTTACGAGCAAAATTCAAATTCAAATCAGTTTGTGGGATTTATGTGATGTGTTAAATTCATAAATCAGACACCATCAAATCGTCATTCTGTTTAGGCATGAACATTAATGATTTTGCTGTCTTGAAATTCCATAAAGTGGATTATTTCTGGGGTTTTAACATTTTTGTGATTCTCTCACTACTTAATTTCTGTAGGCAACAAATTTCTCACACTTTTTCATGTATGTAATCATGTTTAACCTCATGTGGTGTTACTCACCTTTTACCTTTCTATCAAATCGTCCCTGGCATACAGCTAATTCACAGTTTTTCATCTTTATGCTTAATTTCACCTAAGTTCATGATACAGCTGCTGTTGCCTTTTACGAAGTGCAGGTTTTTACTTGCCTTTAACAAGAAATCTCCACCTGATATTCTATGAAATGTGAAAAATTTGAACTGACAATGCAGGCTGAGAAATTTGAAGATAAACTGAATGCTATGAAATGTGAAAATTTTGAACAGGAAGAAGACAAGACAAAATAATGCCATCGCATCTGAACGTTTTGAAGAGGAATATAGAATGTTGTCCATTGAAATGTCATCCAAAATTGAGGAAAACGAAAAGATGACAAACAGAGCAGTTGTAGAAGCTGATGAATTGCGACAGCAGAACAAAAAATAATGGAAGAAATGCTCCAGAAGTGTAATCAGGAGCTCAGGCTTATCACAGATCAGAATGAGTCGAAACATCAACAGCTCTTAAACCAAATTGACGTGAAAGAAAAAGAAATGGAACAAATGTCTAAAGAGCTTGAAATCAAATCTAAACAGCTTGAAGAAGCACAAAGGCAAAGGAATGAGAAGGATGAGGCTTTCTCCGTTCAAATTCAAAGGCTCATATCTAAAATTTAAAAGCTGATGGCAGAGGAGAATAAATTGACCAAGTCAACGGAGCATGGGACTGTCATTGCAAGGCAAGAAGGTCACAAAAAAATAAATGATCTGGGGAAGGAGATCCTGCTTAATGCCTTACTTTCAGAATTACAAATCTTCAAGATGCATCTACCAAGAAGACGAAATCAAAAACACCTAAGGTAATTTTCCAACTTAATCGCCAGACTTTAAATCAAAAAATAAATTAAGAAGTACTTCCGGTGCAGTAGGAGATAAGATTATATTATAGAGTCCCTCCCATTGAGTATATTCAAATATGATGTTAGGCCCAAGAAGCTACGATCTAAAAGGCGGTATTTTTTTTTTTTCATTGAACCAATCCTTTCATGGCAATTACATAGTGTGAAGGAATAAAAAATTTGTTAACGTGGATCAATATGATTAGAAAGTAATTATATTGTAGAAGTTATGTTTTAGTCCAAACCAAGATCTCAGTGCTTCATATGAGGAGAAAACAATTCATAGTCATCCTAAGCTTTGCAATGACAATCAACGAAAGTTCGAGGCAATCACTTCGCTATGTTAGAGAATATCTCTCGAAGCATATATTCACAGATTGTCAATTATATGGTGTACTCTATAGAGTTAGAAGCATGTATGTGTTAAAAATGTGTGCGCCTAACAATGGACATGATGCTCGAAAAACCACAACAAATGTAATTTACCAGGAGATTTTAGGAACTTGAATACTTGATTTGTTTCTCTTTATCAAATTAAATGTATGTTCCAGAAGTTGGTAAATTTGTGAGGTTTTATAGTTTGATCATGGTATAATATCCATGAAGTCAAAACTACCAATGAATGTTAAACATGTGCAAAATTAAATTCTTTAGTAATAAATAATGTGTGTTGGAAATAGTGCTTGCGTGGGGGAAGAAATGCTCGTTCTACCGAATATCTAAAGTATGCAATGACGCTCTAATATGTTTACATTTGGTCATTTAGTTACTGGAAGAGTTTAAGAAACAGAGCGCCAGTGAACTCCACCTCAGTGATGTAAGCCTACCCTCTCCTGTCCCTTCCAAAAGACACTTTACTCTATTTTGTTTGCATACTCCCATTAGGAATATCTCATTATTAACAAGGAAAATACATGTTAATGCAGGTAAGAAATGCAGTTGCTACTTCGGCCAGTGAAGGATTTGTTGCTGTGCATGGTGACAGTATAAAAAGATTGTGATAAAATGGAGGACCATATGACTCTTGGATTTCATATTTTAAGGCGGCTGCTAGTTGATGTAGTTCTTTTAGAGTGTGTTCGGCAATCAAGAAAAAAGTGCTTTTTTCTCAAAACCATGGTTTTGAGGAAAAAATACAAGAACACTCATTTTTTTCCAAATAAGCTATTTTGACCTCAAACCATGGTTTTGGACCTCAAAACCATGTTTTGGGCATAAGTTATTTTTTTTGACTTTTTGTACTTTGTGGGCCCCACCCTCTCATTCTCATTGGTTCTTTTCCTATCTGTGGGTTCCATGTCACACCCTCTCTCATCTTTTGTTTTTGTTTTTTTAATTTCAGCGTTTTTTCTGTCTTTTTTTTTTTTGTAATTTTTTTTTTAAATTTTAATACTCCATCTTATCCTTAATATAAGACCTATTTTTCTAATTTAATTATATTAGAAAAATTAGTTAAGTCAATTAACATTATATATAGATAAAACCTCACAAATTTTCGAGCATACAAGGGCGAATAAAGCGATACATCTTGTAAGTTACACTTTAATCATGATTATACATTAATAACTCTTTAAATTATTAGAAAACTTAACTTAATTCTATAATTTTAAAGTTTTAAATTAATTACTCTCCTAAATTCCAATTTCACACTAAAATCCTAATTATTAATTTAAATATTTTTTTAACTCAAATAACTTATTCAAGTCATTGATTAATATTAGTTTCATAAAATCTCCAATTTTAAGTTTAGAACATACATAAATAGCCGTATTATAAATCATCATCCTAAAAAAAAAAATTTAAACCAATTAAAACTTTAATAATACCCCTAATTATCCAAATAAATCATTTAACCCAAATTTAATTGGTTAAAACATTCAATATAGAATTATTTATATATTATGTATAAAGTTCATTATAAAATTTTATATCAACGGAATATCAAAAAATAAATAGATTAAAATTCACTATTAATTATCCTCCATATTCCTATAGTCATATACTGATAAAACTTAAACTTGTCTAGGATTTTAATCCTAAAATATTCTCAAAATAGTCAATAGTTCGTTGTAAATAGTTATCCCAGTATCAGAATATAGTGTAGATATGATTGTCCAATGCTTATTTAAAATTTGAATAATATCTAATTTTTTAATAATCATGGATCAGATTATTGTTTTTCAATTTAAAATTTGAATAATATCGTAAGATCATTGAAATGCAAATAAAATACACTCTGATCACAATTTTTTTTTTTTTTTTGATACAAAAAAGAAGAGTTGGCCCTCAAAGGCAAAGGACTAAAGGGACCCGCCTTGTGTGCCTCACTATACGCAACTCCTCGTTTCTCTTTTCTCCATGGAACTCGTCGCAAGTCTTCTGGTTGGAGCAGTCATCGCCGCCGCAGGTATTTCGTCGGTCTCTCTTCTTTAGGATTCAAATTGACTTTCTGATATAGCAGAATTCTCAGCCACTTTCCTTTTGAACCGAGAAAGGAACTCCATTGTCCTCTATCCCTATTATCCCTATTATACACACAGATGCGCACACACACCCACAAAAATAGGTTGGTTAGTAAGAAAAGTTGAGAGAGCTAATTTCTGCCAGAAACCAGAGACAAACGATGATGTTTTTAACACAGCACCAGTGAGGAATCCAGGGCTCATGAAGATATTGGCTCACCTTGTTAATTGTAAAAGCAATATCTGGTCTTGTGTAACACAAGTATTGTAGTTTGCCCAGAATGCTACGATACAGTTTGGGACCAACAAAAACATCACCAGAACCAGACGTAAGCTGTACAATAGTTGCCATGGGTGTAGAGGCAGAATTAGTAGCTAGAAGTCCTACATCAGCAAGTAATTGATGAATATACTTGTGCTGAGATAAAAACATCCCAGAAGAGGAGGAATGGAACTCAATGCCCAAGAAGTAAGACAGATCACCAAAGACCTTTAATGAGAACATGCCACTCATAAGATCAATTAGCTTCTGAACACTAAAGTCATCAGCACCAGTAATGACAAGGTCATCCACATAGATGATAAGATAAAGAGTACTTTGGGCATCAATAAGAAAATTAGCTTCCGAACACTAAAGTCATCAGTACCAGTAATGATAAGGTCATCCACATAGATGATAAGATAAAGAGTAGCTTGGGCATCAATACGAATGAATAAACATGGGTCAGCCTTAGAGGGACGAAAATCAAGACTGCATAAGAAATCCTGCAATTTATGAAACCATGCACAGGGAGCTTGCTTAAGTCCATAAAGTGCCAAAGCTTCCTTATCTGGGTTATGTCCATTAGATTGGATTACTAGAACCCCAGTAGAATTGCAGAAGTTATTACTGCAAGATAGGCTAGGATCTGGTATGGATTATGGATGACTGTTATTATGCAGCTATGTATTTGTTATTACTCTCGTGGACTTGTATTTCGCTATTAATGCAATGTGGTTTCTGTGTTGGCAAAAAAAAAAAAAAAAAAAGGTCCATAAAGTGCCTTCTTAAGTCCATCAGTACCAGAATTAGCAGCTAGAAGTCCTACATCAGCAAGTAATTGATGAATATACTTGTGCTGAGATAAAAACATCCCAGAAGAGGAGGAATGGAACTCAATGCCCAAGAAGTAAGACAGATCACCAAAGACCTTTAATGAGAACATGCCACTCATAAGATCAATCAGCTTCTGAACACTAAAGTCATCAGCACCAGTAATGACATGGTCATCCACATAGATGATAAGATAAAGAGTACTTTGGGCATCAACAAGAAAATTAGCTTCCGAACACTAAAAGTCATCAGTACCAGTAATGATAAGGTCATCCACATAGATGATAAGATAAAGAGTACCTTGGGCATCAATACGAATGAATAAACATGGGTCAGCCTTAGAGGGACGAAAATCAAGACTGCACAAGAAATCCTGCAATTTATGAAACCATGCACAGGGAGCTTGCTTAAGTCCATAAAGTGCCTTTTTAAGTTTACAAACTAGGGGAGCGCCACAGCTATCAACAAACAAGTGCTCCAAACCAGGTGGAGGGTCCATGAAGATGTCCTCATGAAGATCACCATTAAGAAATGCATTGTTGAAATCAACCTGATGCAATTTCCAATGATTTGTGATAGCCAAAGTAAGAAGAATTCGAACAGTGGCAGCTTTTATCACAGGGCTAAAGGTCTGATTGTAATCAGCTCCAGCTTCTTGAGAGAAACCTTTGGCAACAAGGCGAGCTTTTCTCCCAGCCAGAGTGCCATCTGCATGTGTCTTAACTTTGAAAATCCACTTGCAACCAATAGTACGTCAGTCAAGAGGGCGAGATACCATTTCAGATTAAACTTGTTCTCAACTAGTGTCTTAATTTTCAGGTTATTGATACCTCGATTTTGCAATAATGGCCAACCCCTGTTTCACCGACCAAGAACAGGGGAAGGTGAATAAATGCCGCTGACAAGATTAACAAAGATGGAGTTTCCGTATTTCCAACGATTGGATATCGAAGGGTGGATTCACAAATGCGAGCGTTACTTCGAGCTAGATGGAACGCCCGAGGCATGGAAGGTCCGTTTGGCAAGCGTCCACTTAGACGAAAAAGGATATCTCTGGCATAAGGCGCTGGAGGACAACGAAGACGGTAGGAATATACCATGGGGTGAATACAAACACGCCCTACGCGTACGGTTCGGCACTCCATACGACGCACCGATGGCGGAATTCAAGCGGTTATATCAAAAAGATTCTCTAGACGAATATAATGATGGATTTGATACATTACGATGCAAACTCAAGATTTGGGAGACCTATGCGGTACAGGCATATGTCGAAGGCCTCCGTCCGGATTTCACACGTCAGGTTCGACTATTCCGACCACGCACTTTAGTCGACGCACGCGGGATCACAAAGATCTTCGAATTGAACCTCAACGAAGAGGCTGGCTCGCGACGAGAATTAAAGGCGCAAGTAGGAGACAGGACACGTGCTCAGTCCACCTGGCGATATACCGAGACTCCTATTAGTGGTGGGACCCAGAGTCTTGGCACCAAATCTTCAACCCCGGTCAAAACCAATATTTTACCAAATCGCATGATAGAGTCATCGCCCTCAACCGCGTCGATGGCCTCCACGGGACAATCCGAAGTGGGCCGGAAATATTCGCAAGGACCCCAGCACGTCTCCTGAAGAAGTGGACGAGTATAGGGCCCGAAACCTCTGTTTTTATTGTCAGAAACCATTCTTCTGTGGCCACACCTGCCCCCAGAGGCAGTTATGCAGTTACAACTCGTTGAATTAGAATCGAAAGGCGGTGGGATTGTCGAAGAGGTGTCGGAACCACATGTGGACGATGCTGAGCCTTCCAAATGCTCGCAGATTTCGCTCTATGCCTTTCAGGGGGTGTTGGAGTGGCTTCGATGTAAATACAGGAACACGTGGGTAAACGGCCGGAACAGATATTAATTGATAATGGTGCCTCACATGGGTATTTGGACTACGCTTTAGCCAAACGCCTGGGACGGAAAGAACACACTCCGATTATTGGGGAGGTAGAAGTTGCTGGGGGTGGTCGGCTGAAGGTGTATGGGACATGGAAGAAGTTCAAATGGCGAATGCAGGGTGAAGAATTTGAGTTTGATTTGAGGATAATGGATATCAAAACATATGACTTCGTCCTCAGCCTAAGCTGGTTGCAGCAGGTAGTACACCATGCCTCATGGAATTATGATGACTTGTCGATGACATTTTGGTACAATGGGTCGGTGTGTATACTAAACCCATACCAGTGGATAGTTGTAAGGTAGTTTGACGTTTAGAAAATCATATAGAAAAGGGCGACCAGCTTTTCCTCCTCCAAGCTATTGAGGAACCGACCCGCCCCAATTGCGTTCTGAATAGGAGTTCACAGGAGGTAGGCGACAGAGTCAAAGGGGTACTCAAGGCATTTGGGGATGTCTTTTTCGAACCCAAATCATTGCCACCTTTACTGGAGGGGCATAACCATCTGATTGTACTTCAGGAAGGGACTGATCCAGACAATCTCAGGCCATACCGCTACCTGGCTGCCCAGAAAGATGAGATAGAGCGTCAAGTTAAGGGACTCCTAGAGAGTGGGGTGATCCAACCAAGCTCTTGTCCGTTTGCCTCTCTCATGGTACTTGTTAAAAAGAAAGATGGGACGTGGCGTATATGTATAGATTTCAGGGAACTCAATAAACGCACTACTAAAAACAAGCATCCCATTCCATTGGTTGAGGAACTACTGGATGAATAGCGTGTAGCGAGGTGGTTCACGAAGTTAGATCTGCGGGTTGGGTACCATCAGATCAGAATGGAGCCACGCGACTCACATAAGACAGCTTTTAGAACACACTCGGGCCATTACGAGTGGTTGGTTATGCCATTCGGGCTTACGAATGCCCTGGCAACATTTCAAAAGGCCATGAATAGCATCTTTCGCGAGTATCTGAGGTTTGTTCTAGTATTCTTTGACGACATTCCCATCTATAGTGCTAGTATGGTACTGCATCTTGAACACCTTAAGATTGTGTTTGAAACTTTGAGGAAGTACAATTACTTTGTCAAGGAGTGTAAATGTACATTTGCTGCTACCCAAGTAGAATATCTAGGCCATATTATTAGGAATGGAGAAGTAGCTACTAATCCACAGAAGATTCAGGTAGTAATAGATTGGCTCGGTATTATCGACGGTTCAGTAAAGGGTATGGAGCAATAGCAAAACCCCTGAATTCTTTATTAAAAAACGACGGGTTTACATGGTCAGCAGAGGCGGGTGGAGCGTTTCAGAGGTTGAAGGCAGCTTTAAGCTCGGCTCCAGTATTGGCATTACCTGACTTTTCCAAGACATTTACTGTGGAAACTGACGCGTGTGGGGTTGGCATAAGGGCTGTGTTGATGCAGGGAGGTCAGCCCTTAGCGCTTTTTAGTAAGGCCTTAGGTCCTCGGAATCAAGGGTTGTCTATAAATGAAAGAGTTATTGGCAGTGGTGCAAGCTGTGGAGCATTGGCACCAATACCTAGAGGGGCGAAGGTTTGCGATAAAAACAGACCAGCAGAGTTTAAAATATTCGTTGGATCAGAAACTAAAGACTTCTTTCCAAATGTTTTGGGTCCCCAAGCTGATGGGGTTCGACTATGAAATACAGTACAGAAAGGGGGCTAATAATAATGTGGTAGATGCTCTTTCCAGAAAACCGAAAATGGAAATTATGCAATTGACATTATCTACGAGCTCAGACGAATTATTACAGGAAATTAAGCACAGTTGGGAGGAAGATTCTGATTTACGGGCACTGTTAGAGCAGTTGCAGCAAAATAATGGCAGCTTAGGAAAATTTTCTCTGCAGGATGAGTTGTTAAAGAAGAGCGGCCGTATTGTGGTTGGCAAGAATAGTACTACGTGGCATAAAATTCCTGAATGGTTGCATGCTAGCGCTCAAGGGGGGCATTCAGGTATTCATGCTACCTATCAAAGGGTTAAATCTCTCTTTCGGTGGAATAATTTGTTTGATGAAGTCGAGGCTTTTATTCGCCATTGTGATGTGTGCGCTCGTCCTAAGTATGACACGGCTGCCTACCCGGGGTTATTGCCTAAGTCTACTGGCAAAGAGACTATTTGGGTTACTGTGGATCGGTTAAGCAAGCACGCACATTTCATAGCACTTTCTCATCCTTTTTCTGCTGCTAGTTTGGCTCAGCTGGTTTTAGATGGGATTTATAGGCTGCATGGAGCTCCTATAGAAATCATAAGTGACCGAGATCCTATTTTTATTAGTGCCTTTTGGCAGGAATTCATCAAGGTTTTGAAGGTCGATCAGAAATTAACTTCCTCTTATCATCCTCAAACGGATGGGCAATCGGAGGTAGTTAATCGTTGTTTGGAAACTTACCTTTGTTGTATGTGTTGGGAGTTTCCTAGAGAGTGGAGTCGTTGGTTGGCTCTTGCGGAATGGTGGTATAACACGACCTACCATTCTTCTAGGAAGGTTACGCCTCATGAATTGCTATATGGTCAGAAACCATCGGTTTATGTTCCCTATTTGCCAAGGTCTGCAATGGTAGATGGCGTGGATAGGACATTTGTGGCAAGGGAGGAGGCTTTATTGATAGCTACGCATCATTTGGCTAGGGCAGTGAATATGATGAAACAGCGGGCTGATTCCTACATAACAGATCCTGAATTTTAGGTAGGGCAGTGGGTATTTTTAAAACTTCAGCTGTATAGACAAATCTCAGCTGCTGCCCGGAGTAATCAGAAGCTAGCTCCAAGATATTTTGGGCCTTATAAGGTCCTTAAACGTGTTGGGGCTGTAGCATATCAGTTGGATTTGCCTCCGGAGGTGCGGATCCACCATAATTTTCATATTTCATTGCTGAAATTATGTCCTGATCCAACAGTCCGTCCGCGCCATCCTCCTTTGGATTGGCCTACGCCTCCAACCACAAGGGAACCTGAGGCAATCTTGAATAAGCGTCTGGGGCGACGTAAGGGTCGGATAGTCACTGAGGTATTGGTTAAGTGGAAGCAACTTCCAGAAGAGGAAGCTTCCTGGGTGCTTCTTTATCAATTGCAGCAGCAACACCCTTCTTTTGTGGTTGAAAACCCTTGAGGGCAAGGGTTCTTTTTAGGGGAGTTTTGATATGGATATCGTAGCTCAATACTGATTAGTCTTGCGTGACTTGCTAATTCTATAAGGTCGTTAGTTAAGGGATGAGGGTAGAATAGTAATTGGCGGTGGTTCACTAATTCTGTGAGCCTACGGCTAGGGGATTAATACTAATCAGTACCTATAAAGGACTGATCTATTACTGTATAATTGTTGCTGAACTTGGTAATAAACTGAATATTCCTCTCCTCTCCTCCTTCCTTCTTGTTTTCCTCTCTCTTCTGTCTATTCTTCTACACTTCCTTATCTGACTTACAATTTTTTTTCCAGTACTTGGGCTATTGTTGTGGTTTTTTCCACATCATCCATGGGTGCACTTCCTGGTTTGGATGTTTACTCAGATGGCACAGTCGCTCAATCCGATGCCAATAGGGAATCCGGAGTTTGGATTAGATGAGGGGCCCGAGCCCTTACCTGTGCCTGGCCTAGCCCCTGCGCTCCCGCAGGTGCCCGCCGCCCCCGTAGCCCCTGTGCCCAACCCCGCGCACGCAGCACCAGACCCTGTGCCTGATCCTGCCCCCACCGCGGCGCCCTCGACCGCAACCACCCTCGCGCCCCCGTCCACCCCAACAACCCCGCCCCTGACCGCCCCATCCCTGTCCGCCCCAGCAGCCCCATCCCTGTCCGCCCCGTCCCCGACCGCCCCCACGCCCTCGACCCTGTCCTCCCCAGCGGCCCCGTCCCCGACCGCCCCCACGCCCTCGACCCCGTCCTCCCCAGCGGCCCCGTCCCCGACCGCCCCCACGCCCTCGACCCCGTCCTCCCCAGCGGCCCCACCCCCGACCACCCCAGCCCCCACACCCACACACCCGCTCATTCCAGCCACTGCCCCTACGCCCCTGACTGCCACCGGGCCCCCAGCCATTCCAGCCGCCGCACCTCTGCCCTCGACCGCCCCCGAGATCCCACCGGCTTCCCTGCCAGATGAGGTTCTCATATTTCTTATTTTTTATAGTCTTGATTCATTTTTTCCTGTTTCTCATCTTTCTTTCCGTTTTTTTTACAGGGAGCTGTCATGACGAACCTAAGGGGATCGGAGTGAGGCGGGAGCCGCGGTTGACTTCGGGAACTTCCTACTATTCTCGAGCAAGAGGTTATTAAGTAGGTTATGCTATAGACATTTAGGTTGTCTTCTGTACCAGGTTTCTGGGAGACTGTGTTGACTACTTTTTGCTTTGTATTAGATGTTGAGTCATGGGGTAGGGCATGCATGTTTTTGGTAAGAGTCCTTTGTAAGAGGAGGCTCGTTTTCCAAAGGCCAGAACCTTCTGAAGGCTGTGACCATATTATGATATGTACAAAAAAAAATCAAACAGCAAAACTCCTTAGGCTGTGACCATATTACTGCTGATATAAAAGCAAAAAATAACTCTCCCAGGCATAGAGATTCAAATGAACATATCACAAAGATGAAGGAAAAATTCCATACCTATGTCCGCGGCATCAAGCTCCATAACTTAGAAAAGGGAAGAAAAATCAAAAAGTGTAAACTTGAAGATGATTATGCTCGGACTCAGAAGATCGCGAATATATGATGTGAAAAGAGTCAAAAGACACACATCAAAGAACTGGTGCCACAAATAAAAATACAGATTTATAATTAATATGATCGATTTAAAGATAAAAAACCACAGCCAGTGATTAGTGAAAGGTCAGAAAGGAAAGAAAAATGAAATCTGAGGAAGGAAAGAAAAATAACCATACCTGTTCCCTGGCCATCATCTCCATATCTGCACAAAAACAACAATGAAAGGTCATAAAGGGGAAGAAGATGAAACAGAAGCGAAAGGGTTGAGATCGAACCGGGGGGGGGGGGACGAGAGGGATTCCGGTGAGGAAGAGATGACGACGGAGGGCTTGTGGCAGAGGAGAACCGGCGAGCTTGTGGTGGATTGTGCCGAAGAGTGGAAGATGCAACGCCCACTGGTTTGTGGTTAGGGTTGGTGTGGCGTTTTAACCAGATGCATCCGAACGATGTGTTTTATTGTCGGGTACGATGTGTTATATTGTAAGATGAAACAGAATCGAAATGGTTGAGATCGAACGGGGAGAGAGAGAGAGGGATTCCAGTGAGGAAGAGATGACGACGGAGGGCTTGTTGCAGAGGATAACCGGCGAGCTTGTGGTGGATTGTGCCGAAGAGTGGAAGATGCAATGCCCGCTTGTGGTTAGGGTTGGTGTGGCGTTTTAACCAGATGCTTCCGAACTATGTGTTACATTGTCGGGTACGATGATCCTAGGATAGGATATTAAGGTAGAGGCAGAGTTGCCTTTTTTTTTTTCCCTCAGACGGCAAAAAAATAAAGAGTTGATTATTTTTTACAGATTAATAAAGTTTATTGTATTATTTTAAAATATTTATATTTATTATTTTTTTTATAAATTATTTTATCTAGCTTATAAACTGACATATGATCTAAGAATATATATTATATGATGTGATTAAATAAATTATTTAGTTTTTTAATTTCTTAAAAAAAAAGTCAATTCTGTTTTATATTTAGGATTTTATTAAAAAAAAGATATTGTGGGGAAAAGATAGATTAATGCCACTTGAACTTCAAAATCATAAATCAGTGATTTCTTAAAAACCTGAGTTATTTGTTGCTATACTCTTTTTATCTATCCCATTATTTTTATTGTCAATAAAACTAATTTAAAATTGTAAAGTCTAAATGGTATTTTTTTTATTTTTTCCCTTTTTATTATTTAAGCAAAAAAAGGTATTGGAAATATTTGTGTTTAAATTTTAAAATTTGAATTTGAAATATGGAATGAGTAGGAGATAGATGAGAATCGAGAGAATCTTAGAAATCAAAGAGAGATTATAGTAGATGTTAGAAGTTGTGATTTGAATTTCGGCGAAAAAAGGTTGTGGTTTGAAAGGATAAATATACTAATTATAATTAATATTAATAATTTAATAAATATAATTTTTTGGGGATGTTTTAACAATTTATTTGATAATATGTGTGAAAAGATTCATTTTTCTGCGCCTATAAATATATTTTTTAATTTCCATGAGAAATCACGGTGGAGGTGAGCAAATTTACTCCCACAATAAATGTACAATCTCAAAAAGCAACTTCAAAACCAATGGAACGACCGTCAAAGATGGCTAGCCACCTGCAGCGATTTTTCTTTTTTTTATGTGGATGCTTAGGTGAATTGCTTACTAGCAGTTTTATTAAAAAGCCATTTGTCAATCGATAGTGATGTTATGTTGGATGTTTAGAGCCAATTACAATTGAGGTACAAGGTTTAGAAGGATATATTTTATTTGATGGATTGATGATTGATGATGAAGCAATTGAACAAAGTGAGGATATCCAACCCATACGATCGCCATGTTCTGCGTTTAACGTCTCAAGCATGACCTGGGGCTTGTGCTGAGGGCATCACCACAAGCCCACGAGACGACCCTGTCCCTGGCATTGCATGCATCACCGTAAACAATAGCATAAAATTATAAATATATAACCAGATCACAAAATTTGAAATGTTTGCAAAAACACAAACAAAAAATTCACAAACTGTGAAATAGTTTGTTGTAAATAGTTTGGATGTCAACAACTTCATCAAGTAGTTCTTGAGCTGCCTTGAGGTACCTGGAATCAGGAAGTGTTCTTGAAACACTTGGCATCCCACCATGCAAAGAATAATCCCCTCTATTCAAAACTTGGCTAGCTTCAGGCAAAATTTCACTGTGCCTCATACACTCATGCCTAAATGAGCTGATTTTATGGCCTGAAATCCATGAATTTTGGCCTAAAAATGAATCAAAACTCGGATTCGAACTTTGATCATGGAAAGGAGACACTTGGATTCATGTTGGTGTTTGGGTTCCAAGGCTGAGAGATAATCCTTGGCTCTGCAAGTTATGCCCTTCCATTTGATTTGCTACTAGCATCTCATTTCCCCTGTCTCTATGAAGAGAAATCATAGTCCCCGGTTTGAAACCCACCGAGATTCGCCAAGATTTCTTGTTGTTCTGAGGCTGATTGTGATAAACTCATTGGTGGGATCACAAAGCAGCCATTTTGCTCCTGAGAATTGCCAGAGAATGCTTCTGGATATGAACCAGTGTTCATATATGATGTTACATTACTAGACGTAATTGGTGTCTCAGAATGTGAATTTGGCAAATAAGTTGCCATATTTGTCAAAACCCTCAGCTTGATGCTTCGTGGAAGTAAAAGCTGTAAGCTAATCCAAACATGCACGGAATGTTTTTGGAATACAATGAAGCAAAAAGTTGTTTGAAAATTACTGGTTATCCAAAGTCACGCCGGTGCCAACGCAGAAGGCGAATTCCGATTTAGATCATTATGCAACTCATGTCACAAGCATTGAGAGAGAATGAGCCATTGAAGCTGGAGCCTTTTAATACCAGAATACAGATCTTCGATATATGGTTTGCCCTGCTTTATACATCAATTGAAAAGGCAAAGGAAGCAAAATCAATCTATAAATACACATACTTGTTGCCATCATAACTGGACTTTGTCACTTAATATTATTGTTGCTCCTTACAATTTTATTGAATTTTGATTTTTGGTTTCTATAGTTTTATAAGGACTTGGTCTTATTTTAAGTATGGGGACTAAAACCACAACTCGTTAAAAGTATAAGGATGAATTGTTAAACGAAGACCAAATCCATTTAAAACTATAGGGACAAAAACCAACAAATTGAACCATAGGAACTAAAACCAAAATTCGATCGTACTGTAAGAACCGACAATGATTTAACCCCTGTGGAAATCAAGGTAAAGGCAAAGACCATGAAACTTATACATGTGGAATGATGTAAGAATCAAGGCTCCACTAAATGAATTTTCTTTCCAGTCAGACAGATCCTTGGAAGACAAAGTAGAACGAAGCAAAGGAAAGAATTAACAATTATAAATACAATTCAATCTAGAACAACTCCTGTCTCATGGCTAAACTTTAGGCTTGGCTCTGCTTAAACTACATTCAACTAAAGAATGGATAGGACATGAAACAAGTTTATCTTAATGGCGTCAAAATCAAGACTTGTTCTCCACTGTATGAAGGTAAGATTATTTACTTATTTTTATCAGAATAAACATGAACAAAATTCAAGGACGTCTTATCTTACTGTATCTGACGTAAAACTCCAGAAGAACAAGAAATCGCAAGGAGGGAAAATTAAAAAGAATATTTTCCATTAACGGTAAAAAAATTTGCTTAGAAGAAACTCCCAATGATAGCTAACTTGCCGAGGGAAAAAACAGGGCAAAAAAACACAGTACTATTATTGTATTCCGGTGTAATTCAAATCAATATATACTATTAATAGTGATGGCTTCATCATGAATGGTCCAAATGTCGTGCCCACGTCATCATTACTTCCATTTATCATTGGTCAATTTATTTAATATTCCCTTTTTATCTGACGTGTGCTGCCACTCAATGCTTATTCATTATTCAGATTACAGTTTAACTTTAAAGTGTCATTTGAAATTTAAAATTCAAATCACCCCATCTCATTTTATTTTTTAACCGCTTCATTTTCTCTCATTCTCATTAGATTCTCCTTCTCATCACTCATCTCCTATTATCTCTCGTCTCCGACGTTCTGGTTTCTTTTGACTCTTCCAAACAGAGTTCGACTTGTGCGCCATGTTCGATTTCTCTCCAATTCCCTGTTGGAAGGAGGAAGGATTGATCCATACTCTGAGAAGGCGAGGTATCACGTTGTAGGCACTAGAATTGGATATCGCATGTTTCTTCATGTTTCAAACTCCGTCACATCTCCAAGCTCTCCATAGGTTCGTCTCTTTCTTCTTCTTCTTCAGCCTTTTGGTCGGTTTGCGCCTGTGTGGGGGAAAAATATACAAGGTCAGGAGCTTAAAGACTATGGCACATCTTCGACTGTAAGCATTTTTCAGTCTTCCTGTTGTGATAAAAAGTCAGTATGCTGGATATCTATAGGCTATACCTTGCTTATTCTTTCTATCTTGCAGCTTGCACCATCAAAGGCTGCCCTTACTTTTGGCAAAAATACACATGTGATTTTTTTAAAGTACGCCCAGCAACAAATGCTTTTTTTTTGGAGCAAAAGTAACTATGTGTTTACAAAACAAATGCAAAAGTCACAGACTCTATCAAAAAAAAAAAAACGCTGACTATTGAAAAGAATGATTTTGACTAACTCTAATAACATGGATGGTGATTTGGCATATTAAGTAGTATTTGGAATATTTAACTCTTAAAAAAAAAGATAATACACTAAACACTTGTAAAAAAGAAATAACACTCGTAGAAAAATAAAAAATAACACTTGCCAAGCTAATTAATTAATTAGAAGCATTAGAACATCATTTACTTGGAAAAAAAAAGCATAACACCATCAAACGAAAGAGCAGGGTCGAAGGAGCATGAGTGACGGTGAAGTAGCACGACCGCGAAATCAAATCGAAAGGCGACAGATTACAACATTATTAGTCATTTTAACAACTTCCTCTAGCACCCCTTCATCACCTACAAGATCCACAAATGTTGATGTATCAAGGGTAACTTTGAACTTTATTTGGATTTCATCACTTTCATGAGAAGCTGCAACACAAACTTCATATTAACAACTTACACATCAATATTTACAATTACATATGTAGACATTAACAGCACATTAACAACACTTTTTTTATCATCATATCAGCATTTTCTAATAACACAAACCACACTCACATTCAATCAGACCCAATTAAAACAAGGTCATACCTCTGTTTGCTTCCCCAAAAATAGAGCATTCCCTCTATTACATTGCCCAAAAACAGAGCACGGGTTATATATTAACAACTACAACTACACAAATTTACAACACTTTCTTGTTTTCATTTCAGCGTTTTCACAGCAAAGAACCACAATCACATTCATCATTCCCACTTAGAACACAGCAGTTCCTGTGTAACCTTGCCCCAAAAACATAGCACTCTAACATAAACACAACACACCCAAGGTGAAACCCCAACTCAATGGTCAAGATCATATGTGTAGCAAATTCTTAGCATTTCTTGTCTACCACCTACCATTTACTCCATTATTGGCCCAAGCTCCAACCTTTGACCAACCCCTCAATCTCATTTCAACCAACTTTCACATGGGAAAAAAAAAATTCCAGTTCGCTGCTGTACCTCGCTACCCGTAGATGGAAGATGCAGAAGAAGACGTTCCCAACGTCATTAACACCTCGCTTTTTCCCTTCAATGTTGCACCTTCCAACGCGTATCGTCCGTCCATTTCTCTCTCTCCCCTTAATCACAAAAACGCGCCTTCCCTCCTCTCCTTATCTGTAGTTATTTCAGTGGGGATAATTATATAAATGGACATTGAAAAATAATCTCAGAAATGGACTTTTCTGATCATTGACTTTTTAAAGAGAATTTTGTGACGTTTTTTGTGTTACGTGAAAGCCAAACATCATTTTTCCTTTTAATAAAAGGGCCCGTGCGTGGATCGCACGGGTAATCCATATAGTTCAAGTTAAAAACAACGATTTCAAAAGGACATTAAAATGCAGGCTCCAAGGGAACTCACCCAAGGTTGCAGATGATACGTAAGTACCCAACAAACTTAGGTTTCAGAACCAGAAAGTTCAGACTTGATCTTTCTCTCTTAGGCTCTGTTTGGTTGAAAGTTTTTCTAGGTGAAGGTAGGAGAGGTGAGGTACAAAGAGGTGAGATGGCTGTTTGGTTCAAAAATCGAAAGGGAGGGGAGGAGTGAAATTTTTGTCTTTTTCTGGTCCCCTCCCCCATCTCTCACCCCTCCAAAATCGGGGTTTTTGGGAGGGGAGAGAAACTTTGCTCCATCATTAGACAAATTTACCCACAGACTTCTTTTGATATTTCTAAAGAAAAGTCCCGTAGCTTTTGAGAGAGGGGACCGATATTCAAGAAAGCTCAAAACGAAATAAGGAACACGAGCTCAAAACGAAACAGAGGACATTCAAGCCATATACTATTATGTTAATATACATATCTTATAATTATTATATAATATTGTTTGCATCATATTTTTTATTTACCAATGCTTGGAAAGTCTTGTTTTATATATATCATTGTTAGAATAATTATTTTATAAATAATACTTTTATAAATAATTATTATTAATAAATACATTATGAAAAGAGTGTATATAATTGTTAGAATAATTATTTTATAAATAATAATTTTATAAATAACTATTATTAATAAATACATTATAAAAAAAAAAGAAAATATATAGAAGGCCATTTTTATCCACTTATAATTAACTCACCTAACCTAACTTCTTGAATCAAACAAGACACTAAACCTCACCAACTCTTTTCTTAAACCAAACAATACAATATTATGACCCCCTTTACCTAACTTACTTTGAAGCAAACGAAGCGCCTTAGACCAGAGAGACAGAGAAAAGCAGTTTGAGGTTAGTATTTCTCCGCCTTCGAGGTTCCCCGCAGTATTTAATTTCCGTTTGTATGCTGACGACTTTGGCCAAATTATGCAGGTCCTTCCTCTCCCGACGATTCGTTTTCCAGCCCAATCGGCAACACATTATCCTCTCCCGGAGATGCTGCTCGCCACAGAGGGCGTCGGCGTTCATCGACACCGTCTGCGTTCGCAACTCCTCCGTGTAATCGATCTCGATTTGCCTCCTCTGATGCTACCCCATCTCCATCGAGGTCCAGGCAAAGGGGAGGTGGTCGGAGGGCGCCTATGCCCACCCCGTTGCAGCCACGCCCACATCCACTGATGACGCGCCCATGTCATCAGAAGGGGGAGAGGGTTACTATGCGGACGATATCAGGCCTACCTTCCGTGGTACTTATATAAGCGTAGAAGACGTGAATGAAGCGATTCAGAGGTTTTTAAAGCACTTCAGAGAGCAGTCATCTCAAAGCGATGGGCTGCATATGGAGGGGAAATTTGAGACTGCTATCAAACAAGGGAGATTCACTAGACGTCGATGCACACGATATATTTGATTATGATCCAGACTTGTACACAAAAATGGTCAGATACCCGCTCGAGGTTCTTGCAATTTTTGATTTGGTTCTGATGAATATGGTCAGTAGAATCAACCCGTTGTTCGAGAAGCACATTCCAACTCGAATTTTTAATCTAAAAACCTCGACTTCAATGAGAAATTTGAATCCATCTGGTGAGCTTGGTTCATCATTCAGTCTTTTTAATGTGGCGCTTGTATGATATTACGAATGGTCTGTTAAGAATGCTTGCTTCATTCTCAGATATTGAGAGGATGGTATCATTGAAGGGAATGATTATTCGATGTAGCTCCATTATACCAGAAATCAGGGAAGCTATATTTAGATGTCTTGTGTGTGGATGCTGCTCAGAACCGGTTGCCGTAGAGAGAGGTAATTCTAATGGACAAGTCTAACTACGGCTTTAATGAGCAATCTATGTCATTTTACATCGTTATAATTTGATGACTTTTTTAGGACGAATAAGTGAGCCTACTGAAAGTCCAAGGCAAGAGTGTCAAGCCAAAAATTCCATGACACCGGTCCACAACCGATGCAGGTAATGCAACCAATAGCTTGTATGTGGTAAAAGAACTAGTGATTTGGTGTTTGGAAGAGATTTTATTGCTGTTGGTTAAATATGCCTAATCATGAAGGAATCAGATTTGGAAGTATGTGTATGATGCTAGTCAGCTTCTTTTGCTATGAACTTCCAATAAATATCAGCGGCACAATTGAAAGGATTCTGGTGAAGAACTAAAAAATAAGCATATAACTGGCGACTCATAATTGTCTACGTGCTTTTGGACAAGTGATTCTACGGCACCACATTTTCTGACATTAAGAACTTCAAGAATCTCATAAGCGGAATTGTTATGGCTACTCCTGACGTGAGGTTAGATTTTAGTTCTATTAACTATGGAACTTAATAGATCTTTCCTCCTAAATCAGTTTCACAGACAAGCAAATTGTGAGGCTCCAGGAGACACCTGATGAGATACCTGAAGGGGGAACACCACACACAGTAAGCTTGCTGATGCATGACAAGCCGATGGATGCTGGAAAGCTGGGTGACCGAGTTGAGGTCAAACCATACTTTGGCATATTTTGTTTCAAATAACTGGCCTTGTTTGTTTATTGGTGTTGCTGATCTGTTTTCTCCTTAATTAGGTGACTGGTATATGAGTGTCAGGGTTTGACCAACTCAAAGAACTGTTAAATCACTGTTCAAGGCATGTATTATGGATGTAAATCCTTCATTTAACTATATCTGAAGCTCCTAGTTCATCGTCAAATTATCAATATTTTCTAACTAAAGGTTTTTTTGCCCCCTTGGCATTTTAGACTTACATTGACTGTCTTCATATTAAGAAGACTGATAAGTCAAGAATGCTGTCAGAGGATGCAATGGACGTTGAAACTAGCCTGGGCAACCGAAATGCAGAAGAAATTCATTTTGATGAAGAAAAGGTAAAGTTGTTCTTATTTACCATGAAATATACTGCTTGTTTTTATGCATGTTAGTCACTTGCTTGTCTGAGCTGCAGGTGGCTCAACTGAAGGAGCTCTGAAAACAGCCAGATATATATGAAAGGCTGACAAAGTCATTGGCTCCAAACATCTGGGAGCTAGATGATGTGAAGAAAGGCCTTCTTTGGCAGGTTAGATATTTTTTCTGTTTAGAGACTGATTACTTGTTTCACTTATTTACCTTCAGTGTGTTTAAGCATTCTCTTTGCGGTGCTTGGACTGTTGGCTTATAACTGCCTTCATTACAGCTCTTTGGTGGAAATGTTTTGAAGTTGGCATCTGGCGCGAACTTCCATGGTGATCTTAATATCTTACTAGTTGGTGATCCTGGAACCAGCAAGTCCCAGCTACTCCCATACATACATAAACTTTCTCCACGTGGCATTTACACAAGTGGAAGGGGTAGCTCTGCTGTTGGACTGACTGCTTATGTCACCAAAGATCCTGAAACAGGCGAAACGGTAGAAACTATATTCACATGTTATTATATTATCTTCTTCTTAAGAAACATAGGTGACCCTAAACACGTGCTCCATCTTCAGGTTCTCGAGAGTGGCGCTCTAGTTTTAAGTGACAGAGGCATCTGCTGTATAGATGAATTTGACAAAATGTCTGAGAATGCCAGGAGCATGTTACATGAGGTTGAGTGTGCATGTTCTCTTGCTGTATTCTTGTGAATGAAGCATTTCTTGTCTCATGATTTTATTAGCTCTGCATTTTGACTCTAGCCCTGAGTCTTGATTTATTTGAGGTTATGGAACAACAAACTGTTTCAATAGCAAAAGCAGGTATTATTGCCTCCCTCAATGCCAGGACTTCAGTGTTGGCTTGTGCGAATCCTAGTGGGCCCTCGCTTGTCTGTCATTGACAACATACAACTTCCTCCTACACTTCTGTCGAGGTAGGTCGCTGTTAGAAGTTTCATTTGTCAAAGGGTTCCAATTTGCACTTTTCATACTTTAAAAATATGGTAAATATTTGTTTTCTTTCTAAGATTCGAATTCTCTTGATGTAACAAAAAAAAATATTTTATTTAACATTGTTAATTTCTCATTAACAATTATAGTAAAAAATTGTTTTCTTTCTAAGATTCAAATTCTCTTGATGTAACAAATATTTTCTTTTAACGTCATTGATATATTTTTTTAATTTTCTTAACCTCAAATTCGTCAGAAGAAAAATCCTGGATTTGGACATTCAAAATGAGTTTTTAAAAAAACTAAAATTCTTATCAGAGTTGAAAGAAAGAAGAATTAGTACATTTTATTTATTTTGTTGGCATGGAGAGGAAGTTTAAATTATGATAGGTAAATTAATTTAATTCCATGCAAGTTTTTCCATTAAGTAAATTAAAATGTCGGGGGGAAATTTTGACTATGTTTACAAAATTAAAAGATTAAAAAATTTTAATAAAATTGACTAAATTGAAACTTATTGTCAATTTAAAGGGCTGAAAAATTACTTTTAGGATTGAGAAATAAATTATAGACTTGCCGCCTGGTATTTGGAGTCACATTTGGCAGTCAAAAACTTGAGCCTTGCCTTTATGGAGTTCACGATTCATTATGAAGCAAGTAGGACACTTATAGGCCTGCTGAACCTAACTGCTTCCATCCATTAAGAATGAACTATTAATACAAGTCGTGATGATGGATGAAAAGATAACAGAATAACAGAATTTTTGAAACTGTTGCCGTAGTTGTGAACTGAGCTGAGTTGACCTTTTCTTGCTCAGGTTCGATTTGATCTACTTGATTCTTGACAAGGCTGATGAACAGACAGATAGACGACTTGCCAAGCATATTGTTTCCTTACACTCTGAGGATCCTGAGGTCTAATCCTGACATCCTCCCACTCAAGGTTAAGGTCCAACGTTCACTGGTTTTGCTTACTAATAATGCCATATGTCTATTTGTAGAGCTTAGAGCAAGATGTGTTGGATCTTCCTACGTTAACTGCTTATGTGAGTTATGCTCGGAAGCATATACACCCACAACTATCTGATGAAGCTGCCGAAGAACTGACTAGAGGTTATGTTGAGATAAGAAGGAGAGGAAATTTTCCAGGGAGCAGCAAGAAGGTAAAGTATTTTAGATATCACCATTTATTCTGCTTTTGTGAAAACCTATATCCGGGGAATTATATCTGATTCAATGATATGATTACAAGATTGTTCTCCAATATTGCAACTTTTTAAGATTTTCAACCCTCTGCTATGTATGCCAATCTTCTGAATGAATTAAACAGGTGATTACAGCAACACCAAGGCAGATTGAAAGTCTGATACGGCTTAGCGAAGCCTTGGCTCGGATTCGCTTCTCAGAATGGGTTAGTTATGTTTGGTTAGTTTCATAGTGAAACACAGTTTAGGAATTCTTTGTAGCGCTCTTAAAATACGTGATGGACACAGGTGGAAAAGCGGGATGTAATGGAGGCTTTTGGGCTTCTAGAAGTTGCAATGCAGCAGTCTGCCACCGATCACTCTACTGGTAGCTTTCCAAATGATGAGCCTGATTCTTCTATTTATAAACCCAGACAAACTAGATCAAAATGTCCTTACTTTTAATGCGCTTTATTTCTCCCAGGAACCATTGACATGGATCTTATTACTACTGGAGTTTCTGCGAGTGAAAGGATGAGACGAGAAAGTGTGGTACAAGCAACTCGCAACATAATCATGGAGAAGATGCAAATTGGGGGACCATCGATGTGATTGTTGGAGGTATGCTAGCTTACTCTATATGTTATTATGTCAAGGTATCAATCATCAATCAATATATAATATAAAACTCTTCCACCAAAAACACTGTTCATAAGGATTTAACGGCCCAGATTTGATCACGCTTTTACTCCTCCCTCCTTGGGCTCAAAACTAAGCGGAATTGAGACATCAACATCACTGGTCCCCTTGCACCTTGTCAAGGCTCTCTGACTCCATATGAAAGGCAAGCTTAAATTCAAATTGTGGCAACTGGCTTTCCGCCAATAACGCATGCTATCATTTGAATTTCAATTGAAAGAAGAAATTGGTAGTCTAACCCAACCGCACTAGCTTAGCTTTTCCTTTGAAGGCATCCGAAGCGAAGAAAAAGCTGTGCAATTCTTATACCTTCCTTCGGTTAGATTCATACTCATTTGTTTTTTATCCTTCTTTGCTCTCACGTCTTTAATTTACGCAGTTTAATTCGCTCAGAATATGCCTGAAATTGATGTTCCCTTCACCAAACTGCCTCAAATCTATGAGATGTTCCAGAAATTTCCCCTCGCTTTCAAGACCAGAACCTTCAACGCGCCGGCGCCGTTGGTGAAGACTCTGATGGCTTCTATCTCTCGGATTCAGCCGAAGATTTCATCACCGACCAAAAAGTTGTGGTTATTAAACCATGTCCAGCTTGCAATTCCTCTCCCGAAATGACGACGTCTTTGCCTGACCCGCCCATGGTGAAGCCTCATGTTGACCGCAAGGTGAAGAAGTTGGAGCAAACTGAGAAATTATCACCACTTGCTTAACAAACGACGGTGATGAAGTCAATGAGTGAGAGTGACAGTGAGATCAGAGCAGGTTGAGAAATGTGAAAAATTTGCGATACGGGGGTTCCCTGCGTTTTTTTTCAGTGTTTGTTGGTGGGTTATTGGATGAGTTGAAGGGAGCTCTTATTGATGGAAGAGAAGCTACCATAACTCCCCCCCTTTTGGTTTTCATGATCAAATTTGTTCATTCGCTTATGTTTGGTTCTGGACCTACTGTGCGAATTCCTTTTCTTTCTTTTTCTTTGTTTGGCAATTAGATTGCCGATTCCTATACTTGCCCTGCTACGAATATCGACAGCTGCAGTGATGGATAGGAAGGGGAATTCTTTCCTGGCATTCCCCAAATTAAATACGAGGTAATCTTGCTTATGATTTATGACAGTATTGTTAAATGCAGCTCCTTTAATTTGATCTTCTCATCACAAGAGTTTCTGTATTTTACACCACAATGGAATGATTGGTGTGTCTTTTGTGCGTATATTGAATTAACAGAGTCCCTCCAGCAAGAACCCACTTGCATTTAAATATTATAATGCGGAGGAAGAAATTCTTGGGAAGAAAATGAAGGTTGGTTTTCCCATTATTATCAACTTCATTTTGCTAATTCAGTAGGTATTGCAATCGTACTGAAATCACCATTATGTTTGCAGGATTGGTTTAGATTCAGTGTTGCATTTTGGCATACATTCCGTGGAACAGGTGGTGATCCATTTGGTACGCCTGCTGAGTCTTGGCCCTGGGAAGATGGTACCAATTCACTAAAAATTGCCAAAAGAAGTATGTTAAGTTTGATTCTACAAATATTACTCTTCAAATTATAAAAATTTAATACTGAGACTAAAGAGCTTCATCTCTTGGATGGCGTACCTCCAATCTGGTACAGGAAGCTAATGCAAACTTGGATGAAGTTGTGGCCCTTGCTAAAGAGCTTCAGGTAATATGACACAATGAACCATATAATCTTTATGATAGTTCAGTTCATTACTGGAAACTTCTTTAAATTTTTCTGATGTTTACAAATTGCAGGTTACACACTATTTGGGAGGAGGGAATTATGTTTTCTGGGGTGGCCGTGAAGGTTGTCAATCTCTATTGAATACAGACATGGAAAGAGAGCTTCATCATTTGGTTAGCCAATTGTTCTGTCTGTCAACTATTTTGATTATACTACCCTTTTGTGCAGAAAAGTAGAAAAGCTTTTTTAACAACTGTTTTTTGCTTGCAGGCTAGGTTTCTTGAATCTGCTGTTGCATACAAAAAGAAGATTGGATTCAATGGTAACTTAATATGCAATTCTCAATCATAACATGTGTTCTGATTCTTATGAGTAAATAATGAAATTCTGTAAACAGTTCTGTTCAACTGATCAATCAAATCAGCAATGCAATGAGACTTTTATATTTATATTTATTCCTTTTTTTCTTCTCTAAGAAATGATCTTTTATTAATGATTTTTATTTTATTTGTTTAAGGCACACTGCTGATTGAACCCAAGTCGCAAGAACCTACAAAACACCAGTACGTTTTTCATTACGTTACATCTTTACTCTTCTCTGATCTGGATTATGTATTCTTTTAGGTATGATTGGGATGCTGCTACCACAGCTAATTTCTTGAAAAAATATGGACTTATAGGTAATTATTAATTTATTAGAATTCTCCTCTTTTTAGCTGCATCGTGCATGAACCTGAAGTTGATTTACATTTTATACAACCTAACTGCTTAACTTCATTTCTGTTCCTTCTGCAGATGAATTTAAACTAAACATCGAGTGCAACCATGCCACCCTTTCAGGCCATAGGTGAATCAAACACTGTGTTTTGAAATTATTGTAAAGTCTCTGATCCTTTAAAGTGTTATTAACTTTTAATGCCTCTCTACATGAAGCTGTCATCATGATCTTGAAACTGCTAGAATCAATGGATTGTTGGGAAATATTGACGCAAATACCGGTGATCCTCAAGTTGGTACTTGTGTTTCTTTCTTACCTAGACAACAGTGAAACTCTCAATGTAGAAACACAGACAACATCATGTTGAGATGTCCCAAGATAGCAGGTTATAACAAGTTCTATTTACAGGTTGTGACACGGATCAGTTTCTCATAGATATCGCAGAGGCTACAAACATCAAGCTCACTGTGATAAGAAATGTATGATATTCCTGACTCTCTTAACCTGCACCACAATGTCCAACAACAAACTTTGTAATTATTAGCAATGAAATTCTCATGCCTGTTCTGTATCTTTGTCAGGGAGGAATTGCACATGGTGGTTTCAACTTTGATGCAGAATCGTAAGCATTAGAAAGAGTAAATCTGCTTGAAGTTTTTGTGTTTCTGGTTAATGCGAGATACATGAAACAATCAAATTAGAAAGGAATCTAGATGTTAGGCCATTGGACCAGATCTCATCATTAGGTTAAATCAAGAGGCTAATTGACAAAGATAGTCCAACAGTTGTATGACACCTGCTCTTAACCTGGATCTCTGTTCTGTTGATGTCTGTTTTTTCCGAGTCTAAAAGGGTAACGACAATGTTGTTTTAGCTTTCAACTTGCAATTGTTCGTCCTGGGTTTGTGATTTTAAATCTCCTGTACATTTACACATTTCAGCCTTCTGCTTGTGGTAGTCTTGCCCACTATGTCATTTCATTCTTTAATGTAGCAAAAGATAGCAAAAAGTAGTGAAAAGTATCAAAATGTTCAGTCAGCTTAATTTATTCTTTCTACTTTGTATAGGATATTCTTCGCTTCCATGCAGTTTATTGGCCAGCTATGCTAATGTCTGCAGGAATGAGCCTGCCCAAGATGGTGTTCGATCATTGACTCAGTACCCTTATTCTGACTAAATCTGACTCTGTAAATGAGCTAGGGATTACATATCTCTTATGGCTGAGTTTAGTTCATGCAGCAATGCTTTATTGTTTTTTTTTTTTTTTTGGACAATGTTAGGATGGGATGAAGATGGGCAAGTCATTGGGGAATACACTTGAGCCAAAAGATTTGGTTAACAAATTTGGGACAGATGCAGTTAGATACTTCTTCCTTAGAGAGGTGCAATTCGGCAATGATGGGGACTATTCAGAGGAACGCTTCATCAATATTGTTGAAGCACATCTTGCCAATACAATTGGCACTTTAAAGACTTGCCGACAATCGACCTTGACCACTTCTTTTATCATGATTTTTAATCTAGCTCTATTGTGCTTGATTTAAAGTTCCTAGGAAATTGCTGTATTCTTCAAATATTATAGTGTGTCATTTTAGAAGCGATTATGCCACTGTTAAATGTGGCTCTGACAAAAAGAAAAGTAAAGAAAGAAAGAAAAACACTTTCTTCATGTTTTTGATTGCATTTTTCAGCGATGAGGTTGGAATGTATTGGCTTTTACTTATAATAGCTGATGTACTACTAAAATGCATTAAGTGTATGTTTGGATTAGTTTTTTTAATAGCTTTTACGATTTACGAGGTAAGTGTGTGAGAGTAGTTTTGTCCCGGGTTGTGCAAATCATGGTTTGAAACCATGGTTTGGGATGTTGCCAAACACACACTAAGTGGGTTTAGGCACAAATGTCTCATTTGTATGGTTTGAAACTAAAGTTGTATGTAGGTACATGAATTGCACCATTTATGCCAATGATCATGAATGAATATTTTAATGCCAAAAGTCACATTCTGCTTATGACAAGGCTCGGTTGGTATTGCTTGTGCTTTTCAAAAGCCGTTCTAAAAGTTATGGATATATGTCATGATGAATAAGTATATTCATTTTCAAAAAGTCTTTGGATAATTCAGTTGACATTGTCAAGATGTCGTTTTCCTCCTTTATTGATAATTATTAATAAGTAAAAGAAGAAGGGAAATTTGTATAAAGGTATTTTTGTCCACTTATAATTAACTCTCCTCACCGTCCCTTCTAAATGAAATAATATGTCAAACAATATACCATTTATGTGACCTGTTCATTGCAGTTATCCAGGTCATTGTACAAGTTTACGAGCAAAATTCAAATTCAAATCAGTTTGTGGGATTTATGTGATGTGTTAAATTCATAAATCAGACACCATCAAATCGTCATTCTGTTTAGGCATGAACATTAATGATTTTGCTGTCTTGAAATTCCATAAAGTGGATTATTTCTGGGGTTTTAACATTTTTGTGATTCTCTCACTACTTAATTTCTGTAGGCAACAAATTTCTCACACTTTTTCATGTATGTAATCATGTTTAACCTCATGTGGTGTTACTCACCTTTTACCTTTCTATCAAATCGTCCCTGGCATACAGCTAATTCACAGTTTTTCATCTTTATGCTTAATTTCACCTAAGTTCATGATACAGCTGCTGTTGCCTTTTACGAAGTGCAGGTTTTTACTTGCCTTTAACAAGAAATCTCCACCTGATATTCTATGAAATGTGAAAAATTTGAACTGACAATGCAGGCTGAGAAATTTGAAGATAAACTGAATGCTATGAAATGTGAAAATTTTGAACAGGAAGAAGACAAGACAAAATAATGCCATCGCATCTGAACGTTTTGAAGAGGAATATAGAATGTTGTCCATTGAAATGTCATCCAAAATTGAGGAAAACGAAAAGATGACAAACAGAGCAGTTGTAGAAGCTGATGAATTGCGACAGCAGAACAAAAAATAATGGAAGAAATGCTCCAGAAGTGTAATCAGGAGCTCAGGCTTATCACAGATCAGAATGAGTTGAAACATCAACAGCTCTTAAACCAAATTGACGTGAAAGAAAAAGAAATGGAACAAATGTCTAAAGAGCTTGAAATCAAATCTAAACAGCTTGAAGAAGCACAAAGGCAAAGGAATGAGAAGGATGAGGCTTTCTCCGTTCAAATTCAAAGGCTCATATCTAAAATTTAAAAGCTGATGGCAGAGGAGAATAAATTGACCAAGTCAACGGAGCATGGGACTGTCATTGCAAGGCAAGAAGGTCACAAAAAAATAAATGATCTGGGGAAGGAGATCCTGCTTAATGCCTTACTTTCAGAATTACAAATCTTCAAGATGCATCTACCAAGAAGACGAAATCAAAAACACCTAAGGTAATTTTCCAACTTAATCGCCAGACTTTAAATCAAAAAATAAATTAAGAAGTACTTCCGGTGCAGTAGGAGATAAGATTATATTATAGAGTCCCTCCCATTGAGTATATTCAAATATGATGTTAGGCCCAAGAAGCTACGATCTAAAAGGCGGTATTTTTTTTTTTTCATTGAACCAATCCTTTCATGGCAATTACATAGTGTGAAGGAATAAAAAATTTGTTAACGTGGATCAATATGATTAGAAAGTAATTATATTGTAGAAGTTATGTTTTAGTCCAAACCAAGATCTCAGTGCTTCATATGAGGAGAAAACAATTCATAGTCATCCTAAGCTTTGCAATGACAATCAACGAAAGTTCGAGGCAATCACTTCGCTATGTTAGAGAATATCTCTCGAAGCATATATTCACAGATTGTCAATTATATGGTGTACTCTATAGAGTTAGAAGCATGGATGTGTTAAAAATGTGTGCGCCTAACAATGGACATGATGCTCGAAAAACCACAACAAATGTAATTTACCAGGAGATTTTAGGAACTTGAATACTTGATTTGTTTCTCTTTATCAAATTAAATGTATGTTCCAGAAGTTGGTAAATTTGTGAGGTTTTATAGTTTGATCATGGTATAATATCCATGAAGTCAAAACTACCAACGAATGTTAAACATGTGCAAAATTAAATTCTTTAGTAATAAATAATGTGTGTTGGAAATAGTGCTTGCGTGGGGGAAGAAATGCTCGTTCTACCGAATATCTAAAGTATGCAATGACGCTCTAATATGTTTACATTTGGTCATTTAGTTACTGGAAGAGTTTAAGAAACAGAGCGCCAGTGAACTCCACCTCAGTGATGTAAGCCTACCCTCTCCTGTCCCTTCCAAAAGACACTTTACTCTATTTTGTTTGCATACTCCCATTAGGAATATCTCATTATTAACAAGGAAAATACATGTTAATGCAGGTAAGAAATGCAGTTGCTACTTCGGCCAGTGAAGGATTTGTTGCTGTGCATGGTGACAGTATAAAAAGATTGTGATAAAATGGAGGACCATATGACTCTTGGATTTCATATTTTAAGGCGGCTGCTAGTTGATGTAGTTCTTTTAGAGTGTGTTCGGCAATCAAGAAAAAAGTGCTTTTTTCTCAAAACCATGGTTTTGAGGAAAAAATACAAGAACACTCATTTTTTTCCAAATAAGCTATTTTGACCTCAAACCATGGTTTTGGACCTCAAAACCATGTTTTGGGCATAAGTTATTTTTTTTGACTTTTTGTACTTTGTGGGCCCCACCCTCTCATTCTCATTGGTTCTTTTCCTATCTGTGGGTTCCATGTCACACCCTCTCTCATCTTTTGTTTTTGTTTTTTTAATTTCAGCGTTTTTTCTGTCTTTTTTTTTTTTTGTAATTTTTTTTTTAAATTTTAATACTCCATCTTATCCTTAATATAAGACCTATTTTTCTAATTTAATTATATTAGAAAAATTAGTTAAGTCAATTAACATTATATATAGATAAAACCTCACAAATTTTCGAGCATACAAGGGCGAATAAAGCATACATCTTGTAAGTTACACTTTAATCATGATCATACATTAATAACTCTTTAAATTATTAGAAAACTTAACTTAATTCTATAATTTTAAAGTTTTAAATTAATTACTCTCCTAAATTCCAATTTCACACTAAAATCCTAATTATTAATTTAAATATTTTTTTAACTCAAATAACTTATTCAAGTCATTGATTAATATTAGTTTCATAAAATCTCCAATTTTAAGTTTAGAACATACATAAATAGCCGTATTATAAATCATCATCCTAAAAAAAAAAATTTAAACCAATTAAAACTTTAATAATACCCCTAATTATCCAAATAAATCATTTAACCCAAATTTAATTGGTTAAAACATTCAATATAGAATTATTTATATATTATGTATAAAGTTCATTATAAAATTTTATATCAACGGAATATCAAAAAATAAATAGATTAAAATTCACTATTAATTATCCTCCATATTCCTATAGTCATATACTGATAAAACTTAAACTTGTCTAGGATTTTAATCCTAAAATATTCTCAAAATAGTCAATAGTTCGTTGTAAATAGTTATCCCAGTATCAGAATATAGTGTAGATATGATTGTCCAATGCTTATTTAAAATTTGAATAATATCTAATTTTTTAATAATCATGGATCAGATTATTGTTTTTCAATTTAAAATTTGAATAATATCGTAAGATCATTGAAATGCAAATAAAATACACTCTGATCACAATTTTTTTTTTTTTTTTGATACAAAAAAGAAGAGTTGGCCCTCAAAGGCAAAGGACTAAAGGGACCCGCCTTGTGTGCCTCACTATACGCAACTCCTCGTTTCTCTTTTCTCCATGGAACTCGTCGCAAGTCTTCTGGTTGGAGCAGTCATCGCCGCCGCAGGTATTTCGTCGGTCTCTCTTCTTTAGGATTCAAATTGACTTTCTGATATAGCAGAATTCTCAGCCACTTTCCTTTTGAACCGAGAAAGGAACTCCATTGTCCTCTATCCCTATTATCCCTATTATACACACAGATGCGCACACACACCCACAAAAATAGGTTGGTTAGTAAGAAAAGTTGAGAGAGCTAATTTCTGCCAGAAACCAGAGACAAACGATGATGTTTTTAACACAGCACCAGTGAGGAATCCAGGGCTCATGAAGATATTGGCTCACCTTGTTAATTGTAAAAGCAATATCTGGTCTTGTGTAACACAAGTATTGTAGTTTGCCCAGAATGCTACGATACAGTTTGGGACCAACAAAAACATCACCAGAACCAGACGTAAGCTGTACAATAGTTGCCATGGGTGTAGAGGCAGAATTAGTAGCTAGAAGTCCTACATCAGCAAGTAATTGATGAATATACTTGTGCTGAGATAAAAACATCCCAGAAGAGGAGGAATGGAACTCAATGCCCAAGAAGTAAGACAGATCACCAAAGACCTTTAATGAGAACATGCCACTCATAAGATCAATTAGCTTCTGAACACTAAAGTCATCAGCACCAGTAATGACAAGGTCATCCACATAGATGATAAGATAAAGAGTACTTTGGGCATCAATAAGAAAATTAGCTTCCGAACACTAAAGTCATCAGTACCAGTAATGATAAGGTCATCCACATAGATGATAAGATAAAGAGTAGCTTGGGCATCAATACGAATGAATAAACATGGGTCAGCCTTAGAGGGACGAAAATCAAGACTGCATAAGAAATCCTGCAATTTATGAAACCATGCACAGGGAGCTTGCTTAAGTCCATAAAGTGCCAAAGCTTCCTTATCTGGGTTATGTCCATTAGATTGGATTACTAGAACCCCAGTAGAATTGCAGAAGTTATTACTGCAAGATAGGCTAGGATCTGGTATGGATTATGGATGACTGTTATTATGCAGCTATGTATTTGTTATTACTCTCGTGGACTTGTATTTCGCTATTAATGCAATGTGGTTTCTGTGTTGGCAAAAAAAAAAAAAAAAAAAGGTCCATAAAGTGCCTTCTTAAGTCCATCAGTACCAGAATTAGCAGCTAGAAGTCCTACATCAGCAAGTAATTGATGAATATACTTGTGCTGAGATAAAAACATCCCAGAAGAGGAGGAATGGAACTCAATGCCCAAGAAGTAAGACAGATCACCAAAGACCTTTAATGAGAACATGCCACTCATAAGATCAATCAGCTTCTGAACACTAAAGTCATCAGCACCAGTAATGACATGGTCATCCACATAGATGATAAGATAAAGAGTACTTTGGGCATCAACAAGAAAATTAGCTTCCGAACACTAAAAGTCATCAGTACCAGTAATGATAAGGTCATCCACATAGATGATAAGATAAAGAGTACCTTGGGCATCAATACGAATGAATAAACATGGGTCAGCCTTAGAGGGACGAAAATCAAGACTGCACAAGAAATCCTGCAATTTATGAAACCATGCACAGGGAGCTTGCTTAAGTCCATAAAGTGCCTTTTTAAGTTTACAAACTAGGGGAGCGCCACAGCTATCAACAAACAAGTGCTCCAAACCAGGTGGAGGGTCCATGAAGATGTCCTCATGAAGATCACCATTAAGAAATGCATTGTTGAAATCAACCTGATGCAATTTCCAATGATTTGTGATAGCCAAAGTAAGAAGAATTCGAACAGTGGCAGCTTTTATCACAGGGCTAAAGGTCTGATTGGTAATCAGCTCCAGCTTCTTGAGAGAAACCTTTGGCAACAAGGCGAGCTTTTCTCCCAGCCAGAGTGCCATCTGCATGTGTCTTAACTTTGAAAATCCACTTGCAACCAATAGTACGTCAGTCAAGAGGGCGAGATACCATTTCAGATTAAACTTGTTCTCAACTAGTGTCTTAATTTTCAGGTTATTGATACCTCGATTTTGCAATAATGGCCAACCCCTGTTTCACCGACCAAGAACAGGGGAAGGTGAATAAATGCCGCTGACAAGATTAACAAAGATGGAGTTTCCGTATTTCCAACGATTGGATATCGAAGGGTGGATTCACAAATGCGAGCGTTACTTCGAGCTAGATGGAACGCCCGAGGCATGGAAGGTCCGTTTGGCAAGCGTCCACTTAGACGAAAAAGGATATCTCTGGCATAAGGCGCTGGAGGACAACGAAGACGGTAGGAATATACCATGGGGTGAATACAAACACGCCCTACGCGTACGGTTCGGCACTCCATACGACGCACCGATGGCGGAATTCAAGCGGTTATATCAAAAAGATTCTCTAGACGAATATAATGATGGATTTGATACATTACGATGCAAACTCAAGATTTGGGAGACCTATGCGGTACAGGCATATGTCGAAGGCCTCCGTCCGGATTTCACACGTCAGGTTCGACTATTCCGACCACGCACTTTAGTCGACGCACGCGGGATCACAAAGATCTTCGAATTGAACCTCAACGAAGAGGCTGGCTCGCGACGAGAATTAAAGGCGCAAGTAGGAGACAGGACACGTGCTCAGTCCACCTGGCGATATACCGAGACTCCTATTAGTGGTGGGACCCAGAGTCTTGGCACCAAATCTTCAACCCCGGTCAAAACCAATATTTTACCAAATCGCATGATAGAGTCATCGCCCTCAACCGCGTCGATGGCCTCCACGGGACAATCCGAAGTGGGCCGGAAATATTCGCAAGGACCCCAGCACGTCTCCTGAAGAAGTGGACGAGTATAGGGCCCGAAACCTCTGTTTTTATTGTCAGAAACCATTCTTCTGTGGCCACACCTGCCCCCAGAGGCAGTTATGCAGTTACAACTCGTTGAATTAGAATCGAAAGGCGGTGGGATTGTCGAAGAGGTGTCGGAACCACATGTGGACGATGCTGAGCCTTCCAAATGCTCGCAGATTTCGCTCTATGCCTTTCAGGGGGTGTTGGAGTGGCTTCGATGTAAATACAGGAACACGTGGGTAAACGGCCGGAACAGATATTAATTGATAATGGTGCCTCACATGGGTATTTGGACTACGCTTTAGCCAAACGCCTGGGACGGAAAGAACACACTCCGATTATTGGGGAGGTAGAAGTTGCTGGGGGTGGTCGGCTGAAGGTGTATGGGACATGGAAGAAGTTCAAATGGCGAATGCAGGGTGAAGAATTTGAGTTTGATTTGAGGATAATGGATATCAAAACATATGACTTCGTCCTCAGCCTAAGCTGGTTGCAGCAGGTAGTACACCATGCCTCATGGAATTATGATGACTTGTCGATGACATTTTGGTACAATGGGTCGGTGTGTATACTAAACCCATACCAGTGGATAGTTGTAAGGTAGTTTGACGTTTAGAAAATCATATAGAAAAGGGCGACCAGCTTTTCCTCCTCCAAGCTATTGAGGAACCGACCCGCCCCAATTGCGTTCTGAATAGGAGTTCACAGGAGGTAGGCGACAGAGTCAAAGGGGTACTCAAGGCATTTGGGGATGTCTTTTTCGAACCCAAATCATTGCCACCTTTACTGGAGGGGCATAACCATCTGATTGTACTTCAGGAAGGGACTGATCCAGACAATCTCAGGCCATACCGCTACCTGGCTGCCCAGAAAGATGAGATAGAGCGTCAAGTTAAGGGACTCCTAGAGAGTGGGGTGATCCAACCAAGCTCTTGTCCGTTTGCCTCTCTTATGGTACTTGTTAAAAAGAAAGATGGGACGTGGCGTATGTGTATAGATTTCAGGGAACTCAATAAACGCACTACTAAAAACAAGCATCCCATTCCATTGGTTGAGGAACTACTGGATGAATAGCGTGTAGCGAGGTGGTTCACGAAGTTAGATCTGCGGGTTGGGTACCATCAGATCAGAATGGAGCCACGCGACTCACATAAGACAGCTTTTAGAACACACTCGGGCCATTACGAGTGGTTGGTTATGCCATTCGGGCTTACGAATGCCCTGGCAACATTTCAAAAGGCCATGAATAGCATCTTTCGCGAGTATCTGAGGTTTGTTCTAGTATTCTTTGACGACATTCCCATCTATAGTGCTAGTATGGTACTGCATCTTGAACACCTTAAGATTGTGTTTGAAACTTTGAGGAAGTACAATTACTTTGTCAAGGAGTGTAAATGTACATTTGCTGCTACCCAAGTAGAATATCTAGGCCATATTATTAGGAATGGAGAAGTAGCTACTAATCCACAGAAGATTCAGGTAGTAATAGATTGGCTCGGTATTATCGACGGTTCAGTAAAGGGTATGGAGCAATAGCAAAACCCCTGAATTCTTTATTAAAAAACGACGGGTTTACATGGTCAGCAGAGGCGGGTGGAGCGTTTCAGAGGTTGAAGGCAGCTTTAAGCTCGGCTCCAGTATTGGCATTACCTGACTTTTCCAAGACATTTACTGTGGAAACTGACGCGTGTGGGGTTGGCATAAGGGCTGTGTTGATGCAGGGAGGTCAGCCCTTAGCGCTTTTTAGTAAGGCCTTAGGTCCTCGGAATCAAGGGTTGTCTATAAATGAAAGAGTTATTGGCAGTGGTGCAAGCTGTGGAGCATTGGCACCAATACCTAGAGGGGCGAAGGTTTGCGATAAAAACAGACCAGCAGAGTTTAAAATATTCGTTGGATCAGAAACTAAAGACTTCTTTCCAAATGTTTGGGTCCCCAAGCTGATGGGGTTCGACTATGAAATACAGTACAGAAAGGGGGCTAATAATAATGTGGTAGATGCTCTTTCCAGAAAACCGAAAATGGAAATTATGCAATTGACATTATCTACGAGCTCAGACGAATTATTACAGGAAATTAAGCACAGTTGGGAGGAAGATTCTGATTTACGGGCACTGTTAGAGCAGTTGCAGCAAAATAATGGCAGCTTAGGAAAATTTTCTCTGCAGGATGAGTTGTTAAAGAAGAGCGGCCGTATTGTGGTTGGCAAGAATAGTACTACGTGGCATAAAATTCCTGAATGGTTGCATGCTAGCGCTCAAGGGGGGCATTCAGGTATTCATGCTACCTATCAAAGGGTTAAATCTCTCTTTCGGTGGAATAATTTGTTTGATGAAGTCGAGGCTTTTATTCGCCATTGTGATGTGTGCGCTCGTCCTAAGTATGACACGGCTGCCTACCCGGGGTTATTGCCTAAGTCTACTGGCAAAGAGACTATTTGGGTTACTGTGGATCGGTTAAGCAAGCACGCACATTTCATAGCACTTTCTCATCCTTTTTCTGCTGCTAGTTTGGCTCAGCTGGTTTTAGATGGGATTTATAGGCTGCATGGAGCTCCTATAGAAATCATAAGTGACCGAGATCCTATTTTTATTAGTGCCTTTTGGCAGGAATTCATCAAGGTTTTGAAGGTCGATCAGAAATTAACTTCCTCTTATCATCCTCAAACGGATGGGCAATCGGAGGTAGTTAATCGTTGTTTGGAAACTTACCTTTGTTGTATGTGTTGGGAGTTTCCTAGAGAGTGGAGTCGTTGGTTGGCTCTTGCGGAATGGTGGTATAACACGACCTACCATTCTTCTAGGAAGGTTACGCCTCATGAATTGCTATATGGTCAGAAACCATCGGTTTATGTTCCCTATTTGCCAAGGTCTGCAATGGTAGATGGCGTGGATAGGACATTTGTGGCAAGGGAGGAGGCTTTATTGATAGCTACGCATCATTTGGCTAGGGCAGTGAATATGATGAAACAGCGGGCTGATTCCTACATAACAGATCCTGAATTTTAGGTAGGGCAGTGGGTATTTTTAAAACTTCAGCTGTATAGACAAATCTCAGCTGCTGCCCGGAGTAATCAGAAGCTAGCTCCAAGATATTTTGGGCCTTATAAGGTCCTTAAACGTGTTGGGGCTGTAGCATATCAGTTGGATTTGCCTCCGGAGGTGCGGATCCACCATAATTTTCATATTTCATTGCTGAAATTATGTCCTGATCCAACAGTCCGTCCGCGCCATCCTCCTTTGGATTGGCCTACGCCTCCAACCACAAGGGAACCTGAGGCAATCTTGAATAAGCGTCTGGGGCGACGTAAGGGTCGGATAGTCACTGAGGTATTGGTTAAGTGGAAGCAACTTCCAGAAGAGGAAGCTTCCTGGGTGCTTCTTTATCAATTGCAGCAGCAACACCCTTCTTTTGTGGTTGAAAACCCTTGAGGGCAAGGGTTCTTTTTAGGGGAGTTTTGATATGGATATCGTAGCTCAATACTGATTAGTCTTGCGTGACTTGCTAATTCTATAAGGTCGTTAGTTAAGGGATGAGGGTAGAATAGTAATTGGCGGTGGTTCACTAATTCTGTGAGCCTACGGCTAGGGGATTAATACTAATCAGTACCTATAAAGGACTGATCTATTACTGTATAATTGTTGCTGAACTTGGTAATAAACTGAATATTCCTCTCCTCTCCTCCTTCCTTCTTGTTTTCCTCTCTCTTCTGTCTATTCTTCTACACTTCCTTATCTGACTTACAATTTTTTTTCCAGTACTTGGGCTATTGTTGTGGTTTTTTCCACATCATCCATGGGTGCACTTCCTGGTTTGGATGTTTACTCAGATGGCACAGTCGCTCAATCCGATGCCAATAGGGAATCCGGAGTTTGGATTAGATGAGGGGCCCGAGCCCTTACCTGTGCCTGGCCTAGCCCCTGCGCTCCCGCAGGTGCCCGCCGCCCCCGTAGCCCCTGTGCCCAACCCCGCGCACGCAGCACCAGACCCTGTGCCTGATCCTGCCCCCACCCCGGCGCCCTCGACCGCAACCACCCTCGCGCCCCCGTCCACCCCAACAACCCCGCCCCATCCCTGTCCGCCCCGTCCCCGACCGCCCCCACGCCCTCGACCCTGTCCTCCCCAGCGGCCCCGTCCCCGACCGCCCCCACGCCCTCGACCCCGTCCTCCCCAGCGGCCCCACCCCCGACCGCCCCCACGCCCTCGACCCCGTCCTCCCCAGCGGCCCCACCCCCGACCACCCCAGCCCCCACACCCACACACCCGCTCATTCCAGCCACTGCCCCTACGCCCCTGACTGCCACCGGGCCCCCAGCCATTCCAGCCGCCGCACCTCTGCCCTCGACCGCCCCCGAGATCCCACCGGCTTCCCTGCCAGATGAGGTTCTCATATTTCTTATTTTTTATAGTCTTGATTCATTTTTTCCTGTTTCTCATCTTTCTTTCCGTTTTTTTTACAGGGAGCTGTCATGACGAACCTAAGGGGATCGGAGTGAGGCGGGAGCCGCGGTTGACTTCGGGAACTTCCTACTATTCTCGAGCAAGAGGTTATTAAGTAGGTTATGCTATAGACATTTAGGTTGTCTTCTGTACCAGGTTTCTGGGAGACTGTGTTGACTACTTTTTGCTTTGTATTAGATGTTGAGTCATGGGGTAGGGCATGCATGTTTTTGGTAAGAGTCCTTTGTAAGAGGAGGCTCGTTTTCCAAAGGCCAGAACCTTCTGAAGGCTGTGACCATATTATGATATGTACAAAAAAAAATCAAACAGCAAAACTCCTTAGGCTGTGACCATATTACTGCTGATATAAAAGCAAAAAATAACTCTCCCAGGCATAGAGATTCAAATGAACATATCACAAAGATGAAGGAAAAATTCCATACCTATGTCCGCGGCATCAAGCTCCATAACTTAGAAAAGGGAAGAAAAATCAAAAAGTGTAAACTTGAAGATGATTATGCTCGGACTCAGAAGATCGCGAATATATGATGTGAAAAGAGTCAAAAGACACACATCAAAGAACTGGTGCCACAAATAAAAATACAGATTTATAATTAATATGATCGATTTAAAGATAAAAAACCACAGCCAGTGATTAGTGAAAGGTCAGAAAGGAAAGAAAAATGAAATCTGAGGAAGGAAAGAAAAATAACCATACCTGTTCCCTGGCCATCATCTCCATATCTGCACAAAAACAACAATGAAAGGTCATAAAGGGGAAGAAGATGAAACAGAAGCGAAAGGGTTGAGATCGAACCGGGGGGGGGGGGACGAGAGGGATTCCGGTGAGGAAGAGATGACGACGGAGGGCTTGTGGCAGAGGAGAACCGGCGAGCTTGTGGTGGATTGTGCCGAAGAGTGGAAGATGCAACGCCCACTGGTTTGTGGTTAGGGTTGGTGTGGCGTTTTAACCAGATGCATCCGAACGATGTGTTTTATTGTCGGGTACGATGTGTTATATTGTAAGATGAAACAGAATCGAAATGGTTGAGATCGAACGGGGAGAGAGAGAGAGGGATTCCAGTGAGGAAGAGATGACGACGGAGGGCTTGTTGCAGAGGATAACCGGCGAGCTTGTGGTGGATTGTGCCGAAGAGTGGAAGATGCAATGCCCGCTTGTGGTTAGGGTTGGTGTGGCGTTTTAACCAGATGCTTCCGAACTATGTGTTACATTGTCGGGTACGATGATCCTAGGATAGGATATTAAGGTAGAGGCAGAGTTGCCTTTTTTTTTTTCCCTCAGACGGCAAAAAAATAAAGAGTTGATTATTTTTTACAGATTAATAAAGTTTATTGTATTATTTTAAAATATTTATATTTATTTTTTTTTTATAAATTATTTTATCTAGCTTATAAACTGACATATGATCTAAGAATATATATTATATGATGTGATTAAATAAATTATTTAGTTTTTTAATTTCTTAAAAAAAAAGTCAATTCTGTTTTATATTTAGGATTTTATTAAAAAAAAGATATTGTGGGGAAAAGATAGATTAATGCCACTTGAACTTCAAAATCATAAATCAGTGATTTCTTAAAAACCTGAGTTATTTGTTGCTATACTCTTTTTATCTATCCCATTATTTTTATTGTCAATAAAACTAATTTAAAATTGTAAAGTCTAAATGGTATTTTTTTTATTTTTTCCCTTTTTATTATTTAAGCAAAAAAAGGTATTGGAAATATTTGTGTTTAAATTTTAAAATTTGAATTTGAAATATGGAATGAGTAGGAGATAGATGAGAATCGAGAGAATCTTAGAAATCAAAGAGAGATTATAGTAGATGTTAGAAGTTGTGATTTGAATTTCGGCGAAAAAAGGTTGTGGTTTGAAAGGTTAAATATACTAATTATAATTAATATTAATAATTTAATAAATATAATTTTTTGGGGATGTTTTAACAATTTATTTGATAATATGTGTGAAAAGATTCATTTTTCTGCGCCTATAAATATATTTTTTAATTTCCATGAGAAATCACGGTGGAGGTGAGCAAATTTACTCCCACAATAAATGTACAATCTCAAAAAGCAACTTCAAAACCAATGGAACGACCGTCAAAGATGGCTAGCCACCTGCAGCGATTTTTCTTTTTTTTATGTGGATGCTTAGGTGAATTGCTTACTAGCAGTTTTATTAAAAAGCCATTTGTCAATCGATAGTGATGTTATGTTGGATGTTTAGAGCCAATTACAATTGAGGTACAAGGTTTAGAAGGATATATTTTATTTGATGGATTGATGATTGATGATGAAGCAATTGAACAAAGTGAGGATATCCAACCCATACGATCGCCATGTTCTGCGTTTAACGTCTCAAGCATGACCTGGGGCTTGTGCTGAGGGCATCACCACAAGCCCACGAGACGACCCTGTCCCTGGCATTGCATGCATCACCGTAAACAATAGCATAAAATTATAAATATATAACCAGATCACAAAATTTGAAATGTTTGCAAAAACACAAACAAAAAATTCACAAACTGTGAAATAGTTTGTTGTAAATAGTTTGGATGTCAACAACTTCATCAAGTAGTTCTTGAGCTGCCTTGAGGTACCTGGAATCAGGAAGTGTTCTTGAAACACTTGGCATCCCACCATGCAAAGAATAATCCCCTCTATTCAAAACTTGGCTAGCTTCAGGCAAAATTTCACTGTGCCTCATACACTCATGCCTAAATGAGCTGATTTTATGGCCTGAAATCCATGAATTTTGGCCTAAAAATGAATCAAAACTCGGATTCGAACTTTGATCATGGAAAGGAGACACTTGGATTCATGTTGGTGTTTGGGTTCCAAGGCTGAGAGATAATCCTTGGCTCTGCAAGTTATGCCCTTCCATTTGATTTGCTACTAGCATCTCATTTCCCCTGTCTCTATGAAGAGAAATCATAGTCCCCGGTTTGAAACCCACCGAGATTCGCCAAGATTTCTTGTTGTTCTGAGGCTGATTGTGATAAACTCATTGGTGGGATCACAAAGCAGCCATTTTGCTCCTGAGAATTGCCAGAGAATGCTTCTGGATATGAACCAGTGTTCATATATGATGTTACATTACTAGACGTAATTGGTGTCTCAGAATGTGAATTTGGCAAATAAGTTGCCATATTTGTCAAAACCCTCAGCTTGATGCTTCGTGGAAGTAAAAGCTGTAAGCTAATCCAAACATGCACGGAATGTTTTTGGAATACAATGAAGCAAAAAGTTGTTTGAAAATTACTGGTTATCCAAAGTCACGCCGGTGCCAACGCAGAAGGCGAATTCCGATTTAGATCATTATGCAACTCATGTCACAAGCATTGAGAGAGAATGAGCCATTGAAGCTGGAGCCTTTTAATACCAGAATACAGATCTTCGATATATGGTTTGCCCTGCTTTATACATCAATTGAAAAGGCAAAGGAAGCAAAATCAATCTATAAATACACATACTTGTTGCCATCATAACTGGACTTTGTCACTTAATATTATTGTTGCTCCTTACAATTTTATTGAATTTTGATTTTTGGTTTCTATAGTTTTATAAGGACTTGGTCTTATTTTAAGTATGGGGACTAAAACCACAACTCGTTAAAAGTATAAGGATGAATTGTTAAACGAAGACCAAATCCATTTAAAACTATAGGGACAAAAACCAACAAATTGAACCATAGGAACTAAAACCAAAATTCGATCGTACTGTAAGAACCGACAATGATTTAACCCCTGTGGAAATCAAGGTAAAGGCAAAGACCATGAAACTTATACATGTGGAATGATGTAAGAATCAAGGCTCCACTAAATGAATTTTCTTTCCAGTCAGACAGATCCTTGGAAGACAAAGTAGAACGAAGCAAAGGAAAGAATTAACAATTATAAATACAATTCAATCTAGAACAACTCCTGTCTCATGGCTAAACTTTAGGCTTGGCTCTGCTTAAACTACATTCAACTAAAGAATGGATAGGACATGAAACAAGTTTATCTTAATGGCGTCAAAATCAAGACTTGTTCTCCACTGTATGAAGGTAAGATTATTTACTTATTTTTATCAGAATAAACATGAACAAAATTCAAGGACGTCTTATCTTACTGTATCTGACGTAAAACTCCAGAAGAACAAGAAATCGCAAGGAGGGAAAATTAAAAAGAATATTTTCCATTAACGGTAAAAAAATTTGCTTAGAAGAAACTCCCAATGATAGCTAACTTGCCGAGGGAAAAAACAGGGCAAAAAAACACAGTACTATTATTGTATTCCGGTGTAATTCAAATCAATATATACTATTAATAGTGATGGCTTCATCATGAATGGTCCAAATGTCGTGCCCACGTCATCATTACTTCCATTTATCATTGGTCAATTTATTTAATATTCCCTTTTTATCTGACGTGTGCTGCCACTCAATGCTTATTCATTATTCAGATTACAGTTTAACTTTAAAGTGTCATTTGAAATTTAAAATTCAAATCACCCCATCTCATTTTATTTTTTAACCGCTTCATTTTCTCTCATTCTCATTAGATTCTCCTTCTCATCACTCATCTCCTATTATCTCTCGTCTCCGACGTTCTGGTTTCTTTTGACTCTTCCAAACAGAGTTCGACTTGTGCGCCATGTTCGATTTCTCTCCAATTCCCTGTTGGAAGGAGGAAGGATTGATCCATACTCTGAGAAGGCGAGGTATCACGTTGTAGGCACTAGAATTGGATATCGCATGTTTCTTCATGTTTCAAACTCCGTCACATCTCCAAGCTCTCCATAGGTTCGTCTCTTTCTTCTTCTTCTTCAGCCTTTTGGTCGGTTTGCGCCTGTGTGGGGGAAAAATATACAAGGTCAGGAGCTTAAAGACTATGGCACATCTTCGACTGTAAGCATTTTTCAGTCTTCCTGTTGTGATAAAAAGTCAGTATGCTGGATATCTATAGGCTATACCTTGCTTATTCTTTCTATCTTGCAGCTTGCACCATCAAAGGCTGCCCTTACTTTTGGCAAAAATACACATGTGATTTTTTTAAAGTACGCCCAGCAGCAAATGCTTTTTTTTTGGAGCAAAAGTAACTATGTGTTTACAAAACAAATGCAAAAGTCACAGACTCTATCAAAAAAAAAAAAACGCTGACTGTTGAAAAGAATGATTTTGACTAACTCTAATAACATGGATGGTGATTTGGCATATTAAGTAGTATTTGGAATATTTAACTCTTAAAAAAAAAGATAATACACTAAACACTTGTAAAAAAGAAATAACACTCGTAGAAAAATAAAAAATAACACTTGCCAAGCTAATTAATTAATTAGAAGCATTAGAACATCATTTACTTGGAAAAAAAAAGCATAACACCATCAAACGAAAGAGCAGGGTCGAAGGAGCATGAGTGACGGTGAAGTAGCACGACTGCGAAATCAAATCGAAAGGCGACAGATTACAACATTATTAGTCATTTTAACAACTTCCTCTAGCACCCCTTCATCACCTACAAGATCCACAAATGTTGATGTATCAAGGGTAACTTTGAACTTTATTTGGATTTCATCACTTTCATGAGAAGCTGCAACACAAACTTCATATTAACAACTTACACATCAATATTTACAATTACATATGTAGACATTAACAGCACATTAACAACACTTTTTTTATCATCATATCAGCATTTTCTAATAACACAAACCACACTCACATTCAATCAGACCCAATTAAAACAAGGTCATACCTCTGTTTGCTTCCCCAAAAATAGAGCATTCCCTCTATTACATTGCCCAAAAACAGAGCACGGGTTATATATTAACAACTACAACTGTCATAGTAACAACTACAACTACACAAATTTACAACACTTTCTTGTTTTCATTTCAGCGTTTTCACAGCAAAGAACCACAATCACATTCATCATTCCCACTTAGAACACAGCAGTTCCTGTGTAACCTTGCCCCAAAAACATAGCACTCTAACATAAACACAACACACCCAAGGTGAAACCCCAACTCAATGGTCAAGATCATATGTGTAGCAAATTCTTAGCATTTCTTGTCTACCACCTACCATTTACTCCATTATTGGCCCAAGCTCCAACCTTTGACCAACCCCTCAATCTCATTTCAACCAACTTTCACATGGGAAAAAAAAAATTCCAGTTCGCTGCTGTACCTCGCTACCCGTAGATGGAAGATGCAGAAGAAGACGTTCCCAACGTCATTAACACCTCGCTTTTTCCCTTCAATGTTGCACCTTCCAACGCGTATCGTCCGTCCATTTCTCTCTCTCCCCTTAATCACAAAAACGCGCCTTCCCTCCTCTCCTTATCTGTAGTTATTTCAGTGGGGATAATTATATAAATGGACATTGAAAAATAATCTCAGAAATGGACTTTTCTGATCATTGACTTTTTAAAGAGAATTTTGTGACGTTTTTTGTGTTACGTGAAAGCCAGACATCATTTTTCCTTTTAATAAAAGGGCCCGTGCGTGGATCGCACGGGTAATCCATATAGTTCAAGTTAAAAACAACGATTTCAAAAGGACATTAAAATGCAGGCTCCAAGGGAACTCACCCAAGGTTGCAGATGATACGTAAGTACCCAACAAACTTAGGTTTCAGAACCAGAAAGTTCAGACTTGATCTTTCTCTCTTAGGCTCTGTTTGGTTGAAAGTTTTTCTAGGTGAAGGTAGGAGAGGTGAGGTACAAAGAGGTGAGATGGCTGTTTGGTTCAAAAATCGAAAGGGAGGGGAGGAGTGAAATTTTTGTCTTTTTCTGGTCCCCTCCCCCATCTCTCACCCCTCCAAAATCGGGGTTTTTGGGAGGGGAGAGAAACTTTGCTCCATCATTAGACAAATTTACCCACAGACTTCTTTTGATATTTCTAAAGAAAAGTCCCGTAGCTTTTGAGAGAGGGGACCGATATTCAAGAAAGCTCAAAACGAAATAAGGAACACGAGCTCAAAACGAAACAGAGGACATTCAAGCCATATACTATTATGTTAATATACATATCTTATAATTATTATATAATATTGTTTGCATCATATTTTTTATTTACCAATGCTTGGAAAGTCTTGTTTTATATATATCATTGTTAGAATAATTATTTTATAAATAATACTTTTATAAATAATTATTATTAATAAATACATTATGAAAAGAGTGTATATAATTGTTAGAATAATTATTTTATAAATAATAATTTTATAAATAACTATTATTAATAAATACATTATAAAAAAAAAAGAAAATATATAGAAGGCCATTTTTATCCACTTATAATTAACTCACCTAACCTAACTTCTTGAATCAAACAAGACACTAAACCTCACCAACTCTTTTCTTAAACCAAACAATACAATATTATGACCCCCTTTACCTAACTTACTTTGAAGCAAACGAAGCGCCTTAGACCAGAGAGACAGAGAAAAGCAGTTTGAGGTTAGTATTTCTCCGCCTTCGAGGTTCCCCGCAGTATTTAATTTCCGTTTGTATGCTGACGACTTTGGCCAAATTATGCAGGTCCTTCCTCTCCCGACGATTCGTTTTCCAGCCCAATCGGCAACACATTATCCTCTCCCGGAGATGCTGCTCGCCACAGAGGGCGTCGGCGTTCATCGACACCGTCTGCGTTCGCAACTCCTCCGTGTAATCGATCTCGATTTGCCTCCTCTGATGCTACCCCATCTCCATCGAGGTCCAGGCAAAGGGGAGGTGGTCGGAGGGCGCCTATGCCCACCCCGTTGCAGCCACGCCCACATCCACTGATGACGCGCCCATGTCATCAGAAGGGGGAGAGGGTTACTATGCGGACGATATCAGGCCTACCTTCCGTGGTACTTATATAAGCGTAGAAGACGTGAATGAAGCGATTCAGAGGTTTTTAAAGCACTTCAGAGAGCAGTCATCTCAAAGCGATGGGCTGCATATGGAGGGGAAATTTGAGACTGCTATCAAACAAGGGAGATTCACTAGACGTCGATGCACACGATATATTTGATTATGATCCAGACTTGTACACAAAAATGGTCAGATACCCGCTCGAGGTTCTTGCAATTTTTGATTTGGTTCTGATGAATATGGTCAGTAGAATCAACCCGTTGTTCGAGAAGCACATTCCAACTCGAATTTTTAATCTAAAAACCTCGACTTCAATGAGAAATTTGAATCCATCTGGTGAGCTTGGTTCATCATTCAGTCTTTTTAATGTGGCGCTTGTATGATATTACGAATGGTCTGTTAAGAATGCTTGCTTCATTCTCAGATATTGAGAGGATGGTATCATTGAAGGGAATGATTATTCGATGTAGCTCCATTATACCAGAAATCAGGGAAGCTATATTTAGATGTCTTGTGTGTGGATGCTGCTCAGAACCGGTTGCCGTAGAGAGAGGTAATTCTAATGGACAAGTCTAACTACGGCTTTAATGAGCAATCTATGTCATTTTACATCGTTATAATTTGATGACTTTTTTAGGACGAATAAGTGAGCCTACTGAAAGTCCAAGGCAAGAGTGTCAAGCCAAAAATTCCATGACACCGGTCCACAACCGATGCAGGTAATGCAACCAATAGCTTGTATGTGGTAAAAGAACTAGTGATTTGGTGTTTGGAAGAGATTTTATTGCTGTTGGTTAAATATGCCTAATCATGAAGGAATCAGATTTGGAAGTATGTGTATGATGCTAGTCAGCTTCTTTTGCTATGAACTTCCAATAAATATCAGCGGCACAATTGAAAGGATTCTGGTGAAGAACTAAAAAATAAGCATATAACTGGCGACTCATAATTGTCTACGTGCTTTTGGTCAAGTGATTCTACGGCACCACATTTTCTGACATTAAGAACTTCAAGAATCTCATACGCGGAATTGTTATGGCTACTCCTGACGTGAGGTTAGATTTTAGTTCTATTAACTATGGAACTTAATAGATCTTTCCTCCTAAATCAGTTTCACAGACAAGCAAATTGTGAGGCTCCAGGAGACACCTGATGAGATACCTGAAGGGGGAACACCACACACAGTAAGCTTGCTGATGCATGACAAGCCGATGGATGCTGGAAAGCTGGGTGACCGAGTTGAGGTCAAACCATACTTTGGCATATTTTGTTTCAAATAACTGGCCTTGTTTGTTTATTGGTGTTGCTGATCTGTTTTCTCCTTAATTAGGTGACTGGTATATGAGTGTCAGGGTTTGACCAACTCAAAGAACTGTTAAATCACTGTTCAAGGCATGTATTATGGATGTAAATCCTTCATTTAACTATATCTGAAGCTCCTAGTTCATCGTCAAATTATCAATATTTTCTAACTAAAGGTTTTTTTGCCCCCTTGGCATTTTAGACTTACATTGACTGTCTTCATATTAAGAAGACTGATAAGTCAAGAATGCTGTCAGAGGATGCAATGGACGTTGAAACTAGCCTGGGCAACCGAAATGCAGAAGAAATTCATTTTGATGAAGAAAAGGTAAAGTTGTTCTTATTTACCATGAAATATACTGCTTGTTTTTATGCATGTTAGTCACTTGCTTGTCTGAGCTGCAGGTGGCTCAACTGAAGGAGCTCTGAAAACAGCCAGATATATATGAAAGGCTGACAAAGTCATTGGCTCCAAACATCTGGGAGCTAGATGATGTGAAGAAAGGCCTTCTTTGGCAGGTTAGATATTTTTTCTGTTTAGAGACTGATTACTTGTTTCACTTATTTACCTTCAGTGTGTTTAAGCATTCTCTTTGCGGTGCTTGGACTGTTGGCTTATAACTGCCTTCATTACAGCTCTTTGGTGGAAATGTTTTGAAGTTGGCATCTGGCGCGAACTTCCATGGTGATCTTAATATCTTACTAGTTGGTGATCCTGGAACCAGCAAGTCCCAGCTACTCCCATACATACATAAACTTTCTCCACGTGGCATTTACACAAGTGGAAGGGGTAGCTCTGCTGTTGGACTGACTGCTTATGTCACCAAAGATCCTGAAACAGGCGAAACGGTAGAAACTATATCCACATGTTATTATATTATCTTCTTCTTAAGAAACATAGGTGACCCTAAACACGTGCTCCATCTTCAGGTTCTCGAGAGTGGCGCTCTAGTTTTAAGTGACAGAGGCATCTGCTGTATAGATGAATTTGACAAAATGTCTGAGAATGCCAGGAGCATGTTACATGAGGTTGAGTGTGCATGTTCTCTTGCTGTATTCTTGTGAATGAAGCATTTCTTGTCTCATGATTTTATTAGCTCTGCATTTTGACTCTAGCCCTGAGTCTTGATTTATTTGAGGTTATGGAACAACAAACTGTTTCAATAGCAAAAGCAGGTATTATTGCCTCCCTCAATGCCAGGACTTCAGTGTTGGCTTGTGCGAATCCTAGTGGGCCCTCGCTTGTCTGTCATTGACAACATACAACTTCCTCCTACACTTCTGTCGAGGTAGGTCGCTGTTAGAAGTTTCATTTGTCAAAGGGTTCCAATTTGCACTTTTCATACTTTAAAAATATGGTAAATATTTGTTTTCTTTCTAAGATTCGAATTCTCTTGATGTAACAAAAAAAAATATTTTATTTAACATTGTTAATTTCTCATTAACAATTATAGTAAAAAATTGTTTTCTTTCTAAGATTCAAATTCTCTTGATGTAACAAATATTTTCTTTTAACGTCATTGATATATTTTTTTAATTTTCTTAACCTCAAATTCGTCAGAAGAAAAATCCTGGATTTGGACATTCAAAATGAGTTTTTAAAAAAACTAAAATTCTTATCAGAGTTGAAAGAAAGAAGAATTAGTACATTTTATTTATTTTGTTGGCATGGAGAGGAAGTTTAAATTATGATAGGTAAATTAATTTAATTCCATGCAAGTTTTTCCATTAAGTAAATTAAAATGTCGGGGGGAAATTTTGACTATGTTTACAAAATTAAAAGATTAAAAAATTTTAATAAAATTGACTAAATTGAAACTTATTGTCAATTTAAAGGGCTGAAAAATTACTTTTAGGATTGAGAAATAAATTATAGACTTGCCGCCTGGTATTTGGAGTCACATTTGGCAGTCAAAAACTTGAGCCTTGCCTTTATGGAGTTCACGATTCATTATGAAGCAAGTAGGACACTTATAGGCCTGCTGAACCTAACTGCTTCCATCCATTAAGAATGAACTATTAATACAAGTCGTGATGATGGATGAAAAGATAACAGAATAACAGAATTTTTGAAACTGTTGCCGTAGTTGTGAACTGAGCTGAGTTGACCTTTTCTTGCTCAGGTTCGATTTGATCTACTTGATTCTTGACAAGGCTGATGAACAGACAGATAGACGACTTGCCAAGCATATTGTTTCCTTACACTCTGAGGATCCTGAGGTCTAATCCTGACATCCTCCCACTCAAGGTTAAGGTCCAACGTTCACTGGTTTTGCTTACTAATAATGCCATATGTCTATTTGTAGAGCTTAGAGCAAGATGTGTTGGATCTTCCTACGTTAACTGCTTATGTGAGTTATGCTCGGAAGCATATACACCCACAACTATCTGATGAAGCTGCCGAAGAACTGACTAGAGGTTATGTTGAGATAAGAAGGAGAGGAAATTTTCCAGGGAGCAGCAAGAAGGTAAAGTATTTTAGATATCACCATTTATTCTGCTTTTGTGAAAACCTATATCCGGGGAATTATATCTGATTCAATGATATGATTACAAGATTGTTCTCCAATATTGCAACTTTTTAAGATTTTCAACCCTCTGCTATGTATGCCAATCTTCTGAATGAATTAAACAGGTGATTACAGCAACACCAAGGCAGATTGAAAGTCTGATACGGCTTAGCGAAGCCTTGGCTCGGATTCGCTTCTCAGAATGGGTTAGTTATGTTTGGTTAGTTTCATAGTGAAACACAGTTTAGGAATTCTTTGTAGCGCTCTTAAAATACGTGATGGACACAGGTGGAAAAGCGGGATGTAATGGAGGCTTTTGGGCTTCTAGAAGTTGCAATGCAGCAGTCTGCCACCGATCACTCTACTGGTAGCTTTCCAAATGATGAGCCTGATTCTTCTATTTATAAACCCAGACAAACTAGATCAAAATGTCCTTACTTTTAATGCGCTTTATTTCTCCCAGGAACCATTGACATGGATCTTATTACTACTGGAGTTTCTGCGAGTGAAAGGATGAGACGAGAAAGTGTGGTACAAGCAACTCGCAACATAATCATGGAGAAGATGCAAATTGGGGGACCATCGATGTGATTGTTGGAGGTATGCTAGCTTACTCTATATGTTATTATGTCAAGGTATCAATCATCAATCAATATATAATATAAAACTCTTCCACCAAAAACACTGTTCATAAGGATTTAACGGCCCAGATTTGATCACGCTTTTACTCCTCCCTCCTTGGGCTCAAAACTAAGCGGAATTGAGACATCAACATCACTGGTCCCCTTGCACCTTGTCAAGGCTCTCTGACTCCATATGAAAGGCAAGCTTAAATTCAAATTGTGGCAACTGGCTTTCCGCCAATAACGCATGCTATCATTTGAATTTCAATTGAAAGAAGAAATTGGTAGTCTAACCCAACCGCACTAGCTTAGCTTTTCCTTTGAAGGCATCCGAAGCGAAGAAAAAGCTGTGCAATTCTTATACCTTCCTTCGGTTAGATTCATACTCATTTGTTTTTTATCCTTCTTTGCTCTCACGTCTTTAATTTACGCAGTTTAATTCGCTCAGAATATGCCTGAAATTGATGTTCCCTTCACCAAACTGCCTCAAATCTATGAGATGTTCCAGAAATTTCCCCTCGCTTTCAAGACCAGAACCTTCAACGCGCCGGCGCCGTTGGTGAAGACTCTGATGGCTTCTATCTCTCGGATTCAGCCGAAGATTTCATCACCGACCAAAAAGTTGTGGTTATTAAACCATGTCCAGCTTGCAATTCCTCTCCCGAAATGACGACGTCTTTGCCTGACCCGCCCATGGTGAAGCCTCATGTTGACCGCAAGGTGAAGAAGTTGGAGCAAACTGAGAAATTATCACCACTTGCTTAACAAACGACGGTGATGAAGTCAATGAGTGAGAGTGACAGTGAGATCAGAGCAGGTTGAGAAATGTGAAAAATTTGCGATACGGGGGTTCCCTGCGTTTTTTTTCAGTGTTTGTTGGTGGGTTATTGGATGAGTTGAAGGGAGCTCTTATTGATGGAAGAGAAGCTACCATAACTCCCCCCCTTTTGGTTTTCATGATCAAATTTGTTCATTCGCTTATGTTTGGTTCTGGACCTACTGTGCGAATTCCTTTTCTTTCTTTTTCTTTGTTTGGCAATTAGATTGCCGATTCCTATACTTGCCCTGCTACGAATATCGACAGCTGCAGTGATGGATAGGAAGGGGAATTCTTTCCTGGCATTCCCCAAATTAAATACGAGGTAATCTTGCTTATGATTTATGACAGTATTGTTAAATGCAGCTCCTTTAATTTGATCTTCTCATCACAAGAGTTTCTGTATTTTACACCACAATGGAATGATTGGTGTGTCTTTTGTGCGTATATTGAATTAACAGAGTCCCTCCAGCAAGAACCCACTTGCATTTAAATATTATAATGCGGAGGAAGAAATTCTTGGGAAGAAAATGAAGGTTGGTTTTCCCATTATTATCAACTTCATTTTGCTAATTCAGTAGGTATTGCAATCGTACTGAAATCACCATTATGTTTGCAGGATTGGTTTAGATTCAGTGTTGCATTTTGGCATACATTCCGTGGAACAGGTGGTGATCCATTTGGTACGCCTGCTGAGTCTTGGCCCTGGGAAGATGGTACCAATTCACTAAAAATTGCCAAAAGAAGTATGTTAAGTTTGATTCTACAAATATTACTCTTCAAATTATAAAAATTTAATACTGAGACTAAAGAGCTTCATCTCTTGGATGGCGTACCTCCAATCTGGTACAGGAAGCTAATGCAAACTTGGATGAAGTTGTGGCCCTTGCTAAAGAGCTTCAGGTAATATGACACAATGAACCATATAATCTTTATGATAGTTCAGTTCATTACTGGAAACTTCTTTAAATTTTTCTGATGTTTACAAATTGCAGGTTACACACTATTTGGGAGGAGGGAATTATGTTTTCTGGGGTGGCCGTGAAGGTTGTCAATCTCTATTGAATACAGACATGGAAAGAGAGCTTCATCATTTGGTTAGCCAATTGTTCTGTCTGTCAACTATTTTGATTATACTACCCTTTTGTGCAGAAAAGTAGAAAAGCTTTTTTAACAACTGTTTTTTGCTTGCAGGCTAGGTTTCTTGAATCTGCTGTTGCATACAAAAAGAAGATTGGATTCAATGGTAACTTAATATGCAATTCTCAATCATAACATGTGTTCTGATTCTTATGAGTAAATAATGAAATTCTGTAAACAGTTCTGTTCAACTGATCAATCAAATCAGCAATGCAATGAGACTTTTATATTTATATTTATTCCTTTTTTTCTTCTCTAAGAAATGATCTTTTATTAATGATTTTTATTTTATTTGTTTAAGGCACACTGCTGATTGAACCCAAGTCGCAAGAACCTACAAAACACCAGTACGTTTTTCATTACGTTACATCTTTACTCTTCTCTGATCTGGATTATGTATTCTTTTAGGTATGATTGGGATGCTGCTACCACAGCTAATTTCTTGAAAAAATATGGACTTATAGGTAATTATTAATTTATTAGAATTCTCCTCTTTTTAGCTGCATCGTGCATGAACCTGAAGTTGATTTACATTTTATACAACCTAACTGCTTAACTTCATTTCTGTTCCTTCTGCAGATGAATTTAAACTAAACATCGAGTGCAACCATGCCACCCTTTCAGGCCATAGGTGAATCAAACACTGTGTTTTGAAATTATTGTAAAGTCTCTGATCCTTTAAAGTGTTATTAACTTTTAATGCCTCTCTACATGAAGCTGTCATCATGATCTTGAAACTGCTAGAATCAATGGATTGTTGGGAAATATTGACGCAAATACCGGTGATCCTCAAGTTGGTACTTGTGTTTCTTTCTTACCTAGACAACAGTGAAACTCTCAATGTAGAAACACAGACAACATCATGTTGAGATGTCCCAAGATAGCAGGTTATAACAAGTTCTATTTACAGGTTGTGACACGGATCAGTTTCTCATAGATATCGCAGAGGCTACAAACATCAAGCTCACTGTGATAAGAAATGTATGATATTCCTGACTCTCTTAACCTGCACCACAATGTCCAACAACAAACTTTGTAATTATTAGCAATGAAATTCTCATGCCTGTTCTGTATCTTTGTCAGGGAGGAATTGCACATGGTGGTTTCAACTTTGATGCAGAATCGTAAGCATTAGAAAGAGTAAATCTGCTTGAAGTTTTTGTGTTTCTGGTTAATGCGAGATACATGAAACAATCAAATTAGAAAGGAATCTAGATGTTAGGCCATTGGACCAGATCTCATCATTAGGTTAAATCAAGAGGCTAATTGACAAAGATAGTCCAACAGTTGTATGACACCTGCTCTTAACCTGGATCTCTGTTCTGTTGATGTCTGTTTTTTCCGAGTCTAAAAGGGTAACGACAATGTTGTTTTAGCTTTCAACTTGCAATTGTTCGTCCTGGGTTTGTGATTTTAAATCTCCTGTACATTTACACATTTCAGCCTTCTGCTTGTGGTAGTCTTGCCCACTATGTCATTTCATTCTTTAATGTAGCAAAAGATAGCAAAAAGTAGTGAAAAGTATCAAAATGTTCAGTCAGCTTAATTTATTCTTTCTACTTTGTATAGGATATTCTTCGCTTCCATGCAGTTTATTGGCCAGCTATGCTAATGTCTGCAGGAATGAGCCTGCCCAAGATGGTGTTCGATCATTGACTCAGTACCCTTATTCTGACTAAATCTGACTCTGTAAATGAGCTAGGGATTACATATCTCTTATGGCTGAGTTTAGTTCATGCAGCAATGCTTTATTGTTTTTTTTTTTTTTTTTGGACAATGTTAGGATGGGATGAAGATGGGCAAGTCATTGGGGAATACACTTGAGCCAAAAGATTTGGTTAACAAATTTGGGACAGATGCAGTTAGATACTTCTTCCTTAGAGAGGTGCAATTCGGCAATGATGGGGACTATTCAGAGGAACGCTTCATCAATATTGTTGAAGCACATCTTGCCAATACAATTGGCACTTTAAAGACTTGCCGACAATCGACCTTGACCACTTCTTTTATCATGATTTTTAATCTAGCTCTATTGTGCTTGATTTAAAGTTCCTAGGAAATTGCTGTATTCTTCAAATATTATAGTGTGTCATTTTAGAAGCGATTATGCCACTGTTAAATGTGGCTCTGACAAAAAGAAAAGTAAAGAAAGAAAGAAAAACACTTTCTTCATGTTTTTGATTGCATTTTTCAGCGATGAGGTTGGAATGTATTGGCTTTTACTTATAATAGCTGATGTACTACTAAAATGCATTAAGTGTATGTTTGGATTAGTTTTTTTAATAGCTTTTACGATTTACGAGGTAAGTGTGTGAGAGTAGTTTTGTCCCGGGTTGTGCAAATCATGGTTTGAAACCATGGTTTGGGATGTTGCCAAACACACACTAAGTGGGTTTAGGCACAAATGTCTCATTTGTATGGTTTGAAACTAAAGTTGTATGTAGGTACATGAATTGCACCATTTATGCCAATGATCATGAATGAATATTTTAATGCCAAAAGTCACGTTCTGCTTATGACAAGGCTCGGTTGGTATTGCTTGTGCTTTTCAAAAGCCGTTCTAAAAGTTATGGATATATGTCATGATGAATAAGTATATTCATTTTCAAAAAGTCTTTGGATAATTCAGTTGACATTGTCAAGATGTCGTTTTCCTCCTTTATTGATAATTATTAATAAGTAAAAGAAGAAGGGAAATTTGTATAAAGGTATTTTTGTCCACTTATAATTAACTCTCCTCACCGTCCCTTCTAAATGAAATAATATGTCAAACAATATACCATTTATGTGACCTGTTCATTGCAGTTATCCAGGTCATTGTACAAGTTTACGAGCAAAATTCAAATTCAAATCAGTTTGTGGGATTTATGTGATGTGTTAAATTCATAAATCAGACACCATCAAATCGTCATTCTGTTTAGGCATGAACATTAATGATTTTGCTGTCTTGAAATTCCATAAAGTGGATTATTTCTGGGGTTTTAACATTTTTGTGATTCTCTCACTACTTAATTTCTGTAGGCAACAAATTTCTCACACTTTTTCATGTATGTAATCATGTTTAACCTCATGTGGTGTTACTCACCTTTTACCTTTCTATCAAATCGTCCCTGGCATACAGCTAATTCACAGTTTTTCATCTTTATGCTTAATTTCACCTAAGTTCATGATACAGCTGCTGTTGCCTTTTACGAAGTGCAGGTTTTTACTTGCCTTTAACAAGAAATCTCCACCTGATATTCTATGAAATGTGAAAAATTTGAACTGACAATGCAGGCTGAGAAATTTGAAGATAAACTGAATGCTATGAAATGTGAAAATTTTGAACAGGAAGAAGACAAGACAAAATAATGCCATCGCATCTGAACGTTTTGAAGAGGAATATAGAATGTTGTCCATTGAAATGTCATCCAAAATTGAGGAAAACGAAAAGATGACAAACAGAGCAGTTGTAGAAGCTGATGAATTGCGACAGCAGAACAAAAAATAATGGAAGAAATGCTCCAGAAGTGTAATCAGGAGCTCAGGCTTATCACAGATCAGAATGAGTCGAAACATCAACAGCTCTTAAACCAAATTGACGTGAAAGAAAAAGAAATGGAACAAATGTCTAAAGAGCTTGAAATCAAATCTAAACAGCTTGAAGAAGCACAAAGGCAAAGGAATGAGAAGGATGAGGCTTTCTCCGTTCAAATTCAAAGGCTCATATCTAAAATTTAAAAGCTGATGGCAGAGGAGAATAAATTGACCAAGTCAACGGAGCATGGGACTGTCATTGCAAGGCAAGAAGGTCACAAAAAAATAAATGATCTGGGGAAGGAGATCCTGCTTAATGCCTTACTTTCAGAATTACAAATCTTCAAGATGCATCTACCAAGAAGACGAAATCAAAAACACCTAAGGTAATTTTCCAACTTAATCGCCAGACTTTAAATCAAAAAATAAATTAAGAAGTACTTCCGGTGCAGTAGGAGATAAGATTATATTATAGAGTCCCTCCCATTGAGTATATTCAAATATGATGTTAGGCCCAAGAAGCTACGATCTAAAAGGCGGTATTTTTTTTTTTCATTGAACCAATCCTTTCATGGCAATTACATAGTGTGAAGGAATAAAAAATTTGTTAACGTGGATCAATATGATTAGAAAGTAATTATATTGTAGAAGTTATGTTTTAGTCCAAACCAAGATCTCAGTGCTTCATATGAGGAGAAAACAATTCATAGTCATCCTAAGCTTTGCAATGACAATCAACGAAAGTTCGAGGCAATCACTTCGCTATGTTAGAGAATATCTCTCGAAGCATATATTCACAGATTGTCAATTATATGGTGTACTCTATAGAGTTAGAAGCATGGATGTGTTAAAAATGTGTGCGCCTAACAATGGACATGATGCTCGAAAAACCACAACAAATGTAATTTACCAGGAGATTTTAGGAACTTGAATACTTGATTTGTTTCTCTTTATCAAATTAAATGTATGTTCCAGAAGTTGGTAAATTTGTGAGGTTTTATAGTTTGATCATGATATAATATCCATGAAGTCAAAACTACCAACGAATGTTAAACATGTGCAAAATTAAATTCTTTAGTAATAAATAATGTGTGTTGGAAATAGTGCTTGCGTGGGGGAAGAAATGCTCGTTCTACCGAATATCTAAAGTATGCAATGACGCTCTAATATGTTTACATTTGGTCATTTAGTTACTGGAAGAGTTTAAGAAACAGAGCGCCAGTGAACTCCACCTCAGTGATGTAAGCCTACCCTCTCCTGTCCCTTCCAAAAGACACTTTACTCTATTTTGTTTGCATACTCCCATTAGGAATATCTCATTATTAACAAGGAAAATACATGTTAATGCAGGTAAGAAATGCAGTTGCTACTTCGGCCAGTGAAGGATTTGTTGCTGTGCATGGTGACAGTATAAAAAGATTGTGATAAAATGGAGGACCATATGACTCTTGGATTTCATATTTTAAGGCGGCTGCTAGTTGATGTAGTTCTTTTAGAGTGTGTTCGGCAATCAAGAAAAAAGTGCTTTTTTCTCAAAACCATGGTTTTGAGGAAAAAATACAAGAACACTCATTTTTTTCCAAATAAGCTATTTTGACCTCAAACCATGGTTTTGGACCTCAAAACCATGTTTTGGGCATAAGTTATTTTTTTTGACTTTTTGTACTTTGTGGGCCCCACCCTCTCATTCTCATTGGTTCTTTTCCTATCTGTGGGTTCCATGTCACACCCTCTCTCATCTTTTGTTTTTGTTTTTTTTAATTTCAGCATTTTTTCTGTCTTTTTTTTTTAATTTTTTTTTTAAATTTTAATACTCCATCTTATCCTTAATATAAGACCTATTTTTCTAATTTAATTATATTAGAAAAATTAGTTAAGTCAATTAACATTATATATAGACAAATTTATTTCATTTTTGGTATTAATTATGAAATTTAATGTTAAATAATGGGTTAAGATACATCATTTTTAATACCGTTAGGGGTTTTAATTGTTCATTATTATTTTTCCATCTTCTAAAATTTATTTGCACCGGATGTCCCTCAGGAAAAACCTGGCTATTAAATTTGGACCTTACCCCTTAAATAATATATAAAATATAATATTATTCTTTACATGTAATTATCATAAATGTTAATGTCCTTTTTAGTCATTTGACCATGAAAAAAGTTATTCTGATAAAATCATCCAAAAACTCTTATTTTTTCAAAATCACTTTTTTCCTATAATCTATTCTCCAAAAGCTATTCTCCATTTTTTTCTCCAGAAGCTATTCTCCAAAAGCTAATAAGAACACACCCTTGGTGTGTGTTCTTATACCCTCAAAATCATGGTTTCAGAAGCACTTTTCTGTAAATCGAGACAAAATTCCTCACACATACTTACCTCGTAAACTGTAAAAACTATTCTCCAAAAGTTAATCAGAACACACATTTAGTCGTCGCAAGCTGAGTTCTGAGGAAAGTAGTACGGCACCCCGTAAGAGGTTGCATTGGTGGGCTTTTAATTGTTGTTCTTAGAGCCGCCAGGTAGTGCGACGCAAGGCTATCTTGGGTGGCCGAGAGGATGGAATGCGAGTAAACGGACAGCTTCGATAGGTCTTTCTTTAAAAAAAAAACAGAAGAACCTGTCAATGGATCTGAATCTGTTATCTTTTTAACATGCACCTATTATATGAAGAGTGACGATATTATTTTTAAATGTTGAGTGATGACTGTTATATAAATTAGCATATTAGCTAATTTTATTTCGATAGCTTGTTGCAAATATATTAGTTATAAGAAGAATACATCTAGTGTTAAGACCAAAATTTGCTGTTTCCTTGTGACGAATATGAAAATTCTTGTGTGGATGTCAAGTTAAATGCCTGGACTACATATGTTGGCCGAAGACATAGCAGGTGTTAAGTACCTTGATTCATTGAACAAGGGGCATCTTTTTGGATTAAAACATCTTGTTAATAACTAGATTGAACTGTTACTTTTCTTGAATATGTATATATTATTCAAGTCTTGTACGTTAACAATTAGAGAAATTCCTAGTTTCTTTTCTCTTTATTTATATCACTTGAAAATATCTATCCAATCTCCTCTCTCTTCCATGTAAAATTTAATGAAATTGATATGAGAAATTCCTAGTGTACAGATCGTGTGGTGCACCAAATTTAAGCAAGAATTTCTCTCAATGATTATGTTTTATCACTATTATTATTATAGTAATGATTATTCAATTCTCTAGCAAAAAAGTTGCATTCAATTTGCATACTTTTTGATCATGACCTAGGTTTATTTTTACATATATCGAAGGTTTGAATACTTAACTTCTCATTATGTCTCATTTTAGTCATCTAAAACAGCCATAGTTAGTTTCTCACTTTCTCTGGTAACGAGATAGTTGAGCTTATATCATGGAATTTGCTGAATAAAATGTAGGTATAAATTGAATGATTGTGACTGGAAATTTAAATAGAACATATGGTAAGTCAGAATTGAAGCCCTCGAACGGTTGCATAAAATCAATATAAATATTCATTGCTAGTCAAGAAGCTGACAGAATGTTGTAAATGTTATTTATATAGAGTATGCTTTAAATACTCTTTCGAGCATACAAGGGCGAATAAAGCGATACATCTTGTAAGTTACACTTTAATCATGATTATACATTAATAACTCTTTAAATTATTAGAAAACTTAACTTAATTCTATAATTTTAAAGTTTTAAATTAATTACTCTCAAAAATTCCAATCTCACACTAAAATCCCAATTATTAATTTAAATATTTTTTTTAACTCAAATAACTTATTCAAGTAATTGATTATTATTAGTTTCATTTCCTTACATAAAATCCCCAATTTTAAGTTTAGAACATAAATAGCCATATTATAAATCATCATCCTAAAAAAAACAAAAAATCTAAACCGATTAAAACTTTCAGAATATCCCTAATAATCCAAATAAATCATTTAACCCAAATTTAATTGGTTGAAACATTCAATATAGAATTATTTATATATTGATTATATATAAAGTTCATTATAAAATCTTATATCAACTGGATACCAAAAAATAAATAGATTAAAATTCACTATTAATTATCCTCTATATTCCTATAGTCATATACTGATAAAACTTAAACTTGTCCAAAATTTTAATCCTAAAATATTCTCTAATTAGTAAGAAATTACTATGATAAGAAAGAAAAAATTATTTAAAACATTAATTATGGAGGAAGTTTGTGATTAGAAGTGATTTTGAGTACATTATTGATCCCCAAAGATATAAAATTACTCCAATTAAAACATCGCTGTACACCTTCTGCACAACACTTCATGCAAAAGTTGATGCGTGAAGTGTGTATGGAGAGAGGTATTTATAATGAGTCCAGCTTCGGTCCTTTTTCTTTTCCTTCTTTAGACCGTTGGATTGAGATCTCAACGATCTAGATTTAATATATTATAAAAATATTTTTATTATATTAGTATATTAAAAATATTATTATAAAAATATATTAAATCTAAACCGTCGGGATATCAATCCAACAATTCAAAAAAGAAAAAGGACAGAAGCCGGGTTCATTTATAATACCCCTCCTCCAAACATAACAATTTTTTTAACATTTATTTATTATTATTTTTAATAATAATAATGATGATGGGTAGTGGCCGTTGTCTTTCTTATCGTTTTCATTTGGTTGATGCGCCACCACTATATGTTTTTTTATATATAACCCATACGATCGCCATGCTCTGTGTTTAACGTCTCAAGCATGGCCTGGGGCTTGTGTTGAGGACATCGCCACACGACGACCCTGTCCTTGGCATTGCATGCATCACCATAAACAATAGTATAAAATTATAAATATATAACCAGATCACAAAATTTTAAATGTTTGCAAAAACAGAAACAAAAAATTCGCAAACTGTGAAATAGTTTGTTGTAAATAGTTGTCTCAGTAACAGAATATAATATAGATATGATTGTACAATGCTTATTTAAAATTTAAATAAGGGAAAATTCCAAAAAACTACACTCAAAATATACAAAGGACAAATCAGTACAACGAAATTCAAAAAAGACAAATCAGGCGGGTGTCAGAAAAAGGAGCAATCTGTCCTTTTGAAATTTCGGCCAAATTACCAAAATGCCCTTCATGCACACTTCAGAATAACAACATGATCATCGGAATTAACACCTTCGGATTCGGTATTAACAACTGCAATTCTTCTTTGACAATTAACAAATTTCAGGACCAATAACAATATATAACTCGCTATTAACAACTCCGGATTCGATATTAACAACTCCAATTTCTTCTTTCAACACTTAACAAGTTTCAGGGTCAATAACAACACTCACCTCGCCATTAACAACTCATGATTCGCCATTAACAACTCTAATGTTGTTATTGCGACTGAGGGCTGAAGGGCATTTTGGTAATTTGGCCGAAATTTCAAAAGGACAGATTCCTCCTTTTTCTGACACCCGCCTGATTTGTCTTTTTTGAATTTCGTTGTACTGATTTGTCCTTTGTATATTTTGAGTGTAGTTTTTTGGAATTTTCCCTTTAAATAATGCTTTTTCTGATCCTAATTATAAGATAAAGTTGATTTTTTTGAAGAAATTAAGGAAGCTAACTAAATCACTTTAGAGTATTTATATTTATATTTTTTCTTTAAACTAATTAGTTTAACTAATAAATTAATATAGAATCTAAGGATACATGATATATGATATGATTAAATAACTTATTTATCTTCCTTAATTTCTCCAAAAAAAAGTCAATTTTATCAATTTAAAAGTATCTAATTTTTAATAATCATGGACCAGATTATTGTTTTTCAATTTAAAAGTAACAAACACACACACACACACACAAAATTAGAGGGCTGTTTTAAAAACGTTCAATTGAACTAGTTGGATAGGCATGGTTAATTTATCAAGAATCAATTTAAAAGTTTTAGATATTAAATTAAAATATAATATATGTATGTATGTATGTATTTAACAATCTGATGTCTAGGGATTATGGAGCATAACGTCACGTGGGCATTCGCATACATATCAAAGGCATCGGCACCTATCTCTATATAATATACTATACTTGTCATCAGCAAATTAAGAACCCTCGGAGGCGTCAACAATTAATATATGGAGCGCATCAATGTGGAGCGTCCGGTAAGTGGTCATACTTTGCGTGATTAAAATAGCATGGTTACAGTTGCAGATGATTAATTATTAATTAATGTTTGTTCTGGCAATTTAATTGGATGTGAAGGAAAAGATGAAGGAGGCGGTGATTGCATTTTGTGTGGTCCTATGCGGGAAGGAATTCCCTACGGCGGATGACGTAAAGTTGGTCCTGAGGAACGCTCTCAAAACAGCGGATGATGAGTGCATTGAGTATTTCTTAAATGAAGTTAAAGGCAAAAAGAGGAGCGACGTAATTGATTACGCGGAGGCCACAATAGGTCAAGCAAATGCCAAAATAGCACGCGCAAACGCCCCTACAATTCCACCTGCAAATCTCATGGTAGAAAAGGAGAAGGTCCAATTACAGAAAGTGGATTTGCAACGCGACATCACAACTCCATTAATTTCCAATGCATCACGCTTCTACTTGACTAATCCCCGTAGGAGGCATAATATATAATTCATTCATTCATCATAGATTTATAGGATTCACATCTCCGAATGTGTTTTTTCCCTTTCAAGTTCTGTTTTGCAGTCTCTTTAATTTGATCCACCCATACATTATTGGTTAGTGGTTTGCGTTAAGACCGTTCCTCCACTAAATTATTAACAATAGTTTGCATTTTTACGCAAGATAATTTAAATTTAGCCTCAACCCGTTAGGTTTAGAATATATGTGTGTAGATTTCATATATCATATTACTGTTGTACACGTCTCATATCTAGAGAAGTCAGTTGCCCGTAGACAACTTACCAACCTGAAATATTCACACCCTAAGTTAAACAATAGCTACATGATCATTAAAGTCTGATTTTTATAATGTTGTAAAATATTTAGATAAAGTTCAAAGGAGATCCAATTAAAAGAAAAGACGAAATTATTTTGAATAGAAAGTTTTTGTGTGAGATGCATTAATTTATAATTATGAGGACAACGATAGAGTTGCATGATTATTATTGTTTGATAGAGGAATCGAAACCATTTTTGAATTCCAGTACAAGGTTAGATTCTTATACCTGCATTCTATTTTAAATTGGTAAAACATTCTTGGGTATGATTTTTTTTTTTTTTTTTTAACAAGAAAAAGGTGCTTTGAATTGAACAAAATAAATTTCCTAAATTTACACAAAAGGGAGAGGGAAAGCCATAATTTATGTTGCCATGCTCAAAATTCTATTTGCGCAAACAGTTTGAAACATCTAAACATTAAACTGAATCAAGGCTTTACTTGTTGGAATAGTTTTTAGGACAGATTTATAACCACAATAAGTAATTTTCATGATTAATCAGCTGGATCAAGATAAGATTGCCTTTTGTTGACTCTGGTTGGGGTTCCAAAACATAGTCCCTGATTTATATTTGCTGTATTAAGATAAAAATTGCCTTTTGTGCACACTGGTGAGAGTCCAAAAACGAAAGCAATAACCTAAAGCATGAAGTCCATAAACTAAAGCACATATCCAGAAAGTTTAAGATAAGTTCTGTAGGAAGTGCTGTTTATCTTCACAATAAATTAAAGCCTTTGACAGAAAATTGTGCTGAGAATTCTGCTATATCTGATCACATGATGGATGAGAAAATAGACGGTCTAGATATGGACGATGGGTTAAAATCATAGTTCTTTCTTAAGATGCTCAGCCTATGTGAATCAAATGGGGAGACGCTTCTAGTTTTTTAGCCAATATCTCTTGCCTTTGATGTAGGAAGTAGGAACTATTTTCGCCGGAAAAAAAAAAGAAGTGATGTAGTAGGAGAAAATGGAATTAGGTTTTCATAAACGTGATCCTAATAGTTTTGTAAATGCTCAGTAGATCAGATCATTAGGCAAATCCTTCCTAATCTCTCTCTCTAAATATATAGAAATATATATTTATCCCAAAAAACCTCTTCAGTAACTAAAAGAGAGTTGCATCCTATTCATTTTAGCTAATAACCGACATCCCTTACTATTAGTTATATGAGTTCAAATAGCATCCCAATAGAAGAATTGGTTTTACTAATACTTAAAAAAATTAATTTGTCAACAAGTAAAATGTTTCATTTTCTTACACATGCAATCATCAAGCTTTAAAGCACCTAGTATTGTTGTATACATGAAAGCTGAAGTAGATTAGCACGTGTTTGACTATATTACGAGACAACCTTTTAAAATTTTATGCTCACTCAATCATTTTATTGACAAGAATATAAAATGATCATCCGATAAAAAATAGATTCCCTACATAATGTTCTGTAAATTTAAAACCAACACTAAGATAACGGTCAACTAATATTTCTTGTTAATTACAATCATATTTATAAGATTCTCCATAATGATAATTAACACAATCTTAAAAGTGTAATGTTACATTAATGGCTCATTAACAAAAATGCAACTCTAACCACTTTCTCATGATAGGATGAGACTTTTCATTTTGTTTAACTTGCTTATGAATTAGGATAATTTGAGAAATTATGTGCTTTTTACGCTTAACTAATTTTTATTGTTTTCTTTAATTCAAGTGAAATACTCCCTCCAATCCTTAATATAAGACCCACCAAACATTGGAGGAGTGGTTAAGAAGTGCTCAAAAAAAGAGGACAAAGAGTATTTGACATACATGTTCTAGCTTCATCGAGCCTATTGTTGGAGGATGCAAATCTTGCAATAAATTTCGAAAGATAGAATACGAAAGTTGTTGCCTTGTCCTATACAGGGTCGTCTTATATCACTGTAAACCATGCTGAAGGGCCCACATCAGTGATCATCACTAATCACTCATTTCCTCCCTTAAAGATTGCGACATGGTTGTGTCTGATATTACACACCCATCAGACACAATACTATTTACTTTATTATATATTTTGCATGCCACAATATTGCAATAGATTGTCTTTATGTTACAAAATCATGTCATTGATTAATGTGGCAGAGTGAACCTTTGGTGCTGGTTTCCAGCAGCTACATAATCAAGTTCTGAGGTCTGAGCTCCAATGGTACCATCTTCCCTCATAACAACAAAGCTATGACGGCTCTCACCGGACATATAACTACCAACTTCACAATGCTGCAATCCTAATGTCAGTGACACGCCGTTCCCAGGCTGAAACTGCCACAACTCGGACATCTGTCACGCGGGAGCAACTGCCACAAACCCTGCGTGCGCCGCCTTCATTGGCTTGAACAACTGAGTCTTCTTGGAAGACACTACGGTCGTCAAAGCTGAGCCTTTGTTGCTCCTCAGTTTGCTTATCAGATCTCAAGTCCTTAGCTTGTCCAAAGTGGCCGTTCTTGTCGACTATTGAACTCTGACTCTGTTGCAAGTCATCGCACCCGTCGTCGGAGATCTTGAGGTCGCTTTTGCTTACCTTGGATGCATCTTCAGTTGAAGAACTTGAGTGCAAGTCCACATTTTCAATTTCTTCCTTGTACAACCTCAATCATAGGTTTCCAAAGACGAACTCGTGCATTTATAAACCAATCTGAGAACTGTATCATGCAAAACAGCGTCAATAATGATTCTGCCGCTATAACTATGCATAATTGCACCCTCCTCTAGAATTCCTATGTCAATGAATCAAAAACTTCAATTTCGATTTTGTTCTTCAACAAGTCCTTTTTTCTGGTTCCTTATTAAAATACTCATATGCTATTTAATGTAAGACTTATTTAACTAATTTGATTATATTAAAGAAGTTATGAAATTTAGTTACTTAAAATAAATAAGACACATTTTTCCTGAAACGCATTAATCATTTTCCCTAGTTCCTTCCCTCCCTATCCTATTTGAGGGAGTAGGGGTAGGGGTAAGGGCAATTTGGGATAAAATTGATAAATATAGGAAATAGGTATAACATTTAGAACCATGATGAATCCCCAACTTAGGTCTTACATTAAGAAACTGAGGAGTGCAACAAGTTATCTAAGCAAGTTTCTAAAAGATGGTTTTAAATTTCTACCTGACTTCTAGTCAAACCTGTCTGCCTTGCTAGCATTGCCTTCTCAGAATCTTTGGGATAGCTGTGAAGCAAGAGAATGTGCCAATTAGACAACTAAACACAGAAAGTATTGGAACAATATCTGAGAAGCAAACAAGAGAAAGAAGAATACGGATGAAGGAAATGTTCAAAAAGCCAAGCGTGAAGAATTGAAACAGAGTTTTCTGGTAGTCCCCTTTGTGGCCTCCATGCATGATGCATCACTCCAAGCTTCTGGAGAGCCCTTTGTTGCCGAATTTGTTGGTCAACATACCGGAGTCTTGATATTCCAACTCCTTTATTATTTCCTGCAGAATCTTGCTCTCCAAGGCTCTTCTGTGTCGCACTGATCTGCCCGGTGATTGAATCATGCAAGCACCGGAAATGACGTGAAATGGTTTGGAGAGCCAGCACCGTGTATGGTTTGGCTGCCCCAAGTCCTGCTATCACATCAAATGACGATACCACAATCTGCATCTGATGATAATATTGTTTGTACCTACTGTGAACCTGTGGTAATTGAATGGAGGCCATTAGAACTTCCTAGAAAAGACAGATTATTTAGCATGCATTCTTGAACACTATGGACTATTAATCTGTACTAGATCATAAAGGCATGTGATGAAGAATGGGATAAAGGAATCTAACATAGTAGGATGATGAAATGTCAGGAATTGATATGATTTACTGCACAAATGTCTATTTAGATATGTGTCGGTTAGGTGTTTGTTTATAATAGTAGTCCTCCATCACCTATTACTTAAGATTCATATAAATTTTCACGTCTGAAACAGAAGTTAACACTCAAGTCAGCGTAGCCATGGGCTAAGCATATGCTAATCCTATTGGTAATGCAAAAGAGGTGTTGCCAAATTTATCTCATATTCCCCCAAGTCTTTAGCAATATACCCAAAAATTTATGGTTATGACAGACATCAGTACTTGTAAAAAACGAACTAAAAACTATGATTCCTCCAAAAAAAAAAAAGTTCCGTCAGCATGCGATCTCCAACACAATCCAATAGTAGGATGACTTTAGGTTTGAAAATAGACCACTCTTGGCTCTTTGGTTGTCCTATCTTGTAATTTAATGTTATTAAACAACTAACAGTGTTGGAATTCCACAATCAGCAGTTCCATGTTGCAAAACAGAACATATATGTATAACTTATAATTTGCCAACCATTGGAACCCACATGTCCTGTACGGAATTTGAAAAATAAATCACACCATTCATAACTAACGAATAATGCATATTGCAGAAGATTTCAAACTTTATATTGGTGATATTAATAGTAATATTGATGATTTTGGGCTCTTCCAAAGGTATTTAAGAACTGTCAAGTTCAACTGTGTGAAGAAATTGGACTTGTGGAAGAGCAGAACTCAACTTACCTGATCCAACATAGACAGTAGCTTTGTTAACTTGTTCTGCAGATCTTGTTTTTCAGCATTCGAAATCTCACAAGAGGCGTTGCCGGGTAAATCTTGAGGGTTAGGCTCCCCATTATCAGGCGCCCTTTCATTTTCCAGTCTTCCATCACTCTCATTAGAAATCTTTTTCTCACGTGTGCTAGGACTTTGTTTTATAGCTTTTTGGATGTCAACGACTTCATCAAGTAGCTCTTGAGCTGCCTTGAGGTACTTGGAATTTGGAATTGTTCATGAAACACTTGGCATCCCACCATGCAAAGAATAATCCCCTCTATTCAAACTTGGCTAGCTTCAGGCAAATAGGAGGCAAAATTTCACTGTCCTCATACACTCATGCCTAGATGAGCTGCTTTTATGGCCTGAAATCGATGGATTTTGACCTAAAAAAGAATCAAAACTCGGATTCGAACTTTGATTCGAACTTTGATCATGGAAAAGGAGACACTTGGATTCCTGTTGGTGTTTGGGTTCCAAGGCTGAGAGATTTTTCCTAATCATCGTCTACAATGTTGGATCTTGAAATTGCTCCCTCATTTTCTGGCTTTTCTCCTTCAGTTTCTCCTTCAATTTTGGTATTCTACAAAATCATTGGTTTTAGTCCCAATAGTTCTATAGTTTTATAAGGACTTGGTCTGAGTTTAAGTATACGGACCAAAACCACAAATCTTTAAAAGTATAAGGATGAGTTGTTAGACTAAGACCAAAACCAATAATTTGAACTATAGTACATTTTATTTATTTTGTTGGCATAGTGAGAAAGTTCAAATTATGATAGGTAAATTAATTTGATTCCATGTAAGTTTTTCCATTAAGTAAATTAAAATGTCAGGGGAAAATTTTGACTATATCTACAAAATTAAAGGATTAAAATTTTTTAATAAAATTGACTAAATTGAAACTTATTTTCAATTTAAAGGACTAAAAAATTACTTTTACTATTGATAAATAAAATATAGACTTGCTGCAAAAACTTAAGCCTTGCCTTTATAGAGTTCACGATTCATTATGAAGCAAGTAGAACACTTCTAGGCCTGCTGAACCTAACTGCTTCTATCCATTGAGAATGGACTATTAATACAAGTAGTGATGATGGATGAAAAGATAGCAGAATTTTTGAAAATGTTGCGGTAGTTGTGAACTGAGCTGAGTTGACCTTTTCTTGCTCAGGTTCGATTTGATCTACTTGATTCTTGACAAGGCTGATGAACACAAAGACAGACGACTTGCCAAGGATATTGTTTCCTTACACTTTGAGAATCCTGAGGTCTAATCCTGACATCCTCCCACTCAAGGTTAAGGTCCAACGTTCACTGGTTTTGCTTACTAATAATGCTATATGTCTATTTGTAGAGCTTAAAGCAAGATGTGTTGGATCTTCCTATGTTAACTGCTTATGTAAGTTATGCTCGGAAGCATATACAGCCACAACTATCTGATGAAGCTGCCGAATAACTCACTAGAGGTTATGTTGAGATAAGAAGGAGAGGAAATTTTCCCCGTAGCAGCAAGAAGGTAAAGTATTTTAGATATATGTTCTTCCAAATTGGATATCACCATTTATTCTGCTTTTGTGAAAACCTATATCCGGTGAATTATTATTTCTGATTCTATGATATGATTACAAAATTGTTCTCTAATATTACAACTTTTTAAGATTTTCAACCCTCTGCTATGTACGCCAATCTTCTGAATGAATTAAACAGGTGATTACAGCAACACCGAGGCAGATTGAGAGTCTAATACGGCTTAGTGAAGCCTTGGCTCGGATTCGCTTCTCAGAATGGGTTAGTTATGTTTGCTTAGTTTCATAGTGCAACACAGTTTAGGAATTCTTTGTAGTGCTCTTAAAATACCTGATGGACACAGGTGGAAAAGCAGGATGTAATGGAGGCTTTTGGGCTTCTAGAAGTTGCAATGCAGCAGTCTGCCACCGATCACTCTACCGGTAGCCTTCCAAATGATGAGCCTGATTCTTCTATTTATAAACCCAGACAAACTAGATCAAAATGTCCTTTTGATGTCCTTTATTTCTCCCGGGAACCATTGACATGGATCTTATTACTACTGGAGTTTCTGCAAGTGAAAGGATGAGACGAGAAAGTGTGGTACAAGCAACTCGCAACATAATCATGGAGAAGATGCAAATTGGGGGACCATCAATGCGATTGTTGGAGGTATGCTAGCTTACTCTACATGTTATTATGTTAAGGTATTCGACCGGATATCTAAAGTATGCAATGACGTTCCAATATGTTTGCATTTGGTCATTTAGTTACTGGAAGAGTTGAAGAAACAAAGCCCCAGTGAACTCCACCTCAGTGATGTAAGCCTACCCTCTCCTCTCCCTTCCAAAAGACACTTTATTTTGTTTGTATACTCCCATTAGGAATATCTCATTAGTAACAAGGCAAATACATGTTAATGCAGGCAAGAAATGCAGTTGCTACTTTGGCCAGTGAAGGATTTGTTGCTCTGCATGGTGACAATATAAAAAGATCGTGATAAAATGGAGGACCATATGACTCTTGGATTTCATAGTTTAAGGCGGCTACTAGTTGATGTAGTTCTTTCAATCATCACAAGCCGAGTGCCGAGAAAACTAGTACGGCACCCTGTAAATGGTTGCATTGGTGGGCTTTTCATTGTTGTTCTTAGAACTGCCAGGTTGTGCGACACAAGGCTATCTTGGGTGGTCCAGCGGATGGAATACGAGTAAACGACAGCTTTGATAGTGTATTTTTTTAAAAAACAAAACATGTCAATGGATCTGAATCTGTTCTTTTCTTAACAAACACCTATTATATAAAGAATCATGACATTATTTATAAACGTTGAGTTATTACTGTTGTATAAATTAGCATATTAGCTAATTTTATTTCGACAGCTTGTTGCAAATATATAATTATGAGCAGAATGCATCGAGTGTTAAGACCAAAATAGTTGTTTCCTTGTGACAAATATGAAAATTGTGGTGTGGTTGTCAAGTTAAATACCTTGACTTCATATGCTGGCTGAAGACATGGCAGGCGTTAAATACCTTAATTCATTGAAAAAGGGGCATCTTTTTGGATTAAAACATCATGTTAATAACGAGGTTAAACAATGTATCTGTTATTCAAGTCTTGTGTATCAACAAATAGAGATTTAGTTTCTCTTCTATTTCCTCTTTTGTCATTTGAAAATGTCTTTCCAATCTCCTCTTTCTTCCGTATAGGATTTAATAAAATTGATGTGGGGTGATCTTATTAGGTAGTGCATAGATAATAATTATATTTTATTTGTTGGGAAATATAAACTTGTTATATAAATTTTATTTGTTGGGAAATATAAACTTGTTATATATGTATATCAATATTATTATTGTACTAATGATTATTCAATTCTATGGCAATTTATTTTTCTCAATTTGCATGATTTTGATAATGACCTAGGTTTATTTTTACATATTTCGAAGGTTTGAATACTTGACTTCTCACTATGTCTCAATTTGGTCATCTAAGGTAGTCGTACTTAGTTTCTCTACTAATGAGATAGTTAAGCTTATATCATGAAACTTGCTCAATAAGATGTAGGTATGAATTATATGATTGTGACTGAAAATGTAAATAAAACATATGGTAAATCAGAATTGAAGCCCTCGGACGGTTGCTTAAAATCAATTTAAATATTCATTGTTAGTTAAGAAGCTAATAGAATGTTGTAAATGTTATTCAGAGGATAGTTTCAATACTCTCTCGAGCATACAAGGGCAAATAAAGCGAGACATCATGTAAGTTACACCTTAATCATGATAATATTGTCCCCTGATTATCTAATGTCGAGAAACGAGAATCATGCAAGATTATGGGAAATGCAAATAAAATACACTAAGTACATAAATGAAAGTTTGTTGATGAAATTAAGGCGAACTATTACGCTTGTTAGAATTAGTCTGAATGGCGGCCACAGTGGATACCATGGAGTCCAAACCACAAATATTACATCCCCTGCAAATCTTACAGTAACCATTTTCACCCCAATTCACAAATATTGAAATATCGTCGGGCCTAATAGCCTGGCCCAAGAGACTCTGCACGACTGACCCAAAAGTTAAAGTATTTTGGACATGTTTTTTAAACAAAAACTCACAGTCGAAGAGCTAGAGGAATGCCGCTCAAAGAACCTACACTATTATTGTTGAGGGAGGTATGCACCTGGGCATATATGCGACAATAAGAAGAAAACACAAATTTTTTTTATGGAAGTATTGGAAAAATCAGCAATCTCAGTTGCTCTGATACCACTAGATTGCTCACTTGCTCTGATACCAAATGATAAACACCCAAACAGCTTGGAGAACCACACCTCAAAAGATAGCTGTTGAGATGGGAGAGCCAAGGCACTTAAGTAGAAAACACAGATTTTTTTTATGAAATTCATGGAAGAACGAGCAATCTCAGTTGCTCTGATACCACCAAATCACTCATTTGGTCTGATACCAAATGATAGACACCTAAACACCTTGGAGAACTACACCTCAAAAGCTAACTGTTGGATGGGAGAGCCAAGGCACTTAAGTAGAAAACACAATTTTTTTTTATGGAATTCTTGGAATAACCAACAATCTCAGTTGCTCTAATACTACCAGATCGCTCACTTGCTCTGATACCAAATGGTAGACACCTAAGCACTTAGAGAACCACATCTCAAAAGCTAGTTGTTGAGGTGAGAGAGTCAAGGCACTTAAGTACCCTATCAACCTATTATTAAATAAAGCAGAAAAAGAATTTCACCTACAATTACTCTTCCTCCTTATGAGTGAACTGAAGTTTGTATCTAATCATAATGGAAGATGAAATTTATATATATTTCACTAATTTACAATTTTTTTCTTGTGCTTTTGGTATTGATTTGTCTTTACCGATCAGCTATAGGTGTATTAGATAGTTTGGCTATTTGTGACCATCGCGTAGTCGAGTAGTCCGATTCCACTTGAGGATTAGCAATTCGGGTTAGCTGAGTAGGTCCCACGTCCCTACCATTGCCTGCCCAGACCCTGTACTCCCACTCGACCAACCCCTTTGCACGACCGCCCCCGGGGACCCACACCTTATTGCCCCCAACCGCCCTAGCGCCTGCACATCAGCCCGCTTCGCTCTCGATGGCACTAGACCAACCCATCCCCCAACCGCTCCAGCGCCCCAACTACCCTCAACCTGATTATCTAATGTCGAGAAACAAGAATCATGCAAGATCATGGGACATGCAAATAAAATACACTAAGTACACAATTGAAAGTTTGTTGATGAAATTAAGAAGAATTAATATTTTTGTTAGAATTAGTCTAAATGGCGGCCACAGTGGATACCATGGAGTCCAAACCACAAATATTATGTCCCCTGCAAATCTTACAGTAACCATTTTCTCCCCAATTCACAAATATTAAAAAATTGTCAGGCCTATAATCTCGGCCCAAGAGACTCTGCACGACTGACCCAAAAGTTAAAGTACTTTGGACATGGTTTTTGAACAAAAACTCACAGTCAAAGAGCTAGAGGAATGCCGCTCGAAGAACCTATGCTATTATTGCTGAGGAAGGTATGCATCTCGGCATATATGCAACAACAAGAAGAAAACACAGATTTTTTTTATGGAAGTTTTGAAAAAATCAGCAACCTCAGTTGCTCTGATACCACCAGATTGCTCACTTGCTCTGATACCAAATGATAGGCACCCAAGCACTTTGGAGAACCACACCTCAAAAGCTAGCTATTGAGGTGGGAGAGCCAAGGTACTTAAGTGAAAAACACATTTTTTAATGGAAGTCATGGAAGAACGAGCAATCTCAATTTACTTTGATACCACCAAATCAATCATTTGGTCTGATACCAAATAATAGGCACCTAAGCACCTTGGAGAACCACAACTCAAAAGCTAACTGTTGGATGAGAGAGCCAAGGTATTTAAATAGAAAACACAAATTTTTTTTATGGAATTCTTGGAAGAACCAGTAATCTCAGTTGCTCTGATACCACCAGATCGCTCACCTGTTCTGATACCAAATGGTAGACACCTAAGCATATTGGAGAACCACATCTCAAAAGCTAGCTGCTGAAGTGGGAGAGTCAAGGCACTTAAGTACCCCATCAACCTATTATTAAATAAAGTAGAAAAATAATTTCACCTACAATCACTCTTCTTCCTTATAAGTGAACTGAAGTTTATATCTAATCATAATGGAAGATGAAATTTATATCTATTTCATTAACTTACTATTTTTTTCTTGTGCTTTTGGTATTGATGTGTGTCTTTAGCGATCAGCCATAGGTGCATTTGATAGTTTGGCTATTTGTGACCATCGCGCAGTCGAGCAGTCCGATTCCACTTGGGGATCAGCAATTTGGGTTAGCTGAAGAGGCCCCACGTCCCCACCATTGCCTACCCCAGACCCTATACTCCCTTCTGCCCCAGCCCTTGTGCACGTCAGTCCCCGGGGACGCACACCTGACCGCCCCCTACCGCCCGAGCGCCTGTACCTCAGCTCGCTTCGCTCCCGACGACACTAGACCACCCTAGCCCTCGACTACTCCCAAGCCCCCACCCCTGACCCCATCTATTCGAGCCCTCGCCCCTCTGCCCTCACCCCTCTACCTGATGTTGCCCACAGAGGAGCGATGATCGTTCAAATCTAAACCGTTTCAAAGGCAGAACTACTTATCCAGTGGACAGTAATGATTATTTGTTACTTGATATGCCGCATCTGATTATGCCAACTGTTGGACTTTGGGTCCAAGTCCACCCTTGATGGGTCGGATTATTTGATTAGGAAATAAGTAGCCTAATCAAATAAGAATAAAATCAGTATAAAATGCAGATTTGGGAATATTTCAGCAATAATTATGGATTTGTTAAAAGAGGAACAAATCACCCTAATTAGAGAATTAATTGAGAGACAATTAATTGCTGTCTTGGAGGGCAAGAAAGAGTACACACGTTTCCTAATTAGTGGCCTCCATAAACCACTATAAATAGGGTGTGCCTCCTCAATTGCAACTCGCCTCGCCATTGAGTTTTCTGGCAATTCCCTTCTTTCCTACCATCTTTCTGGTTCTAGTGATCTGCTGTGCAAATCACAATTAGGCTCTAGTAGTCTAATAAATGTGTGGGCACAAGTATGGAGTATTAAAGCTTTGACCCGGATCCGAACATGGATTCGTCCAGGTACGCCTAATCTCCTTTTAGTTAATATTTTTTCCTACATTGGCATCAGAGACATTTGATCCTTGAGGCTGTGATTATTCTATGTGAATAAACATGTGTTATAATTTCTTAATTATATCCCATCATAATTTTTTATTTCCGCTGTGCAATCATATATATGAGATTATATGATGATAAAATACATGTTGATTCAATTTTTCCTACGAATGTGTACAACAATATAATTTTGGGGTGTCAATATGAAATTATTTTTCGATGCACAAAATCACCTTGTTCTCATATTGATACACGCATGAACCAAAAGAAGATGATACTCCCAGTTAATTCGAAAGCCTCACGCATGTATATATTTTTTTGGTTTCATATGATTGTATACAATGTTTTTGTCTCTGCTCCTCTGACTATTATATATATGTGTGTGTGCGCGCGCATGAGTATATATATACATATTAGTTTCTCTTTTCTTCTCCTCATCTCTTCGATCTTATTAAAGGAGACCTTTTGGAACCTATGTGGATTCAAAAACGAAAAGCTTTAACTCCTCAAAGGTTAGAAGAGCCTTTTAAACCCAGAGGACACACATCCACGTCGGTTTACGTCACGCCAACAACGTCGAGAAAAATTGGGTGTTTGAAACTCAGTGTTTTTGCCCAAAGTAAGGCCATGGATGTGTAGATCTCGAAGAGACGATTCCAACGATGCTTAGAACGCGTCAAACAGAGTCCGGATGAGGGAGAAACAAAGGAATGATTTGGATATGATTTGAGTCAAAAAGGTGCTTATGTGCACTTAAAGATTCCCAAAAATGTTGGAATTGAATCAATGTTGGTTCTATTATTTTTTGGGACATGTTGGCTTGTTTTTTAAGAGTAATTTCAGCTGCAACATAAGGTTAATGTTGAAAGATTCTTTAAAAGTAAGGGATTATTCAAATGAGTTTTTGAATATAAAATCCTATACAACCTTGACTCAAATTCTTAGGAATAAAACCTGAAAAAAAAAAAATTGCAGCAACTTAAAATTATTCAATAATTATTGAATAATAATAAGTCTTCCCAAATATTGAAGCAATGACTTCTAAAAGTTAACCTTTTATCACATATGTTGTGACAAAGGACAAGACAGATAGAGATGTGAGAATATCTCATCAAGTGGGAGGTATGCTGCAAATACATCCAAATGAGTGGATGTAGACATGGCAAAGAGGAGCTGGACATTGTAGCTAGAAGCTACATGAGTTAATATGGTCAGAAGGGCTTATGAGAAGGAGAACCTAGTTAAGAGACAACAATATGAGGCTTAAATTTTTGAATGTTCTTGTTTTTTCCCATTGAATTTAAGATTAAATTCTCTGTTAGTTTATAGAATTGAATTCAGTATATTCTCTTCTTGTTTTCTTGAACATTCATGCTAGTTAGATGATAATGTGTTATTATCTTGTTAATATAACTGCTCTTTGATTGAGTGGGAGTTTTCTGGAATACGTCTAGAAATCCAAAGGGGAAAGTGTTCAAATGAAGACTGTGGTTAAAAGGGTGATGAGCTAACTAGTATGATTGGGATGGGAGTCAACATAGTTGTCTCCTGAACATGAAACTAGTGAACTTATTATCTAATTATCCTTTGTCTTATTTGAACAAATAAGATTTGTATACCATAATCGTCTAAGTGACCAATTATGACCAAGTCTATTTGACTGAGCTTATGAAGACAAGCTCAATAGAGATATCTGTAGAGTTAAAAACTCTCAAATCTCTTTCATTCAAGAAGAATGAGATGTCAGGGACATCCTACCAACTAGTCTTCAACATTTAGAGGCTGAAGCAACTGAAGGATACAAGAGGTTTATGCTATCAAGCATAGAAAGAACAACATTGCTTAAACTTATGTTGGTTTGAGCAATGTAACTTTATCCAAGCCGTGTGGATATTGTTGGAAGATAGTGAAAAAAGTGATCTTCTTCCATAAAGTTAAAACTAAGTTAAGTTTTAACATAATGTACTAAGTCCTAACATGTTGTTTAGGCAACACTTGAGGTAGATGTCAAACTAAGAAGTTGAGACAAGCTAAATGCCAAGTTCTTTCTAACAAACAACAAGTGTATGTTGTGATAAGACATCTCCCAGTGAGTGGGAGGAAGCTATGTCTCTCAATGAGTGGGAGTGAGCCATGTCTTCCAGTGAGTGGGTGTATATGAAAGTAAAGATTGCTTTTGATATGTATATTGTAACCTTCAGCAATGTGATTCACCACATTGAACTTGAATGTGAAAGACTGAAGGATTCAAGATCCATCAGTCAGACGAACTTAGCTAAAGAGTGGGAGGATTCATCCTTTAAGCCCAAGGGTAAGAAACCTATGAGGTAAACTTGATCTAGAGGAGGTCAAATGGTTTCTACAAAGATGAAAAGCTACATTCATAATTCTTAAGGGTTATAAAAGTAGCAATCCACATGAGTTGTGGATGTTTCACAGAAGCATATGGCTTCATGTCAAAAGCAAAGCAATAAAGAGATAGAATCAAGGGATTGAAACTTGCACGTTAACTCTGCATAGATAAACCACCCTGATTCACTCCATGTAATTGCAATTGACAGAATCACATCTTTGCTATCTCTTTAGTTAAGGATCGATGGGACTATGATTCTCAAATCCTTTGTTGGATTTTGATGTTTCTTTTCTAGGGATAAAAGATTCCATTTCTTGCCACATGTACACCTTGGTCAAAGGGAATGATCAAACTAGCAAAAGAGTATTTGCTAAACAACGTGTGCTAAAGGTTTAATACCCTTATGAATAAGTTGAGAACTCATTCTATCTGGCAAGAAAGACAAAGAAACATTGTTGAGAATATCCACTGCAGTTGGCAAATTATGACGTTAGTAAACCAATGAACGTAAGGGCAAAACACAAACAGCTTGGTGTTTCGTAGACATTGTGGACGTTTACTCAAATGTTTACTTGATTTTTGGCAAGTGTGAAGCTGTTAGATAATGGCTGATCTAATCAGGAATTAGTGAAACTGAAAGGATAAGACCTTTTGAACTAACAAGGGTTAAAGACACCCATGTGCTTAGTTCAAGCTGTTTTGTGTATGAGAAAGGCATTGTTAGGCAACTATCAGTACCTAGAATCCTCCAACATAATAGAGTTGTTGAAATGGAGAGATAGACCTCTCCTTTGATTTGGTTGTGAACATAATGGCATCAATGATGCTACCAGCCATATGTTGGTAGGTAGACTCATAGCTATTATATTCACACTTAACCAAATGCCCTCTATATCAGTCACGACCTTACCCTATGAATCGTGGACAGGCCTTAGACCAGGGCCAAGTTCGTTAAGACCATCAGAGTCATCAACTTTATATTCATACTTCTTCCTATGAGTAAGGAAGATTGGGATCAAGGTATACAAAGTGTCTCTTTATGAGATGACATGAGAATTTGACATGACACTTTTTCATTAGTGAAAATGATGGCGGTTCAATGACTGAGAGAAAATCTTGGGACACAACGTTCATAAAACCCAGTTTTCCTAGCAGGAAATGAGCATTAATCACAATAAATCTCTTTAAGAGGTTCACATGTGACAAGGAATAACCAAGTATTTCTAAGTTCACTGATCCGAGTGGGAGAATTGAGACCATTTTCACAATGAAAGAGGTAAGAGGTAAGTCACGAGAGAATTACCTCACTCATTCATAGGAAAAGAATCCTATGAAATCCACCTCGGAGCAAATTGTCATCTAGCGAATGACTATAAGGGATAGATTCCCTAATGGATTGAATGCTCTCTTCATCATTTAGAAGGTGATGATAACTACCTATAAGTGTCTGAAAGACACTAGAATGACCTACTAAGATGAATTGCAAAGTGTCATGCAGGAGGATTTGGATTCCTTTTAAGCCAAATACGTGTTTGGGTAATTTGTCACCTAGCCAAGAAGCGATTGGGAACAAGTAGATTCTCAAATCTGTTGGGGGCATATAGAACCTAAAACACTTAGTGGCTAAGGGGTAATACAATGGAAGGTTGTCCATTGTGCGTTTTAACTCTGAACTTTGGCTATAACAACAAGCTTAGTCTTGAAAATTGCATCACGATGATGTAAAGACCACCTTCCAATTTGGAATTTTGGAAATTGGATGATGAACTCTACATGAAGTAGCTTAAAGACTTCATAGAAACAATCACCTAAATAGTAGTATATGAGGTTTTCACAAGGTGAAAGCCTCACCAACTTCGAAATAATCAAAGAATACTACATAAGTTCCAAATGGTCTAGTGATGATTCTTTGTGAAATCATCCTTTGTCAAGTGACAAATGAAACAAGTGTCAAGGGAGTCAAAGGAATAAAGGATCAGAGAATCCTTAAATTCTGAGTTGAGAAAGTCATGGGTTGAACAAATATCTTGATTGACAAGATAAATGGAGTTGCACAAGAAAGATACAGTCTTTTCCACCTAAGACATGTACAAGTGTAATCCTTAGACATCTTAGGATGTCAAACATGGACACCCCTGAAGTCAAAGGCATAAACCTAAAGATGTTACATGTCCTATGAGGAATCCAACATAAGAAAGGTGGATAGAGTCCCATGTGAGACTATAGTTGGTAATATGAATGTGCACATTGGTGTACATAAGATCAAATATTTTTTTGTCAAACTTGGAAGTTGCTTTTTGGTCCTGCTGTGAAATGGGTTATGAGAATAACCATGGATTAAGTTGTCAAGACAACAACTTTCCTTTGAAAGGATACTCTAATACAAGACCTAGGCAAATGGTGATGGAGTAAGGAAATATACAAAGTATTTTTTTCCTGTTATCTATGGAAATAGAACGCAGGGCGTGTTCTGCCATCATTCAATGTGCCATATGGCTAAAGTAATTCCTATGAGAGATTGGGAATGAATGGTGGATAGAAGGATCCAAACGATAACATCTTATGATGAGGATCCTAAGTTTCACAGCAAGGCGAAACATACCTTTTTGATACATCTCTATGAGAGATATGCTTTCAAAGAGGGAAAGCGATAGTTTAATGACCTTCTACTGACAAGATGTTGGTAGATCCCCTTATTGAGCCCATAGCTTGATTTTCATTGAGTTAGTGAAAATCTAGGGGCGCAAATAAAATATAAGGTCGTAAACTTCTTTTATATGAAGATAAAAGAAATGGTATGTATGTTATGAGTAAATACATAAAGGTATACAGTTTTGTATGTTGTATAGGTCAAAAGAGGTTGGTTCACTCACACGAACAACCGTCTTCCCATGTTTTGCAGGGGCATGGGAAGGTAAGACGAGCAAATGATCACCATGAGATGGTTGAAAAGAATCTTTACATTTGAGTCGCCTCAGTTAGACTGAGATGAGATCCGCATGTGTGCATATACATAGAAAATGGATCGAAGCATGAATATAGACCTGTAGCCAGGCAAAGAACTCTTTTTCACAAACGAGATTGTAAAAGAGATATTGTGAAAAAGAAAGCTCTGGTTCGAATGTTGAGTACATTTTGGAACTAATGTCTGTACGGTAAAGATAAAGAAATTGACGTACACCTCAAACCATTCACCGTAGCATGCAATTCATACCGCATGTGCATGAGAGTTAAACTGCAACACGAGATGTGGGTGAAAGATCCCTAGTTCACCATAGTGTGAGTCCCAGGAAGGAATAATACTTCCACGATGCCCTTAAGACTTAGGCGGCATCATGAAAGCTTGGTTTGGTGGCAGCTACTTTAGCTGAAGCTCCATGATCACACTCGATTCGGTCAGATGAGTGAAAACTAGGAAAGCGACCAAGTCAAGATGGATTGACGTTTAGTCAAAAAGGAAGATTTACTCCTAGATACATAAGATGTACTAGTATCTGTGGTCGACCCCTTACTAGCTCTATGTGTAGCTAGTAAGTGCAGATACTATGTACGTGGAAGGCAATCTGAGTTAATCAACATATTAACTCGAGAGGGATTAGATATGCCATGAGTAATATGTATGGGAGAATTTGGGGCATATGAGGCAATGAACATATAACTTACGGTTATATATAAAGGGTGTCCTTGGATGCTGGTCCGATATAAAGAATTTCTAGTATCACAAGCACCAAATCTGAAAGACGTTTTTGCCTACGCAGTCACGGCAGACGCCAAGTATGAAACAAGAAAGAGTAACGCACGCACGATGGGAGGCCCATCAAGTGTGAGTGGGAGATGTTGGACTTTGGGTCCAAGTCCACCCTTGATGGACCGGACTATTTGATTAGGAAATAAGTAGCCTAATCAAATAAGAATAAAATCAGCATAAAATGCAGATTTGGGAATATTTCAACAATAATTATGGATTTGTTAAAAGAGGAACAAATCACCCTAATTAGAGAATTAATTACTTGAGTGTCAGAGTTGATTGGTGGTTGGTTGTTTTCCTTCTTTTTGGCCAACATGGGAGTTGTTGTTTCTTTTCTTTTTCTTTTTAAAAGCTTCTTTTTTTAATATTTTTGGATGAGGTGGTTGTTGGTTATTCGTTTTTATATTGAGAAAAAAATAAATATAATTATAAATTTTAAAATCACAAATTGGTTTTATTGACAAGAGTAATAGGATTGATAAAAAAAATATAGTAATTAAATCAATGATTTGAAATTTTAAAGTTTAAGTAGTATTTATTTATCTTTTTCACTTTTATATTTAAAAAAATTTATTATAGATTAATTATTGTTTATAGTGCATCGTGTATGTTTAGAATATATTTCTGAATATATTTTTTTATTAAAACGGTTAGATTTATTTACATGTACATTGTATGAATGAATATAATCGTGTTGTTTACTTATGACTATAATAGTGTTGCTTGCTAATTACTATAGCTCTAATATTGTGTATTGATTTGGTCAAAAAAAATATTGTATATTAATTAGTTATGAAAGTATAACTCAATTATTGCATGTTGTAAATAATTTTAGAAGAAATGTTGAATCATTTTGCTCATCTTATAGATCGGAATCCCAATTTTATAAATGCATGTGCCTTTTGAATTCCAACAAAAGGCCTCTTGAATATGTTAAAATGCATGGTTGTACTGTGACATCATTGGTTTGACATCAAGAGAAATCAAACAAATTTTTAATCATTAAGAATGCGTTTGGTTCAACCTCAATCCATGATTGTAATGATACTCATGATTATATTATAAGATGAGAGTATTTGGTTACTCTTTAGCATGATAATAGAATTTTACCATAATAATGATGATTATCAAAAAATTGATAATCTCCATTCATGCCTTCTCCCTTTTGAATATTCATTACCATAAAAAATTGGTAAGCCATTTATACTTTGCAGTTTAGAAGTATATTGTCTTGAGGTCTCAAAAAATACTGCAAATTTAAATTAAACGTGACTTTGGTATAATGTAGTGACTGTTCACTGTTTAATGTTTTGTACTGTGTTTGCTTTTTCTCGGAGCTTGTTTAATTTTACTTGAGCTGGCTATATTTCTTGTGTGTGGGTTGTCCTCTTAGAATCAGTGGTTTTCTTTCTCTTTTTTTTTTTTTTTGGGCAACCAGAAGAATCTGTGTTAATTTATATGTATGAATGTCACCAAAGATTATCAAATTTAAAATTAAATAGATATTATGAAGGAATACAAAATACGAGGGAGAAGGGCGTGTGGGTGGATGGGGAAAGAAAGAAAAAGGAGTGGCGTTGGTAATTGTCTAATTAAGGGAGAGAAAGTTTTCAGAAGAGTGACGCGGGAGCGGAGGAGATTAAAAAACAGGTATTTAGTTGGGTTAGGGGGATTCATGAAGGCCTTTGCTTTAATTGGATTCATGGATATTGTAAAATTACGTGATTCAATTGAAGCCTTATATCTAATTAATAGTAACCTATCTTGAGGCTATCCCTTCAACAGCCATATTAGACAAATTTGTCTTTGCCGTCTCCGATCTTGATTAAACTATCACTTTTGATCTCATATCAAGAGAAATCAATCGATATAGTACCAATGTTTTAACTTACCAATGTCATTAAATGGATGTTGATGTTGTCATCATGAATATTCCCCCTACGTAATATAGAGTCACCCTTCTAGAAGATTTCAGACACAAGCTTCCTTTGGCTAGATAGTGCCCGCACATTTTTTTTTACGCCCTCTTATTACAAAAATACACATATTTATAGAAAATGATTAGAATGAAAGTAATAAGAGGAAGAAGAGACGCATAGGCTAATAGATAGGATAACAACAATTTAGTTGTTATGATTTCTTTGGTCAAGACATGGATGCAGTGGGACATTAGGGATTATTGTGGACGAGGAAGTATTTACCCTTCATCACCGTGGTTTTTTTTAATAAATGGCTTTTTTTCCGGTCTTTAATATAATATATATTTAAGGAGTTTATTTTTATCATAAACATAAAACATATTTTTTATATTTGTCAATAGAGGTGTTCAAAATCAGGATCGAGACCGGGATCCCCCAATCCCGGTTCCCGATCCTTGTTTTTGCCCGGGATGCAAATTACATCCTGGTCCCGGTTTGGTCCCAGTCTCGGTATTCCCAGGACCAGGACCAAACCGGGAATCCCGGTTTTTTTAGAAAAACTTAAATTTAAAATATACTATTATATTATTTAATTTTTTTTATAATTTAGTGTTTAAAGTGGTTTTAACACATAATAAAGCCATAATAATCACACAAATTAATATAGAATTGAAGAATAATATTTTATTATTATTATCACCTTCATCATTTTCGTTATTATTTTTATACATTATATAGTCAGGATTAGTATTATAATATATACGGTTTAACTCCAATTAAAGATGTGATACACATTTTATCAAATGATAACTTAATTTATGGAATAAAAAAATACAAAAATAAAATAATAACTTAATTTTTAAAATTAAAAAAAAAACGAACTAGGAAGGAACCGGGATCACAAAGTGTGGTCCCGGTTCCAATATATCCTAGGACCGGGACAGAAATTTCTGTGATCAAAATGTCCGGGATCGGGTTGGGACAACTTGAACACCCATATTTGTCAATCTTTTTCAAAGTTATCCTATTGATGTGCCCCTAAACAATAATTAAGGAAGAGATGGAATGAGCCAAATAAAAATGATGACTAATATATTTTAAAAAATATATTTTATATTAATTAACTGAGTCAACGTCTTCAGCCTAATCAAATTATGTGAATGCCTTATATTAAGAATTCAGAAGCTTACTGAACTGGTCCAGTCCACCTCAACCAACCATGTTCGTGGGCTGAAGGAAAGGGGCCTAAGGCATTGGATTCCGATCTAGAAGCTTAATCCATGCGATTTAGAAGTTTGTGCTAGCTAAACAATGAACTGGTCTTATAGGCGTTGGGGGTAAAAACTGGTCTCAGTATCCGAAGTTTAAGAAATAAATCATGCTACTGATAGCTTATAAATGTTGCAGAGATATTTGATAATTTGTATTGGTGTTTAGGCATATATTCTCATACATTACCTAAAATCTAGATGAGATAGTACATGTCTAGGAACCTTTATTTTTTGGATATAAGTGCTTATTACGGAAGTCGAGATAAAACTCCTCTCACATACTTACCTGTATACCGTGAATTATGATTTATAAGCACTTATTGCCTAAAAATAAATTATTCCAAACGAGCCTTATATTATTCGGTATTCGTGACTTATAAATTGTGTGATTTGTTGCAAGTTTGATATGATATATTGATTGACATCAGAATCGATGCAAGACTTATTATCGACTAAACATGATAATTTTTCGACAGGCTGGTTAAATTCACTTCTGGTAAAATTTTAAGTAAAAGAAATCATCTGTGATTTTTTTTTTTTTCAGTAACAATTATCTATGTTTTTTCAATAACAATAACAGCTATTGAAGTGCTCAGTGAATAAGGCAGATGTTTGACACAATATGCTCACTTCAATATTTGAGGTTAAAGCAGTTTGACGAGGCCGCTCTTCAATGTTTCCTTGTCGATCGCTATTTCTCATCAATACGAATATTACTATAAATATAAAATACATAAACCTCAACATTTTGTTTTTTAGATTTTTGTGCGTGGCGATAGGTGCACATTTAACTGGCAAAAATCAAAGAAGGGCTACGAATGAAGTGCCACATAATAATAGTCTTAGCTCAGTGTGTGGCAATGAAATCAAACCAAACCATAATAAGTCAATTCAGACTAAAACAACGAAATCAAATCACTTTTGTTACTTAAGAGCACCTTTGAAAGAGCATAATACGTGCCCGTTCCCACCAATGGATGTGAGCAAAATGCGGATAAAGGGAGAGCCATCAAAAGTGATGGCCTTCTTAACGGGAAAAAAGGAAAAAGGTTATGGGGCTCTGGTCCCAGCAATCTACAAGCCTAATCTTTCATCCATCCATTTATTAATCAATAAGTAATGATATGGTGTACCAAAAAAAAAAAAAAAGTAACGATGATTTTTTTGCATGAGATATGAAAAAAGTTGACCTGATCTAAAAAGATTTTAGGTTCTGGTCAAAATAGAAAACTTTGGATTATCATTAGTTGATATACGGCGGGTTTGGTCCAGCTTATTGGGCAGAAATAAATCTATTTTTAGGTAATATGCTCAAATAAAAACGTGTTGTGTTTTTACAGTGTTTGGTTCAACTTATTTTAATTGCATCACGAGTAGAATAAGCTACTTATTAAATAACCTCCTCACTACAGCTTTTCTATTAAGTCACTTATTAAATAAGTCAAAATAAAAATCCTCTCACATACTTACCCCATATACTGTAAATCACTATATATAAGCACTTATTGTCCAAAAATAAATCGCTCATCCAAACATAAATCACATTACAAAAACTGACTTTTCTATTAAGTCATTTTAAATAAGTCAGAATCACAATAAATCATTTTTCCTATCGCTATCCCAAACACACACATAAATAATTAAACCAGCGCAATATGATTTACCAATTATAGTATTACCTCATGTCTTTAATATAAAAATAAATTGATGTTTCTTTTATATTTAGAAAGCTCGATAATTTAATTAATCATAACATGTATTATGTATCATTCGATTATTATTAGTTTATAAGTCAAACAAATTAATTTAGAAAAAAATGATAAATATAAATACTTTAATGAAACATATTTAGTTTCCTTAATCTCTAAAAAAATAACAAATTCTTATGTTGGGTACCTAATGAAGTGACTATATATATATATATATATATTGAAACTTGGGTAAAAATCCCCAACTAAAAAATTTATTGGTGGGGATGATACTCCATGTCACTGTGTGTGTAATTATCGGGTCATTCTGTGTGCGATCGAATTGATTGTGCCAGCTTTTTCTATGGGTTTAGACATGCCAAGGTTGGGTTTAGACATGCCAAGGTTGCTAATCAAGCACCCCGAGCTAAGCAGATTTGGAGAATCATGACTTTGGAAACACCATCCTCCACAACATTAAAAGGCTCTATTAACAACTTAATGTGTTGGAAAAACTTTCCTCCAATTTGCTCCACAATCTTCTTACGTTCTCAACATTACTTGGCAAGATATTTCATTTTTAGCTTTGCTTTTTTATTTTTATGTTAACATTAGGGTCATTCTAACATTTGACTTTACAAATTTCTTAGAAACTCATTTTAGTCCACTGATTTTTTGTTATTTGTAAATTTATGTTGTTTAACGTCAGTTTATCTTTTTTTTCCTGAAAATTTCCCCAATTTTCCATTTTTTTAGCCTTTTTTTTGTTTGGCTTGGGCCAATAGTCAACCATGTATAGATAGATAGATTGAGTTAGTGTTTGAGAAACACTCAAACCGTGGTTTCAGAAGCTATTTTTCGTAAGTCGAGATAAAACTTCTCTCACATATTTATCTCGTAAATTATCAAAATTATTATAAAAAACTAATCCAAACACCAGATGTAATGAGAGAGATGGAGAGCTCCACGCAGGCCTGGCGTCCTTACTCTTCAAGGAGGCGAAAACGACGGCGTTGGGTCATCGAACGCGTCCACACTCACTGACCATAGAAAAGTCCATGGTGCAAACTTCTCTTTCAGATTCAAACGTCCTTTTCTATCTTCCTTCCTTCTTTTTTGTTTTGGTAGCCGACGCGCTTTTCTATCTTTCTGTCTTTGTTCTTTTTTTGGCAGCTCCTTTTCTATCCTCCTCCAATCAGAAAGGTGACTTCCTTTTTAATTCATTCATGTCGTTAGAATGTTTTATATATGATTCATCTTCCATTTAGAATTAAAATAAAATATATGATTCATCTTCCATTTAAGGTTAAAATAAAATAAATTGTTGTATTTAAATTAATCAAAGTATAAATGAGATGACACTCCTAATGTAATTAAGTATTTTTCATAAAGGTTACACTATTTTTTCCTTAAAGAATTTAAATAAATTGAGACCCGAGAACCAAACAAGAACAAAACATATTGTTTTTAACATTCAATGAATACTCTTTGGCCAAAAAAAAAAAAAAAAATTCAATGAATACTGCTTGCAAAAGCTTAATAGTGTCGTGGATCAACAAAATCTTCATGGCAAATTAAACGAGATTTAGATTCATGTTGGTGTGACTTGTGAGACTTGAGTTGCACAGGGAAGTAATTTGGTTGGCCGAATACGACGTTACCGTCTTCATAGGGATTTTTTTCCTCGGCCTGTACAGGCTTTAATAGGAGTCTCCTAATAAGTTACTAGTATTTGTTACAATAAAACCATGTGCCCATCAATTATGGAGCACACGGATTGTTCTGTCTTCGAAGACAAGTTTTATTAATTCATAGATTAAAATTTTAAGTCCAGAAAATTCGCGAAAAATCTTAATTTAATGTAAGATGAATAGATTTAAACTCTGAATAAAAAAAATAATTTATATTAAAAAACTTATATTGTAAAATTATTATGACAGATTGGTATAAATAATTTAACTTGAAGTTTCAAATAATATTTTTTTAGCATATTTTACTTAGCACACCCTAAATATGAACTTGAAATCAAATCAAAATAATTGCAAGATGTAATAATAACTACGTGATATTTGGTCAAAAAATAATAATTACGTTATAAGATACGGCTAATTTCTATTTGTCATCCCGCCCCTTCTTTTCACAATAGGAGCATATTTTGTTTTTTTTTTTTTAAACAAACATGGCGAACGCAAGGAAATGCATTTTATTATAACTTGTTAATTATCAGTATGGTAGAAAAAATTGGTCAGGTTCAAACCCTTATAATTAAAAAAGATGGTAATGAAAATTTTGCGGAAACTAAACACCCTAATAAAATGCATTTTATTCTAACTTGTCAGTTACAATATGGTAGAAAAAATTGGTCAGTTTCAAAGTTCAAACCTTTATAAAATTAAAAAAATAAAGATGGTAATGCAAATTTTGTGGACATTAAATACCAGTAGTTCCTTTTTATGGTTATCAAATATCAATCACAAAACGTTTGACTGAGGAAACTCCCTCTAAATAAAATAAAATGAAATATAAAATATGTGAGCGGTCAAATAATCCGCTTTTACGTTATGAAAACGAATCATGATTTCACGACTCCAGTCAACTGTCCTCTCACCCTCACCCTCACCCTCATATTTATTATTCTATTCATCTTATAGGCGTCAAAGTCATGTGCAAACAGTACGCTCGAATCTTCAGTATTGTCCGTGATTCCACGAAACGATTCTGATTTCACACGGCGAGAAAAGCAGAAGTTGCTTATATATAGACAATCCCATAGTTAATTCCTTATCCTTAGGCATTCGTTGACCTGAATTCGTTAAGAACCTTGAATATTCCCTTCATTATACCATGCCCATTGTAAATTGATTCTATTAGTCTACTACTATATATCAAAGAGACAAGCCAAAGAGGAAGACGCCGAATTTGATTGCTCGTAGGTACCTCGATTCGTAGAGGTTTTAGAGTTCGATAAAATGCGTCTTCTAGGTTTTCGATGTTTTGTCGCAGTAGCTCTGCTTTTGGGTTTGCTTCTGAATGTGCCTGAGACGTGCAATGGCGGCAAAACCAGCGCGTTCTTTAGGAAAGATGAGAAGGCTGTTGATATGCCACTTGATAGTGATGTTTTTAAAGTACCTCCAGGCCATAATGCTCCCCAACAGGTAATTTGAATGTCCCTTTTTGCGTTAGATATATATTTTTGCTTTTCTGTCATTTTCCTGCTTGGTTTTACCTCTGTTTCAATCCCATTGAATCGCTTGATTTTTGAAGCAGTCCAAGCTGATACTAGTGTTTCAAAAACTGATCATATTATGCTAACATGAGGATTAGTCTATTGACCGTAACGTTAGTCTGAACTTCAGCACTGTCAAATATCAAATGAAATTTCTGAAATTATATCAGATTCTCTCAAATATCAGTAGTGTGAACTTCAGTACGGTCAAATATCAAATATCAATGGCGTCATGCAAGTAGCCGACCCCACTTAGTGGGATAAGGCTTTGTTGATATTGTTGTTGTATTATATCGGATTCTCTCAAAACTTATGAAATAGAAATGTCAAGTGTAGAAATTTGAATCACATGCAGCAAAGGAAGAGAATGGCACATAATCGAAAACTGTCTTTTTGTTCTCCTTTTCGGGTCTTATTCTCGGAGAGTTTTAATGTGTGGTGGATCTGGATTTTAGGTTCATATAACACAAGGTGATCTTGTGGGAAAAGCAGTGATTGTATCCTGGGTGACTGAGGATGAACCAGGGTCAAGTATAGTACATTACTGGAGTGAGAAGAGCGAGGAAAAGAAGGTGGCTAAGGGCAAATATACCACGTATAGATACTTCAATTACACGTCAGGTTTTATTCATCATTGTACCATCAGAGATTTGGAGGTGAGACTCTTAATTGCTCAACACCATAACTCCAATGCGATTATGCGAAGCTTGAAGCTTCTGTATGAGAAGATATAGATGTTTCTTTTAACGAATCAATGTTCTTCTTGAGCAGTTCAACACCAAATATTACTATGAGGTTGGAATTGGGTTCACAACAAGGCAGTTTTGGTTTATAACTCCTCCTGAAGTTGGCCCAGATGTGCCATACACATTTGGTCTAATAGGTAAGTGTGTTATATAAGCATATCCAGGATTAATCTGTAGTTCATGAATCACAGGTTAACATTATGTTACAAGCAAGCGAACATATATCGATTGTCTTCAAGAGTAGCTCTGTTTGATCTTTCACACACATTTGGTAATGGGTGATCTAGTGGGGAGCGAAAGAGTAATAAACAGAGAGTTTTGGGTATAATTTTTATTTCATCATGTACAAAAAGAAATGATCCTATGGGTGCCCAGTGTCGTAGGAATGACCAACAAAAGAAGATTTAGATCTCCTTAAACTGGTGGTTTTGACTTTTGTGGCTGGTGTTTGGTCTCTACCTGGTGCACACTCTTTAAACGCACAAAACTTTTGGAACAATACGAAGTATGTGTCCGTATTTGTTTGTGAGTAACTAAGGGAAAATTGGTTGCAGGGGATCTTGGTCAGAGTTTTGATTCAAATAGGACTCTTACTCACTATGAAATGAACCCTAGAAAAGGGCAAACTGTGCTGTTTGTGGGAGACCTCTCTTATGCTGATAACTATCCAAATCACGATAACGTTAGGTGGGATACTTGGGGAAGGTTCACAGAAAGAAGTACGGCTTATCAACCTTGGATATGGACAGCAGGGAACCATGAAATTGATTTTGCTCCAGAGATTGTGAGCTTCTTTTATGAACTGACTCGAGACATTCTTGTTTTCTTTTTTGGTCATTATTACTTCTTCAACACTATACTTCTTCCACCTTTTTTTTTTTAAAAACTGTGTCGTTGATATGTTGCAGGGAGAAAAAGTACCCTTCAAGCCTTATACCCACCGTTACCATGTTCCTTATAGAGCATCAGAGAGTACTAGACCCTTCTGGTATTCTATCAAGAGAGCTTCAGCTCATATCATTGTCTTGGCCTCATACTCAGCATACGGTAATTCTATAATGGCGTAATAGTTAATACACAGTGTTTATGTGAAGACGTGCTGATTGATGCTATGCTTTTCATATACACAATGCTGTCTATAGTAAATTTCATGACTTCTAGATGATCAAATTATGTCGACTAGCTTTGGTACTCTATCAAGAGATCTGATATGCTTTCATCTAAGTTATCATGCAATAGTCAATAAATAATAGAGATATCCTAAGTCACTGGCTGTCACATTAGTTTCCTTTGCTTACAACACTAAGCCTTAAATTGCTGCTTGAAAATGAGTTGGGAAAGTGTACATTTCTGAATACAAGGCTGAGTTGTTGGCTCAAAACAAAAAAAGTGAAGGGATGACTCAGTAATATAGTCTATTATCCATGTCAAGTTATTTTTCTTCTTATTTCCCACATGTTCTTTGGTGTCAAGTGCTTACATGGGACTGTGCAACATAACATTATCTTTACTTTTTCAGGAAAATACACTCCCCAGTACAAATGGCTTGAGGCAGAGCTACCAAAAGTTAACAGGACAGAGACTCCTTGGCTGATTGTTCTCATGCACTCTCCTTGGTATAACAGCTACAATTATCATTATATGGAAGGGGAAAGCATGAGAGTGATGTATGAGCCCTGGTTCGTGCAGCACAAGGTTGATGTTGTGTTTGCTGGTCATGTTCATGCCTACGAGAGATCAGTAAGTGCTAGCTCTCTATCAAGCTGTTTCCATTTTTATATACATAATCTTGAGTCTTGACGGAGGTGTAATTGGTGCAGTGTTAATCTCAAGCTACTTTTTTCTTTATTTTCTCTCTTGAAATCTCCGCCACATGCTTCTGAAAACTATCAAGATCATAATTCACTTAAGCCAACCTTCAAAGTTCAAACCTTTTCCAATCCCAACCCCAAGGGGTTGGTTGGTCTAAACTTTGCGGGCGAGCATTTAATGTGGCTATTAGACACCCTACCACAAGTTGAATCTTTATCTTGACAGTTTCTTGGGACCAAGCTGAAAGGAATTTCCTTTTGAATTTCTTAGTCAGGGCATAGATGATCTCTATGGCAATGCCCTTACAAAAATCTATTGTTTTCTGTTTCATGATATGAATGTTATAGTTTCTGAATATAGTTTACTCATATCTGAATGAATTCCAATATATATATATTCTCTCTGATCAAAGTAGATTTCAGTGTTTGCATCTGTCGATGACTGATTTGTGTTTGTATCATATCAGGAACGCGTTTCCAATGTGGCGTACAACGTTGTAAACGGTCAGTGCACTCCTGTAAAGGATCAGTCGGCTCCCGTATATATAACCATTGGTGATGGAGGAAACCTTGAAGGCTTGGCAACCAAGTAAGCTCTCCATAAATAAACCTGAAGAGAAATAGGAAATAGGAAGAGTGAATCTCTTATCTTCATTCAGGTAGATTACATATAGATATATACAAATGAGTCCGACACAATACTGTATAATCAAGGAAAAAATAAGTAAGACTAATTATCTAATTTCGCCTATGATTGTGGATCTGCATTTTCTCTTTCAACTTTAGGTGGTCAACATTCCGTGATTCTACACTCCCCTTCAAGTTGGACTATAGATATCAATTAAGTTCAACTTGCCAATCAGATACTTAAGTCTGTCCTTGGGCAGCCCCTTAGTGAGGATGTCTGCGGTCTGTTCTTTAGAGGGTATATACCTTAGGTCAACAATACCCTCATCAACTTTTTCCCTTATAAAATGTCTATCTATCTTGACATGTTTAGTTCTATCATGTTGAACTGGATTATGAGCAATGTTGATTGCAGTCATGTTATCACAATAGACTTTGATTGGTAGATTTATAGACTTCCTTAAGTCTTCAAGAACACGCTTTATCCATATGCCCTCACAGATCCCCAATGCTACAGCTCTGTATTCAGCTTCAGCACTGCTTCTAGCAACTACACTTTGCTTTTTACTTCTCCATGTGACCAGGTTACCCCACACATATGTACAATATCCAGATGTAGATTTCCTGTCTTCTCGATCACCTGCCCAATCAGCATCTGTAAATAACTCTACAATCTGTTTGTCAGTTTTCTTAAACAGCAAGCTACGTCCTGGAGATCCTTTCAAATAACGAAGGATCCTATAAACTTCATTCAAATGTTTCTGTTTAGGAGCATGAGAATGCTGGCTGACCACACTTACTGCAAATGCAATGTCTGGTCTGGTATGAGACAGGTATATTAGTTTTCCTACCATCCGTTGATAGTTCCCTAAGTCTACTGCCTTACCAAGATCTGCATCTTCATCTATTTTATCAATTCGTATAGGTGTGTCACTGGGCCTGCAACCTGTCATCCCTGTTTCCTTTAGAAGGTCGAGTACATACTTCCTTTGGGAGATATAAATTCCTTTCTTGGATCGGGCAACTTCCATCCCAAGAAAGTACTTCATTTCTCCAAGATCTTTGATCTGGAATTCTCGTGCCAGGACTGTCTTGATTTGATTGATTTCTCCATCGTCATCTCCTGTAAGGATTATATCATCAACATATACAGCCAGAACAGCCATCTTACCCTTATGATGTTTGACAAACAAAGTATGGTCGCTCTGCCCTTGAGTATACCCATGTCTCTTCAGAACTCGGGTGAATCTGTCAAACCAAGCACGCGGAGATTGTTTTAACCCATATAACGACCTTTTTAACTTGCATACTTGATTAGCCTTTTTTCCTGGGAACCCTGGAGGTAACTTCATATACACTTCTTCATTGAGTTCTCCGTTGAGGAAGGCATTTTTTACATCGAGTTGGTGCAGATTCCAATCTAAATTTACTGCAATAGATAATAGAATTCTGATGGTATTCAACTTGGCTACCGGAGCAAACGTTTCTGTGTAATCTTCCCCATATTTCTGTGTGAAACCTTGTGCAACCAGCCTAGCTTTGTATTTCTCGAGTGTTCCATCTGCTCTATACTTAGGAGTGAATACCCATTTGCATCCAACGGCCTTTTTCCCTTGAGGTAGATTTACTACATCTCATGTCTTATTTCGCTTGAGAGCTTCCATCTCTTCTAAGACAGCTTGTCTCCACTCAGGTATAGCCATAGCCTCATCAATCGTGTTTGGTATTATGATTCTATCAAGATGAGAGACAAATGCATTGTACTTAGATGAAACGGCCTTATAAGAGACAAAGTTCTCAATGGGATATCTAGTGCTTGATCTAGGTTGTCTAGGTTGTTTTCGCACTGCAATGGGAAGATCAAGATCAGAACCTTCTGTTTCTCCTGGATCTGCCTCTGGTACCGACTCCTGGTGAGTGTTAATAGCATGTGGCTCATTACCTTTTTTGTGTCGTCGCATGTAGGTATTACCCCACATATTTGTGTCTCCCCCTGGAATTGGCACATTATCAGGGATATCAAGGTTGTTGTCAGGAGTATCAGAGGTATCAGGATTAGGTTCTGTATGGGTAGGATTAGGTTCTGTGTGGGTAGGTATATAAATTGTGATTGTTTGGTCATCCTTTGATGTTTCTTTTGTCTGAAATTCACCATCTCTCTCCCCCTGAATTGTAGACAAGGCATAATAGGGTGTATGTTCAAGAAAGGTGACATCATAGGTGACAAATAAACGTTTGGAAACCGGATCATAACACTTGTACCCTTTTTGGGAATGAGAGTATCCAAGGAAGATACACCGAAGGGCTTTAGGGTCAAGTTTGTTGGTATGATGGAGGTGAACATATGATGTGCAGCCAAACACCCGAAGTGGCAGAGTGTTTTCGAGGTATGGGAGGTTATAGTATTTGTGGAGGAGTTGAAGTGGCGTTTTGTAAGATATTGGTCGGCTTGGCATTCGGTTAATGAGGAATGTGGCAGTAAGGACAGCATCATCCCAATGATATTTAGGAACATTACTGCTAAACATGATGGCTCTGGCAGTCTCAAGAATATGGCGATTCTTTCGTTCAGCAATACCATTCTGCTGAGGTGTATTGGGACAACTACTTTTGTGAACAATGCCATTTTCAGTCAGGAAGGTAGACAGGTTCTGATTGAAGTATTCAGTCCCGTTGTCAGTGTGGAGGATCTGGATTTGGGTTTGGAATTGGGTTTGGATCATATTATAAAAGTTAAGGAATGTTTGATATACCTCTGTTTTATCCTTCAACAAGTAGACCCAACTGACACGTGTATGGTCATCGATGAATGTGATGAACCATTTAGTTTTTGATCTGTTTGGTGTGCGAGATGGTCCCCATAAGTCACTATGAATTGTGGAAAAAGGTTTTGATGCTTGGTATGGAAATTTTGGAAATGAAGTACGATGATGCTTAGCCTTTTCACACGAATCACAATGAAAATCAGAGGTGATTTTATTAGAAATAAGGGATGGAAACATTTGAGACATGTAATTTAAATTGGGATGACCTAAACGTTTGTGCCATAACTCAAAGTCACTAGTACTAGGAAGAGACACCTTATTGCAAGAGTTAATTCGATGACGACCACTTTCATTAAGGTAATAGAGACCATCAAGCTCTTTCGCACTCCCAATCGTCGTCCCCGTCAGCAGATCCTGAAAAATACAGTGAGTAGCAAAGAAGTTAACCTGACAACGTTCATCATTCGCTAATTTGCTCACAGATAGTAAATTACACTTCAACTTTGGAACATGTACTACAGAGTGAAGAGTAAGTGTAGCTGAGATTTTTATGGAACCAATTCCAGTTACAACAGACTCAGAGTCATCAGCAATTCGCACAGTCATTCCCCTGGTGATAGGAGTATAGGATGAGAAGATAGCCTTATTGTCAGTCATATGATTCGAGGCACCTGAATCAACGATCCAACAATTCCCTGTACATAATTCTTTTATCACAGCCAAGACTTGAAAGAAATTACCTTTCCTGACTACTGTGGCAATAGGCTTTACCGTAGTTTGTAATGTGGCTAGCATTTCCATGATTTTGTACAACTGGTCACTTTGGGATGATTCCTTGGAAGCTTTAACCACGTAACCTCTGCCTTTCCCTTTATTTGTCTTCCAGTCAGCAGGTTTACCATGGAGGTTCCAACAAATGTTCCTAGTGTGTCCCTGTTTCTTATAATGATCACAGAATGGACGACCTTTAGAATCTCTTTGTTTGGTGAATCGAACAGTAGAGATGTCATGAGAACCAGATTGAGACACAGAGGAAGATGTATTTGAAATTGTAGACATAATGGTTTTTTCAAATTTCAGAAATGCCAGTTTGGTCCTCCGAATTTTCAAAATGACACGTTGGTCCTCTGAATTTGGAAAATGACAGTTTGATCCTCCGAATTTGAAAAATGACAATTTAGTCCTCTGAATTGTGAAAATGTCAAATTGGTCTTTGACTCAATTAAATAATTGAGTCAGATATTGCGAAACTGAGATCGCGAGAATGAGGCGAAACTGAGATCTGGATTTGAGTAGTCAGATATTGCTCACAGACAGTTCGAACGCGAACATGAGAACGGATTTCTGGTCGGTGATTGCCGATTGTGAAGAGACAGCAGCGGAGGTGACGGCAACGGTGCAGTGGTGTCCGACGCGGTGGTTGAGTGCCTCCTCTGTCCAGATGCGCCGATGGTGGTAGTAACTTCGACTTGGAGATGGTGCAGGCTGGCGGTGCAGGCCGGCGAGTTGAAGAAGATGAAGTGACGATGCAGAGATTGAGTGAGCGACGAAGGATGCCGGAAAACTCTCAGAAGACGGCTGTTGGTCGCCGGAAAAAAATCGCAGAAGGTAGCTGTCGGTGCTGCGAATTCTCTGATCTCCTTGCTCTCTGAAAGATACAGTGGGTCGGTGTTTGGTGGACGCCGAGACAACACTGGACGCCGATCCTGATTCTGACTAATCAGAGGGCGTTTTAAAGAACTCTGATATGAATTCAAAGTCCTATTCTCTTCTCCAGCTCTGATACCATGAAGAGAAATAGGAAATAGGAAGAGTGAATCTCTTAGCTTCATTCAGGTAGATTACATATATATATATACAAATGAGTCCGACACAATACTGTATAATCAAGGAAAAAATAAGTAAGACTAATTATCTAATTTCGCCTATGATTGTGGATCTGCATTTTCTCTTTCAACTTTAGGTGGTCAACATTCCGTGATTCTACAAAACCACAAAGTGTGGATTTCCTTTTCTATTATGTCATATTAGGTTGATTCATTTTATAATGGCCATTTGTTGTGCAGCATGACAGAACCACAGCCAGCGTACTCTGCATTTCGAGAGGCCAGTTTTGGGCACGCCATTTTTGACATCAAGAACCAAACTCATGCTCACTACAGCTGGCACCGAAACCAGGATGAGTATTCTGTGGAGGCTGATTCCATGTGGTTTTTTAACAGATTTTGGCACCCAGTTGATGACTCCACAAGCCACCCATCGAAGTAATCAATATATATTGATTCTCTATTTCTCTGTCTTTGGGGAACATAACGGTGTAATAAAATCAATGATTAATCCTTGTCAGTTAAGTTGAAATGTGTGTCGATGTCAATCTCAGTTTTCAGCTCTCCTATTATTTTACTTTGAAACGTGTGGCTTGCTACTATTGTCAAGAACCAGCGAATAAATAAATGTAAATCTTTCGACCAAAAAAAAAAATGTAAATCTCACTCTTGCTTTTGCTCGCCCAAGATATATCCCTGTAGCTTTTAGATGCTGTTTTCCTCTAACTTCTTGCCTGTGAATCAACTCTACTTTCAATCGGAAAGTTAAAAAAAAAAAAAAAAGATGAAGGAAAAATAACCTGCAGAATTTTTTAATTTGAAAGGAGTCAGGTTCTTTCTACCCAATCTAATTACTATTAGAATACTATAATATATCCATTTATTTTTGCCATAAGTTTATTTATTTTCAATTATAACATATCCATTTAAGTTTGAAGAAATATTGATGAGTGTGAGATATTTAACCTCTTATTCTATACAAATAAAATTATTAGAATGTAGTTTAAATTTTAAAATATGACTCAATTTAAAAATTAAAGAAGAATAAGATTGATAGATTTAAATATTTCATAAAAAAAATATCAAGTGATTTTGAGTGGGCAAATACGTGAGGGGTTGTCTAGTAATGCAAAAAAACACCTATTCTTGCACTGAGATTTAAGTATGGAACTGGTGAGTTTTTCAGAATTCAAGAAATTAGCTATAACTGATGAATAATAATTCAGGTTGCCAGAGTTTTTATTTTTTTTAATACAATAAACAGATATAAATCTCTAGAATATTAATTTTACTATTTTAGTTTGAAAAACTGTTGGGCCTAATCGGATAATTACAAGTATGATGCTTAGCCCAAAGCAATGGGCCAAATGCAGAGATTTTGTAGAAAATGTGGTGAGATGTCGATTTGTCACCCGACTGACCCGAAACAAAATGTCAACCGTAAAGGGTTTAGGACTTTAGGTCAAAAAGGAAAAGGGTCAAAAGTGGACCCACACTTGTCAGAAATCTGAGTTGGCTAATCGGAGGGATCAGTTCACTGTAGGATCGCGTTTTGTCTGAGCTCCATTATGAAGCTTCGATAGAGCTCACCGAGATTCTCTTTTTTATCTCTGTCTCTCTTCTTTGTGTTTTGAGGCTTCGATGGAGCTCACCGAGATTCTCTTTTTATCTCTGTCTCTCTTCTTTGCGTTGATTCTCTTTTTATCTCTGTCTCTCTTCTTTGTGTTTTTACTTATTTTGTGTTTAGTAGATACCTCCCACTACCCCACATTTTCTATTTTTTATAACCTATCTCATTTCTTCAATTTCTATTTTTCTAACCTATCTCATTTCTTCAACTCGGGTATTGCTCTCTGGTTCCAAAGCCGGTATCAGAATTAGGTATTGTCTACTTTAGGGCCTCGTCACCTCCTCACGGCTTTAAAACGCGTTGATAGGAGAGGTATTCAGACCCTTATAAGGTGTCTTTCATTCCCCTCCTCAGCCGACATGGGACATTTTGTACGGCCTGACCAGTTATTGATTATGAGCTCCATTGTAAGGCTTTCGACGTCTGTTAGCTTTCTCTTTCTTTTACTCCTAGCTCTTATTATTGATCTTGCATTTGCTTTAGGACGACTGGATTAGTTAGCATTCTGCTAATGTTTTGTAGAGGTTTTTTTTTTTAAATTTGTTCTCTGAGAAGGAAAAAACGAGTGGTGGATTATTATCAATGTATTTAAAATCCCGGACCGGGGGAGTTGGACCAGAAATTGGCAACCCAAGTGCTTGTTCGGTCTGGTTAATGTTAAGAACTGGAGGGATTTCGACTCGAAGCGAATCATTATGAACCGGTATAACTCGGCCGCAACTTGGCAACCGCTGGGTTGGGCGGGTTGCCTATGTCGCTTTATTTTGGTCAAAAAAACACTAGAATTTGAGAAAGAAGAAAGATTACCAGAGAAAGGAAGAAAAAAAAGAGAGAGACAGAACGAAAATAGAATATGAGATGCCAAAAACCCTTATCGTAGAAGAGAATAAATCATTATAAAAGATGAAATGAAGAAGCTTTTTTATAATGCTCCATGTTTGTTGTTCAAGTTGAGAGAGACCAAAAAATAGAGACCACCGATGAAAAATTCAAACTGGACCGAAGGAACGGAAACGACAGTTTGAAGCTCTTAACATATTTCCTTTTTGTCAACAAAATGTGGTAGCTTGTAGCTTAGTACAATTTCTTCCATTTTTTCCTGTCTTCACAGCTTGCGTGTGACAGTCTATATCCTTAATCTGATGAGAATAAAAAAACATTTATATTGTATATTTATATGGGTATAAAATTAGTAGAAAAGGAGGAAAGACTTGTAGGATTCTTTTATTTTAAAAAAACTAATGATTAAATATGAATATTTTTGTCTATTTATTTTAATTATTTTTTAGATATCTCGTAATTATTGATTTTGGTGTCATTAGAAGGTAGTATGTTACTATGATGTCAATTTGTTAAAAAAAATTGGATAAATATATGATTATTTTGTTAGTAATCCAAGATATTAAATTGATATTTAATATTTGGATGATATGATGAAAATTTAAATTATTTTTTAATTTTTATCACTTTCTGATTTGACCCCTGGTTGACTCCGATCTGACTTACTAAACCCACTGTCTCGACCGATTTAGAGGCCGATCCGAGTTTTAATACCTTGTTTATTATTGTTGCTTTTATGGTTGTTTTACTGGATAATTTGTTTAAACTTTCATATTATAAATTGCCACATTAGGCTACACGTCATCTTATTCAGTCAAAAAACTCAAATTTCATGATCAACGTTCTCACTTTAATATAGGCAAACTCAAATAGAGCTCACAACTATTCTCTTGATCGTATTTAGCATCATTGGCTTATTTATGTAGTTATCCCAACTTATTTCAATTGGTATCGATCTTTACAAAATGATATTGTAGACTCATCTATGCAAGTTTAATTTTTCTACAAGTTAGAATCAATAATTGGTATCAAAGCCACTTAGGTCCCACCAATTGGTATCAGAACCAAGTTTTCTTGTCCCACTTAGGTTCCATCAATAATTGGTATCGAAGCCAGATTGTCAACTATTCAGGATAATGCTTTCCATGTGAAAGAAGAGAATGAAAGTATAATTAGATAAGCATATTGCTAGTAGCATGATGGCTCTAAGATCCATTTTCAGACGCAAGCGTGAAGAAAATAGTTGAAGGAATGTAAAATGGCAGAGAAACCTGCCTCTGATATTCTTATACCTTTGAATATGATACATTAGCAAATTATTAGGATTATTGTTGATTAACACTTGTTACTCAATGATGTTGTATTTTAAGGATCAGTATCAGGGCCAGGTTCTGGATATCGGATTTTAAAAACAGGTATCAAATCAGATATCAGAACTAGATTTGGGTATTGCATGTTGTTACATTTGGTATCAATTTTTACAAAACTGTATTGTGGAATCAATATATATTGATTATCCCTATCTTTTGGGGAACATAACCAGTATAATAAAGTCAATGATTAATCCTTGTCAGTTAAGCTAAAATGTGTGTCAATGATTAATCCGGGGAAGTCCACTTAGTTGTGGTCAAATCGAGGTGCTGGGGGAGATATCCCAACTTGGAACCCTGCCCTTGAAAGGGTTCGATCCCCGTTTGGACATGGAAAAATGTTCAATCTCCTGGCCAGCTCTCCCTCCCACCCTTTGAGGTGCTTACCATGGGTGATCCGGATTAGTCTGGGGCCGCTAATATGCCTGAAAGATGGCCTGCCCTACGATACCACATGCACACACAAAAAAAATATGTATAAAAAAAAAAAAGAAATGTCAACCGTAACCCCGTAGCATTACCCGTCGAGATTGCCCATGCTCTTCACCAAAGCGAAATGACGTAGATATTATTTATTTATTTATTTATTCTCCAAATTGCATTCCAATTCCATTTTCTCTATCTTGTCGGTTTTTCTCGTTTCGATTTCTCCCTCGATCACTTGGAGGGAGTTTCTTGTTCTTGGCTTGGCCAGCGTCCTCCGATGAAGAATTCATAGAATGGCGCAACAGAGCCTTGAGGATGAGAAGAAGAAGATTTATACAGATCCAGAGCTATTCTGCTGCGTTTTTCAGCCCGTGACCGCTGACGCTGATGCTCAGTACATCGGCATTCGGCGCCTTCTTCTTCACCGGAAGGCTGTGGCCGGCGTTCTCCGCCGTATAGTATGCTTCGACCTTCGTTGTTTTCGAGCTTGGATAGCTTCAGAGTTTTATTTTGTTTAGTAGTATATATGTTTTGTATCCGTATTTGATTGTATTTGGATCTCTTGATTGAATTAAAATTGGAATACTGAGATCGAGGAGAGTGCTACTAGCTAGTAGCAGTAGAAATTTCTTGACATTCTCCTAATCAATTAAATGTGTTCGCATTTCAAATTTAGCTCATTAGTTAACATAGCTTGTTTATTAATTCATTTTCTTAACTATAGCTTGTTTATTAATTCATTTTCTTAACTCGATCTTATTTTTTCCTGTTCCTGCTTTTAACGTATACACTTTCTTTGTTTGGTATTACTATGAAATTATTGATGATACAAAATTCACTCTGTTAACTGCTAAAGCAAGATTTGCATCTTCTATTTGGCCTTCTTTGGTCGACATGGCTGTTTTTCATTTTCATTCTGGCCTGCTGAGCTTTAGACGTAAGCTTATTCACGTATTTCTGTTGAAGGACTGGAGAAGCAACGAGAAGGGTTATGTGGCCTACCGCAATTACATATCTAGGCCAAGGGATTGGGAAAGTTCACAAGCCCCTAGCCTCCAAGTCACTCCAGGAAACAGGTTTCTGAACTTCATGAGCATTTAATATGCTCAGTTTGTTCGTTTATTGCAAGATGATAAGCAACATTGATTTTTTTTTTTTTTTTTTTATAAATTGCAAAGAAACTAGGGATCGCTTTTTGAGTTGACGCATCTTTTGCCTTGTTTCCCTTTTCTCTTTTGTTTTAGACTATTTGCGGAAAATACATTACCCTTCACCATTTTACTTTTCTTCCTTCCAGTGGAAGACATCTTATATAACAAAATATTATTTCCCATGACTATTTTTCCTTGTCACCATCTTCTTGTATTCACCCTTCCCCTAATTTCTTGTTATCTCTTTCTTTCTGATTGTTTCAGTCCTAGCAACAGCTTTAGTAAAAGCTTGTCTGGATTTTATGACGATGCAGCTTTCTCATTTGTGTGTGCTAGTTTAAATTTATGTTTCCATACAATTCTGACATCAGGATAATTTACTGGTTGATGCATCAGTGGCCGCTGGATTTTACCTGCTAGTCCACTTTCTCATTGGTCTGAGGTGGACAGCTTGAGTTCTGCTCGGGTATGTGTGGCTACATGTCAATTTTATTCCTTGATTATTTTGCCTGTTGCACTATGTGACATATTGCCCTGCATAAATCATTTTCTAGGGGGAAACTGAGAAATGTCTCCCTACCTTTTTGTATGGGCATTTCTCTACATTTGACCAGTACGGGACTTGCCCAGGCTATCTCAATGCCATATTGTGGCATTCTGTGTCCAATAAAATTCTGGACAGATTCATAGATTTAATTAATGGAATTTAAAATAGAGCCCTTGTGTTGTTATCAGAGTGTTACATTCATATCTCATTGGGAGACTGTAATCATTCAAGGCACACTCATTAATAATGCAGTCGCAAGGCTATATGTTATTGGCTTAGTTTGAACATGCTGTTTTTAATTATGTGCAGACCACACTTTGTAAGGGGCACTAGGCATGCAACACATATAGGACGCCTTGGACTATTCGGGTATTTGGTCTATCAAGAATGAAAGAATTGGAGAAGTCTCAAAACTAGCATTCTGTTAATAAATTAGATATTATAGGGAAAAAAAGACTGAATTCATTAGAATGGAAATTGTGGAGTTGGGTGTATTATTTGTTCAAGAAATTAAGATTTGAGTGAAACTATGGTCATTTTTTTATATTCACAAAAAAATAAAAATAAAAAAAGGAATTGAGGTTGTTAATATATTAAATGAAGCAATAAATAATAACTGAGGTATTTCATAAAAGAGGGTTGAAACCAAGAAAACAAAATGAGAAGATTGTGAGATAAAATGCACAATTGACCATGACTATTGTATCATGAACTAAGCCTATAGACCAAATGTAACTTACATGTAACCTCATTATGACATCAAATTTATCAGTGTTTTGCACTTGCACACACGCCCTTTGCTGAAATTACAAGTGCAAAAGTTGAAGTATTTTTACTCTTAAAGACATCAGCTTGTTGATAGCAAGCTGTTGGTTGAAGTGGTAAGTGGCCCCCCGTAAGAAAGAGAATACAAGTTCGAATCCCAGTAAGCACACTTATTGAGAGAGGCAAAAACCCTTTGCGCTCTAAGCTTCAAAAGGGGAAACCCTTGATTATACCAAAAAAAAAAAAACACATCAGCTTGCTAGATCTTGGTAATTTTTTTTGGACTTTCTGTTTTGAAAATTGCTCATAAAAAAGGGTGTAATAGTATAACAACAATATTTTTCACTAAATATGATTGGAGTTGTGTTTTTTGCTTTTAAGGAATGTGGTTGTTCTGTTGTAAAAAAGGACCTTGGTTTAATTTGTTAAAATAGGCACCCCTACAACTTCACTCATATGCAGTGAATGGTGGTTTAATTTGCTTGATTATTTATTCTTTCCCTGTGTCATATGTCAATTCAGTGTATTTTCTTCTGCTGTAGAATCTACAAAGGGCCAATCAACTATCTGGTCATAGAACAAGTTTTGGCTCAAGTGTAAGTGATAAGGATCATCCACGTCAACGAGGTGTTGAGCCTGCCTATTCTTTCGTAGGAATGCATTGCGTCTTTGATCAAAGCAAAGCCTCTGGTACTGTTGAGTCCAATATAGACTTTCCTCTCCCATATCACTGTTACTGATCCAGAAGTCTCTCTCTCTTTTTTAAAGTAATCATTAAAATATTAATGTGTAGTTACCGTTTTGAAGTTTGGGCACATGAGATCTGATCTGCTTGCTTATGGGGCATCTGATGGTACCTTGACAGTATGCACCGTCTCTGAGGAACCTTCAGTCCTCAAACAATTACACGGTCATTCCAAAGATGTTACAGGTTTGATAGGCTGGTATTGATTCATTGGTCTTTACTTGTAGCTTTACACAAGATATATGACACTATCATCCAATGCATTAATTTTTATCAACAGACATTACTAGAGTTAATCTGCAGTATATTGTTGGTAGGTTTTATCCATCTCTCTGTTTTTAATATTACTGAAGAGTTACCATCCTTAAAAAAAGTTATATGTCTGTCTACCAGAATTTTTGGAATGCACAAGTTAATAACACAACAGTTTGACTACAGTTGCTCTAGTATCGAGCATAGTGTATTATCAAATTATTTTGTGTCACACCATCCACTGTCTGTAATTCCCAACTTTGATGTTTTACTTTTATCATATAAATATTTCACCAATGATCTCTTCTGATGCTGCCTTATTTTCAGATTTTGATTTTTCATCAAACAACCAGTATATTGCTTCATCTTCATTGGATAAAACTGTAAGAGTATGGGAGATAGCTAAAGGAATTTGCATACGGGTGATATATGGACTTTCTTCTCAACTGTGTATTCGTTTTCACCCTGTAAGTGCAACATATTCGCCCACGCGCGCAAGGGAATACTCTCCCCCTAAGTTCTATGTGGAGGGCAGTGTGGTCACTTTTTTGTGTTGTGGGCAAATGGCTCTCTCTCCTCAGCCTGGGAAAGAACTTGAGGACAATAGATATTATGTAGTGTGATCAATTTTTTAACTTCTAACATAAGCGGAACAGCAAATAATGTTCTCCATCTCTTTCTCCTGATGTGTGTATGTGTGTGTTCTAAGTAACTGACCATTTTCCCACTCCCTCCTGTTTGTGTCATTCTCAAATCATTCTTACATGGCAATTGAACTTGAAGCATAAAATGGGGGAAAGCCTAAACTTTACCGTGGACAAGACAAGGATATTTTTTATTGGTGACTTCAAATCTCTCAACTAATAGTTTGCCGGGGGACGGAGATGTTTACTGGGATGTTGTTTGAGGCAGTATTTACTACGTAAATGTCTGCATTACGGTCCCTGTTAGATAAGTGTAGGCTGCCTCAAATTGCAGTGGGACTATTGATAGCTTAGGGTGCACTTACATATGTTTGCATTATTTATTCTTTTCTTTTTTCTTTGGTTGCTACTTAGGGCTCAATTTCTGTGGTGCAGGTAAATAACAACTTTCTTTCAGTTGGAAATGCAAACAAAGAAATCAATGTAATCACTTTTTACTTTTGCCTGCTCTGAAAGAAGTACAGTAATATATCTAACAGTACCTTTACTACAATTCTTTCACTGAATCATGTTGATCTTTGTCATTCCCATATTTTATCTGTAAGATCTGATATCATTGAATCATGACATAATGGGATTGTGCTATTGCCTATATATTCTCCATAAAATACAGAACAAATGATTATTGTGTTCGGTTTAGTACACAGACTGGTCTTTACTGAACACAGGGATGTGTTTGGATCTACTCTCTCTCTGTTTTTTTTTTTTTTTTGGCCATTGATCTACTCTCTCTCATGCACACACTTTCCTTGAAATATTATTTATAGAGAAATTTCTGAAAAATTGACAATGGCGCCTTTGACTTCTTTTAATCCTGATTCTATATATTACTATAACCTTGTGATTGAGTCAACAGCTGGGGTACCGTATAATTACAATGACACAGTTAAAGAAGTGACGAGGAAGAAATTGTTTCTTTTGCCACTGGAAAATGAGTAATACAATAACAGTTGACTGGATCATGTAATGCATTGTTCCCATCATCTTACCCCACGTTATGAATGTTATTGTTTACTAATGAACACAACTGGTACCCCCTCCCAAAAAATTCTATGCTAATAAGTTTTCCCATTTTCAGTGTGATCTTACCAGTTTAACTAAGTATTATACTAATACTTCTGTCTTAAAATTAATTTATTTGCCAGGTGTTCAATTTCAGTACGGGAAGGATAATTAATACAACAGTATTTGACAGTGAAGTTACCTCTATGGACCATGATCATACGGGAAATCTGATATTTTGTGGGGATGGACAGGTGAGCAGTTGTATACACGCCAATGTATATCCCTACTAATAGGTTTAATGTCTGCATTTTTTTCTACTGTCTTGTGTATTCAGGGTTGTGTATACTCAGTAACTATGAACTCCCGCTCTGGAGTCTTATCCCGATCTCATCGTCATCAAAGTAGCACCTGGCACAAATCTCCTGTCACGACAGTGCAGTATAGAAGTTTCTCTCTTCTGGCTGGAGGACCTGTGTTGCTTGCATGTGCTCAGGATGGAAATCTTTCTTTCTTCAGGTTTAACCATACTTGCCCTTAACCTCTAAATTCATTTGGTCTTCATTGTTTTTGTTTTGAAGCACTCACTAAAAGTTGGCATGTTTTAGCGTGGCTCTGGAGGTAAAAGGTTATTTAACTCTTCGCTGCTCGCTGAAATTAGCTCCACGTATTCACAACATTCAAGCGTCGTTTTGTCCTCTTCTTTCTCTTGAGAAAGGAGAATTCATTGGTATGTTTATGTATCTGCTTCATTTGTTTCACTTCTTTCATTTTCTAGAATAATTTCTGGTGAAGCTGCTTTCGTAAAATTAAGCCTATTTTGTGCCTTAGTTATTACTTGTTTTTTTAATCTATCTGTCACTGGTGTCAAACCTTTTCTCGTTTAGTTCTTCCAACAATTATTCTGCTTTATTAAATAAAGAGAAAGAATAATGCCTTCAAATCAATAACTAGATATTCAGCAAGTGTTGAGTTAAACAGCCCATGGTTAAGTTTTCTTTTGGCAATGGCAAGTATTTCCAGTTGTCAGTGTGTTGATATTTTTATTGATTTGTCAACAATGGCAATATTTCTGACATCATCCTTTTTGCCATGAGAAGTTGCTGGAAGTGAGGACTCAAATGTCTATTTCTATGATTTAACACGACCCAAGCATACATGCGTAAACAAGCTACAGGTTCATCTCTTTATCATTGAAGGTATTGGTGGTATAATTGTTCTCAAAATGACAAGAATTCTTGTTGTGCAGGGTCATCGCTTTCCTGTCATAGGTATTGCGTGGAGTTATGGAGAAAACTTGCTGGCTTCATCTGATTTTTATGGCACAGTAATCGTATGGAAGAGAGCAAGGACAGATCTAGAAAATAATATATAGCGGCAGTACTTTAAAATAGCTTAATACTACCTACAAACTAAATCTTATTAAGGACCGGAGGTAGTATTTGCAAAAATAGTTTCGTTAACTTCCCGATTTTTCCGTTTCATTTTCACCATTTGTATTATTAAGATTCTTGGGTTTACCGCATTGTCTCCTGAATACTTTCATCACACGGGAGACAGATGAAAAATGTTCTTTAGTAAGATATTTTTTGTTTTGAACTCGTAGCTGCATTTCTTTTGTAAAGTTACAAATGCACTTTCGAATTTGATATTTGAATTCTTTGCATGAAGCGAAGATGGAAACCCCAAGCCAAAAAAAGCTCCCTTTTGGTTTGATCTAGAAATTCCTCAGAATTTTTAAAAAAATTACAATGTAAAATTTTAAAATTACTCTTGAAAATTTCTTAGCCGAAAGCTCATATAACAAAAAATTCTATTAAACTAAAAAACTTCAGATTAAAATTTTAATTTAAAAATCCTTCATCATGATTCTACATTATAATTTTCCCAAAAAAATTAAAGTCGTCTCGGCAATCTCTTATACAAAGCTTTCCTTTAAATAAAAAGATAAAAGTCCTGCACTGCTCATAAATAAGTCATGAAACTTTACAGAAGTCCTAGTAGGAACAAGGACGGGAAAGAGGAGAAGGAATCTACAATAGATAATTACAAACAAGCAAACACATCCTCGACTTTCAAAGTAAACAGGGTAAGTCTTCAAAACAAAAAGACACGACAAACATATTTCCAAACCGGTCTCTCCGTCAAAGTAGAAAGGTTACAGTTCACTGCAATTGCCTCCGTGTTTGTTTGGTACTATACCAAGGATCAGAAACGCAAGGTCTCCCAGTCCCCCATCGTTGATCTATCTCATTCAATCCTTCTTATGTACTATCACCTTCTACGGCGTTTTGTATCCACCTGCATGTCCAGAGAAATCATGAATCTTGGTAAACCGGTGCTTCATATCCCTACTATCCATAATGAGACTTGAGATTCTGAGAATTTGTTGATAAGGTTCCTATCATGCTGGTTTGCCATTTTTAGTTATTCACCAGCAGAAAATTTTCAAGCATCATATAGGCTATTCATCATTTGCAAAAATACATAAGCAAAGGTGCGCATATTGTGATATCAACGCATATTGTGATATCAAAAAGAGACGACGGATTTCAAGCTTGAGAAATAGTAATGATCAACCTAGCATATAAAGAGCTATTAGGAAGCAGTGGGAATATAAATTGATAAACAAATAGACAACAGAAGAAGATATCATGTATTTGCTTTCCAAGTATGTGGAAGTCAATTCGTATAAAGAGCTCAACAGAGACTAATTATCGAAGAATAGAATACCTTCGTATCTGAATGTCTCGCAGAATGAGAATTTGGCAACTTATTTTGATCTTCCGCGGAACAACTTTCACAGAAAAAGTGGTCAAGTCTTTTGGCTTCCTCAACAGTCATGTCTATACAAGCAGGATGAAACCTGGATCAAAAATATTTTGCTGAAGACAGCATTTATTCAAAGTCTAATATCCACACCATAATCTCCTAGCTATGCTATGCATTCAAATCCTTTAAAAAATGTGGAAATGGTACTTCTACATATTCAGACAAACAAACAAGAAAGTAAGTCCCAAGATCAATCTTCTCAGTCCACTAACATGGCTTTCCAACAAACCTGAAAAATTGATAACGCCTCTCAAATAAATTCAGAGAACTTAACACTAAAAAAGCAAGCTGTTAGTTGCTTTTAGAGCAAAAATGGGAATCTTCTGAAAAGATAGAAACCAATGATGAGCAGCCAGATATTGCCAGGAATGAAATATTTCATCTTAAAAATCAGCATTTGAATTCAATTGTGTAGCATAACATTATAAGGTAATCAAGATTTTAAAAAGTTGGGCTAGCAGAGTAAGTTAAATGCTTAATGAAGCTATTGAACGGGCATTTTGATTAATAACATATTCAAAGATTTTGTTGTTGATAGAGCATAATAGCGTCATGTGATTCATGTAGCCAACCCCACCTAATAAGATAAGGTTTGTTGTTGTTGGTTAGCCGAGTAAGTGGAGGTCATGCCTACAAATGCAATCTATTCCTCATTTAATCTCATTACGTACTACTATATTAAGTTTTGATTTGACAAGAGCACATCATACTCCTTTCTCATAATAAGAAAGATTCGGTCCACCACAAAAGCATTCAGGAGTGCCAAAACATGATTAACACTCAGAACATTCCCCACATTCTAGATCCTCATTATCCTTGCACAAATGTTTAAACATACGATATATGACCATGACATTGGCAGAAGCAAATGAAAGCAACAAGGGATCTTGCACATATGCCACGGGGAACCTGACTGGCAATGCTGAAATAACCGATCCTTATTGGCATTTGTATTCATATATTAAAAGGGAATGGGAGTGCCTCTAATGCATCATAAACAAAGCTTTCAGTGATAAGAACATGCATATAAATTATAAATTCACATACTGGATCCAGTAAATTTTCTGAAGAATTTTGTTAATATTAAAGTAATTGAAAAATGTGTTGAACAACCAAAATAAGGAAAGGGTTAAATTAAAAGAGAGAAATATCAGATCAGGAAAAGAGTTGTCTTGCCAAAGTAGAAATATAATGAATTTATAAGATGAGAATAGCCTTCTTCGCAGGATTCATTTATTCAATGTGTAGATCTACACCATTTATGTTTCATTTCAGTATATTCATAGCACCAAACATTTATGCTCTATTTAATAATCTAGACACTGATTTGATGACTTTCCAATCGACTCACTGAATCAGAAGATTGGACTTTATTGCTGCTTTAGATTGGCACCACAAACATGTAAGTTTCCAGTTTCCACACTAATGCACATATGACAACGCCAAAAACCAAGCAACATGAAAGTCTAAAATTATGGCTTTCTTTAGATTTCAGGTAAAGTTTAGTTCTATGGTCATGTACAACTACATAATCATAAAAACACTTAGTTCACAAAATTACATTTTCTATGCCAGTAATCTGAATCAGCATGACATTTAGATAAATGCAAACACCAATGAACATATAAAAGCACATGCACACAAATGCACAAGAATGAAAATGGAAGAGAGGTACGTTAAAAAAGCATGAGTTGTTGATGTATGACTGAGTCTATGACATACTAGCTGCTTAAAAAAATTCTAGCATTCACAATGCAACACAGAGCACGCAAACATTAGTTGAATGAATGGTTCAATCTTTTAAGAACTGGAAATTCTTACACACACAAAACAAATGTCTGTGTACTTAAAGCTTACTACTTAGATAAACTGTTCTCCTCGTATGCAAATAGAAGATAAGAGGTGAAACATGAGACTGACGATTTATTAAAATCTATCCGGAAGATGCACAGGATCTTCCTAAGTGAGCCATAACACCATCTAGAGATCAAACGAACATAAACATGGAACCCAAACAAAGCAATAACAAAGTAAAATAACGGGATAGAGCTAGTATCACTGTACACGTCTAACTTACCAATCACTACAGCCTTCACACTGAACCATCAGGTCATCAGGGTTGTAGGGCATCTCACATTTACAATACCTGCAATGAAAATATAAGAAATGAACACCACATTCTAAAACTCCTTGATCCTATGATGATGGTGCCACTTTCAATGCCCCAATCAAAGAAGCAAATAAAAGTTACAAGACTAGCAGTAAGAAATGAACATCACCAGAGACTTGAGCAGGCATGTGACCTCACAAGCAACTGTGTGAATTTATGTTCCAGAACTCGATCACTATTAAACGTAATTGATAGCTACACGCAGAAACTCTAACTAAGGCTGCTCAAACACAACACTACAGTAGCTTCCTAATCATCAAATAAACAGAGAATTTACAAGGACAAAAAACACATTAACTTAATATTTCGCAATCAGCATAGCAGAAGCAAGTATGTACAGACGTCATCTAGCTATAACAGCATCGTCGTCTGATAACAAGCACATAAAAATGCAACCAATTAACATACACGGCGACTCTATCTGGATTGAATGCTCCGGTGGCGGAATTATATTCGAAACGGCAGAAGAAATCGTCATTTCCGACAGCATCGAGCTTCGTATAGCCCTTAAAACTATGAACCGTACACTTGGCTTCGATCGTGTCGGCGCTCTGAACATCAAAGTGATCAGAGAGGAAAACCTCTTTAGAACCATGGAACTGGCGACGGCCACCGATAGACTCCTCCGGCCGATAGTACCAACGGACGTGAACCTTAACGTTGGCGCCTCGAGAGTCGGCCTCGATCCTGTCGATCCTAGCCACGTAGGACGGCTTCGACGGCTCGGAGGGCCGCATAAGAACGCAGTCGCCAGCTGAGAACAGTGGAAAGAGCACATATAAGGAGTGAATGCAAGAAATGGATGACGGAAAAAAACGATCAAACAAACAAATTTTCCCAACAAAATTGGAAGAGGAAGAAAGAAGCTCAAAACAGAAAGAGAAAGTATATACCTCTAACGGTTTTGCTTATGTGTTTGACTGTGTATGACTCTAGGGTTCTTCTGGGAGCCTTTGGTTTAGCCATGGAGGTTCACTGCAATGGAGGGTGGAAGACGAAAACGAGAAAAAAATTAATTTTTTCCTTTTAAAAATTTTAATTAATATAATTAGCAAATACTCGTATCGAGTTTTCACTTTTCTGGTTCTTACGTTTTTTAAGTTTTGGTGCTTTGCGGAGCACAAGCAACTTTTACATCCAGGCTGTTATCAACGATAGTTTTTCTTGATTTGCAGGAGACGGAAATACTATGGACGGTGATGATGAAGGTTAGGGTACTTCCATTATTACTCTCTCCCCGATCCTATTTATAATAAATTTTTTTTTTGATTATGTAAAATGAACTGGTAGTTAAAATAATAGATGTGTCAAAAATATTAAATTTTTTTTTATATATATCTCTATTTATTAAAAGAGTATAGGAGAGAAAATAGATAAAAAGTATGAGAGATAATGAATATTTAATAAGAATGAAATAAGAAAAAGAAGTTTATATTTTCAGATAAAAAATAAAAATTGCTTATAAAATAAAACAATCTTATAAAAGAGAAAATCACTTATAAATAAATAGAGGGAAAGTCATTTATAAAGTCATTTATAAATAGGTTCGGAGGAAGTATCTCAAAGCACGGGGGTTTTTCTGCACGGTACATAGAGACATAGAATGGACGAGAATTCCCGCGAGCGGTTCAATGTTGCGTTGGCGCATTTCGTTATTAGTACCATGGCACGCTCTCCTTTACGCAGAGCAGAGCGTCACAGTTTCTAGAAAGTTCAGGCAATTCCCAGTGCATTAAAACCCATGAAAATGGGACACTTGAGCATCCAGATAAAATCGAAAAATTAAGCGACTACTGTGTTTAGTGTACACACGAATGGTTTTGATGGACGCAGATGTTTGCCACCAACTGTTAATGGAATGAAGAGTTCGGTATCACTTTTATCGAAGAGCATACACAAACAGCAAAACAACCCCCACATTGTGCTTTCTTTAATACATTACAAAATCATCTCAAAAATTACATTGCTAGAAAGGTAGCATAAACCTAGCAGTGACAAAATTCTTAGCATGGTACAGAAGCCAGTGTTCTATAGCCTGCCAATACTAGTTATGGTTCAAACCATTTTCTTAGCTGTTTGGAGGGTTTTTTCTCTCCATCATTCCCTTGCGAACCCTGCTGCGAGAACTTCGATCTATATTGCTGTATAAGAATGTCAAGCTTATCTACCACGTCTTTCCCTACAGGCTCTTTATTCTTTCTTGATCGTTTCCTTGGGACATTTTCCCCAGCTTCGGCCTGATTCCACGTCCTCCTCTTCAAGCCTGGATCTACTTTCTTACCATTGATTGTTTTGTGGAAGTCAATAACAGTGTTTGACGTCCTACCACCACGATTCTGGTCATCTTGGTGATTATTTGGCTTCATGGACAAGGCTTTTGAATTTTCTTCATGCGACGATGACCCTTCTGCCTTTTTACTTTTACGATTGCCTTTCTGCCTTTTGGCATTTTGATTAGGCAATGTCCTTGCTGATTCATCTTTATCGAGCACTGAATCCTTCACTGGTTTGTCATGATCCTGTAATTTTCGTTTTCTATCCTTTCGATTGGTATGGAAACCTGGTTCCTCATTTTCCTCAACGTTGACGTCACCATGAGCAGCAGCCTGCTGCTGAGACTGTAGCTTTGTTTTCCGAAGTTTAAGTGTTTGAACATTATCAACAGCAAACTCAACAATTGGACGATGTTCAGGACCAAAAGTTTCTTAAAAGTCAACCAAGATATAATTAGATTAAACAGGAAATAAAACACCATGTAATCCCACCCTACAGCTATCAGCAAAAGAATTTACCTGGATTATTATTAAGAACTCTTAGAGCCACAAGGGCATGTTGATGCTCTGAAAATTCAACAAAGGCAACCCCACGTGAATGATATTTTGTAGCCACCTTTCCTTTCTTCACATCCTTCAAGAACTTCATCTGCATTGGAAACATAACACGATGATCCTTACATTTTCATGAGATGCGACACAGAATGCCTTCAAGTCATAACCTACTCAACCAACCTGCCGAATTTGAGGCTTTTGCTTGGTGGCTCTGGAGATAACTGCATCAATGCAAAGCTTCTTGAGCTCTTTTTCAGTCATTGACTTTGGTAAGTTGTAAATAACAAGTCTAGTTCTTGAAACATGAAAATTTGGCGATTGCAGCTTTGTTGCCTTTTTCCTCTCCAACCTACAGGTTTTCAAAACTAATGTAAGAGCACTGAAAACCTGCCAGAGGAATTGTGATAATTAACTGATGCTCCTGACAGCATCTAGAGTTACCGTCACAAAGAAGATCAAATACATAAAAGAACAATTAAGAATAGCATGTAAGGAATTGTCTTTGTTTTTCTAAATAATTGTATTGTCACTTGCATTCCAAATCCAACTAAACACTCACTCCTGGCGTTTTAACATATCACTGGCGGAAACCCCTTCAGCAGCTGGAGTTCCTTCAAGAATGAGTCCTTCCTATCACCATTTGGTAGAAGACAAAAGTTAGCCCTATTTGCACATCAGTTTCACAATAGCCATGGAAGAAGGAATAGAGAAGACAAACCTTTGCCAGGTTAAGATTGCGGTGGTCATGATTGTCATTTTTGGCCTTCTTTAGTTCCTTGTCATGAGCAGACTTCTTATCTAAAGCCCTCAAAACTTTTAATGGCCTACCTTTGAGAAGAATGCCCAAGCCAGAAGCAGCCGTAGCAGTTGAAACCGCAGCATCAGCAGCCTCAGCAGTTTTAAACTTGAGAAAACCAGTTCCCCTTGGCCGTCTACATTGAGCAACAGCAAGGCATGAATAAATAATAAAAACAAGAACACGTGAGAAGAATATGATTCAGGACATACTTGGTCACCTGGTGGAGGACTGGAGCAAAGTATTCCACTTCCCCGAATCCAGAGAATCGTTGTTTCACTTCTTCGTTATCACAGTCAAAGGGAAGATTACTTATGAAAACTGTTCTCTGCAAATCTTCTTCTGTTTGCTTAAGATTAGATGCCTTGCTTCTGTCCAAGATTTCAGGCTCAGAAACATCTGTAACCTTTTCTGACTCCTTAGATGATTTTTTATCTGCCTCATCAACATTTTTATTGGATTTTGGTTCCTTCTTTTTCTTGGGCGACATAGAATCGTCATTTGCGGATGTTCCTTTGGTGGAGGATGTGATTAGGTTCTTAAGAACCTTTTTGGCAATCTCAGCTTCCTTATCAAAGTTAACTTCAGATGGTACCTCTTCTTCCAGTGAGGAGCTGGAGTCATCTCGATCAGTATCATCTTCTTGATGGGCCTGTTTCCCTGTATCCTCAACATCATCATCTGAATTGTCCTCAGAACTACTACCATCTTCATCTGTCACCTTATGTTGTCCTGAGAAAACCATAAGAGATTCTTTACACAAATAGCTATGCACAGGGTAATTAAGAATGGCATCTGGCATTACATCATTTGTTTTATAGAATAAGAAACTGTGTAAGAGAGAGGAGAAAGTACAAAGTGTTGAAGATAAGAACTCCTCAAATCAGAAAACCAAACAAAGTAGAAAAACACAAGAACAGAACAATACAACAGAAGGACGAGGAAGTCAATTAGTGTAAAAGTGTTGCCCAATCTCTTTGCAAATCAGAAATGAAGATTCCCTTGAAAGACATTGAGCCAAGCACAAATGAACTTCATCCTTTCTATATAGCTAGGACAGGAAGAAAGAAATAGAAGCTGAAATATTGGAACTGCAAATGTGAACAAGAATGGAACAGCTTCTCAGGCATTCCATAAGCAAATTCCACTTCAAAGTTCAGATGTTACCCGAGCGATCAGCTGAAATTTATAAGTTGATGCCAGAAAATCTTACCATTTTCTAAAGCAAGCTTAGCATTTGTATCACTGCTATATATCTTCTTTGGAACAGCCCAATCAACAGCTATGAGCCGTTTGCCGAACTTTGATCCATTAAGCTTCTGAATAGCCTGCAAGAAAGGGGGAAGGATTAACCACATCATTTAATGGAAAAAAAAAAAAAAAAAAACCAATACTCTAGAACACAATGTTGACAAAAATTCATACATTTTCTGCATCTTGCTTGCAAGTGAATTTTACAAAAGCAAAACCCTTAGACAGCCTGCAAAAGGGAACGGAAAAGGTGGCATAAGAAAATATAACATAATATTACATTGAAACAATTGAATTCAGGAGATCAGAACATGCCCTGTATCAGACGTGCGTGGAATAAATACATCCCACACAAACCCAGCAGATAAAAACATTTCTTTTACTTCATTTTCCTTGGCCTGCACCAATGTTTAGTCAACTGGTCAGAAGTCATGACCTCCAGTCAGGAAAAAGGGGGGGAAAGTTTACAAAGTTCTGTAATCCTAAGCATCAAACCTTGAATGGAAGATTTCTTACAATAAGCTTCCATTTTAGTGTCTTGGAGCCCTGTCCACATATAAGAGAAAACTTCTCAGAAACTCACACAATAGTTAATGCACATGCTAAGATAGAAAACTACACGTGTGCTGATTGAGAACAATATATATATATATAAGTACATAATAAAGCCTAACACACACTTAAATCTAACTTCTACCGTGTCACAGATTATTGGACCATCAAATCACTCTAATAAAAGGCCGTAATTTCCAAAAAACCAAAGTGCAAATTATGGTCGCCAAAAGCGTGATTCAGCTTAGTTGATGGTGAGCTAACCCACATTTCATAAAACAGATTTACTCATCTCAGATTACACAGTGGGGTGAAACTTATGCCTCAAATGTTACATTTTAAGTGCATAAAATGTGGCTTCAACTAAGCTGAGTTTTTACTGATCTCAAATAAGCGCTTAGTTGAAGGTGAGCACCACTCCGTATTTCGAAGAAAGAATGCTTTTTGGCATTTAAAACCTTGTGCATAACACATTAAGCATTGTGTAACTTTCAACATATTAAGCGAATGGTTACTGCTACCAGAAACTAACCAATAGTTGTCACAGCCAAACTTTTAGACGAGCATTTCTTGATTAAAGATAACAGAATATATCATAAGAAAATATAAAATAAGCCTTCTAGCTAAACTTTTAGCAGATGTGCGTGCACTTTACCTCTCCACCCAATTGACGTGCCCAAGCAGTTCCTCCTCCAATTTCTTTCTGATGAAGCGACACAACAGAAGCTCGTGCTGATTTCACACTTGTGTAAAGTACAGCTGAAGCATCCAATTTACATCCCTCTTGCAAGAGACCTGGAAGAATGTTATAGTGAAATGATACTCAGATAGTATAGGTGAGAACATTCAATCCCAAAACCATCTCTTTGGCAATTTCAATGAATGTTAAACTTCATAGATATAAAACTACAGTACCCGAGTCCAAAAAGTAAAATTTATAGTTACCATGCTGTTTAAATTCTTCCCTAGGAAGGGGGTACTTTATAGAACAAACACTGCCAATCTCCCTTGCTCGGCTGTGAACAACTTCAGCCATATCTGAATTGATAAGACCGCCAAATATGACAGTTCTAGCAACCCTGCCGAAGATAAAATGAAAATTATAAAAAAAAGGTACATAACTTCTATGAATGAAGTATTATTTTGCGAAAAAAGGACTACCCAAAATCAGGACACTGTATAAGAATCCTCTTATTTCATTATAATCACAACCATGAAACATTCTTTTACCAAATAAAAAACTTAATGGAATTACAAAGGAGAGAATAATAAGTACCTCTGCTTTTCAGAACAACCCCCCTCATCTGCTATATCACTACAAAGAACTGCTTTTTTCACTTCACTAGGCTTCCTTGAATGGTTTTCATTAATTACGACTGGAAATTCACAGTAAGAAAATAAATGGATATATAAGATGGATTACTAAATTAATACACAACTAAGAAAAATGTGCAGGAGCAAGTTATCAACCTTTTTCCTTAATAACTGAAGAAGGCTTCTTCACTTCAGAAAAGCCACTCTCATTGTCATCATTTTTTGATTTTGGGATATCGTCGGCGTTCTCTGCTATAGCATGATAAAAGTCAGAATCACAAAAGGAGACAGACAACGGGGGAGAAAAGAATATTGACAACATTCACGCATTTGCATGTCTTCCAGGAAGTATGTATGAGTTTGCCTATATGTATTGCAGTATGCTGAACTAGATTTAATGTAGCAATAACCTTGATTTGACTTTGACTGTCGTGCTTCACGGGGAGGACGAGGCATAGCATGCTTGACTGCAACTCTACGGCCGCCAACGGATGAACCATTCTTTAACTCAATTGCACGGTTAGCATCTTCCTCAACAGCACTGATGAGAGGGAGGGAGAGACATCACAGAGTATGATTAAAAAAAAGAACAAAAGAACTAGGAGTCAAGTCTTCATTTCAATAGCCAGAATAAAGCGTGGAGAAAATCCTATATATATATCCTATTATTTGTATGAGTAACGAGGTCTCAAGATCATGGAGGTTTACTGATATTAGTTCACTGTCATGATTCATTTTCGTCAGATAAATGCTCAAGCTTAATAGAAGCTCCAGTCTGATTAATCAATGGCAGAAGCATAACTGATAACATGAATTACAAGAATATAACATAAGTTACAAGTCATAAATTCAAGATCTGATAAACATGGAGGTAAGAGATTTATCACAGAGCACCAAAACCTACTAAGACAAATATCCAACAGAAGATGGGGGCAAAGGAAACGTCAGTCTAAACAAAATAAGAAAGGACGAAGAGGATGAAAATATACTAAAACTTCTCAGGGAAGAATAAACTTACAATTGAACATAACCAAAACCACGATGCTGAGATGACCCTGTGATGGTTAAACAAAGGCAAATATATCAGAAAATTAAAGAAAACGATAAACAAAAATTAAATATTCTAGCTCGACTTTAGCTGATAGTGATGCAAATTAGAGTATTATACACATGTAGGGCTATTGTACATATAATCTAATATCTATACATGAAAATACATTCTTTGATGCAATTTCATGCGTATATTATATTTATGATTTATAATTATGTTGAGAACAAGAATTCCTCAATGTTATGTGGAAGCGTAATAAGAACGTACTTTTAGTGTATTGATAATGTAACTGTCAAAGAAATACCAGCACAGTAGCACTTCAACACTGGTGTACATAATAGATGGTAACATGTTTCACCCAATACAATACACGTATATAAGTCACAGTTCCACGGTTCAAGCAATGCAGCATGGCTTTCTAACCGCCAATTAGTAAATTCGAATTGGCGCTAAAAACTTTGACCCAGAAAAGAGCTTCCAAGCCGGGTTAGACAGGAGGAAAGTGGATACACAGCCACTCTCTCTCCCAAGTTTAATCATTTGATAGTCATGAACACAGAGTTGAATAAGTTTGTTCAAGCAAGTGAAGAACTGAAAGAGTTCCAACTGCTACTCACAATAAGCAAAACATTTTGTGCAAAAAGTCGAATTACAATAACAACACGCCTGAAACACCATAACCCAGATAAAATTACAGTGAGCAAATAGTAAGCATTATTCCCTACCCTTCTGCATGACCATGAAGCAACGCCTTATTGGTCCAACTTCGCTAAACGTCTCCTCCAGCTGATATTTTTCACCAAAACACACACACACACATGAGCAGGCAAATTCTCATCCAACTCTCCGGTTCGAGTTTCAGACGAACAAAGGAGTATTGAAAGTCATATACCTGAGAATTAGTGAATGAGTAGGGCAAGTTTGAGACAAACACAGTCGAGGGGCAGTGCTCTTTCCCTCCACTTTCCTTCACTTTCTTCTTCCCCATGTTCGAACACAAGGAAAACGCTTGACAAGCAAAAACTTGAAGTTGTACACTGCAGGGTGGTGATTATTTGCAATATCGTATTCAGGTCAGAAGAACAGAAAAATCATTAGAAGGAGGTACCCGCGCGCTCGGAGAGACCCAAATTGAGCGAGAGCCGTGAGCAAAGGCGGCTCGAAGGGTGGGATCTCCAGCAAGCAAGAGCGTCTGGTTCGGGTTGCCTAGTTTCTGAGGCGGGTAAAGGGGTCGGGTTTACGCGATTTTCCCGGCATTACTTTGTTAGGTGTAAATATTTTTACTTAATTAACGAGTTAACCGGAATCAACTTTAAATTGGGGCGGGTTCGTTTTGTACAATTAAAAAGAGAGTTGTTTATAAATAGGATCGGAGAGAGTAATATATAAGCCGTAACTTTTTAAGTTTATTCAAATAAGTCCTCTATCGATAAGGCTGGTAATGCGGGTTGGGACGGGGCGGGCTGGTATAGCCTGTTCTCCAATGCAAGTCCGTGTCAGACTGTCAATTTTTTTTTTTAATTTTCACTTTTTTAAAAATGTTTACTCTTTTCCTCTTTCACCCTCTCATATCACACTTATTTTTTATATATATTTGTGTTATAAAGTCAATTTCATCCTTACTTTCCTTTTTTTTCAATCTATTCATATCACAAAACTATATAAACACATCTCTTTTAAATTTAATAATAGTAGAATAAATAAATATAATATGAAAATAAGTGTCAAATAAAAAATATGAGGAATTAATTAAACACATCATCAAAGGAAAGGAGATTCAAATAAGGGAAACTAAGGGCATTTAAGAAAAAACTAAAAAAGCTTTAAAAAAATCATGCGGGTCAGCCTGCGGGCTCGCCCACATCAACCCGCTTTAAACGGGCCGCCATTTTAGTGGCCCGAACCTGTTTATTTGGGACCCTCCAACCCACCCCAAATTACCAGCTATAGGCAGGGGCCTAAAAGGTCCCTTCACTTAGATTAATGTATAAATAACCCTTTCACCTTTAAAACTAATACTCCTTCGGTTCTATTAATAAACATTTTTTTTTATAATCAACTTTAACTTTGTGTCTGAAAATACAATTTTTTTTTATTTTACCCTTATTAAATACATATATTTATAATTAATTATCACACACAACAAGAGTTATCTCTCATACTTTTTATTCATTCCTTCTCCTATTCTCTTTTTATAAATAGAGGCATACATGGAAAAACAAGGCATTTTTTATTCACTTATTGTTTTTAACTGCCAATTCGTTTTGTACAATTAAAAAGAAAGTTGTTTATAAATAGAATCGGAGAGAGTAATACATAAGCAGTAATTTTTTAAGTTTATTCAAATAAGTCCTCTATCAATTAATGATTATATTATTCACTAACAGAGTACCACTCTGGTCCTTATTATAAGTCCTTTTTGACCAAAAAATTTGGTCCTATTTATAAGTCCACTTTCAGTACATAAATGAGCTTATGACAATTTTGCCCCTATTTATTGTACCCATAAAGAAATAATTTAAAGAGAGATAAAGAACAAAAAGTTGAAAAGTACACATTCATAAATGAGGGTATAGTTGGAAATTTATCCTATAATCATTGGGTTAACTACTTTTTCTTGATATGTGGGTTTTAGGTAAAAGGGACTTATAATAGGGACTAGAGTGGTAAAATATAATACTCAGTAAAAATATCCAATTATTTTTCTCCTATTAATTAATCTCAGAGGAAAGACGTCCTCACGTAACGCATCTAATTTCCATCAAGTTAGAAAGCCATGCACATGCAAACGTATAGATTAATATAGAGATGTTCATAAAAAAGTAAGGCATTAAAACCCGGACCGGGTATTGAACCGGTCGGGGTACTAGGTTAAAGGTTAGTGGGTCAGATCAGGATCAAACCGGAGTTAAACTGAAACTAAATTGAAGATTTTAGGTTTATAGTATGAAATTATAAAGAAAAATTTTATTTTATTTTTTTAAAAAATAGGAACCCGGACCGGACTGGTCTACACACCGGTTTGCCGGTTTCCGGGCCGGACTAACTAGTCCAGTCCGGGTTCCTGAACCTAATAAAAAAGGGAAGGTTAATCTCACCTCTAACAATAAACCAAGTCTATGTTCTTAGCTGAAAACTATGGATAAACCCACTTTGTTTTGCATTAGCTGCTAGATTTGTTTTAGATATAAAACCACAACAAAGAAACTCTATCTTCTTATATAGGGTCGGTTACATAGATCATACGTTGCCACTACGCTGTATCAAAAATCAGATATTTGGACAGATTATTAGCTAAAATGTATCACTTTATAATCCTATCGATAGTTTGTTTTGGTCTTTCTCTATTTTTTTTCAAAAGATTCTATATTACTTTATCAACCCTTCTTACAGACGCATCTAATAATCTTGTCTAAATGTGTTTATACCATTTCAAACAATTTTTCATCATTTTTTTTTTCTATAAATACCACTCCAACTCATTCCCCTATATCATCATTATTATGAATTCTATCTTTTCTCGTATAACTACATATTGATCTCAATATTCTTGTCTCAATTACTCCACTCTATGTTATATCTATCGTCCCTTTAAAGTCTAACATTATCAAGTATTTAGTTCACATTTTTACAACTTGGGATTGTCAAATTAACTCTGATAAACTAATTTAAATATTGCAACGATCTAAAGCATTTAATTTGTACTGCATTAGTGTTTTATTTATAGATTAATTATTAAAACCTGTACAAGTACAAACGTCACACGGCTCTTTGTGTGAAAATCACGAGGATGCTCACATATGAAAATAGGATGATGGCTAAAACGCAACAAAATAAAGACACAATGAAGCCCAAACTTGAAAGAGAATATAAGAAGAGTAAAATGGCAAAGGAAAAAAAAAAAAAAAGAATGCAGGAAGAGTAAGGTAGGAATAGAAAATAAGGTTTGGAAAGAGTTGAAGTTGTGAAAGCATGTATTTAGGTCTGATCTACCAACTGGTTGTTAGTTAGGACAACCAAATACACTCTTACCATCCCACAAAGAAGAACTAACAAATTAACGAAACACTCTTCAACCACAACAAATCTAGCATCTTCTGTTATTTGCTTCAGTAAAACCAACCTCTAGCTGGAGGGGAAAATAAAGTTACTGTTTTATCATTATTATTTTCTCAGAGTTCATTCATGCATGTAATTTTTAAAAGTTTGAGTTACGCAGAAAGTCAGAAACCATAACCATTGAATCTCATCTCTCTCTCTACCCCTACCTCCTTCATCAGCTATTTCTACGTCTACATCTACTGATCTACCCATGTAAAAAGCTGTCGCGTTTTTCACCTTTTGCATTATTTGGTATTGAAAAGTACAGTTTTGACCCTCTACTGTCTGATTACTTTCACGTTTCCTTCTGGTCTTTTGGTATTTTCATGGCAATTAGCCCAGTCTGACGCAATCTCGACCTGCTCCAACAGTGATTTTGCACCAATCCCAGTGCCAGAAAAAGGAAAAATAAATAAATAAGGCAAAAAAATAAAAATAAAAATAAACAAACCAGAGCTCCAAAACCTCGCTGCGTCCGCAATTTTCCTTTGTCATCGTTCTGCTTCTTCTTCGTCTTTACAGTCTCTTACTTTCTCTCTTCTCTCTTCTCTCTTTTCTCACTGCCTTCTGTGGAAAAGTCCCCCCCTTTTTTTTCTTACTTTAGTTCGTACACCTGGTGATCGGAGCTAGCTTCAACGCCGGCCGGTGAGAGAGACTTTCCCTTTTTTGTGTTATCTTTCTGTGACGATTTTTTTTTTTTTTTTTTTTTGTCTTTTGTGTTCTGTGAGCACAGTCCTGCATCACATGAGACACTGATGCGAGACATGCCCACTTTAAATTGCATTTAGTGACTCTTCTTCATGTTGCTGTGTTGAGTTATAGTACCTGTATGTTTATTTATCAGGTGACTTAGAGCTCCATTGACGATGCTTTAGGAAATAATGGTATGTGGGTTTAGTTAAAGTCCACTTTTCTGAGCTAAAGTGGCAAGTTAGGCTTTTGGTTTTGAACATTCTTCTTCTTAAAGTTAGGCTTCTTGATTTTTTCTCCCTCAAACTGCTTTTCTCTGTCTCTCTGGTCTAAGAGAGAAAGATCAAGTCTGAACTTTCTGGTTCTGAAACTTAAGTTTGTTGGGTACTTACATATCATCTGCAACCTTGAGTGATTTCTCTTAGAGCCTGCATTTTAATATCATTTTAAATTCATTGCTTTAACTTGAATTTGAATTAGACCGGAATACAATAATAGTACTCAGTGTTTTTTTGCCCTGTATTTTTCTGTCGGCAAGTTAGCTATTAGTGGGAGTTTCTTCTGAGCAAATTTTTGATCGTTAATGGAAAATATTCTTTTTAATTTTCTCTCCTTGCAATTTCTTGTTCTTCTAGAGTTTTACGTCAGATACATTAGGATAAGACGTCCTTCAATTTTGTTCATGTTGATTCTGATAAAAATAAATAAATAATTTATCTTCATATAGTGGAGACTGGAGAACAAGTCTTGATTTTGACGCCATTATGATAAACTTGTTTCATGTCCTATCCATTCTTTTGTTGAATTTAGTTTAAGCAGAGCCAAGCCTAAAGTTCAGCCATGAGACAGGAGCTGTTCTAGATTGGATTGTATTTATAATTGTTAATTCTTTCCTTTGCTTCGTTCTGTTTTGTCTTCCAAGGGTCTGTTTGATTGGAAAGAAAAGTCATTTAGTGGAGCCTTGATTCTTTTATCATTTCATAAGTATAAGTTTCATGGTCTTTGCCTTTACCTTGATTTTCATAGGGGTTAATATCATTGTTGATCCTTGTAGTATTATCGAATTTTGGTTTTGGTCCCTATAGTTTCAAATCGTTGATTTTGGTCCCTATAGTTCAAATCGTTGGTTTTGGTCCTTATAAATTTAAAAGGATTTGGTCTCAGTTTAACAATTCATCCTTATACTTTTAACGAGTTGTGGTTTTGGTCTCTATACTTAAACTCAGACCAAGTCCTTGTAAACCTTTATGGACCAAAACCAATTATTTGAAATTAGAGGGACTAAAAACCAAAATTCAATCAAACTGTAAAGAGCAACAATGATATTAACCCTCTTCATTGCATCTAAGTGACAAAGTTCAGTTATGATGGCAACAAGTATGCTCATTTATAGATTGATTTTGCTTCCTTTGCCTTTTCAGTTGACGTATAAAGCCTGGTAAACCAGAAATTGAAGATCTGCATTCTGCTATTAAAAGGCTCCACTTTCAATGGCTCATTCTCTCTCAATGCTTGTGACATGAGTTCCATAATGATCTAAATCGGAATTCACCTTCTGTGTTGGCACCAGTGTGACTTTGGATAACCAGTAATTTTCATACAGCTTTTTGCTTCATTGTATTCCAAAAACATTCTGTGCATGTTTGGATTAGCTTACAGCTTTTACTTCGACAAAGCATCAAGCTGAGGTTTTGACAAATATGGCAACTTATTTGCCAAATTCGTACTCTGAGACACCAATTACCTCTAGTAATATAACATTATATATGAACACTGGTTCATATCCAGGCGCATTCTCTGGCAATTCTCAGGAGCAAAATGGCTCCTTTGTGATCCCACCAATGAGTTTATCACAATCAGCCCCAGAACAACAAGAAATCTTAGCGAATCTCGGGGGGGTACAAACCGGGGACTATGATTTCTCTGCATGGAGACAAGGGAGAAATGAGATGCTAGTAACAAATCCAATGGAAGGACATAACTTACAGAGCCAGGGATTATCTCTCAGCCTTGGAACTCAAACACCAACAGGAATCCAAGTGTCTCCTTTCCATGATCAAAGTTCGAATCCGAGTTTTGATTCGTTTTTAGGTCAAAATCCATCGATTTCAGGCCATAAAAGCAGCTCATCTAGGCATGAGTGTATGAGGCACAGTGAAATTTTGCCTCCTGATTTGCCTGAAGCTAGCCAAGTTTTGAATAGAGGGGATTATTCCTTGCATGGTGGGATGCCAAGTGTTTCAAGAACAATTCCAAATTCCAAGTACCTCAAGGCAGCTCAAGAGCTACTTGATGAAGTTGTTGACATCCAAAAAGCTATAAAACAAAGTCCTAGCACACGTGAGAAAAAGACTTCTAAGGAGAATGATGGAAGACTGGAAAATGAAAGGGCACCTGATAATGGAGAGCCTAACCCTCAAGATTTAACCGGCAACGCCTCTTGTGAGATTTCGAATGCTGAAAAACAAGATCTGCAGAACAAGTTAACAAAGCTATTGTCTATGTTGGATGAGGTAAGTTGAGTCCTGCTTTTCTGTAAGTCCAATTTCTTCACACAGTTGAACTTGACAGTTCTTATATACCTTTAAAAGAGCCCAAAATCATCAATATTACTATTAATATCACCAATATAAAGTATGAAATCTTCTGCAATATGCATTATTCGTTAGTTATGAATGGTGTGATTTATTTTTAGATTCCGTACAGTACATGTGGGGTCCAATAGTTGGCAAATTATAAGTTATACATATATGTTCTGTTTTGCAACATGGAACTGCTGATTGTGGAATTCCAACACTGTTAGTACTTTAATAACATTAAATTACAAGATAGGACAACCAAAGAGCCAAGAGTGGTCTATTTTAAAACTTAAAAGTCATCCTACTATTGGATTGTGTTGGAGATCGCATGCTGACGGAACGTGTTTTTTTTTTGGAGGAATCATAGTTTTTAGTTGATTTTTTACAAGTACTGATGTCTGTCATAACCATAAATTCTTGGGTATATTGCTAAAGACTTGGGGGAATATGAGATAAATTTGGCAACACCTCTTTTGCATTACCAATAGGATTAGCATATGCTTAGCCCATGGCTACGCTGACTTGAGTGTTTTATATGAATCTTAAGTAATAGGAGATGGAGGACTACTACTATAAACAAACACCTAACTGACACATATCGAAATAGACATTTGTCCAGTAAATCATAAATATTATTATTATAATCAATTGCTAACATTTCATCGTCCTACTATGTTAGATTCCTTTATCCCATTCTTCATCACATGCCTTTATGATCTAGTACAGATTAATAGTTCATAGTGTTCAAGAATGCATGCTAAATAATCTGTCTTTTCTAGGAAGTTCTAATGGCCTCCATTCAATTACCACAGGTTCACAGTAGGTACAAACAATATTATCATCAGATGCAGATTGTGGTATCGTCATTTGATGTGATAGCAGGACGTGGGGCAGCCAAACCATACACAGCGCTGGCTCTTCAAACTATTTCACGTCATTTCCGGTGCTTGCATGATGCAATCACCGGGCAGATCAGTGCGACACAGAAGAGCCTTGGAGAGCAAGATTCTGCAGGAAATAATAGAGGAGTTGGAATATCAAGACTCCGGTACGTTGACCAACAAATCCGGCAACAAAGGGCTCTCCAGCAGCTTGGAGTGATGCATCATGCATGGAGGCCACAAAGGGGACTACCAGAAAACTCTGTTTCAATTCTTCGCGCTTGGCTTTTTGAACACTTCCTTCATCCGTATTCTTCTTGCTCTTGTTTGCTTCTCAGATATTGTTCCAATACTTTCTGTGTTTAGTTGTCTAATTGGCACATTCTCTTGCTTCACAGCTATCCCAAAGATTCTGAGAAGGCAATGCTAGCAAGGCAGACAGGTTTGACTAGAAGTCAGGTAGAAATTTAAAACCATCTTTTTAGAAACTCGCTAAGATAACTTTTTGTACTCCTCAGGTCTTTAATGTAGGACCTAATTGGGGAATTAATCATGATCCTAAATGTTATATCTATTTCCCATATTTATCAATTTTGTCCCAAATTACCCCTATTGATACTCCCCCAAATAGGAGAGGAAGGGAGGGAATTAAGGAATATGATTAAGGTGTTTTAGGAAAAATGTGTCATATTTATTATAAGTAACTAAATTTCATAACCTAATCTAATCAAATTAGTTAAATAGGTCTTACATTGAATATTTTTAATAAGGAACCGAAAAAAGGGAACTGTTGAAGAACAAAATCGAACTTGAAGTTTTTGATTCATTGACATAGGAATTCTAGAGGAGGGTGCAATTATATATAGTTATAGCGGCAGAATCATTACTGACTTTTTCGCATGATACAGGTCTCAAATTGGTTTATAAATGCACGAGTTCGTCTTTGGAAACCTATGATTGAGGAGATGTACAAGGAAGAAATTGAAAATGTGGACTTGCACTCAAGTTCTTCAACTGAAGATGCATCCAAGGTAAGCAAAAGCGATGTCAAGATCTCCGACGACGGGTGTGATGACTTGCAACAGAGCCAGAGTTCAATAGTCAACAAGAACAGCCACGTTGGACAAGCTAAGGACTTGAGATCTGATAAGCAAACTGAGGAGCAACAAAGGCCCAGCTTTGACGACTGTAGTGTCTTCCAAGATGACACAGTTGTTCAGACCAATGAAGGTGGCGCAGGGTTTGTGGCGGTTGCTCCGGTGTGCCAAATGTCTGAGTTGGGGCCGTTTCAGCCTGGAAACGGCGTGTCACTGACATTAGGATTGCAGCATTGTGAAGTAGGTAATTATATGCCGGGCGAGAGCCGTCATAGCTTTGTTGTTATGAGGGAAGATGGTACCATTGGAGCTCAGACCTCAGAACTTCATTATGTAGCTGCTGGAAACCGGCACCAAAGGTTCACTTCGCCACATTAATCAATGACATGATTTTGTAAACATAAAGACAATCTGTTGCAATATTTTGGCATGCAAAATATATAATAAAGTATATATTGTGTCTGATATGAGTATAATATCGGACACAACCATGTCGCAATCCTTGGGGAGAAAATGAATGATTAGTGATGATCACCGATGTGGGTCCTTCAGCATGCGGTTGACAGTGATGTAAGACGACCCTGTATAGGCCAAGGCAACAACTTTTGAACTACTCCAACAATAGGATTGATGAAGCTAGACCATGTCAAATGCTCCTTGTCCTCCTTATAAGCACTTGTTAACTATTTCGCTGAGAATAAAGAAAATAATTAAAACTAGTCAAGTCTATAAAACAGATGTTTTTCAGAATTACCTTTTGTTCACCGTTTAACATACTTGCAAGCGCACGGTTGGTAAATAGTAATAGTGATAAAAATAGTATCGTTCTACAAAGACTATAATGAAAGTGAGCTAATTAATGTCATTATGTTCTTAACTTTGAAATTGGGCAAGTCAAATAAGGATTTTGATGGAAACAATAAAGTTGAGCAATGGAAAATGAAAAATTGATTCTAATTTCAAGATATTAAAGGCTTAGAATTATTTTTTCCCCATCATATTTTATGGAACTATGCAATTATCAACTTGTTTTAGTTAAATGAGTTTATATGCTAGTCAAAGTTCTAAATCATCAACCAAACTCTTTAAGTCAAGATTGACTTTTAATCTTCATTAAAAATATTCAATCTCTTATTTATAATTAATGAAAACTGTCTTTTCAAAACAATCATTGAATAAACTATTCTAGATTGTTAGATATATCTCTATTTTAACAACAAAACATCCATTTAATCCATAAACTTCAAGTCTAACATGATTTTTCTCAAGTTCTACAACCAAAATAGCTCTCTCAAGCATCATTCAATTGAATTAATTAATCATGTGATGATTAAACACAAGATAACATTAAGCATAAAGAAAAATCAGCATATATTCTCAATAATTAGCAAAAGCAAGAAAATTTAATAGTCTCAATCCATGCAATGGGTGAAAATAATTCTATCTGAAAAGTTTAGCTAGACATAATATAAAATAAGTTCAAACTAAACATAAAACTCATGTTTATATCAGTAAAATAAGAAGAAAAGGGAGAAGAATAAGAAAAACCAAGGAAAGTTCTCAAATCTCTTTAAGAATCTTCCTCCAAACTCCCAATCTTCACTAAAAGCTCTCTTCTAAGGAGTTTTTCTTTGTGCATTGCCTCTCTTCAATCTAGAATTAGCAATTTTGGTACCCCTCTTAGGTTAAAAGGCCCCAAATTTGTCACTTTTTCAAAACAAACAAGTTTTGTTTCGCAACTTTGCTTTTGCTTTGTTATAGGGAAGCAACAACGAACACGGTCAGAAATGTCTATTTTTAGGGTGTTTTTTTACTTTTGCTTCACTGTAACGAGGCAACAGCCACTGGGAGTATCTTTAAGCTATTTCTTTAATCTTCCTTTTGAATTTGTTCTTCTTTTCCCCACTTCCAATAATTCTTCTATACTTCTACATCTTGTCCTCGTCCTCCTATAAAGAGAAGGTGTTTGTATGTGTTTAGATTAGCTTTTTTTAATAGCTTTTACGACTTACGAGGTAAATGTGTGAGAGGAGTTTTGTCTTGGGTTGAGCAAACTATGGTTTGGGATGTTGCCAAACACACACTTATGAGCTTTCTAATTTCTTCAATTTAATCAAAACTTATATACATTTAGCTCAAAATTTGATAATTGCCAAAGCATTTTCATCACATCGCATATTTCTTCATATGTATAAATTTTATGCACAGTTTGAATTTAAAATCAACAAATGTATAAGGAAAATGTGATGAAATATAAGAATTTTTAGAGAATAACACTCCCCCAAACTTAAGCTTTTGCTTGTCCTCAAGCAAATTCACACATTTGACATGAATTCATCAATTGCTTAACTAGATTGCAGATATGTTCATGTCCTCACTCATTGCTCTGAGGATCATACAAAACATGAAATTAAGAGAATATGCCAAAATGAATGCCTCATAATCTTTAAGCAAGTCTTTCAAAAATTCTCTGAGTGTGAGTGTGTGTATAGAATCAAAAGACACTTTTCCATATTTTATCTTAGTCACATGTAATTCTCCAACTCTTATACAAATTTTCAACTCTATAACTTCACTACCCTCTTCTTCATCCCTCTCTACTTATAATTTCACTCATATGATGCAAAATCAAAAAGACTTTTAGTCGTGTAATGTGGCCATGGGTTCAGAGTATTTGAATGGAAGGGAAAATGATAAAAACAAAAAATTTGAGATAAATAAAACAACTTTCCTCCTTTTCCTTTTTATCTTCTTTTCTTAAGGGTTCTTTTGCCATCCCTCGAATTTGATCTAAATTGTTTTTTTCCTACCAAGCCTTCTTCAAATTTTCTTTGCTTTTCTTTTTCTTCTTTTTTTTAGAGAGTATTGGTTTGGTTTCTATACACATTTCATTCTATATTCACAATTTGACCTTTCACACATCAAACCATTCCTTACCAACCTTTTTTTATTTATCTTAAAGTAGTGTATTTCATGGATTTTCATGCTAAGGGTTAGGAAAGTGAATTGACTTCCAAAAAAGAACATTGGTATTGGTTTTTCTATAAAGTTTCAAACATGGGGATCAAAATGGAAGAATGATAGTGCAGGTTAGCTTGAAAGGCTCAAATGCTTTTTAAAGAAATGCTTGAATCATTTTTCAAAACCATATAAGATGCACCATAAGCTTTGAAGAATTATAAAAGGGATTTGGAAATTATCTCTTTGAAAATAGATATATAAGCTAGTTTACTACAAGTTTCCTCAACAAAAATCTTCAAAATATCCTTGACTCTAATAGTGCAAGATTATGCTCAAGAAAATTCCTTAGAAACTCACTTCAAACTATAATTCAATCAACAAAGCATATTAATCAAAAATTCTTGTCAAGCATAATACTAAACAACTATCCAATCATAGGACCACTCATGCAATTCTAAACAAACAATTCATCAATTCCAAAATCTTTTCTTAACTATTTTCCAAGCAAAGGCTTAAATTGGTGAAATTTCATATATTTCACCCGTTTTTTCAATCAAACTATACATCTAAATTGCTTGTATATTCCTATGCACTCATTGTTATCATCCAAAATTTTCACAATTTTCCCTTCCCCAAACTTAAGATCAACAGTATCCCCACTGTCAACTTAAATTAAAGAAAAGGTCAATTACTACTCAAACTTGTACACACTCAGTAAGTAATATTCACGGCATTAAGTCCATAAAAAATCAAGGGTGCATCCAACAATAGCATTCACAATTGCTACCAATCATGAACAAGTCAAACAAAGGGCATCAACACCCTTATCCAAACATATCAGATTGACAGTAAAAGGGACTGACAGAGTTATCAAATGGCTCACATGATAGCCATCAGTAGCTAACACCAAAATATATTTGGTGTACGATAATAATATTGAGAATCTGGTTCTGATATCAACTCTGATACTGGTCTTTAAAACTCAACATCATTGAGTACCGTGTGGTAATCAACAATAATCCCAATAATTTGGCAATGTATCAAATTCAAAGGCACAGGAATATAGCAATTTAACCTAATTCAAAGGTAGCGGTAGGGTTTAAAATGCGTGGGGCAGGAAGAGGCGTGGGGGTGAGCAATGACTCCTCAGCAGGCTGTGGCTAGAGTTGCATTTTTATATTTGAGTCATTAATGCAGTATTTTATAAAAGATTTTGCATTAAAGAATAATAAAAATGATGTTGTAAAGATAATTGTATTACTTTCGGCCCTTAATATAATATCTCATCCGTGGTGTAAATTGCAACATGAACAAGATATTATAGTAAGGGTTGAAGGTAATAATTAATACAGGAAACATATGTTTTTGTTATTCTATTGTTGGTATTAATTTATAATACATTAGGCAGGGAATCTAGTTTTTATTGGATGCTCATTTTATATTCTTGCCAAGAAAATGATTGAGCATGCACACAATTTTAACAAGCTTGAACTAAATTTTGATTATAATATTAATAAAATTATGACATATGATCGGAGGGACATTAATTACTGGTTGTTTCTGTTTTCGTTTTAAAACCATCCCTCTATCGCAGCAGCGTCTTTCTTCACCAAACAAAAGAATGTTGAACAATAATATAAATCCCTATGCTCGGGACGAAGAAGAGGCTATTTCCCAACATAGCCGACATGCTCATATGCTTCGACTTTCACATATACAACAATGCCAAGTGCTTTAAAGCTTGATGATTGCAAGCGGAAGAAAATTAATGAAACATTTTACTTATTGACAAATGAATTTTTTTTTAAGTATTAGTAAAACCAATTCTTCTATTGAGGAGCTGCAAATATTTGAACTCAAGATAACTAAGAGTAAAGGATGTTAGTTATTAGTTAACATGAATAGGATCCAACTCTCTTTTAGTTATTGAAGAGACGTTTTGGGGGATACACACGCATAGAGAGAGAGAAGGAAGGATGTGCCTAACGAACTACTAAGCATTTACAAAACTATTAGGATCAAGTTTTTGGAAACTTCATTGGCAAAAAAAAAAAAAAGTTTATGGAAACTGAATTCTATTTTCTCCTACATTACTTTTTTCTATATTATCATTCAGTATTTGAATCGGGTGTTCGTGGCTGCCCTTTTCATTACAAGTATTTCCTCTATGACTCAAATTTGAGATCCAGAAAGATCTAACGAGGACTCAAACTTGAGACTCAGAGGAATCTTGCGGGACCTTACACCGCTAGACCAACTCTATATTAGTTCTAATATTGACTATATGTTTTTGTTTATAAACTAGAAGTTTAGGTGAGTGGGAGTTTGGTTTTTGACGGCTCACTAGGGTTAGGGTAAGCCTCTAGACTCAAAAAACGTGTACAATGGTACTTACAAAATATCAACCAACAAGGTCCTCATATCAATGAGATTTAAACCCATAATCTTTTAATTATGAGCCAACCACATCACCAAATGGACTAACCTTTGTTGGTCACATTTGACTATTAGTAAACTATTGTAATATACACAAAATATTGTGAATGTTAAGAGAGAAATGCATGGTTGTTCTATACATACTTCATTAAAAGACAAGAGAGGCTACCACTGACCTTCTATTCTACGCAGAACCTTTATATCATCCCTTATCAATGGACTCTGCAGAAAGACATCACATCCAGAATAGTCATGCGTGATGCCCAAGCCAGAGATATGCCTTCTCCACATGCCTTGATTGAGCCAAAGAACAGAACATGCACCGTACCTTCCGTACGGACACCATCGGTGTCATGTTACACAACGGGACAAAGTGTGATATAGATAGCGATACATCCAGCTTGGCAGTCTCTCATTTGTTATCCAATTCGCCCACTGATTCTCACCTTTTCCCTATATAATACTCCCTCCGGTTCTAATTATAAGATAAAGTTAATTTTTTTGGAGAAATTAAAGAAGCCAATTAAATTACTTTAGAGTGTATATATTTTTAGTATCTTTAGATTATATATTAGTTTATTAGTCAAATTAATTAGTTTGAAGAAAAAAATAAAAATAAAAATACTCTAAAGTAATTTAATTAGTTTCCTTAATTTCTCCAAAAAAATCAACTTTGTCTTATAATTAGGACCGGAGGGAGTATAAGGTTTTAGAAACGCCCATATTCTTTAAAGCAACATATAATACAAATTCTTTTAAATTTTTTAAAAGGTTAACCTGTATATGTACCTTAATGTATTTTTCTAGTAGCACTCACTTCTTAAGAGTAATTTTTAGTGTAATTTCTTTTCTTAAAGTATTTTCTCAATAGTAATGAATGACTTAAACTTTGTAATGCTGAAAAAAAAAAACTTAACGTTAAATGTAATTTAACCATTTTTAAAAATGAAAAACCCAGCTTTGAATTTGGTATGATCGAAGGAACTCTATTGCCGGGCCCAAATCATGTGTGTTGCAGTGGAGGCCCAATGAAACCGATGCCTCACTTCAACATTGCCATCTTCATTTTCCTTTGTTACTTCAATTTTCGCGGATTTTCGCAAATTGAAATTGTTGACTGTATCAATAAATTCACGCAGGAATTTAATTTCGCTCCCTCATTTTCTTTTTATCTCAGCCAAATAATACTCCCTCCATCTCTAAATGTTAGCTTAATTTCTTAAAAGAGATTCGTATCAAAATATAAGTTTGACTTCAGTTTTATCTGAACATTTAATGCTTTTTTTTTTTTTTAATTTGGCCTTTATTGATGGAATATATTTATCCTTGTTTTTTTGCATTTTTTTTAATTACATCTGGTACGGGTTGAAACTCTAGTACTCTAGTGACCATTGCGCCACTAGAAGTTGGTCATATTTTTTGTTACCAGTGAGTGGATTCATTAATTAGGTGATGCTATCTATGAGAGTGGGAGAAAGAATAGTCATTTCATTTTTTTTTCCGTTGCCACCGAATGGTCATTTCTGTGTTTTTACTTTTTAGTGAATGACTGTATATACATTGTTTTTTGGTTGCTAGTTAAAGACCCATCATATTTTAATAAAGGTACGTCTTTTGAGTTTTGCCTGCGACGCGCCTTTTTTTTCACTTGAATATTGGGGACTTTAATTCCTTACTATTATGAAAATAAGAAAAATATAAGAGATTGATATGAGGGAGATAGAGAATATTGAGAGAAAGTTGGAGGAAAAATATGGATGAGCTCTCATTCACTTCATTGTTAGTACCAATACATTGTACATGGTTTTTATTTAAAGGCATTGAACCATTAAATTATATACATATGTTACAAGAAAATAAAGATGAGCATAATGGTATTTTTTTTAGTGGAAATGAAATTCATTGCTCAAAAGTGTATGTACAGAAGGGTCGTGGTTACCACTAGCAAAAACTATCTAACAAAACAAGCAAATTAAAATACAGACAGTCAAAGTAAATGCACAATTCTGGTGAAGTCAGCTGCTTTAGCAATATGAACCGCAAAAGCCAGCGATTCATTGATAAGTCTGTGGGGCTGTATGGTTTCGTGAGCAAACAATCTGCAGTTACAGGCCTTCCATAATTTCCAACAAATGATACCAAATGAAATGCACCAGGTCTTGTTGGCAGTTGCTAGCTTTAAGTTGTTCTACAACCAATTCTGGAATGATCGTGAATTAAAAGCTTAAAACCATCAAGTTTCTCTGCAGGGATTAAAAACTTCCAGCATTTAGATGCAAATTCACATTGTCTGAGTATGTGATCAAGGTCTTCTACTTTAGTTCCACATAAACTGCATTTGTCGTCACTTGCCATGTGTCTTCTTACTCACTCTTTGTTAGTGAGGAGCTTGTTACTCAAAACAAGCAAGAGGAAGGTTCGAATTCTCTGCGGTCTAGGCCATCCCTAAGCTAGCTTCCATTGATAATTCTCATCATCCTATTTGTGAGCAGTGATCAGTTGGCATGCTGATTTGACAGTGAATCTGCCATTTCCTTCAAGATGCTAGTAGCAAATTGACTGGGGGTAGTAGCTAAAGGAGGAGTGGCTTGAGCAATATGAGCCAAAGTATCTAGGGGAAGTAGCTTGTCAAATTCGCTCCACTTCCATGCACCATTCTTGGTGACGAAGTGGTTAAGTGGCCTTTGCATTTCTAATTCACTAATCGGTTGAAAAGATAAATGGCACAAAGGCCCAAGATCTCTTATCCAGTGATCAGCCCAAAAGCGCGGTTGTTTACCATTTCCCACGGTCTACTTTAATCCAAGTTTGAAGTCTGCCCAGATGGCGGCTAGACTTCACCACAAGTGTGATGCATTTCTTATCTTGAAAGTGTCTTTTGCATCGTCCATCCAGCCATATTTAGCTTTTAAGAGCTTTAACCCATAATGCTTTATGTTGAATCTTAAGAGAAAAGGCTAGCTTCATGGGGAAGGAGGAGTTTTGAGCTTCCAAATCTTTCATCCCATAACGTACCCTGGCTTTTTGTTGGTAGAGTTGGTCCCACTTTGCTAGATGGATACCCTGGCGGTTTCCAGTAGTTCCCCATATGAATCTTCAGATTATCCTTTATATTTGGACACAAGTAGTCTTTGGAAGTCTAGTGGATTGCATGGCGTAATAGGGAATAGCCGTGAGCACTGATTGGGCTAAAGTTATATGTCCAGCAAGAGATAGGGGACTAGCTTTCCATCCAGAGAGCTTGTTATGCACTTTGTCTACAATGTGGTTGTATGTGTCACTGGTGATGCGTTCATGTAGGAGAGGAACACCAAGGTATTTTCCCAAGTTGTATGTCTTTTGAAACCTTGGCCTAGAGCATATTCTATTTGCCTCCTGAGCGCCAACATTCTTGGAAAAATATACTCTTGTTTTCGCGTCACTCACTTTGTGACTAGATGCAAGGCTAAAATCTTTTGTCAATTTACTCGAGTTAACTTGCTCGAGTTGCTGCTGTTGATTCCCAGCTGAATACGGATTCATCGCCTGTATGATCTACACACATAGCCATACCAGGCAGTTGACGCATGTCTCATCTTGAAAGATGTACATTAATGTCAAAAGGAGTGAAAAAACATTTCATACTAGTGGCGTGGACAGTGGCTCCTCTGCGAGTAGCAACTCCTCCTACTTAGCTAGCAGAGGCAGCTCCTCAACCGCAGGCTGCTCGTCCTCAAACCATTATAAACGCTAGTGTTATAACAGGCACAAGACACAAATGGCAACCTCCACATACCTGCATAGGGGGTTAGCTTAGCCTGGTGCTCAGGTCAGTCACCATCAAGCATGCAATATCCATTGACGATCGAGTTCCAAATCTCCAACATTTTTTGTTGGACGGCTGACCAACCTTGGGTAAAATAAATCACCGCCAAATAAACTGGAAAAACACATGTTAGATGATTTTAACAAGTAGGTGAAAACACAAAAGAAGCTAAAATCTAAAATCTAAATTGGAAGCAGCCAGGTAGTAGCTAGGTCAAAACGAAGCTAAAATATAAACAGCAAGCTAAAATCTACAACAAAAACTAAAAGCTACAATCATGTTAGATGATTTTAACAAGTAGGTGGAAACACAGAAGCCACAGAAGAAGCTAAAATCTAAACTGGAGCTAGCCAGGTAGTAGTTAGGTCGAAACGAAGCTAAAATCTAAATAGGAAACTCAACCAGCTGTGGCAAGGGCAGTGGCCGTGGGGTGGCGAGTGACTCCTCCTCCACGGGCATTCGCGGCTCCTCCGCTAGCCACAGGGGAGAGCTGCAGCTCCCCAAATACCTCCTGGAAGGAAAAAAAAAGAATCAAATATCTATTATAAGTTGATTTACAAGATCGGAAAGAAGACAGATTATCTACTAATAACTACACTTTATATGTTATGAGACTGCATAGGAACCCGCAAGCAGATACTGGATCGACCCTAGCCTAGCTCTGATATCGGCTAATAATATGATTTTAAATATGAGTGATATAGGCGGTGGGGCATCAATTAGTTAATTGATTCCTTAATACATAAAATATTAATTTTTCAGCCAATATATATCATTATTATATTTCTCAATCGATTAATGGCAAGTTAATTATTGATCCCAAACTATTAGCCTGTAACTATCGTTATTACCACTATCCAGAACCTAGCTCTGATACCATCTCTAATACTAGTTTTTGATATTGGCCCTAATAAATCAGATTCCTAAGAGTCATAAATCTGCAGATAGCTGGCTGTAACACCAAGCCACATGCGGTGAGAATGTTTGATTTATTTATTCCCCTTACGCCCCATAGGGGGTTAGCTTAGCCTGGTGCTCAGGTTAGTCACTATCAAGCATGCACTATCCATTAAGGATCGAGTTCTAGATCTCCAACATTTTTTGTTGGACGGATGGCCAAACTTGGGTAAAATAAATCACCGCCAAATAAACTGGAAAAACACATGTTAGATGATTTTAACAAGTAGGTGAAAACACAAAAGAAGCTAAAATCTAAAATCTAAATTGGAAGCATCCAGGTAATAGCTAGGTCAAAACGAAGCTAAAATATAAATAGCAAGCTAAAATCTACAACAAAAACTAAAAGCTACAATCATGTTAGATGATTTTAACAAGTAGGTGGAAACATAGAAGCCACAGAAGAAGCTAAAATCTAAACTGGACCTAGCCAGGTAGTAGTTAGGTCGAAATAAAGCTAAAATCTAAATAGGAAACTCAGCCGGCTGTGGCGAGGGTAGTGGCCGTGGGGTGGCGAGTGACTCCTCCTCCACGGGCATTTGTGGCTCCTTTGCTAGCCACAGGGGTGAGCTGCAGCTCCCCAAATACCTCCTAGAAGGAAAAATAAAGAATCAAATATCTATTATAAGTTGATTTACAAGATCGGAAAGAAGACAGATTATCTACTAATAACTACACGTTATATATTATGAGACTGCATAGGAACCCGCAAGCAGATACTGGATCGACCCTAGCCTAGCTCTGATACTGGCTAATAATATGATTTTAAATATCAGTGACATAGGCGGTGGGGCATCAATTAGTTAATTGATTCCTTAATACATAAAATATTAATTTTTCAGCCATATTATATTTCTCAATCGGTTAATGGCAAGTTAATTATTGATCCCAAACTATTAGCCTGTAACTATCATTATTATCACTATCCAGAACCTAGCTCTGATACCATCTCTGATACTAGTTTTTTATATTCGCCCTAATAGATTAGATTCGTAAGAGTCATAAATCTGCAGATAGCTGGCTGTAACACCAAGCCACATGCGGTGAGAATGTTTGATTTATTTATTCCCCTTATGCCTCATAGGGGGTTAGCTTAACCTGGTGTTCAGGTCAGTCACCATCAAGCATACAATATCCATTGACGATCGAGTTCCGGATCTCCAGCATTTTTTGTTGGACGGCTGGCCAACCTTGGGTAAAATAAATCACCGTCAAATAAACAGGAAAAACACATGTTAGATGATTTTAACAAGTAGGTGAAAACACAAAAGAAGCTAAAATCTAAAATCTAAATTGGAAGTATCCAAGCAGTAGCTAGGTCAAAACGAAGCTAAAATATAAACAGCAAGCTAGAATCTACAACAAAAACTAAAAGCTACAATCATGTTAGATGATTTTAACAAGTAGGTGGATACATAGAAGCCACAGAAGAAGCTAAAATCTAAACTGGAGCTAGCCAGGTAGTAGTTAGGTCGAAATGAAGCTAAAATCTAAATAGCAAACTCAGCCAGCTGTGGCAAGGGCAGTGGCCGTGGGGTGGCGAGTGACTCCTCTTCCACGGGCATTTGTGGCTCCTCCGCTAGCCATAGGGGTGAGCTGCGGCTCCTAAAATACCTCCTGGAAGGAAGAAAAAATGAATCAATTATCTATTATAAGTTGATTTACAAGATCGGAAAGAAGACAGATTATCTACTAATAACTACACTTTATATATTATGAGACTGCATAGGAACCCGCAAGCAGATACTGGATCGACCCTAGCCTAGCTCTGATACCAGATAATAATGTGATTTTATATATTATGCTAGGGTCGATCCATTTTAGATAATAATGGATCGACCCTAGCATCAATTAGTTAATTGATTCCTTAATCCATAAAATATTAATTTTTTAGCCAATATATATCATTATTATATTTCTCAATTGTTAATGGCAAGTTAATTATTGATCCCAGACTATTAGCCTGTAACTATCATTGTTACCACTATCCAGAACCTAGCTCTGATACCATATCTAATACTAGTTTTTGATATTGGCTCTAATAGATCAGATTTGTAAGAGTCATAAATCTGTTGATAGCTGGCTGTAACACCAAGCCACATGCGGTGAGAATATTTGATTTATTTATTCCCCTTAGGTGCCCTACCACATCTCCCTGTCAAGAAGAAAAGAAAAGAAAAGTAAGAAAGAGAAAGGAAAAAAAAGACTATAGAAGATAAATAGTATAAGAACCTCAGCTGACAGTGACACGAGTTGTGCTACTGAGGTGGCAGCATCTCCCTGTCAAGAAGAAAAGGAAAGGAAAGAAAAGTGAGTAGGAGAAAGGAATAAATAAATAAAGAGTACAAAACGATACAGTATAAGAAGAACCTTAGATAGTAATGACTTAGGTTAGGCAGGGGCTCGGGGACCTCCTCATCTTGCCAGGGTTGTTGTTGTTGATTTCCAGAAGTTGGATTCAAGGCCTTCGTGATTATCGCACATAGCCCTACCAGCCAGTGGATCAATGACTTGTCCTGATAGATAAACATCAATGGTAGAAGGATTGAAAAAAAATGCAGAAACATGATGAGTGATGCTCTGATCAGATTCTTCAAAAGTTGCTCCTTCTCCCTCCCATGAAATAGTACCACCTACTTCTGATACCAGCTCTGATACCAGTTATTAAAGTGCAGTATCCAGAACCTGGCTCTGATGCTAGTCTTTGATACCGAGTTTGATAGATAAGCATTTGCAATAGAGTCACGAATCCACAATAGTATTTACTTGTTAGTTGACTATAACATCCTAGCGTCTCATCCTCAATCTTATCCTCTTTAGGGACCCATCACCCTTCATGTGTTAAACATATCGAGAGGGGAGGTATCCAAGCCCTATAAGGTGTCTTTCGTTCCCCTCACCAGCCGATATGGGACATAACACTTCAATTATACCTAAGACATTGGCCCACATCGATCCGAGCTTGGCTCTGATACCAATTATAATATCTTAAACCTGACTCTGATACTAATTGTAACATTTCAATGCCTCACTTTTAATATTATTCGCCTTAAGGCCCTGTCTGCCTCACGGCTTTAAGAGGGCTGAGCATGTCACCCACGGCCTAGTGAAAAATTGCCCATTTTTGCCTGCCCAATAAAGGCCCATAGCATGCGAGTGTGTACACTAACAGAACGGGCTACGGGCACACCCTCGGGTTGTCCATGCCCGTCCATTTATGTGTATATATTTAATATTTATTTAAGTATAAAAGATAATGTAATTCTAAAGGATAAATTTTTAAGTGAGATAAATGATATAATTATATATATCTCATGAATCAATGATTATATATTATGATTATGTTTCATAAATCAGAACCATGATCATAATATAGAGTTTTTATATATAAGCTAAAGTTTATATATAAGCTAAAGTTCTATATATAATATTATAAATTGCTCTTACTCTAAAGATTTTATCAAATTTTGATTAAAGATTAATTAAATTATTAAATAAATTATCTCATAAGGATTGTGGTTCTTTAATAATTATTAGTGTTTTTAGCAATTTATATTGAGAAATTAGTAACAGCAAAACAATAAGGTAAAGATGCATTAACGGGTAGCTCATGCCCATTTTAGCCCACACGGATTTAGCCCAGCCCATTTATCATGGGCATGAGTGGGCTTTTGACTGGCATGGGCCATTGCAAAATAAATGGGCGGGTCACGGGCAGACTATTAGGCGGCCCATATAACCCATTGCTTAGCCCTAGTTTTAAGACACATCGAGAGAGGAAGGTATACAAGCATTTATAAAGCGTCTTTCGTTCCCCTTCCTAGCTAATGTGAGACAGTGTTATGTAAGGATCTAGTTTTTATCGGATGATCATTTTATATTCTTGCCCGTAAAATGATTGAGTATGCATAAAATTTGAACAAGCTTCATTAACATGAACTAAATTTTGATTATAATATTAATAGAATTAGGACATATTATCGGAGGGACATTAATCAATGGTTATTTCCTGAAGATTTTGTTTTCATTTGAAATCCATCCCTTGTCGTAGCAGCTTCTTTCTTCACCAAATCAAAGAATGTTGAACAATAATATACATCCCAACGCCCTAGACGAAGAAGAGGTTGTCTCCTATCATGGCCGACATGCTAATCTACTTTGACTTTCACTTACACAACAATACTAAGAAGTGTTTTAAAGCTTGCCGATTGCATGCATAAGAAAATGAAACATTTACTTATTGACAAATTAATATTATTTATAAGTATCAGTAAAACCAATTCTTCTATTGGGATGCTACCGATATTACAATTTATATTTGAATTCAGATAACTAAGAGTAAAGGATGTTGGTTATTAGATAACATAAATAGGTTCCAACTCTTTTTTAGTTACTGAAAAGGCATTTTGGGATATATATATATATATATTGTGAATTTCGAAACCGAAATCTATGGAGATAGGGGATGACTGATCTTTACTTCGGCGTGAGTGTTTTCCGGTAGAGCATCCCAGTCAGTAACTCGTATGGGTGTCGTACTACGTTGCAGTAAACATTTTACATCTAACACACGCAGCGTGGCTACACACCAGTTAGACTATTTTGGTGGGGTTTTACATAAATTACTTTTCTTTTACAATGGCACTGGGGTTTTACATAAATTACTTTTCTTTTACAATGGCACCACCACCTTGAATGAAACTAGATGCTTCACAATGATTAAGAAATTAATTATTGGTTGTTCATGTAAAAAAGAGATAAATCTTATACTAAATCTACTTAAAGTTATGAGTCTTACAAGATATATGTATCAATACATGTCAGATATATCTAAACTCTCTTTCAACATTTTTAATATTTTTTTCTAAATTACATGCGGGATCGAGCTCGCGACCTCCATTTATAGGTGAGCATCTATATCATTAGGCTACAAAGCCATTAGTATATTACCAATATTTTGAAACCACCGAAGAGGCTGTAATTAGGATTTTAATTCTCACCTAGCAGTAACATTAGAGAACCGATCGAACATGGCAGTTCCAAAATGTATTTCAATAGAAACGTCTTGTTTCTCTTTTGTGTCACCATCATCATCAGTATTATTTACTTCTTCACGATCATGATGATTATCAGAAGCAAAAGTTGGGGGCTTGGTCTCTATCTCGGTCTTGGTCTCAACTTTTGCTTCTAAATAAGCTTCTTGAAGTTGTAAAGTGTACTCCAAATTCCACAACACATCTCCCATTGAAGGCCTATCAACTCCATAGTCAGCTAAACACTTCTCAGCTACCTCAACAAACTTGTTTACTGATTCAGGGTCACATGTTCCTACAAGTAAAGGGTCCATAACTTTCTCAATAAGGCCTTTTTTCTTACATTGCAATGCCCAATCAGCCAAATTCACTTGTTCTCTAGGCAATTAAGGGTTAAGAGGAGCCCTTGCACAAAGTGCCTCTAATAACACTACCCCAAATGAGTACACGTCAGATTTATGTGTTAACTGCTGCAATCTGAAGTACTCTGGGTCTAAGTATCCGAAACTACCCTTCACTGCTGTGATGACATGGCCTTGGCCCATTAGGCCATCCTTAGAAAGCCCAAAATCAGCTACCTTAGCTGTGAAGCTATCATCAAGCAAAATATTGGTGGTCTTTACATCACGATGGATAATACCTTGTGTAGTGCCAGTATGAAGATAATGAAGTCCGCGTGCTGCTCCAATACAAATTTCCAACCTTTGCTGCCATGTCAGAGGAGGCAAGTTCTTACCGTACAAATGATTCCTCATTGGTCCACTCGACATGTACTCATAAACCAATATCATTTCACCATTTTAATCGCAATAGCCAATTAAGGATACAAGGTGTTTGTGTCTTAGTTTGGACAACATTTGAATTTCTGTTTGGAATTCGTTGATTCCTTGCTCGGATTCTGAGTTTCCTCTTTTAACAGCGACCTGAGTTCCATCATCAATCATACAAAGATAAACGTTACCAAATCCACCAACACCGATTATGGTTTTAGGATCCCAGTTCTTGGTTGCTTCTTGTAATTCTACTAGAGAGAAATATTTGCCTAAGCCTGCTGGTGAGCTCAAGTGGGAACCTGATGACTTGTTGCTACCCATAAAGCTTCCATCGCCTGTTCATTTTTTTAAAAAAATTAAATCCATAAATGTGGATTCAAGCAATGCAGGATCACAAGAACAACTAAGGTGTTGTTTGGATTAACAATGACAAAAATGACTTTTATTTCAACCTACTTTTGCGAGGTGAGGGTTGGGATAAAAGTTAATTAATCTAAAGTGATTTATGTTTGAACAAAATTTTATAAAAAAAATTCAGTTTCACATAAATTTGTTTAGATAGAATGTTGAAAATTCAGTTTAAGAATGTTTAAATATGAAGAAAAGTTAAAAGCTAAAACATAGAACTCATGAAAAGTCGGTTAGCCCATAAGCCATGACAAACAATTTCTTGGACCTAGTTTAGGAGTTTATCAGTGTTATTATGACAGCCATCGTTCAAATATAGTTTCAACATAATAGATTTAAAATTTTCAACTGATGATTTTTAAATTAAAAAAAAAAATCATTTTTTTAAAAAACAGATAATTAGGAATAAAAGTAAAAAAACTATATCTTTTTTAATAGAATTTTTTCCTATGTTTATATACATGGATCCCTTTCCCCCTACAATCAATCTAAATATTTTGTTATTTCATTATTTTTATTTTTTATTTTTTGACATGAAATTAGTAAACTTCCATTTCATAGCAAAAGAAATTTTTAATTAATCATGCAAATTGTCCTAATCCATAAGGTGATTGATCATTTAATATCTCTTGTAGAACTGATCAAATATAAGTTAATTAACTCATATAATCGCGGGTTAATTTGTTTGATGAAGACGTACCTGCATGAAGAGGAAGTAACCATGAAGAGAAGCTCTTTCTTCTCTCCCAGTCTTGAGGCCTCTTGTGCCACTTGACGACCATGGCTCCTAGACCTACAAATGCTCCGAACATCATGGCGAACCCAACCGTCGCAACCGCCGTACGGTTTTTTGATCCGTCGGCTTCCTTACTGCCGTCGACCCCAAATTCTCCATCCAAGCTATTAACTGAATTGCTCATCTTCATCACCTCAATTCCGTTCATAATCGCATTTTCCGAATTCGCTGGTCCAATCTGAACCGTTAACCCTTCTGTCATCAATGAAGCATTCACCACAATGTCTTTGTAATACGGTACCGCGAGAGCTCCGTTAATAGCCGACAGATCCAAATTAGAAACCGCCATTTTCTGATTCACATAAACGTTGAAGTAGAGCTCGTTGAGGCCTTTCGACGCGATGTCGCAGAAATGTAGTCTGATTAGGTAGCTAAAAGAATTGTCCACATCGAATTTCCATGTGATGTTGAAATTTGTGTTCATCACATTGTCGGCCATTTCGGTGGCGGAAGCGTATACGGTTTGTGGCGCGATTAGAGGAGAAACTGATGGGTTATTGGGGAATCTGATGGCGTCTGTAGCTACAGAGACGCTCTTCGCCGCGTTAATGCTGGCGAGGAAAGGCTGATCGGAGACCCAAACCCTACCGAGCGTGTCGTTCACAGAGGTGATCAGAGATCCGCCGTTGTTCAATCTGTACAGTGGCTGGAAAGCGTAGGAGGTCAGGCCGTTGAAGTCGCCGACGGGGAACAGAGCAGATCCTTTGTCGGCGATCAAGATGTTAGGAGCTGAAACGACTTCAATAACATTGATGAAAGCAGCAGAATTCTTCAAGGGAAGAAACGAAATGGTGAATTGTGCTTCAGTTGCGTTTATTAGGTATTCCTTGAGGATAGGGTTGCTGTTATTGTTCACATTGAAGTTATGAAGCAGAACATATTTGTTTGCATTTACTGAGAATGAAGCTTTCTGAAGATCAGAGACATTGTTTTTTAGAGGATAGAAATGTAGACGAACCCAATGGAAGCCTGGTTGACTCAAATTGAAGGTGTATTTAGCTTCATCTTTGAAAATCCTCGCGCTTGAGTAAATTGGGGAGGAGACATTGGCATCATTGGCTGCGACTTTATAGTCATCTTTGGCTTGTAACAATGAACTGGTTTGTGATTCTGATTGGAATTTTCTTCCATCTGAGACTTCGGTTGTGTTATCTGAACCACAATCAATGAGGAAGTTATCTTTGGGAGTGAAGGTGTCAGATGAAGATTGTGAGAAAGCAATGGAAGAGAAGGAGAAGAAGATAACCACCAGGAGGACAACCATTGAAGGTGACATCGATGGCTTGGAGGAAAGAAGAATTTGCAGCTACTTTATGGATTTTCTTTCTTTGTTCTCCATATCCTCCTGATGAGGATGAGGAGGATTTAATTAGAATCAGACAGAACAAGGGACCTTGCAAAAAAGGGAAGCCGTCTTTTAATTTGTGTCTTGAACAGTTACATTTTGTTTTGCATTATTTCCAGATTTTGATTGGAATTGGAGAAAAATGGTGACAACTCTGTTACAAGAATTTGGTTTCCCAGTTTTTAGGCAAAGAATTTGGCAAGACTCGATCTTAGGTGGTTTTGTAAACTCAAGTGCATTCTCTTGCCCTCTTTTAGAATTTACCAAGGAGAGAATGAGTCAAATTTTAGTAAAACCAATTTCATTTAAACTAATTGAATTGAACAACTTCCTTCTCCAGCAAGGCAAGGCAATAACGAATTTTGTTTGTTTAAATCATAGGTTTAAATGACAGTGAAATATTGACAACTTACTAAATCTGAATATATCTGGTGTAAACCTTTCTGGTTCATTATTTTGATAAGTATGTGATAGTTTCCCAACAAGAAGCCTGTGGAATGTATGTTTCAGAGTTTCTGAATTAAAAAGTAGGCGGAACAGGACAAATACGAAACGATTTAATTAAAATAGTAAAAAAAAATTAAATTATCTATTATAAATCAGTTTTTTTAAAAAAAAATTAGGTTTACAAAAATTATTAAATTAATTTAAAAGAGAACTTGATTTTAGTTTCTTTTTTAAATGATCGTTTCACCTAAAAAATAGGTGGTAATTTGTAACACTAACTTGCGTTCAAAAAAATTGCAAACACAAAATCTTAATTTATTTTTCGGTTTTTCCCATGAAAAATGGAAGCCCGCACAAGAAAAAAACTGCACAAGAAAAAGTTTTTTCAAATTCAGAAATAAAATTGCAGCCTATGAAAAGAAAGGAAGTCAACCATCAATGACACTGATCTAAATGTATATTGAGATGAAATAGTGTTCATTTGGATAATTTATTTTTGGGTAATAAGTGCTTATAAATCGTGATTTACAGTGTATGAGGTAAGTATGGAGAGGAGTTTTATCTCAATTTACGTAATAAGTGCTTATTGACCCCCAATAAACAATACCAAACATACACAATCTTCTGCACACGCAAGGAGGCTTGTTCAAAATGTTGGGTTTGGATTCAACTTCCACTCCCAAAATTACCTATACATGATTGTTATTATCGAGCACAAATGACGGTTATGAATGACATATGAAGGCAAAATGTGCTAGCTAAGCAATCATGTAATTAATTGTTTGGATTTTTTTTTTTACTTTTTTTCTTTTTTGAAAAAACTTGCTCATAAGTAATTTATCAATTGTGTATCAGAAGTTACAGAATATCTTCAACCAAATTGAACGAAGGATTCAGTCCAAAAAAAAAAAATTGAACGAAGGATGATTTCTGTCGGAGATGATACTGGTAAGCTCGCCGTGATAGTTCCTAACGTTTTTTTTTTTTTTTTTTTTTGCAAAGCCACAATGTGCCGTTACGGTTATTGTCTTTTTGTCTCCGATCAACCCGCCACAAGAAAAATTTAATATTACTTTAGATTTTAGATTTTAATTATAAGATAAAATTGATTTTTTTTAAGAAATTAAAGAAAATAAATAAGTTACTTAATCGTATCGTATGTTATGTATCTTTAAATTATATATTAATTTATTAGTCAAACTAATTAATTTAAAAAAAAATAGAAATATAAATACTTTAAAATAATTTAATTAATTTCCTTAATTTCTCTAAAAAAAATTAACTTTATCTTAAGAGGGAGTACTAAATTATTTTTTTAAAACAACAACGTAAAAGATAATTACCGCCGCTTTCAAAAGTATATCATATCACTTTGATTTTGTTTTTTCCCGGTAGGTTTCTTGTTCAAGCGGCAACCTCCAACCTGATTCATTTTATAGTCGGAAGTTGATGCAATTGCTTTCTTCTCTGGCGTAGCTCAATTTCAGGAATGGCTAATGAGGCTGAGGAAACTGAACGACGTCGCGTAGCTGTAACTGAGTATCGTAGGAAGCTCCTCCAGCATAAGGAACTCGATTCCAGAGTTCGTGCAGGTCCAACATCAAACCCTAACTCCTTCCCTCTTTCTTTCACCTTCCCCTTGATTTTCTCTCTTTGTATTACCGAATGAATTCCTCATTGAGATTAATGCAATCTAAACGGGTTTTCACTTGAATTGAAATTGATTCTGCTTGGAGTGACTTCTTTTTTCCATTAGTTTGTTCTTTCTTTTTTCTAATTTCGGTTGCATTAGATTTCTGTTATCAGTATTCCATTTCAACTATTAAGTATTAGCGCATATATCATGATCACCCACCGTAGCTGGGGACTAAGTTTATGACAGGACTTTAGCTGAAAAAACTTAAGAGCTATTTTGCTTAGCTGCTTTAGTGATGGTTATGTTAACGTTTCTTTTTGCTAATTTGATTTTTCGATTTCAACTGTACTCAGTTAGAGAAAATTTGCGGGCAGCAAAGAAGGATTTCTCTAAAACTGAAGATGATCTGAAGTCCCTGCAGAGTGTTGGCCAAATCATTGGCGAAGTTCTGAGGCCTCTTGACAATGAACGCTGTATTTTAATTTCTTCTGCATCTATCTGTATCAATTCCCAAGTTTTGTGTGTTTATGAATTCAAAATTATATGTAGCTGTTTAGGTGTTACATACTTTTGCTGGATTGGGAACCCATTCATTCTGTCAGATTTAGGATCTCTCTTGAACAATTTTTTCGATTACATCTATATCTTCTGTTCTCTCCCCAAGTTTTGACAGTCATGAAGTAGTAACGCTTATAATCGGAATTGTTTCAGTGATAGTCAAAGCAAGCAGTGGGCCTAGATATGTGGTTGGCTGCCGCCATAAGGTTGACAAGGAGAAGCTAACAGCAGGCATTCGAGTGGTGCTTGATATGACTACTCTAACCATCATGAGGGCTCTACCCCGTGAAGTATTTCAACAACTACTATTGGACTGTTTGTTGTCATCCTACATGCAATTCTAAATTCTTGGCTTGTTTACCTTTTTCTTTTTTCATATGTGCCAGGTTGATCCAGTTGTATATAATATGCTTCATGAAGACCCTGGCAATGTTAGTTACTCTGCCGTTGGAGGGCTTTCAGATCAAATTCGAGAGCTTAGGGAATCAATAGAACTGCCTTTGATGAATCCTGAGCTGTTTCTAAGGGTTGGCATCAAACCACCCAAGGTATGGGCATGCTGGAAATAGTTGAATCGCTTAGGACGTTGTTAAAGAAAAAGAATTGATTAATTTTGTTTTTTTACAGGGTGTTCTTCTTTATGGCCCTCCTGGAACTGGAAAGACATTATTAGCCAGAGCAATAGCAAGTAATATAGACGCGAACTTTTTGAAGGTTTGACTTCGTTCTCTTTGCTGTGTGCACGAAATGCTTGACATGTGGCCTTCTAGAAAAAACTTGTCCTGTTAATTGAAAATTTATTGTTGTTCAGGTTGTATCTAGTGCCATCATTGATAAATATATTGGCGAAAGTGCAAGATTGATTAGGGAAATGTTTGGATATGCACGTGATCATCAGGTAAAAACTTCCCTCGCATTAAACATGCTTCCTTAGATGCCTCTATTAAATTGACTTCAACAAATACCACCACTTTGTTTAGCCTTGCATCATATTTATGGATGAGATTGATGCCATTGGTGGACGCCGTTTCACCGAGGGAACAAGTGCTGACCGGGAAATTCAAAGAACACTCATGGAGTTGCTGAATCAGCTTGATGGGTTTGATCAGCTTGGAAAGGTAATTATCTGCTCGAATTAGTTCATAATTTTTTGAAGATTTGCAAGTGGTGAAACAATTCTGTCTATTTGCATATATTAGGATGTGATTAAATATGGACGAAAAATGTAGGTTAAGATGATTATGGCTACAAATAGACCTGATGTGCTTGACCCAGCACTTCTTCGACCTGGCCGACTTGATCGTAAAATTGAAATTCCATTGCCAAATGAGCTATCAAGGATGGAAATCCTCAAAATTCATGCTGCTGGAATTGCAAAACATGGGGAAATTGATTATGAAGCAGTTGTTAAGCTTGCTGAGGTAGATCTTAAGAATCCCTGTTCATTTCCAATCTTCACAACTTTTAAAATCCTTTGCCTAATGATTTCATGTATTTAATTGACTTCAGGGGTTCAATGGTGCGGATCTTCGAAATGTTTGCACTGAAGCTGGGATGTCTGCTATCCGTGCAGAACGCGACTATGTAATTCATGAAGATTTCATGAAGGTAATGACTTTTCCACTTCAAAAGTCTAGTTAGATTCATAATGTTGTTGTCGTGAATGGAATGATAATGTTCATTTGGTTGCTTACTGGCTTTTCATTAGCTAAATTGTAAAATCTGTAATCTACTGTTTATCGTTCACAATAAAGCAAGCATGTTTAATCAGAAAATCAAAACTTCCTTGTTGCATCAAAACTCTGGCCTGAAATAATCTTGGCTGGATTCGCCTGGGTTTGAAGATAGGAACTGTGCTTAGTTACTGAGCCCCCACCCCCCGTTTTTTTTTTGAAGCCCTCATGATGTTACCTTTGTTTTTGTCTTTATTTCAGGCTGCGCGTAAACTAAATGAAGCCAAAAAACTAGAATCTAGTGCCCATTATAATACTGATTTCGGGAAGGATTGAAAGCTTTGTTGCTCGTCTTTCATTACCCAAACACTTGCGGAGCAGGGGGAGGAATATTTATTATTGTCGGGCCTCGTCCTGCCACATCCGGACAAGGCTCCCCCAGGCCTAACCAATTCTCTTCGGCCTTGCATTCTGCCCTAAATTGTATGATATTTTCATTATATTTCCATTTGTTCTCTCTTTCAATTTCAAGTAAAGGAAGAAGTTCCTTGTTTATGTTCGTTATTATTTGATAGTTAAGTCTGTTTTACCTCTGAGCATTGCGAATTCGCCAAATCCTACAGCTAACAAAGCTGCATAAATATTTCTTCAATTTATTAAATAAACGCCAATCAATTGTTTCCACAACATACTTCTACAACAAACGTCTAAAAGATGAATGCTAGTTTCTCCGCATAATCTTCCTTGGGAGGTCCACTTACATTCAATCCACGGTCTCCGGTCTTTGAACGGTATCACCTCCATTGTAATGATTCTAGTGCTTGTAGATGAATCTGTTCGTCTCCAGCTGCCAGAACATTAAAACCTGGCACATGCAACTCTTAGAAATGATAATAAAAGCTTGATCAAGTTAAATAAGGGGGTGGAGCTTACATGGCTTTATCAGCTCATTTATTTGGTGGCAAGAATAAAATTAAGCAAGAAAGGAACAAAAAAAAATTGAAGGGTTCCAAAGGGTAAAATTCAATGAGCACATACTTCTTGCAGATGAAGTTGGAGAAGCTTCCCAATAGAGTTCATCGCCTTTCCAATCAGTTATGACACCTCCAGCGCCTTCAATAACGGGAATCAAAGCAAGAAAATCATAGGGCTGAAACACAATTTAAGTTAAAACTAAGTTTGATTATCCAAAAGAAACAAAGCAAAAGTAAGATTAAGCTTCAGTACGCATGGGATGGCTTTTCCATACGAGACTTAAAAGCGAATTGAAATTATTAGACTGCTTCGGTCCTAAGTGTAGGACCAAGTTTGTAATGTTGCACTACAAACTAGATCCTACATTTAGGACAAGAGGTAGTAACATTGTGGGCTCCATATATTAAGGGACTTAAAATGCCTGTATACTTCCTCACAGAACTTACCATTTACCTCAAATAGAGACATTCAAATAATGAGATACGGCACCTGTTTATTGTTTCAATCATCTCTCTGTTAAGCATGTAAATAAAAGAGAAATTTTGTTTCTTGTCCAGAAGTGTTAAATAGATTCAAAAGTCAAAGGGGATGACACAGTTTTGCGAACCTTCAGACCGGACTCAACAACAAGATCTACAAAGCCAGAAGCCAGAAGTGCATATGCATAGCAGTCGCAACCATATAACGGAACTTTAACCTGTTAATCATCAGAAAACCAGGGGAAAAAATGAATAGCTGAATGTCAACGAAAATTCACGTCTCAAAGGGTGCCATGGATAACATGCATGGGTGATAGAAATGACTTGTGTAAAAGGTGGAGTAAACTATACAATATATGATAAAAATGAAAAAGCAAGTGGATTATTGTCATACAAAACACTGATAATTGATTCAGTAAAAAGTACAGAATCAATTTTGCTAGGGAAACAAATCGTATGTCTCATACTGAATTATGACTACGTATTTCATTTTCCCAAACATTCATTTTAAGATGAAGCAACAATGCTATGTGCCACCTTGTTTCTAACACGAACAAATGCCTCTTCAGCATCTCCACTGAATAGATGTGGACTTGTGGTGTACCTGAATAGCGAAAATTCTGCTATCAGTTGACTTTTCATCTTACATATATTATCTGAAAAAGCTGTGGATAAAAGATAAGTAACGACTCTTTTATTTCAAGAATCCCCTCTTGATCAAGAAACCGCTCATAAAAAGAATTTCACTAAAGAAAAGAAGACAGCATACAAGTACGCATGAGAAAGATTTGCACAAGAACGTGAGGAGACTTCCTGTCCATTCAGCTTAGTTTTCTTTCCAGATATCCCAATCCATCTTTCTCTTAATACAGGCTGATCAATTATGCCAAGGATCTGATGGAAAGAAACCGCACTTAACGGAAAGTTTACAACTCAAATAACTCCAGATGATGCCAAAATATATATAACTACAAAAATTCGTGACGACGCCTATATAGACATATAATAAGACATTCACCTTCATTCTCATTTCCTTCATTTCCACATCATTATGAATGAAGAGAAAAGCTCAGATAGATTTGCAATGACAAAGAAATGATGAAGAAGATGGTGAAGTATCTGATTTGTCTTCATTATTGGAAAGAAAATATCAAGAAATGTGTTGTAAAACTTTATAATGGGCAAAAGAAAATGCAACTCTTCCATTCAGACAAAAGCAACCAAGTACAAGAGATCCTTACAGGTTTACCATTTAGTAGAAGGGCGATGAGCGTACCAAATAAGGGTTTCCCTGAAAGGCATGCAAAACAAGACGACATGATGAAATTTTATAACTCCATAACAATAATAAGAATTTAGTTATCATTAAAGAAAATTACCGGTGATAAAGCTTTTTGTCCCATCAATAGGATCCAAAACCCAAACATAGTCTGCACTACCTTCTTTACACCTCCACCCTTTTTCCTCTCCATAACTGCATTTTTGTGAAAAATTCAGTCACGTACTTTAGTACTCATTGCTGAACCTACCATCCCATTGATAGTTACGAGTCGTTAAGTTGCAAACGAATCTCAGTAAAACCATTTAAACACGCACACCGACACTCATCATAGGATTCCGGTTATTACTCTTATCATATGAGAATGCAGGGAACACTTCTACATTTCACTAAGCGATAAGAGTAAGTCGCTTCAGTCAAGTAGGCATATATACATAGGGCACTAAGAAAAAGGAAGGGCAAAGATATATTAAACCAGTTACATCGCATGAGAAGGGCAATGCTCAAGAATGATGGAAACCATAGCCTCCTCAGCAGATTGATCCGCGATTGTCACAGGACCTGCAGATATCAAGAAAAAATGAGACGACATCATCCGAAAAATAGACTGAAAATTATTTTAATTTCTCTTGAAAATCAATTAAAATTCCGAGTCTCTCAAAATTTGAAAAATACTCGAAACCTCTCAACATTTGCTAAAATACTAGTTCGGATAGGAAAACAGAAGAACCACATATAACTCCATTCCAAAAAGGAAGAAAATAAATCCTCAAATCCTTGCGCATACAACTTACTGGAATCATCTTTATCAAGAATATCGATTTTCTGTCTGAAATACTTGCGAATAACTTGGCCGGCGGCGTCGGCGACCTTGTTCCCTACGTCAGCTAATCGATTGATTTCGGACTCATTTATTCCGAAGGGGAAGGAGTGGCCTCCGTTGGTGAGCTTAGAGCCGGAGGCCATTGCTGTGGGGGAAGGAAATTTGAGTCGAACAGAAGGAACGGAGGCGCGATTCGAAGAAAAAGAAGAGGAAGACGAAAATGTAGTGTTCAGAGAAAGAAGGCGGGCCTGAGAGAACATTGGAGCAAAACACAGACGAGAGAGGCAGCGAAAGTAAGAACCGAGGAGGAGGAAATTGAGCCGAGATGTGAGGTGAAGCCGATCGGAAAAAACTGGCGCTAAAGTGAATAATCCAGTTGAGTTGACCAGACAATAGGCTTCACGTCTTGAACTAGCCCGCGAGGTTTGGGTTTTTGTGGCCCATGTTCAAAGACACTGTTCAGGTTTTTAGACATTTATTTTTTGTTTTCGCCAAAGTTCAGTGTTTTATGCGTAAATATAACTATAATGTTGGCAAAAAAACATGTATATCTAATAAAAATAAAGAAAAAAGAGAATAAAACACTACTTGACATTTAAAATTTTAAATCAGTTTTGTTGTCTATAATAATATTGGTATTAACTATAAAAAATATAACAACTAATTTTAGTAAGAAATCACTGAGTTGGGCTTTTGGAATTGTAGTGGTATTTTCTTATCTTTTTTTCTTAATATAAAAGAATGCATTGTACCAAATATATATATAAGAATACTAAATTAAATAAACTGTCCTTAATTCAAATGCTACCAAGTTTGTTATTATTTTTTTATTTTTTATTAATTCAATTCCATATTTTTCATATAATGTTAAAGTATACTCTTAATCCTTTAATTTTTAAATGACGTATACTTTTAGCCCCTTAGCTTAATAAAATATATATTTTATCTTATATTTCTCACACCATTAATGTTACTAATAGAAAATATTGAAGCAACAAACTCAACTATACAACTGCAAAGGCATATCTAGGTTTTAATTTTTTTAATATAATATATTTAGATTATTAAACTAAAATAAACTGACAAATTGCTATAAATGAAATCAAGGTTTTGATATTTAAATTATTAAATTAATATATTTAAATTATTAAACTAATAAATCAATATTTTAATATTAATTTTTCATTAGGTTTTTAATATTTTTTAATTTATACATATTTTAAATTTAAGATTAATCGCATTTAATTATACCGTCAAGTTTACATAGTCATGGCTCGAATTTACTGCGTCAACATTTTTTATTAACAACATTAACGGTGTTAAAATTATAGGACCATAAGTATACTTAATAAAATTAATGGACCAAAAGTATACCTCAAGTAAATTTAAAAAACTAAAAATATACTTTAATCCTTAAAAAATTATTTTTTATTTTCATAGTTGTTTCACATTTATAAAAAATAATAATATTTCAAATTTCTTTCAAAAATTCTAATTTTATATTTTAAAATACATTAAATTAGTCTAAAGTCGAAAAGATTAAAAATATCAATAATATATTAACATAATGTTTTCTTATGGAAATGATTCATAAAATTTGTGATAATCTTTATAGGGACTCAATTTACAGAAATAATGTTGAGGAACAAAAGTTTCCATTTTTGCCTTAATGAAACTAACAAGAATCTCGGTCAAGAAGACTCTCATTGAAACGTTACCTTTTCATTAAAACTAATTTACATGCACACACGCAACATTATTTAAGAAAATATAGCTAGCCATATATGAAACATATATCTGATCTGAGTTACAATAATAAAATAAAAAAAAAATGTAATAGAAAACATGCACAAGGCCATGGTACAAGTAAAATTACACAGCAGAAAATTAGAGGAATAAAGCATCCCCTCATATATATATATGAGCAGGTAGCAGAAGCAAGTGTATGATTCAGTGATGGGTGCTCAGCAACTTCTCATGGTGGGATGGTTATGGGCAGGGTCATGGTGTTTTCTGGCAGTACCAGTGGTGGAGGTGGTGGTTGTATGGGTTGGAAGCTGGCCATGACCAGTTGCAATCGTTGTCGTATAAGTACTTGTAGTTGTCGTTTTCACATGACCTTGATTTTGAGGATAATGTAGACCTTCTTCTCTTTCGCCACCACCTAATCCTCCCGTTATCTTCTCCTTTATCTTCTCCTTCAATCCCTTCTTCTTCCTCCTCCCACCTTCCCCATCATCCTCTGACTGTTTCATCAATCCAACACAAAACATTCATTAATTAAATTTATTAATTCGATGTGTACAAGTACTCCCCCCTCCTCCTTAATACTACCTCTCATATGATATTTAGGACCCAACTGACTATTTTCAAAGAGATATCAAGGAAACGTTAATTTAATTAACTTCTTTAATGTCAAAAAAATTTAAAAGAATCAATTGAATATTATATTTATGATGGGGGTTGTATAACATGCCATTGACTTTTTTTATAGATTAAAAAATTTAAAAACCTAAGTAAACTAATTAATTATAACTTATGTTATATGTTGTGTATTATTAAATTATATTGTGTATCATTAAATTAGGTTAAGTAAATTAGTTTAGGAAAAAACAATAAATATATAGTTAAAAAAGCTAATTATTTAATTAACTTTTTTAATCTCTGCGGGCAAAAAAAGTTACTCTTATGTTTAGGGCTAGGATTGGTATATATATAAGTCAGGAACTCAGTATACCATTGCAGTTTTCTTAAAGTACAATATAAGTATATAGCACACACAAACATACTATATATATATATTACCGAGCTAGAGCTTGAGGTGTTGGAGCGATGAAGTTCACCAGTGTGATGCTGTTTTGTGTGATCACTCATCAAATCCCCCACCGTGGTACCGCCACTGATACCGGTTCCCTGGGTTGCTCCCCCACCGTAAGTGCCTGTGCCATACGTGCTAAATCCACTGGTATTCGTTCCCGTTACACCACCGTGGGTCCCAAAACCAGTGGTGTGGGTTCCTGTGGTGTCGTTGGCATGAGAGCCGTAGTGGGATCCGGCGGCGGGAACGGGGGTGGCAACACCGGTGAGGTAGACGGGGTTGCCGTGCTCGTCGGTTAACTTGATGGGGTTACCGTACTGATTGGTGAGTTGGATGGGATCACCACGTTCGTCTCGTAGTTGGGCCTTGACCATTTCGATCGTTTGTATCAAAACGTAGAGATTTCTGTACGTATCGGAGGAAAGCACTCTGGTCTTAACCACGAAGGAAGTGATTTGCTTTAAAAGTAGGAAAATTAATGGCGGTCAAGATTTTGCATGCAAAACTGGTAAGTACACGTGGGGAATGAACAAAGAGACATAGACACCTGTTGCCACGTAAGAAACTTAAGAACACGTGTCATTTTGCTGTGCATCAGAACGGGCGTGTTTATCCGTCAAATTTTATGGGCTCGAGTGGAAGCATACAATGCGTTAATATTGATTTAAGTAAATATTTTACTTGAAAACATGAAATTGGGGGTGTGGGGGGGGGGGGGAATGAAATTAATGCCAAAGTACAAATGAGTCTTAAGTTTAAGAAGTGATTTTCCTTGTTCCTGGCTTGATAGGTGGATCCAGTATTATACACTTCGATGTTTCAGACCTAGAATACCAAGTTCGATTATTTATTCATATTGAACTATGAAATCAAAGTTAATAAATGAGTTTGGTTCCATAAGTTATAGTTTGAATTAACTTATTTTAAATAATTTATATAAATATATAGGAGTATTATCTCATCAAACGCAAAAACGCCTATTATTTTTATGAATAATCAAAATGTTATTAGCAAAATAACTGAATCATACATTATAAATCAGAAAAGAAACAAAGACAATTGTTAAGAGAAGAAAAAAGGTCAGCTTATGGGAAGGGGACTATGTGAACCAAAAAGAAGGCAAAGAGCTTCAAGAAGGAGATAATGTCTTGATAAATGATAATGAAATTCAAATCTTATAAGCTGTTGAGCTTAAGGAGCTTAAGCAAAATTACCTATTTGAAGTTAAATCAAACAAAAGTACTTGTTTGTTTGATTTAACTTATTTTAAACGATTCTACCAATATTTCTAAACTGGCCCTAAGCATCCGAGTACATTTTGAACTTTAATAAAGACGTTTAACATGAAAAATTGAAAGTTCTCTATAATTTCTTTTCTATGAATCACATTGTATATCAAATAATGATAATATCAGCATAACAAGATAAGGGCATGTTTCAATACGGCATTTGCATTTGCATTTAGCTTTTCACTAAGCGACCAAAGTCAATCAAAACAATTGGTATCGCCTAACAATATGTGAAGATCATTGCCCAGAAACTCCCAAAAGGCAAGTGGCATGCAGTTTCAGCATTCGGAAGATCCATAGACAACAAAATATCATTTTGGATATATGTATTATATCCATACAATAAACAAATTGATCTGTACACAATGAAAAAAAGACCCCTGATCTGATCTCAAAGCATTAACTTGATTATATTCATCGAACCTTCTGTATGCTTTCCCCATTTCTTCTTTACAGATTAACTTCAGCCTTTACTCCAGTTGAAATCACAGAATGGTGTATGAAGATGCTCAAAAATCAGTTTGATGAACGACATCTTGTCCTTTTCACAATCCTGTGCCTGAGGCTGCAGAGAAGATCGACAAGAGGAATCTGATTACAAGGAGGATAACGCATACAAGTCAGAAAATTGCTTATGTATAGCACGCTAAAGTCTTGACTATTTAGATTACATGATGAGGTATATTTAAGGTTTCGATCTGAATTTGTGCTGCCAGGGAAATGAACTCCAATTAAATCTAGGCAAAGCAATCCCTTTACTACAAAAGGAAAAATACATCATTTCCTTGCGTAAGATAACAAACAAAATAGAGATATAAAGCAACTTACATCTTAACAGCCCAGACAGAGCTTATTGCTTACTGGATCTTGCCCAAAAGAAGCCCTTCTTTCTTGTAGGGTGATTATCTAACAAGGTTCTAGAAGAACCCTTTGAGCCAAATGAAAAGTGTCGCCTTAAAAAGGGCTTCCCAAAAGAGTTTCTCCCACTGGAGCTGGATTCCATCCTGGGACCTTTACCTTGGCGCCCTCTCCCTCTAAAGTGACTGAAGACAGCAGAATCATCATCAACATCACTATCCACAACCCGGTTCCTTGATTTATTGTTTCTAGCCTTCAAATCCATTTCAGCTTTCAAAGCTTTTTCTGATAGTTTATGAGTTTGATGCTCACCAAAAGTGCAAATTGGGCAAGCCGGATCATACTTGTTAATCTCAGGGGTCATACTCTCCAAACATTCAGCATGATAGACATGTCCACATACAAGGACTGCAACTATTGAAAGGTCATTACTCGCAATTATCTTTTGGGTGCTCCAAGAAGACTTCTCAGACAAAAGCTTTGAGCATACACCACATGCTTGCAAATCAACAGGTGAAGTTACAATCTGGCTACTGGATCTAACCAACCTTTCACGATTAAAACCAAAGGACTCACTATCAAATGACCATCTTTCTCTATGGGAAGTGCTCATCAGCTCAGAAAATCCAGGTATAGACCAACCATCAGAGGATCCACCATGAGAGCGCCTACCTGAATCATTGCTCCATGAAGGAAATGCTGGCCTTTCTTCTGACATAGAGAAGCTGCCTGGTGACTTAGACCCTGGCACTTGGCCATCAGAACCTTGCCATGGTAGCGGGTGTCCTGGGGAACGGCACGGCCACCTTACTGTGGTTGAAGTGGATGGAGGCAGGTGGCTTTGAGACGACAAAGGAGATGCTGACAGAGAAGTTGAAGGCAATGAAAGTGATGCTTTTGCAGGAGATGGACAGGATACTACTGGCGATTCTGCCAACCCCTTCACCTGAAAATGTCCATGCATGGATGGTTTGTCAAACAAATCACATGCAACAAGAAAGCAAAAGCTTAACACAAGAAGTTCCTTCACTACTGTAAGCAGCTCACCTGATCCACATTCACATCCATGGAGGCATTACTTGAAATAAATTGTTCTGCAGTGAACATTATAAACATGTCAAATAAAATAAAAACAACCAGTCAAGAGATTTAGTATTCAACAGTGAACCACTAGCAACTATCAGATTAAAGACGTTTATAACAGGTTATATGTCTCGCATGGGACAGATGACGCATCAAAAATTCTTCAGCAAAATTTAGTTTTTCCTAAACCATCAATAAAGAACATGACTATTTCATAGTTAGTTACTGTCTGAAGAGCTCCAACGTTTCTGCATTTTTTAATTACTTTAACAACTGCTATCAGCAATATTATCAATGTTTGACATAGATTAATGAATCAAACAGAGCTTGTTTGATTCCATCGTTGGACATAGATTCAGATTAATCTAAGAGACTCAGACCATTATTCTGCAAGCGGGTGCATCAGAATACCGTCATACTGAAGCTCACAGCAGATCTCATATTGTCTTGTCCATATGGTATCTTACCATGGTAAACTTAGAAATTTGTCAATGATTCATTTGTATCTAACTATGGACTTCAAAATCAGCTTTGACCAAGATATCTTTTTTATGAGCAAAACATCACTTCCGCTAAAACTAAGCAACTCAAAAGCGGAGGATTTGTATCTTAGTTAAAACAAGTGTTCATTTTGAGTCGGTGTTTTTCTTCCATAACTGCCATACACAACAGCTCTAGTCTGTGGAAAAAATGCCATTTCTTCAAACAACAAATTTGATTATCTTAGATTCACCTCCTTTTTCCAGATTTAAATGTAGCAATTTCACATATTCCACATAGCCTTTGGATTATAAGTGTCATTCAATTCAATAGAGTGTCCACAGATCTCATATCTAAAATAAATGTTTGTAGAATAATATGAAAGTGGGCTTAACGGAAGTTACCTGAAGGTGATGTCCTCGCCTGTCCAGCAGTTCCTTCAGAAATAGGTGATTTCTGCAGTCTATGCCTCTGATAATTCTGCAAAGGGCTTCCATCCTCTGATGCATATGTTGATTCATTCTTATTTTCAAATCCCTCGTTCCGGCTAATACCATCAGAAAACCAATTTATAGAAGTATCTTCACCAGCTACACGCCCTCGATGATCCCAGCGGAAGCTCCATGTTGGAGAGTAGCGGATGTTCCTATGCAAAATTTCATTAGCTGATCCACTTTGTATGGTTTTATCTCTGGCAGCCACACAACAAGAAGCACCCATTCTGGAATAGACAACAGTTTCTGGCTTGTTATATTAACACAAATACTAATCACATCTCCAATTACAAATATGCACCATTTAACTGTCAATACAGTTGTTCGCCTGCAATGTTAGTGAAAAGGGTGTGTTATCAGTAGAGATGATCAATGAAGTAACAGTAATAAGTAAATGGAAAAAATACGAAAATTCACAAAGATTTTGACATCTGTATCAGACAACTGTAAACCGTTGTTTCTTTGACATACACTTTACAAAACTCAGAGGTCCTTACAGATTACAGCATCCAAAGGGGTGGGAAAGAAAATCCCAATACAGATTCCAAAAAAGGAAATCAAATGAGAAAGCACGAACAATGGTGAGAGACTGAGGACAATCGACTGCAGAGATGGTTCATCGAAACCCATATGATTTCAATTTTCAAGAGCTTTTCATGCCAAAAGAAAACGAGAATATAAGTAATCACAATTGCAACAGCAATCTCAAGTCAAAAAGAGTATCACCAGCAAAATTAACACAAACGGTTCAATAGAGTAATTTCTACAGAAGCAGAGACACATCCACATAATACTATTCTCTCAAAATCAGCGATGGCACCAACCTCAAATAATCTAACAAACAAATCGCAGGACTTAAACAACATCAACTAAAAAAATCCGTCAAAAATGAAGATAAGCTCCCAGAAACCGATGCAATCTGATAGTCAGAGAAGAACTGAGAACGAGTATAAATCTGGAACAACAAACAGCCCAAAACTGGAAAAAATTCACCACACTGAAAAGTCACGACGATCCGAAATTAATGCGAAAATAACGGAATTTCAGTCAAAACCAACAAAGTTTCCATAGAAATAAAAATATTAGTCTACTAAACAAAGGAAGCCCTCTATAATATCTCCCATGTATCGTCATCGCAATATGAATCTCCGTACACAAAAACACTATGATCGAACCACATGTGATCAAGCCATACCTTTCCTGAAATCAAGCCCGCCAGCTCGCACTTAGAGTCGGACAGGGAAATTCTAGAGAGAGAAAGGGGGATGGAGGGAAGGATGAGGAGCGAGACTGTGGCTGAGTGATGTTTGTTGCTGCAGAGGAGGGAAGAGGGAGAAGAAGACGAGGGAGAACGGGGCGCCTTCAGACGGCGGACTTAACACCGTTACATAGTGTCCGCAGCGCTGTTCTTCACGGTGGGGGAATGATTGTGACGGAGTTCATTGGTGCGCGGTTTGCGAGTTTGTGCCACGTCGGATTAAAGTTCTTTTTCTCGTTGATTTACTTATTTTAAATTATCGTGCCACAAAAAAAAAGAAAGAAAATAGAAGTCCTTATTAATTCCGGTAAACAAGAAAGAGTTGACACCTGACACCTTTCCGCATTTCCTCTGGGCTGTTGCTCTGCTGATGTATGCGTACCCTTAAAATATGGAAATTCATTTAATATAATTTAATAATTAGAGACCCTACAAAATTTTCCTTCCAAAATTTCAGGCCTTTTTTGAAAAGTATATGAATTTATTTTCAATGGTGAATTATATTATATTTTATTTACTTTCAAGATTTCTTATCAATATAATTGCGTAGTCAAATCTGCTAGGCCTATATAAATTTTTAAAAAATAGTAATATAAATGAGTAAGATTGTTTATGGATATTGTTTCCAATACATACATCATTTAATTTATTGGTCTTCTTTTTTTTTCATTTTGCCTCTCTAATTTTGTTCCATGCAGTTAATTTTTTTAATTACAAAAACCTTACTTATTTAGTAATTTTTAAGCTGAGGTGCACTATTTGTAATTTTAAAAGGCATGATTAACGATGTTGCATCACATAAATGGATTAATAAAAGTTTCTAATTTGGTAGTGATCAAGAACAGAGAACTGCGTGAAAATACCTTTTTTTATGAGATGAAAATATCTTTTTTTTAGGGAAATAAAAGGCTAGTGGTAATGAATAAAATTAGTTTGTTTTTTTAATTTTTTTTGGACAAATAGTTTGTTTTTTTAATTTGAAAGATGTGAGTGTGAGACATGGGAATATTGGTGGGGTAAAAGATTAGAGGCGGGAGTGCCTTGTGCTGTACTCAGAGTGGGCACTACGCATTCCATGCTTTTCCATAGAAAAAGCTCACAAAAGCATCCTAAAAATTAATATTTTCATGAGAGATGCTTCAAGAAAAACAAATAAATTGAAAAAAAAAAAGGCATTATTCTCTCTGATAAATTCCTTTCTTGTCATTTTTATATTCCTTTTTCACCCCCTTAAATTAGTTAAATCTCAGACTTTTGTACCGGCCCCAAAATGCATAAAGAAAGCAACACGCATAATTTAAAAGTTTTAAAAATAATATTCAGGGATACAAAAGTTAGACTCGCTTTAAATAAAAGCAGTAACAATAATTAAAAAAAAAAATAAGCACGGAAAGTGAGAGATATTTTGTTTAGCGGGTATCTTTATTCACAAAACATGGGAACATCAAATATCTACGCAGCATCTATCATTTGAGGTTATAATTTGGTCTTCTTATTAATTTGCCTATCATTTTTTTTACAATTAACCTGGCCTTAATATATTACACACACTTTTATCTTGGAATAATGATAAGTATAAAATATTTTTTAAAACTGGGAAATCATAATTTTTTTTCTCTTTTTTTTGGGGGGTGATGGGGGTGTGTGTAACATTGTGTTTTTAAACAAGAAAAAAATGAAAAATTAATTCATTCTGTTTAAGTCTCGAGAGAACCATCTAAGACACTTGTCTGTATAAAACTTTGAGTTCTTAATTTTCATGGAGAAAGTGTGTCAAATTGAACAAATCACGGATTGTTTTGTTTGAGAGTGAAAGAGTATATATATTATAACTTGTGAGTTTGGATAAATAAATAGGTTGAGAGAATGTCGTCAAAAAATAAATACTTTGAAAATTTAGCGATTTCATTTATCTTCTTCTCAAATAACTTACTCTATTAGTAAGAGATACGCAATCAGACTTTTGTCCTAAGTAAAAACAGCAATGAAAGTTCAAGGAGAAAACCATGGGCCATTTAATTTAAGCTGCCCGTAAAAATTGTTGTCATGAGAAAATTAATTTTCTGTTTTTATAGTTCTTACTCCATTATGACTTAATCATTAAGTCATTGACTTAAAGTTTAGCTCAATATTAGGGGTGTCCAAAGTATCCCGATCCCGGTTGTCCGGTCCCAGTCCCGTTCCCGGAATTTTGATCCCGGGAATTTCCCGTCCCGGCCGGGACCGGGACCGGTCACATACCTTGTGATCCCGGTCCTGGTCCCGGTTTTTTATTTTTTTTTTTAAATTTTTTTCTTAAAAAATAAGTTATTGTTTTATTTTTATATTTTTTATCCCATAATTTAAGTTATCATTTGATAAAATGTGTATTATATATTTAGTTGGAGTTAAACTATATATATTGTAATACTAATCCTACTATATAATGTATAAAAATAATAATAAAAATGATGAAGGTGATCATAATAATAATAATAATAATAAAATGTTATTCTTCAATTCTAGATCAATTTGTGTGATTATTATGACCTTATTAGATGTTAAATAATTACTTTAAACACTATATTATAAAAAATTTAACTAAAATAATAATATTTATAAAAAAAAACCGGGATTTCCCGGTTTGATCCCGGTCCCGCCCGGGATTATCGGGACCGGGACCGGGATGCAATTTGCATCCCGGCCAAAAACCGGGACCGAGACCAGGAATTGTGGATCCCGGTCCTGGTCCCAGTTTTAAACACCCCTACTCACTATAATTTAATCCCAACAGTTTAAATCAGTTAAAACTTTAATTCGTTAGATGAAATATATAATTTTAATTTCTGAAATATTAGGGTCAATATTTTAAATAGTTATAGATTGAGTTGTATCAAGTAAAAATTCAAAAATTAAATTATAAATAAGTTAAAATTACAGAGCTAACTTGAGTTGCACCAAATTAAATTTTAAGAATTGAGTTATAACTGAGTTAAAATTATAAATACATTAATTTTTCCATATTATAATCAAACAAGACAGAACAATTTTCAAAGCAATAACAGGATATGGCGTGGAGAATGATTGAAACTATAAATGGAATTCTCGGAAATACATCATTGTTTCCAAGTCAATGATGGAGAAATCACGGGTTACAAATTCTCCAAATCCAAAAACAAATCAATCCCACCATTTTATTAATTATTATGATACACATATTGTCAAAAAGGTCATTCATCATAATTTCTTCCATCATCTATACTTGCAATACATTTTCTATATGTGTTTATTCCCCATTATTCAATTATCCTGTTGCTTCATTTGTCACGTAAATGATTAGGAATGATTATTTCTTTCGTATTAGATTCATTCCTGTAATAATTGCCAAGGTTACATAACTATACACGCAATAGCGACTTCCAATAATGAAAACATGAGAAAACTAATATATGGTATAGTCAAGTTATTAAAATCTGGATCGGGTATTGAACTGGTCGGGATACTGGGTTAAGGGTCAGTTGGTCATATCGGGGTTAAACCGGGACCAAACAAGTGAGAAATAAAAAATTTTAAACTTTTAGAATAAGATTCCAAAGGAAAATTTTAAAATTTTTTTTTTTAAATGGTAACCCGGACTAGACCGATTTACCGGCCGGTTCGCCGGTTTCCAGGCCGAACCGACCGGTTCGATCCAGGTTACATAACATTGGGTATGCCCAGGAGTTTTTTGGCTTGGAGGATTCACTATCGTCAACCTATTTTACTTTACTTTGGAGAATTTACCTGGAGTCTAAATTAATCTGGATTAAGTAGGGCAAGAACATAAAGGTGGCAAAGTTCTAGTGGCTATCAATTATTTTAATATTGTTGCATTCTCACTACTCAAACTCGATATCTTTAATTATGTTAATTGTGCTATGAGAGTTCTTAAATATGGGAAGTGTAATATTAAAACATTATTTTACATAACAATTTTATTAACAGTAAATACTAAATAGTGATAGAGTCAGATGGAGGAAACTTGATATCCATTAAATAGGGTTATAAATTTCAAATTTCGAAACAAAAAACACTGAGAGTTGGGATTAAACTTCATCCTCCTCCCACCATTATTATTTAAGTGGATTTTTGAAAAGCTCTGAAAAAACAGTTTTATATTTTACGAGAACAAATTACTCTGACATATTAATCTCGTATAACACTTCAAATCAACTAATATAAAGAAACACTAAGAGATGGGGATGGCCATTAATTATATGAAGGTGAATTAATTAATATAAAAGGGTAAGACCATCACTTAGGTGGCAAATGAAGAAGGAAGTGAGTGGGACGCAGTGTTGTGCACGCAAATGGAAACTCCGATGTGTGAACACGTACCTTAATGTCAACCTAAATATGCCTCCGTGTTCATGTTGTCAAACGACACCACCCCTTTTCCCCCAACATGCCCTTCTATTATACATTAGTGGGGATGGCTTAGGGGCATACTCGTCTTTTGAACATCGTTTGAAGGTGACCTCCATGAACGGAGAACTCCGTCTCCGTCGCTTTGTGGCGCCATTACTGACTACTAATAGACGACAATCGGTTTCGTCCAAATTTTGCCGTTTTTGTTTAATTTTTATTTTTTAAATACGCACCATAAAAATTCAGCGGAATGGTTGATAAGTAAAAGCACTAAGTTTCACAACACTGAACCTTACATAAACATTTTAAGATATTTTTAAATTAAAGCGTGCGTGTGTATGTACTCAATCCTCTAATATTGGTAAATATTGTCCTATAAAATTATGTTTCCTTGCTGTGGTACACATATCTTATGGCTCAAAAACTATTTATAAAGCTAAGAAATTTTTACATATGTCCTCAATCACATTTTTATCAATTAAGCGAATTTTTTAATGTCAGGGTAAAATTTAGGGAAAATCCCTATAAAATACCCTTGAAATATGCAAATCCCTAATCGGTACATTAAAATCAAAAATTCCGGATCAGTCACGCGTCAGTACGGATGAACAGTGCGGGCGGCGCCAAAAGACGATTTTGCCCTTCAGCCCTAATTCTCGCCACTTCAAAAATAACAACACGGGGTTCTTAATTAACAACTCCTGATTCTTATTTCACAACTTCCTAATTTAAGTTTCAAGGCCAATAACAACGCCTCTTTTTTTATTAACAACACTATATTTTTGAGATGCAAATATGTGGAAGAAAAAGAGGAGTTGTTAATCAAGAATCCGGAGTTGCTAATAACAAGATCGTTGTTGTTATTGTGAAAGTAAAAAGATGAAACTGGAGTTGTCAATCAAAAATACAGAGTTGTTAATCAAGAATCCGGAGTTGTTAATTAAAAACCCCGTGTTGTTATTTTTGAAGTGGCGAGAATGAGGGCTGAAGAGCAAACTGGTCTTTTGGCGCCGCCCGCACTGTTCATCCGTACTGACGTGTGACTGATCCGGATTTTTGGATTTCAATGTACTGATTAGGGATTTGTATATTTCAAGGGTAGTTTATAGGGATTTTCCCTAAAATTTATTTTGGTTCAAGCAAAAATAAATTATTCCCTCCTGTCCTAATTATAAGATAAAATTGACTTTTTTGGAGAAATTAAGGAAACCAATTAAATTATCTTAGAGTGTTTATATTTTTAGTATCCTTAGATTATATATTAGTTTATTGTTCAAATTAATTAGTTTGTAGAAAAAAATAAAAATACTCTAAAATAATTTAACTGACTTCCTTAATTTCTCTAAAAAGGTTAATTTTATCTTATAATTAGGACCAGAAGAAGTATATTACTTGCTGCTTTGTCTAGAGCAAGAAGTTTAGTTTTTATTTTTATTTTTTCCCCTTTAAGCGCTCATCGTTAGCATAGCATCCCAAATGAATTGTCCTTTTCTTCTTCTAAAGGCCCAAACGACTCTGTTAATTGCGTAGCAGTATTATTGATATCCACAAGTTTTTTTTTTTTTTAACTGCGCATATCTCTCTGAGGCTGGAACGACTTCCTTAGCTCTGACCACGTCTAGGAAAAAATAATAAACAATATTTGATTGCTGGAAAAAAAAAACAATATTGGATCAAATTCATCGGATCAGTAGGAGATATTGTTGTAATCATACTCATTGAATAAATCATGTTATGAAAACATTGACTAATGAGGAAATCAATATTCAATAACGTCCAATATTTTATATTGAATTTTATGATTAATATAACATATATATATAGTATATATTTATATATATAATTTATTATCAAAGACCTTTGAAAATAAAATCCTTTGTTCTCAAAAAGACATTTCTTAAATAATAGGCGTATCAAAATATATATGTTATTGTACACTTGTAGTGGTCAAGCTCTTCAACAGCTTTCATTTAATTAATTTAAGAGGATAATTTTATCTTTGGAACTAAAATTAAGCATAATTTTTTTTTTGGTGGTAATGAGAAAGTGAGATATTAGATCAGTATCGAAATCTGGAAACATGAAGTGGCGGCCCGATGAAATTAATTAAATAGTAGCATTTTTAACGGTAGTTAACATCAAACGCCAATAAGATAGAGTTGTGTTGTGATAAGACACTCTAACGTCCGAGGAATAGATTTTTGAAGCTTAAAAATGTAGGGTTTATCCATCAATGAAGTGGAGATCAGAGAGGTGATCTTGTCCTTATGTCCTCCAATAATCTATAATTCTTTTATATGCATTATTCGGCCACCAGAAGAAAAGGAAAATAAAAATATATTTTCTTGACAATTATTTTTTGATTTTTGCTCAAATTATTATTATGAAAATAACATTACGGATATGTTAAAACGATATTAAAAATCAGTCCAAAAAAAAACGAAATTAAAAAAAAAAAAGGTGCAGTCTCTGGCCTCTAGCAACAGACGATAGAGCTGAAAAACAATAATGCAAACCTCTTTTGCCAAGAAATTGTAATTTAAACTTGATAAAACTAGAAGTAAAATAGTGTGTGTGTGTGTGAGAGAGAGAGAGAGAGAGAGAGATATTTTAGAAGCAAAGGCTCATAGGTGCTTTAAGGTTATAAATGAAAAGTTAAACAAGAGATTACAACTTCAATTTATGGTCAACCGAGAAAGGAAGCTCCTTTACATGTTTGTTTTAATGGGTCCAGATGATCCAGCAAGGCATATTATGGGCTGCAGTTTATTGGGCCACTTAAGATCACTTGGGCCAAATTTGGCTTCATATAATCTCTCTCTCTCTCTCTCTCTCTAGCAAAGAAAAATGGGACCAACAAAGGTTGTACTAGTTGGTAAAGGGGTTAGCTCATAACTATAACGTTGTGGGTTCAAATCCCACTGACAAGGTTCTGAAACCCGGACCGGTCACTGAACTGGTCGGGGTACTGGGTCAAGGGTTAGTGGGTCATATGGGAATCAAATCGGAGCTAGACCAATGAGGAAGGGAAGATTTTAGAATTATTTATATGAAAATTTGAATAAAATATTAAAAAGATTAAAAAAACCGGTCAAACCGTGAGAAAACCGGTCAAATCGGGGTTAATAGCCAAACCGGACCGGTCGGACCATCGATCTGACGGTTTCATGATCAGACCGGCCAATCCGATCCGAGCTTGAAAATACTGCTCACCAATGTAAGGACCTTGTTGGTGAATAATCTGTAAATACATAAATAAGCACTTGATCTTTGAACCTGGAGGTATGTCCTGACCCTAATGAGCCCCTGGGACCCAACTCACCTAAACTTTTTTGAAAGCAAACAAAAAATTAAAATGGGGAAAGAACTTCCATTAATTATGTATGTATCTATGCATGAGGATCCATATGCATTAAACACAAAAAAAAAAGGGGGGGGGGATGAAGGGAAGGGTGCATTGAAAAAAGAATAATACGGTGAAAATGGGTATATAAGAGATTTATTCTCTCCCATTCAATTTTTTATCTTGTACTTCTTCAAACTCCATAAAAAGTTAGAATTTTGCTCAACTTCATCCGAGAAAAAATTAATAGGGAAAATTGTTATAAGGTCCCAACAAATAAATATAACCACAAAAAATTGAAAAAGTCCGAATGACAAGTGAGTAGCATAAACATATTATCATTTCTTGTATTATAACTTATTATTACATATTACTCACTTATTATGAGACTTTGATCATTACATCCTTTTCTTAAAACCTCATAACGATTTTCCAAATTAAGTACTACTCTCTCCGGTCCTAAATATAAGACAGAGTTAACTTTTTTTGAAGAGATTAAGGAAGCTAAATAAATTACTTAATTATATCATATGTTATGTATCTTTAGACTATATATTAGTTTATTAGTCAGACTAATTAGTTTTGAGAAAAAAATAAAAATAAAAATATTCTAAAGTAATTTAATTAGCTTCCTTAATTTCTCCAAAAAAATCAACTTTGTCTTATGTTTAGGATCGGAGGGAGTATATAAAATTTTTTTTTATTTTAAATGATGTGCAGAGTTGAGGAAAATAAAAGAGTAATTTCAATATTTTCAAAGAAAAAATTTTAAGAATAATTATGTAACTCCAATACATAAAACATCTATATGATAATTCCCCTTCAATAATCAACATCTCGTATAATTTTAGTGGAGTGTTTGTGTGCAGTACACTGACAATAAGATGAGGATGAATACAGTAAAAAGCTCACGATAATAATATACATAGAAGATGAACAAGGCAGCAGGTAACTTAATTAATCTGGACATGCCCCAAGCTGCCTTCGAAATTACACGTAACCAATACATATCTATATATATGTAACTCACCCACACACACACTCTCTCTATATATATATATAGAGAGAGAGAGTGGGTACTATATATAGGAGATGGCAATGAAGATTCAATTAGGGATCATCTTGTGGCGAGGCCGATAAAAATTTGGAGATGGATCATATCTTCCATAATCCCCCAAAAGAACCCTTTCGTGAATGACTGCTATTTCTTCTTTCTTCTGCCATGTTCCCTGCCATAAACATGTGCAAATATAACTATACATAATATATATATATATATAAAAGATATTCCTTAGAACAAATATATGGATAGTGTGTGTGTGTGTGTGTGTGTGTGTTAATAATTAAAGCAAGCTTCACTATACCTTGAAATGTCTTCATGAATTACGTACAGCACGGAAACTTCAAAATTATACCACTACTTTCAGTTTCCATGCATATAACATCTTTGATACAAAACGAATTATGCTAGAAGCAAAATGTTTCTAGCTCTACTCCTCTGGTTTTATATATAGGACATTTTCAATATTTTTCACACAGATCAAGGAAAATCTTAAATCTCGTTAACTTTATCATAAAATTCGATAACTTTACCAACTCCACCCTTATTTAATATACATAATACCAAATAAAAATAATGTCAATACAATAATAAATGAAGGGTTAAATTATACATTCACCTTAAAACTTTAACGAGACGCCTTATAAATAGGACCAAAAAAAAATTTCTCACTGCCTCATATAAGACCAAAAGAGTATACAACAATAACAATAATGTCTTATTCTTTTTGTTTTTTTGCCTGAACAACAATATCTTATCCTATTAGATGGGGTCGGCTAAAAACTTCCACTAGATAAAATCCTCGAACACAAAAATACTCCTTAACCCATAAATAAAGCAAGTCTCACTATACCTTGAAATGCCTTCATGAATTACGTACAGCACGGAAACTTAAAAATTATACCACTTTCAGTTCCCATGCATATAATATCTTTGATGCGAAACGCATTATGCTAGAAAGAATTAAGAAGCAAAACATTTCTAACTATATACAACAACACAACAAAGTCTTATCTTATTAGGTAAGGTAGGTTATATGGATTCACAACTCTATTGTGCTCTATATATAAACTTTCAAAAAAGAAAAGAAAAGAGCAAGCATTTTTTTTAATTCATTTACTTGGATGGTAAACCAAAAATGAGCCAATTAATTACGATTAGAATAGCTAGTTGTTATACATACCTCTTCCACATGATATTCTTCTGCATCCAACTTGCTCACAAACTTGGATCCTCTTCCTGCAATTTTAATGGACGCATTAAGCTAGCTCACTCCCACAGGCCACCTTTCACTTTATACATGCGTTATTCTAGAAGGATCATCAAGCAAGAAAGAAGGAATATATATGATAACGCAATAAAAAAGCTCTTAAATTTTCCACAAGCCAAGTAAAGCTAATAAACCGAGCTTAATTAATACGCACGTACATGTTTTGTATCAGTGAAGGAATTTTTGTTTCACTTGTATCTATATATTCATCTTGCTTTTGTTGTGCATGTGACAATAATGCGATCGTCGGAGCCAAAAGCTGAAGAGAAAACTGAATTGAAAGAAAGAAAGAGAGAAAGAAATGAACCTGCAAAAGTAGAGGAAAAAAGTGATCCAGAAATGAGGAGGAAGAAGACGAAGCTGAACTTGTTGAAGATGAGAGACATCATGAGAGGCATGAAATATGCATATAATTCAACTCTGTTATTTTATGAAACGAGAGAGATCAAGCAAGAGTGATATATGTTTAGAGGGTTGTTTGGTATGTATATTATTTCTCAAAGCTAAAGAAGCCTAAGAGAAAGGATTTGAATTGAAATTGACACTTGTGCAAGCTGTTTAGTGCAATTTACTAATAAACTATATCCCCCACAAAAAAAAAAAAGGGTAAAGGAAAGCACTTTGCTTTTGTTTTGGGGCACTAATATTGAAGTACTGTTCCAAAGTAGTGGAGTGACATATAAAATGGCTGAGAGGTTTGACCTTTCTGCAAATTATTGGGCTACTCTCTCTAATTATTATGCTATGCAAATTATCGAACTAGAAATATTGCAATATATAGAATCATTTCGAGTATATGTTATTGAAATTTATTTAGTTTTATATATCTATATATATATATATATCTCAATAATTAATAGTTTAACAAGTAATATTTGTAACAGTTTTTTCGGTGATTTGACTTAAAATAGAAGAAACATGTACTCTTGCTTGCCAAAGACTCAAAGATATCATAACTATGGAGAGTAAATTAATCTCTCAATCCTTCAAGCATATATGCTTAACTTAGACAGCAACTTTTATCATTATGACCAAAATATACACAAATCTCTTCAAAGTTTATGACGAATGCACTCTCAAAGATGGATGATATAAATCTTGATTCTTTTCTATAAAAAATAATGAATTATTAAAGCATCTTGCGCACCACTTTTATTTTATTTTAGTGTTCAAAAAATAATATTAATTCTTGTTCAAATATTTAATGATTGTTTGATTATGTAAACAACAGGTTTAATTCTATTTGTAATCTCTCAATCAATATATACAATAAAATCATAAAATGTATATCATGTTGCACTACATCTACATGCATATTCTCACAAATCAACAATATTAGAGATCAATTTTTAAATTATGTGCAATGTATGAAAGAATATTTCTAGTCGTTTTATGAAAGTCATAGTGCATGTTTTGATAAGTGTAGTTTTCATCATAGAGTGGAGGATCATCTAATTTAATTTAGATATAGTTTCTTAAACAAGGAGAATGGAATACAAATTTCTTTAAATATATAACGAGTATTTTTAAAATGAGCCACAACATTAAAGGGGGAGGAAAAGAAAGCTAGAAAGCAAGGCTATATATAAATGAGAGATTAGGTTGGCATAATAAAATAATTATATATAATTATCCTAAACGACAAGGACGAGGCACCAATACCACTCTGGTGGAGAATAAAGGGATGCAATGTGATAACATTAAAATAAACACACACATACACAACTTTCTTATCTTGTTCACTTATTTTTTTTCCTTAAAAGTGGTCTAATTAGGCTATAGGATGCTCATTTTCTTTAAGCCTCCATGATCCAAACATTATCATCCTATAAAGGCTTCAACAATTTCTCAATTAACTCTAAACACAAACCAATGTCTTACATATATATGGTAGATTATATAATATAAAATTTTTTTCTAGTAGTGGACTCCATAATGTTGCATGCATGCTTCTAGAACAGTTAAATTAAATACCAAATTATAGAGTGGGATGATTCGTCATCATAACATAATAAAGCGTCAAAATTCACAAGTGTGTAAGCGCAGGGCGATTTGTCTTGTGTACTTTAGAGAAAACTTTTGACGATTATCTCTAACTAGAGGTTTTAAGTGTTGTTGAGACGATTATCACTATATTGCATATTGCGGATTTTTCTTATTATTAACTAGGCATGAATTTTATTTTATATCATTTGGGTTGAGATCTTCGCAAGATGTCAAAATCACAGTATTATTTTAATTGCAATTAATGATGAAAAGAAGTCTTAAATTTGAACAAGACTTGTGTTAATATTAAATAATGAGATAATCAACGCCTACAAATTGTATTATCCCCCGCCCCCCAAAAAAAAATCCAGAGTTATTCCAGACCTACCTTAATTTAATTAACTGAAAGATTTTTCCGGAGATGCAGACTAATCTGGACTATGTTGTGTAGGATCATAAAGAATAAAAAATTTATATCAATAAGTATTTAACACTGTTGCATTATTAAGACTTGAACCCAAAATCTCTATTTCTATGTTTGGGTAGAGGTAAAAAGAAAACGAAAATATGAAGAATAATAGGAAAGAAAGCTTCTTAAAATAGTAAAAAAATTACTATTTTTAAAAATTCTCTTAATATTCTTTCATCCCTAATTTTCTTCCCATTAAGTAATGATCTAATAGTAGGGGATGAGTAGGGGAATAAATAAAGTGCACGTCCTTAGGTCATCTCTGTGTAGGGTCCAAGATCATGCGAAGTTCAAGTCCTTAACTGTGTTTGAATGGGCACACTATTGATGCAGGAGTTTAAATTTTACTTAGATAGTGACCGCAGTGTCCTCTTTTGTGGTCCAAAGGCCTCACCAATGAAAGCTTATTAAGTAAATATTGACTATATTAATACATCAACAACATGAAGTACCAACCATATATACCATAAGAAGGTCTACATTAGACCTTCCATTTATTTATTTTTACTGCCATTTCAATCGTTTGGCACTCATTCATTCATTTGAATGTATTTTTAAACCGATGTGGTAGGGAGATACTACCTACGCTCCTTAATATAAAATATAGTTTACAGTGTATAAGGACCAGAGGTAGTATTAACTACCTCGGAAAAATTTTTAATCAATAAAATAAAAAGTATCTCTTCAATAATGTAAATTTACATGGTAAGAGTATCAATACCAATTTTCGTAAAATCTGAGCCGCACTATTTCCATTCACCTTAGGCTTCATACAATGTATGGGGCCCACATCTAATCTAATGTAAGACTAAAAAGAAAACAACACTTGATTCTAGTCCAATCTACAAGTCAAATTACATACCAGGCTTCCCTGGGACCGCCCAGGAACTGAATAATTCCAACGAACTCTGATACAGGACTGTAATGGCAATAAAATTACATACCATGCACATAAAACAAATAGCACAAGAAATCAATCAATTCAACACAAAATAACATATTGAACACAACGACATGAAGCACCATCTCCATTATCAACAAGTAACCAAGATGACTACGATGATGAAGCAGAAGCAGAAGCGGCATCTCCAGTTTCGACACTTTCACTGCGTAGACTGTTTTCTCTACTGTAAGCTGACTTAGCACCCTAAGCAAGATGACGAAGCTGATTATTGAAATGATCGATCCATGCTTAACTAGAACACTCTTCTTCCAGAATTGCACAAATTATTGTAAACTTGTAAAGGCACAAGTACTGCAAATCAGCAAGTAATACTTACTTGGAAGACAGTTCCTAACTTCTTCAAGGCTTTAGCCCGTTGTTTCAGAACATCTCTGGACACGCCAGGATCTTTAAGAACCTGAGAAAAATAGCAGGTACAAGAATAGTTTTTGTGAAGTCTTGCAAGTAATTGATGCTTTAAAATAATTAACTGTTAGCACAAAGTTTACACTTCAGCTTAAATGCAACCAATAATTAGCAGCACTCATGATACACCAAATATACTTAATCAAGTTACTAACATTATAATTGCTTGATTAAGCTATTAACCGTAATACAGAAAAAGACAGCACAAGTGCCCTTATGATAAAGCCCTGTACATTTGTTCTTTCAGCATTATCTTCAGGAGTTTGATAAACGGATAGTGTGCGACGAGTTTATTTAATTCATTTTTAAAAACCAATTAGTGCACTCACTACTTTTCGGGTATGAACCGCATTGTTAGTTTAATCATTCTGAACCTAATAATGGTAGTTTGACAACAAAGATATAGCAAATGTTGTGCCTAGCAAGCGAAGTCATGCTTGAAATATTTCACTAAGCTTGCTATGTACAATTTTTCGTTAAGTCTTTAGCCAGCAGACAAATATAATATTCTCAAGCGACATAAAGCCTCAAACTAAAACTTACAGCTTGGCAGACATGTGACAGAGTTGTTTCGATATCAACCACATTTATCTGCCAAAGGGAATTAATCATGGCATCCTTCTTATCTTCCATAGCTTTTAGTATATTTTCTTCCTTGTTTTCCCCATCACTTAGCTTCTTTAGCTCATCTTGTATTTGAATTAAGGACACGGCACCTACAAACAGAGCTCAAATTCATTAAAACCTCCCAAATATACTCCAAGGTCTAGATACTTTTCACAGGGAAGGATACCCAGATATTAATTAATCTACTACCTGAAGCTGCCATAACTTGTGACTTTATCATATGTCCTTTACCTCTAACCCACTCTGCCAAAAAGGGAACCTTCATATACCTCATATCCCTTCCCAGCTCTTTTGCAGCTTTTCGTGTATAGATATAGCCAATTGTATGCAGCATGGCCTCACCAAAAGCTGAAAATGTACCATGAGTTAAAGAAAAATGCCAGGTAAAGGAACTATCATAAGAGCAATTTTAGAGCAGGGCTCTAATATCATGAAAAATTTCAGAGATCTTCATCCTCACTGAAAATTATATTTCATCGTAGCAAGCCTTACAAATATTTAATGGATGACAGCCACTAAGCTAGCTATTCAATCCTATGAATCAACGAGAAAAAAAATTCCAAAATGAACGGATAAAGTTAACTACAAATTTATTAACAAAAGAGTGAAATCATAACAAATATGACCAGCAAATATCCTGTGATTCCTCACAGTTCCAGACTAGCGTACATTGGAGCACAGATATGAAGAAGTATTTATGAGATTGACGGATCATCTTATAAAGGGCCATTGGTTGAAATAAAGTATAAATGGGAAGAACTTACCAGCTTCAGAAAGATGTCGTGCTTCTGAATTTGCCCATTTTGTGAACTCATCTACTTGACCATCAACAAATGGTTGCAGGCGATCTTTCAAAGTTGCAATGAGCTTTTCTTCCCTTTCCTTCTGCCATGCCTATGGGGACAAAACTAGGAAACAGCTTCAGCTACTAGAAGATGGGGAGAACAAAGGGAAGAGTAGGGAAACAGGGAATGAGGAAATCAATTAAAGCACTTGGGAAAAGACACGTACTTTTATCTTTTCGTGAATTATTTGCTTACGAGTTTCAGGATCATGTGTGTCTTCCTCAACTTCTATAGATGCCAGAGAAGCCAATGCAAGTTCACCAACAAAATCTTCAAAATATTCACTTCCAAAAAGCATTCCAAATACAGCTGCAGGATCAATCATGGAATCTCTGCACAGAAGGAGGAGGAGGAGGAAGTGATATTAATACATGGTTCCTTCGTGGACAAAGAAACTTAAAAACCAAATGTTGCATACTGAGTTTCATTTACAAGAATTCGAAAGAAAATTATCATCAGCAGTTAGTAAAACTCCTGGGAGTTTGTCTCTGCCAAAATTCTAAAATTTTGCTATGGCAACTTGGACATAATGATATCAAATTATATTTCAGCTTTCAGCAAACTGCTTTTAAACACTACCTAAATAGCTCTCAAATACTGAAAATACCTGGTTAATTTTCTTTATTATATAAAAGCTAAAACAAAAGCAAGCATCATCATATATAATCATCACAACCATTTGTTACAAATACTGAGTTAGTGACCAACAACAGAGGAAAACAATGATAAAAGGAAGTATAACTGAGGAAGATGATACAAAAAATTTAACAGTTTCTTCAGTCCAAAAGAAAATAATTAAGAAATTTCATTCTGAATACATGGCTTTTAGCTTTAAGCCGCAAATGCTCACAAACTTTAATTACTTTTCAATTATAGATGGTAGTAAAAACTTACTGTGGCACTCCTGCCTTTCCATTCTTATCATATGCTTCGCGTTTCTCAGGATCACTCAAAACCTGGTAAGCCTCACCAAGTACCTGAGCATTGATACCACATTTAAAAATATACTATCATAAATCTCTGAGAAACCAAAACTCTGTGCATAAGATTCATTCTTTAGCACACCTGGAAATTTTCTGCAGCCTTGGGATCTCCAGGATTTTTATCTGGATGTACTACCCTTGCCTGCAAAGACAAGAAAATGGAAATAAAAGGTAATAATGACACAAAGACATAGCGCGCTCAGTTTAAAAAACAATTATAATCAAGGGAAAAGACAAAAGGAACCGAGAGGATAAAGTTAGTATTTCTACACATTGCATAAAATTAAGAACAAGAGATCCACTTTCCTTCTTTTACTTGTCTTCAACTGAAGTCACCAAAAATTCATGCTCCCAACATAGAAAATAACTAGACGTTCTAAGGATCATGCAAAGCAAGCTACCATCTAAAAGCTACCATCTAATGGATGCATTTAAAGGAAGAATAAGATAACTAGACAAGATCATAAGCTCATTCTTTGCGGATTGTGTTGAAGTCAAAATTCTTCCATAATTCAAACTAAAAGAAATTGTAAAAGTCAATTAAGTGAAGAATTTTCCATTCACAAAAACCACACAATTTAACCACTAAAGAGTCTCCGTCTAGTGAAAGAATTGAATATGATTGTCTAATTGCGTCCATAATACATTACATTACTTTCGCACACGGACCATGCCAGGTAAAATTAGAAGCCTACTCAAATCTCAATTCGGTACTCATATATACTCTCGAAAAACGCACAAGGCACGATTAAAAATTATTACCTCCAAGTAGTAGGCCTTCTTGATCTCTGCAGGGGATGCATCAACGTTAACGCCTAATATGTCGTAGTACGTAGTGTCTTTCACCATGGCTTGATTTGATATTTGAATCGCGATTCACAGCTCTTCTAAGCAAATGAGGTAAACACACTAAATCAGATTAGCACCAGATTTCATAATCATACAGTACTATTTTAATCATTATACACCAATGACATTAGCAGTTAAGCAGCACCAAAGCCGAGGAAAAATTATCAACGAAGTAAAGATTAACAAAAAAAAAAAAAAGTTGAATAGAAATTGAGAAAGAAAGTGACATGCCTATTACACTGAACCCAAAGTTCCTGATGCAGATGATCGTAATTCTCTCTCTGATTTTTGTCCAAGCAAGTAGTAACGAAGCAGCAGGTAAACGAAGGAGATGGGAATGGTAGATCCGTTTGCCAAGGAAACGGCGCCGTATTAAGAAATGGCCGTGAAGGAAGCATCTACACTTGGCGCTTTTCTAATATATACTAATTATAATTACCGGCCTGATAATGAGTTATCTTGACAAGTTAACAAGAGCATGTACTAATCTAGATGGATCTTTACAATTAAAAAGGAGATAATACTATTTACATATGAGATAAATTTCGTATTTAGTGTTAATTATATTGATATTAATAGGGGATAAATGAGTAGAATATTTTTTAAAAAGAGAAAATTATTAAAAAGGAGATAATACTATTTACATATGAGATAAATTTTGTATTTAGTATTAATTATATTGATATTAACACGGGGATAAATGAGTAGAATATTTTTTTAAAAGAGAAAATTGTACTTAGATTCCAAACAAGAAAAAATATAATTCAAAGATTCTTTAAAATTTTAAATTTGCAGGTAAGTCCCATGACACATTTAGGTAATATTATCCAATTATAAAAATATCAAAATATCCTTAATGAAACACCACCTCCGCCCCTCATGTCTCTGGGACTCACCCCTCTCCCTTCTCCCCCAAGGCTCCAAAGTGTTATAGTCACTGGAAAGATCTTCTCAATCTCAAGAGGTTGTGTCACACCATTAGTGCAACCGCTAAGAGCGACATCCAGAAAACAATGTCGTCGTCATCTTCTTCTATCACCAACAAGTCGCTCAAGCACTTTCTCTACAAGACCTCCAAATCATATTCCTCCTCCTCCTCTTCTTTAAGTGCATCCTTGAGTCTCTTATTGTTGAAGGAGTTCAACTCCGAATCCATTTCAATCTCCTCTCATCATCGTCTTCCAACCACGACTACGAAGATCTCCCAAGACTGTCGCCCAATTCAGACAGGCTCAACCCGAACCCGATTTACCTCTATCACGACCTAAACTTGGCTCGCCCAAGAATGAGGATAATGGAGCCAAGGGCGAGCTCATTCAACGGTAATAATCATAGATAACTGACTGACTATCCCTTGGGTGGTCAAGTCAATAGGAGTCCAGTCTAGCGAACTCTAAGTGAATTGGACAGGGGTTGGAAGCAACGGAATGCCAATGGATTGCCTTAGAATGAACTCGTCAAGGAAGATAGTGTTTTAGAGCTTGGAAAGGAGCTCAAGTAGCCCCAGTACATTCAATGGTGGGCCAAGGTACAAGCATAGAGGGATGGAACTATCATACTCCGATTCTGAATGGGGCTATGGGTGGAAAGAAGAGCAATTTTCTTTGTTTCATTAAGGGTATTTTGTGTAGGAAATAGGAATGGATTTGTAATGGGTCATATAATATAGGGCCCAGTTAGACTAGATAGTTTGTTTGTTTTCCAGTTATTGATTACGTTGGACATAACTCTATATATATATATATATATATATGTATCAGGTGTAGAACATTTTTCGTTGATGCTAATACAATAACATACGCTGACTGTGCATTCCTCAAATCTAATTTGTCATCATGGCATCAGAGCGCCAGGTTAGACAACCGCAATTTCATTAAGCACCATCGGCCCAAAAATCAAGAAAGAGGCCTAAAGTTTGGCGGGTATCCAAGACCCAATAAAAAGAAAGGGTGGAGCTCAGTCAATAATTCAAGATCCGGAATCCAAGACCCACGAAAATGTGGAGTTCCATCAATAATTCAAGATCTGGGAGAGAAAAACAAGTCCAATCAAACTCTACCCAAATCACAAAGTTTCTAGAACCCCATGGATTTTTTTTCCGCAGCCGGGCAAATTGTTGCAATTCCTAATCGCAACAGCAAGCAAACCAGTAAGCGACCTCTATTCTTCTGTTTCTTCTTCCCAATCTTCAAGCAATTGTCTCCCATGGCAGACACCGCAAGCAAAACCTCCGATGAAAGTTTGACTGCTAACAACCTTCCATTCAACCACCCATTATATTTGCAACCATCAGATACGCAGGGGGTTGCCATCGTCTCTCAGACACTCACCGGAAATGACAACTATACGGTGTGGAGCAGGGCCATGAAAATCGCCCTCAGAGGAAAATAGAAACTAGGGTTCGTGGACGGTACATGCCGTAAAGAATCTCAAGAAGCTGGACTATAAGACCAATGGGAGAGATGTAACGCCATAGTCTTATCTTGGTTACTCAATTCAATTTCCAGAGACATTGCAAATAGTGTCATATGCCACTAGGAGGCACATGAGGTATGGAATGATTTGAAAGAAAGATATGATAAAATCACAGGCTCTCGAATCTTCTGCCTCCATTGGGAAATTAATTCTTTGCATCAAGGATCACTGTCTGTTTCTGGTTACTTTACAAAGTTGAAGGAATTGTGGGAGGAACAATCTGCCCTCATCCCAATTCCTTCTTGTCAGTGCGAAACGTCAAGGATATATAGTCAAGTGATACAGCAACAGAAGTTGCTTCAGTTTCTTATGGGGCTCAATGAAAGCTATGCCCCTGTGAGGAGCTAGATACCACTCATGACACCCCTGCCTAGTGTTAATCAGGCATTTGCCATACTGTTAGAAGATAAGGGCCAAAAGAGCATTGTTGATTCGTCTAAGGAAGTCCACACAGATGGTATAACAATGATCACTAAATGTAGGGGGAGAGCTAGAGGAAGAGGTAGAAGAGGCCTCTTTCTTGATTGTTCGCACTGTGGTAGGAAAGGTTATACAAAGGAAGGTTGTTGGCACCTGATCGGGTTTCCTGCCACTTTTAAAGGAAACAGAACCAAGGGTGCTCCAAATGTTTTTCAGCCTAATCATCAAGGTGATGGACAACAAGATAATACTAATATTATTGCACCAACTTTTACCCAGGATCAGTACGAGAAGTTACTTGACTTTCTGAAAAAAGAGGAAGAGGGAAACTCTACAGTACACGCTTTGACCGGTGCAGGTTTGCTTACTTCTCTCTCTTCTAATATGACACACACTAATTGGGTAATAGACTCAGGTGCAACCACTCACTTAGTTAGTAGCTTGTCCCTTTTAAACTATTATTCTGAATACAGTGGACCTATCAAACACATAAAAATTCCGAATGGAGACAGAGTCAAAGTGACACATATAGGAACAGTAGATTTTCACAATGGTTTTCACCTTACAGGCGTTTTATATGCACCTGGACTTCAATTCAACTTAATTTTTGTTTCACGACTAACCAAGGAACAAGATTGTGCTATTGTATTTTTCCTTAACCATTGTCTTATGCAGGGCCTTCGGGGTGGGAACTTGAAGGCGACTGGTAGACTCATTTGTGGACTTTATATACTGCAATATAAGCACATGAATAATGCTGTTAATGTTGTGCAAGTTTCCAATACTGATGTTGTAAATGCTGTGAAAACTCCCAATTATGTTTCGCATTGTTTAAATCTGTCTTTACTGCATTGTAGACTCGGGCATGCGCCCTTTTCTGTGTTACATCACTTGAATCTTGTAAACCGTACTGATATGGTTTTGAATAAAGCATGTGACATTTGTTTTCAGGCCAAGCAAACTAAGCTTCCCTTTCCCTCTAGCTTTATCAAAACAAACAGGTGTTTTGAACTCATACACATGGATGTATGGGGACCTTATAAAACCCCTACACATTCTGGATGTACTTACTGTCTAACTATTGTGGATGATTTTTCAAGAGCCACTTGGATTTTCCTTATGAAACATAAATCTAAAGTTGTCATTCATGTTAAACATTTCTTTGCATATGTTTCCAATCAATTTGATTCTAGAATTCAACGCGTTAGAACAGACAATGGTAGTGAGTTTACTAACCTTGATCTTAAAAATTATTTTCTCACCAAGGGTATGGTACATGAAACTTCATGCCCTTATACCCCTGAGCAAAATGGCATTGTTGAGAGGAAACATAGAACACTTATGCAAATCTCTAGGGCCCTTATCCTACAATCTCACATCCCTATTCGTTTTTGGGGAGAATGTGTCAAAATGGCAGCGTACTTGGTAAATCGTATTCCCTCTAAAATTCTAGGCTATCAAACCCCTTTTGAACGAGTTTATGGCTAGAAACCTCTTTATTATGATCTAAAAGTGTTTGGTTGCTTATCTTATACTACTGATTTACTTAATACTGACAAACTTAAGGCCAAATCATTTCCTTGTGTTTTTCTGGGTTATCCCCATAATCAAAAGGGATTTCTCTTATTTGATTTTTTTGGCAAATGTCTCTTGGTCAGGAGACATGTTCTTTTCCAAGAAAACAGATTTCCTTTTAAAGACCTACTGCCTATTGACCAAGGAGGGCTAGATAAAGGATTTAAGGATTTGTTTTTCTTTGATGATGACCAAAATATGCCTGCTGTCCATATAAACCAATTGCCTGTACCTAAGGACGGTGTGCGTGAATCTGATTTATGTGATACTAATGAGACTGGCCAATTGAATGATGGTGTTGCTAGTGATCCCATAGACATTGAAGATGAGAACCATCTAAGGGATCCTTCCATGACCACAGCATACTCTACAAGGCTAAGAAGAGACCGAAAGGCGCCTATATGGTCACAAGATTATATATGTAATCTCGCAGCCACTGATTTAGGTAAAGCTAAAGGTATGAAGAAATGTCTCTATCCCATTAATCATTACATTACTTATAAAAATGTTTCTGCATCCCACTTGTGCTTATTAAGTAATGTTGATAGTGTTAATGAACCTACTACATATGAGGTGGCTGTACAAAATGATGAGTGGGTCAGAGCAATGAATTTAGAAATAGAGGCATTAGAACAGAATCAAACATGGGACATTGTGCCCCTTCCCAAAGGTAAGAAACCTATTGGGTGTAAATGGGTGTACAAAGTTAAATACAAGAGTAATGGAGAGATAGATAAATATAAGGCAAGATTAGTTGCGAAGGGTTACACTCAACGAGAAGGGGTAGACTATCATGATACTTTTTCTCCTATTATTAAAATGGTTACTATCAGAATCATGCTTAAACTTGCTGCTTTAAAGCAATAGAATTTATATCATATGGATGTGCATAATGCTTTCTTACAGAGGGATTTAAATGAAGAGGTTAACATATGTGTTCCCCAAGGTTTCAATAGTAAGGGTGAGAACATTGTGTGTAGGCTTAAGAAATCCTTGTATGGGCTTAAGCAAGCCTCTAGACAGTGGAACAACAAATTAACCAATGCACTCATATAAGGGGGTTTCAATCAAAGTAAAAGTGATTATTCCCTCTTCTTTAGATACTATGCGGATGGAGTAGTATATGTTCTTGTTTATGTTGATAACTGATACGAGTTCAGATGATCAATTAAATAGTGCAAGTATACACTGTCGTAATCAAGTAATATAGAAATAAGTAGAGTATCGTTCCCACGAGGATTGAGCACTAAGTACCAAAATGAGTAATTTTAATTCTATTCAGTCGATCGATTAATTGGTGATTGAAAGCACAAAATAAAAGAAAGACAATTAAATATGAATGCAAATGATATGAAAGCAAATATGAGAAAAAGTCCTAGGGATTAGATTTCACTTAACAAATTCCGAATTGAATCACTTATCTATTCTAGCCCAATTTATTCCACATGATTGATAGTCGAGTTTCCCTAATTTAATTACTAGCCTCTTCCAAGGTCAAGCAATTCTATAATCAATTGCTAATCCAATATATTCCTATATGAATTTAAGCAATTAATTATGCATTAAGATTTATGGAACTCAGTAAGACTACACAACTCATATGAATATATTCCTATTTCATATGCAAGTCATGGTTTTAAATATAGGGTCTACACACATGTATCTCCTTCCGGTCTCAACATGCATATTGAAATCATTCAAAAGATGGCCAGTCAATCAAAAGCATTAAGAATAATAATTAAAACTCAATCATGAAGGAGAAATTCAAACTAGATTTAATAAGTTAGGATTCAATCCGTCATTAGTAAGCTACATCATCACCCTAGGAAAATGAAAGTTTAGCACATGATGAAATTAAAAACAAAACCAAAATAAATTGACATTATATAAAGCTCGAATGAAATCCTCAGAAATACTGAATAAACTTGAATATTAAATTCTCAAACATAAATATACAACCAAAAGATGAATGAAAGATGAAGAAATCTAGCCGTCCATTGAGGAGATAAAACCTTCCATGTAGGCGGCATGCAAAATGCAATATAATCCTAAGCCTTCCAAGATAGAGGCATGCAATATGTAATACAGTCCTAAGCCTTCCAAGATGGAGGCATGCAAAAAGTAATAAAATTCTAAGCCTTCCAAGATAGAGGCATGCAACAATTGATACAATGAAATTAAATCTAGAAAGTAACACACTCTTTTTTCAGAACTATCAGAGAAAGGATCTCTTTCTTGTCAGAGAAGAGCCTCTAATTGTCAGAGAAGGACCTCTGATTCTCTTCCTCTCTTCTTCTCTTTGAGCTTGGCCTTGATCTCTATTTATAGGGGGAAAAACGTGTGCTACAGTACTTTTACTATTCCCCTGGCGGCTGCTACAGTGTTCTGGAAGCTTCAACAGTGTTCCGGTACCCCGGCGGCTGCTACAGTGAAGTTGACCGCTACAGTTCCTGTTGACTGCTACAGTGCCTGGCAACTGCTACAGTACTTTTTAATAACCTTTTGGTTACAGGGAGCAATAAGGCAAGGATCAAAGAGGTAAAACAATTCTTACATAACAGTTTTCGAATTAAAGACCTAGGAGTAATGAAGTACTTCCTTGGCATTATTAGCTAGGTCCAAAAAGGGTATAATGTTAAGTCAAAGGAAATATATACTTGATTTACTATGTGATACAAGGTGAGTGGATGTAGGCCATTAGAAGTGCCATTGGGACCAAATGTGAAACTTCTTGCATATGAAGAAGGAAGAGATAAGGCAGAAGATCTGTTACCAAATCACAACGATATAGAACCTTGGTAGGTCGGTTGATTTATCTTACTGTTACACGACCTGATATTAGCTTTTCTGTGCAGACTTTGAGTCAATTCATGCAAAACCCTATGAAAGTGCACATGGGAGCAGCGCTTAATGTGGTTCGGTACTTAAAGGGAAATCCGGGGCGTGGTGTGTTGATGAGTTCAACTGGACATATTGTCTTGGATTGCTTCTGTGATTCAGATTGGGGAGCGTGTGGGATGAATTAGATATCTTTTATAGGCTATCTTTTAAAACTTGGGGGTTCTCTTATCATGTGGAAAACAAAAAAGCAGACCACGGTCTCTCGTTCTTCAGCAGAGGCTGAATACAGAGCCTTGGGTTCTACTGTTTCAGAAATTGTTTGGGTTGTAGGATTATTAGATGAATTAAAGATCTCTCATTCTCTTCTAGTTAGTGTGTTTTGTGATAGCAACGCGGCGATTCATATCGCCTCAAACCCTGTATTTCATGAACGGACAAAGCATATTGAAATAGATTGTCACTTTGTCCGGAAAAAGTTGCAAAAAGGATTGATCAGATTGGAGCATGTTAGTTCAACTAAACAACAAGCAGATATACTGACAAAACCAGTGAGGAAGGAAAGTCAGAACTGGATTCTTGGCACGCTAGGAGCACTGGACATTTTTTGCCCCCAGCTTGAGGGGGAGTGTAGGAAATATGAATGGGCTTGTAATGGGTCATATAATATAAGGCCCAGTTAAACTAGATAGTTTGTTTGTTTTCCAGTTATTGATTACGTTGGACATAACTCTATATATATATGTATCAGGTGTAGAACATTTTTCGTTGATGCTAATACAATAACATATGCTGACTCTGCATTCCTCAAATCTAATTTGTCATCATTTTGGTTTTTTCACAACCGGATTATATTAATCACATGTTCCATGGGATTTGCTTGCAAAATTGGAGACTTGAAGAAACATTTGGATCATATTTTCTTTAACTTCAGACGTGAGTGTGATTTTTCCTATTCCTAGCGCAGAGGGTCCATTATAGGGTATGTTCATGTGTGGACACGTGGGTCACAATGTGTCGTGAAATGGTTGTCGGTGAACGCACATGCAAATGAAGACGATAGGTGACACGTGGTTAAACGCAGTAAGCAACGTTTTTTTTTTTTGGGGCAACACGCGTTAAGCAAAGTTTTTTTTTTTTTTGGCCAACACGCGTTAAGCAAAGTTAAGGAAATAAGATTGGGGATTGCCAGCTTTTTAGGTTCAAAATTCTTAATATGATTTGGATTCGATTTCTCCTTCTTTCTTTTCTTTTTTTTTTTTTTTGGTTAAGAATAAGATTTCGATTTGAATGGGAAGTGCTCTACTCCAGCTTCTGCTCTGAGGTAAAAAGGCCATAGGTAGGCCCCAACCAATATCGTGTTTCGGCCCATTATTAGGTCATTTTGAAGCAGAGCTTAGCTAAGCCCAATATTCCTAATATTTGAGCCCATCATAGTTTTGCTTCAAGCCCACAAGTTTCCGCAATTTGACCGCAAAGACACCTTAATACTAAATTTGCCGTACATAAAAAACTAACACCTAAAGAGAAAAGTGAGGGAAAGAAATAAAGGAATACTAAGAATAAAAACTTCCTTAAATGATAAAAATATTTATTATTTTTAGGATTTTTTCCTCCTAATATCCTTTTTTCTCTAATTTTCTCTTCGTTTAAATTTAGGATAAATTTGCCGATGCATGTTTATATTTGGCCCAAGTGGATATAAACTCTAAATTTTGATTTCGTTTGATTTTCTTTTAAGAAAAGAAGGAAACTGTGAAGTGATGTTGAGTTCGATTTTCATTATTAAAAAAATGTTTCATTTTTCCGAGTCATGAATTAAGATCTTATATAATATATCCCAAAGCCAAAACCAAAAGCTTTATCAAAGGGGGGGGGGGGGGGGGAAGGATCTCAAAAGTTAAATGTTAGGAACAAACATCCACCCCAACTTTATTTTCTTTTTTTTCGCATCATGTAAGCAGACAAGGAGGACAATGACTTGAAAACGTCCTTCCTTTTTTTCTGAGATCAGATGAGGAAAAGTAAGACGATATTCTAGGATTTGATTCTTAATATAAGACCAAGTTAACTTTTTAAAGAAGTTAAAGAATCTAAATAAATTATTTTTAAGTAGTTGTATTTATCTTGTTTATACTAAATTAATATATCCGACTTATGAACTAATATATAATCAAATGATTTACCGTATATGCTATGATTAGTTAAGTTATTTAGTTTATTTAATCTCTTTAAAAAAATTGATTGGGTCTTATATTAAGAATTATAAAGTGTGTGGGCAGGGTTTTTCTGAACAAGCTAAGTTTGAAGTGTGCACAACAAAACAACTCTCTAGTGTCTCGACTGGATGAAGCTTTTTTTTTTTTGGGTCAAATATAGAATATCTCCCTCCTTATATGATGCTGTAGCCTGCAAGGATGACATCATTTACGGTTTGTTTGGTATGAGGGGAGAGAAGAAAAAGTAGGCGAAGGAAAAAAAAAAATTTGAGTTGAATTTAAAAAAATTAGAGAAATAGGGTTAAAAATTTTTAATTAAATTTTCTTATTCTTTTATCTCATATACTCTATTTATTAAAATTTTATCACCTCGCTTCTTCAGTCTCTTAAAATTCAACTCATAAAAATTTTTCCTTCAATCCACGTCCCTCACAACAAACAAACCCTTTGAGTTTTCTTTTTATTAGTAATTTACTAAAGGCCTCGGCTTTAGATAGAAGAATATAACATCATGATGTTAGCTTAGATGAGTTTGGATAATTCATGGCCGTATACAGACAAGAATCCCAAGAAGGAGCAAGCAATAAACAACACTGATCAGAAAAACTGGGAAACCTTTTTTCTTCACGAAAACGCGTGAACCATTGAATTGATAGACACTTGAAGGCAGCCACATGCATGCAAGTAGACTTCTCACATCACCATCTTCCAATTCCTTCGCAAACAAATGTTTCATAAACTCACTTCTCTCTCTCTAAAAGTTGATTTTATTTATCAAATATCCTTATATATATATTGTCCCCAATCCTCTATTTTTGTTTATTTCTTTTTATTACGTAGGGACCATCCTTCCTTTTTCTTTTAGGAATATTGCATTTAGGTTCCAGACAAGAGAAACTATGACAAAATAATCCCTTAAAATTTCAAAAATGCATTTAGGTCCCATGGAACTTTTTTGTAATAAATTATAATTCCACTCACAAGTCAATGAGCGCTTACACAAACAAGTTCATAGGCGTCTATTCACAAATCTATAGGCGTCCATATTGATAGATCCAGGAGTGTTCATTGATAAGTCTACGGGTGTTTGACAATTAAAATTTATTGTAAAAAAATCCCACAGGATAGATGTAATTGCAATTTTAAGATTTTAAGGGACCATTTTATCGTATTTTCTCTTACCAGGAATCTAAATGCAATTTTCCCTTTTTATCCCCTCTATTTCTCTCCCCACATGCACAAGCTATTATCAACACTTCACTTAGCCTTTTGTTCGTCAGTTAGAAACCTTCGCAAGTAATCCTCTCTATGAGCATTGGCCTCTCAATGAAATTATCTCAAAAGACTAGTTTACCATGAGAGAGTCTCTTAAACTTATATAACATCTACTTATCTTGTTGGGTTCTCCATAACGCGGGGCTCCTAAAACCAGATGAGCTATGTATGTTCTCGTTCGGTGATTTGCATTGAGATAAACTCTTGTGAGTTATAAATATATCTCCTGTACATGCACCTTTCTGATATTACCGAATATATATATACACACAAAATTTTAGAATTGGGTGGTCTGTGTCTCTACGCACAACCACACACTGATCACACAGACAACAAGCCGACTTTAATTTGGTTATTAATAAATAAATTAAAGTGCTCTTTTCATCAAGTTTAGAAGTGTGTGTGTGTGATGTGTAAACATGCAGCTCTGTGCTCACCACCAACTTTTGTTTGAGTGTGTGTGTGTGTGTGTGTGTGTGTGTGTGTGTGTGTGTTACGAGCCCAACATTACAAGAGGCCAGGACGGACATTACCATGGGCTCAACAAGGGAAAGGCCTGTGGAGATTAACCCAAGACCAAAAGATCCAATAAGACGAAGCACTAGAATTAAGAAGAAGACCTGGAAGGTTCGAGAGCTAGATGACTCAAGAGAGATATAAATAACCCCAAGTATACAGGAAAAGGGTGTGGTCATTTTTCGTGAAAAATATTCTCTCTATTGGATTTCTATTCTCTCTCTTTTCTGTTGCTTTTCTTCTGACAGATGCTCTGTAATTCTGTTTCCCTTTCATAACAGAATTGTATATTGGATTTGATGATTGAAATATCCATATATATAAACAGAGTTTTCTATTGAATACGTGTTTACTGTTCTGTGAATTTAATAACCATTACATTTGGTGCTTTCATCGCTTTCGCTACTGTCATCGCTTTCCCATCCTATCATGGCTGACAACACACGTATGAAGGAGATGCAGGCGGATATTAAACGGACCCAGGAATTTATGGAGTATGCAAAGGGTCGTTTCGATCAAATCGACCAACTCAACTCTGCTATTCAGTCTCTCGTAAAATCTGTGGAGACGATTCATGTTCGCTTGGACCACTCTGCCTCTGGTTCTAAAGACTCTGCTACTTTCGATCACCATATCACGGATAATACACACCCTGGCCATCTTCCTTTCAAGTCTGTCAAGCTCGATTTTCCTCGATTCGATGGCACTGAAGCTTTGGACTGGCTTTTTCGGGCCGAACAGTATTTTAAATACTATGGTATTTCCGACGCTCAACGTCTTGTTATTGCCTCTGTTCACTTTGACGGTGATGTTCTGGCATGGTTTCAAATGCTTGACAAAGCCGGCAAGATTCCCTCATGGTTTGCTCTGTCTAAGGCGATTGAGATCCAATATGGTCCATCATTATTTGACTGTGCCTGGTCCCAGTTATTCAAATTGACACAATCTGGTGTGGGTGGCTCGTTAGAGGACTATCACGCCAAATTTTTGACGTTGGCTAATCGTACGGATGATCTGTTGGAGGCTGCGCTATTAGACTGTTATCTTGGTGGTTTGGTACCTGAACTAAAACGCGATGTGTTGGTGCAATGACCGTCAACGGTCCTCAGTGCCATGGCTTTAGCTCGTTTATTCTCCGGCTCATCTACTTCACTCCATGGCACTCCCAAAACAGAGACGAGTCTGAAATCTCGTTCTCCAGTCTCCTCTGTTTCCAGTACAGCTATGGTTCCTTACACAGGCCCTCGTTCTTCGGCTACTTCGTCCTCCACCCCTGGCGGTAAGGCCAACCTTCCTCCACTTTTACCTACACCACCGGGTCCTCCGATCAAACGAATGTCACCGGCTGAGATGCTTCTTCGCAGAGAGAAAGGTCTTTGTTACACCTGTGATGCCAAGTTTACACCGTCCCACCGTTGTCCTAATAAACATCTCATGTTAATGCAAGGTGAAGAGGATGACGAGATTGCCTTAGCTTCTCCTGACGCAGTGGGTTTTGATTCTCCGCCGCCCTCCGACGTCGAGGCCACACTTCATCATCTTTCGGTCCATGCTTTACGTGGTACTCATGGCACCGCCACTATTCGTTTTCATGGTACTATTCATGGTTCAACTGTACAGATCTTGTTGGATGGGGGCAGCTCGGATAATTTCTTACATCCTCGGATTGTTCAACATTTGGGCTTACCCGTCGAACATGCTCCACCCATTCGCGTACTTGGAGGTACTGGTGGCTTTATTAAGAGCCATGAACGCGTTGTCAATGTGCCAGTCCATATTTCCGGACATACTCTTTTTCTTTCCATGTATGTTTTACCTGTGGCTTGTGTTGATCTGGTCATTGGCGCAGCATGGTTAGAGACGATCGGTTCCCATGTGGCGGACTATAGCACTTCAACTATCAAATTTTTGGAGGTTGATACTTTTATCACTTTAAAAGGTTATCGTGGCATTTTCCCAACCGAGGCTCACTTCCATCATCTTGTCCGACTGACACAAACAGAGGCTATTGAGGAGATGTATATGCTGGAGACCATTGATGCAATCCCACCTTCTTTATCATTCCCTGAAGGTTTGCCAAATGATCTCCACCACTTACTACACCGTTTTCACTCTGTTTTTTCTGTTCCCCAGGGTCTTCCACCTTCTCGCGATCACTTTCATCGAATTGATCTTATTCCTGGCAGCCGCCCAGTTAAGGTCCGTCCATATCGATATCTGGTTAGCCAGAAATCGGAGATTGAAAGGATGGTCTCCGACTTGCTCGCTGAAGGTCGCATCAAACCGAGCTCTAGTCCCTTCTCTGCTCCCGTCATCTTAGTCAAGAAGAAGGATGGCACATGGCGGTTTTGTGTCGACTACCGTGCTTTGAACGCCGTCACCATCAAAGATGCTTTTCCTATGCCAACTGTTGACGAATTGCTTGATGAATTACATGGTTCTGTCTTCTTTTCTAAATTGGATTTAAGATCCGGGTATCATCAGATTTTAATGAGGGAAGAGGATCGTGAGAAAACAGCTTTCCGTACACACCATGGTTTATATGAGTGGCTTGTAATGCCTTTCGGTCTCTCAAATGCACCTGCCACTTTTCAAGCACTTATGAACTCAATTTTCCGACCGTTCCTCCGACAGTTTGTGCTTATTTTCTTCGATGACATTTTAATTTACAGTGCTACTTGGGCCTTACATTTACAACATCTGACCACAGTCTTAGAGATACTTCAAACACATAATCTTTTTGCTAAACTCAGCAAATGTGCTTTTGGTCAGGAGAAAATTGATTACTTGGGCCACATTATCTCTGCAAAAGGCATGGCAGTTGATCCAGCTAAAATCCAAACTATTCTTGAGTGGCCCATTCCCAAGTCAGTAACACAACTCCGTAGTTTTCTGGGCCTTAGTGGATACTATAGACGGTTCATAGCTCATTATACGCAAATTGCAAGTCCTCTTTCTGACCTCCTGCGCAAGGATTCCTTTCAATGGACATCTACTGCTCAACTTGCCTTTGATAAGCTTAAGCAACTCTTAACGGAGGCGCCGGTGCTCGTCATGCCGAATTTTCAACTACCTTTCATATTAGAGACGGATGCATCTGGAACCGGTATTGGTGCAGTGTTGAGTCAAGGAAATCATCCCATTGCTTTCTTTTCAAAAAAATTATCTCCTCGCCTTCAATCCCAGTCTGTGTATGTGCGAGAACTTCATGCTATTACTGAAGCAGTGGCTAAATTTCGGCATTATTTATTAGGCCACCATTTTATCATTAGAACTGACCATGCCAGCTTACGTCATCTGCGGGACCAAGTAATGCAAACACCAGAACAGGAAAAATGTCTTCCCAAGCTTTTGGGTACAGCTTTGATGTTGAGTTTCGTTCCGGCAACACCAATTTGGCCGCCGATGCTTTATCAAGGGTGCATATGATGGCTTTTTCCCGCCTACAAGGGACTTTCATAGATTTTGTTTATCAGCAAGTTCAGTCTTCCCCTTCCCTTGCTCATCTCATATCTAAAATTCAGACAGAACCACATTCTATGCGGGGTTATGAGCTTCGCCATGGAGATCTCTATTGGAGGTCACGTCTAGTTATCCCTTCTGACCACCGCGATCTCGTCAAACGCATTTTGGAAGAATTTCACTCATCTCCGTTAGGCGGACATGCTGGGCTTTTACGAACATTCCATCGCATTGCTCGTTTATTTTTTTGGACTCATATGCGCCAGGATATTCACGAATTTGTCAAGCAGTGCACTGTATGTCAACAAGCCAAGGTTTCCTATTTACATTCAGCTGGTCTTCTACAACCTTTACCGATTCCTGAACATGTTTGGGAGGACATTGCTATGGATTTTATAGTTAGGTTGCCATCTGTCAGAGGTCTCTCAGTTATTATGGTGGTAATTGATCGATTATCTAAATATGGGCATTTCATTCCTCTTCCTTCTGCTTTTTCAAGTAGAACTGTTGCTGAATCCTTTTTACAACATATTGTTAAACTTCATGGCATTCCACGTACTATTGTATCGGATAGGGATCGGACTTTCACCAGCAGTTTTTGGCGTCATCTGATGCGCTTACAAGGCACTACATTGTGCATGAGTTCCGCATATCACCCACAGTCAGATGGGCAATCTGAAGCTTTGAATCGATGTTTAGAAATGTATCTGCGCTGTTTTGTTCATGATCATCCACGCAGTTGGCTTTCTTTCTTGCCTTGGGCAGAATTTTGGTATAATACTGCATTCCATTGCTCCACTGGTTTTACTCCATTTAAGATCGTCTACGGTCGGGACCCCCCTCCCCTGCTTCGTCACACTTCTTTGGAGGACACCCCAAAGGATGTCCATCAGCAATTGATCGAGCGAGATGCAGTCCTTGCAGTATTGGGACATAATCTTACTAAGGCCCAACACCGTATGAAGCACTTTGCGGACAGGCAGCGTACAGAGTTGGAGTTTCAAATCGATGAATGGGTCTTGGTACGTTTACAGCCGTATAGACAACACTCTGTTCAATTGCAAAAATATCAAAAGCTGGCCTTGTTGTATTTCGGTCCATTCCAGGTGACCGAACGGATTGGGACTGTGGCATATCGTCTTGCACTGCCAACTACTGCCAAAATACATCCTGTTTTCCATATTTCCCAGCTCAAGCGTTTTCATGGCTCTGTTCCCTCTCATTCATATCTGCCATTACCATTACAATCAGTACCAGAGGGTCCAATCTGCAATCCTGTTGTGATTTTGGGAACTCGTTGGGTTCAAGTCCAGGACGATTGGGTGCAACAATCTTTAGTTCGCTGGGATGCTTCCATGCATGATACGTGGGAATCTCGTTCAGACTTGGAGCGTTTATATCCCACTTTGAACCTTGAGGACAAGGTTCTTTTTGATGGGGGGGGGGAAATGTTACGAGCCCAACATTACAAGAGGCCAGGACGGACATTACCATGGGCTCAACAAGGGAAAGGCCTGTAGAGATTAACCCAAGACCAAAAGATCCAATAAGACGAAGCACTAGAATTAAGAAGAAGACCTGGAAGGTTCGAGAGCTAGATGACTCAAGAGAGATATAAATAACCCCAAGTATACAGGAAAAGGGTGTGGTCATTTTTCGTGAAAAATATTCTCTCTATTGGATTTCTATTCTCTCTCTTTTCTGTTGCTTTTCTTCTGACAGATGCTCTGTAATTCTGTTTCCCTTTCATAACAGAATTGTATATTGGATTTGATGATTGAAATATCCATATATATAAACAGAGTTTTCTATTGAATACGTGTTTACTGTTCTGTGAATTTAATAACCATTACAGTGTGACAATCCCATAATGGATGCCATGCACCGAATATATGGGTAGGAATCTCTACTTCAATCCTTTGCTTTTTTTTTTTTTTTATTATCATATATTTTAATTAAATCAAAATCAGCTGTGACACAGAATACGATTCATTAATTTTAATCCACAATTAGTTCACTCCATTGACACGAGAGAATAAAGTGAGACGTGTAATGAATGAAAAGGCTCTAGCATTCATATATTATATTGATACCCCCAACAAATATCACACTGTGTATATAGCAAAACTTGAAGTTTCGTGTATGTATTTAACACAAGTTTTTGGCACGTATCAAACACAATCAATCCTCTCTGAAAGAGACTCCTAACTTATTAAATGATTGAAATCACTTCTTTTTTCGTTTCAGTTTCTTCCACCCATTTGTTTTATTCCCCGCATTATATATTATGTATTCTGATGCCCACTGATGTGAAAATGTTCTTTTCTCAACATTCGAAAATTCACAGTTGGATTAATATAAGAGTTATTCTAAAGTGAAAAATAACTGTGAAATGAAAGCAAAGCATTCATCGTTTCAGCAACAGAATATTGCAATGCATATAAGGAGTTATTATATTCTTTGACGCATGCATGCTATTAATAAATTGCACATAACTTCTTTTTAAATTCTTATTTCCGGTGTATAAAGTAGATGAAAAGAGTTTTATTCCGGTTTGCATGAATGAATATACTCATATAAGTAACTTTTTTTTTTGTTGCCACCTGGTTCACCTGAGCTTTGTCCCGACTACATCCAGATCCGACCCGCGTCGCGCACCTGGTTATAGTGGGAGAGTCTCCCAATGGGAATTTTCTGCATATACAAGGTTCGAACTCGAAACCTTACTTAAACGGAACCAAACCGCTTACCACTTGGACCAACTCCTATAGGCTACTCATATAAGTAACTACTAAATCAACCTATTTAGAATGTGGTAAAACGGCCATACTTAGGCCTAAATCAATGTCGGGTTTCAGCCCATCATTAGCTACCTTTAAAGTGGACCTTACGAAAGCCCAATATTAGTCATATTTGGGCCTACGAGCCCAGCACAGTTTGCCTTCAAGCGTACAAGTACACACAATTAGCACTTCACGTGAGAGTGAAACTGATGTTTTGAGCTGGATTTCCATTATAAGACAGATGTTTCATTTTTACGAGTCATGAATTAGGATCCTGAATGTGTGTGTGTGTGTGTGTACCCATCCCAAAATCTTTATCACAAAAAAATAAGATCTCAAAAGTTAAATGTTAGGATCAAACATCCATCCCAACTTTATTTTTTTTTCATTTAATTTCTCTCTGTAAGCAGACGAGGAGGACAATGACTTGAAAACGTCCTCCGGGTGTTTTCTGGGATCAGATAAGGAAAAGTAAAGACGATATATATATACACACAGAGGATTTTTTCTAAACAAGTTTGAAGTGCGCACAATAAAACAACTCTACTGGATGAAGCATTTTATTTTGGGGGTCAAATCTATTACTATCTCTCTCTCTTTAATTATTTGATGTTGGAGAATGGTATTAGTTAGCTGGATGAGTCGAGATAATTCAAGGCCGTATATAGACAAGAATTTGAGGACAATAATAAAAAAAGGATCAAAATAATAAACAAAACTGGGACACCTTTTTCACATAAACACGTGAACCATTGAATTGAAGGACACTGGAAGGCTGCCACATGCAGGCACGTAGCCTTCTCGCATCATCTTCCAATTCCCTCAAACAAATGTCACATAGACTCACTTCTCACTCTCTCAGGGTCAGTTTCGTACGAGGGATTTGGAGAGAAAACGAGGAGATTGAAAATTTCTATGAGTTGGATTTAAGAAAATTATAAAAATGGGGTTATAAAATTTTAATATAGATAATATGTAAGATTAAAGAATAAGAAAACTTAATTAAAAACTTTTTATCCCACTTCTTTTATTTTTTTAAATTCATCTCAAAAATTTTTTCCCTCCATCCACTTTCCCTCCCCTGCTCTCATACCAAACACACCCTAAGGGCCTGTTTGGTTTGAAGGGAGGGGAAGAGAGGGAGAGGAGGGTATATTACCTTGTTTTGTTTATTAGTAGGGAGAGGAGGGGAGGAGGAGGGCGGTAATAATTAATTTACTATTTTACTCTTATATATTACTTTATACTTTTATATTAGGGGTATTATTAGAATATCCAAATATTCATTAGGATAAAATTGTCAACAATTTTAGTTTTCCTCCAAAACCCCCCCAAATTGGGGCAACCCAAAATAAAGAGCCCTAAGGGCCCGTTTGGTATGCTGGAATTGATTTTGATGGAAATGGATATGATTATGGAAATGGAAATGAGGTTTAAAAGTATGTTTGGTATGTTAAGGAAATGAGATATGATTTTTAGGTGAAAAGACCAAAATACCCTTCTCAAACAATTTTTTTTTTCCAAAAATAACTTTGGGAAAAAAATATTTCTGGACATTAATTCTAGAAACGAGATCTAGGGTTGCTCTCGGATCATGAAGATGAAGATAGCTATGGTTCATGAATGGGATTTGCAGGTGTTCAGCGAAGCTTGATGAAGAAGGTGACGAGATGAAGGCAGCGAAGCTCGAGCAACCCAGGCGTCAGCAGCGAAGCTCGAGTGACCCAGGCGTCGGTGAAGCACGATCGTGGGTCGCACACCTCGGCGAAGCTCCAACGTGGGTTGCAGGTAGGGGTGGAAACAGGCCAGGCCAGGCCAGGCTTGTGCCTTAACAGGCCTGGCCTGTTAAGGCACAAGACGGCCTGAGCCTGGCCTGTGGCCTGTTGCAGGCTTTTTATTAGGCCTAAGCCTAGCCTGTACACAGGCCTGGCCTGGCCTGTGGCCTGTTAAGAAGGCCTGGAATTTGTAAAAGATCCTAACAGGCCAAACAGGCAAACAGGCCGACAGGCCGACACCTAACAGGCCAAAACAGGCTGACACAAACAGGCCTAACACAGGCCTAGGACTCCCAGATTTTTTTTTTCCTGATAGAGAACACCATTGCATGAATCAAAAGTAGCAAATAACCAGAATCAAAAGTAACAAATAAACAGAGCTTTGCTTTAAATTTTATAATTCAATAATATACTAGTATTGCCTGCATACATAATTCTACCATTCATTTCGTTTAACATAAACAGAGCTTTGCTTTACATTTTATAATTCAATAATATACTAGTATTGCCTGCATACATAACTAACTAGCTAATTTAAAGCTAATGATTCTTCTTCTACAGAGAGTTTGAAGCTAATAACTAACTAATTTGAAGCAATGTGCGATTAAGGAGGTTTAGGATAATAACCAACAAAAGTTGCTGGTCCAGGTTTAGGATCGTTATGTAGCACAAGATAAACTTGATGTTGAAGGGCTCGAAACTTGGCTGTTGCCTTACATGTGCCTATGCGATGCCATTTGAAAAAAGGAAACATAAAGAATAAGAAATGCTATACACTTTGATGAAACGTTGATAAAGAATATAGACGGAAATGAACTACCAACTATCTGAATATGAACATCGATGTCTTTTTGAAAAAAATTGATTCAAACCATTTTAGCAACCACTTAGTATTATCATTTAATCATGCTTGGAGAAAATCCAACAACTATTAGTAGTAGTGCAAGGAGGAGAAATCATACCATAAAAATAACATTCTTTCAGAAGGTACAAGAATACCACCGGAGAGACATGGGTTAAATCATAAAAAGCATGCATACATAAGGAGCTTGATTGGCAAGCATGGTCCTTTTTGTCAAGTATCTCTGCCGCATTCTCCTCCAAATCCATCCTAAATAGAAACTGTAATGAAAGCAGATACTCATTAGATGATTAATCTGAAGACAGCAAGTGCTGGTCCTGCAAATAACATTCATTTTACTCCAAGAAGTACGTAATACCTAAGATGATACAAAAACTCAATAAGCAGCATTTATGTGATAAATTACAAAAAGTTGGGTACTGGTAATTTTGCTTTCATAATGAAAGGTAATGTTATAGTCACTGTTGTTGGATTGTGCAAGTGGCTACATGCTAGCATCTGATTGATTCAAACAGATGAATTTGCTGCAATAACACCCTTAAACATAAAGCCTGAAAGTCTTCCAAACATAATCCCAAGGAAAATCGATAAATCAGAGGAAAAACAAAAGCTATACCCTTTAAAAAATTCCATCTAAAAAAAAGAAAGAAAAAAAATTAGTCATTCTAAAAACAAAGCAGGATAGTTTAAGATAAACAGAAGAACTACAAGGAAAAAAGAGCTCTTGATACTCAATAGCACAAGTGCTGAACGGATTGTAATTAAACTATCGCTGATAGTTGATGCCAAGAATCTAAATTCTCAAGGAAAACCAGTTACAATACTATCCTTAAATCTTCAGACTAGAATACATATGAATTTTTATTTTTGGTGATAAACTATCTAGTGTTCAAAACTCCCGACTAATCTAAATTTGAGTATCAAGACCATCCTGAAATTCTTCAGACTATACTACCTATGCATTATTCTTCTGGGTTGAGCCTAAACCAAGTAGCTCTATCTGTAAATTTTTCTATCTACAAGCCTCAACTGGGGTCCTTGCTTTCCAAGACCCTGTTAATCCTCCTCCTCACCCAAAATAAAAATGGATCTTACACTGTTTGATTCTAGTGGAGTAAACCAGCATAATAATTGAGATTTTCACTCAGAGAAGATAGTGGGGGGAAGTTACCTGATTTCGTAGAAAGCTTTGCAAGGTTTTCAGTCTCCACTCTTTCTATCCGAGCACTGCAATTCGAACCCGCGTAGCTCTGAGAGCGCACATTGTTTCCATTCATGTGTAGGCATATATATATATATATATAAGCAGACGAAAACCAGGGAAAATAATTTCAGAAAAAGAGATGGGCTTTGCTGAGTGCCAAAAGCAGCTTGAGGCATCACAGAGTCGAATAAAGGAAGCAGAGTTGAAGGTAGCAGAGCTTCAAACTAAGTTAGCTCTTGCAAACAAAACAAATCAAGAAGCTTATGAAGAACTAAAGTCAACCAAAACAAAGAATAAGGAAACTGAATCAAAATTGAGAGTTGTTCACAGCGAAACATGTCGACCCATAGCAGAAACATCAATTAAAAGCAGAAACATGTCGACCCATATCAGAAACATCAATTAAAAGCAGAAACATGTCGACCCATAGCATGTTCCAGACGCATCAGAACAGAGATTCAAAATAGCTTAAGCTTAACGAGAAAATGAAACATGTACCGAATCAATAATCAGAGCTTGACGGAGAGGACCACAGATCCGACGAGGGTAGCCGACTTGTGGAGTTGTGGTTCGCTGGTGACTCACGGTGGAGCTCCGTCTCGGGGGGGTCACCGAGTCGTGCGACGGTGCAAGGCAGAGCGCAGAGGGCTCGGGAGGCAGACGGACGTCGACGGGGGTGGCAGACTGGCAGTCGAGGGTGGTCGAGGGGACTGGAGTCGCCGAGTCGTGCGAGGGCCGAGGGCAGCGAGGCAGAGCGGTGAGAGCGCACAGTGAACTGATTCAGTCGATGTAGGAATTAGGTTTAGACATTAGAGAAGAGGAGTGGGCGAGTGGCACACTCAGACTGGCAGTGTGGGTTACTTTTTTTTTTTTTAATAAGCCTTACAGGCTCAGGCCGGCCTGACAGGCCTGACAGGCCTGTCAAGAGGCCTTGGCCTGGCCTGTTAAGAAAAATAGGCCTCTAAAGAGGCCTAGGCCTGGCCTTTTAGCCTGTCAGGCCAGGCCTGAACAAGCCTCTAACAGGCCAGGCCGGAGGCCCCTGTCAGCCGGTCTGGCCTGTTTCCACCCCTAGTTGCAGGCCTCAGTGAAGGTCCAGTGTGCGTCGCAGGTGTCGGCGAAATTGTGGGTTGCAGGTGTCGCGAAAACAGCCAAGCTCGTTGAAGGGGCAAAACAGAATTTAGCTAGATGGAATTGAAAATCTTTGGTTTTTGGGTGGAAACCAATCTAATGGAATTGGGAAGATTTGACTTCTACATGGAATTGGAGATATTTCCAATTCCATCATACCAAACAAACTTAGACATGGAATTGAGATCTAATTCCAATTCTACATCCCCCAATTTCATTATACCAAACGCACCCTAAGGGGATGAGATTCAAAATTCTGACTTCCCTCCCACCAAAATATTTTAAACCAAACAAGGGAAAGAGGTCTTTTCTCATTTCCTTCCCTCAAACCAAACTTAAAAGGATATGTATATATTTCTTAATTTCTATCACCCAAAGACCATCGTTCCTTCTTTTTTTTTTTTCCTTCTCTCTCCCCTACTTGCGCGCGCACACACTATTGTCAACACTTCAATCAACTTCTTGTATTAGAACCTTTTGTGAGCTAAAATCGCTCAACCTTTAGTCAGTCATAAACCTATGTGGCTATGTTAGGGCATGAATATAAATGAAGAACTTGTCCCAAAATACTAGCATGTTATGTGAGATAACCTCATAAACTATTATAAACTCCACTTCTAACATTGTGAGACTCTCCTATGCGAAACTCGCACATAATACCAAATGAGCCAAGTATGCACTTGTTTGATGACTTGCATTGAGATCCACTCTTGTCCATTGCAAATATGTTACCAATTACTTACTACCTTGAACCCCTAAATATTCCCACAGGTTATTAATGTAAGATCTAGTTAACTTTTATTAGAAATGTTAAGAAAACTAAATTAATTAATTAATTAAAGCATATATTATATAGCATTAGATTATGTATCATTTTATTAGTCTGACAATTTATTTGTGAGAAAAAACTATAAATATACATACTTTAATATAACTTATTTAGTTTCTTTAATATTTTTTTTTTTTAAAAAAAAACAACTAACTCTTACATAAAGAACCAGATGTAGTATAACATTCACGCAAGGTGTTCAATTTGATCATAAATATACAACCCAATCTACCTTGTCCTCCCATATTTATATAATGTTTTACCTAAAATATCCCTATTAATTACATATATTAAAATAGTCTCTTAATAAAGGAGTGGCTTCCAATGCATATGGACGTTAAATAGGGTAAATTAGGAAAATCAAGATACATTTATTACAAACAACTAACCAAACTATTTTTTAAAATATTCATAAATTAGTTTTAAGTGTTTATACTAAGGGGTGAATGTAGCGTCTAGTTTCAAAATTGGCTGCTATGGGTCCCTGCGCACACCCATGCACTGACCACACAGACAACACACCAACTTTGGTTATTAAATAAAGTGTTTTTTCAAGTTCAGGAAATGTGTGTTTGTTTGATTAGCAGAATAAAATGAATGGCTTATATTAACGTTGTGTGTCGGTAAATATGCGGCTCTCTGGTCACCACCACCTTCTTTTGTTTGAGGAAATATATGTCAATCCCATAATGGATGCCATGCACCGAATATATATATATATATATATATATATATGGGCATCTGGAATATAATCTCTAGTTTAATCCTTTTCTTTTTTATTATATATATTTTCAATCAAAATCAAGTGACACAGAATTGGATTCACTTTAATTCACTTTAATCCCCAATATAATTAATTCATCACCCCGAAGTTCTACGAGAGAATAAATAAAGTGAGACGTGTAATAAATGAAAAGGTTGTAGCATTCATATAGCACTTTATATATATTGACGTCCCATTACAAATATGAAATATCACACTATATATATAACGCAAAACTTGGAGTTTCGTGTCTTTATTTAACACAAGTTTTTGGCACGCATCAAACACAAATCCTCTCTGAAAGAGACTCCTAATTAAATGATTGAAATCAACTACGTCTTCATTTCAGTTTCTCCCACCGGGCCATTTAATTCTATTTATTCATCCTTATTTTTTTAATTCCCCCGCATTATATATCACGTGGAAATGTCCTTTTCTGTCCATTTTATAATTCCAAGTTGGAGGAATATAAGAGTTCTTCTAATAAAGTGAAATATAGCTATGAAATAAAAGCAACGCATCAATCGATTCAATAACAGAATATTGCAGTGGGCATATAAGGAGTTATTACTTATTCTTTGGTTCATGCATTTGCAGATAACTTCCGGACAAGATATATTATGATTTCTTTTCGAAGTTTTAAATTATTCTCTGGCGAAACTGGTGTACTCAACCCCTAGAAATACACACACTTGCAAGTTAAATATACGCCAATAATATTTTCAGCATTAACTAACAGCCATCAAACCCTAATGGGTCCCTAGCTACTGCTTTCTACAATTTCCAAAATTCTGCGGCTCAATATATATATATAAATGCACTGAATTCTGATTTCTCTCTGTGTGTACTGTGTACATATGTAATATGCGTCTTCTTTAATCTCATGTCACTCACTCGAATCCAGCTGTTGAAAAAATATCTTTATCTTTATTTGTTTCTTTCGCGTCGTTTCTCTCTTTTTTTTACTTTTGGATAATTATTATTATTATATGCAAATGGAATTAGTGGATATGTTTTTTAGACTATTGTGGATAGATGAAACCGACTGGTTCTTGTAATCCGATGGTGTAAAGATGGCTGCTTCTTTCTCTCGTTTAGCCGCCAGAGAGATCAGAGTCATATCAGAGACTTGAATTATTTGCATATAGTCAATATAATCCTTTCTTTATTTTACTATATATATATTTATATAGTGAGAAACAAATCACACTCACACTTAATGAATCTAATCTCTTACGCATTAATCGCTTTGTCTAACAATATATAGCAGTGTGTTTATGCTTTACCTCTCCACCACCCACCTAACTCCATTCTCATTGTCTCTCTTGAGGTTTATTCCCCCCCTTATCTCTCACCTAAGTTACTTGTTATGTGAAAAAGAATAATAAGCATATCAAAGTATAGTTCTTTTTTTTTTTTAATTCTTTAAAATTCAAATATACCTGCCAATAACATCGGCTAGATCTGTTCAGTGTCTTGCTGATCAGAATCCTCCGTGCTTAACCCTCTTTATAAAGATCAGTTTCTCAACAAAAGCACCAATATTATAAGTATATGTCCGAAAGGACAGTTCATCTGAAAACGCTAAACTATTAAATGAGTGAGTCTCACGGCTCATATAACAAATATTTGGTTTTGTGGGATATAATGAAATTGGTTAAAATAAGTTAATACTAATAGTAATGTTATTAAAGCTAGATCGGACCAACCAGTTTGGTTCGGAACCGATAAACTGGTTGGTAAACTGGTCCTGTCTAGGCATTAATCCAGTTCATTTTTTTTTTAAAAAAAAATTAAATTGTTTTGTTTTTATTTTATTTATAATTGTATATTAGTAACCCTAAAATCTGTATGTTCTCACTGATTTAATCTCAGATTAACTCCGATTTGATTATAATCTGACCCACTGACTCATAACCTAGTACTCTGATAGATTCAACAACCATTTCAAGTTTAATGACGTTAATTAATAGTACTTTTGGTGATGGAGAGGTTGGCCACGTAAATTTTGGGTATTCCCTGGCATTTTTGGGATTTCAAAAGGTAGGCTGGTGGCTGGTTTCGCTTATGGGATTCTTTGAAAAGATAAATTAATTATTGTATATTTGATGGGTTATGGTTGCGTGAGTGTTCACGAAACCACCATTAAAAAAGATTAATCTATGAAAATCTCTCTCGTGACCTGTGAGAAATTATGACCATCCAAGAACAATGACAGCTTTCGACTCCTGACAACGTTCTTTAATTTGGTGTCTTGTACCACAACAAATGTGGTATCAATTCTATCTCCTGTTTCTGTTTGAGCTTGAGTTGATTGAAGAATCTTTTCCCTTCATTATTTTTCTTTTGATTGTTCCCATTTTCTTACTTTAACATTATTAATTGACAAGTGCAAAAGTTGTTGGAATCTCAAAAAATAATCTATCCCCTCCCATTTTTCCAATTTCTTAGAAACTGGTTGGAATCCACTAATATTATCCCGTCTGATTCCTACAGCATTTCATGATGGGATATGTATTTTCTTAACATTTTATTATTTTTAATTAATATTTTTAGATAATATATTTCTTTTCAACAGAGATATTAAAGTTAATTTAAACTGAATTAAGCACACCCCTTAAAATGGCCTCAAGTTCAAGTTTTTCACGCTTAAACTCGGGCACAAGCATATTAACATCGATCGGGTTCAAACTTCAAACCCAGTACCTCATCAAAAAGTAAAGAGAAATATACTCCATCGTCGGTGTAATTATCATAAAGTTCAGTGAAGCTAATATGAATTAATGAATTTTTTCCATGGTGATTTTAAATTTTACATTCTTTTTTTTTTTTATCTGTCTGGATTTTCTTCCATTTTATTTACCTTCTGAATATTTTCTTAACGGATTTGGTATTAGGGTATTAAAAAAAGCACGGTTTTTAATAAACAAGAGCTAAAATTAATAACTACGATGGTCGGGCTCATGTTTCCTTTAATTTGGGGATTTAACACCAGCCAACTATTTTAATATTTCCCGTGTTACAAGTTTTATGTGATATATTGACGTGAATTCATATTTAATTAGATTAATTTTATATTCTAGATAATTAGTAAAGCATTTAATTTTCCAAGTTGTATCATCACATTAAGAAATTTTGTCATCAAAACATGTATCATTCTTTCAAACATCAATATGTGTGTGTGTGTGTGTGTGTGTGTGTAGTGATATATTTACAATAATAAAAATAATAACACGTGATTAACGCTAACCCACGGTACTTAATGTGACTAATTGGCAAATTGAAGACTTAAAACCACTCCATCTGGATGCACCGGTGTCATCAAGGATGAGAATGGAAGTTGGATCCGTGGTTACATCAGCAAGCTTACTCAAGTGCCTCCGGTTGTTGTTGAGGTCATTGCAATCATTCAAGGTCTTTAATTATGCTGGAATCACAGTTTTAGTAGGGTTTTGGTCCTTACTGATTGCCTTGAAGCCATAAATCTACTTACTCGGGGTTGTGAAAGTTCTTACCCCTACAAGGATGTCATTGATGATGCAAGACTCTGGATATTTAGGAATTGGCAGGTTCTTCTATGTCATATTCCTAGAGACCAGAATTTATTAGCTGATCATCTGGCCAAGATGGCTCATACTATTAATGATACTTTTGTTCTCCTTGATCACCAACCACCTCTCTTTTGTGAGGCGGTCGTTGATGAAGGTTGATTAGCTTTTGTTATTTCTGCTTGTAATTGTTCCATAGTGGATTAATGATATTTAGTTTCTCATTCAAAAAAAAAAAACCACTCCATCTGATCCTAAATATAAGACAGAGTTAATTTTTTAGATATATTAAGAAAGCTAATTAAATTACTTTAAAATATTTATATTTATTATTTTTTTTCAGATTATTTTACCTAACATATAAATTAATATATAATCTAATGATACATAACATATAATATGATTAAATAACTTATTTAACTATTTTAATCTTTTTAAAAAAAATTAATTTTATATTATATTTAAGACGCGAATAATATGATGCGTGGTAAAAGTTTAGTATATGGAAATTCAAACTTGATCGTGACTTTTTGGTTTTTTCTAGCTAAAGGACGTTTTATGGACAAGCAAGGGCATATGGTCCAATGACAACTTTATTTCTGCGCGTGCTTATTTTCTAATTTAATTAATAGAATTTAACCTCTTAGAGAAATATAATAGTGATATTTTGTGGGGATCTTTTGAAATTTTATGGTTCCATTGAATGAATCATACTGTGAGCTCAATCAGCAACCGACTCATAGTCAAGTGATGATGTATTGTTCTCTGTTGACCCAAACGGCAGTTTCCAGGAAATTGGTGTGGCAGCTTGGCCTTTTTAACAAAGCTATCATTTTTCATTACTTTAATTTTGTCTATATATAACTTGTTAACTCGCTTTTCTCCTCGTCCTCGTCCTCCTCTTGTTTTTCTTAAAAACTTTTTCATGCTTTTCTTTTTTTTTGAAGAAAAAAAAACTGAATGGACATGTTTTATATATTTGCCTGAAAGGATTTATATATTTAGTTGATATAAAATAAAACGGATAAAAACTGTCAATTAAAAATACATAATGTAAATTTCTTAATCTTCAAATAAGATGGAGTTTTTTTTTTCTATTGACTGGATTCGATTTCTTTATGATTGTGAGAGAAAATTATTACTACTACTATTACTATTACTACATACTGATATAATACTACCTCTAATCTTAAATATAAGATCCAGTTTATTTTTTAGAGAGATTAAGGTAGCTAAATAAGTTATTTAATCATATCATATATCATGTATTATTATATTATATATCAGTTTATAAGTCAAATTAATTAGTTTTGCTTTTAAAAATATAAATATAAATAATTTAAAATACTTTAATTAGTTTTCTTAATCTCTCTAAAATAGTCAAATGGGTCTTGTATATAGGATCATGTAGTAATAAAATACTCCCTCAGTCTTAAATATAAGGCATAGTTAATTTTTTTCAGAGATTAAAGAAGATAAATAAATTATTAAGCATATCATATGATATGCATTATTATATTATATATCAATTTATAAGTTAGACAAAATAGTTTAAAATAAAAATGATAAATATAAATATTTAAAATAATTGAATTAACTTTTTTACTATTTTCAAAAAATCAACTTCATTTTATATTTAAAACAGAATAGCATGGTCAGATGGTCCCCAAATTATAGCGTACATGTTAGTACCTTGTATGTGAACTCCTTGCCTTGTCTAGGCTTCTAGTTTTTTGTTTTCTCTCGAGGAGCACCTGGAAACTTCAAAAAGTGGCAATCTAATCTTTCTTTAGTGAATATTTGGAGGAGCTTTTCACAGGCTTAAAAGTCTGATTGGGTATGTATAAGTGCTCGTTTGTGATAGTTTATTTTTGAACAATAAGTATTTATAAATCGTGATTTACGATATACGAAATAAATAAGTATGTGAAAGGAGTTTTATCTTAACTTATATAATAAGTGTTTATTGACCCATAATAAGCAATACCAAATACACACTAAGCCAGATTGGGGATGGAGTTGAAATTATTGAGTGTTTGGAAGGGCTTTTATTCAATTGAGCTTATATGTAAATAAGCTCCTTTTTGCATAAACCAGAAATCGTAGCTTTTACCTTCTGAGCGTCAAAGAGCGGCACCTGCATTTGTCTGCTTTGGAATAAAGACTAAAGAGAGACGATGGGGGTTATGAGGTTCAACGGATTCCGTAGGCGGAGAAAAACGAGGAGGGAAAAGAGATTTTCAATGCCCCACCTACGCATTCATTATGCTCGTGCTTTACACACGTGGCATTGCTATTATTTTATATACATTGATTAAAAATAAACATATTAGCTATTTTTATTTTTCACTAGTGTAAGTGAACAGTCTTTCATAACAAATTATGGTAGAATATCTTCCTTATAAATAAATCATATTTGTGACTCAATTAGAGACTAAATTATACGAAATATATGATCCAATTAGTTATATAATATTATTTCATCAAATTGTGTACTTTTTTAATTGCCAAATTTCCCAACTTTAACTATTAAATTTTTTTTATAATTTCAAATTTATTTTATTTCTTATCATTATCACAAAAGCCACTTATGTTTAAGTCAATTCAAATAAATTTTACTTTTTTAAAAAACCACTTATATAACCGTTAATCTAAACATAAATCACATTATACAATCTGACTTTTACCAAGAATAAGATTGTAAAATGTCACATTGGAAAAAACCATATTGACAATTACTGTTCCAACACACGCTTATTCCACCACCGTACAGAATCAGATACGCTCTAATTTCAATCTAGATTCTTATATATTCTCCTAATCCATAGATGACTTTGTGGTTAGTGGTGTCATGTTCAAGACTGGGGAAAGTCATGCGTCCAGTATATGAATAATAAAATTTATTGAAGAAAAATTAGTGTTGCTTCTCTGGGATTTTACTTGCTGCGTAAATTAGTTTTGTACTATTATTTGGAAATAGAAGTCTAAGTCCAACCCACTTTTTTTTTTAAGCGATTTGGGTTAATGTTTGTTTGGGATAATTTATTTATAAGTATTTTTAAATAGTGATTTATAGTATACGAGGTATGTATGTAAGAGAATTTTATCTCAATTTATGTGAAAAGCACTTATATCCCAAAAATAAACTATCTCAAACATATCTTAAGTCAATATAGCTTGGATCATTTAGTGCTCGTTTGAGATAGTTTATTTTTTACTTATAAGTGCTTATAAATCGTGATTTACGGTATATAAAGTAAGTATGTAAGAGAAGTTTTATTTTGACTTACGTAATAAGTATTTCTTATCCAAAATAAGTGATACCAAATACTGACCTACTATACGCACTAAACAATGCGTCTAACCCACGTGTTGGCATATTTGACCCCCTTTTTTTATTTTTTAATTATTCTTGTGATTTTTTTAATATGAATTCTAATATGCCTCCTATAATTTCTTAAACATGCACCAAGAATAATTTAAAATCATAATTATGTTTTTTAATTTATTTCTCTTAATTTAATTTATGAAAACTTTTCTGTACTTTGACGCTCTTTCTATACGAGAATATATCTTTCAGGCAAACGAAGGGGAAATGCTTGAAATTAAATAAATCAGACGTCGAAATACGTAGAAAAGTGTAAGAGATGTTCTATCCAATGTTAAATATAAGATAGAGTTTATTTTAATTTTTTTTAGATATATTAAGAAAATTAATTAAATCATTTTAAGCTATTTATAGATGCCATTTTTAAAAATTATTTTATATGATTTATAAAATAATATATAATCTTAAAATATATGACAACATATAATATAATTAAAAAATATTTCATCTTAGGCTGTGTATCTTTTTGATAGATACACACTACAAACATGTGTTTCTGTGTTGGACCTGTTCCTCTATTTTTCTAATAAAAAAAAAACAATTATGAGGAGAATAGGAGCCGACTTGGCAACCCTCCCATTCACTTGTCCCTTTCTTCTGCCTCACCTTAATAATGATGTATTTTGGATTTTTCCCTATATCCAAATCCTGTATTCACTCACCTATAAATACTCGTAAATTCTTAATCAGTTCCTCCTATTAATGTGGCGTGATTTTCCATATATTTTTATACATAAGTCACTATTAACTAACTCAGTAAAATTAGGAGAAATCAGTTAAGATGATAAGTTTGTCTTGAAATTATATCAGTACTTTCCATTTTTACTCCTAATAAAACACTTCTTCAAATATTTTTATATTATGCTCCTTATTGTAAATAAGATGTTTCTAACCTAATTCAGAGTCACACATACTGACATACTAATAAAAATAATTATAAAGAATTAAATTTGTCATAAAATTCATTAAATTTGTCAATAACACTCTTATTAATTAACCACATTAAACTTTAACATCATCCTTTTAATTTCTACTGTTACTATCCTTATTAAATATGAGCATACATGCAAAAAATATCTAATACTCATTAAAACTATAAAAATGTATCATACAAAAACGATAAATAATTTTTATAACATATCTGATAAAAGGATGAAAAAAAATGACGGACCATGACTTTTGCGTCTAAAGAGCTGGGGAGTATATTCCTTAAAAAATAGTATCACTGTAGAGCTTGGGCCCCGCGCAGAGGACAATTTTCATTTATCTCGATCCCGCGCTTTTTTCAATTATTAGTTTATTACATACCCATGTAGTCTCTATTATATTTTTAAAAGACACCTTGGCTTCTAGAAAGTATTTGTAGCCAGCCTCTTTTATAAGATATTTGGATATCTGAATGAATATTAAATTTTTATATATATGCAGAGAGTAGAAATTAAAATGAAGTTGAAGTGCAATTGTCTTGATTAGTACGCACGAATTAGTGATGAGGAATATTTTAAACTAAGGATGAAAGGGAGTACTCCTTTGATCTTATTTACCAAATATGGAAAAAATATATTTTTTTTACACTATTTATAATTCATTTCATTAAAATTGTTCACATAAATATATAATTTTATCTTTCATTTATTATTATATAATAGTTATACTTTTAGGGGCTATTTGATATGAGGGGAGAGGAGGAGGAATGATGAGTGTGAAATTTTTTTAAGATGTATTTAAGAAAATTAGAGAATTTGGGTTAAAAATTTTTAATTAATTTTTCTTATTCTTTTATCTTATATCTTCTTTTTATTAAAACTTTAAAACTTGATTTCTTAAATTCTTTAAAATCCAACTCATAAAAATTTTATCTCTCCTAATTTTCCCTTCAAATCCGTTGTACCAAAGCCGTTTGGTAAAAGGGATTTGAAGAGAAAATTAGGAGAGGAAAAAAACGAGCTCCTGGATCAATTGGTAAGGGAGTTATTATAGTTTAACCAAGGAGGCTTTGGTAAAAGGGATTTGAAGGGAAAATCAAGAGAGGAAAAAGCCAAGCTCTTGGATCAATTGGCAAAGAAGTTGTTCCAACTTAATCAAGGGTCTCAAGTCCAAGGTTTGGGAACAAAACAGTGTAAGTGGTTGGGGTGCCGCCCGCAAGGGTCCCGCCCTACCCCGATCCGGATTAGTCTGGATCCGTTAATGTACCTGAAAAATGATTTGGCTTGGGATACGGGATGCTCACGCAAAAAAAAATAAAAAGACTATATTAAAAAAAAAATTTAAAGACATAATTAACAAAGTTTAAGTTTTTTTCTGGGTTACAATGAAACATGTTAGAATTAAAAAGAATAAAAAAAAAAACGCACCAGTCAGTATGTCAATAAGTTCAACTTCTCCACCTGCACCTTCTCAATCATTCTCATCTCAGAAGCTACCTAGCAGCCTCTGAATTTTCTACCATCTTCATTAATTTCCAGTCAAAACAGACGCCTCATCTCATCTCAAACAACCAGCATCAAAAGCTCATTGATAGTGCAAGGGGCCCAAAAAACAGAGAGAGACTCGGAATCTGACACAGAAAATCATAAGCACTATTATATATAATCCAACATATCAGTCCCACAACAATAATAGTGGCGGGACTGATTACACATTACATCACTCTTAACCAGCACTCACAAAGATTTAACACCATACACTACAAGAAACACACATACAGACACCTACGCGCACAAAACACAATAAAAATATACAGTGTTCGAGTGTGTGAGCTTGACACTGATCAATCATAATACAATTCTAGCTAGTTTTAGGTTTTTATTCCTTATCACTCTATTCACTGGGTTTTCTGAGGGTGACTCAAATCTAGAGGAACCTAATAACAATACCCCCATCTTTAACGAAATAATCTCAACAGTACTCATGAAACATGTCAGGAGAAGCCATGATCGGGTGGTTCAAGTGGTAGGCCATGTTTAATGGATTGTTGTTGTTGAAGAAGAAGCTGCTGGTGGATTCCATGAAGGTGGATGATAATGATGATGAAATTGCAGAATTTGTGTTCACGAAATCCACAATTTCGTTCAGAGATTGCAATCTGTGTGTGAGTTCGTTGGCTTGGGCTCTGAGCACAGAATTCTCAGCCTCGACCGTCAGATATTGCTGGGTTGTGAGATTTACAGTTGCGAGAATCTTCTGATTCTCATTCCTCAGCTGAGCCGCCAGAGCCGCCAGATCATCCAGATGCTTCTGTTTCCTCATCCTCGATCTTCTCGCCGATTCACGATTCGATATCATCCTCTTCCTCTTCCTCTGATCCATCAAAACCTGCAGGTGCTCAACTGAACCAGAGTTTCGAATCAGAGACGACGATCCAGAAGACGTTCCACTAGATGAAGGCATGGAAATTGAAATCTCAAGAAGGCCAGAAGGGGGAAAAAGATGGAGAATACTATTTTTAACGCAGGACCCGGACGCTAAGAAATTAACAAAGAAATCCAGAAAAATCAAATGCAGAATATAGTAAATATTATAAGATTGATCCTGAATCAAACAATCATGAGACGTAGTAGAGCCAGTAGAGGAAGACAACGGAGAAGGATTGAACAAGGTGGGTCCTGCGCCTGACAGTGGAATTTATCATACAACCAGAGAGGAAGATTTCACTGAGAATTGGATACATGAATCTCAAACATCAAGAACATAAAATTGGGCATTTGAGAATTGAGATGAGTTTCCAGATGAAAATCTAGCAGCAGAGTAACAAAGAAACTGTTCCACCAGATCCAACAATCAAATCCACCATATAAAAGAGGGCAAATTTGATATGGGGACTATGGTTTGAGGAATTTAGGGTTTGCGAGAAGAATCTGGAGAAATAGGGGTGTGAGGAGGAAGAAGAAGACGGGAGAGAATTTGTGGAAGAAAGAAGCGAAAGAAGAACAATATCTGAGACTGATTATCCTGAAAGAGCGATTAGAAGGAGTCGCTAAAAGAAGAGAGGAGGAGGGAGGGAGGGAATTGAGGTTGGGTGAAGGCCCAATTTATAGAAATCAAGGGCGTTTGGTTAGCGTTGGCATAACTGTTTTTTTTTTTAAATTTGATTTTTATAAACTTAATATAGGATAAAAATTATATCATAAATATAATTTATGTTTTGATTAGTAGTAATAAAAATAAATTTTTTTTTTTAAAAAAAACAGACTTTAGAGTTTCTTTTCATAAATTATTTTTTTTTAAAAAAATTAATCACCAAAACACCGATCCAAACACCTTAACAATTAAAAAAGCACGGTGGTGTGGCTTTTTTAAAACAAAAGCCACGTTTATGATGGCGTTACAGGCTCTAAAAAGGCAACTTGATGAGTGAAACTCAAAAATATGGTTTTATTGGTTATTATTATTTAATTACAGTATGAGGCGCTACTATGTACTACGTCTTTCTTTTTCTTCAAAACAGAATTGGAATCTTTTCTTCCACAACCATCAGAAATTACTTTCAATAAAGAAATTTTTAATAAACTACTGCACACTAATATCGACTTTAGGTCATCTGAATACATAAAGAAAAATACTAATTAAAAATACTTTTTCCAAAATAATCAATATCGGATGGTTATATTAAAAATATGCATGATACATGAAACATTTGCAATATATTTATTATTTATTTAAAGTTCATATTCTTGTGTAATGAAAATATAAAATATTTTTTCGGGCCCTATAGTTGAGTAATTTGTTTTTGTCCACTTTGATATTCTTTTTCCCAAATTTGCACCTTTAATCTTTTAACTTCACATAAAATTTTATTTTAACCCCTTAATTTTATAAAATGTCTTTTAAATATTTTAATATTCACATAACTGACAAAAAAAATGTTGACATTAAAATTTTAAATGTGAACAAAACATTTTCAAAATAACAATTTCTTATAAAAATATTATATGAGACTAACAGTGTCAGAATTAGAGGAGTGAAAAGATGCTTTCAGGAATTAAGAAACTGCTTTGAAATTTTGCATATAAACTTGTTGGACCAATAAAAAAAAGGTACTTTTGCTTCTTTCCCTCGAACTCTCCTTCTAGAATGCCCTATGGATTGCACACAAATTTGAAATAAGTAATTTTCAATAAAATGATTGAAAGGGGTATCTTTAAAAAAAAAAAACAATACAAATTTTTTATAAATAATTAATTTTCTTAATTTATATAAATTGATCAAATAATTTCAAACATTTAGCATGTGATGGAGTATCAATGTGGATGCTGGATAGTCCTTAGAGCCAGCTTGTCTAGAGATCTTTATACGATTTTTCCCATTAGAAATTATTAAGGGAAAATTGTGAAAAAAATCCTTTATTGGCAACTTATTTATCAAATGGGACTTTCGCATGCAGATTATTTTCCACGTGTGTAGAATGTCTTCCCTGGTGTGCAGAATATCTTCCCTATGTGCAAAATTCTTCCCTATATATGTGCAGATATCTTCACTCCATGTATAAGATATTTTCTCAGGTCACATTTAACAAATAAGTTGTTAATGAAGTTTTTTTGTAACAATTCTCCCAATTATTAATTACTTATATATATATATATATAAACCATGCAACAGAAGATTCCAAATCGAGGATTCAGAAGTGTCCAGATACAGCTGTGAACCAACGACAAACGTATAAGAACAAACTCGCCCCACTATTATAATTCTTTTTCAGTTTCCTCGAGTTATACGAGTACGGTACATTTTTCACTTTTTTGTTTTTGAGTGCCATTTAATTCATAAATTAATCTTATTTTAAAAAAGTCAATTTACGTAACACTTTAGACTTCTCATTTGTTCACGGGAGTCCCAGTTTTGGAATGTTGAAAAATATTTCGCATGAGTTAAGATTTGATAATGATTGGAGTTTACAGATGCTAGTACATTAAAATTTAATTTTTAAAATGAACCATGATTATTATAAAAATTATCATTTGAAGCCAATAGAAATGATAATGTTATATGACTAAAAATAACATAAGGAACCAAAATTTCATATAAAATCAGATCGAGAAATTAAAGTGAAAATTTTGCATGCATGAAGGACGGACAAGAGGCTCCATCTCATAATTATACTGACTATTGGTACCCATTACTAAATGATTGTACGGAATGGTAGCCGCCCACCCTACTTTTATTTTTCACCACCTGCCATGCCTATGCCTCAAAGGACAGGCATTTAATTTAATTCAGGCCTCTTGTACTCCCTCCATCTTTTAAATTTGGTAGAATTGCTGATAAATATTTTTTTAGTAAATTAATTATTAAATATTGTCATAGAAAATGATTTGCACAAAATGGAAGATGGTTTGTATAAAATGGAAGATCGCTTACACATTTATACGAAAGATTTGTGCACATATGAAAGATAGTTTACACAAAACGGAAGATCACCTGCACACACGGAATATCACTTGTACACTTGGTAGCAACCAGCAATTAATTTGCTCCCAAAGTATTTTTGGGCAATTCTCCCTTTAAATTTTATTGGAAGAATAATTATTTCTTTGCCACTTTACTCTTCCATTTACCAAAACATAATATTACTTACAGTTCTAAAAATAAGATCTAATTAGTTTTTTTATATATTAAAAAAGTTAAATGAATTATTTAATTATATTATATATTATGTATAATTAAATTATATATCAATTTATAAAATAAATAAATAAATTTGAAAAAAAATAATGACTATAAATACTTTAAAATAATTTAACTAATTTTCTTAATCTCTATAAAAAAATCAGCTGGTGTGTAGATACATTAGGTTGCATAGCATCACACCATCAAGTATTAAATTATTACTTACCATTCCATGCATATTATAAATATAGTTTAAATAAATCTTACATATACATACTAAAAAATATATATATAAGTTAAGATATTTAATAGGTTTTAAAATGATCAACCTTTTTTTTTAAGAGCAAGCTGTCTCTTTTTTCTCTCCCCCTTCTCTCAATTGCTTGTGCGGTGGGAGCTCTTCTCCTGTTGTTGGGTGAACTTTTTTCATAACGTCTCCCTCCTTAGTTTCGTTATGGGTGGAGACGTCTGTATTTTGTGTTTATCTACATTTATTTTCATGTTTATTTGAGATTCTTATGGTGGTGTTAATTTTCTTTGCGGTAATGAATCGAGTTAGGAGTTTCAATGACAGCAAATTTCACATAGTGGCTACATTTCACAATTTTGGGAATTGGTAACTATAGTCTTGTATGTTATTAGCTCCATCCTTCAAAAGACTGTTATGGATTGTTGGCAATGGCGAACTTGAAGTGTATGTCATAGTAGAGATCATACGGTTCGTTGTACAGTTGACGACTTTTCGGTTTTCATCTTTTTTATTGATGTTTACTGGTGCTTTTCCTTCTATGAGGTCTTTTCATAGAGTTTCTTCAACAACCAATTTCGTTGCTTTATTGCCGATAAAAACGGTGAATCCTTTGTGATGATTAGTTGAATAACCACTTTTTATAAATGGCTTTATTGCTTATAATGGTGTTTTTCTACCCATAAATTCCAGTGAAGGGATTATAAAGATAGTAAGGTTCTTAGTTGTGGTGGTAGCTCCCTCTCACCTATTTTAAGATAAGGTTAGTTTTAGCGTTTTAGGGTTCTTTGCATTGTTATGTATTTAAACTTTGTTTTTGCAAAATTTCTATTTTGAGCTTGTATCTCTTACTGGATTAGTTTTGATGAAATATGTTGTCTAGCAAAAAAAAAAAAGATCAACTTTTTCAAAATTTTCTTTATTTAACTCTCTCAAATCCTTTTTATAAGAGCACAATAACCAAATTATGTGATTTAAGAAAGTGGTTAAAATTAGTTAAAAATAATAAATATGTCTTAAAATAAACTTTTTTTTGTAAGTTTGCCCTCATTTATAAGAGGGTAAATAAGAGAGAGAAATATAGTAAATATGAGTGTTACAAACCCTTTAATTAATGTAATATATATAATTAATGAAGGGCACAAATGAAAAAAAACTTATTAAATGTTGAGACAATTCTTGTCGGACTGAGACAAAAAAAACTAAGAAGATTTAAATTGTTTACTTTTATAAAAATGATGGAAAGGAGTAATAAGTATTGAAAAATGATACTATTGACACACTTTTCCCCTCAATTATTCAATACGAGAAAGATGTAAAAACAGTTATTAATGACTTTCAAGATAAACTTATATTCACGAACAAGAAATTTTCGCCAATCAAACTACTAACAAATATCAAAATTATTTAATTTTTATTAGAATTAGTATTATGGAATTCAAAAAAACAAAAGGAATTATTACTTCCAACTCCAAGTTTTTTTTTTTTTAGCTTATAACTCCAAGTTACTCTTATAAATACTACTCTATTATGTTTTTAATATAAGATTTAGTTGATTATTTTTTGAGAGATTAAAAAAATTAAATAAATAATTTCATAGCCTATATTATATATTACTCTATAAGTTTGATAAATTAGTATGATATAAAAATTTTAAATATAAATATTTTAAAATAATTTAATTAGTTTCCTTAAACTCTTCCATAAATAGAAGTGTAAGTGTTCGTTTGGAATAGCTTATTTTTGGGCAATGAGTGCTTATAAATCGTGATTCACGGTATACGAGATAAGTATGTGAGAGGAGTTTTATCTCGGCTTGCGTAATAAGAACTTATTTATTCCCAAAACGTGTTTCCAAACACAGCCTAAGTAGGAAAAGAAAACTCCAGGAACAGCGAGTTCAGGGGACTTGGACTCAGCATTGGGCGCGTGAGGTGCACCGGTACTGATTTAGTTTGTCAAATTTAAAGGGATTAACGATAAAAGATTACAATTATGTCACTAACAGCGAGTACTTTCGAAGGCCAAAAGATGTTGGGCAGGAAGTTGTCGTTCTCAATCACGCTAAGTAGGGGCGCGTGGAAGGCCCAGACGGTTCACATGCGACGCTGGCGAGAACGGCAGACTCAATATAAATAGAGACATGAGTGACCAACAAAACATAAGGAGGCGCAGGGTCGGTCGGTAGGGCCCACTTAACCAAATTCAACCATGTCACGTTCTTTTACCCTGCTATGCTGCTCCATTAGTACATGTTACAATGCTTGTATCACTGTATGAACAAGTGGTCAGTTTGTATATAATGCGTCATAAAACCTATAGGAAAAATTCTAAAAACATATCTTAGAATACATAAAAGGGCAAATTAATACGGTGAAATTCGAAAATCTCAGGTCAATACTGTGTCACTATGAAGGAGAAATCTGAGATTTTAAAATCTCAGCGAAAAGATGAATGTGCCCTTCAACTGTTTCCTCTTTCAGCTGGAAATAACAATACATCTCTCTTTATTAACAACACCACATTATACATTAACAACTTCACTTTATTCTTTCTCATCTTCGTATCTCAAAATATAGTGTTGTTAATGTAAAATACAATGTTATTTATAAAGGAAGAGGTGTTGCTATTGTCACTGAAACTTAAATTATGAAGTTGTAAAACAAGAAAATGAAGTTATTAATGTAGAATACGATATTGTTAATAAAGAGACCGATGTTGTTGTTATGAAAGTAGAAAGATGAGTTGTTAATGTAGAATGCGGTGTTATTAATAAAGAGACCAATATTATTATTCTGGGCTGAGAGAGAGGGACACATGAAGGGCATATTTGTCTTTTCGCTAAGATTTCAAAATCTCAGATTCCTCCTCCGTACTGAGGCAGCACTAAGCTAGGATTCCTGAATTTCACAGCACCGATTTATCATTTCCTATATTCCAAGGTATTTTTTTTAATTTCCCCAAATCTATATTTTTTAGTGAAAAAAAAAGTTTGTATATAATGCGCACTCGTGACAAGATTAATCTCACGTGTGTCCGAGACAATTCTTCGATAGTTGATATGACTCAGATTTAACCTCCCATTCATAAAGTTTGAATTACATGCCCCTAATTTGATTCATAGTTTTTAGTCCAAAAAAATTGATTCATATAATTTATTGGCTTTTTTTTTTAATCAATATCATTAATTTAAAAAAAAAAACACAAACATATTAATGCCGAATTTGAATCCAAAACCCTCCTTAAATGTCACGGGTAGCATCACCATTGCAGTGGCTTATTTCCCTCCCTATTTTATTTGGTATAAATTGTATGGAAAAGATAATTCTTCTGTATCCTATAAATAAATATTACCCCCTTGGCAAAAAATAAATAAATATTACCCCGTTCCTTGGTAAAAGATCATAAATTACACTATGAACGAGAATATAAAACAATCTTGTGTTCACAATTCTTTCATTTCACTCTAAGTAAACAATATTCATTTAATAATAATATTCAAATAAACAAATTTTGTTGTTCACAGTAGAATTTTTTTGGGAAGCACGTAAATGAATATGCCGCTAGTCCTAAATTTTTTAAAATATAAACCAATGCTTCACATTCAATATTTTTTTCGCTAGCGACTTTGTAACATTAAGAGACAATATGAGTTTTATTTATAAATGGAAGGTGGCGGGTTATATCTCCCTTGTAATTTCAATGTTAGTTCCTACCCTTTTTTTTTCTGAAAAAAATCATGTTATTCCATTTTGTATGAAATTAAATTTGTATTGTATGTCTAATACAAACATAAATTCAACTTCTAATACAAACATTGAATTGTGTGCTTGTATTAGGGCCTGTATTGAGAAAGCGATAGAAAAACACGTTCAGGTACGTCGAGACGAAACTCCTTTTACAAACTTATCCCGTGTATTATAAATCACGTTAGAAAAACAATTTTTACTGCTAATTCAAATAAAAATTTAGGAGTTGAATTTGGATTATTTATCATGGTTAGTATTTTTTTAAAAGGTTTGTTTCAATCCTATGGATCCGAATTGGTGTTTTACACTTTATTTCTGAAATTAAAGTTGAGTTCTTTTTAATTCAAAAATTGGAAGGCAGTATGTAAGAGCCTTAGCTTTCAAAGACATAGTTTATGCACAATAATATTCAAATTGGATAAGAAGACTTGATTAGTAAATCCAAATGTCAACGAGACACGCAAGATATATAATTATAGTATAATACTCAAATTAACATGAGATATGTGTAAGAAATATAATTCTAACCCCAATCAAACCAAACGATGGCCCATCTATTTCATTTTTATATAATATTCCTGTTATTATCACGTACAAGAATATTAATTAAGGTGTAATGGAGTGGATAATATAATACATCTCATATGAAAAAGGATTAGCTTTCTTAATGTGTGGCCTTAGTGTTGATGGAGGTGCAAGATTTTATATTTATTTATAATGAGATGACGCTTCTGTCTTTTCTAGCATTTTTTTTCCAGCTTTTTATTATTACTTTGGCACATGATGTCAACACACTAATAAAGTGGTTCTTAGCTAAGTCATATTATTTTCAAAATATCAAACATGTTTAACCATAATTTCATTAAAAATTTGAATATATCATCATATAAAATGATCCTATATATAATCAATAGCTTAAAATTCACTGAGAAACCTTATCCATTTTAACACATAATTAAATTACTCACAAATAATACACCTCAATGTTTTAAAATCCATGAGTAAGAATAATAATGAATAGGCTTCTTCTTATTTTTAATGAAATCATGACCTACCCACTAAGAAAATCATGTAATAACACTAATAAGAACAAGCCAAGTTCAACGTATATGTGCATTAATTGAAAATACTCGAGAAGTAATAAATGGGCGTGACGACAATATAATCTTGGAGCACTTGGAAGTAGGAGAGTGACAAATTACAAAGATGAATGTGAAAGATTGAGAAGAAATATAACCTGTGTTTTGTGTTTGGTATCACTTATTTTTGGATAATAAATCCTTATTACGCAAGCCGAGATAAAACTCTTTCCACATACTTACTTCGTATATCGTGAATCACGATTTATAAACATTTATTATCTAAAAATAAACTATTCCAAACGAACACATATAAAGTATATGTTTGTGTTCGGATTTGGTACATTGTATTTATCAGATTCAAATTCAAATATATTGTCACTTCTCAACAAATTGCCTTCGCTGATAAGCAAATTGTCCCCATTTTGGTAGTTTAGTCAAGCATTTCTGAAAGTTAAACTCTCTCTCCCCCCCCCCCCCTCTCTCTCTATATATATATTCTCTATTATATTTCTGATATGATTCTAAATATCCACCTTTGATTGTTTTCATTGTTTAAATATATTTTTTATATTATTGAAATGGGATATGAGTAGATTAACCAGAAACTTATACATGCTCTTGGATGGTATAGTGGGGGTTTGATCATGAAGCATAACAACGGATTTTGTTGAATCAGAAAATTTTATAAAATGGCCATTAATGCTATAATTGGCCAGTGGATATAAGGTTTTTTTTTTCCCCAATGAATGTAAGATTTAAGAACTGAAAAAAGAAGTCTCACATTAAATACAGTCCAACTAAAGAATAGAAATAGTTAAAAATGAAGACAGACCCACACAAAAAAAAAAAAAAAAAAAAAAATCAACCCGGCGGCGAAATCTTCACCAACCATGTAAACATTGGGTTTTGTAAAAAGATATAATTATAAATATAAAGAGTAAAGATAATAATAAATTGAAAGTATGGTAAAAGAAGCAGAAAATAATTTTAATTTATGAAGTAAAAAATTGTAATTTTCAAAAAAAACGCAACATTATTTTTATGATAGCGTACAGATAAAAATTTTATCTGATAACTCAAAATAATAATTTATAACATTTTATAATACTCTGTTTATTTCATAAAATTTATTTACTATAAACAGTACGCTATACAATTTATGTGAGACAAGATTTCTCACACGCATTATCTTCAAGCTGCACGATTGGCAAATCCAAGTTTCAAGTGAAGGGAGATAGAAATTTTTCCCAAAAAAAAAAAAAAACAAGAAGAAGAAGAAAGAAAGGTGGCGTAGGTGCACTCTTTTAGTAGAGACATAAGTCAATTTTTCTCTTTAAAATTAAAATGTCCTTTCAGCTTTAGGGGACCAGCTGCCCCCAAAAACCTTTATTCATTCAAACAGAAAATAATTAAAAAAAAAGTGAAATCCTAATGCATGGTGGATACACAACATTATTGACCATTGAATTTGTTCTTGGAACAGTTTATCTATGCATATATATACTTTTCTTGATAATTTTGGATTAATACGAGTCAACCTAATAATGAAGAGAAAAAATTGGAGAAAATAGCAGAAATTTATAAGACTATTTAGTATTTAGTCAGTTTTTTTTTTCGGATGTGTACTTAATTATTCAGATTTTTTTTTTGCCAGACTTAATTATTCAGATTACGTACATGGAATGATGCATTTTTATCCAATTAAGCAAGAGGCTGAGAGAATTAAGAGAAAGAAAAGGCAAGTCAATTAAAGTCAGTCCTTTTTCGTTTGGTTAAGTTGAAATCCACATCACCAAATCATACAAATATCTTGTTTCATATGTCAATTTTTATCAATTTTTGTTAGCAAAATAAAGTGAGCTTGAGAAAAAAAATATGTGCCCCTTGATTCTATTTTCAAAATTCTTATTCCTAGTTCCCAGCCCATGTTTTTATTACGCTTGTTAAGACTTGTTGCTGTTGCACCACACAAAAAAAAAAAAAAAAAAAAAAAAGACTTGTGGCTGTTGTTTAATTAACTAGGTCTTTGTTTCTGACTCTTGATTTTGAATTTAATTTAATTAATTAATTAATTAATAAACAACTTGTAAACTGGCGTATTAGCTTTATGCATGTTTCAAATGTTGTATCGTTATTTTATTATATTATCTGGTTTACACTACCTACCCAAAACCTTTTTATAGTGCAGATTAGAATGAGATAGTTTAGAAGTGACCTCATCCTTATCAATATCATATAATATCGTATAATATTAATTGAAGATGCACATATGGGCGTATTTTGTATTTATACAGTTTCATTTTGTCACTTGCACCGCTTTTTTTTTTTTTTTTTTTTTTTAACAAGAGACATCAATGATCATAACGAGTTTACAAACAACCATATATTATTGTGGGAGGCCATTAATAAAGAAAAAGAACGTTATATTGAATTGTCAATCCTAGTGAATTTGATTATTTTTTTTCGCATTTTCTCAGGCAACCACGTCCAGTTTGAAAATGGGGTAAAAAAAAAACTCATAAATTTTAATAAAAAAATTAAATATAAAGAGGTTCCACCGTTCCAAAAAATTATTGTTAGTTTGCTGAACTCAGATTGTAAATATGTAATTAATTTTGACGTGTAAACATATATTGTTAATTTTAACTTATAATTATGCCAGTTTAAACTTATGAATAATTTTCTGTTTAAAAAAAGTTCATCCGGTTCCACAAAACATGCATTTTAGGTATATACTTTTTTTTCTCTGCTGACGCCAACAAGAGATGAGTTTATTTATGAATTTTTAGCCCAACTTTTTGACTACTTTACGGCTGCGCAGTACAATTGATATGCAGTGCTTGCTTACACCTGAAGGACGCTAAACGTGCAGAAAAAAATTAAAGCTGTTAAATTATTTTTTTAGCGAGAGTGTTGTTAATTACTGTACAGTCTCTATTATATATATATATATATTTTTTAAAAAAAAGAGGATATAGATTCTAATTCTAATTTCATCGTTTAATTTTATCTTCTGGTCAAGCTTTAGGTGAAGCGAACGAAGCTACGGTAATAACCTAGGTTAAGGACCTAAGGCATGAACGATGAAAGATCATATATTAAATTAATTTAGATGTTCATGGTTAAAGGGACATGAATGATACTTAATCTGTGTATGATATAAGAGTCCGTTGATTTTTTTTTTTTTTGAAAAAATTGAAGAAGTTAATTAAGTTTTTTTAAAGTATTTATATTCATTATTATTTTTAAAACTAATTTATATGACTTATAAACTGATATAATAGTATAATTTAATTATGCACAATATATACTATGATTAAATAATTTATTTAATTTTTTCAACATTTCCAAAAAAATTCAGCTAACTCTTACATTAAAAAGAGGTGGGAGTATATCTCATGCGTAATATTTTACTGAAGGATATTGATATTTGTTTCTGATTGACATTAATTGTATGTTTGGAAACATTTATTTTTTGAATATAAGTGTTTATTACGTAAGTCGAGATAAAACTCCTTTTACATACTTACCTCGTATACCGTAAATCACGATTTATAAATATTTATTATCTAAAAATAAGTTATTCCAAACGAACACTATAAGGATCAAAGTTGCGTGGGAAAAAAAGCCTCAAGATGTATTGCCTTGGTGAGAGCCTCTGTCCATTTTTTGTAATAAAAAAAATAGAAAAATATCGGTTGAAGGTTGAGAAAGTGTTGGACTATTGCGATTGGATTGTAATGTGTCAAAAATAAAAATGGGCCCATTGCCCAAAATCCAAGTGGTCCAACCTCTTCACACTCTCTTTTGTGTGTCTCACCGTCTGTAATTCTGTATGCGTGTGTTAAAGAAAAGAAACACATATCCCTCATCTTTGGATTCAGCTGATGAAGTTGGATTCTCTCATTAATGAGAGAGGATTCGATCCTAAAAAAATTCACTTAGTTGTGGTTTAGATGAGGTATTGGGGGAGGTATCCCAACTTAAAATCCTACCTTTAGATTGTAGGTGAGCTTAACTCATTTTCTAAAATTTTCGTATATAAAAAAAAAGAAACACGTCTCTTTTATTTAAATAAATAAAATGATATTTATAAAAAAAAAATGATGTTGTCGTAAATATCTGAAAATAGACAAATAAGTTGGGAAAAAATAAAAAATAAAAAAATAAACAGACAAACAAAATCAGGATTCGTATGAAACATACGACCGTAACAAACCATGATTGCAATTGATGATATTTGTTCATTGACATGCCACTTTCTGTCCCGAAGTCCTCACACCTCACAACACACACGTTGATTATGAAACAGCACAATAATGAAGTCCCCTATGTTTTAGCCTCCGTAGGTTCTGAACACTGGAAGTCTAATCATCTTTCATTTTGTTCCAAGGACAATTTCATACATTTCTTATTTATTTTTAAAATCTACTAATATTTCTTAAAACATTCGAGTATTTCATACTCCTGTAGTATTGTGTTTACTATAAGTTCGGGACCTCATTCAGGCATGGAGGTTTACCTGTGGCATCACCACTTGGACAACTCATTGTTTACTGCTTACTCTAAATAATTTTAGTTGAAATAAGTCTTGCTAGCCACTACTGATTCTTGATTTTTTCGTGGCGCATATTTTGATTCAAAAATTTAGTTTAGATTGCATTCTCTGAAAAAAAAAAAAAAACGCGATCTCAGTAAATTTTTAGAAAGTGTACGTAATTAATTTAGTTCAGTATTTAACTACTACCTCCAGTCCTAATTATAAGATAAAGCTGATTTTTTTTGGAGAAATTAAGGAAGCTAAATAAGTTACTTAATCATATCATATGTTATATATCCTTAGATTATATATTAATTTATTAGTCAAACTAATTAGTTTGAAGAAAAAAAATCTAAATATAAATATTTCAAAATAATTTAATTAACTTCCTTAATTTCTAAAAAAAATCAACTTTACCTTATAATTAAGATTGAAAAAAGTATTAATCACTCTAGAAAAATCAATCAAACATGTTAACAAGAAGCGAGTCAATTATTATGGATTCTGAGACAAGTACTCTTGGCCAAAAAAAAAAGGGTAAAGGTGCATCCAGCACCCCGAACTATTTTTGGAGGTGCAATCAGCACCCTAAAATATTTAAGGGTGCAATCAGCACCCTAAACTATTTTTTGGGGTGCAATCAGCACCCTAGAGTATTTAATGGTGCAATCAGCACCCTAAACTATTTTTGGAGATGCAATCAGTACCCTAATATATTATAAATGGAACAATTATACCCTTTCACTAACAGAATACTAACTCCGTTTGCTAATATACTATTTTCTTTCAGTATTTAAAGCTGCAATTTTGCCTCTAATGTAGTAAAAATAGAGCAATTGCACCTCCAAAAATTTGAACTTTAGCAAACGGAGTTAGTATTCTGTTAGTGAATGAGTGTAATTGTTCCATTTTGATACATTAGGGTACTGATTGCACCTCCAAAAATAGTTTAGGGTGCTGATTGCACCTTTAAATACTCTAGGGTGCTGATTGCACCCCAAAAAATAGTTTAGGGTGCTGATTGCACCCTTAAATACTTTAGGGTGCTGATTGCACCTCCAAAAATAGTTTGGGGTGCTGGATGCACCTTTACCCAAAAAAAAAAAAAAAGAGACAAGTACCGTACAATTGATAATTATGTCCCTCTCCAAAAATTAATAATAATTAGGTGTCCAAATTTAGTGGAACCGCTTTAGTTAAGGCCCGTCACCATTTCATTGGGCCCCCATAAGCAATGCTTGTTGGCGTCCCGTCTATTTGTTGGATGCTTTTATATTTTCGTTTAGGTTTATATTCTATCTGATCTTTTAATTTTGACTCAATATAATTCAATTACTATATATTTAATTCGGATAAAACCCAATTCTTAAACTCTAGCTCACCACACCTTAGTCCTTATAATTTTATTCATAAAATATAATGACCAATATTTTAAATGATTAGCATAACATAAAGTAGTAACTGAAATGAAATTATAAGGAATATGTTGTATTACGTCAAAATTTATAAATTAAGTTACAATCAAATTAAAACTGTAGAATTATTGTGTAAATGATCAATTTTTTTCCTTATTTATAACGAAACTATAGCAAAGAGACTCATGAACTCGCAAAAAACTATGGATGGAGAAAGTTGAACCACCCCATCGAACAATTTTATAGTTATAATGGCTATCCTAATAAATTCTAATTTATTTTAATACACCTTACCATGTATTTTAATGTTTATACACACACTTATTCATATATATTAAATAATAATATATGGCTTATGTAATTGCTAAATTGGCACCCATTTCTTGCATTGCTAAACATTTGATTGACCCCATGATATCGGATCACGGTGTTATGAATATTTTGGATAAGGATGAAGAATTATATCTATATATCAATATTCTGAAACCCAAATCGATCACTCAACCAGTGAGAGTATTGGGTCAAAGGTCAATATATCAGATCAAAGTCAAACTGGAGCTAACCCGGGGCCAAACTAGTGAGAAATTGAAGATTTTAGGATTATTAATATAAAATTTTAAAAATAAAATTTAAAAAAATCGATTTTTTTTTTTAAATTGCTGAACCGGACTGGTTTTCAGGCCGGTTCATCAGTTCCCGGGCCAGACCGACCGATCCAATATGGGTTTCAAAACATTGCTATATATAGATTTAATTTTATATTTCAACTCAAGATTAAAACTTAAAACTGAGTCAATTTATTTATATTATATTGGTTTAATCCGTTTGCTTTTGATATGAACTTATTCTGGCTCAACCTTCAATCGAAACATACACTTCATCATTGAAGTCCTGGAAGGAACAATTATAATGACTTACACTGACACATTGATGTTATTTGAAAGAAGGTGGATGGAGAGGATAACGGTGCTGGAAACAGCAATATGTCTCAATTATTTGAGTTGGTGACATAATATTGTTGATCCTATTAATAACACAACAAACACTGATCTCATTTATTAATAATTAATTAATATAGATAATTTAGAAGGTGGCCATTCTCAATCTGAAGGGTCCATCTCATCTCGTTTCTGGTAGTTTTTTTTTTTTAAAATTCTATTTTAAACAAGTTGGATAGATTGATGAGTTTGGCATGCATTATATTGAAAAAGATCCAAGGTTTTGTTTTTTTTATTGCCCACCCGGTTTAATAGCGTTTTGCCCCAATTATATCCGGATCCGACCCGCGTCGCACACCTAGCTATGGTGGGAAAGTTTCCTGATAGGAATTTTCTGTATATACAAGGCTCAAACCCGAGACCTTGTTTAAGTGAAATCAAGTCGCTTACCACTTGGACAAACTCCCATTGATAAAAGATCCAAGGTTTTGTCACTGCTAGAGTTAAAAACCAAACGGTGCTTTTCTTGAGAAGCAAGTTACTGCATGTAATAAAATCCAGAAAAGTTAGGTTGAACAATAAAGTTGAAAACAACCGCACAAAAGCAAATTAATTTGTGTTTGTTGGTCCATATAATTCAAATCATGCCAAACTACTCCTATTTTGTCCCACAGATCATCACAACATGCTTTTCCATTTGCCCCCACCTGTATACTTTAATTTCTCTTTTTAAAAAATTGCATCAGGAGCAATCAAATAAATATTCTTTTAGTCCTATTTATAAAGTAAAGAGAGACATTATTTTGTTGTCTATCATTTCTTGATATAAAATACGAGTAAAGTTTAAAGTGATGTATTAAGTTTTAGGATAAAGTTAAGGAGGTTTACGATTTTTCTTAGCAGAATTTTGTTTGAATCATACTGATGTATAATTTATTTTTAATATGTAGTTAAACATTTTATTAAAATTATCCAAAATTCCTCTGTCTTTTTGGAGGAAATAGCACATATCGCGGAAATAAGAAAAATAAATAGTTTCAACCAAATGTATTATACAAAATAGATAAAACATTCATATGATTGTAATAATTTTTAATAAAGATTTACTTGATTTACTAAAAATTCAATATTTCATGGGTAATATCGAACTAAAAATACTTTAGGATAAAGAATGACATAGTATTATTTAAAAAAAATATGTCAAGACTTTGGATAAATTACAAATTAAATTAATATGCTAAGTTGTTGGCAAAAAAAAAAAAATTAATATACTAAGTTGCTAATAGAAAAATACTTTAAAATGGTTATGTATATTCAAGAGAATAACTTATGTGAAATCTGCTACTCATTATTTTTTAACCATCAAATCTTTTATTCATTATTAATAACATACATATGCAGGAGTAATAATTAAGTGGCATATTGAGTGCTAATCTGGTGTGTTATTAAAATGTTTAGCTAAGCTGCACGCACAATCCCGCGGTTTTAAGCATGCATCGTCATCATCTCCCGGCGGACGACTTTATTTATTCTTTTCTATTTTTTTTTTTTGAGTGATTCTTTTCTATTTTTTAAATATAAAAATCGCCCCGCCACCATCAAAGGAAGCCAAAAGATATAATTATATGAGTAAGAAAATAAATAATTATTGATGTTCAAAATAAAAATGTTTTATAAAACGAGTAGCGTGTAGGCAGGTTGGTTCCCCCTACGCAATGCTTGATTTGATAATACTAATACTCATTTGGAATAGTTTATTTTTGGGTAATAAATATTTATAATTCGTGATTTACGATATACGAAGTAAATATGTGAGGGGAGTTTTATCTCGACTTACGTAATAAAAACTTATTTATCAAATATAAGTTCTTCCACACACACGTAGTAGAATGATTAAAATGGAATTAGGTCATACGGGGAAAAAACAAACATAAACGCGCGTACCGAGACATCCTGTTTCCAACAAAATCATTATGTTTTTGGTCATCTTTTTCATTTTTTTTTTGGGGCAAGAAATTTCGTTTGACAATTTACTACATACGACCCCTTCAATCAACCTTTATATTGTGGTTACTTGGTTGGAGGATATTTGATTCCGCATTTAAAAAATATGTTCATAATTGAGATAAATTTTTTTTACATACTTACATTATATATCGTAAATCATGTTAGAAAAGTAACTTTCATTGCTAATTCAAACAAACACTAGGTTAGTCACACCATTTTCGGCAGATGATATTCTCATAATCCCTTTTCTCCTTTTTTTTATTTTCTTCTCGAGATCTCATCTCCATTCTTAGCTAAAAAAATGAATGTTTCAAAGATTTAATATTTATAAAACTATTATTGTAGCATTTTATAATTTATTTCTAAAACAAGTTTTGTTTGTATTGCAGTTATGAATTATGTAGACTATATTTTAACAGTTTAAATTTATTTATTTAAGTTTAAAATAATAATTTTATAAAATATGAAATTTGAACCATGTACTTCTTTAAATCTGAAGGTAAAGTTGAGATTCTAACGGCCACCTAGGTGTGGAACGGTCAGGTGCTGACTTGAGAACTATCCCTATGGGCCTCTCACTGTCCTCTCCTCTAGAGGATTTAATACGCCTCCCCAAGCCCTTGAACATACGATCTGAGGATAAGTAAAGGCTTAACCGCTTAAGAGAGACTTGGGAGCCACTTGCACTAGTGCTATTATTGCTTAAAATTGATACTGTGAAGGCATAGTTTTCTTTTTTTTTTCCTCAAATAAAAGACTCATTGGCACCAAGCATGAGAAAATGTTATACGTTTAGTAATTTCTCTTGCAGGCATCTTTTACGTATTGCATACAACTCTACTATGGAATTGATTTTTACCTTTCATCGAACAAAGAGAAAAATGGAGAAGGTCTATCAGACCTAGATCGATAAATGATCCAATAACCACCCTTTTGCAAAAAATTATCAAAACCATTTGATTATGTATCGAAAGAGCAGTATGAGCAAATGGGTATTTTTGATTTTAACTGGTTTATGAGGAGCTTATTTCAGCGTCACAAACTTCTTTGTTCTTACACGATAAAGCTTTTAACAATCTTTATGTTATGAAAGAATATGAAAAAAAGAAAAAATTGTTTTACTTATACTTATATAACTATAACTATATAATAATATATATAATTTAACCAGGGCAAGTGACTACCAAATCTCTCTTAAACCTTGACTTATCCTCAAGTCGTGTGTTCGAGGGCTTGGGAAGGTACTACAAAAAAACATTGAATTTCCACGAAATTTGCTATGGAATTCAGGTTTCCAATGGAATTTCTGATGGGTTTCAATTCTGTCGCAGACTTATTTTTTATTTTTTATATTTTAAAAAGCCACGTGACAACTCCAGCGGCCGCCACCTCATTGCTGGCGGTCGGGCGTGGCAGCTTCTGCGGCCTCCAGCTCATCGCCGTCACCTAGATCCACTACATGTTGTAACCTTTCCTCTCTTTTTTTTTTCCTGAAAATACAACTCAACTTGGCCTCCTTTAGTTCGAACCCACAACCTCATTCGTATGCGCGTGATGCCTTACCGAATAGGCTGGACTGCTTTGACGTTTTATTATTACACAATTATATATATAATCTTATTATATATAATTAATTAATTATAAATATATATTTGTTTCTTACGCATAAATGTAATAATAATATAAAATAATTTTACATATTTTTATAATTTTTAATAAAAATTAAATTCAAATTTAAAAAAAATTCATCTTAAATAAATTTCATATGACTATATTTTTGTCTCTAACATTAATTTTATTATTAACATTAATTAATAAATAATTACTAACTACTAATTTTTTATTAATATTAATTAATAACTAATAAATTTTATTTTTTATAAATAAATTTTTATAGGACCATTTTGCCCTTACAGAGACCAAAACCTATGGTTGGAATCTTCAGGAGCCAAAACCAAAATGAGGAAAAACTTTAGGGATGAAAGATAGTATTTACCTTAATTTTTAAATAATTATATCACTAATAATATCATCATTTTAATTTTTATAAATATATATATTTTAAATTTAATTAAATAATAATACTTTTTTAATTTTTCAACAGAAATTCCATGACAAAATTAGCCACGGAATTATTCCATCGGAAATTCCTTAGCAAAATTATTTGCTATGGAATTTGTCACGAAATATTTTTCATGGCTAATAGTTTGTCATGAAAAAAATTCTGTTGGAAATTTAATGTTTTTTTAAAGTGAGGTGTATTAAATCCTCTATATGAGGGGGATAGTTCTTGCTTGATGAGACGCCCGTAGGGGTGATTCCCAAGCCGGCACCTTACCGTTCCACACCTAGGTGGTCGATATGGGGGTGGCCGTTACAGAACCCAAACCCAGCATCTCCAATTTACATTTGAGTGTCTTAAATTTGCTTCATTTGTCTCCTAGAATCTCTTTCAAAAGCACATTGCTTAAATAGTGATATATACTCCTCTAGTATGTGGCAAGCAAGATATAATCCTCTAGTCTCATTTTTATGGTAGATGGATTGTCTTTTTTTTTTTTTTTGTCCCTATCTCAAAGGCATGTTGTTAATTTTTCTTATGATTAGTATATAATTTTACCCTTTATTTATTGTTATGTTGATTATTATTTTCTTAAAAAGTGTGTAGCTGAACAGGGACAAGGTAGGAAAATTGTTAATTTTTAAGGTAGAGTTAATAAACTTTAATGTTGTTCTTAGTTCGTGTAAAATTTATTAGAAGCACCTTATGGATAAAATTAGAGCAGGAATAATATCCGCGCATGGTTTTTTTTGGCAAGATGTCCACACTCAGCTTAATGATCTCTAAGATGCAAAATATTACTTCCTTGGTCTTAACTATAAGATATATTTAAAAAGTTAATTTTAATTTTAAATATAAGATATAATGTTTATATTTACTTTTAAAATTTACCCTTATTATTATTCTATCAACAAAAATCAATAAGAAAAAAAATTAAAAAAGATAAATAAGATATTTTAAAAAATATATCTCAAATTGACTAAATTTTTTTCTTAGGTTATATAGATTAGAAAATATGTCATTCCTACGAGCAGAAAAAGCCGCGAACTGACCTTTATGAGATAAAAACAAATGATGTGGATATTCATATAACGGGGAAGGCGTAGAAAACGAGGAGGGTATAGTAATTAAAAAATATATATGTACTTGTAGTTTCAGAAAATAATAAAATAATGATAAGGCGTCCCCAAAAGAAGGTCAATGACACGCCGCACAACTTGGTCGTACCACATTCCCTCCGTTCCTCCCGTTCTTTTTCCACCCATTATTTTCCCTTTTTTGAATTGAAAGATTCTTCTCTCATAGATTGTTCAAAAAAGAAAGATATTGATAAACTGTTTTGTTAATTTGAGAAACAGCTACTCCCTTAATCCAAAAATACTCGTTTGATCTAATTTATAAATCATTTTCAATATATTTCAAAAAAATCAATAAAATCCTTCAATTTCATGAACTTTATCCTAAAATTTAATAACTCTCCATCTTTATCTCTAATTAATATCCATTATATCCTAAAAGGATAAATCTATTATGATAATAAATGAAGGATAAAATTATATATTTATTAAAAAAATTTAATATTATTACTTAAAAATAAGAACAAAAAACTCTCCATCTCTCCCTATCCTATAAACAGAACCGAAGGAGTATATTAAGTCCTTTTTAACACATAATTGGAACCAATTAAGAGCATTAGCTCATTAATTAATTCTTAAAATGAATTTTTTTTCCAACTTCATCCGTATTAAATGTTGTCTTGAGAAGGGGTAACATGTGTGAGTTAAATTAAAACATTAGTTATGTGATCATCGCATAACTGATGCTTTAAAATTTAACTTAGAAAATGCATCATTGCAGTACCAAGAAACACACCATCAGCAAACTGAGTCCCCAAAACCAATGTTTTGAAACCCGGACCGGACCAACCGGTTCAGGAATCGGTGAATCGGGCATGGAATCGATCTAGTTCAGTAATTTCATATTAATAAACCTAAAATATTCAATTTCTCACCCGTTTGGCCTCAGGTTAGCTCTGGTTTGACCCATTGACCCTTGACCCAGTACTCCGATCAGTCTGTGACCAGTCCTGAGTTTCAAAACCTTGCCCAAAACTAAAAACCCCTCATTCTGTGTCAACACATACAGCGAAACCCAACGATAAACGTGACAAAGAATATTACAATCAAACACCAAATTGTAGCGAAAATCAAGTGTCGTGATAGTAAATCATGATGGCCTTCTTCAGATCTACCGGCATGATCATCGTCTTCGCCGCCATCTCCATTGTCGGTGTGGTAGCCACTGTGGGTGAAAACAGAGAGTAAGAGAAGGAGGAAGACCAGAGATAAGAACATTGGGTTTAGGGCCATAGTTGACGGTGGTGTTCACCATGTCGTCGCCCGACTCCAAAGGATCTAACCAAAATACCAGTGTGCCTATTCTCCATGGACATCCTTTATTCAACGTCTTCACTGTGGCATCTCTGGCAGTGTTGTGCATGTCGATGATGTCGCTGGTGATGTTCCTGCCGATCTTGATGTCTCGGTTCCAAGAGAATAACTTTGCCATAGATGGTGAGCAGAGGAGGAGGCGGTGGAACGATTGAAGGTGTGACAGGGGTCGATGCTGTAAATGGGCTAGCGGAGAAGGAGGCGGTGGTGGGTGGTGTAGATGATGCGAGAGAACAAGAGAGGGAGAGGAGGGAGAAGATTGACTGACACAAAGAGAGATAGGAGGGCACAAAGGTCTTTTTAAAGACATTTATTAATCACATATTCCTCCTACAGTCTGGCATAGGATTTCATATATTGGCAGCACCTATTTGCCTTTTGTCAATTTTAGTTGTATTTTTATGGCATTTTCCCTAACTTATTTTTGGGCAAAAAAATAGAAGGTAACTTATTTTCAGTAATGGATGGATAGAGTCAACAACATCTATTTTTTCAAAAAAGAGTAGACAACATTTAGAAAAAAAAAAGAGTATAGAGTAGACAACATATGGTTTTTCTAATTAAGGTTTAATTTTGCCTCATAAGTTGTCACATAAGAGCAATGTTGCACCATAAGTTCTTTTATGAACAATATAGCCCTAAAAGTTTCCAAATTATAGGAATTTTGAGCTAACATATAGGTTAAGTATGATATTTAGTTCATCAGATATGCTAAGTTGTCACTTCACGTATTATCCACATCATTTTTATTTTGAGTTTAGATGCAAATTTATCTGAAAGTTTTCACTAGGAAATAATGTTACCCCATAAGTATCCAAATCATAGCAATCTCACTTCAATTATTATCTATATTAAATTTACTTGTTAGTTGACCAATACGCTTATACGAGAGATACATGTGTCAACTACTTCATGTTTTCTCTAAGTTAGATTTATACATAAGGAATTTTCTTTTAAAAAACATGTATCCCATATGAAGTATTGGAGAAGATCAAAGAGGTGAAAATATTTTGTGTGACGAAGAAAAAATCACATATGTACACGCCTATCTTTGTGTTGTTGGGGTATGGTAGTAGAGGGTTTCCAATGGCCTTATTCTCATTTAGGGTGACATTGTTACAATTTGAAAACTTCCAGTGCAACATTAAACCCAAAAAAAATCCAGGGCAACATTATCTCTTAGTGAAATCTTTCGGGGCAAATTTGCATCTTAACAAAAATGATATGGATGACACACGGACGATCAGCTTGACATATTTGGTTAGCTAATAATCAAATTTAAACTAAATAAAGGTTATGGCAAAATTACTTCGATTTTGAAACTTTTAAGGTGATATTGCTCTTTTAAGACAACTTCTGGAATAAAATTGCTCTTTAGCTCTTTTTTATTTTTTTGATTGAGGGATAACAACTCAAATTATCAAGCATGACTGATCAAAATTTCTGAAGAGATTATGAGAACCTGCACTTTGCCCGTTGATTTTAGTCTGATGGAAGCAAGCTTTTAAAAACGATTTATTTTTTTCCAAAGAATTAAATACTTAAGAGGGCATTCTCTCATAAAAAATAGTCCACCCTGTTTTACTCTGACCAATACACTAACATTGCATTTGTTTGACCGGGATACAGGAACATTACAATATTACATGATCCTATACAGCAGTGGCATTTTTTGTACCCATTCAATCTTAAGTATAAGATAAAATTAATTTTTTTAGAGAAATTAAGGAAACTAATTAAATCACTTTAGAGTATTTATATTTTAACTTTTTTCTCCAAACTAATTAGTTTAACTAATAAATTAATATATAATCCAATAATATATAGCATATGATATGATTAAGTAACTTATCCAACTTCTTTAATTTTTTTAAACAACAGTCAACTCTACCTTATATTTAAAACTGGAGGGAGTATGATGTAATTTAATCGGCATTTACTTCACATCTTAAGAACCAAAAACAGAAAAACAATACAGCAGGCGTTTCCAAGTTTGGGATTTTTGAAGGCAAAATTTAATATTGGGCCGCAATTCTTACAATTTTAGTGTTCTCAAACAAAAGATGGTAGTCACGAATTAATAAGTAATAATAGATTATTATTTTTTAATAAAAATATAAATATATTATTGTATAAGATAAAATGATAGAATAGTTCCGTGTTGATACTTGATACCAATAACATAAAAAAAATTAACATGCTCAAATTCTTCAAGGGGCAAACAAAAAAAAGAAATCCATAATTCAACTCGAGTTTTGATTATGCAGGTTAAAATATCCTTCACGATAATTAAAACAAAAAAATCACCCTTTATATTGTTTTCTCCATCGAATGTTTGAATGAAAAAATTAGTAAAAGTTAAAAAATAAAACAAAAAGCAGAATTAGTCGTTATTTTCGAGTATTCAAAAAGAGGTGCGCCAGTCATGGAAGGAGAGGACTGAGGTGATAGCTCACCGTGGGTGACCGAATCATTGACCTTCTGTCTCTAACATTCCTTTGGCTCTTTCAATCTTTCTTCTCTCCCTTTATAAACCCTAACGCCGGTGATTTATTCCCTCCACTCTCATCCTCCTCCTCCTCTCTCTTGGCCTGCCACGTGTCCTACACCGTGTTTGGACCCACGCTCTTCCTCCTCCGGCCTCCATGTGCACCAAACTCTGAGCGCCGTCTCATTCTCTGTCTGTCTCTGGCTGTCTCGCTGACCTTTCCGGCGATTATTTTTTTCAATTATTAAATTAATTAGTTTTGCCCAAGTCTGCCGCTCTGCCATTTTTTGCGTCTCAGCTTGAGATCGCGTAGTCTAGCTTTGGTTTTTGGCTCATTCTTTGCCTTAGATCAGCTACATTTGGAATTTTCTCCTCGGCATCGCGGTATCCCCCTGTTGGACTCCGATTTCGTGTCCGATTCGTGAGTTGTTGGGATCAGGCTTGAGGTAACGCTCATTGGAGGTCTTGATTGATGTAAAGACTTGTTATCGGTATAATGTCCGGCCCTTTGGATCGTTTTGCCAGACCTTGTGAGTTCCTTTCCCTTGCATTCTGGGTGTTTAGCAAATTTGGGTTTTGTTTTCATTGCGTCCCTGGTAAATGCGTCTCAATTTTCTGAGTCTAGGGTTTGCTCTCTTGTCTGCTAGCTTGAAAAAGGGTAGGGAACGATTAGATCGGCAAAATTGAGCAATAAACACTCTGTTTAAGTGGTGGGTTTCAGTTTAGGCGGATAGAAATCGTTTTTTCCCGGTTCCACAAAGTGATTCGGCTAAATTACGTAGTTGTCAGCTATTAAAATCTATAGACCAACAGGTAAAGTGATTGATCCGTTCATCAGGGTTACCTGCCATTGACAATTCGACTGGATAGGCTTTAAGTGATTTAGAATTTGTGAAATATCGGATTTGGGATTTTATCTGTTCAGAGACTGACCATCATTTAAGACCAATATATATATACTCATAATTTTCAAAAGCATTCCTTCTTGAAACGTCTCTTATGTGTATTGTTGTGTTTTGATGTTGCTAGGTTTTGAGGGGTTCTCTGGTAGTGATGAGAAAAGAGAAAGGAGATCTGATTTTGAGAACTCTGAGGATGAAAGGAGGACGAGAATTGGATCTCTTAAAAAGAAAGCAATTAATGCATCCACCAAATTTAGGCATTCTCTCAAGAAAAAAAGTAGCAGAAGAAAAAGTGATGGCCGTGTCAGCTCTGTGTCCATTGAGGATGTTCGGGATGTTGAGGAGTTGCAGGCTGTTGATGAATTTCGGCAATCACTGATTATGGACGAATTGCTTCCTGAGAGGCATGATGATTACCATATGATGTTAAGGTGGTTGTTTTAGGATGGTGTTAAATTACTTCCCTGATCTTATTTCAAACAATGGGCTTATATTTGTTTTTACTTTGTGTTTTATAGATTTCTGAAAGCAAGGAAATTTGATATCGAGAAAGCAAAGCATATGTGGGCTGATATGCTACAATGGAGGAAGGAATTTGGTGCTGACACTATTATGGAGGTAGATGCAGATAAAATTTGAATGATGATTGGACTTCAGATTTAAATTTAATCAACAAAAGTTAGATCTGACTTTGTAATATCTTACGTTTTCATCAGGATTTTGAGTTCAAGGAGTTAAATGAAGTTGTGAAGTATTACCCCCATGGTCATCACGGTGTTGATAAGGAGGGAAGACCTGTTTACATTGAAAGACTTGGAAAAGTTGATCCAAACAGACTTATGCAAGTCACAACCATAGACAGATATATAAACTACCATGTTCACGAGTTTGAGAAAGCTTTTGCAATAAAGTTTCCAGCTTGCACTATTGCAGCCAAGAAGCACATTGATTCAAGTACCACAATCTTAGATGTTCAAGGCGTGGTTTGTATCTCGGCCTTCAGCCTTCAACTGTTTCATTTTTAATTGCCTATGATGTTCTGATACCCACACACTTATTTATCATGGGGAAAAATACCAGGGCCTTAAAAATTTTACAAAATCTGCCCGGGATCTCATCACACGATTACAGAAGATTGATGGTGACAATTACCCTGAGGTACCAATCCTGCTCCGTTGTATTTTGTGGATGGTCTCCTTTCAATATTTTTTTTTTTTGTTTTGAAATATGGAAGATTAACGTATACTATGACTTCGGTGAATGATTTGCCATTTTTAATTTTTGAAACAGACTCTCTGCCAGATGTTTATTATAAATGCTGGCCCAGGATTTAGGCTGCTGTGGAACACTGTCAAGACTTTTCTAGACCCCAAAACGACTTCAAAGATTCATGTATGTGAAAATGCTGTCTTCTAGTTGTTTAAAAGCTTTGTCTACTGTTTTGTTTAAGGCTGTTGATATTTTTTTTTCCTTTTTACTTAATGCTTCCTTGAAAATATTGCCTAGGTTCTTGGAAACAAGTACCAGAGTAAATTGCTTGAAGTAATTGATGCCAGGTAAGAATCCCCCCCCCCCATCTCCATGTATGTTATAATTTTCATGTGTTAGTATATATAATTTTTCTTTTTCCAGTTGACTAATGCATTATGTGTTTCTTGCAATACCTAATAATTTTGTGTTCTTCATGAAGTGAATTGCCGGAATTCCTTGGAGGTGCTTGCACTTGTGCAGATCAGGGAGGTTGCCTCAGATCTGACAAAGGGCCCTGGAAAGACCCTGCAATATTAAAGGTTATAAGCTGGCCTTACTTGCCTTGGGCTCAACAATTATTAAACTATTTGCTATAGGCTTACAGTTTATTGCATGTGAGTTGTTGCAGATGGTTCTTAGTGGTGAAGCAAGGCGTGCAAGGCAGGTGGTGAAAGTTTTAAATAGTGAAGGGAAGGTTATTGCATATGTCAAGCCACGATACCCTATGGTAATTTTTTATGCGGTTGTTATTGCGTTGGCCGAGAGAGGCAAAATTCATTCTTTCATGCCTCCCCTCTTCACCCTTTTTTGGTTCCATTAAGTAACTATACAATAATTCTAAAAATTCTTAGCAGGTGAAAGGCAGTGATACATCCACTTGTGAATCAGGTTCTGAAGCTGAAGATTTAGCTTCACCTAAAGCGATGAAGAGGTACTCACACCTTAGGTTGACTCCTGTTCGTGAGGAAGTAAGTGTTAACATTTGTTAAATGACGAAACATTCAATCGATGTTTTCTGATCTTTTGCACAACCACTGAGTTTTGTTAATAGAATTGCTGCCAAATAAATTCTGTTTTATCATATTCTGCACTATGTTATGGCTGTGATGTATTTGCTGGCATGCATTATTTCTTTTGGATAAAGAAAACATGAAACAAAAAAATAAACTCTACCCTTTACTGAGGGAGATAGTTTACGCTGGTGTTCATTTTAAACCACTGTAACTAGTGACAATATTAAATATTATGGATGTGTTCAAAGTATAACTTCTGTCAACACCTAGCAATAGGATTTGCTGTAATGGCCATGCCTATAAAAATTATATGAATTTTGTTCAACTTTGTTGTTTACCCTCAGGCTAAGGTTGTTGGAAAGACAAACTATGCTGGTAACCTACCTGGATATGATGAATATGTTCCGATGGTGGACAAAGCTGTTGATGCTAGCTGGAAGAGTTCAGCATCTCTCCAGAGATCATATACTTCAAAAGGTTAGCAACTTTAGCCTGGTAATCTTAGTTGACGATGTGGAAATTTTTTGTGAATGCTGTAATGTATTGGGTAATTTTGGGCACAAGAACTGTTTTATTTAATACCCTCTTTCAATTGAGATAGTGTTGCTTTCTTGATTCCAATTATTTGATATAATTTTCTTGGAAAATTTTAACCGAGTCCTCAAATACAGGTGCACCTCCCCTTCCTGACATGGAGAAAACTCCCGAAGGGATTCGAGCTCGGATTTGGGTGGCCCTGACTGTGTTCTTCTTGACTTTATTTACCCTCTTCCGCTCAGTTGCATGCCGCATGACCAAGAAACTTCCTGCAACCTCAAGAGAAGATGGCCACAGCACTTCAGACACAGCTCTTGATATCTCAAACAAGGATGACTGTCGTCCACCTTCACCAACTGCAGTATGTACAGAGGCAGAACTTCTCCCATCTATGCTAAAAAGGTTGAGCGAGCTTGAAGAGAAGGTTGAAACTCTCCAATCAAAGCCATCTGAGATGCCTTCTGAGAAGGAGGAATTGTTGAATGCTGCTGTTTACCGGGTAGATGCTTTGGAAGCAGAGTTAATTGCCACAAAAAAGGTAGGGTGTGATATTTTGATGGAAAGAGCAGTCATGACAATGCAATGTATAGTTGCATCTCATTTGAAACACCAAGTGTTTCCATTTCTTCTTTTTTAGTTTGCTCAGATGATTTTTGTTTATGCTCCTTGTGCATGCACGCCCTGTTTTCGTGTTTTAGCGTAAGCGTTCATGCAGTGGTATGAAGAATAATTGAAGCCTCATTGTTTTGTTTGATTTTCTCTGCACAGGCTCTCTACGAAGCGTTGATGAGGCAAGAGGAGCTGCTTGCTTACATTGATCGTCAGGAAGAAGCCAAGTTACGGGTAAGTTAACAAATCTTTATTACTGAGACACAGGTGAAGGGAGATATATATATATATATATATATTTTCAGATGCTTACATTCGTCGTTTCTTTTTGCTGCCTTTTAATCAGAAAAAGAAGTTTTGCTGGTGAGTTTTGTTGGTGGCGGAGGAAACTCCATGGCGCAGTGTTTCTATGCTAATGAGCGTTGACGCCTCACATGATGTAAACTCTGGACAGTTTAAGAGTGTATTTTGATCAAACAAATGAAGGATTTGGTTTCAAATGTTTTAAGAGTGTATAGCCCCGACGATGGCTTCTTTTTTCAGCTTGTATGCGAGCTTTGTGTTTTGAGTTGAACACCTTCGTTTGATGTCTCTCCTTCCGTTGCTTCAGCACGGGGGAAACATCATCTCACTAATGTTGAAATTGGCTGATGCCATAAACAGTGACACAACATGACAAAAATGTACATGGGATTTGTTTTCTTGCTATTCATTAAAGATGCAAATCCGTAACTTACATGGGTGGCTTGTTTTGACCAGTTTGTGCTCTTTCTTTCGTCAATCTTTATTCAATATACAATATGTATTTTCATCTTTAATTTACAGAACATATTCTCCTTTTTCAACTAAATTACGTTGGTATATTTTTAGTATATACATTTTATTTACAATATATACACACTCACATTTCCGTTTTTTGATTTCTAATCAAGTAATGAAAGTAGGAAACCCAATAGCTGAATCCAAGGTCATTGGTGGGTTGGGTTAAATAGGAAAAAAAAAGAGACACGGATGGGGCTGACGACAAATAAACCACAACGCCACCAAGTCGATAACTTCGTAATTCAACTTTGACCCATTATCTTAGAGCTGTCACATAATTTTTACCTTACCAGCGGAACTGCAACCACAAACCCAAAAAACTTGTGTAAGTGAAACCACATTTAGTTTTTACTACATTCTATTCAACAGTGTATCCATTTTTAGGCACTAGTCATCGGATTTTTATTAATAAAACCATGATGTGAAGAATTCATGCTTGAAAATTTTTTATTACATGTGGATTAGCATTAATTATATTGGATGTTCAAGATATTTATTTCAGAAGAAACACTAACTATAAATTGATCACTTTTCTAACTCACATACATGGTTTTTGAACATTTGCTCTTGCAACCAAGTTCTTAAACTTTGTTAAACTGCGAAGAAATCTTGGGGAAGCAGTATCAGAGTTAAGATGACTTACAAACTTCTTTTTCTTCTTCATCTTCTTCTCAATGGAGGCTTGCAGCTCGTCGTTTCTCGCAAGGGCTTCATCAAGAGTCTGAAGTGTCCAAAACGTAACAAAGAAGCTTTTATCATATTTATGTCCCTAAATAAAGATGGCACTCAAGTAAGTATATATGAAGGAAAAGTAGCGAGTGGTATTACCTTTTTAGATGCAGCTAACTCTTGCTCAAGAATTTGGACTCTGTCTAGAGTGGCATTCAGAAGTTCTTCCTTCTCTTTTGGCATGGAAGGTTTTACGCTGAGAACAGTCACCTTCTCTTCTAGGTCAGCTACGCGTTTAATCAAGGCCATGTGATCTTTCATGGAAACGCCTGGTGCTACCATTTTTGTGTTCTCACACTGTACTGAGCAGTCATTGAAGGCAGCTTCAGTGAGTTTTCTGGGTATGTTACTTGTGATTCGGATCATTGTTATAATTCCCATCAATAAGGCCATGATCCCACTCGTAAACGGGTTGTTAAGAGCCACAGAAGTTTTGTAAGGATCGTGAATAAAACTATCTGCAAATGTTAGAGGACAAAAAGAAATATAGAGGCATGTTATTGTGCCAAACATGGGTAAAGCAAACTAATAACAAGTATAGAGAAGTCACAATATTCTCAAATCGTGAACAATATAACTCATCTTTAAGTTATGTGTAGATGTACATAACTCGCTCTAGTTAATTAATTAGTTGTATAAATACCTTTAGAGAGTGCAAATTTATCATTTTGTGCTGGTTTTATCCAAGCTGCATTCATTGACTTGTCAAACCCCTGGACATAGTACCGGTGGACACTGTATTGTTGCTTCATGACCTGCAATTTATTGGTGGAAATACATCATCAGAAGTTAATTGTGAAAGCATATGCAAAGAAGGAATTAATTTAAGGTCATAAATATGCCTCTCATTTCATCAAGTAATGAAGCTTGTTCTCGTTTTTCAGGACATAGATTAAAAGAAGGCAGACTTATCAACTGTATTCATAATGCGCATAGTACTATCTTGTTCTATCATCAATTATTGCCTCTCAAATTTACAGAGTAGCAATCTATTCATGTCCTTAAACTATTTCTTGCAAATTATACTATGTAGCAACTTACTCCTTCTGGGTCCGGGGAGTGTTTGGCATTCTCAACTTTTGTTGATGGAAGTTCTATCGATATTTTGTCAAAAGAATTGCATCCCTTAATATTGCAGACAACAAAAAATAATAATAATAATTGACACATTTTCCAGAAATAACAGATATATAGAGACAAAGTTTCAGAACAAAACTGGTAGAGAAAGACTACCTTTAGATATGGTTCGTCATCTCCACATATTTTTTTCTCATGAATTTCTTCCGAGGGTATTCTTCTGCATGTTCCCTCTTGATTTTGAACCATCTAATTCATCAAAAGAAAAAACTTCAATATTTTCCTTCGCTAAAGCAATTGAGCATACAAAAAGTACATTACCTTCAAGATTTCTGGATCGTTCCATGGTCCTTTGTCGGAAAGCATGCAACCACCTTTATCTGCACAAGTACAAGTGCCGCCCAAGAACTCTGGAAGCTCACTGGTAAATAAAATAAATAAAAGGTTTTATTTATAGCAGAAGGCTTAATGCTATAACGATGCCATAATTAAATAATTAATGATGTTGGCAGGAAAATTTTGTTACTTGGTTTTAATGACTTAGCTGGCTTAAATATCAATGGAGTTGAGATTGAATATTTCAATGATCAAGGAGAAAACATTACCTGGCATCAATGATCTCCAGCAACTTGCTTTGGTATCTGTTACCTAGAACCTGTTCAATAAACATCCTTGATCTGTTAAATACCTCCCTACTTTGCAGAAATCAACAATTTTTCAAAATGAATATATCAACATGCTTACATGGATTTTTGCAGTTGTCTTGGGATCAAGGAATGACTTGATTGTGTTCCACAAGAGCCTAAATCCAGAACCAGCATTGATGATGAACATTCTGTTTAGTGTCTGTAAATTTGGAAGTTCAACAATGGTATATCAGAAGCATCTCATTTTAGCAAAAAGAAGTTCTCAAGTGGCCCCAGTACGCTAAAAACAGACAGATTATGTCAATCATTAAAGGATATGTAATCATATTAGGCATTTTTACATGTGGGACTGGCTTAATCTGTATATTGTAGGTGGACTAGGCACCTAAAACCTTCTATTTTAGCCAGAGAGGCAATCGAAATGGGTGATGTGAAACCAAAAAAAAAAAAAAAAAAATCTAGAACCTGGGGTTAATCTAGTACCTCAGGATAGTTGTCACCATCAATCTTCTGAAGCCTCTGGATGAGTTCTCTTGCAGCTTTGTTGAAATTTTTAAGTCCCTGAAGAACCATGTTGGTAAGCACTTGTATGAAACTTCTTTTACATGTCAAATCCAACCATAATAGTTTTTATTGGAAATGGACAATGTTTCATTGATATTTATACATACCACTCCTTGCACATCCAAAATAGTTGTGCTCTGTTGAATGTGCTTCTTGGCAGCAATTGAACATGCAGGGAACTTAACAGCGAAGGTCCTCTCAAACTCTCTTACATGGTACTTTACGTAACGATCCATAGTTGTTACTTGCATCAGCTTATTAGGATCAACCTGACCCAACTTTTCAATGTATACAGGTTGTCCATCCTTATCAACTCCATGATTCCCATGTGGGTAGTATTTTAAAACTTCATCTATTTCTGGGAATTCAAAATCCTAAACAAAACAAAGACATTATTAAGGTTAGACCAATGAACCAAACGTGTCATATGCGAACAGAAAAATCTGTGTGTCTTTCAGGAGGGAGTACCTCCAAAATAGTGTCGGCACCAAATTCCTTTCTCCACTGAAGCATATCTGCCCACATTTGCTTTGTTTTCTCGATATCGAACTTCCTTGCTCTCAAGAATCTGGATCAACATGGAGAAAACTAATTAATCCATGAAGTGAAGCTATTGATGAAGAGATTGTTGTTACTTTTGGCTACCTCAGCATCATTTGATGATTGTCATGTTTGGCAAGAAAAAGGTCGTCCAAGATAAGAGCTTGGCGAAAGGCATCAACTGCCTGCAACTCTTCCAGGTTAAGTTCATTCTCAGAACCAATAGACATAACTCTACTGTTCTTACGACCCTTCTTTGTCAGGGAAGACTTGACCCTGGACGACGCATTTAATGCCGCCTTCTTTATAGTTCCATACTTTTTCCTTCTTTCATCCTCAGCTTTATCCAGTTCAATAACTGTGATTGTAGAAAAGAAAAAAATTGAATGACCGGAGCAGAAAAAAATTCACATTTTGAAGGTATTGTTCTTCAAAAAACACTTGGGCTAATACATTCCCATGCTTCCTACACAGCACATTAGGATTCATATCAACACAGAACACCTCAATTATCTCCATTCCTTTCCGTTTCACTTTTGTCATCATCATAGACAATAAATGTTGGAAAACAGTCAGCATGCAATTTCACATTTTAGCATTTACTTGACCCATAATCATTAAGCACAAGCACAAAATGATGGAAATGCTGCGCACTTACGTGTTTTAAGCGATCGATCATTAGGTACGGGCATAGACATGGTGTCACACATGATTAACGAATCGAGTAGGTTTTTCCCAGAATTGAGGCTTCACCTTAAGCCACGAAAAGTAAAAAAGTCAGAAAAGCTTAAAGCCAAACTGCATTTAGCATGCATTGAAAAAGAAAATGCAGAAAGAAGACAGAAATAAAGGAAACTGGAAGATTATAAAAAGCGAATGCAGCTAGAAATCGCTAAAATGGTGTTTTTCTGAGCTCATTAGGTTAAAATGAATTAAAATCTAGTAAATAGAAAGGAGTGGTAAGAGACGATTAGATGTACCTTTATGACAGGAATATAGGAGGAGATTGCGAAGACCAAAATTGAAACGCATAAATTTAAAATCTCAATGTTTCTCAACTCAATAGGACCATGAAAAAGAGGATATCGAAACGAACAGCCCAGAATGGCTCTACTCGATTTGCGGATTTAATGATTCTGAAATGCCAATTCTGTTTATTGGTACTGCTAAATTGACGAGGCACGTTTTTGAGATTAACTTTTAACCATTTTTAAGATTCGGTTTCGTCTCGATGTAACAGAAAGTGTAAAAGCTTTCGCGATATGCAAGCAACTCCGCACAGATTCTTACACACGGCACCCAACTAACTAACGAACTCAACGATACGAAAGTTGTAATTAATACATAGGGATTAAAATTAAACAGCATAAGCAGCTTGTCGTGTGTCAATAATTAATTTCTTGTTCTTTCCAAATTGTCTGTGATAGTCTAATTAAATAAAAGTATTTTTGAAAAATCATTTTAAAATATTACAGAATTCTAAGCTTTATATTATAAAAAGAGATCAAATTAAAAGAAATCATATATTATATTTACAAATGGAGAATATTTAAATACTTTTCCACCTAAAAAAGGAATTTGGATTACCCTTAACTACATGGGAGATTTTTATATTTTTTAGTGGGTCAATGTGCACATTTATCTCATCAGGAACAATATTATGTTAGGAATTTTTTCAGATTTAATGTTATCTAAAAATATTAAAATAAATTAATGTTATTCTTTACCATTAAAAATTGATTGGATGAAGACATGAGAAGAGATGAAGTTGATCCGTTTATTACTTCTATGCTTCATTTTTAGACTTGCGTGTTGTTAGCTCAGACTTTGCAATGGTTATTATGTGGAATGAATTGTAAAGGTAATAAAATCTCTATTCCAAATATAATTTCGTCAATAGAAAAAGTTAGATTATTTTAGGGAAAATCCTTTTAAAAGATAGTTCAATTCCTCAAATTTTAAATTGAGTGATTGAATTCAACATATCCTAAATCAAGTCAGATGACTTAAAACGGAATTTCAAAATTCGATAAGTTTACTTTAATATCCTTGTTCTGATTATCTCTTCGGATCACATTGCCTCTTTCTTTCCATCCACCATTTGCTTCCTGGTCTCTTTGCATCTCGCCCTTCTCCTCGTCACGCCTCTATATGCTGACAATTTCTTCGGCTTCTCGATTCTCTGTCATAACTTGTACTCTTCTCAAGAGCCTCTTTGTCAACTGATAATGTATTTGTTCGATGCATAGCAAGCAGCAATCTTTTACTAAAATGATATTTTTAGGGTTTTCTTCTATCATTACTACAAATTCTCTTTCACTCTTTTTGGGCTTAGCGATATTGCTATGCCCAGAATATTTCAGTGATATACGTGATGATCTACCTTTAGTGAAAAACCATTGGAGGACTTAAATTCATTTAGATAAGAAAATAAATTATCGCCTCTTGTCAATTGATAAAACTCATTTGGGCCATACCATTTTTACTTTTTTTTGATTTATTGTAGACAACATTTTGAATGAAAGGATTCTATAAGAGCATAGCAGAGCAGGAGAGGGATGATAAAGAGTAGTATAGATGGTCGTTGTAGAGGTGCAAGGAGGAGGAGGAAGAGGGTGAGAAGTAATTGCGATCAGCGAGCAAACTTTGAAGGATAAAAAATGGTGGATGGGAAGAAAGAGACAGTTATTAAAAGAGAGAATCAAAGGGTATTAAAGTTAGATTATCAAATTTTAAAATTTTATTTTAGGTCATATAACTTGATTTAAGATATGTTGAATTCAATGACCTAATTTATAATTTAAGTAATTGAGCTGTCTTTTAAAGGGATTTTCCCATTACTCTAATATATTTTATCTTTCAAATTTATAATTCTTTCTTTAAAGTTAGAGGTTTTCACAATGATGATTTAACAATTAATTTATATTATTATAAATAACTAACTTAACTAATTATCTTAATTTATTAAAATTAGGGAGAATTGTTAAAAAAGGAATAATTGACAACTTATTTGCTAAATGAAACTTGATAAGATATCTTACACATTGAAGAAAGATTTCTACACACGTATAGGGAAGAATTTTTCACACAGGGAAGATCATCTGCACACCAGGAAAGATATTTTACACACATGGAAGATAATCTATACGCGAATGTCCCATTTGACAAATAAATTACTAATAAAAAAATTTTTCACAATTTTCCCATAAGATTAGTTGATTAACTTATGTCTAAGGACTTTAGCTTATGCTTTATTCTCGCTCGCTCCTCGCGCTTTCCCTTATATCCCCATTTCCTTAAACTTTCGCTAACTCTGTTTTTTTTTTTAATAGAAATCTGATATTCAAGCTTCATAGGAAGCCAAATCAAAACAATCATCAGTTACCTTCCCTCATCAATCTCCGACTCTGAATTTTTTTTCCCTGAAAAATAATAATTTATTGTGTTGTTTTTTTTTTTTTTTTTTTTTTTTTTTGTGTTATTGGTTTGTTCACAAAGGAGAATTTTAGCTCAAGGTTTTTGGCCCTCGGGTCTAAGTTCCTGCTAAAATTCGGCGCTTCGGGTTGAGGTCGGTGAGTTCCTTCTTCGCATACGGGTCTTATGGTTTTTGGTAGGGTAATGTATCTGACACTGCTGCTGCATTTTCGCGAATAGGGGCTGATGTTTGTTTATAATCCACTTGCATGTTTCATATACTGAATCTTTTGCATTTGCTGTCTGAGTAGCTTTAGACAATGTCCATTGATGGACCTCGTAAATGCTAGGGCATTTGGATGGTTGAGTAAAGGAATTGGGACCTATATATATCTTCCCAGTTATTGGTTTCTACTTCAAGACGCAGAACAGTTGGCTTTCTTGTTATCCGACTTGTGTATATACTTGAACAGTCTTTGAATCATTAGTGGGTCTGTAGTGCTGTTGAAGTGTCATGATTTAGGCAAATCGTCACGTTTAGTTGTTGAGGCCAACAAATAGAGGCAGATCGTCACGTTTGTGTTCTGTTTTTGCACGATTTTATAAATTGCCTCAATCAATAATTTGAACTTCACTTACTGAAAAAAAGTGTATCCTCTGCATCATTTAATACTATAGCTTAGCTGCCTATCCTTCTTGTACTCTTTTTGGTCACTGCTTTCCGTTTACTGCATTTGTTTCGTCATTTAATGTGTTTGCGATTCTACATACAAGTGATGCCGTGTAGAGAGTTAATTTTATATTTTTTAAGTGGTGGTTTCAGGTGTCACTGCACTTCCAAAACAATTGGTTGTGCAATCCTTGTCTTGAGACATTGTCACCAAGCCTCTGCCGGCGTCTAAGTTCTATTATGGTCAGTGGTTCTTGTGTAACTCCCAATGGCAATGGCAATGGCACTGTCAGTGTCAGTTCGCCACATAATCCACAGAGGAGTTACCAAGTGGTAGTGGCTGCGACCCGGGATTTGGGTATTGGTAAGGATGGAAAATTACCCTGGAGATTACCCTGTGATCTCAAATTTTTTAAGGAGATCACTATGACAACATCTGATCCTGGGAAGAAGAATGCAGTTTTAATGGGTAGAAAAACATGGGAGAGTATTCCCCTCCGGAACCGACCTCTTCCCGGCCGTCTTAATGTTGTTCTTACTCGCTTAGGAAGATTTGACATAGCAACTACAGAGAATGTTGTTATCTGTGGAAGCATGTCTTCTGCTTTGGAACTATTAGCCTCTTCCCCTTACTGTGTATCTATTGAGAAAATCTTCGTTATTGGAGGTGGCCAGATATTTAGGTATATCTTTTTATTTCCCCATCAAAGTGACTTTTTCCCTCCTAGCTCAATTACACTTTTTATGAAGCTTCTTTTTGTTGTAGCTTATAATTTCCATTTACAGGGAGGCTCTTAACGCACCTAGCTGTGAAGCTATCCACATTACTGAAATTGAGACAAGCATTGAGTGTGACACTTTCATGCCTCCAATTGACTCCTCAGTTTTCCGGCCATGGTACTCATCCTTTCCTATGGTGGAGAACAACATTCGTTATTCTTTCACAACTTATGTGCGTCTGAGGGGTTCTGCGGCCAACCAACTTAATCAGAATGCTGATACCAATTCTGATTGTACATCAGATTCCACAAAAATGAGCGTCAATAACTTCTCTTTCCTTCCTAAAATGATTTTTGAGAGACACGAGGAGTACACGTATCTTAGACTCATAGAAGAAATCATCTCTGAAGGAACTCGTAGGGATTATAGGACAGGGACTGGCACCTTATCAAAATTTGGTTGCCAGGTAATGTTAGATTGGTTTTATTAAATGGGTTTCTATCACATAAATGCTGACTTCTTATCTCTATGTTTCTACAGATGAGGTTCAATCTGCGTAGAAGCTTTCCTCTTCTAACAACCAAGGCATGTATACATTTTGATTTAAGATATTTTTTGTCCAAAATAATTTGATTAATTTTTTTTTCTTTTTCTTTTTTCTTTTACTTTTTTAATGTGGAATATTTATTTTACATCTTGATATAAAATTTGACATAGTGTCATCATTTGGTCCCCAGAAAGTATTTTGGCGAGGGGTTGTTGAAGAGCTTCTTTGGTTTATAAGTGGTTCAACAAATGCCCAGGTATTAATATGAGGCTTCCCAAGTTTCAAAGAATCTCTTGGCTTTTAGTACATGAGGCTATGAACCCTTCTGAAAAGATGTTTTATTGACAGGTGCTGCAGGAAAAAGGCATCCATATATGGGATGGAAATGCATCCAGAGAATACCTTGATAGGTTGGCAATTGACTATTACATACATCTTCTCTGTCTTCTTTTCTTTGCTGTGACTAACTGGATCAATGCTTATATTACAGTATTGGTTTGACAGAGAGGGAGGAGGGTGATTTAGGACCTCTATATGGGTTTCAGTGGAGGCACTTCGGTGCCAGGTAGGTGGGTTGTATTGTACCTACCCCTCCATTTTGTGTGGGACATGAGGATATCTCTGTTTTTCTTACCAACCTACTACTATTTATAGGTACACTGGGATGTATTCTGATTACTCTGGGCAAGGATTTGATCAGCTTTTGGATGTTATTAACAAGATCAAAAATAATCCCGATGACCGGCGTATCATCCTCTCAGCCTGGAATCCAGCCGATCTTAAATTGATGGTACTTCCACCGTGCCACATGTTCACACCTGCCTGCCACTTCCTTCTTCACACTTTTATGTTCTCTTTGCAGTTCTATGTAGCAAATGGGGAGTTATCCTGCCAATTGTATCAGCGCTCTGCTGACATGTGCCTTGGTGTGCCATTTAATATAGCATCTTATGCTCTGTTGACATGCATGATAGCTCATGTTTGTGGTATGACAAGCCTCTGCCCTTTCTTATGGTTTTTAATAGGGTTAATAGCATTGTTAGTCCTTATAGTTTAATCGAATTTTGGTTTTGGTCGTTATATTTTCAAACCATTGGTTTTGATCTATGTAGTTTAATGAAGATTTGGTCTAAATTAATGACTGATCATTATATTATTAACAAGTTTTGGTTCTAGTCCCTGTGCTTAAATTCACATCAGGGATCAGAACCAATGATGTGAAACTAAAAGGAACAAAACCAAAATTTGATCAAATTGTAAGGACCACCAATGATATTAACCCTTTTTAATATGTAGTAGCGTGTCTGCTGTTAAACCGAGTTTTTGAGAAAAAAGGGGTTAAGTGTTGTATGTCATTCACACTTGGATGAGATCTCAGGTTCAAGCCTTGTGTTGACATGTTTGTGTGCGCCAGTTGAAATTGCATAAACAAAAGAAAAACAAAAATGAGAAGAACACGGCATTTCTCATGTGAGTAATCAAATCCTTACACCACCATGTATATTCTGGTCAGAACTTGTTCCAGGGGATTTTATCCATGTCATTGGGGATGCACACGTGCACTGTAATCATGTGAAGCCTTTACAGGAGCAGCTCCAGAACCAACCAAGACCTTTTCCTGTATGTATACTAATAATAATGTCTTCGTATTTCATTTGGTTTATAAAGTAGCCAGCTACTGAAATTGATCTTACTTTCTTCTGTAGTTTATCTATCTTCTCATTGTTGGCTAATCTGAATGCAGACTTTGAAGATAAAGCCAAAGAAGGATATAGATTCTTTTGTGGCTTCTGATTTTGAACTCGTTGCTTACAATCCTCACCAGAAGATACAAATGAAAATGGCTGTGTAGAGATTTAAAAGAGATCACCTGCCCCTTCTTCAAGCTGTTTGTTTATTATTGTTTTCGTATAAAAAAAGTCTAGGTGAGTTTGATACCGGGCCTTCTGACTCAAAAATGCTTACAGAGGTATTTATAAATTGCCAATCAACAAGGTCCTTACCTTACATTGGTGGGATTTGATCTTAATCAAACTACATACCAATTTATTTAATTTTAATATTGTGAACACCCGATTTTTTTCATGCCCAACCCAAAGAAATAATAATGGAAGAAATAGTAATAAGAAATTCTCCTTGATCATGGAAAAATCTCCGCCAAGTAAATGTCATTTCTGGTGATTGGCTTGTGATTGGGGTTTGAAATGTAAATGGTGATTGGTTTGGGAAGTGTCCAAATGGCCACAAAGACGAATTTGAGAATAATGTTGATTGCATCCAGATTGGGAAATGTGTGTATTAAAAATATCAGGTTTAGGTAGTTTCATTAAACAAAAAAATGTGTTTTACTGAGCCAACCCTAGGTGATGCCTATCTATTTATAATAATGTCGTTTGCTGATTGAATGAAATTTCCTTATCTTGTTTTTGAGCTATAAACTTGGTGAACGTGAGGTGTATAGAATTTTCAATCCAAACGCCTCCTGTGTGAACTCACTTTTATAAATTAAACCAAAAAATAATAAAGTTTCCTTTTCATAAAAAATAAGAAAAAAAATTACTCATCTGGTCCTAAGACATATTTAAGCTTTTTAGAGAGCCTCCTCATACGCTTTTAAGGAATCTTTTTTTTTAACCCCTTCAAATAGAATAAAGAGTAGTTGTCAAAATGATTTTGTGATGTGTGAGGTTTTCTGAGGCGAAAATCGATGGCTTCATTATTTTTCCTAATAAAAAAAATGAAATTTATTATGTTTTTTTCCGATTTAGTAAGTAATTAATGATCATATAATCTTGGATCACTATCAGGCAAGACCTAACATTAAAAGGCCTACCCAGAATCTACTTGTTAAATCTCTACTTCTCTAAGATCTCTATTACTTTTATGTAGTTGTAAGAGTACATTATGAATGGACATATTGTAATTTTGTTTGTTGCTGTGATAGTATTGTATTAGTACAGAGCAGAGCAGTCAGATCAGATGAGTGTGACTGAGTCTGGTTCATGGGTTTGAGGAGACTTGTGTGAAAGAAAATGCATGAGGCTCTTCAAGGCAAGTTCAGAGTCCTCATTCTTGAGCAACTCCTCACCCACCTCCGCAGGAGTGACATTGGTGATCTTCATAAGCCTTTCAACTTCAATGAAAAGAGGGTGCTCTGTGATCCCCAGGTAATTAGAAGCCAGCATTCTGAACCCACTTGGACTGCAATATGACATGTGAATGTGCACATCCATACGACCAGGTCGCAACAGAGCAGGGTCTAGTCTGTCTCTGTGGTTTGTTGTGAACACTATGATCCTCTCATCCCCACAGCTTGACCACAACCCGTCTATGAAGTTCAGCACTGCTGATAGCGTCACCTGTCATGCAATCATGATCGTTTCCCAGTTACACATCAGGGGCAGCGTAGTTTAACAGCAGATTTGTAGGTATTAGAATATGTCCCTTGTTGAATAGTTAGACAATGAATTAAAGTTTCGTGAGATATGTTCTATCAACTGGTTTAAGTTATTTTTAATAGAAACGCAGTTGCAGCCTACACCTGTATCTAAGATTCAACCGGTTAGACTATTCCTGACATGTATATACTTAGATTATGATTGATTTGGTCTATTTATATCCCTATAGATTGAGTCTAACACCCATCAATCATCTGGTTTAATACCAACTGCTCAAGCATGTAAAAATCTAAGGGAACAAAGGTGAAACAAAAAAGTAAGATACCTTTGGTTCTTGATCTTCAAATGGATGACGTGAAACTCTGGGCATTTTGGCTTTTTTAAGCCTATCCTGGAGATCAATTGAGCAATCAATGTCTTCAACTACAAGGATGGACCGATTCCCAGTTGAAATTAACAAATTCCTCAAATCAGAATTACGCCCAACACTAGTGAGCTCTAAGTCATATACATCAAAATTGAGATAATTCGCCATAGCACCAATCAAGCTGGATTTCCCTGTTCCAGGAGGACCAAACAGCAAATATCCCCTTTTCCAAGCCTTCCCAACTTTCCTATAGAAATCTTTCCTCTGCACAAACCTGTCAAGATCCTCCATAATCCCCTGCTTCGCATCCAAATCCATGGCCAATGTATCAAAAGTTGCAGGATGATCCAGATTCACTGATTGCCACATTTCCGGTCGCCTTCCACGATAGCGAACCCTATCCCTCTTCATAGTGAACAGCTTCAGAGTTTTTCTCTCTTCCTTCAGATCCTTGGCTTGCTCCATAATATAGGGCAAGTACTCAGATAGAACCATGTTCTTGTGCTTCATATTGAAACGCAGTTCATAGTACCGAATCTCAGATTTTAAAGTCGAGTGATAATAATCCGATCCTGGGGCATCAATGTACTTGGATGGGATGTTTTGGGAAACCAATTTCCATCTGAGTTCAACACCTTTGAACTTCTCGATGATTTCTTGGTTTTTCTCCATTACCACTGAAATTTTGTTCTCCTTCTTGGGCATTGTAACCCTGAAAATTCTCGTGTTGGGATGAATTTGGGGTCTGAGATAGAGCTCCAAGGCCTGGAAGAGGTGGTTATTGCCAAGACCCTCGTATTCGTCGACGACGAGTACGAATTCGGAGGAGAATGAGGCGAAGAGTTTTTGCAATTTGAAGTAGATATAGTGCTGAAGGTCACAAGGTAGGTACTCCCGAGCAAGTGAACGGAGGATCATGGCGGAGGCGGCGACAGAGGCGGCGGTGGAGACTAAGGTTTGGGTCGAGGGAAATTGGAGGGTCTTGGTACTCATTGTGGACTGAAATTGGAGGAACTTGGAGGGAAATTGTTGAATACGGAGGATGGTTGCTTTCTTTATGAACAGAATGTGTTGTTCTGAGCACAAAGATGAAGAAATTGAAAGCCAGGGGCTCATTTTTTCGTCGCTGTCATTGTCATTTTGATTTTGTGAGACATTTTTTGGGTTGACAACTGGACTGGCTCATTAAGTGTTGACCACGAGGAAGACGAAGACTAAGACGGCCCTTCCGGGGTTCCACAGTGTTTTCTGGACAGCACGTGACTTTGGGTTTCACTCGTTCAACAAAGAAAAGTAGGGAGAAAGAGAGGCATGTTTGGCATATGAGGAAAAGACCTCTAAAGCCTTCCCTTATCTCAAACATGGACTAATATTATTTCCGGTTAAAATATATAAAATTATTAGATTAGATTTATAAAATACTACGTAGATTCCCCGCTAAAGAATGAAAAATACATAATTTATAAAAAAAATTATTATTAATATTTACAATCAATATACATATACATACATATATGTATATATTAATATAAAATTAATATATTGATATATATATATATAAGTCAGAGTAATCATAAATTATAAATTTTGTTTAATTTTTTATTTTAATACCTTTTCGCCTAATATATTGTTTTTTATATAAATTTTTCAATTTCTTTATTATTTTTAAAAAAATAATAAAATTATGTATTATTTGACTATTTATACCCTATATTGCTAATGCACAATTTATAATTATTAATTTTTTTTATTTCAATTTATAATTAAATTATGACTATAATTCAATTTTTTGTTAAAAAATATGCAAGTAAACATTCTATGGTTAATTAAATATGTAGGTTTCAACCGATTTTGAGATGTTACAACTTAAAACAACAATAATAAGTCTTATTTTTGTGTATTACATGGACAAGAGCTTACTTTTAGGGTTTTTACAAACCCTTACAACATATTCTTATAACTGAAACTCTGAAAGTTAACCAATTCTTATCTGAGATCCGATAACAATTGGATCGAACAACAAGCTGGAGGGGTTTGCAATATTAACAGCTCATTGTTTGTTTCTAATGCTATTTTGGCCAAAATATTAGCACACTTTATAGCTTCCTTGTGAGAGTGACATATCTCTAAATCCCATTCCAAGTATATCAAAGATCTAACCTCCTCTAGTCCATGTTGAGCTGGTGAAAGCAGTCATTCAGCTGTAACAACAATAGAATAGCTTTAGTAGAGTCAAAATGAAGTTTGATTTTTCTAAACTTCATGGAATGACATAACTGCAACCCAGTTTTTATCGCTTGTATTTCAGCTGTTGTTGAACCCAAGCTGAACCCTGTGTTGTGTTGAAACCCACAGATTCACGATCTAGTATTGTCACAAATTACACCTCCCATAGTTGATTGTCTCTGATCATCTACTGCAGCATCCACATCAACACAAACAAATCCATCTGGAGGTGCAGTCCATCTTTCTACTGTCCTATTTACTACGTTGAATGCCTTGTGTTTGAGCCTTCCTTCACCTTCATGTAGAAAATAGAGGCATCTATGCACTAGTTGACTTGGTTGCTCACTGGAACCCTCCAATACTTCTTGTACTTGTTTTTCCAGATAAGCCAGCACAATGAACCAAACGTCCTTAGCGAAGGCCAATTACCAAATTTATGAGCTCCAGGAGAATGATGCATATTCCATGTAATCCATACTTGCAAGTTACTAGTGGAAAAAACAAAATAATACATTGGATTAACACAAGAAAGCCATATACTGTTTGCAACCTCGCAATCTTTTAAAGTATGTAAAATTGTTTCCTCACAATCACATTCAAAAAGACACTCTATAGTATTGCTCACACCCCTCTTAGCTCGAATCGAGTTCGTTGGAATTCTCTCTTGGAATAGCTGCCACATAAATAATTTAACTCTCTCCGAAAGAGACCATCTCCAGATCCCTTGCAAATGGGTTCACAATCAGCTGAATATGAGTGATGGATCATGGAATAAGCTAATCTAATGGTGAAATTCCTATCGAAAGACTTTCTCTATCAAAACACATCGTTTCCTGGTAGAGAGGAAGACTTGATTTGTTTGATTTTCTCAATTACCCATTCAGGTAAGAACACACTTCATTTAGACAAGTTTCATTCACCATTTGGTCTCACAAACTGGTCAACCACTTCTTCTGAATCAATTAAATGCTGGTTTTTATCAACATAATACATAAGTTAATGATCCAGATTTGTCCACAATTCCCACAAAGCATTCGTTGAATTACCACTTCTTAGTTTACTCCCCACCGCTTTCCTAAAGGAGTCTCATACTCTTCTCAGTTTACTCCCCACCGCTTTTCTGAAACATTCGTTGAATAATAATTCTTATTTCATTAGGTGGGGTTAGCTGTAGAAACGTTGTCATCGTGCTTAATCGACAACTCACTTCCCATACACACAACGCAATATATTTTGTTTTAATCTAAGATGTTAAATTAAAAAAAAAAAAGAACTAACCAGCAGATATATATGACACACACATGTTAAGACAAATATGAATTGAAAATATATTTTAAGATCTGCCCAGAGAAAAGTATTGAAGCAATTAGCTAATCAGTCAATGGTTTAAAGAATCTGTGGGGAAGAAATTGAGAACGAAAGCGACTCTGATATTTTATAATTAACTTTTTCTTTTACCTTTATGTTTTTCTCTGGCCAGAAACTTTTTCTGTTAACAAAACCGTCAACTTGTTAGATCAATTGCCAATAAATTATGTTTAGGTCATTTTCATCAGCTTGAATTAATACTTCCTCCGGTCCTAATTATAGGATAACATTTTAGAGTTGATCTTGGTCATAATTATAGGACAAAATTCTAATTTTTATCCATTTCTTCCCAAAATACCCCTATTGATACTTTCAATAATAATTAAACACATTAATAATTTAATAAGAGTATATCGGAAGTTGTTGAGGGAGATTGACGATGCCGGATTGTGTGAGAGCTTGGAGAAGTCGTGTGTGAGGCAGGAGAGGTATAAGAAAAAATAGAAAATCAACGTAATTGGATAACATTTTAAATTTTAAATAAGGACACTTTAGGAAAATATATATGAGTAACTAATTTAACCACTATCCTTAATTTTTCCAAAGTTAGGTAAATATGTCCTATAATTAGGATCGGAGGGAGTATTATATTACTCTATAGAATGACTATTTCTTTGATCTTCTCAAATTAAATAGAGGTTTTATACTTAGAACTGGAGGTGGTATATATTTATATATCTTTTAGTGGTAGAAGAATATTAAATCACTTTCATGTAGTTACTTACATATCGATAGGGAATGTGGTTCTTTATTGTGGGCATGTGAATGTGATGTAAAAGAGAAGTGAGAATAATATGAAAAAGCTAAGAGACTTTGAGGTTCCAATTAGGCCAACTTGAAGATTTGGGCATAAACAAGGACACATGAAAATGTATGCGCTTAGTGCTCACACCCTTTTTTTTCCCCGTCTTAGTGGTAAACATTTGTCAGTCCTTCATTGTCCTCCAACTTCGATTCTTACAACACTCTTCACCAAGGTGCTCTCAAGTCTCACCCACCAACAGCTTTTGAGTTTGGTGTTTCAACTTTCTCCTTCACAATAGTGCTTGGTAGAAGATAAAATAACATGAATGAAAATTACATGCAAGAACAAGAAAGATAGGATCAAAGTGGGTTACCGGCCACAAAATAAAAGTTGTTCTAGTCGGTAAAGGAGTTAACTTATAATTATAAGGTTGTGAATTCGAATCTCAATGATGTGAAAACTTTGTTAGTAGGCAATCTATGAATAGCTCTATAAGAGTTCTTTAAATCCAAAGATATACTCTGACCCTATTGAGTTTTAAAATCCAACAAACCTAAACTCTCGTTTACCAAAATAAAAAAGGAGGGTTACCCGCCATGGATTCTAGTTCATCCATCAATTTACAAGTTTTAGTTAGTTGGGGTCCACTCACAAAACTTTACAAATGTTTTACAATGATCGTTTCAGTGTGTGAGTTCTAGTTCGACCACTTTGATGTGTGTATAAAATGGAATGAAGTTGAAAAAAAATTCAAAACTTGCCGGTGACTATAATTTCTATTGATCTTAGGTGTTTGGTAACGCTTTTATAATCATTTTTGCACTTTTTGAGATAAAATGTTTACATAACGCACAAAATCACTTAAATTAAGTAAATCAAATACTCTATAATGATACAAATTTACCCACATATCTCTTTCACCATCCACGAGGTTTTAGCTTCTTCTTTCTTTTTGTTGAAGGTGGATTTGCTTTTACAAATAGGACAAGAACTGCAAAATTCCAGAATCCTCTAATGGAATTGCTTTCTTTCTTTTTCTTTTTCTTTTCTTAAAAAAATCATTATCGCCACTCACTTAATATTACAACGAATAAATGTCGTCCATCTGTATTATGGACAAATTTCATTAGATTTTCTTTCCACCAAAAACCACAATAGAGATTGGTTGCTCTATAGTTACTTACTTGTCAGTACATCATGAAACTACACTTGCATGAACATTAATACCGGGGAGGTCCAATTCCAATAACTAGACGGAACTTGTCGGTTCAACGGTTCTAACGTCTGGTGCGATCAGTTTAATATTTATTAAGATTTTTCTGATTTTAAAAATTCATATATAATTCTCTATATTTTTAAAAATTATAAATTAGGACTTTATAGAAAGCTTAAGATATCAACTTTCTAATACAAAAAAAAAATTACTCAAAAATATTATTATTTGATCCTAAAAAACTATCAAATTCCAAAACTATTTCAAAAAATATTTTCATTCAAATTCACTTTTTTATCGGTTTGGCCCCGGTTTAATTCCGGTTTGACTCTAGCCTGATCTACTAACCCTTGACCTAGTGTCCCGGTCAGTTCAGTGACCTATCTAGATTTAATTACCTTGGTTCTAAATCAATTCAGCTCTTAATCACACTTAAAGGTTTATCAATTACACCAAAATAGCTTAAGTTATCATGAAAGGACTTATCATACACTCACATAGTTATAATTAATCCTCTAATCACTCAATGCTGGACTACATCTATTAAGTAATATCATTCATCTTGTACCATCGAAATGAGAGCACAAAATTATGATCACATGTAAGGGTAATAACTTAATATCTTACTTTATATTTACTATTTTATCTTTTACCCCTATACAATGGACCATAGAATTCGTTAAATCCAGATAGATAATTCAAAATAATTATTTAAAAAAATCAGAGAGGTGGTAAACATGTTAAACGCAACAATTAAAGAAGCATTATACCCTTCAAGTAAAGTATTTGAGTACTGTAGACTAAAAAGGGAAAAAAACAGAGAACCCAGGCTAGATCGTGCACGTGATATTATATACACAAACTAAGTTGTCTGGAAGATTATTAAACTTCAACCTTTACAGCTGATTTGATTCATAAACTATTCAGACCACCTTGTTCATTTCTATTGCATCGACATGGTATTTTTATAAGTGGAAAAAGTAGAAAGAAAACCATAAGCAACATCATCCCAATACAGCAAGCAATATACACAGTGGTGATTCACAGTTTCAAACAAGTAAGCTTTAATCTTTTTTAAGGTATGGAAGACTCTTCTTCCATTCGCAGCCTCTGTTGTCTGGCAATGAAAGCCTCTATAGTGCGACGAAATTCCTCATTGCTCATACCATCTTCTGGATACGAACCCTTTTTTCTGTTATTCTGTGTCTCTGATCTTCGAAGCACAGGCTTTGATTTCTCACTCTCCATCACAGAGCTAAAATTCTCACTCTGGCACCTTCTATAAACTGTCACTTCCAAGGCCCTGTTGTTTTGGGCGGCCTCTGTTTTCTTGCTCTTATTATTATCATTCTGTGCTCTGACGATTTGCTTGGGGCTCTGGTTTTCTCGGTGCTTGATCTGATTCCCTTCAAGTCTCTCTGTGTTTATTATCTGCTTTTCTGAGAAATTATTGAGTTGATCTTCATAGACTTCTGGCTCTGGGCTCTTTATGCCATACTCTGTTTTTATGCTCTGTTTCTCCAAGCTCCTTGTGCTGTTCTGTATGAACTCCTGGTAAAAATCAGGTTCTGGACCTTTTGATTCAGTGTTCTGAGATGAGAAATGACCCGAGATGGTGAAGAGAGCGATGATTATGACATTTCCAATCAGAAAGGCAAAGCGAGGGTCAACTATGAAGATTGAAACATCTCGAAAGTATTCGCTGGAGTTCTTGACTGCGATTGGGAGCTGGAAAGAGAGCCTCCAGATCAAGACCAATACAACACATGCTTCGGCATACCGGAAAATGTCGGCAATCTTTTGAAGCTGTCGATGTTTATGGATTGCCTTTGCCTTCTCTGCTTTGAGGTTGTAGGATTTGATTGAACCCATGTTTGAAGGAAATTTCAAAAAAACCCAGGGATTTTGCTTTTTAAAGAAGGGATTGGATTTACAGGGTTTCTCACTCAAAAGGGACTGGAAATTCGCTGATTACAACAGGAAGGATCATATATTTAGAAGGAAAGAACTGAAAAACTGCAGTTATAAAAAACACTGCAGCAATTTTGAGATTAGAAAGCATGGGAATATAGTAGAATGATGAAACAGAGTGAATAAGAAACAGAATGTGCTCTGTTTTGAGAGTGGAAGAAATAGAGTTCCTCTGTTTTCAAAGTGGGAAGTAGCTGGATGTGTTTGTTCTTATTCCATGTTGGATTTCTCAAAATGGATGCTCTTATGCTTTTATTTATAGGGCAGTGAGAGCCTGTTCCTTTTACTTTTTTAAATAATATATTCACTTGTCTACTTTACTTCTCTCTCTTTTTGTGTCAATCAACATTTTCTCTTTTTTTCAAGGATTTGCTTTGCCTAAGTTTTTTTTTTTTGTTCAAAAGCTTTGCCTAAGTTTGATTAGCATTGTGCTTACAAAAATTTAGAGGCATGTTTAAGTATAAATATGGATAAGCTAGAATTTATTCCTCAGAAATGTTCGATGTTTTTCAGTTGGTCCCATGTCAGAAAATAGGGGCAGACATTTGCTCGAACATTTAGTTTTCTTTTTTAATTATAAAAAAATAATCCTTCGTTGCAAAATTTATTACTTAAGAGTTAAGAGCACTTGAAATTTGTTTAAAGATCCAATGACAACTCATCTTTTCTTTTTCAGCCATGTGTTGTATATATATTCAGTTGTGTGCAAACGTTTTTTATTCTAGGGAAAATTCTAAAAAATACATTGAAAAATGGAAAAGAACATTTCAGTACAACGAAAATGGGAAAGGATAATTTAGGCAGGTGTCAGATTTTCAGAGGAATATGTCATTTTGAAATCTCGGCCAAATTACGAAAATGCCCTTCAGCACTCAGTTGAAAAACAACATGAGAGTTGTTAATGGCGAGATAGGTGTTGTTATTAGCCCTGAAACTTGTTAATTGTGAAAGAAGAAATTGGAGTTGTTAATGTGGAATCCGAAGTTGTTAATTATGAGATAAGTGTTGTTATTTGCCCTGAAACTTGTTTAGCGTGAAAGAAGAAATTGAAGTTGTTAATATCGAATCCGAAGTTATTAATGGCGAGATAGATGTTGTTATTGGCCCTGAAACTAGTTTAGTGTGAAAGAAGAAATTGGAGTTGTTAATGTCGAATCCAGAGTTGTTAATTAAGAGATAGGTGTTGTTATTGACCTGAAACTTTTTAATTGTCAAAAAAGAATTGAAGTTGTTAATGGCGAATCTGGAGTTGTTAATTACGGTGATCATGTTGTTATTCTGAAGTGGGGAATGAAGGGGTGAAGGGCATTTTCATAATTTGGCCGAGATTTCAAAATAACAAATTCCTTTGAAAATCTGACACTCGCCTGAATTATCTTTTTCCATTTTCGTTGTACTGAAATATCCTTTTCCATTTTTCAATGTAGTTTTTTAGAATTTTCCCTTTATTGTACACGTAGTTAAAAATAAATTGTAGATAGATAAAAAGCTGCACCTATTAGAGATGAATTATATCTGCTCAAATATCTGAGTCCTTTAGTAGTTTTAAATTTTACAAAAGGAAATATTTTGACAGTGATGAAATGTTTGGTCAGTATGATCCCTCTATCTGTAGAGTCTGGCTCTTCTCCCTTACTTTCTCATCCATTTCTTTTCTTTTACCCAAAACTCACCGTTTGAGGTGTAATAAAAGGGGAGGTTGAGCCCATTTTTTTTCAAAAATAATATTAAGCACTCTAGAGTATTTTTTTAGTGACACCAAATATCTTAAAATGATTTTTTATGCATCTAGTGCCTTAAAATATTTTTCTAATTGTAACGAACAGTCTAAACTTAAGATGCAGAGTGTTGATGAAAAAATTATTTTAGGGGATTAGATGCAAAACAATTATTTTAAAATACTGAGTGTTATTGAAAAAATAATTTAAGATCTTAAGTGGTTTAAAAATTAATTTATGATACTGGGTGTTACTGAAAAATTACTTTAGAGTGCAGTTTGTTAGACAATAGTTATAGCTGAAAAAAATATTTGAGGGTGATCAATGCATCAACATTATTTTAAGATAATTGATACCGCTGAAAAAATACTTTAAAGTGCTGAATATTATTTTTTAAAAGAAAAGAGCCCAACCTTCCCCCTTTTTACAACCAAAACTGTAAGTTTTGGGTAAAGGAGAGGAAAGGAATGGAAAGAAAGGCAGAGGAGCCGAATGCCTATAGGAAGAAGGAACGGTACGCAGAACAATGTGGTTTCATATTAAAATTAATTATTCAAAAAAATGCTGAATAAAATATAACCAGAATTTAATCAAAATAACAATTTTAAAAAGTATATTGATGATATCATTTTAGTATAATTTAAGAGGAATGTATGTACCTTGACTTGTTTTCTAACACAATTTTTATTAATATGTGCCTTCATAAAGTTTTAAATCAGGTTTAGTTTTATAACATTGAAAGCCCAAACCATTACTGAGGAGCTGTGAACCATTTCGGACTTGGTTTCACTTTCATTTTTTTGTCCGCTCTCATCTTTTACTGCCTTTGTGATCATTGAATCAAAATCCAATGGTCATCATTTCATATTTTGTTTTCATCCTTCTCTCTATTGTAATAATATTTTTATAAAATATTGAATATGGATTATTAGATTTTGATTCAATAATTATAAAAGGGATAAAAGATGAGAACCGACCTAAAAAGAAAAATAGAGAAGCAAGGTCCGAATTTCATGAAAGGAGAGATTTTTTTGAAAAAATCACTAATTAATCAAAGCATTAAAGATTGTTTTGAAACAACTCCTTTACTTTAAATTTGAACAGCCTCCAATAAAGAAAAGCATGTAGGGGCATGATAGTCCAATCCTTTCAATTTTTTAGTGACTGTGTATCCTAGGAATAGAATGGTGCTAATGTTGGGTTATTTAACTGAGATAAAGAAATCAAGTACTTTCTCCAATCCTATATATAATAAAAAATTGATTTTTTTTTAGAGAGATTAAGGTAGTTAATTAAATTACTTGAGAATATTTTTATTTTTTCTCAAAATCAATCAATTTGACTAATAAATTAATATATAATATAAAGATACACAACATATGATATAATTAAATAGTTTATTTAGTTTCCTTAATCTCTCCAAAAAAAATCAACTCCGTCTTATATTTAGAATGAAAGGAGTACCATAGTCCCTCTTGCAAAATGTCCTCTTTTTGTTTTTTTTTTCCCCAGTCCTAGCCTAATGCCCTAACCATTATCTCCAATGTCCTAATCATGTGAATAATTAACTGCAAGAGTATATTTATGTCTAACACACACATATAACCACGACTTGCGTGGACAAGTTCGAGCTCTCCTCCTTTTCTTATTCTTCGTGCGACATTTCTGTAGCAGCACATTAATCCTCCATCAATGAAAAATTATCAACTAACAGTTAAAATTAACTATGATAACAACTAAATCAAAATTGATCCTTTTTTGATACTTTCAGGGTAAAATTATCCTATGAAAAACTTCTTGAGCAAAATGCCTTAGCTCATTTGAGAATATAGTGATTATGACTCTGGGATTCCAATTTTAAATATTGAAATTTTATTGTGATAATCAGGTGGTTAAATATTTAACTCCTAACACCACTGTATTTCATCAACAATTAAATTTTTAGATGAGATGTTAACTAAAACATATCACTCAATCACTAAGCGTTCTCTCCAATCTTCTTCTATCCCTTTTTAGAGGATTTTATACTGTCATCCAATACCCAAAAGGACATAGTTTAGACTACGTATCAAAAGCGGATTAGCTTGGTATTTAGATTTAGATATCTATTGTGCAAATAACTATATACTCCTTCTGACTCTAAATATAAGATAATGTTGATTTTTTTTTTGGAGAGATAAGGAAGTTAAATAAATTACTTAATGATATCATATATTGTGTATCCTTATATTATATATCAGTTTATTAGTTAAACTAATTAATTCGGAGAAAAAGTAGAAATAAAAATATTTTAAAGTAATTTAATTAGCTTATTTAATCTCTCTAAAAAAATCAACTTTATTTTATATTTAGGATCAGAAGGAGTATCATTAATCAAATTGTTACTCATTTATTTATTTTTTTTTTGATCGGAATAATTGTTACTCATTTATTTGAATGACGGAACATGATAACTAGAAGACTAAACAGACAGCTTAAAAGTCGGAACAAATTATTTGGAAGCAAGTGTTGATTAATTATTTGCTTTGGCTCCAAACTAAGTCACACCTTGTTGATCATTAAGGTTTGAATACGTGTGTTGTTAAGGTTGAAAGATGTTGGGATTGAGTAGCGCAAACCTTGATTAATTGACAGCCTGATCTGATCAGAGAAAGTTAAGAGTAGATAAAGAGAGTTGAGAATTTTTTTTTTTTTTTTTTTAAAAGGAGAGGTGGAGGATTGTGATTGAAGGGCATGGCAGTTAATAAAGATAGAAACCACCCTATCTGAAATGGAATGCATTTCTTACTTAGTAAGAAAATGCCACGTACTCCTTTTTGCCTTTCGCCTCCTTTATTTCTTTAAATTTTAATATTCCCTCCACACTTATAAAAAAAAAAAAGAAAAAAAAAGCCTTTTAAATGGTCCCCTACTCTCACTCACCCTTATAGCTTTCCAACAAATCCACAATATTAGAAGAACCACTCAATAGCCTAAAAAGGCGAGGCTGATAGTTTTGAAATTATTGTTGAAGGAAAAGGCCAAATCTTTGGCTTCAGAATCTGTACATGTAAGTGTTTTTCATTCACTTCTCTTGTGGATATGGTTTTTTGCTTCTGAATTACTGTCTCCTTTCTTTAATATAAGATATATCTAGAGAATTGATCATAGTCATAACTACAGGACATGATTTTCATATGTGACAATCTTTTCCTAATTTATCTTTATGGATGTTCCCTCAATAATAATCAAAGAGGAGATGGAGACGGAGTGAAGGAATTAAGACATATGACTCGGGTGTTTTAAAAAATACATGTGACATTAACCAACTTAATTAACATTCTTAATCTAATCAAATCAGGTAAGTACTCCTCTAGTTCTGTATATAAGGCAGAGAGATAAAATCTTAACATGAATATACAATTTTACCCTTCTTTATTATTGTATTGACTTTATTATCATGTGGTATAATGTATATTAAATAGGGGTATAGTTATAAAGTTATTCAATTTTATGAAAAATTGAATAACGTTTATACTAAGATATTAAGGATCAGTTGGTGCAGCTCTTTTTTCCTTTTTTTTTTTTTTTTTCCTTATGAATTATTGAAGCTCAAAATCATTCCCGCGCATACATAATTGCTTAAACCCCAAGGACCACCTTAGACTTTTGCCTATTTCTACCAAACTAAAGTCCTACGCATCAATGCTGCCCAATCACCTCCCACTTGGTGGGCCATCTCTTTCAAATGATATGGCTCTTTCACTTTGGTTTTCCCTAGTGCTTCCCTGATCAATAATTTTAGTTATTGCTCTTAATTAATTTGTGATTTTGGAAGGTCAATACTCATTGGGTTTTTCTAACAAAAAGAACTTGTAGGTAAGAGACGAGAGAAACGTGCGTGGATGGAAGTAAAAACTGCTGCCTTGTACATTTTTTTAAAGAAAACTCCTTTCCATAAAATTTGAGAGGATCTTGAGTGTATGATGAACCCCAAAAAATCCCTCACATGGGCCTCTTGTTCAAGTTTCCTTAGCCAATCTCGTTCACAGGTTCATCTCATGAGAAAAGGCACATGTTAAAAGTAAAGCTGAAGAATGGGCCCATATCATACTATTGAAGTAAACTTACCATAATCTTTGTGCTTGTTTGGATCAGAAGGAGAAGTTGTTTTTCCAACGAGATTTATAGTATTCGAGATAAGTATATGGGATGAGTTTTATCTCGATTTACATGAACATACTTTTATAATGCTAATTCAAACAGGCCCTATTTATGTTTGGTGGTAGCCACCCCTTTTGGGTTGGGTCAAATTGAATATCGAAGGACTTGTTACTGCCAACCTTAATAGAGCTAGTTGTGTGGGAGTTATAAGGGATCATGAAAGGAACTGGATTGCGGGTTCCACTCATTATGTGGGGACTTGTAGTGTTTTTGAAGTTGAAGAGTTGGGTATTTTCAACTTTCAAGGGTTTACATCTCACTTGTGATTAGGGATTCACGAAAGTTGTATTAGAATCCAATGCCAAGTCGTATTAGACGCGTGTCTTTCCAATCTACGGACCTTAGAGAAAAACGAGAGTTTGGCATTTAATCGTAGTTAATTTGTAGTTTACTTTTCAGGCTTTATCCTTTCCTTGCATTAACTATAAATTGCATACCTACAAGTTATTAATTGGGGTGGTAAGAGGCCTCACGTCGTAAGAAACATAATATAAGCTCAAATCCTAGAAAATATATTCATTGAGAGTGGTGAAAATTCTTTTCATTATTTTCCTTTAAAGGGAAAATCCTTAATGAAATAAAAAAAAAATTCATACTCATTTCATGTATTCGCTTCATCATTCTTGTGTTTGAGAGTTTGAAAGAGTAGTGGGATCAGGGTTTAGGGATGCAAAGTAATGTGCTGTGGTATATAATAGATAATAGATAGATTATTTTTATATTTAAAATTTTTAAAAATTAAAATAAACATGCAAATATTGGCAAAAAAAAAAAAATGCAAATAATAAATTTATTTTTATTTTAATCGCATCATTCCCATGAACAGCCCATCTTCAAAGCCCATCTACACAAAAGCCCAATGTAAGAAGGGTTGATGCGTAACACCACAGTCTGTACTATAAGGAAAACCCTAGCACCACAATATTTCAGACGCCTCCCTGTGTCGTTGCTAGCTCTGCGCTTCTCGCCTCTGAAAACAGTTTCCACCATCTCCATCCGCGTTCATGGTAAATCCTAGCTTTATCTTCAGTAATAGATTCAATTCGCTGTCTTTCTCTTTTCATAATGACACGGTTGGTTTTCGCTTGTAGGCTCCAAAGAAGGATAAGGCTCCTCCACCGTCATCCAAACCCGCCAAGTCTGGTGGTGGCAAGCAGAAGAAGAAGGTCTGGTTTTCTTGTTAATGTTATACCCTGTCTGTCTCTGAAGCAACATTGTGGGTTTTAAGTGTAATCGTAGCGTTTGGATCGACTTGTATTTGTTATGTTATCCTTGATGAATTGGGGACATGTTTTCTGTTTATTTACTAAAAGCTCGATGCGGGTATGTGATACTAAAGTGAAGTTTGGTTGTGATTAACAGAAGTGGAGCAAGGGAAAGCAAAAGGAGAAGGTGAACAACATGGTCCTCTTTGACCAGGCCACCTATGACAAGCTCCTCTCTGAGGCACCCAAATACAAGCTTATTACTCCTTCAATTCTCTCTGATCGTTTGAGGGTATTGCTCTCTTTCTGTTTTTATTCTTATTCGTGTTGGTTAGATAGTTTGTATGGATGCTATTTAATACGGTACAACCTTGAAACTAGAATTCATAGACTTTTTTTTTTCCCCCTGTTTACGAATGATTCTACTGATGCATTTACTGGGGAACATCTATTGAAAATTTTATTTACAGTTTCTGATCTACTAACTAGTTTGCGAGGGATATGAATATTTGCGCTCTTCTAACAAGATCATATTGTTGATGGGCCATTAGACTGCTCTCTTCCCCTTTTCCCCTCCCGTTTCACATTACTTTCCCTCTTAAGTTGATAGTTGATACAGAGTTTGTTGATGAGAATATCCTGATTTTACTGAGTTAGCCGTGGTTACTGAAATGCTTATAGGAAGTTTATGATTTTGTTGGATTAGGTTTAACTTTGCGTATGGTTTTAGTTGTGAATTCAACGCATACGGTTTTCACATTATTGCTTTTCCACTCTCACTCGCCATCTGACTCTTTATCCACACATGTTTTCACTGTGCATTAAAGTAATAGCTTAACAGCGTATTTCTTGTTACTATTTTAGTGGTGGATGACATTTGTGATTGTGTTTAAGCTTGAACTGCACTGACAAATGACAATTCTTGTTGCAAGAAATTTATGCCCAAGAACTATATGAAATCATTACTGTCTTCAACAAGTCTCATCCTTGATTTTTGCTGTGGATGATTGTCAACTCTTGAGCACAATTACATGTGTAAATTGATTATACATGTATTGTGGGGTTTCTCATTGGTTTTCCTGTAATCTGCAGATTAATGGATCACTTGCAAGGAAGGCAATTAGAGAATTGATGGCGAGAGGTGCAATCAGGATGGTATCTGCACATTCCAGCCAGCAGATATACACAAGGGCTACTAACACCTAGATCCTTTATGTATCTCTCATGTCATTTCTTATCTTGTAGTGTTGGTGGATTTGGCCAAGAATTTTTGTTTTCCGCTTGAGACAAGTTCTCATATTATATTTCATCAGCGCAATTTCTAGATATTTACTCAATACATGTTTTATTTATTTAGATTTTTGCTGTGCAGTTGGCATTGCATTGAGTGAAATGACTACATTTTATTTGGCCGTCTGTGATTAAAGATTTTGCTTGTTCTGTGGCTTAGTTTTGGGTAGTTAATGGTAGGATGCTGTTTCCTGAGTTTTGCAAGCACTAGCAAAAATTAGTAATTCCTTTTGCAGCTTCCCGTGAGGTGTTGCTAATTTTTGAGGGAAGTTCCTTAGAGCCCAATTGATTTTTAATTCAACTTCCATATATTGATTGAGTAATTAATCAATATCTTAGGATCTCATTGATGTGATGGTTAAAGCTGATTTAAGGGCCGATGAGGGTGCTAACAGGACATCCCAGTCTTTCAAATTTCTTTGTTCATACATTAAGGCCCATGTAGTACGTAGAATTGATTTAGATGGATATAGAAATGAGGTTTAAAACTTAAAAATGTGTTTGATATATTATGAAAATAATATCTAATTTTTATATGAAAAGACCAAAATGCCCCTCTCAATTAAAAAAAAATAAAATGTTCCCTAATATCCCATCCCTACGAAACTTGGCTACCTGGGTCGGGAATCTGAGTCAAAAGCTTCCATTGAATACCCAGAGAAAACAAATCGAATCAATAGCATTGAAACTGAAAAGAAAGTGTCCAACCTTTTCTTGATTTGTCTCTTTCTATTTGTTATGTTTTTGTTTAGATCGAGAATGAGATTGCGACGAAGTGGGTCTTCGTCAGCGATGAGCTTGAAGCTGAAGTTGTGGTTCTCCACAACCTGAGAAATCAATAGCTTTGAAACGAAAAAATCAATGGAAGGTACCAAGATCCCCATCACCAGCGTCACCAATGAAATAGCAGAACTTCGACACAGGCTGATCGAACCCATCAAGCTCACAGAAAAATCTTGCCAGGTGATGGACAAATTTGCAGATTTGGAGAAGTTGAAATGTCACCTGTGGGAGATTGGAGAGAGATCATAGAAACCATTGAGCCTGAAATCATGAATCAAAGGGACTGTAGTGTTGTGGGTTGCCATCAAGCTCGGAATCGGATCTGGGTTTATCGCTAGTGACTTTTTGAGACGAGGATGGAACAGAGGTGCAATTGAGGGAGGTGCACGTGCATTGCAACAGGTCGCTGTAGTGATGATGGGGATGGAACAGAGGTGCAATTGAAGGAGATGAATAATGAGGAGGGCAAAAAGAGAATTCCATGGAATTTGTTAAAATTCCATAGGTTGTATGATGGAAACCCAATTCCATAACTAGTTTTTTGTGTCAAACAAATTTCATCATGAAAATGAATTCCATTTCCTTATCCACCCACTCTGATTCTAGTGTACCAAATAACATCGTAACATTTACATGATATTGAACTTTCCGATAACCTGCCTCTACTTCGCACCTTTCTATTACAAGTCTTATCAAGCTTAAATGGATTGAAGTCATTTGTTTCTCCTCCCTTAAAATTAGTATTAAGTGTTCAATAAAATGTGGGATTTCGTGATTTTTATAAAACATTGTAATGTTAAAAATCGTAGAGTTTTGAGTATTTGGGAAACTTATTTATAAGGAGAGGTGAATTATTTTTTTGCCATTGAAGTCTCAAAAAGATTATACCATTCATCGAATAAAAAAAAATTCCCATACATGCATTATTTTTTTTGCAATGGAGATTATGTAACTCTTTGTGACTTCTCTAAAAGAGCACTTCCGCATAATATAAAAAAGAAATGATTAAGGTTCATCTATTAGTGTATTTTTTCAGGTGTTTCTTTTAGTTGCGTCCAGCCTGAAACAAATTGTTGGATGAATCACAACCTTAAAAAGAGTACAAATGGGAGTTTTTTTTTACTAGAAACTGTACTTCATTAACTCAAAACACAAAATGAGAAAATACAACTGTACAAAAAAATTTTGTGCCTGTTTGAAATAGCAATCGAAGTTTTGAAAAGTAGCTTTTCAATCATGATTTACGTTATACAAGATAAGTATGTGAGAAGAGTGCAGTCTCAAATTTCGTGTATAAACACTTTTGAGATCTCTAATCGTAATCCCAAACATACTTAAGACTATCAACTTTCATCATCATTCATCCTCATAAGTAATTATCTAGATGTTGGGTGATCAAAGAGACAATAATTCCCTTGACAGGAGTGAGAAAGGTTAGCTAAATTATCAGCATTGCTAATAGTTTCTGAGTGAATGGACAACTGCCACCTGCCAATCCCTACACGGAGCTCTAGCTTCATCAACTATGTCCCTAACAGGGTCAGATTGGAGCTTTAAGTCCTTAGAAAATTTCTAATTCAAATGTTCCTATCCACCAATTAAATAAATGAGAAATGAAACAAACCTTTAATTTTTAAAATCCCATTATGTTTCACACACAAAAAAATGAATCGGAGTGAATATTTTTTGGTAGATATATAGTAATGGGAGAATGACAGAAAAATGCTCTAAAGATTTGGAAATGACAGATTTTTTTTTTATCAAAAGATGATTAGGAAATTTCAAAACGTGATAAGGAATTCTCAACTTCTGGATTTGCAAAATCACCTATCTGTCATTTCCAAATTTTTTGAGCATTTTTCTGTCATTCTCCCTATAGTAATCTATTATTTTTATTTATGCGGACGTAGAACCGAGACGATGTCCTCCCTCTGTCCCTATATATTAGAGCCTTTCAACCAAATTGTGAGGTTCTAAAAAACAGCTAAAAATAGTTAAATGTAATAATTATGTAGAAAATTTATTTTTTTCCAAAAATGCCCCTATTAATGAATGAGTGAGAGAGAGAAATAATAAAAAAAGGATGAAAAAGAATATATGTAGTATAATAATCAATTAAGGATAAAATTAAAAAAAATGCATTTATTATTAAAACAAACTGAAAAAAAATCTTACATTTAAGGACAAACCAATTAAAAAATAAGCTCTTATATATAGAGATGGAGGGGAGGAGTATACGTGAGCCGTTAGTTGTCTCAACCAAGTTGAAGGGTGGCGCGCAACGTTTATTATGCTCTCTCGCCTTTATCTTAATGTTTATGCCATTTCTTTGTCTTGATTCTCGTTCCTCTTTGTTCTTTTCAAGTCCATCTTGCACCCATCAGAATTCTGAATAGATAATCCTCTTCTTTATGGATTCTTCACGCACTTTTCACTTTCCTTCCCTTTTCCCTTTTTTTTAAAATAACCATTGCTTTACAAGATCAATGAAACAAGACAAAATTAAGTTGGAAGATGGAACATGTTCTTCTACTTATACAATCATCTCCAACGTGTCTTTCTGTTATCAGCCAAAACTTGATTCTGAACCGTTATTACAGAGTACGACCACTTACCAGGAATCTATGCCGCCAAAGCTTTGATTCTTTGTTCCCTTCCAATTTTGAAGCTTGCCTCTAGCTGTTTCCCCTTCATCTCGTAACCAACGCATATGCTGAAATCACAAGAATTGTGCCTCTTTTAGCCGTTGAAACCTGAATTATTAATAATAATAACACTCCCTCCTCCCGTACATATTTACGTAATTTGATTAGATTAAGGAAATTAGTTGAGTTAGTTAATATTACATGTATTTTCTAAAATACTCAAGTCATCTTCCTTAATCCCTCCTTACCTCTCCTCCAGTTTTATTCTTGAGGGAGCATTAATAAGGGTAAATTAAAAAAATACTGACAAATATAAAAACTATGTCTTATATTAAGGACAAAAGGGAGTAATAATCAAGAGAATATGCATAAAATAAGAATGTCAAAGGGGGAATTCATCAGAAATGTTCCGAACTAAAATATAAGCAATTAATGCATGTGTTATGCTCTAGTTTTTTTTATTAAGTAAACGTTTACTCCTATATTGCACATTAGTTTGACTAATAAGCCCTTTTTGATTCTTGAATAAAAAGTCTTTAAAATTTTATATCAATATATTGAAAGCTCTATGTGTGGCAGATTCTGTATTTGATGAAACGCCTGTGAGCTGTGAAAATTATGTCACTGAACTGAAACAAAAAATGCTCAGACAGTGACAAGATTCCATACAGAATGACAGTGAATGCCAACTTATTGACACTTGAGGAAGAATATCTTCCTCTAGTCTCCTTCAAGCTTTGCTTATTTATATATATGTGCAGAATATGATTACCATAAGGACTTAAAAACAAAGATCTCCTTCATCTCCTAAAGCACCGTCCATGGCTTCAAACTTCAAGATTTCTCTTCACTGTCGCTCCAAGAGTGAACCCTCTGGACCTTACCCTCTAATATTTCAGCTTGAGGAGAATTTACAGGGATTCAATTCTTCTGAAGCAAGCTCTTCATCATCTTCAATAATATGCCAAAATCTTATTGGCTTGCGGAATTTGCATGCTTGCATTAATAAGGTGCTTCAATTGCCAAACACTCAACAAGCCTTAGCTCGAGAATGCTGCGATGAAAAACTGGTTGATGAGCTGCTATCTGTAAGACTCTTAGATTTCTCTGATGCTGCCAAAGAAGTACTCTTAGAATCAAAGGAGGCCATTAAAGAACTTCTATCAGCTATTCGCCGGAGGAGAGGTGGTGGCCAAGTAGTGGTTTCCATAAGGAAATTCTTGTCATGGAGGAAGAAGATGAAGAAGGAGATTCGAAAGACCTTAGAAAATTTGAAGGGAAATAAGAAGGAAATTAGTTTAACTTCTTCAGAGAAAGAGAGTTGTGATGAGTCTGTGCCTATGGTCAGAATCTTAAAAGAGACAGAACTTATCACTTTGAGTCATCTTCAATCTTTGTTAGCTTTTATCTGTGGTTCAGTTGGACAATCCAAGAATATTAAATGGTCAATAGTGTTCAAGTTGACGCAGCCTAAAAGAGTAGGTTGTGATTATGAAAGGGCAAATATAAGTGAATTTGAAAACTTGGATAGAATACTTGAGTCTCTTCTCTGTCACAGCAAGCAATATTGCAGTGATGTGTCTATTGAGAGTTTTCAAAGTCATTTGGAAAATTTGGAACTGAGTTTGCAGGATCTAGAGGAAGGAATTGAGAATCTTCAAAGGGGTTTGATCAGAATTAGAGTTTCTCTTCTCAACATCTTCAACCACTAAAGTTCATTTCTGAAATGAATGTGAATTCATTATTTTGTTATTGAATTTGTTTGCCATGTAATTTTAAATAAATGTGATTGCATTGTTTTAATTTGTTAATGAATATATGTGTTCAGAGATTCAACTCTGCCATATCTCACTTCTTCTTTTTTAACTTTTTTTTTTTTTTTCCAAGTATCAAGTCACTCTGCAAGATAAGATAAAAGGAGAGTTGAGGGATAACAAATTGTAAAAATCAGTGGTAACTTATGGCTAGAGACATTGGATATGTTTTCTTCTCTGAAACAAATGTGATGCTTGAATTAAATCTAAAGTTTCTAAGCCTCTTATGTTCTTTCAAGGCAAAAAAAAAAAAAAAACAGAGAGAATAGTATTGAACCAATATGGTGCTTTGAATCGATATTAAAGCTAAGGCCTTAGATTTTGTAATTAAAAAATTATTGGGTTAATATTATTATTGGTCCGTACAGTTTGACCGAATTTTGATTTTAGTCCATATAGTTTCAAATTGTTGGTTTTAGTCCCTATAATTTCATAAATACTTAGTTTAAGCTTAGATATAGGGACTAAAACCGAAACTTGTCAAGAGTTTAGGGACTAGTGGTTAAACTTAAATTAAATTTTTATGCAATTATTGAGACTGAAACCAAAATTTGATAGAACTATAAACACTTATGATGTTATTAACCCAAAATTTTCAAAACATATTATTGCCCTCAATGATAAGTCATGGACTTAAAAGTTCACAATCAAAATACAGTGAATGTTCCTGTTCGAAGGACAAGAAAATCCATGAATCGCTTCCTCATCAGAAAAGACAAAAACTTTTATTATTTATACTTCAAAAAAAAATTTTTGCTGGCAATGATATTTCAGTACCTTCCGTAGATACATAATGTTTGGTTATATTGTGGGGACAACGAAGCCTATCTAGTTCATAAAATCCACCACTTTCAATATATGAAAAAAGACAAGATATAAATATATCAGCAACGAAGTTTCAAAGCTATGTCGTTGTCCCCTTATGAAGATGTATTTGAAAGATACAATGCACAAGAGAGAAAATATAAGCCAAGCATGATTATAGAAGAGTGAGAAAAGAAAGGACTAAAAAATAGAAGTATGAGTTGTAAAGGTTATCTTAAGGAGACATAACACTAACATATCTTTGATCATTTCTGGCTCAATCTAGATAAGTTGGTACCTAACGGTACTTGTTAAAATTGGATTCTTGTCCTGTCCTTTCCTATGACCTTTATATATATCTATATATAGAAGAAAAGGCAAATCAGTGATTCAATTTGAACACATTGAAAAATCAATATCATTTTTTTCTCTCTTGAGGAAAAAAATGGAAGCCTCTCTTTTGATCCAAAAACCCCATAATCATGCTCGTTCTAACAGTTTGCCTTCAAAACCACACCCTCTGATTCTACAATGCAAAGAACACTTGGCCATATTAGGATCATCTCTTTCCACATCTTCTTCTTCTTCTTCATCATCACTGAGCTTGAAGCTAAGTAGCCTGCTTGATTTGCATGGTTTCATTGAGAACTTAGTTCAACTTGGTACAACTCAAGAAGCACTTGCAAAGGAACCTCAAGAAAAATGGGTAGATGAGCTCTTGGATGGATCTTTGAGGCTCTTAGATTCATGTTCATCTGCCAAAGATGCGCTACTCCACACAAAAGAGTGCATCAGGGAACTTCATTCGGTTGTAAGAAGACGAAGAAGAGGAGGTGAAATGGAGCTTCAAGTGGAGGCAAAAAAATTCTTGACCTCTAGAAAGGTGGTGAAAAAGGCCATCTTGAAGGCTTTGGTGAATTTGAAGGGAGATGAAAGTAAATTCACTTCCTCTTTCATCAACAAAGACTCTGAAAAGATGCAATTGTTTAGCTTGTTAAAAGATGGTGAAGTGATCACTCTTTCTGTATTTGAATCACTCTTAAGGTTTATTTCAGGATCAACACAATCAAAACAAGGAAGCTGGAAGTTTGTTTCAAAGCTAATACAGAGAAAAAGGGTAGCTTCTTGCACACTTGAAGCAGAAAAAAATGATAATGAGTTCGCAAAGCTTGAAGCTGAATTACAATCTTCTTTGTTCCACACTGAGAGAAAATCAGAAAAAGTCAATGATCTGCAGAACCAGTTGGAAAAATTGGAGTCTAAAATCCATGAGATTTAAGAAGGACTTGATTTTCTGTTCAGGCGTTTAATCAGAATCAGAGTTTCTCTTCTTAACATCCTTAATCATTAGTTCAACATGCCCGAGGCATGAAGTTTTTGTAAATTTCATGGATTTTAGTTCCTCAAGTGCAGCTGTACATTTAATAACAAGAACAGTAGTAAGAATTTTTTGCTACTAGATGCTGCTGCCTTATTTAATTTCTAAGCATTTAATTTTCATCTCTATGTTGCATCCTTGGCTTATGGTATTGCAATTTACAAGTACTATCTAGTACAGTTTCCCCTGAAGCAGAACATAATGAATAAGATAACTACTAAAGTAAAAACATAACAAAGTTATTCATTCATTACTTTGTAGTATAAAGAAGGAATCATTTCCCTACAGCATTTAATTGAACATCCATTCATTGATAGTTGTTCTTCTAACACAATGCATAAAAAAATTCATTTTGTTATTAACCTGAAGCAGATCAAGGTATCTAGCTACTTGCATTTTATTAAAAAAAATTTAGGCATCCATTAATTGATGATGAATAGGGAACATTGCAGAAATATTTCCACCCAGAAGCAACCACTGAGATCTTGAAGATGAAGCAATTTCTCTAGCCATCAAGCATTATTAAAATTAAATAATTCAGTATACTCAATTGTAGGCAGACAAGTTTTTAAATTACATGATATAGTAGTATTAATAAATAGGAAAGACCTCCTTCTTCTGCAGACAAGATCCCATAAAGATGCTGTTTTCACCGATGGCTTTGCTTATTGTTGTTCATGTTTTCAGATTACCCGGAAGCTTGGTGAGTAGAAAGCATAGCGCGAAAAATGCAGTGTAAGCTCTAAGATCCAAATCATGATTCAGTAATTGTCTGCTGAATCTGTGACATGTAGAAATAAAATTATTCTTCTTGTCTCCTTCATTTCTCTGGCTATATATGCAGCAGAGAAGCCAACCATTGTAATTCATCTCCTAGCTTTCTTGTTTTCTGATAATAGAAAATATGGCAGCCATAGAAACTAACACAAAAATCTCTATGCACATTCGATCCAACAGCTTTCCCTCTTCTCCTCACCCCTTTGTGTCACGATTTGAGGAGAATCTAAACAGATTAAGGTCTTCTGAAGCATCTTCTTCTTCTTCTTCTGTAAGCCTAAAACTCAATGGCTTGCAGGATTTGTATGATTGTACTGATAAATTGCTCCAATTGTCAACAAGCCAACAAGCCTTAGCACAAGAATGCAACGAAGAATCGGTTGATAAACAACTTGAAGGATTTCTCATACTCTTGGATATCTGTTGCAAAGCTAAAGATTGCTTGCTTCAGTCAAAGGAAAGTATTCATGAACTTCACTCAGTTCTTAGGAGGAGAGGATCTGAAACTTCTAGTTTCCCAATTGAGGGTGGAAAATACTTGGCTTCAATGAAGAAGATGAGCAAGGAAATAAGAAAAGTCTTGAGAAAGTTTAAAAAGGATCTTGAAAGATTCTTCTACAAATCAACAAAATGAGGCTTCACCCATGCTTAGCATATTGAAAGAAGCAGAAGAAGTCACTGTGAGCTCATTGGAGTCTCTATTGTTATTCTTCAGTGATTCAAAGAGACATCTAAAGCAGAGAAGATGGTCAGTGATCTCAAAGTTGATTCAGCAGAAGAAAGTAACTTGTGGCTCTGAAGAATCAGACATGAATGAATTTGAAGAGGTGGACACAGCTTTGGAGTCACTTATCAGTCACAAGAATTCATCTGTAGAGAAATTTCAAATCCATTTGGGAAATTTGGAGTTATGTATTCAGGATCTAGAAGTAGGAATTGAGAGCCTCTCTAGGCAACTGATTAGAACCAGAGTTACCTTACTCAATATCTTCAACCACTAGTGGAACCAAAAAAATAAAAAAAAAATTCAAATTTTGCCCAGTTTTCTGCAATTGTACATATTCTTGATGGATCAAATTACAGTTTCTTTATCTTCCACATCTCAATTCTCTATTTTTGTTATTCCTCAGAGAATTTTTTTTTTTTGGGTCAATACAAGGAGTAGAGTGATCTTTCAGAAATTTTAATTTTAAAGAAAACAATAATATAACATTTTGTGGTTTTTTCTGAATCAAATTAAAAATTTCTAATTCCCATGCTCACAAAGATAAGAAGATGATGAGATAATACTTGCAAGCCTTGTCAGTCCACATGGGGTTCAATTATTCAAGTCAAGTTGGCATAAGCAAATCACCTGGAACAAATTTTATTGCCTTCCCAAGTATTAGTGATTGGTCCCTTCAAGTTGTATGAGACATAACTGCAAATTTGCAATGAATAAAGTTGTTCTTTAATCATTATTTCTTGGTACATCTCTTCTTATTTATAACTAAAAATAATGATCATGATTATTTGTCAACACGTGCAGTGGACGAGTCTCAGTAAACGCTGCATGATATGTTACCTGCAGAAGACAGTTTTATATATATGCAATTATTGAATGAAAAATATATAAACAAGTAAAGGCATTGGAATCTCACTCGTGTGCCCAACAAAGTGTAAAAACACCTATAATTATTTTAAGGTTGGGTTAAATAAACATATAGGAGTCTGAGTTGGAGTGTTCCTGTGCAGGAGATATTGCATTATCAATTCTGATATGTGCAGATTTGAATTCTAGGTCAATTAGCCTTCATTGCATTATGATATTTATTTCTTTCAAATGTTTAGTATTATTATATATAGATAGAAACTCTTCTTTAGACAAGATCTTATAAAGATGCTGGTCACTTCTGTGGCTTGCCCTATAGTCGTTCACTGTTTATGAGATTTTAAAAATGAAAGTTGTTAAGATGGAGGAAACACTGCAGTAGTATTCCATAAGTGTGGAAGATGAATCAAAGTGATTCTTTAGTTAAATATTTAAGAAATGAGTTAGGAAGCTTGGTGAGTGGGAAACATTGCCCAAACAATGCCATGGAAGATCAAAGATCCAAATCAAGTTTCAATGACTGCCTGCTTACTTTGTGACATTTGAAAAGCAAAATATTCTTCATGTCCCTCTCATTTCTATGGCTATATATTCAGAAGAAGCAAACCACAAGAACTCAACTTAGACCAAAACTGTATATTCGATCCAATTCTTCTGTTTGTTGATAAGAGAAAAATGGCAGCCATAGCTATGCATATTCGATCCAACAGCTTTCCCTCTGCACCTCACCCTATTTTATCACAATTTGAGGAGCATCTAAACAGATTGAAATCTTCTTCTTCTTCTTCTTCTTCTATATGCCAGAAACTCAATTGTCAACCATCCAACAATCCTTAGCCAGAGAATGCAGAAAAAAATCAGTTGATCAACTACTTGAAGGATCTCTCATGCTCTTGGATGTCTGTATTATGGCTAAAGATTACCTGCAACAATCAAAGGAAAGCGTTCAAGAACTTCAGTCAGTTATCAGGAGGAGAGGTACTGAAGCTGGATGCAGAATTGAGGGTGTAAAATACTTGGCTTCAAGGAAGATGATGAAGAAGACAATAAGAAAGGCCTTGGGAAATTTGAAAGGAGCTTTCAAGGATTCTTTAAGCAACCAAGACTGTGAGAATTTGTCTGTACTTAGCTTCTTGAAAGAAGCAAGAGACGTAACTGTTAACACATTAGAATTTTGCTATTTTTCATTTGTGATATGAAGGGAGAAGTAAAGCAAAGCAGGTGGTCAAAGATTACAAAGATGATGCAGCCTAAGAGAATAGCCTGTGACTCTGAAGAATCAGAAACAGATGAATTTGAAAAAGTGGATGCAGCTTTGAAGTCTCTCATCAGTGACAAGCATTCATTCACAGAGAATTTTCAAATCCTTTTGGAAAATTTGGAGTTATGTATTCAGGATCTAGAAGTAGGAGTTGAAAGCCTTTCAAGGAAATTGATTAGAACCAGAGTTTTCCTTCTCAATATCTTCAACCACTAGGAGAAAAAAGGGAAAAAGAAAAATTTGTCCCTGAGTGCCTGATAAATGTAAATGAATGTGAATACAATATACTATTTTACTGAAACATTCATTTTCTTGATGACAATATTATAGTTGCTTTATCCTCTACATCTCAGTTCTCCATTTTTTTTTCTTTCTTAAAGTAGAGTTTCATTAAGAATAAATGTAATATAATTAACTATTTGGAGTTCTCTTGAATCAAATTAAAAATTTCCTAACCTCCCCTTTTCCCCCACCCATGCGCACAATTAAGAAGATGATGAAAAAATAATTGAAAACCCTAGTAGTTCCACATTGGTTCAATTATTCAAGTCAACTTGACATGAATAAAGTACTATAGTGATTGGTTGAAGTTGTATAGGCCATGATTGAAAGTAGCTATAATTTCTGTGATTATTGGTCTACATGTGCAGTAGATGAGTCTCCACTAATGCTGTATGACGTGTAGCCTACAAAGGACAGTATAATTTATGAGACTCTTGCATTTAAAAAAAAAAATACATGGGGATCTCAGAAATCCAATACAAAAAGGAAGAACATGTAGGAGTCTGAGTTGGGGTGTTCCTGTGAAGGAGTCGTTGCATTACCATTTCTGACAAGTTTGTAGAGAAGAAGACTAAGATCCCATAAAGATGCTGATCACTCCAGAGTCTTGCCCTAAAGTTGTTCACTGTTTTGAGATTTTAAATCTTGAGGTTGTTAAGAAGGGGAGACACTGCAATATTATTCCATCTGAGGAAGATGAATCATGGTGATTTTCTTTTGTTAAATATGTAGGATATGAGTTAGGAAACATTGCACAAACAGTGCCATGGAAGCTTAAAGATCCAAATCAAGTTTCTGTAATTCCCTGCTTACTTTGTGACACTTGGAAATTAAAATATTCTTTATGTCCCTCTCATTTCTATGGCTATATAATCAGAAGAAGATAACCACAAGAACCCAAAGTCAGAACAAAACTGTATATATCGTCTCCAATTCTTCTGTTTGTCGATCAGAGAAAAATGGCAGCCATAGAAACTAACACAGAGTTCTATGCATATTCCATCCAACAGCTTTCCCTCTGCACCTCACCCTATTTTTTCACAATTTGAGGGACATCTCAACAGATTGAAGTCTTCTGAAGCAGCTTCTTTTTCATCTTCTATAAGCCACAAACTCAGTGGCTTGCAGGATTTGCATGACTTCACTGATAAGTTGCTGCAATTGTCAACCATTCAACAATCCTTAGCCAGAGAATGTGACAAAAAATCAGTATATCAACTACTTGAAGGATCTCTCATGATCTTGGAAGTCTGTAGTGAGGCTAAAGATTGCCTCCAACAATCGAAGGAAAGCGTTCACAAACTTCAGTCAGTTATAAGGAGGAGAGGTACTGAAGCTGGATGCAGAATTGAGGGTGGAAAATACTTGGCTTCAAGGAAGATGATGAAGACGACAATAAAAAAGGCCTTAGGACATTTGAAAGTAATCTTGAAGGATTCTTCCAACAACAAAGACAATGAGATGTTTTCCATTGTTGGCATCTTGAAAGAAGCAAGAGATGTCACTGTGAACTCATTAGAATCTCTGCTATTGTTTACCTGTGATCCTAAGGGACAATCAAAGCAAAGAAAATGGTCAAAGATCTCGAAGATGATGATGATGCAGGCTAAGAGAATAGCTTGTGACTCTGAAGAATCAAAAGCAAATGAATTTGAAAATGTGGATGCAGCTTTGGAGTCTCTCATTGGTAGCAAGCATTCATGTATGGAGGATTTCCAAAACCATTTGGGAAATTTGGAGATATACATTCAAGATCTAGAAATAGGAGTTGAAGGCCTATCAAAGCAACTAATTAGAACCAGAGTTCAGTTGCTCAATATCTTCAATCATTAGTCATAAAAGAATAGTTTTACATCTAATTATAGACATCCATATCAAATTTTTCACATTCTGTCAATGAAAGATACTTCTTATGAGGATCAAATTATAGCTACTTTTTTTATCTATACCTTTCTGTCTGATCTTCCAAATCTCAGTTATCTATATAGATTAATCTTGCAAAAGGTGAAAATGAAAACTGTGGTATAGTCCATTCCTATTTTCTCCTTCCCTTTTACATACAGATACAGAAGATGATGAGATAATAATTGAAAGTCTTGATAGACCCATATGGGGTTCAATTATTCAAGTCAATTTGACATATAAATTACCCATTTTTTTTATTATCTACTCATGCATTGTGATTGCTTCAAGTTAAGCCAAAACAATGGACACAAGTGTTTATGAGGATAAGCCAGTATTCTAATAATTATTTTATTAAAACACATGGTCCATCTCTCCTAACTTCCTACATATAACTAAAAACAATGAAAATGATTATATTTATTTGTCAGCATGTGCAGAAGATGAGTTTAATTGAAAGCTCTATATGACTTTACTTGGAATATAAAAGATCCAATATGCAATTATTGAAGAAAGAAAAGACATGCAACTCTCTCTCGTGTGTTACAATAAAAAAATGGGAATTATTTTAAGTGTGGGTTAATGAAATCATAGAAAGGTCTGAGTTGTAATGTTCCTATACAAGAGATATTGCATTAACATTTCTGAGATCTGATACAAAGAGACTTAGCCAGCCATTAACCATAATTACAGTTCAATAATTAAGTACTTCCTCCATAGCTCAGATAAGTTTATAGACTAGACGGTAAGATACCATTGGTTGAATAGGTATGTTCCTTCTATAAAATACCTTTTAGAGATGTCTAAACATTTAATGCATTTTTTCCATTTTTATCCTTGATTAATCATATGTCTCTTTCATCATTTTTTTCCACTCTTTCTCTCTCATCACTTTTTCCTCTCATTATCTCTCCCACCCACCCTCTTTATAAATAAGGGTGTTTTTGGAAAGTGAGTTGCATTTTTTACATATTTATTGTCTTTAACCAATTTAATTAACTTTTTGATCTATAATTCGGTTATGGGTATCTTATAAAAAGAAACCAAGGGAGTATTAATAAACGGACAGGACCTCTTCTTCTGCATACAAGATCCCATAAAGATGCTACTCCTGTGGTGGCATGCCTTATTGTTCTTCACTGTTTTGAGATTTTTAAACCTTGAATTGTTAAGTGGAGGAGACACTGCAATATTATCCCATGAGGCAGATGAGTTCATGTGATTCCCTAGGTTGAAAAAAATGAGAGGTGAGCTACTATTGCCTGATCACTTTGTGACACTTGGAAAGTAAAATATTCAGAAGGAAGCAACCATTGGAACTCATCTCCTAGCTTTCTGTTTTCAGTTATAAGAGAAACATGGCAGCCATAGAAACCAACAACACAAAAAGCTCCATGCATACAGCTTGCCCTCTACATCTCAGTTTGAGGAGAATTTAAACAGATTGAAATTTTCTGAAGCTGCTTCCTCTTCATCTTCTCTAAGCCATAAACTTAATGGCTTGCAGGATTTGCATGATTCCACCCTTAAGTTGCTCCAATTGTCAGCCACACAACAAGACTTAATGAGAGAATTCAGCGAAAAACCTGTTGATAAACTTCTAGAAGGATTTCTATTTCTCTTGGATATCGGTCGTACAACTAAGTATTGCCTGCAACTATTAAAGGAAAGAATTCAAGCACTTCAGTCAGCTATTAGGAGGAAGAGAGAAGCCGAAACGGGATTTTAGTTAAATTCAAAAGCCGTTAAATTTTAGTTATGATAATTTGAAATTGCTGTAAACAAATATTTAACAAGAATATTTTTATAAAACAGTAAATCTGAATGATTCAAATTTCAATCTAAAGCCCGAGATGAGTAATGAAGGGGAAGATAAGAGGAAGGGCAGAGGATGGTAGCCAATCCCAACTGAAACTGCTGAATTCACAGTTGAGGTTGGAAATTACTTGGCTTTGAAGAAGAAGATGAAGCAGGAAATCAGAAAGGCCTTGGGAAATTTGAGGGGAATAATGTCAAAAGATTCTTCTTTGAACACTTTGTCTATGCTTAGTTTCTTGAATGAAGCAGAAATAGTTAGTGTTAGCTCATTCGAGACTTTGTTGATCTTTGTTTGCGACCAAAGGGACAACTAAGTGAGTGTTTGGTGATGCGTTTTTAGGGCCTAATCGCATGATTGATGGCCAAATCATGCGATTGAGAGGGGATAGAATTAAAGTGAGTGTTTGGTGGGAGATAATTGGCAATCTGACTTTTGCTGGATTTGTACGATTTGCATAAAGCTGGGAGGCGGTGCGTGAGTGGGAGAAGTAAGGGATGAATTTTGTTTAATTAACGTGGTTCCCACCAACCTTTATGCTATTTGATATTTTTTTTTTTTAATTTTCATTTCAAATGATGTAGGCCTCTCTTTTTCTTAATCTTATAATGATTTCTTTTTTGATAATTCCATATCTTGATCTCCAAAGCATTTAAATCAATTTTCATAATACTTAATTAGTTAAAATTTTTAATTGAGAGATCTACTTACATACACATACTTAATTTTTATATTCTAGTTTGAGGTCTATTATAGAAAGGACTTTTGAAGTGTGAAAGAATCGATTTGAATTGTTACAAAATATGAACAAGTACAGTTACCAGACACAAGTCTGTTTTGTTTGTACAACAATGACCCTACATAATTTTATTAGGAGAAATGATTTCATTGATGTAGTGTTTCAGCAAGGTGAAGTTAGGAATATAGTTGATGTAGATAATAATAGTGTAGATAAATAGCCTTCCGTGACAAATTATGGTAGGCGATCTTCCTCCCAAATAAATCATATTCTTGACTCAATTATAGACCAACTTGTACGAGACATGTGATCCAATTAGTTATGTAATATTATTTCATCAAATTGTGTATCTTTTAATTGCCAAATTTCCCAACTTTAACTTGTATAAATTTTTTATAGTTTCAAATTTAATTTCTTTCTTACCATTATCACAAAAGCCACTTATGCTTAAGTCAATCCAAACAAGTTTTACTTTTACAAAAATCATTTATACAACTGCCAATCCAAACATAAATTACATTATACAATCTGACTTTTACCCAAAAATAAGATTACAAAAAGTCAGATTAAAAAAAACAAGTTTTACAATCACTGCTCCAAACATATACTAAAACAGAGAAGATGGTCAGTGATTTCCAAGCTGATGATGCAGCCTAAAAGAGTGGCTTGTTGTGACTCTGAAGAATCATACACAAATGAGTTTGAAAATGTGGATGTAGCTTTGAAGTCTTTTTTTATCAGCCACAAGCATTCATCTATGGAAAATTTTCAAACATATTTGGAAAATCTAGAGACTTCATTCTTGATCTAGAAGCAGGAGTTGAAAGCCTATCAAGAAACCTAATTAGAATCAGCGTTTCTCTTTTGAATTTCTTCAATCACTAGGTAGAGAAAATCTATAAGACAATATCATGGACACAGAAGTTCAATTTTTGTCCATGAATGCCTCATAATTTTACATAGATGTAATAATATCGTATACAATTGCTCAATACATAGAAAATCAGATTATAGCTACTTGATGTGTGTCTCTCTTTTTTCTCTTTTACTATGCATTCTCCAGATTTCATCCTTCAGTTTCATTTCATTGTTAAATTTTACATTTACAAAAGCTGGTTTTATTTTATATTTCTTAAAAACATAGAAATGACCTACAATTGAGGACGATCAGAAGATAATTATCATAATCAATTATTGCCTCCACATTGAGTTCACAGGAAATTTGAATCATTGCCTAGCTGTCAAGAGTATTGCTTTCTTATGTTAATAATTGAAAATTTTCAAAACTTAATGTTGTCTGTACATGTTCTCAATTTGCTTGTGCTAGCTACAATGAACTACGAGATGTCAACCTTTGATTTAAGATCAAGTCAATAAATAGGTCATCAAAGTGGGGAAATTTGAAAAAAAAAAAAAAAAATATTACAATGGAGACAAGCAATGCAGCACATGTTGCCTAATGAGAAGCATTTCCTAGTTAACATGACCTTTAAGACACTAGAGCCATTTCTTATCTTCTATACCCACAACATATATGTAATGAGAGCAAGTTCTTAGAATTGGGAGAACCACACCCTAAAAGTTAGCTATTAGAATTGGAGAACCCAATGCCTTATAAGGCTCATCTTCTAAGGTAACCCTCCCAATGTAGGACTCGTGACAATATATTTCTTCTTGGAACCTGAATTCCCATTACCATACCCTCTCATATGAGAAGAATTACTTTTGCAACTGGATGATATATTAGTGCAACAGAGGTCATTATTATTACATGTTACTCTTCATGGTACAGAATTTGGAATATGCTTTGAAGTTGCTTAAAACTTATGACATATTCAGACACTTAACCAATGTTTCAATTTTATGTATTTAACGACAAGCGCATGTGAGGCAACACTTGTTTAGCCTTAGAAACAAGTTTCTGTTCTCCAAAGAGAGTAGTGGCTAGCGTAAACACAGCAATAGTTTCAGCCATTGAATCTGAATACACATGTGAGAGAGCCGGAAAAAAAGAAAAAGAAACTTGCATGAGTTGTGAAGATTCCTTGAGGGAGACATTGTTCTGACATATAAAAGCTCATGTTTGGATCCAAAATTTAAACTAACTAGAAATTCATTGAGATTTGATAAAATGAGATTCCTTTTGTCCCTTATACCCGTAGTATATATATTAAGCAATTACCATTTGGATATAGGCACATCCATAGACTCAATTTCTCATCATTTAACCATAAGCCCTTTGCCTTCTCTTGAGAGGAAAAAAAAAATGCCATCTTCTTTCCATGCTCGTTCGAATAGCTTGCCCTCTAGACCACACCCTCTGGTTTTACAATGCAATGAACACTTAGACAAATTAAGGGCTTGTTGTGAAACCTCTTCTTCTTCTTCATTGCTTGTCCATACCCTAGAGGGACTGCGCGATTTACACGATTGTGTTGAAAACTTGATTCAACTTCCCCTCATCCAACAAGCCCTCCTCCAAGAGTGTGAAGATAATTTGTTAGATGAGCTGTTGGATGGATCATTAAGGCTCATAGACACGTGTTCAGCTGCCAAAGATTCATTGCTTCACACGAAAGAGTGCAACCGCGAGCTACGATTGGTTATAAGGAGAAAAAAAGGAGGCCACTTGGAGGAGGCTAAGAAGTTCTTGACTTCAAGGAAGGTGGTGAGAAAGTCCATCATGAAAACCTTAGGAAACATGAAGGGTTCATCGAGTAGAAAAAGCTGCTTTTCTTCTACAAACACGGCCTTGGTTAACCTATTAAAAGAAGTTGAATTAGTCACTCTCTCTGTTTTCAGGTCTCTGTTGAGCTTTATCTCTGGATCAGCACAGGCAAAATCCGGAAGATGGTCTTTGGTATCAAAGATTATCCATAATACCAAAACTGTAGCCGATGAAGAGAATGAATTTGCACAAGCAGATTCAGCTCTGCAATTTTTTGTACTTAGCTTGACCAGCAAGTCAGTGTCAGAAAACACTAGTAATCTGCAAACCCAGTTGGAAAAACTTGAGTCTCAGATTGAAGATCTTGAAGAAGGGCTTGAGTTCTTGTTTAGGCGTTTGATTAAGATTAGAGTTGCCCTTCTTAATATCTTCAATAACTAGGGGAATAAAAACTTTTGTAGTATTGTAGATATTTACATGTACATGAAAAAAAAAAGACTAATTGTAGCTTTCTTTTTTTATCCTTGAAGTATACTCGTTACTCAAATCTTTGGTTGCATTATATGATTATATCACTCATTTTCTATCTCTCTTTTTGAAGCACATCAATATTTGAGAAAATTCTGAGCTGCCAGAAATTGAACTCAATGTTCTAAATCTATGATATGGACTTTCAGATTTCATTACTAGAGGTGTGTTATTATTGGTGAAACGAAGGATTGAAATGAAGCTAAGGCTTCTTAACTGAGATTTCTAGAAGACTCAGAAAATGTAAAAGCTTCTTGAGATTCCTGGCGTGTGGATGAAATGATAGATCTAGAATCTCAGATGGAATACATAAAACTTCCTTTTGTTTTTGTTAAATACCAATCACAAAATAAAATTTTACTACCAAACATAATACAAAAAATTGAAACGTGTTTGTTACTAGCGTAAATGTTCTGTTAAATAATGCAAATGTATACTATCATAATCAAGTAATATAGAAATAAGTAGAATATTGTTCCCACGAGGATTGATCACTAAGTATCAAAATGGGCAATTTTAACTCTATTTAGTCGATCGATCAGTTGGTGATTGAGAGTATAAAATAAAAATGAGTAAATATGGATGCAATTGATATGAAAACAATTATGAGAAAAAATCCTGAGGATTAGATTTCACTTAGCAAATTTTGGATTGAATCACTTATCCATTCTAGTCCAATTTATTCTACATGATTGATAGCTGAGTTTTCCTCATTTAATTACTAGCAACTTCCAAGGTCAAACAATTCTATAATTAATTGTTAATCCAATATATTCCTATATGAATTCAAGCAATTAATCATGCATTAAAATTTATAGAACTCATTAAGACTATATAACTCATATGAATATATTCTTATTTCATATGCAAGTTATGGTTTTAATTATAGAGTCTACACACATGCATCTCCTTCCGATCTCAATATACATATTGAAATTTTTCAAAAGATGGTCAATCAATTGAAAGCATTAAGCACAATAATTAAAACTCAATCATGAAGGAAAAATTAAAACTAGATTTAATAAATTAAGATTCAATCCATCATTAGTAAGCTATATCATCACTCTAGGAAAATAAAAATTTAGCTCATGATGAAATTAAAAATAAGACCAAAATAAATTAAAAACTTTATAAACATTGCATAAAACTTAAATGAAAACCTCATAAATACTACATAAAACTTAAATATTAAATTCTAAAACATAAATATATAACTACAAGATGCATGAAAATGGAAAAAAATCTAGTCTTCCATATAGGAGATAAAACCTTCTATGTAAGTGGCAACCTAAACCATCCATAAAGGAGGACTACCTAAGCCTTCTATAAAGGAAGCATGTAAGAAGCAAATGCAATGCATGAGATTAACTCTAAGATGGTGTGTTTCCTTGTGTCTTGAGCTCATTTATTTATAGATGGAGGAGGTGCAAAAATTTCCAAGAAAGTTAGGCATAAATCTTGATCTTAAGCTTCCAACATTGAATTTAAAAGTTAGGCCGTCAAAATTCTTGATTGCTGCCTGATTTTGAGATTCAAAGCGGTGGAATTTCAACTTGGGATTCCATGAAAGTTGTAGGTATGGATCTTAGCATGAAAACCCAACTAGAATCACCTCAATTCAATATTTGTAGCTCAAGTTATGGTTAAATTAGTAGGCGAATGTTAATCTGGGACAAATTTACATTCTCAATTTCTAAGCAAAATTCGAGACCATTGAAGGCAGAATTGGATTTTCGTTTCAACATGAAAGTTGTAGAGCTTTTTCTTAGCTTTTTATCCATGTAAAGAATGTCTCAATCCGACATTTAGAGCTCTAGATATTATCTAAAAACCGAAACAAAATCAAATTTAGTATTTTTCAAGAAATTCTATTTTATGCCAAAATCATTATTTAATTATCAATTACACCCAAATTCATTAAATTAAGCTCAAATATAATCTATAAAGTCATTATATAAGAAAAAATAAATATACAATCTTTTTACTTATCAGTGTTCATGGAACTCAATTTAATTTGATGTATTTCCGAATTTTCAGGTTAATTAAGGGGTGTTTAGGAACACCTGCAAAAATCACTTTCACGTTTTAAGGCGAAACTCTTATAACATATTTACTCCATTCAACGTAAAATCACTTAAAATAAACCGAATAAAAAGGCTATTAAACTGAGGTAGATATATATTTTTTTTTCATAGAAAAGGGACTAGTTTCCTTTAACGTTGCAGGCTGAGTCGTGGTTTGATGAGTAAGGGAAGTGCATGTCTTTTTGAGGTATTGAAAGGGACATAGAGCTCAACACATCACCAAATAACACTTGACAAGTGACTAGCCCACACGAGTAAACATTTAAAAGTTGAGTGGAAGCTAGTTTAGTTTTGTTATCGAAGAAAATGGTGGCATTGGTAATTAATTAGTTAAAAACGTTTTGGCCTTTGAGACCATCAAAAGGACTGTTAAAATATTAGGATAGTATGACCTTATTTCACGTGCCTTTATAAATATAATAAAAGAGATCTTGCTCCCATTCGGCACAACAAGTGAAAATGATTATGATAATCAGCGACGCACGTACTTAATTAACCTGTAACGTGTAAAGCCAGAGGTGATTATAAAATAATAAAAGGCGTTTCCCAGCTATTTCAACATAGCATATGGGATGAACATGCACGTTGAAGAAGAATTAAGTTGAAGGACACAGAGTTGAAGAAGATGCAATAGGGGATGGAGAAAATTAAAGGAACTCAATAATTTCATTCCAACAAAAAAACAAGGTAAAATTGCACTAAAGTCCTAAGTAAAATAAGATACGACATAAAGATCCTTTGAAATCTCAAATTTATAGTGAAGTTTCATGGAACATTTTTACTATATATTCTAAATATGAAAAGTCTAAGATAACCCTATTAATTAAATAGAGAGAGCGAACGGATGATTGTATATTTATTAAGGGTATTTTTAACTTTTCACATTTAGAATATATTGTAAAAATATTTCACGAGACTTCACTACAAATTTAAGATTTTAAATAACCTTCCTGTTGTATTTTCTTTTGTATGGCACTTAGGTGCAATTTTCACAAAAAACAATGAAGAAAGAAAAGCGGCTTCAAACTTTTTACTTTGTTCTCTAAACCAGACTAGAAACCAGCCAGTAAACCGGTTCGGTCCGGTGACCTGATCCGAGTCAAGTTTTTAATGTTTTTTAATTTATTTTTAAAATTTCATACTATAAACCTAAAATCTTATATCTCTCACCGATTTGGTCTCGATTTAACTTCAGTCTGACTCACTAATCCTTGACTCAATATCCCAACCGATTCACTGACCGAACCAAGTTTAATTACCTGACTTTTTAGAACTTCGAACCTGTAATAGAAACAAACCTGCTCTCATCATTCATTCAATCCTACCAGAATGACATTAAATGGGTGTGTGTATAAACTTGAGCTCGTCAAGGATCTCAAAGTCAAAACTGAGTTTTGGATCTTAAACCAAGTTGAAGCCAAAAATCATATTTGGCTATATTAGTGAGTGTTTGGGGAGGGCATTTAGGCCCCAAACGCTCAAATGGTTGAGTAAAGTTTAATTGGCAATTGAGAAAAAAATGAGTGTTTGAGAGTAACCTTTTTTAATTGGCTTATCACATAAAAATAGTTTTTGCCCATAAACTCAAAAACCCAATTTATTTTGATTTAGCGTTTGGCATGAGAGTAAATAATTAAAATATTTTTTTCAATTATATCTAATGTGCTATCGGACTGATTACAATTTTACCCTTAATGTATTTTTTCAGCTACAAAAATTAATTTAAAATATTTTCTTGTGCTTTTAATCCTTTAATTTTTTTTTTTAGTTGTGCCCAGTGTTAAGAGACTGATTACAAGTCTACCTTTAATGTATTTTTTTTAGTAGTAAATAGCACCCAAAACTTAGAATAATGATTTATTGATTTTTACCCACTCTAAAATATTTTTCCAGTAGCACCTAATATTTTTAAGTAATTTTTAAATATTTACTTGATTTTTTAAAATATTTTTCCACCCACTCTCTCTTACTATTATCACAAAAATCACTTATATTTAAGTTAATCCAAACAAGTTTTACTTTTACAAAAGTTATTTATACAATTGCCAATCCAAACATAAATCACATTACACAATCTAACTTTTACCAAAAATAATATTACAAAAAATTAAATTAAAAAACTTCATTTTTCCAACCGCTGTTCTAAACACACATTTAGTATTGGGAGTAAAGTGCCTTTATTTAAAAACTTAGGGCTTGTTTGGAATAGCTTTTTTTTAGGTTATAAGTTTTTATTACGTAAGTCGAGATAAAACTCCTCTCACATACTTACCTCATATACCAAAAATCTCGATTTATATGCCAATCAAATAGAAATTTTTTCATAAAAGTGTATCAAAACATAAATCACGCAGCAGTAATTGATTTTTATTCCAATTTAAATTTTAGTTTAACACCCAATCTTGTTGGTATGCTGGCCGTACCTGACTTCTTGGGGTGTACTCATTTCATGAGGACACGTGTACGGTGGGAGGTGACTCACCAATTTATCACTTCGGGGCCAGCCGAACATGTACTGTACCAAACAAACAAAGCCTCTTATGGTGGGCCCCCTTGTGTACGGCCTTAATTCTCCTTCAATCCAAAATTAAGAATTAAAAATTTAGTTTAAAATAATTTAGATAATATTATTCAACTTAAAATTACTTTTAATCCCTTCAGTTAGCACCTTTAATACAAATTAATTTTAGATAACCTCCGAAACTTTCTGAAACCTCATTGCACCACTCCTATAGTTAAAATAAAATTAATTTTTGTGGGTGAAAAGATAATGATGCCCTTATTTCATCTGTTATATAAATTGTTTTATTTATATTATGAATTTACATATTTATCTTGTGAATGGCAAAAATATTTTTAATTCTCTAGGTTTTTTTGAATCCCTTTATTTATTTTGTAAATATCTTCATTTGTCCTGTAAATGCCTATATTTATTTTGTGAATTTTCACATTTGTCTTATAAATGGCTAAAATGTTTTAACTCCTGAAGTTCTTTTAAATCCCTTTATTTATCTTGTAAATATCTTTATTTACCTCATAAATGCCCATATTTGTCGAGTAAATTTTCACATTGTCTTGTAAATAAACAAATGTTTTTAATTCCCTATATTCTTTCTAATCCATTTATTTATCTTATAAATCTCTTTATTTATCTTATAAATGCTCTTATTTGCCTTGTAAACACTCTTCCAAAAAAAAAACAAAAACAAAAGAAAAGAAGGGCATCATTGTCTTTTCATTTACAAAAATTAATTTCATTTTGATCATGGGGTATAATGAGGTTTTAGAAAGTTTTGGGTTTAAGTGAAATTAATTTACTATCAAGTGGCTAACAGAAATTTTCCCTTATTTCTTTCATTTGTTCCTTACTATCTCCGTAATCGTTGATGAATTATCATAATAACGGTATTTATAAAAAAAAAAAAAAATTGTCATCTTAGACAATCTGTAAAGCGCACTATAATAAGAACATGTGAAATTTATTTATTTTCTTTAAAAAAGCCTACAATATGGAAGACAGGTAGTGATATTTCTGTAGAAATAATTAATTTTAAAAAAAATATTACTGAGTAGTCCCAATAATTTATAGTATTTTATCATGCCTTGCTCAACTTTTTCACTTATAATGGTTCTCTTATAAATTATAACCAACACTCCCCGTTTTTTGCACCCAAAAAGAAAACACTACTCACATGGTTTGCATTCTTTTTATTGTCGTTTTGGAGCATCTTAAATGAGTTGGGAAAAAAATTATTAAGGAATATTTTCTTTTCTTCAGCGACTTTGCTTCATGCGTTGGAACATTTTCTTTATTTTCTTTACTATTTTTCAAATGGCTGGATTTTGCTTTCTGCTTTTCAGTCCCCCTTGTCTCCTCATAATATTGATATAAACAAACTTGCCAATAAATATTGACGTGCTATCATGCATTAATATTCATTTTGAATATCTGCCAATGTGTGTGTGTGTGTTGAAACGCTTGCTTCATATGATAATAAAGTGGCAAAATTTAACTAATGATGTGATTGAATCATAATCATACGTACAATATCCCTCAAATGACAATCACATCTATAAATTTGGTGTGTGTTTTGATTAGTTTTTTTTAAATAATTTTTATGATTTACGAGATAAATGTGTGAGAGAAGTTTTATTTCAGATTGCGCAAACCTAAATTTAAAACTTAGATTTGGATGTTTGCCAAACACCCGATTAATCTAACTGACCCAACGGGATTTAAACTAGGGGTGTTCAAATCTGGGACCGGGACCGGGATCAACCACTCCCGATCCCAGTCCCGGTCCCAGTTTGGTCCCGATCCCGGTAATCCTGGTTTGTTTTTTAAACAAAAATTAAATTTAAAAAAATATTATTATATTATTTAAATTTTCTATAATCTAGTGTTTAAAGTAATTATTTAACATCTAATAAAACCATAATAATCACAAATTAATCTAGAATTGAAAAATAACATTTTATTATTATTATTATTATGATCACTTTCATCATTTTTGTTATTATTTTTATATATTATATAGTAGTATTAATATCACGATATATACAGTTTAACTCCAACTAAATATGTGATACATATTTTATCAAATGATAACTTAAATTATGAGATAAAAAATATAAAAATAAAATAATAATTTAGTTTTCAAGAAAAAAAATTAAAAAAAAAATCGGGACCGGGACCGGGATCACAAGGTGCCTGACTGGTCTCGGGTCCTATAGATCCCAGTCCCGGTCCCTGCCGGGATGGGAAATTCCCAGGATCAAAATGTCCTGAACCAGGACTGAGACACTTTGAACACCCCTAATTTAAACGTTGGTTGCCACGTCACGAGGGCCGAGCCCTTCCGATTCATATTTTTTTATTTTATTATCTTAAATACACATATATCTTGTCGAGATTCAAGAATAGAACAGAGTTGATATTGATTTTCAAGTTGATTCATATATTTTTATTTAATTATATCATTTGTGTTTGTCGCTGTTTCTGGGAATTCGTACGTACCAAGGCTGTTGCCTTTCTCGCAGGAGCTCGAAAGCCAAGAAGTAAGATTTTAACTTATTCCACCTCTAACTTGACCGCTGATCTCATTTCCCTGAGAAATGCTCTGCTTCTGATTTCAATCACCATTTCCAGTTATCTCATCCTCCCTCTCATCGATTTTTTTGGTTCGTTATATGCACGGGCACGACACTTCACACCTTGTTTGTTCCATTCATCCCCTGGTTTATTTGTTTGTGTTGTTGCCTTGATTCATTCAACTTTCTTGGTAAAGACTTCACATTATCTTTAGCTTCTTGGTGTTGCTTAGATTTAGATTTTGTCTGTTAATTTATTCTCTGAAAGTGTTACTTTGAGTATCTGATACAACTGTGTGTCTCCTGCTTTTTGTGGCGGTATCTTTGTATATTATGTACTTTTCTTGGCGTACCTTGCTTTAGGTTTGGGCTTCAATTTGTTCCTTTCTCCGGGGATTTCACTTTATCTCTCAAAGCACTGACTGTGATTGTTTGTTCTTACTAGCAATGGCCAACGCAATGGCTTCTTCTTTCTGTGTGAGCTTGGAAGTTAATCCTCACTTTGCGAAAACAAGAACAAACCTTCATCTTCTTCGTCAAGATAATGGGTTTTGGGGAGAAAGAATCAAAGGAAGCCTAAATAACAATATGTGTGTGAATCAGTCGGCTACGTGTTTGAGAAAAGGAGAGAAAATGAAGAAGGCGAAACCAAGGGTTTTCTTAGCGGTTCTGACTTCAAATAATGCTCACGAATCTGTGGCAAGTTGAATTCAGTTCTATTCCTTTCTGCAATTTCCTGTAATTTGTGTTTACTCATAGTTGGTTTCGATTTTTCAGAACTGGAATTTGCCATCAGTTCTGAGTCGAAGGGCTGATCCGAAAAATGTAGCTTCCATTATACTGGGAGGAGGCCCTGGGACTCATCTCTTTCCTCTCACCCAACGATCTGCAACACCAGCAGTAAGTGAATGCAGTCCAAACTTTATGATTGTTGTCACTGACTCTGAAAATTGATAGTTTGATACAGCAGAAAATTGGACATTGTTTAAGCTCATAATCTTTTTTACTTTATCAATGTACTATGTAATGTCACTTTTGTGACTGCAGAAGCATCACATATATGTTGGATACAATGTGATAATACGGCATCCATTTACAGGTCCCTCTTGGAGGATGTTACAGGCTAATAGATATCCCAATGAGCAATTGCATCAACAGTGGAATCAACAAGATCTTTGTACTAACCCAGTTCAATTCTGCATCTCTGAACCGCCATATTGCACGCACCTATTTTGGGAATGGCATCAACTTTGGGGATGGATTTGTGGAGGTATGTACTGTTTAACTCAAAGGTCAATGGCCATCATTTAGATTAGATGATTTTAATGAAAGGAAATAATATTTGAGATCTTCAGTACACATAAGATGATAAATTACCCATGAGTTGTAGAATTTTGTAGTATACCACTGTGGTCCTATTTATAAGTTTATTTTGAAAAAAAAAAAAATTTGTCCTTATTATAAGTCCAATTTCAAAATAATAAATGCGTTTTTTACTTTTTTGTCCCTATCAATTATAGTAAGTAAAAATAATTTGTCCATGTTGACTTTTGGAATCAATCATAGATAAAGACTAAATTAGAAATTTAGCCTATAATTAATGAGTTAACTAACTCTCATTGGTATATGAGAGTTAGCTTATTTGGACTTATAAATAGGATCAAAGTGGTATAATTAAGACGAACTCCATCCTGTCTGAAGCTGAGATTGATAGGCAAATACAAGCCACTTGAGAAATTCTTCTTATTTTTTGGGGTTCACATCTGCAAATTAATAGAGACAAACCCGTATGAGAACAGGTTCTAGCTGCCACTCAAACGCCGGGAGAAGCAGGAAAGAATTGGTTCCAAGGAACTGCAGATGCTGTGAGACAATATACATGGGTGCTTGAGGTGGGCAAGTAATTTTGTGTATATACTGCATGCAATTTTTATGTATTTTCTTGATTTGAACAGGGCGAATAATAGGTTGATTATTGTAGGACGCCAAGAACACAAACATTGAGAACGTATTGATCTTGGCGGGGGATCATCTATACCGAATGAATTACATGGACCTTGTGCAGGTAAGCAATTGGTTCCTAGAAAAGTACTATCTCTTGATTTCATCTTCACTAAATTTTCTGATCTATTTATAACAAATTAACAGAGTCATGTTGACACAAATGCTGATATTACAATTTCTTGTGCTGCAGCAGGTGATAGGTGTGTTGAATCTCTTGGATTTGCCTCCTCTCTTTTTTTTTCAATAATTTTGTTTTTTGCGTCTCTTTTATTTTCCTACCAGCTTATGAACTTCAGCTTATGGCTAGCTTACCTTTTTTTGCACTATAAATTTTTGTTTGATTGAGAAGGAAAAACCAACAAATGAGAAAGGGGGGTTACTAGCTTCCTGAAAACATCAAAAAAAAAAAAAATCAAATTATATTTTTACCCAAGATTCATTGCAAATTTCATGCTTTTCAGCCGTGCATCAGATTATGGATTGGTCAAAGTAGATGGAAGAGGCCGCATCATTGAATTTTCAGAAAAACCAAAGGGTGTTGATTTGCAAGAAATGGTAATTTTTTTTTATATACTTTTCTGGATGGTTCTGCTAAAGCTGGTCACTGCCCGGAAGCTATTCAGTTTCAACATGGTCTTTTGCCTTCTTTCTTCAAGCTAGGAGCCTCCACTTATCCAAGTTATGCATTATGGCTTGTTAATATGCTTATGATCATAATGTACTTATCTGGGTTCTTTTCTCGCAGCAAGTAAATACCTCTGTCATTGGGTTGTCACCCCAAGATGCATTGAAGTCACCATATATTGCCTCCATGGGGGTTTATGTGTTCAAGACAGATGTTTTACTTGACCTCCTGAAATTCAGATATCCGTCATCAAACGATTTTGGATCTGAAATCATTCCTGCTGCTGTGAAGGAACATAATGTCCAAGTAAGATGGATTCTAATCTTCAATATGCTTTTTTTCTTTCAAATGTTTCTATCCATTCTGGAGGAAATTTTATCTGCTACCTATGAGGAACTGATTTCACTATCATTTAGCACCACGATTTGTGCAAATGTCTTTATGCAAGTTCACACAGTTAAACCTTAAATTTTTGGAATCAACCAAGCTTGTTGTTATCTGTTTGTTACTACTAAACTACTTTGCACATGACAATGATAACAATACAAGCCCAATTTCTACTGTTTTCACAGGCATTTTTCTTCAGGGACTACTGGGAAGACATTGGAACCATAAAGTCATTTTACAATGCTAATCTGGCTCTCACTGAAGAGGTGTGTTAAAGATAATCATGGCTTTATATTTAGTATTCTTCTCATTATATGAGTACATGCATCATGTATTTCTCACAAACTACAGTGAAGATACACTGGTATCACTTCTTTTGCAAGTTCTGTTAGGCTGTTATCTTCTTTGTCCTATACTCATGCAGAATCCAAAGTTTAAATTTTATGATCCTGAGACACCCATTTACACCTCTCCTCGGTTCCTACCACCAACAAAGATCGATAATTGCCGGGTATGACACTGTACCTTAAAGTATGTTACCAAGTTCATGAGATGTCTTCTCATGTTTGGTTTTGTCTTGTAGATAGTGGATGCAATTATCTCCCATGGATGTTTCCTGAGAGAATGTACAGTCCAACATTCCATTGTCGGCAAACGTTCACGTCTTGATTATGGTGTTGAGCTTCTGGTAAACTGCCATAGCCCATAACTTCTTGACTCTGCCCAATACAATCCGATGTAAGATTCATCACATCTAAAATCTACTTTTGCAGGACACTGTGATGATGGGAGCTGATTATTACCAGACGGAATCTGAAATTGCTTCTTTGCTAGCAGAGGGAGAAGTCCCTATTGGGATAGGAAGGAATACCAAAATTAGGTAATCTTACATATTATTATTTCATCCTACTATATATCATAAAATCTGTAAAAAAACTACACTATTTTTATGTCATGAATAATGCAGCTCATTGCTCATACTATGTGTAATACATGGATATTCACATCTAATTGCTACTTGTTATTTTTGTTGAAGGAACTGTATAATTGACAAGAATGCAAGGATTGGGAAAGATGTTGTTATCATGAACAGAGATGTAAGCAAAATTACCTGATCTCATCCTCTCTTTACTTTTGGGTGAACTTTATCAGTTAGATTTCTAGCTCTGTATTATTGAGTAGCACCTAGCATGATATTTACCAATTCAAATGTTGTTTTGTCTGTAGGGAGTTCAAGAAGCAGATAGACCAGAAGATGGATTTTATATTCGGTCAGGAATCACAATCATAGTTGAGAAAGCAATAATAGAAGATGGCAAGGTCATATAATAAGTAGTCTCTCACTCTCAAGTATGAGTCTCAAAGGCTGGTTTGGTTGCAAGAGTTGCTGGAGAAAAAAAACACGATATCATATGAGAAACACTCTAATCTGTGGAGTGATAAGGGTCGCAATTGCAGAGTGCTACCTCCTAACACTGAAGCCGGCAGAACCCTTTCTCGCTTATATGTAAAATAGAAGCTTCGACAACGCAGGTAGTTGTTATAAGAATCAATAAGCCAATGAAATTGTGTGTTTGGTTTAGTTTATTGGGCAGAAATAGGCCCGTATTTGGGCAATAAGCCCAAATAAAAACGTGTTGCGTTTTTACAGTGTTTAGTTCAATTTATTTTACTTGCATCACGGGTAAAATAAGCTACTTATTAAATAAGATTCCCACTGCCTGTGTTTGGATTCACTTTAAATTGTTGGATAATTAGTCCTTATTACGTAAGTCAAGATAAAACTCCTCTCATATACTTACTTCGTATATCGTGAATCACGATTTATAAGCACTTATTGTCCAAAAATAAGCTATTCCAAACGAATACTAAGGCTGTGTTTAGAAACACGTTTTGGGGGCAAATAAGTCCGTTTTGGATGGAAAACTGACTTATTGAGTTGTGTTTTTTTTTTTAATGTTTGGTTCAATTTAAAATAATTACATCACGGGTAGAATAAGCTACTTATTAAATAAGTTCATCAATACAACTTTTCTATTAAGTCACTTGTTACATAAGTCGAGATAAAATTCTTCTCACATACTTACCTCGTATACCGTGAATCACGATTTATAAACACTTATTGTTCAAAAATAAATCGCTCATTCAAACATAAATTACATTACAAAAACTAACTTTTCTATTAAGTCATTTTTAATAAGTCAGAATCATAATAAGTCATTTTTCCTACCGCTATCCCAAACACACACTAAACGCTCATCCAAATATAAATCAAATTATAAAGACTGACTTTTCTATTAAGTCATTTCTAATAAGTCATAATCATAATAAGTCAATTTTCCTATCACTATCCCAAACACACACATATAGCTCGTGGCAACCGTAGTTGTTTTAAGATGTTCAATCTCTGTCTCTCACCATTTCCCTAAACCCCTGCTCAAGTCATTGATGTGTTGTGAAATAAAAGGAAGAGTTAATAAAATATGATATTATGGAATACTATATTTGCCGTGGTGTCTTATAGCTTAAGTTCATTTGGGATAACTTATTTTTGACTTATAAATATTTATAATTCATGATTTATGGTATATGTAAGTATGTGAGAGGAGTTTTATCTCGAATTATGTAATAAGTATTTATTTCTTAAAAATAAACTATTCCAAACATAGCTTATTGAAAGTCTCAGATTGTAAGTTCAAACCTTCTGTGAAACGTACGATGTCATGTTTTGCTCACATGAACAATAAAGTCATTTTTGCTCATATGTTAAGTTTGACGGTGCATAAATGGGTGATGCCCTATACTCATCATATAAAAATTACTTGTTTTCAGTTATTTTACGCTATACAAGATGAATATATACTCTTAATGGCGTATAAAATAATCAATTAAAATACTTATGAATGGAATTTATATTTTTATAATAATATTAAATTATATAAAAATAGTATATGTTGGTAAAAAAAAACTAAGGAAATTAAACTTGGAATGGTTATTGAATCGGTCGGGTTATTGGGTCAAGGGTTAGTAGGTTAGATCGGAGTTAAACCGGAGCTAACCCAAGCTCAAACCGGTGAGAAATTGAAGATCTTAGGCTTATTAATATAAAATTAAAAAAAAAAGTTTACAAAATTGATTTTTTTTAAAAATCTGGGACCTGCCAGTTGGCCGGTTTCTGATGCGATCCAGGTTCTATTACTGGGTTCTGCCATTAACTATAGAGGAATTAAGCTTATGAGTCATACAATGAAATTATGGGAAAAGGTGATTGAACGTCGGTTGAGGTTGGAGACTAAAATTGCTGAAAACCAATTTGGATTCATGCCAGGAAGGTCTACAATAGAAGCAATTTATTTATTAAGGGAGTGTATGAAGAAGTATAGGAGCAAAGGAAGAGATTTGCATATGATTTTCATCGATTTGGAAAAAGCATATGACCGTGTGCCAAGAGATATACTATGGAAAGCCTTGAAAAAGAAGGGGGTGCGGTTTTCATATATCAAAGCCATTCAGAACATGTATGAGGGAATTACAACCAATGTTAGAACGCCTGGAGGTGTAACAAAAGACTTTCCTATAAGGATTGGCTTACATCAGGGATCAACTTTGAACCCTTATTTGTTTAACCTAGTAGTAGATGTTCTAACTGAGGCTATAAGAGAGGAGATCCCTAAATGCATGCTTTTTGCAGATGATATAGTTCTGTTGGCTGAATCTAGGGAGAAAATTAATTCTAAACTTGAGATATGGATACGGACTTTGGAAGTGAAGGGTTTTTGTCTGAGTAGGAGCAAAACTGAATATATGCATTGTAAGTATGATAAGAGACAAGGTCAAGATGAAGTGGAAGTTAAATTGAGAGGGCAAGTCATTCCGCAAATGACAAAATTTGGATATTTGGGATCAATTATACAACAGGATGGTGAAATTGATGGTGATGTCAATCACAGAATTCAAATTGAATGGTGTAAATGGAGAAAAGCTACTGGAGTTATTTGTGATCGAAAAGTACCTAACAAGGTAAAAGGGAAGTTCTACCGCACTGCTATAAGACCAGCAATGCTTTATGATAGTGAGTGTTGGGTTTTAAAGGGATTACATGAGCATAAAATGGGGGTGGTCGAGATGAGGATGTTGAGATGGATGTGTGGTTATACAAGAAAAGATAAGATTCATAATAATCATATACGTGAACGAGTTGGAGTGACCTCTATTAAAGGAAAAATGATAGAAAGTCGTTTGAGGTGGTTTAGACATGTTCAACGAATGCCGTTGAATGCACCGGTGAGGAGGGTGGATCAAGTCGTATGGAGTCTTGTAAAACGAGGTCGCAGAAGGCCGAAACGTACGCTTAATGAAGTCATAGAGAGAGACCTTTTGATTAATAATATACCAAAAAATATGATTTTCAATAGAGCACAATGACATCGTGCGATCCATGTAGCCAAGCCCACCTAGTGCGATAAAAGATTTGTTGTTGTTGTTGTCGTCGTTGTATATATTAATTCCATTTTATAATAGAAGTTAACCCTGAGCTATGAGTAGTGTAGTAGTAAATTTTAACCCTTTGTCTTGGCCAAGTTGTTGAGGAAATCAGGAACCGTGTAATTGCGAAGCATCGCAAACGGCATATGCCTGTGGGAATTTAGAAGTGAGAACGGTCAATATTTACGAGGGAGAGACCAAACGGAATAGAAAAGGAAAAAGAAAAACAATTTACCGAGAAATTGATATCTCCTTTTAGATCTGCTCACTCGGTTCCTCCATCAGTTCTCTTCGTTCCCGAGCTTCAACGCTCTTCGCAGTAGCAGGTCAACTCTTAATTCTTTACTGTTGTCCTATTTCCTTCCTGATTCTGTATCCATTTTTACTTCCAATTCAATCATTCTGCTGCTTTAGGGGGAATTAGGGTTCCAAAGATGGAAGCTTGGATGGGGAAATAAATTGTCGCAGATCTTATTTTCAAACAATTTATTGAGTTCTTTCTGCAATTACAGCTTATTAGTTTCACTTTCTCGTTCTTCCCAAAGTATAATAAGATCGGATATGTTAATTTTACAATTCTTGAACTTTACAATTCTCAAGGGTATGTGTGTTTGTTATTAAGTATGGGCTCTAACGCACATTAACGAGTTAAAATGATTTGTCAGACGTGATTCATGTTTTTCGTTCTATGAATGATTTGTTCTAAACACGAATCCTTTATCAGCCAGTTGTGAATTGAATGGAGGGAACTGGAGGCGGCAGTGCCGCGGCTGCTGCTCCTGTGAACCAATGGTGGCAAGACTTGTCCAAGATCTTTCAACATTATCTGGATAAATCTACTCCGCATTCTACCTATAGGTGGATTGGAACTTTGGTTTTGGCATCAATCTATGCTTTGAGGGTATTTTATGTCCAAGGGTTTTACATTGTATCTTACGGGCTGGGAATCTACCTGCTGAATCTGTTGATTGGATTTCTCTCCCCTTTAGTTGATCCAGAGCTGGAACCCTCTGATGGACCTATGCTGCCAACAAAAGGATCTGATGAGTTCAAGCCATTCATTCGCCGACTTCCAGAATTTAAGTTCTGGTAATTTGAGCATTTTATTTTCAATTTTACTCTGTTAGTTAACATATTGCATTAATGTCATGGTTGCCAAGAGATTCATTTTAACCTTTCTGGCTGACAATCAGTGTCCCTCTTTTAGAGAGCCTTAATGAAACTGTTTGGGGCTTATGATTTTTGGTTGCTGGTTCAGGGCTTCTCTTCTTGGCAATTGGTCTTCTGAATATGTGAAGTTTGACTTGTTATGACTATGTATGTAGGGAATTTGAAGGGGGCAAAAGGCAATTTCTGAATGGAGATTAGACATATAATGATTTAATTATTTAATACATAAATTAGGGATGTTGGGGCATATTACCAAGACCTATTCATGTGTATCCTTTCTATTTGATCAAATAGATAGTGTGATTGTGGATTTACCTACTGAATTTCCTGCCTATTTCTCATGGAAAACAGTTTGGTGGAAATCTTGTTGATGGATGACCATTTTTTATTTTGGTTACAGGTATTCTATCACAAAGGCTTTCTGCATAGCATTTGTCATGACCTTCTTTTCCATTTTTGATGTTCCTGTTTTTTGGCCTATATTATTCTGTTACTGGATTGTTCTCTTTGCCCTCACAATGAGGCGCCAAATTGCACACATGGTCAAGTACAAATATATCCCATTCAACCTTGGAAAGCAGGTTGAGTTTCCAGTGCTTAAAATTTTTTGCAGCCTTTTCCTTGTGCTTATGTCCTGTATCAGTTTAACATAAAGTAACGAGCAAGCTTTTATTCCTTTATATCCTGTTCTCGAGATAAAGCTCCATTTCTTTTAAACTTTTGCAGAAATATGGTGGTAAGAAATCTTCTGCAAGTAGCAGTGGCACACGCCTGGAATGAAAGCCTTTGTCATTTCATGATTTGAAACAAACAAGACAAACTTTCTGAATAGGTGAAAGGAAATGTCAGTTGGTAGTTGAACTATATCACCCGTTATTTGAAGTAACGTGTAGGCAGAGTATCATGATGAATGCCAGTTTATATCTGGAAGAAAATTCAATATAGTTTGCATTTGTTTTTGTGATGCCAGAAGAATATGCATATGTTGGCAGCGAATTTCATTGTTAGACGCATGGTTATGTTATCCGGTTTTGGATATGACTGCAAATGTGAATGCGTTTTTCCCTTGTCAAGTGCCTTCTGGTACTTTTTCATGACATGCTTCATGAAGCTTTTGTACAAGGTTGTGTCTGCGTCTAACTTGCATTTCACTTTTTCTGCTTTGTTCCTTTCCCTGACGATCTGACTGAAAACCTCGCTGTAATATATCTCGACGACTAGTGTATATTACTGTAAGGAAAGCGTTGTGTTCTGTTTTTAATTTCTTTATTTAGGTCTTACGTTTAGGATGGAGCTAGTTTTGTATTAATCGAACTAGTGAAGATTGTAGTACTTGTAAAAAGCTGTGGATAAATGTGGCCCCTAATTAGCAAAGAGCCCAAAATCTAATTAAGTTTGCAATTATTGGTGGTTAATAAGGATTGGAAATGGAATTGAAATAAAATAAATTTCTTTACAGTGTGAAAATTTCGGAAAAAAGTCGTCATTGAAAACTTTACTGTTGGGAATGACTTGATAAATTTTTATATACAAAATTTACTGGAACTTTGCAAATTTTATATTTGTTAAAATTCTTTCAAGCTATTTACAAATCATTATCTCATATCTCCACCTTCTTATTTTTTAATAAGAATTAAATAAGGATAAAATTAAAAATAGTCATATTAGTGTACTTATATAAACAAAAAAAATGTAAAATAAAATAAATAATTCTCGGTTAGGCGGAAAAGTCATGGACTCATGGGTTTCGAAACGAGAAGCATATTATCATATTCAACAGTACCATGTCATTTGGATTTTGTCAAATAAAAAATAACAATTTATATAATTTTAGGGAAAATTTCAAAAAACTACATTGAAAAATGGAAAAGGACATTTCAGTACAACGAAAATGGGAAAGTACAATTCAGGCGGGTGTCAGATTTTTAGAGGAATTTGTTCTTTTGAAATCTCGGCCAAATTACGAAAATGCCCTTTAGCCCTCAATCGAAATAACAACATGGGAGTTGTTAATGGCGAGATAAGTATTGTTATTAGCCCTGAAACTTGTTAATTGTGAAAGAAGAAATTGGAGTTGTTAATGTGAAATCCGAAGTTGTTAATGGTGAGATAAGTGTTGTTATTTGCCCTGAAATTTGTTTAGTGTGAAAGAAGAAATTAAAGTTGTTAATATCGAATCCGAAGTTGTTAATGGCGAGATAGATGTTGTTATTGGCCCTGAAACTAGTTTAGTGTGAAAGAAGAAATTGGAGTTGTTAATGTCGAATCCGGAGTTGTTATTTAAGAGATAGGTATTGTTATTGGCCTGAAACTTTTTAATTGTCAAAAAAGAATTGAAGTTGTTAATGGTGAATCTGGAGTTGTTAATTGCAATGATCATATTGTTATTCTGAAGTGGGGAATGAAGGGGTGAAGGGCATTTTCGTAATTTGGCCGAGATTTCAAAATGACAGATTCTTCTAAAAATCTGACATCCGTCTGAATTGTCCTTTCCCATTTTCGTTGTACTGAAATGTCCTTTTCCATTTTCCAATGTCGTTTTTTGAAATTTTCCCATAATTTTAATCTTAGTGTGTGTTCGGCAGAATGAAAAAAAAGTGATTATTTGCTAAAATCTTGGTTTTGTCACAAAGATATCCGAACACTCTTCATTTGCTGACAATCCCGTTTTTAAGGAAAAAATCTATTCTTTTTTTTTTTTTGATCAAAAGAAAAAAAAAAAAAAATCTATTCTATGGATAAGCTATTTTTCATCACTTTTGGGAACAGATTATTACCGTTGGGAATACCCCTGTCCTTTTCGCTTGTCTCTTTTTTCCTTTTCTCTTTCCCTTTTCCCGTCTTCCTCATTCTCGTCTGCGATTTCTTTCATATTTTTCTCTTCTCCTTTCTCGTCTTCCTTCATTCTCGTCTCCGATTTATCGATCGAGTCTTCCCTTTCCTTCTCCGTTTCCCTTTCCGGTCGGCATTCTCTTCTTCGGCCGTCAACAGATCCCATCTTCCCCTTGTCGTTTCCATTCTCTTGCAGATCGGAAACGCTTGGCCTCGCGCCTTCGATCTGAAACGCATTCCCTTTTCTCGCGGTGAACTGAAGCGGTGAACATATTTAAGACGGAAAATCGCTTCAGAAATCTTGCCGGCGACTTCGAGAGTTTCGGCGATCCTGATCTAGCCGGCGACTTCGGTGCAGATTCCTCTGTCTGTGGTGGTTCTGAGGTTCGACTCCAGGTACGCATGTGCATATCTGATTTGTGGTGGGAGTATCTTCACTGTGAGAGTTCGATGAGGCGAGAATCAGGAACGTGACTCCAGCGCCACCATCACCGGAGGGAACTGAGAGATTGGGGAAGCGGCAGTCCTGGGATCTTCCTAGGAGCGAAAACAGAACGGAGAAAGGAGAAAGCCGATAGAATCAGGCAGAGTGGTCGTGGCTCGCTCTCGTGGTGGACTGGTCCTGGCTCGCTCTCCTCCTCTGCTAGACTCTGAGTGAGGTGAGTCTCCCAAGTCTCCTTTAACGTTAATTTTGAATGTGGTGACTTTGCTTCATACAATACGCAGGTTGTGCTATTGTTTTTTCCTTTTTTTTCTTGTTGGGGTTAAATTTGTTGCTTTGTGTGGGATTGTGATAAAAATCAGAGTTATGTGTGTTTGGGTAGTTCTACTTTTGATGACCAAATCTGATTTTCTGACTCTGTGTGGATGCTTTTGATTCTTCAACTTGCTTGATTTTATTTCTTTATTATTAAACATTGGTTTCTCTTTTTGGAGCGAGGTCAGATACTCAGATTCTATTTTGAACATTGGTTGCTCGATTTTTGAACACTAAACTTAGTTAATACCATAGAATAGGTCCTCTTAAACTCTATAGAATGTCAGAGCAGAAGGCGTGGCTTCCAAACTAAAAATAATGGCTGGGACCGTATTGGTTGGAGGTGTAATAATCAGAGGAAGTGCATTGTGTCTGATGGTTATATATGCATTGTCAGTACTTGAAGTAATGGCTTCTTTCATATTGATTTTGATGTGTTTTGGAAGCAAATTAAAAGACTCAATGTCATTCCTAGAGTCACTTTGTTCCTGTGGAGGTTGGTTGATGAAACTTTGCCTACTAGGATGACTTTGCCCCGTCACCATATGGAGGTTGATGTCAATTGTTTAGTTTGTTCACATGAGTCAAAAACATATGAACATTTTGGGCAGTTTGGTTGGCCAAGTGTTGGCGTTTGGTATGGAGAATTTGAGCTTTTCTTCACCAGGCCAATGGTTTCTCAATGTTTTGCAATGTAACTCTGTTGAGGTGGGTCAACAAGTGTGCTGAGCTTATTGTTTTGGTTCTTTAGAAATAGAAAATTGCTTCAACACGAGGAGGTGGAATCATTGGGAATAGTTCAAATGATTTCAAGGGAATTTAATTTTCTGTATTGATTTCCATTTTCTTCCATGAAGCCTTATTCAGTGAAATTTTCTCTACCAAACTGCCACAGGGTCTTTATGAGTTCACAGTTGCGAAGAGCATTATTGTTGTTTCAAGAATATCTTGTGGTTTCAGAGTTAAACCCTGTTTTTCTATTTGTCTAGCTAATTTTGAGTCATAACTAGTGTCTTCTTTATTAATCTTGACAGTCATATTCTTCTTCACTTTCACTTGTTCAATCATATAATTCTAGACTTTCATTATAAGAATCAACTTCTTCAAAAGGGAGTATATCAAATTTTTCTTCAATTTCTTGAATTACTTTGACCTTTTCTTTAATTTTTTGTTTTTCAGGGCAATCAAGAGCATAATGGTTCTTGATTGTTCGAACCATTTCTTCAAACCATTTCTATTTTTCTGTCTTTCTTCAAACCATTTCTTTATAAAAACTATTCTTCCTAGTGTATTACTAATGGTTCTTGTTCCATCCTTTTCTAATTTTGTATTATATTCTTCTTGTATTATTTATCCCTATGGTTCTTTAATTTTTTAAAATATCATATCTGCATAAGTTTTATATTCTTTATTAACTGGATCTCCATATATACCTTCATACCAAATTTCTTTAAATTGACACAGATAGTTTTCTAGGTATTTTGGATTACAAAGTTTTAACAACCTAATTTTTCCTTTTGCTTCATCTAATTTTTCTTTTTCTTAACTGTTCTTCCAATTCCTTAAACATCCTTCCTTCAAACTCACATTGTAAAATAATCTCTAATGTGGTCATTGCTCTACTTACGTCTACTTGTTGATACACAGTTTCTTTTAGTTCTGGATCTAAGTATGGAGAAATATTTTCTTGCTTGACCTTAAGTAGTTGTAATCATGAAGTTTATTGCTCTTTTGCATCCATTCCTTGACTTAAAACTATGGACGTATTAATTTCTACCCATTTGGTTATTTTTTCACTTGCCTTAATATCACAATCTATATTAAAAATTATTCCTGTTGAATTTTTTCCCTTCTTCAATTCGAACGTTTCTCTCTCTTATGTTTCTTTCTTTTCTTCTAATAATTTCTTTGTTTTGCTTGTATCTGTATATATAGGAAACTTTATTATAGGGCTTTGTTGTATCTGGTATTTTAACATTTCTTTTCTTCTTAATTCTGTTTCAATCTTTATTTTTGTTCACTTATTAATTTTAATTGTTGTTCTAATATATTCATTTTTTCATTTACTGTATGAAAGCTTCAATTACTTGCATTCAAGTTTCAGGTGCACAATGGAAAGAACATTTGGGGTTTGGAAGAACAAGTTCGCAATTTTACAGACAATGCGTAGCTATAGCTTTCCCACACAGGTTAAAAGATCAGATCATCTCTTCGTGATTCGATAAGAGATCAGATCATTTATTATACGTAAGAGCATTAGTCATGTGAATGTTTTCGTATTTTTTCGTACTCTCTTTTTGACAATATGTTAAATGGTATTTTATCCATATTTTGACTTACTCTGTTATTGACATTTACTCGGAATTTGTACTTTGGCGTTTTGTAGAAAAGATTTCTTATTTTAGCAATTTTTTAATATACTTTTATAATAATATATATATATATATCTTTAGAGACTAGGCAGGAGTGGTAAAAAAACAGAAATTAAAGACACAGACACACTTGCAAAAATCAAAACCATTCCAAAGAATTTAATGAAGAATAATATATATATATATATATATATCTTTAGAGACTAGGCAGGAGTGGTAAAAAAAACAGAAATTAAAGACACGGACACACTTGCAAAAATCAAAACCATTCCAAAGAATTTAATGAAGAATAATACAGTGAGTTTGGCAAGAGATAACCCAGGTTATGAAAGGAGATGAAAATTAATATAGTGTACGCCTTCAATATGTACGTTTGATCTAATTTTGTAATTTATTACATAATTGACTAATGTTATAATTTTATAATTTTTGCATCTATTTTTTTATATTACATAATTGACAAATGTTATAATTTAAAAATTTTTGGACAAATTTATTTCATTTATTGTAATTATTATGCAATTTAATGTCAAATAATACTTAAAATATAATCTTATCCTTTATATGTAATTATCATAAAAGTTAATGTCCTTTTTAGTCATTTGACCATGAAAAAAGCTATTCTGATAAAATCATCCAAACACTCTCATTTTATCAAAATCACTTTTTCCCATAATCTATTTTCCTATAATCTATTCTCCAAAAGCTATTCTCTCCAGAATCTATTCTCCAAAAGCTAATAAGAACACACCCTTAGTTGGCTAATGACTTATCTGAAAAATTTTAAATTTTATCTTATTTTAAAAAAAACATCTTTATTTTAAAAAATAAAACAAATTGATCAACCAATATTTTTCTTAAAAACAAGATAAAATTTAATTTTTTTCATGAGTCATCAGCCAATTAGGATTAAATTGATCTAAGTGGACAAAGTTTAAATGACGTGGTACTCCTAGATTGAGAAATAATTACATACTCTAAAAGTACGACGTCATCTCAACTCTGCCCAATAAAAATATATAATAACTTAGATAATTTTAGTCCTAATTGGAAGGTGACTCATATGAAAAAAAAAAAATCATTTTTATTTGTTTTTAAGAAAAATATGAGTCTATCATTTTGTTTTAATTTTTTTTTTCAAATTAAGAAGTGTATTTTTCTTGAACACAAATTAAAATGTTAATTTTTTCATACAAGCCACCTACCAACTAGGGTTAAAATGATCTGAATTGTTATGTTTTTATTAGACAGAGTTTAGATGACATAATATTCCTGAAATATATAAGTATTTCTCCTTTTAGAGTATGTAAGTATTTTTCCTCAAATCAATTGGGATTTAATTGCAGTATAGCACATGCAAAAAAAAAAAAAAAAAAAAAGAAGAAGAAGAAGATAAATTGCATTATTTTCTTTTGCTAAACATAGGTATGTTGGAGGCAATCTTATTTGAGATACTGTCAGGCACTAAGTATGAGCACCTCTCTCAGCGGGGATTTGAACCTTGGTTCACCATGTTGAAACGAACTAACCCCTTCCGTTAGGAGAAATTCTTGTGTGAACCTAGTTTGCCACTTCATTTATGGTTTGACCAGTTAAAATACAACAACTCAGCTAACATTAATCCTATTTGGCTGCTCATGTATTTCATATTTTTACTTTTTTTTTTTTAAAAAATGGATCCCTTGATTAAGATTTCATAAGTAATGAAAAAATGAATCTTGTAAAATATTTTAATTTTATTAATATACTTTAGAAAATATCAAATCAGTTTGAGTTGTTGTATTTTAATACTTCCTCCGGTCCTAAATATAAGATAAAGTTGAATTTTTTGGGAAAATTAAGGAAGCCAATTAAATTACTTTAGAGTATTTATATTTTTATTTTTTTCTCCAAACTAATTAATTTGACTAATAAACTGATATATAATCCAAAGATACTAAAAATAGAAATATTTTTAAGTAATTTATTTGGCTTCCTTAATTTCTCTAAAAAAAGTCAACTGTGTCTTATACTCTCTCTTGTCTTATTTATAAGCAACTTTATCTCTTATAGGGTTGGTCCCTTTTATAAACAACTTTCACTTTTTGTCTAAAAATGCAAACTTATTTTTCCTATTTTACCTTTATTAAACACTCATTCTTTCCATACTTTTTATTTATTCTTTCTCCTATGCTCTTTTCATAAATAAGGGTATATATGAAAGAAACATGATATTTTTGACACACTGATTCCATTTAATTATTAATTCATTTTATGTAATAAAAAAATTATTTATAAATACAACCAAATAAAATAATTAGACCGGAGGGAATATGTCAGAACGTAAATAACGTGACAAATATGATATAGAAAATTTTTCTGACCCTAGATCCAACCTGTTGGTATCCAGGTCAAAAAAAAAAAAACCTGTTGGTAAGTGCAGTATTATTGCGTGTACATATTAAACTAGATAGAGAGATAAACACGGGCCGGATCCGGTTTATTGACGAACAAAGAAACCCGAAAGCCCGTACTTGCACTATCCCGCCCTCTTTACAAAACCTAAAAACAGTCGTCTCCTCTAAGGATGTTCGCGCCTTCTTACTCGCTCAGGCTTCCCTGCTAGTGCTGCACCGACCTTATGGGGAAGGCAAAGGGTAAGCATCGTTTGGATAAGTACTACCACTTAGCCAAAGAACATGGCTACAGATCCAGAGCCGCATGGAAGCTTGTTCAGCTCAATTCCAAGTTTCGCTTTCTCGAATCTGCCCATGCCGTTCTCGACCTCTGTGCGGCGCCAGGTGGTTGGATGCAGGTGGCCGTCCAACGCGTTCCCGTTGATCATCTCGTCGTCGGTGTCGACTTGGCTCATATTGCGCCCGTTAGAGGTGCTGTTCCTATTCAGGAGGACATAACGAGACCTGAGTGCAAGGCCAGGATTAAGGAGTTGATGAATGAACATGGTTTCCAGGCGTTTGATGTAATTTTGCATGATGGATCGCCCAATGTTGGTGGAGCATGGGCGCAAGAAGCCATGAGTCAAAACGCTTTGGTTATTGATGCGGTCAAGTTGGCCACTCAGTTCTTGGCACCCAAGGGTACTTTTGTCACCAAGGTATTTCCCCGTGGTTGTTTCACTAAATTACATTATTGGGTGATACGGAGTCCTAAGTTGAGGAACTCATGTTGCTAGTTTAAGAGAAAAGATTTCAGAGCAATAGTGTTGCTCCATTTTGAACATTTTGGAATTGGGTAGCCTGCGCAATGTGAACTTGCTTAGGGTTTTCATTCATTCTGTTGCATCTCTGTTTCGAACTTTCGGCTTGTGACTTTTTGGTTATACTTACAGGTCAAGACTGCATGTATATAAGCTGCATCTGTACATATGTTTCCTTCTCCCTTATCTTCCTTTACTGCATTATGCCTCTCGGATTTACTTTACAACAAGTGCTAAACTTCATATATGGAACAATATATTTCAAAAGGCCATTTTCGGTATACTAGTTTCAGTTGTTAAATCAAATTCAAAATCTACTTCTGATGATGTTCAAAGATGGACAAATCTAATACCAGCTGGTAGGTTAGCAAAGTGCTATATTCCTCATCCTAACTTAATAAGAATTTTTTGATAAATAGTCTTTACTCTTTAGGTTATGCGGACATCCTGTTTTTTTGTAAGATTGTGTCTAATTACGATTTTTCCCCATTATAGGTTTTCAGGTCACAAGATTACAGTTCCGTCCTGTATTGCTTGAAGCAGGTGATTATTTATACTTCATATGCTTTAGCTTTATAGCGTTTACATGACTTGTTCAAAGTTTTCTGATGCTGGTATTTTTTGGCATTTTAGTTATTTGAAAAGATTGAGGTGGATAAACCAGCAGCTAGTCGTTCTGAATCTGCAGAAATATATGTTCTTGGCCTTAAGTATAAGGCCCCTGCGAAGATTGACCCACGTCTTCTTGATGTGAAGCATTTGTTTCAGGGTTCTGGGGAGCCTCAGACAAAGGTAATTTGTTTCTGCGATGTTGGAAGTACTGCCTAATTAGTAATTACATTTTTTGGACCACCTGTTTATTTCTCATTTCATTTAATTGATAATTACTGTAGGTGGTGGATGTTCTTAGATCAACAAAGCAAAAGAGACATCGCAGCGGGTAATTCTCATATCTCACAAGTAGACCTTTTAGTGTCTAGGCCTTGAAAATGGGTAATCAAGTTGCTAACTTCATCAAGTTTGACCTTACTTGAAACTAACTATGGACATTATTACGGTATTATGACAAAAGGAGCATTCTTTATTTATGACAACCAAATATCTATTGATTTATTTTAGGTATTTAATCCATTTGTGTTGTACACGGATTAGGTTTTGATTTTTTCCTTTGTTTACAGCTATGAAGATGGAGATACAACTTTAAGGAAGGTGTCTTCAGCTGCAAATTTCATTTGGTCTGATTCTCCTCTGGATATCCTTGGTACAGTCACTTCTATAACCTTCAATGATCCAGCTGATTTAACAATAAAGGATCATGACTTAACAACTGAAGAGGTATTTTTATGTAGTCAAGCTTTTGATGGCAATTTGAAAAATTTTCAAGGAATGTTCATATCAAGTAAATGGAATGGATTTGTGTGGCAGGTAAAAGCTCTCTGTGATGATTTACGTGTTTTGGGAAAGCAAGACTTCAAGCATCTGCTAAAGTAATTACTTCACTTGTATCTTTTTCTTTGTGTTTTTAGCATACTCAAGAAAAGCTGAATACTCATTATGGTTCAATTTTTTTCGGGATTGTATTTTATATCATATGTAGGTGGCGGATTCACATAAGAAAAGCTTTGTCACGCATTGAAAAGAGTGATACTCTTGCAAGTACTGAAGTGGAAGATGAGAATAAGGAGCATGATGGTAATAAGGAGGATGAAGATGATAAAATACTTGATGAAATGGAGGAATTGACTTATGCAATGGACCGCAAGAAGAAACATGAAAAGAAGCGTCTTGTGAAAAGAAAAGCAAAGGTTTCTTGACTGATGACGTTTAATTCTATTTATAATTTGATTTCAAGAATATATGCATAATCTCTGGTCTAACACTTATTCTAGAGGTTTGCTTGGTAAAATTTGTTTTGCAATTTTAATGTAAAAGTTATTTTAGGTTCTTTTTTAAGTTAACCTCAAGATTGCTTTTGGCCTAATCCTGGGGTGAGTCTTCATGTGGACATGCTTTATGAATCTGTCTAGAGAGAGGAGTTTGTTCCTTCCTCTTTTAAGTTTATTCCTTCTTGGGCAGTGCTGAAAAGTAGAATGATAATTTAGAACCAGTAGAAAAACAATACAGGATCTTATATTCGTTCACCTAAATACCCTTTCCCCCTCACGATATGGCTCTAAATATTGATATTTTGGTTTGGTTGTTATGTATGTGCTGGTTTAGACTTGGCATAATTTGAACTTAATTACATACGATTAGGGCTTGAGATGTAAGTTATTTGGGTGCATCAGACTGGCTGTCGCTTCCCGTTCCCTCCATAACCTTTTACCTACTCTAGTTTAACAAGCCCAGTTATATGTTTCTCTACACCCTCGCTTTTGATGAGTGGATTGGATGGAGCTAATTTGTTTATCTAACCAATTGTCTCTTCTAGGAGAAGGCACGCCAAGCAACTGGGATGCATATCGATGCATTAGAAGATGGTTATATTGATCATGAGTTGTTTTCTCTTTCATCTATCAAGGTATGCATTCGCTATCCAAGCTTTTTTGTTTACAAAACAACATTAGATCTATTTGCACATATATATATATATATATATTCAATGCCCATTCTGTATTTTTCAGTTTTTCCTCAGTTTGGTTGCAGAAACCTCATGTTGTGGGTTTACATAAATATTTGCCAGGAATTGACTTTTGGAACAGGGAGGATATGATTATGCACACAACACTTGAAAACACTCAGTCAGACACTATATTGACTATTAATATAAGTTTCGTCTACCTTTAAGGCACGGACGCTTTATTACGTTAACTGTCTATTAATAAACAGAACCTAAAAGCCTGGTTGTGTAAATTTACAAGATTTGATGTAGAAATTACATTATAATCTAAAATTACATTTGTTCCTTATGGGGGGTTGCATATTCTTACACATCGTATTGTTGCAGACTAGCAATATCGTGTCAAATATTTTTGTACCCAAATGATCTCCAAGCAATGACTTATGTGTGTCTAAGCCCGGTTCTTGACATTCCAAGCCTAAAATACTTTCATTTGCTGGAAGTCTGGCTTTCATGTCATATTCATATCATCAAAATCTAGTGACATTATTTGTGCTCTACGTGTTAATATCACAGTACTTAAAACCGAACCGGACCGGCCGGGTTAGACCGGAAACCGGCGACCCGACCAGTTTTCCGGTCCGGTTGAGAGCAGAACTCGAAGGGACCTTGACCCGGCCAACTCGGTACGAACCGGTGTAACCCGAGATCAACTTGGGAAACCCGCTGAGTTAGGCGGTTTACCTGGGCCACTTCTTTCCTCGTCGGAAAAACGCAAGAATTCTGGGAAAAGAAAAAAGTTGTAGGAACAAAGAAAGGAGAGCAAGAAAAGAAAGAAAATAGGAGAGGAAGAAGCGGCTGTGCGAGATTAGAAGAGGGTTACCGGAAGAAGCAATAGCTGTGCGAGGTTGAAAGAAGTTGCTTGAGACAGCAAAAAAGGTGATCGGAAAATGAAGAGCCTGTCGAAGGGAGAGATTCAAAATGCCTAGAAAATAATAGGTGACTTCTGTGACATGATGGGATATGGAAATGGCGCCGAAGAAAAGGCTGAAAAGCAAAAAGCCATCATTTCATTCTTTCAAAGTTTGTCTGACACAATAATCTCATTTCACATACAAAATCATATTAAAATAGTGCACATTCTTCAATAATCTCATTTGTCCGATTGTTCATGCTCACCTTATATTAAGGAGATGGAATAAAAAAAATTTAGAATATAAAGTGGAAGGGGGAAAAAATCTCCTTACTATCAATTTTATTTAAATATTTTTATAATTAAAAAATGAATATTTTTATACATTTTAATTAAATTATATTTTTTAATTATCACCGGTCTGACACTGGGTTGATTCCTGGTCTAACCCATTGACCCTTGAACACTGTCTTGACCGGTTCATTGACCGGTCCGGTTTTTAATACCACTTAATATACCTGAAGTTAGGCATGTTCCCACTTCATTGGATATTGTCTATTTTTACTTTTTTCAAGTAAGCCTAAAACTTTTTACTTCGGAACATCTCCTTTGTCCTTACCCATTCCCCTGATGAAAAAAATTTGAGATAGGTTATTGTTTACCAAATGGATTGGGTCATTTTTTATGTTCATTTTGTGAAGTTGTTTGTGAGTTTTATAACATTGGCTTTATGATACTCACTTGAATATTGAATTAGTTTATTGGAGGGGAGAAACTTCCACGGTTGGACACTAAATTACTTTCTTGGCTGTTATGATTTCACTTCAGGGGAAGAAAGATCTTGCAGCATTATCTACTACAGAATATGACGTTGATGAAGGTGAATTGAAGGATAGTGATAATGAAGAAACAAATGATGATCAAGAGAATTCATCCAGTGACGTAGAAGATTCTGATGAAGAACATAGAAGGTGATTGATAAGTTCCTTTAGTTGTGTTGCTGATATTCTACAACGTAATCTCTTACATTCTTGCATTTAACTTGTATTGTAACTAATATATCTGGATATCAGATATGATGAGAAAATGGAAGAGTTATTTGATCAAGCCTATGAGCGTATCATGGCTAAAAAGGAAGGTTCTGCAAAGCAACGGAAGCGCGTGAAGAAATCCTATGAAATGGAGAATCAACTCTTGGAGGTATGGAACTTTTTTCTGTGATTATGGTTGATCCTGTACTTCGAATTTTCTTTGCAACTTAATTCTCTCTGTATGAAATTTTAGGTATATACTTAGACTTAATATGGTTGTTCCATCCCCATGTTGTGTTTGCTTAGTACGTATTTTAGTCTCAATAGCTTTTATAAAGTATGTGTATTCATGTTGTTGGGATGAAAAATCCATTCATGTAAACTAACGTTTAAGATTTTTTTTTCTGCGTAGGATGGTGAGGCTGATGATGTTGTTACGTCCAAGTTTGATTCTGATGAAGAGCTAGAAGATCAAGAAGCAAATCCTCTGATGGTTCCGCTTGATGAAGGTTTACAGCCCACCCAAGAGGAGATAATGAAGAAATGGTTTAGTCAAGATGTCTTCGCTGAAGCTGTAGAGGAAGGAGACTTAGGAAATGATGGGAGTGATGATGACATGGACATAAATGAGCACAACGAAAAGCCTTCTGTTTCAAAGGAGGCAATTAAAAATAAAAAAAAGTCTTCTGCTGGAATGAACAACCTTAAATCTCAACCATCCAAGAAGGGAGAGGATGATTTTGAAATAGTTCCTGCTCCTGCTACTGATTCAAGTGATGACTCATCCTCCGACTCGTCAGAAGATGTCGATGATTATTCTGTTGAGGAAAAAGCCGAGATATTAGCTTACGCAAAGAAGTGTCGGATGAAGAAGCAACGGGAGCAGATGCGAGACGATGCTTACCACAAGTACATGTTTGAAAATGAGGATGGATTACCCAAGTGGTTTGTGGAGGAGGAAAGACGCCATCGCCAGCTGATAAAGCCAGTGACCAAAGAGGAAATTGAGGCAATGAAAGCACAATTCAAGGAAATCAATGCTCGACCCGCCAAGAAGGTTGCAGAGGCCAAAGCACGAAAGAAGCGTGCCACGATGAAGAAGCTTGAGAAGGTACGAAAGAAGGCAAATGCTATATCAGAGCAAGCAGACATATCAGATCGTTCTAAGAGGAAGCAAATCGAACAGCTGTATAAGAAAGCTGCACCAAAGAAGCCTCAAAAGGAATATGTGGTTGCAAAGAAAGGTGTCCAAGTGAAGACAGGTAAGGGGAAGGTTCTTGTTGATCGGAGGATGAAGAAGGATCTTAGGAAGCGAGGAATGGGTAAACCTGGAAGAGGCAGTTCCAAAGGCAAGAAGGGTGCAAAGGCTCCCAAAGGCAAAGCAAAAGCATCTTCAAAGACTCCTAGAAAGGCAAGAAACTGAAAGAAAGAAGGAATATGAGGGGGCAAAATTTTGACATGCAGATTGGACTATTTTCTTCTCCTTGCATTGGCTTTTATATTTTAAAGTAGATTATAGTGTTTTGTTTTTATTTGTTAATGTCAGTTACCATGTTCTCAATTTTATTTTAATATTTAAAGCATAGTAAAAATATAAAAATTCTTTAAGATATTATTTTGGAAAATTTTCAAAAAAAAAAAAAATACAATTAAAAATTAGGAAAGATAAATTAGTGTTGTGAATTTATCAAATCTCGAATCAGAACTGAAGTAGAAATACGGGATTTCTAAGTTTGATCAAATGATCAAAATGTCCTTGGTTCAGTTTATAAGTTTCAAAGGTCAATAACATTTGTATCTATATTAACATCAGATTTTACGTTAATGACTTTACTTTCATGTTAGATAGGTTTATATCTTAAAAATTAGAGATAATTTTGAGGGCACAAGTTTTAAGAGTCAATAACAACATTTGTATCTATATTAATATCATATTTTACGTGAACGACTTTATTTTCATGTTTCATAATTTCATATCCCAAAAATTAGGGATGATTTTGAGGGTATAAGTTTGAGGGGTTAATAACAACATTTATATTTATATTAACAATATCATATTTTATATTAACGATTTCACTTTTAAGTTTCACGACTGAACTAAGGGCAATTTTGTTAGAATTTGAAATCTCAAGTTTCTACTTCATTTCTAACCTGAGATTTTATAAATTAATAGCACCAATTTATCTTTTCCATTTTTAAATGTATTTTTCTGAAATTTTTCCTATTATTTTCATCTGGTTTGCCTCATTTTCAAATTTGATGATTAGGTTAAGATGTAAAAATATCTATATATTTTTTCTAAAAGAGCATCCTGCGCCATAAATATTATTTAGATACAAAAATACCTATAAATTTTTAAAAAGTGGACAAAAATACCACCTCCCTAGTTTTGACTAATTGTTTTTACTAGGTGGAGCCCGCAATAACGTTTTTTAAATGATTACTTTTTAAAAAATTCATACCCCTCCCTCTTCCCCCACACTCTCCCGCCTCCTCTCCCCCCCCCCCCCCCCCCCAAAGACAGTGCTATTGAAATGAGATCTGGGCGGAGGAAGTAGTTTGAAAAATAAAGCAGTGCTATTGAATAAAAGTATATACAAATATTTGTTCTCACAAACAGTGAAAACATGGTGGTAAAAAGAATGAAGTTGTCAACAATATTTGTCCAGGAATGTTTGCCAGGTTATACCTTTCTCCGTATATAATTGTAGTCTTATTTATAAGTCTAAATCAGTTAACTCATTAATTATGACATAAATTTTTAATTTTACTTTTATTTATAATTAGTTCCAAAAATTAAAATAGATGAATTCTTATTGTTTATTATATAATTAACAGGGGGGAAAAAAAATAAAAAACGCACTTATTAGTTTGAAATTGGATTTATAATAGGAATCAAATTTTTAATCAAAATGCTCTTATAAATAAGTGGAAAGTGATCCTCAATTTTATTAGGGTCAAATGGCACTTTGATTCTGTCAATGGACTTTATCACTGCCCTTGAGGCCTGAAGAACAACGCTCTTTGTTGGATCAGGTGAGGTTCCCTAACTCAAGCATAAAGAGAGAGAGAGAGAAAGGGAGGGTACGGAGAGAGAGGGTATGAATTTTTTATAAAATAATCATTTAAAAAACATTATTGTAAGCCCTCCCCCCAGACAAAAAAGTATCAGAGTTTGTCAAAATAAACTGGTGGTATTTTTAGATCCCGCTGCCGTCCTTTTCTTCAAAAGAAAAGGATGGTCCTTTTTTTTATCGGGATCGTCGGATCAAGATTTCAACGGTCTAGATTTAATATATTATTATAATGATATTAATATATTATTAAAATATTATTATAAAAATAATATTTTAATAATATATTAAATCTGGACCGTTGAGATCTTGATCCGACGGTCCCGATAAAAAAAAGACCATAAGCGGATGGGAAGAAAAAGGATGGCAGCCGGATCCGGTGCCCTCTTCTCAAAAGTTTGTAGTCATTTTTATATCCAAAACATGCTTATAATGCTGGATGCTCTTTTAGAAAAAATATATGATATTTTTATATCTTAATCCAAGATAATATTCAAACTCATGGGTGATATAAAGGTAGCCCGTCACAATGGGTTGAGAAAAGTATAGTCCAGTTGCAAATGAATTTCGTGTTTTTATATTTTTTTATTAGTAATTAGATAATTACTACATTTTATGCAGGGTTAAAGATAAATAGTACTCCTCCAATCCTTAAGATAAGACATATTTGGGTGTTGATCTTGGTCCTAAATATAAAACAGTTTTCATATTTATAAATATTTTCCTAATTAACCCCTATTGATGCTCCTTCAACAATAATTAAGGATGAGAGGGAAAGGAGGAATTAAGAAAGATGGTTAGAGTGTTTTAGAAAATACATGTCATATTAACTAAATCAACTAACTTCCTTAATCTAATTAAATTAGGTAAATATGTCTTATATTAAGGATAAAAGACAATACTACTATTTATGATTTATATTTATTACTCCCTCCGGTTCTAAATATAAGACAAAATTGACTTTTTTTGGAGAGATTAGAGAAGCTAAATAAGTTACTTAATCATATCATATGTTATATATCCTTAAATTATATATTAATTTATTAGTTAAACTAATTATTTTGAAGGAAAAAAATAAAAATATAATAACTCTAAATTAATTTAATTAATTTCCTTAATTTCTCTAAAAAATTACACTTTATCTTATAATTAGGATCCGAGGGAATATGATTTATTATAGAGAAAATTTGAATTAGAAAGTTTATTAATAGGTTCTCCCCATCTAATTAAAAAAATATTTACTGTTCTATATTACGAAAGTGATAAAATTTTCGTATTATCCGAAATATTACAAAAATAGTAGACTTCAATTTAGTTTCCCCTCCAAGCCTAACGTCCTTAATTCCCAAAAAGTTCTATATGTACCACATAGCACTGCGCTCAAAATCTATCTTTTTGTTTATTTATTTCCTTAAAATATGTCAACTATACCAAAAAAGAACAAGGCTTCAATCATCATTCATATTATTTTTCCACTCTTTTCCTCTTCGTATTGACCATTTCCAAACGGTTTCATTTTTCCTTCTTGAAATTTTGGGCAAACAAGTGCCAAGATAAATGTAAAATTAACCCAAAAAAGGATAGAAGTGACATAGATATCTCCATGCACGGTTCATAAAGTAAACAGCATCACCATTCACAACAACTACATGACGCTTTTATTTGAAAAGTAAATCCTTCGCCATGAACGTAACAGCTGAAATCTTTTTTCTCAGACGAATTGATTGAGGTATTCATCCACAGTGGTGTATTTCACATCAGGATAGAGCGCCGTAGCCTCTACTCCAAAAGATGGCTCAATTTCAAAGTTAGTTTGATCTCCTTTCACTAACACCGAGTGTACTAATGCCAGAATCACATTGGCGGGAGGTGGCGAATCTGAAAAACAATAAATAAGTCGCCACTGTCAAAACAAGAACGTCCTGACAAATCACAAAGTTCTATGCCGACAATCCAATTGTTGAAACAATCAAACCTAAATTCTCAAACTACCGATAAGGCAGATTTTTTTCCCTTGGAATTTTGAGGCAGAAAATATTTCGCTTGAACAGATTCTCGGGGAAAAAATTAGCACTCAATCGTTACCTTGAATCTGCTTCAAGATTTGCTCCTCTGGAACGTAGACCCTTTCAACAGTTTTACCGATCTTCTTCTCCCAAAGAGATACAAGGTCGTTAAACGAGTAGGTGTTGAGAGGGGCCCTGATGTAAAGAACTTTGTTCAACGTTCTTGGGTCATCCACAGCTTTGATTGTATATGTGCCTATATCTTCTTCCTTGTTAACCACAACTGTTGAGATCAAGAGAAGGTTAATTGAAATCCGCTAATGATATTTAATTATTGATATTTCTATAACTGATTGATGTAAAACTCTGATTTTAGTTCTTACATTTGGGGTTTCCATCCCCCTGGATAACCACTTTATTTCTTGGAGGTGCAGTAGCATCAGGTTGTGACAGATTGGGTAGGAAATAACCAGCGAACCCGTTACTAGATACATAGGTAAAAGGGATTCCCGCAGCCTCAGTGGCTCGGCGAATTTTGGCCTTTATAGCAAACGCAGATTTCGCAGGCTCCACTGCATGAACTCGATCCACATCATTTCCAAACTCTGAAGGAAAGAATCTCTGTGCAACCAAACAATTGCTATTAAGCACAAGCCCCAAACATTCATTCATATTGTTTTCCAACCAAAACATTTCGATCCGTTTTGTTACACAATATACACCTATCGTCTCATGCAAAGAATTGTGACTTGCTAAAGCATTTTTCTAATTCATCCAAAACGTGTGACTTACCATTCTACTAAGTACAGAGATTAAAGATAAGATTGCTGAGATAAAACACCAAAGTAAACAAGCGATTGTATAAAAAGAACACACTACTAAAATATTGGAATATACCAAAATTGAAAAGCTGTAGTACCTTGATATTTCCTGCTTCTTTAATGGCAGAAATGATCCTATCCTGATCAGCGATCTGCATGTGACCTACAGTAGAGATCACCACATCCACTTCCTTTATCGCCTTAACCAAACTCTGGTGATCATAGAGATCTCCCTGCGTATATAATATGAACACCACATTCACCTCCATCAGGAAGTTATTTCCTAATTTTTGAACAAGAAAATTCGAAATGAAAATAGTAGTCAAATGATATTATCATGAAATTAAGCTTCATATAACCGATCTCCCTGCAAAACAATGTACTATGGCCATTTCAAACAAAATAAATTAGAATTGACGATTAATTTTCCAGCTACAGTTCCAAATCCGCAAGATAATCACGAAAACGCTCGTACACTACGTTCAAAGTACACTAACACGCTTGGTTCTCTCCTGTGTTTTCCCATTTCAACTTTAGCAAACGGAGAAAAACCGTATTCACTGTTATGTGAAGTAAATATTAGGAAAATAGGAAAATGTAAAGAAATGCTTGAGGGTTTACGTACGTGCACTAGATTGACCCCCAAGGCCTTGAACTTGTCTAGGATCGGAGATTTGGCGGGGTTGGAGAGTGTGGACTCTCGGATCAGAACGAAGGTAGGATTGCCGGCTTTGGCGCTGGCTTCGACGATGAACTTTCCGATATATCCAGTGCCTCCGATGAAGAGAATCTTGGTGGTCGAAGCCATCGGAAAGTTTCTACGGTCAGCGATTCAGAGCGAGAAGGGAAAAATGGTGATTGCTAAAAGATGATTCGTGACTTCTGGTGCATCTGTGAGTGATGGCAGGTGAGCGCTATAGTATAAAGTCAAAGAGTACAGTTTTATTTCTTTTCTTATTTTCTTATAAATTAGTATAGTATTATTGTTTGTCAAAATATAAATTAGTACTGTATTATTATTTGCCTTAACCAAAATACAAAAGAGCCAACAACCTTACCAACCATGAATGTGAAATAGAAATTGGGCCAGATACATTGCTTACTTCAGTGAAACTCCCAAATTTTTTAATTGCAGCTTAAATTTCTTGAATTAAAAATGTTGATTTGAGTCTTAGATGAAGAAGATGGCGGGATCATGACGTAAGTATGATGGTTGACATGTTTCTAAAGACTGAAAATGTCATTTAGTTAGAATTAAAAATCTCAAGTAAATGGAATGAATTTGTGTGTCAGGAAAAACAGAGCATATGATCAGTTCATAAACCAAAGATAAAAACATAAATTTTGAGATTGAAAACCCGGACAGAAATTCTCAGGCGATACAAACTAGAGTTTGGAGGTGATCCATAATTCTTCACGGTTCACAACTCCTTCATCAAACAGTTTCTTAAGAGCAAAACCAATCTACGCACGCAAACCACATGAATCCAAATTGATCAACAACGCGACTCGTCGATTACTTCTTACTGTTGTTGAAGATGAGATTGCCGCCATTTATATTCCTTGGTCTCCCTTCTCGTCTTGCTGATCATCCCTTCCTATAAGCTCGTCGTCGTGTTTCAAGGTTCAAGAAGCAGGGTCGGGTATGGGTTTTAATGGCAGACAAATGGGTTGGTGTCGGCTTGGTGTAGGTATTAAAGGAGGAGAGATGCATGGTCATTTTTATTTTTGATACAAGATGGATGATCATTTAGTTTCACTCACGTGGGTATTTGTTTCATCCACCTTGGAGTCCTAGTAAGCTAAATGAGGTCAAACAATGGTCAATAGAGACATGGTGGATGACACGTGTGCAAAAATGTGGGGCCCACAATTCAAAATGGACGAACATTCGGGATAACTAACGGACCTGGCATTTTTGTATCTTTTTATAATGATGATAGGTAGTTTTATACTCAAAAAATGTATATGGTGTCAGGTGCACATGTAACATATGTAGATGAATATTTTTACAGCTTTACCCTTGAATAAAAATATATAAAAACATATGTTCTCACAAATAGTATCAACTCAAAAACATGGTAGTAAAAAGAATGAAGTTGTCTTGAGGTGAGAATTGTCCCATTTTTATTGTTTTACAAGTGCATGATTTATATTTTCAACAGTATGAGTTATTCCTAGAGAAGTGTATAACTCCCACACGTGACAACATCTGATTTGATTTTTAACAACTTCTGCATTTTTTGACAACTTCCTGAGTCATTGTTATAACTGCATGAGTTATTCCTGGAGGAGTGTAAAACTTGACAACTTCCATGTCACAACATTTGATTTAGTTTTAGCAACTTCTTATGCATTTTTTTAATAAATGCATTAGTTATATTTACAACAGCATGGGTTGTTCCCGTAGGATTTGTCATAACAGCTTATCTGGTTTTTCGCTGAAACAAGTTTTTGAGGTTTTTTACCTTACCCCCTTGAACATGATTGGATGCCAAAGAAGTATTCAGTGTTCTGGATATTGTTGATATTGCTCTTTACCTTAGAATTACTATTATTTGAAATTTCTGGAATGGAATTTTAGTCATATTGTACATCTTATTTCATATCCTTGTTTCTTTTTATAATTTTGACTTTGCAGGATTATGGGGTTAACAAACAGGGCACAAAGAAAAATAAAGAAGCATACAATAAGCTGGCCCCTCCATTACTAGAATTGATGAAGATGCTTTTCAATGTGGAAGCATACAGGTATCAAACAAATGGTATGCCCTATCTTATTTTTGTTCTATCTAAAATAGTCTTCAGCTGCTAGTTAAACATATCAAGAAATCTATTTTTCATATAGATACATGATGCTATTTATTTCATTTTTATTTACATGTGTTTTGTCTCATGTTAATTTGTGTATGTAGTTCATGAATCTTTATATGATGAATAGTTGTTTTATTAAATTTGTTCACACTTTAATTACAAGATTAAGATATTTTTTATTAATTATTGTCAATTTTTTATCTTATGAGTTGTTGTTTTTCATCATTTAGTTACAGTTGTCATAGCTTACTAAATTATATGATAGTAAAAACATCAAGGAACGAAAAATTGGATCGGGCAATGAACCAGTCGTGGTCCAGGTTCAAGGGTTAATGGGTCAACCGGGGTCTAACCGGTAGTTGAACCGATCATATTAAAATATTATAATTTATTAGTGGCAATTTATATATTAATATATTTTTAAAATTTTATAGAAAAAAATGAAGATTTTTAGAAAAAAATGCTTAAAAGCTATTAGTATTAGTTGTAATGCCTATACTTATGTAATGATATCTCATTTCCTATAATTATTATATTCTTTTAAATAATTTTTTTTATTATCTTCTTCATTTTTTTAGATTTTCTTTTACCTAACTTTCTTTTCATTTTGGTCTTCAATCTTCTATTTTTTCCTCAAAAATAGCATAAAATAATAATTAAAAAATAAAAAATGAGACCGGTCCAACTAGTTGAACCACCAGTTTTGACCGGTCCAACCGGTTTCAGACTGATTCGACCAGTTTTATGATTTAATGGCAGATCGGACCAGACCACCAACCGGTTCCCAGTTCAACCAGTTGAACCGGCCGATCTGATCCGGTTTAGTGTTCAATGAAAAAATAGGGCACTTTTTTTTTTTTAGATTAGGATTATTTTAAAATCCTTCCAATCCAAAAAAAAACCCTACTTCTTGTTTTTTTTAAAAATGTCACTTTTTAGACCGGTTGTAGGGGATATCAGATTTAAAAAAGACTTTTAAGATCAGTTATTAGAATAACCAGTCTTAAATATCAGGTCTAAAAAGAGTTTTAAGATCGGTTATTAGAATAACCGGTCTTAAAGTGTTTAAGACCGATTATTCTAATAATCAGTCTTAAAAGTCTTGAAAAAAAAGTTTTTAGATCGGTTTTTAAACAACCGGTCTAAAAAATCTGGACTTTTTAGACCTAGTCTTCGAGAAACCGATCTAAAAAAAAAAGTGATTTTTAAGACAAGTTGCTTAACCGATCTAAAAAGTAATAGACTTTTTAGACCGGCTTTATCAAGATCTTATCCAAAACCGGTCTAAAAAGTCATTTTTCCACCAGTTGCATTACATTCTCAAGGCTCAAACTTGAGACCCTTGGTTAAGCTGGAACAACTCCCTTACCAATTGATCCAAACACTCGGTGGTGCACCTATAAATATTTTAGGATACTGATTGCACTTCTAAAAATAATTGGTAGTGTTGGACGCACCATACCCCAAAAATAAAACAGTGCTATTGAATAAAAGTATATAAAAATATTTGTTCCCACAAACAGTGTCAACTTGAAAACATGGTGGTAAACAAAATGAAGTTGTCAAGAATATTTGTCCAAGAATGCTTACCAGGTTATGCCTTTCTCCATATACTCAATATTGTTAGGGTCAAATGGCGCTTTGATTCTGTCAACGGACTTTATCATTGGCCTCGAGGCTGGAAGAGCGCTCTTTGTTGGATCAGGTGAGGTTCCCTAGCTCAAGCATGAAGAGGGAGAGAGAGGGAGGGTACGGAGACAGGTTGTGAAGGAAGAGGGAGAGTATGAATTTTTTTATAAAATAATCATTTAAAAGACATTATTATGAGCCCTGCCTGACAAAAAATACCAGAGTTTGTCAAAATTAACATGCGGTATTTTTGGCCCATTTCAAAAGTTTATATGTATTTTTATACCTAAAATATACTTATGATGCTTGATGCTCTTTTAAAAACAGTATATGAGTATTTTAACACGTTAAACCGAGATAATTTTCAATCTTAAGGGTGAGATAAAGGTGTCACAATGGGTCGAGAAAAGTATAGTTTAGTTGCAAATGAATTTTGTGTTTTTATATTTTTTGATTAGTAATTAGATAATTACTAAATTTTATGCAGGGTTAAAGATAAATTGTACTCCTCCGGTTCTTAATCTAAGACATATTTAGGTGTTGATCTTGATCCTAAAAATAAGACATAGTTTTCATATTTATAAATATTTTCCTAATTTACTCCTATTGATTCTCCCTCAACAATAATTAAGGAAGAGAGGGAAAGGAGGAATTAAAAAAGATTGTTAGGGATTTTTAGAAAATACACGTCATATTAACTAACTCAATTGACTTCCTTAATCTAATCAAATTAGATAAATAGATCTCATATTAAGAATCGGAGGCAATACTACTATTTATGATTTATATTAATTATGATTTATTATAGAGAAAATTTGAATTAGAAAGTTTATCAATAGGTCCTCCCCATTTAATTAAAAAAATATTTATTGTTCTATATTACGAAAGTGATAAAATTTTCGTATTATCCGAAATATTACAAAAATAATAGACTTTAATTTAGTTTCCCCTCCAACCAAAACGACAACCCTTCCCTAACGTCCTTGATTCCCAAAAAGCTCCATATGTAGCCCACAGCACTGCTCTCAAAATCTATCTTTTTGTTTATTTATTTCATTAAAGTATGTCTACTATACCAAAAGGAACAAGGCTTCAATCATCATTCAAATTATTTTTACACTCTTTTCCTCTTCGTATCGACCATTTCCAAACGGTTTAATTTTTCCTTCTTGAAATTTTGGGCAAACAAGTGCCAAGATAAATGTAAAATTAATAGCTGGGATTGTTGGGCAGAAAACTAGGAAGTAATTGACCCAAAAAACGATAGAAGTGACATAGATATCTCCATGCACGGTTCATAATGCAAACAGCTAGGGAAACACGCGCTCATCTTACTGGCTACAGCATCACCATTCACAACAACTACATGATGCTTTTATTTGAAACGTAAATTCTTCGCCATGAACCTAACACCTGAAATCTTTTTTCTCAGACGAATTGATTGAGGTATTCATCCACAGTGGTGTATTTCACATCAGGATAGAGCGCCGTAGCTTCTACTCCAAAAGATGGCTCAATTTCAAAGTTAGTGTGATCTCCTTTCACAAACACCGAGTGCACTAATGCCAGAATCACATTGGCGGGAGGTGGCGAATCTGAAAAACAATAAATAAGTCGCCATTGTCAAAACAAGAACGTCCTGACAAATCACAAAGTTCTATGCCGACAATCCAATTGTTGAAACAATCAAACCTAAATTCTCAAACTACTGATAAGGCAGATTTTTTTCCCTTGGATTTTTGAGGCAGAAAATATTTCACTTGAACAGATTCTCGGGGAAAATATTAGCACTCAATCGTTACCTTGAATCTGCTTCAAGATTTGCGCCTCTGGAACGTAGACCCTTTCAACAGTTTTACCGATCTTCTTCTCCCAAAGAGATACAAGGTCGTTAAACGAGTAGGTGTTGAGAGGGGGCCTGATGTAAAGAACTTTGTTCAACGTTCTTGGGTCATCCACAGCTTTGATTGTATATGTGCCTATATCTTCTTCCTTGTTAACCACAACTGTTGAGATCAAGAGAAGGTTAATTGAAATCCGCTAATGATATTTAATTATTGATATTTCTATAACTGATTGATGTAAAACTCTGCTTTTAGTTCTTACCTTTGGGGTTTCCATCCCCCTGGATAACCACTTTATCTCTTGGAGGTGCAGTAGCACCAGGCTGTGACAGATTGGGTAGGAAATAACCAGCGAATCCGTTGCTAGATACATAGGTAAAAGGGATTCCCGCAGCCTCAGTGGCTCGGCGAATTTTGGCCTTAATAGCGAACGCAGATTTCACAGGCTCCACTGCATGAACTCGATCCACATCATTTCCAAACTCTGAAGGAAGGAATCTCTGTGCAACCAAACAATTGCTATTAAGCACAAGCCCCAAACATTCATTCATATTGTTTTCCAACCAAAACATTTCGATCTGTTTTATTACACAATATACACCTATCATCTCATGCAAAGAATTGTGACTTGCTAAAGCATTTTTCTAATTCATCCAAAACGTGTGACTTACCATTCTACTAAGTACAGAGATTAAAGATAAGATTGCTGAGATAAAACACCAAAGTAAACAAGCGATTGTATAAAAAGAACACACTACTAAAATATTGGAATATACCAAAATTGAAAAGCTGTAGTACCTTGATATTTCCTGCTTCTTTAATGGCAGAAATGATCCTATCCTGATCAGCGATCTGCATGTGACCTACAGTGGAGATCACCACATCCACTTCCTTTATCGCCTTAACCAAACTCTGGTGATCATAGAGATCTCCCTGCGTATATAATAGGAACACCACATTCACCTCCATCAGAAAGTCATTTCCTAATTTTTGAACAAGAAAATTCGAAATGAAAATAGTAGTCAAATGATATTATCATGAAATTAAGCTTCGTATAACCGATCTCCCTGCAAAACGATCGGATAAAATGTACTATGGCCATTTCAAACAAAATAAATTAGAATTGACGATTAATTTTCCAGCTACAGTTCCAAATCCGCAAGATAATCACGAAACGATCGTACACTACGTTCAAAGTACACTAACACGCTTGGTTCTCTCCTGTGTTTCCCATTTCAACTTTAGCAAACGGAGAAAAACCGTATTCACTGTTATGTGAAGTAAATATTAGGAAAATAGGAAAATGTAAAGAAATGCTTGAGGCTTTACGTACGTGCACTAGATTGACGCCCAAGGCCTTGAACTTGTCAAGGATCGGAGATTTGGCGGGGTTGGAAAGTGTGGACTCTCGGATCAGAACGAAGGTAGGATTGCCGGATTTGGCGCTGGCTTCGACGATGAACTTTCCGATATATCCAGTTCCTCCGATGAAGAGAATCTTGGTGGTGGAAGCCATCGGAAAGTTTCTTCGGTCAGCGATTCAGAGCGAGACGGGAAAAATGGTGATTGCTAAAAGATGATTCGTGACTTCTGGTGCATCTCAGTGAGTGATGGCAGGTGAGCGCTATGGTATAAAGTCAACGGTTGGCCAAAAAAAAAAACATAAACCAACGAGTGCGGTATCATTTCTTTTCTTATGGTCTTATAAACTAGTGAAGAGGGGATGGGGATGGACAGATGGAAACGAATTAAGTTTTTATTTTGTTTTAAATTTTTTTTTTAAGGGATGCCTCAGTTTTGCTTTATGTCCAGTCAAATCGCCACATCACCCTCTGTCAACTTAAACTAACGGCACATCAGGGTCTTGTTAACAGAAGGACTTGCATACATAAAATAGTAAACAATAAGGATCCTATAAAAGGAAAAAAACTATGTGGACCTGATTTAAAATTTGGTGGAATTATAAGGATTGAGATATTAGTTTTCTCTAAAAATATTACAACTCATCTTTTAAAGATTATCATGATAGAAAAAAATTCAACTAACCATTTAAAAATTCATTAATTGAATAATATCTCATTATATATTAAAATATCTATATCAGACCAAATTATTATTCTACCAATTCAAAACACATCATAAGGCATGTAGGCCATCCAACATCATCAAGCGTAATTAAAAATATATAGTTAAAATATCGAATCTCCAAAATAAATCAGAATATGCAAAATGAGCTATACAATAATCCAACATATATTATAAAGATAGAAGCACTACTTTTAGAGAGAAGTAGTTTAAGCTTCCTGACTCTTCTCTGATGGACCCGCACGACAACTATCACCTGGAAAAATGTTAAATCAACAGGGTGAGATAAAAGAATCAACAACTGACAATCCATCTCATCGGCCATATGAGTAAATGCCCATAAGGCGTCAAGTGGGACAGTTATAAAAACATAATGTTATTAAAATGTCACATGTCCACGCACGCACGCACACACACGCACACAAACTAATTTACCATATCATAATATCATTCTCATATTTATTACATAAGTATATAAGAATAAATACACAATAATTTATTCTTTGTTCTCCCTTATTTTCTCTCCTTCCTTATTTCCTCTAACTGACCCATATGACTGGTAGTTTAACTTAACAAGCTCATCAATCAAGTGATATAGACCGGCCAAAATCCACAGAGCATGAGACTGGACCATGTGTTCCCCCCTCTGAATATATTAGTGGGGTGTCAAGGCCCTACTAGACACAATGAGCCAAATGACTAACCAATGTACACCCAGAAGTCCATCACTTTATTACCTCTTTTTATACAAAAGTTCACCTCCTTATTTCCTCTTTAAGTAACAACCTATCAAATCAACATTCACCATATCCTCTCATATCAGTATATATGATTATAACAAATCATTATCAATTCTCAATTATTTAAAGGATCTTTTCAATCTCATAAATACATACCAATTCATATAATAAAATATCACTAGTCATTTTTTCAGCGAAAATAAGTCTCACAAGACAATTTCATTAACAACATATTTTCAACGTCTACATCACATATCAATTGCCAAATTTATAATTCTATATATTTAAAAATCACTCACAAACATCATACAAATATGCACAACAAGAGGAAAATGGTTACCATTCGCTAAAGCAAAAATTATAACCACAATCTCCTAATTCAAGAGCTTAAATACACGCTAAAAATCAATCTACAACAATTAATTTATTATACATTAATAACTCCTTGAGTTATTGCAAAAATTAATTTATTTAATTCAATTCTAAAATTTATAAATTTTGAATTAATTACTCCTAAAAATTTCAATTCCACACTAAAAGTTCAATTTTTAATTTAAATATTTTTCTTAACTCTAATAACAACTTATTTAAATCATTGATTATGATTAATTTCATTCCCTTATATAAAATTCCCAATTTAAAGTTTTGAACGCAAAATAAATAAATTATAAATTTTCGTCTTAAAATATCTAAACCGATTAAAGTCTTAAAAATACTCCTAATAATTCAAATAAATTATTTATCCTAAATTTAATCGGTTAAAAAGTCTCATATAGAATTATTTATAGATTGATTATATAGAAAATTTCTTATAAAATTTTATACTAACTGAATAATAAAAATAAACCTATTAAAATTCACTATTAATCATCCTTTATATCTCTATAGTCATATACTGATAGAACTTAAACTTGTCCAAAATTCTAATCCTAAAATATTCTCTAATCAGTAAGAAATCACTATCATGAAAAAGATAAAATTATTTAAAATATTTTTCATAAAAAGAGTTTTGTGATCAGAAGAGAATTTGAGTACCTTATTAATATCTGAAGAACCGAAAATACCCCTACTAAGATCTCTCTTTCAGACTTCCAGAACCACTTCACGCCTTATAAATACCCCTCTTTGTTCATGTGACGCCAAACCTAGCGCCGCATATAATTAAGTTTTTTTAGAGATACAATCATTGTGACTTTTTTTTTTAAATAATGATTGTGTTCCACCGAAAACTTGCGGTGGTTTGTCCCTTCCCCTTTTTTTAAATATATAGTATTATATATTATTATTATTATTTTAATATATACATATTTTTTAAATAATTAATTCTAATTTATAATCATATTATGAAAATAAAAATGAGGATGTTACACACAGCGTGGAAAAAAAATCCAAAATCTCTTTAACAATAAATAAAAGCTGCAAAATCTAACCTTTGCCCAGGATATAAACACAACACTTAATCCCTTCAACCTTACAGCTTCAACCACTGTAGCCTTGGTTCGTTTTCTCTTTCTCTTTAATGAGAAAAACATGCCTTTTTTTTTTTTTTTTATTTCTGAGAGGCAAGTTAGTCATTTCACATTGGCAATTAATTACACAAAAGTCCTTAGGGCCTTTTTTTATTTTCGAATTTGCATTAGGAATTTGTTGTAATTTTTTTTTAATCCTTAGGACCTATAATCATATACGTGAAAGAATTGGAGTGACCTCTATTGAAGGAAAAATGGTAGAAAGTCGTTTAAGGTGGTTTGAACATGTTCAACGAAGGCCAGTGAATGCTCTGGTGAGGAGAGTTGATCAAGCGGTATGAAGTCCTATAAAACGAGGTCGAGGAAGGCCGAAGCAAATGCTCAATAAGATCATAGAGAGAGACCTTTCGATTAATAATATATCTAAAGATATTATTTTTAACAAAGCACAATGACATCGTGTAATCCATGTAGCTGACCCCACCTAATGGACTAAAAGCTTTATTATTATTGTTGTTGTTAGAAGCTATATAAGTGATTTTCCCTATTATTTTTACACCCTTTTACTCTTCGTATTGACCATTTCCAAACGGTTTTATTTTCCCTTCTTGAAATTTTGGGCCAAAAAGTACTAAGATAAATGTAAAATTAATAGCTGGGATTCTTGGCCAGAAAAGTAGGAAGTAATTGACCAAAAAAAAGGATAGAAGTGACAGGTATCTCCATGCACGGTTCATAAGGGCCTGTTTGGTTTTTGGGGTTGATGGAATTGGAGGGGCTGAATAGGGGGATGGAAAGGGAAGATGAAGGATTAACTTGTTTTATTTAGTTGGAGAGGGAGGAAGGGAAAGGCTTTTTAATGATCATTTGTTTGATTTAAGAGGGGAAGGGAGGGGAAATAATATCTAATTTACCATTTTACCCTTAAACATTAGTTTATATATTTTTCCTTATATAAATGATTTAAATTAATTTACACCCCAATATAAATTATATAATTTATAAAAAACAAGATGAAGATATAAAATGGAAATAGTTTTCAATTCCCCCAACTTAATTTCTCGTTATATAAATATTCCAACAATTATAATGTACAAGATAGTTCAATCTTAAGGAGTCTCGCTCTATCAATGCTTCCATGTCTGTTTTGTATCTTTGGAATTTTCAAAGTAACTAAGTAAGACGTAAAAAACTGCGTCATGAACTTCGCCTTTGGTCCTCGGAGGAATGTTTCTCTTTTTGACGGGCTTTACGAGCCATGATCAACCCAAGATTAATAATCATCAGTTTTCAATCGAAGCTTATACTTGATACTTATAAAAATAAGGCTCTAATTAACGTTGAAGCAACAGCGGAAAATCTTTCTTATGTACCTTTCACTCCAATCACACCTACAAAATGATCTAGAAAGTAGTTTTACGTCAAGGATAATAATAATTTTTATTTTGGACTCACAGAGTATAATTAAGAATATAAAAAAATAATGGGGTAAAATAATCCCAAATTTTTGACTCCCTCCAAAACCCCCCAATTTGGAGGGAACCAATTTGAGGGAGTGGGAGGGATTTGAAGCCCCTCCCCCCCTAATTTTTATATCAAATAAGGAGAGGGGGTCATTTTTCATCCCCTCCCATCCCTTTCCCCCCCAACCAAACAGGCCCTAAAGCAAACAGAAGCACGCACTCATCTTACTGGCTGCGCTACAGCACCACCGTTCACAACAACTACATGACGCTTTTATTTGAAAAGTAAATTCTTCGCCATGAACCTAACAGCTGAAATCTTTTTTCTCAGACGAACTGGTTGAGGTATTCATCCACAGTGGTGTATTTCACATCAGGATAGAGAGCCGTAGCCTCTACTCCAAAAGATGGCTCAATTTCAAAGTTAGTTTGATCTCCTTTCACAAACACCGAGTGTACAGATGCCAGCAACACATTGGCGGGAGGTGGCGTATCTGAAAAATAATAAAAAGTCGCCACTGTCAAAACAAGAACATCCTGACAAATCACAAACACTTGTATACCGTAAGGCAGATTTTTTTGAAACAATCAAATCTCAATTCTCAAACTACCATTGATAAGGCAGATTTTTTTCCCCTTGGATTTTTGAGGCAGAAAATATTTCCCTTGAACGGATTCTCGGGAAAAAAATTAGCACTCAATCGTTACCTTGAATTTGCTTCAAGATTTGCTCCTCTGGAACGTAGACCCTTTCAACAGTTTTACCGATCTTCTTCTCCCAAAGAGATACAAGGTCGTTAAACGAGTAGGTGTTGAGAGGGGCCCTGATGTAAAGAACTTTGTTCAAGGTTCTTAGGTCATCCACAGCTTTGATTGTGTATGTGCCTATATCTTCTTCCTTGTTAACCACAACTGTTGAGATCAAGAGAAGGTTAATTGACATCGGCTAATGATACTTAACTACTGATATTTCTATAACTGATTGATGTAAAACTCTGCTTTTAGTTCTTACATTTGGGGTTTCCATCCCCCTGGATAACCACTTTATCTCTTGGAGGTGCAGTAGCACCAGGCTGTAACAGATTGGGTAGGAACAAACCGCCGAACGTGTTGCTAGATACATAGGTAAAAGGGATTCCCGCAGCCTCAGTGGCTCGGCGAATTTTGGCCTTACGAGCAAACGCAGATTTCGCAGGCTCCACTGCATGAACTCGATCCACATCATTTCCAAAATCTGAAGGAAGGAATCTCTGTGCAACCAAACAATTGCTATTAAGCACAAGCCCCAAACATTCATTCATATTGTTTTCCAACCAAAACCTTTCGATCGGTTTTGTTACACAATATACACCTATCATCTCATGCAAAGAATTGTGACTTGCTAAAGCATTTTTCTAATTCATCCAAAACGTGACTTACCATTCTACTAAGTACAGAGATTAAAGATAAGATTGCTGAGATTAAACACCAAAGTAAACAAGCGATTGTATAAAAAGAACATACTACTAAAATATTGGAATATACCAAAATTGAAAAGCTGTAGTACCTTGATATTTCCTGCTTCTTTAATGGCAGAAATGATCCTATCCTGATCAGCGATCTGCATGTGACCTACAGTAGAGATCACCACATCCACTTCCTTTATCGCCTTAACCAAACTCTGGTGATCATAGAGATCTCCCTGCGTATATAATAGGAACACCACATTCACCTCCATCAGAAAGTCATTTCCTAATTGTTGAACAAGAAAATTCGAAATGAAAATCGTAGTCAAATGATATTATCATGAAATTAAGCTTCATATGACCGATCTCCCTGCAAAACGATCGGATAAAATGTACTATGGCCATTTCAAACAAAATAAATTAGAATTGACGATTAATTTTCCAGCTACAGTTCCAAATGCACAAGATAATCACGAAAACGCTCGTACACTACGTTCAAAGTACACTAACACGCTTGGTTCTCTCCTGTCTTTCCCATTTCAACTTTAGCAAACGGAGAAAAACCGTATTCGCTGTTATGTGAAGTAAATATTAGGAAAATAGGAACATGTAAAGAAATGCTTGAGGATTTACGAACGGGCACTAGATTGACGCCCAAGGCCTTGAACTTATCAAGGATCGGAGACTTGGCGGGGTTGGAGAGTGTGGACTCTCGGATCAGAACGAAGGTAGGGTTGCCGGCTTTGGCGCTGGCTTCGACGATGAACTTTCCGAGATATCCAGTGCCTCCGATGAAGAGAATCTTGGTGGTCGAAGCCATCGGAAAGTTTCTCCGGTCAGAGATTCAGAGAGAGAAGGGAAGAATGGTGATTGCTAAAAGATGATTCGTGACTTCTGCTGCATCTCAGTGAGTGATGGCAGGTGAGCGCTATAGTATGAAGTCAACGGTTGGCCAAAAAAAAAAACGTAAACCAACGAGTACGGTATCATTTCTTTTCTTATGTTCTTATAAACTAGTGAAGATTGGACGGGGATGGACAGATGGAAACGAATTAAGTTTTTATTTTTTTAAAATTTTTTTTTTTAAGTGATGCCTCAGTTTTCCTTTATGTCCAGTCAAATCGCCACATCACCATCACCCGCTGCAACTTAAACTAGCGGCACATGACTCTTGTTAACGGATTCAGTTTCCTTGCTCGTTAAAATAATGGGCATGGAAAACTACTCTAATTTGAGCTGTCTAGATTAGATCTAGATAATCTAAATTTTATTTTTTTAATTGATAATTTTTAAATTAAAAAAATCATTTTTTAAAAAAATGTTGGCTAAGAGATTATTTTTATTTTATATTTTCTACCTATTAAGATAATTTTTTTTAGAAAAACAAAAAGTTAAAAAAAAAAGAAATTTGGACCGTCTAGAACTGATCTAGATGATCCATACAGAGTAGCTTTCGTTGCTCACCATTTCAACTTTAGCAAACGGAGAAAAACCGTATTCACTGTTATGCGAAGTAAATATTAGGAAAATAGGAAAATGTAAAGAAATGCTTGAGGGTTTACGTACGTGCACTAGATTGACGCCCAAGGCCTTGAACTTGTCAAGGATCGGAGATTTGGCGGGGTTGGAGAGTGTGGACTCTCGGATCAGAACGAAGGTAGGATTGCCGGCTTTGGCGCTGGCTTCGACGATGAACTTTCCGAGATATCCAGTGCCTCCGATGAAGAGAATCTTGGTGGTCGAAGCCATCGGAAAGTTTCTCCGGTCAGCGATTCAGAGCGAGAAGGGAAAAATGGTGATTGCTAAAAGATGATTCGTGACTTCTGGTGTATCTGTGAGTGATGGCAGGTGAGCGCTATAGTATAAATTCAAGGAGTACGGTTTTATTTCTTTTCTTATTTTCTTATAAATTAGTATAGTATTATTGTTTGTCAAAATATAAATTAGTACTGTATTATTATTTGCCTTAACAAAAATACGTAAGAGCCGAGAACCTTACCAACCATGAATGTGAAATAGAAATTGGGCCAGATACATTGCTTACTTCAGTGAAACTCCCAAATTTTTTAATTGCAGCTTAAGTTTCTTGAATTAAAAATGTCGATTTGAGTCTTAGATGAAGAAGATGGCGGGATCATGAAGTAAGTATGATGGTTGACATGTTTCTAAAGGCTGAAAATGTTATTTAGTTAAAATTAAAAATCTCAAGTAAATGGAATGAATTTGTGTGCCAGGAAAAACAGAGCATATGATCAGTTCAGAAACCAAAGACAAAAACATAAATTCTGATATTGAAAACCCGGACAGAAATTCTCAGGCGATACAAACTAGAGTTTGGAGGTGATCCATAATTCTTCACGGTTCACAACTCCTTCATCAAACAGTTTCTTAAGAGCAAAACCAATCTACGCACGCAAACCACATGAATCCAGATTGATCAACAACACGACTCATCAATTACTTCTTATGATTGTTGAAGATGAGACTGCCGCCATTTATATTCCTTGGTCTCCCTTCTCGTCTTGCTGATCATCCCTTCCTATATGCTCGTTGTCGTGTTTCAAGGTTCAAGAAGCAGGGTCGGGTATGGGTTTTAATGGCAGACAAATGGGTTGGTGTCGGCTTGGTGTAGGTATTAAAGGAGGAGAGATGGATGGTCATTTTTTATTTTTGATACAAGACGGATGGTCATTTAGTTTCACTCACGTGGGTATTTGTTTCATCCACCTTGGAGTCCTAGTAAGCTAAATGAGGTCAAACAATGGTCAATAGAGACATGGTGGATGACACGTGTGCAAAAATGTGGGGCCCACAATTCAAAATGGACGAACATTCGGGATAACTAACGGACCTGGCATTTTTGTATCTTTTTATAATGATGATAGGTAGTTTTATACTCAAAAAATGTATATGGTGTCAGATGCACATGTGACATATGTATATGGATATTTTTACAGCTTTATCTTTAAATAAAAATATATAAAAACATATGTTCTCACAAACAATGTCAACTCAAAAATATGGTGGTAAAAAGAATGAAGTTGTCTTGAGGTGAGAATTGTCCCATTTTCATTACTTCAGAATCAAAATTGTACCTATAATTATTTTAAGATACTGATTGTACCTACAAAATTAATTTGAAGTGCTGGACGCACGATAACCCAAAAATAAAGCAGTGCTATTGAATAAAAGAATATAAAAATATTTGTTCTCACAAACAATGTCATCTCAAAAACATGGTGGTAAAAAGAATGAAGTCGTCAAGAATTGACATATTTGTTTTAGCGATTTTATTGTTTATAAGTAGCTTTTCAATAGTGATTTACGGTATACGAAGTAAGCATGTGAGAGGAGTTGTGTCTCGATTTATATAAAAAGTAACTTATAATCAATCGTAACGCCCAAACAAACATACCCAATATTTGTCCAAGAATGCTTGCCAGGCTGTACCTTTCTCCAGATACTCAATATTGTTAGGGTCAAATGGCCCTTTGATTTTGTCAATGGATTTTATCACTGCCCTCGAGGCTAGAAGAACGCTCTTTGTAGGATCAGTTGCAAATGAATTTCGTGTTTTTAATTTTTTTTATTAGTAATTAGATACTACCTCCGGTCCTAAATATAGGACAAAGTTTGTAGTGTAATTTGCACTACAAACTTTGTCCTATATTTAGGACCGGAGGGAGTAATTACTAAATTTTATGCAAGGTTAAAGATAAGTAGTACCCATCCAGTCTTTAATATAAAACATATTTGGATGTTGATCTTGATCCTAAATATAAGACATATTTTTCATATTTATCAATATTTTCTTAATTTAACCCTATGGATGCTCGCTTAACAATAATCCAGGAGGAGAGGAAAAAGAGGAATTAAAAAAATGACTATGATATTTTAGAAAATACATATCATATTAACTAATTCAACTAATTTTATCAATATAATTAAATTGGTAAATATGCTTTATATTAAGGACGAAGGCAGTACTAATATTTATGATTTATATTTATTATGATTTATTATAAAGAAAATTTGAATAAGAAAGTTTATTAATAGCTTCTCCCCATTTAATTAAAAAAAAGATTTATTGTTCCATATTATGAAAGTGATAAATTTTTCGTATTATCCGAAATATTACAAAAATAATAGACTTTAATTTAGTTTCCCCTCCAACCAAAACGATTACTCTTCCCTAGCGTCCTTGATTCCCAAAAAGTCCTATATGTAGCACACAGCACTGCTCTCAAAATCTATCTTTTTGTTTATTTATTTCCTTGGATAAAGTTATAAACAGACTCTTTTTGGGATAAAATATGTCTACTATACAATAAAGGAATAAAGCTTTAATCATGTTATTTTGGAAAAATCACTCTCAGGTTTCAAGGACCCAAAAAAATCATAAAAAAGTCCCAATACAAATTTCCAAATCAAAAAAGTCTTTAGGGACTTTTGTGTGATTAATTAGCAATTTGAAATAACTATGTTGCCCTTAGCATTGGTATCAATCATTTTAACAACTTCATCAGTTATTTTCACAACTCTATTTTCATTCATTGAGTGCATTTCAAATTTCACAAGTCACAACTCTCACAACTGCTTATCAGAGGTTTAACATTTGCATTAGCCATTTTAACAACTTCATCAGTGATTTTCACAACTCTATTTTCATTCATTGAGTGCATTTCATGTTTCACAAGTTTAAATGCTCACAACTGCTTATCAGAAGTTTAACATCTGCATCAATCATTTTAACAACTTTATCAGTTATTTTCATAACTCCATTTTCATTCATTGAGTACATTTCACACTTCACAAGTCTCAACATTCACAGCTACTTATCAGAGGTTTAACATCTTCATCAGCCAAGTTAACACCTTCTTCTACCTTTTTTTTAGAAGTGCATGAGTCATTTTTATAACAGCATGAGTTATTCCCGTAGGGTTTGTTACAATAGCTGGCTTAGTCTTTAACAACTTTTTTTGCCTTATTTTACAAGTGCATGATTCATATTTTCAACAATATGAGTTATTCCTAGAGGAGTGTATAACTCCCACATGTGACAACACCTGATTTGATTTTTAACAACTTTTGCATTTTTTGACAACTTCCTTAGTCATTGTTATAACTGCATAAGTTATTCCAGGAGGAGTGTAGAACTTGACAACTTCCATGTCACAACATTTGATTTAGTTTTAGCAACTTCTTATGCATTTTTTAATAAATGCATTAGTTATATTTACAACAGCATGGGTTATTCCCATAGGGTCTGTTACAACAGCTTATTTAGTTTTTAACTTCTTATGCCTATTTTGAGAAGTTCCTAGGTCATTTTTACAACTGAATTGTAATTCACAAAGGAGTTTATACATTTCACAAGTTTCAACTGTCATAAATGCTTTTCAGAATTTTAACACCTTGTGCCTAGTTTTTTACAAGTCATTATGCTGATTTTGACAATAATTGACTACTGTTTTCACAACTACCATAGCAATATTAACAACTACAACTGCACGTAGTAATAACATTTTTTTTTAATATCATATTAGCATTTTGTAATCTAACAGACCACCATCACATTCAATCATTCCCACTTAAAACAGAACAATCCCTCTGTTGTATTGCCAAAAAACATAGCACATGTTCTATATTAATAACTACAACAACAATATTAACAACTATAATTGCATGTATTAACAACAATTTTTTTATATCATACCAACATTTTCTTAGTAAACAAACCACCAACACATTCAATGACTTCCATATAAAACATAGCACTCCCTCTATAACTTTGCCCAAAACTATAGCACAATAAAATTCACACAACCCAACCAAGGTGAAACCCCCAACTTCAATGGTCAAGATTATATATTTAGTAAAATCTTAGCATTACTTATCTACCTCTTACCCCATAATCCACTATTGAGCTCAAGCTTCAACCTTTGACCAACCCTTTAATCTCAATGTAACTAACACACACAGCGTAAAATCCTTTTCTTATACATAGTAATTAACTATGAATTTGAAAAAAAAAAAAATCATTTTTTATACATTATTATAATCATTTAAAAACTCTACCATGATAATAAAAATATGGGAAAACTACTATAGCAGTCCTTATAGTTTCATCGAATTTTGAATCAGGTCCCTATAGTTTTTTTCTTTTTTATTGGATCCTTATTGTTTGCTCCGTTATGTGTGCAAGTCCTTCTGTTAACAAGACCCTCATCTTCCGTCAGTTTGAGTTGAGAGAGAGTGATGTGGTGATATGATTGGACACCATATTTGGATTGTACTACGTCTCCAACTAGAGCTGGGAATTAGGACCGGCCCAGCCCTACAGGGCTGGCCCTTGACGGGCCAAGGCCTAACAGGGCTGGCCCTAAAGGGCTCGGGGTCAGGAAAATTACAGTTTTTCAAAACCCGGCCCTAGAGCATCAGGGCCAGGGCCGGCCCGCAGGGCCGGCCCGCAGGGCCAGGAAGTCATTTTCACAATATTTAACTATTTTTCCTGCGTATTTTCCCTAGAGAGATATAATTAATAACAACGATTAAAGTTCTAATTTAATACATAAATATTGTCAACATTAAGGTTTAAATAACACGTCTCTTGCAACAAACAAACACAGTTACAAATGTATAATCAAAGGTAAAATCATGATCATAAATAACTCACACAAAAGCCAAAGTATAAGAAGGCAAGAAGCTCAATACTCTAACATCTAAACAACATGAGTATGATGACTATCATTTTCATCTTCTTCGCCACTATCATCAATTTCAATGATATTTGATTGTGTTTCACTTTGAGGAATAGGTTCAAGTAGTCAAATAATCACAACATCCATAAAAAATCATACTCTATCAGGCAGAATAGTATATAATATGATTTTATTCTAAATAAGTAGAAAAATATACTCAAAAATCATACTTAAAAATCACAATATGATTCAATTAGACAAAACAATAAACTGAAAAATCATACTCTATACAATATGAGGATAGAGTGACATATAGATTCAATAAGACAATTCAAAAATGTAATATGGTTCCTGTCCAAACAAAAAAATAAAAAATAAACGGGCTTAAAAGGCCGGCCCGAGGCCCTCCAGGGCCGGCCCTTTTAAGCCCGAGGCCCTACAGGGCCGGCCTTTTTAGACCCGACTTTCTTTTGAGACTACAATTTGTAAGCCCGGCCCTTAAAGGGTCAGGATCTAAAAGGGCCGGCCCGACGGGCTCGGCCCGTTTTCCGGCTCTATCTCCAACTTTCAACGAGACATCAACAATCTTCTTTGATTCTTCTCCTCTGTTCCGCCACACGACTCTCTCCTCTCTCAAGATTCTTTGATGGCGGCTTCTTCAACAATAGCTTCTGCGTCCTCCAAGCTCAAATCCCTCTCCCTCTCCTCCCTCTCCCTCCCTCCCTCTCTCTCTAAAGCCCCACAAGATCACATCCTGCATCCCAACTAAGCAACATTGGAAAAGTGAGTAACTGCTGCATTCATTACACAAAGACAAGTATTAAGAAGAATGTTAAGAATTAGAAATTACTACAGTTAATTTTCATAGCATGCACTTTTTCCAAAACTCTGCAAATGAACCATACCCTTTTATTCTATTGATCATGTAAAAATTTTAGTCAATTCCATTTTGGCTTATACTCCACCCCCAGATGAGATAATGTTGGTGGAGGAGAGAGGAGAAGCAGAGGATTCTTAAACAGCATGGTGATGAATCAGCCTGAGTGGGGATCTCTGAGTTGTACTGCTTCCAGGTTTCTGAATCAGCCGGAGTAGTAGCGGAGGACGAAAAAAGGTGGAGAATTGTGGAGCGATTAAGGAAGAAACCCCATGACAATATCGGCACCATTATATTGGTCACGTCGACCTCAGCAAGACTACTTACTACTGCTTTCACCATGCCGATTATATCAAGAACATGACTACCGATGCTGCCCAGATGGACAGCAAAATTCTTCTTGTTTCTGCCGCCGGCGATCCAAGTCCGCAGACTAAGTCTAGAAAATAAAGTGAAGAGGGGATGGGGATGGACAGATGGAAACGAATTAAGTTTTTATTTTTTAAAATTTTTTTTAAGTGATGCCTCAGTTTTCCTTTATGTCCAGTCAAATCGCCACATCACCCTCTGTCAACTTAAACTAACGGCAGATGAGTGTTGCATTCATAAAGGAGTAAACAACAACGATGCAATAAAAAGGAAAAAACCTACGTGGACCTGATTCAAAATTTGGTGGAACTATAAGGACTATGATATTAGTTTTCCCTAAAAATATTACAACTCATCTTTCAAAGACTACCATGGCAGAAAAAAATTTAACTAACCATTTGAAAACTCTTTAATTGAATAATATTTCATCATATATTAAAATATTTATATCAAATCAAATTATGGTTCTACCAATTCAAAACACATCATAAGGCCTGTAGGCCATCCAACATCATCAAGCGTAATTAAAAATATATAGTTAAAATATTGAATTTTCAAAATAAATCAGAGTATGCAAAATAAGCTATACAATAATCCAACATATATTATAAAGATAGAAGCACTACTTTTAGAGAGAAGTAGTTTAAGCTTCCTGACTCTTCTCTGATGGACCTGCACGGCAACTATCACCTGGAAAAATGTTAAATCAACAGGATAAGATAAAAGCCTCAACAACTGACAATCCATCTCATTGGGCATATGAGTAAGTGCCTATGAGGCGCCAAGTGGGACAGTTATAAAATCATAACGTTATTAAAATGTCACATGTCCACACACACACACACACACACACATTAATTTACCATATCATAATCTCATTCTCATATTTATCACATAAGTATATAAGAATAAATACACAATAATTTATTCTTTGTCCTCCCTTATTTTCTCTCCTTCTTTATTTCCTCTAATTGAACCCATGGGCTAGAACTAACCCATATGACTGGTAGTTTAACTTAACAAGCTCACTAATCAAGTGATATGGACCGGCTAAAATCCACAGAGCACGAGACTGGACCATGGGTTCCCCCTCTAAATACATTAGTGGGGTGTCAAGGCCCTACTGGACACAATTGAGCCAAATGACTAACCAGTGTACACCCAGAAGTCCACCACCTTATTATTTCTTTTTATACAAAAGTTCACCCCCTTATTTCCTCTTTAAGTAACAACCCATCCAATCAACATTCACCATCCCCTCTCATATCAGTAAATATGATTATAACAAATCATTATCAATTCTCAATTATCAAAAGGATCTTTTCAATATCATAAATACATACCAATTCATATAATAAAATATCACTACTCATTTTCTCAGCGAAAATAAGTCTCACAAGACTATTTCGTTAACAACATATTTTCAAAGTCTACATCACATATCAATAGTCAAATTTATAATTCTATATAGTTAAAAATCACTCACGAACATCATACAAATATGCATAACAAGAGGAAAGTGGTTACCTCTCGCCAAAGCAAAAATTATAACCACAAGCTCCTAATCCAAGAGCTCAAATACACACAAAAAATCAATCTACAACAATTAATTTATTATACATTAATAACTCCTTGAGTTATTGGAAAAATTAATTTATTTAACTCAATTATAAAATTTCTAAATTTTGAATTAATTACTCCTAAAAATTTCAATTCCACACTAAAATTCCAATTATTAATTTAAATAATTTTCTTAACTCTCATAACAACTTATTTAAGTCATTGATTATGATTAATTTTATTCCCTTACATAAAATTCCCAATTTAAAGTTTTGAACGTAAAATAACTAAATTATAAATTTTTGTCTTAAAATATCTAAACTGATTAAAACCTTAAGAATACTCCTAATAATTCAAATAAATTATTTATCCTAAATTTAATCGGTTAAAAAGTCCCATATAGAATTATTTATAGATTGATTATATAGAAAATTTCTTATAAAATCTTATACTAACTGAATAATAAAAATAAACCTATTAAAATTCACTATTAATCATCCTTTATATCTTTATAGTCATATACTGATAAAACTTAAACTTGTCTAAAATTCTAATCCTAAAATATTCTCTAATCAGTAAGAAATCACTATCATGAGAGAGATAAAATTATTTAGAATATTTTTTATAAAAGGAGTTTTGTTATCAGAAGAGAATTTGAGTACTTTATTGATCTCTGAAGAACGAAAATACCCCTACTAAGATCTCTCTTTCAACCTTCCGGAACCACTTTACGCAAGGCGTGAAGTTGTTATACATACCCCCTCCTTGTTCATGTGGCGCCAAACCTAGCGCCACATATAATTAATTTTTTTTCGAAACACAATCATTGTGTCTTTTTTTTTAAAAAAAATGATTGTGTTCCACCCAAGGAATTAAAACTCAGACCGGGCGTTGAATTGGTCGGGGTACTGGGTTAAGGGTTAGTGGGTCAGACCGGAGCCAAACTGGAGCCAAACCGGGACCAAACCGGTGAGAAATTGAAAATTTTATATTTATAGTATGAAATTCTAAAGGAAAAATTAAAATTATTTTTTAAAAAAATATGAACCCGGACCAACCATGAATGTGAAATAGAAATTGGGCCAGATACATTGCTTACTTCAGTGAAACTCCCAAATTTTTTAATTGCAGCTTAAATTTCTTGAATTAAAAATGTCGATTTGAGTCTTACATGAAGAAGATGGCGGGATCATGACGTAAGTATGATGGTTGACATGTTTCTAAAGACTGAAAATATCATTTAGTTAGAATTAAAAATCTTAAGTAAATGGAATGAATTTGTGTGTCAGGAAAAACAGAGCATATGATCAGTTCAGAAACCAAAGATAAAAACATAAATTTTGAGATTGAAAACCCAGACAGAAATTCTCAGGCGATACAAACTAGAGTTTGGAGGTGATCCATAATTCTTCACGGTTCACAACTCCTTCATCAAACAGTTTCTTAAGAGCAAAACCAATCTACGCACGCAAACCACATGAATCCAGATTGATCAACAACGCGACTCGTCGATTACTTCTTACGGTTGTTGAAGATGAGATTGCCGCCATTTATATTCCTTGGTCTCCCTTCTCGTCTTGCTGATCATCCCTTCCTATAAGCTCGTTGTCGTGTTTCAAGGTTCAAGAAGCAGGGTCGGGTATGGGTTTTAATGGTAGACAAATGGGTTGGTGTCGGCTTGGTGTAGGTATTAAAGGAGGAGAGATGCATGGTCATTTTTATTTTTGATACAAGATGGATGATCATTTAGTTTCACTCACGTGGGTATTTGTTTCATCCACCTTGAAGTCCTAGTAAGCTAAATGAGGTCAAACAATGGTCAATAGAGACATGGTGGATGACACGTGTGCAAAAATGTGGGGCCCACAATTCAAAATGGACGAACATTCGGGATAACTAACGGACCTGGCATTTTTGTATCTTCTTATAATGATGATAGGTAGTTTTATACTCAAAAAATGTATATGGTGTCAGGTGCACATGTGACATATGTAGATGAATATTTTTACAGCTTTACCCTTGAATAAAAATATATAAAAACATATGTTCTCACAAATAGTGTCAACTCAAAAACATGGTGGTAAAAAGAATGAAGTTGTCTTGAGGTGAGAATTGTCCCATTTTTATTGTTTTACAAGTGCATGATTTATATTTTCAACAGTATGAGTTATTCCTAGAGAAGTGTATAACTCCCACATGTGACAACATCTGATTTGATTTTTAACAACTTCTGCATTTTTTGACAACTTCCTGAGTCATTGTTATAACTGCATGAGTTATTCCTGGAGGAGTGTAAAACTTGACAACTTCCATGTCACAACATTTGATTTAGTTTTAGCAACTTCTTATGCATTTTTTAATAAATGCATTAGTTATATTTACTACAGCATGGGTTGTTCCCGTAGGATTTGTCATAACAGCTTATCTGGTTTTTCGCTGAAACAAGTTTTTGAGGTTTTTTACCTTACCCCCTTGAACATGATTGGATGCCAAAGAAGTATTCAGTGTTCTGGATATTGTTGATATTGCTCTTTACCTTAGAATTACTATTATTTGAAATTTCTGGAATGGAATTTTAGTCATATTGTACATCTTATTTCATATCCTTGTTTCTTTTTATAATTTTGACTTTGCAGGATTATGGGGTTAACGAACAGGGCACAAAGAAAAATAAAGAAGCAGACAATAAGCTGGCCCCTCCATTACTAGAATTGATGAAGATGCTTTTCAATGTGGAAGCATACAGGTATCAAACAAATGGTATGCCCTATCTTATTTTTTGTTCTATCTAAAATAGTCTTCAGCTGCTAGTTAAACATATCAAGAAATCTATTTTTCATATAGATACATGATGCTATTTATTTCATTTTTATTTACATGTGTTTTGTCTAATGTTAATTTGTGTATGTAGTTCATGAACCTTTGTATGATGAATAGTTGTTTTATTAAATTTGTTTACACTTTAATTACAAGATTGAGATATTTTTTATTAATTATTGTCAATTTTTTATCTTATGAGTTGTTGTTTTTCATCATTTAGTTACAGTTGTCATAACTTACTTAAAATTATATGATAGTAAAAACATCAAGGAACAAAAAACTGGATCGGGCAATGAACCAGTCGTAGTATAGGTTCAAGGGTTAATGGGTCAACCGGGGTCTAACCGGTAGTTGAACCGATCATATTAAAATATTATAATTTATTAGTGGCAATTTATATATTAATATATTTTTAAACTTTTATAGATAAAAATGAAGATTTTTAGAAAAAAAAATGCTTAAAAGCTATTAGTATTAGTTGTAATGCTTATACTTATGTAATGATATCTCATTTCCTATAATTATTATATTCTTTTAAATAATTTTTTTCATTATCTTCTTCATTTTTTTAGATTTTTTTTTACCTAACTTTCTTTTCATTTTGGTCTTCAATCTTCTATTTTTCCCTCAAAAATAGCATAAAATAATAATTAAAAAATAAAAAATGAGACCGGTCCAACTAGTTGAACCACCAGTTTTGACCGGTCCAATCAGTTTCAGACTGATTCGACCAGTTTTATGATTTAATGGCAGATCGAACCAGACCACCAACCGGTTCCCAGTTCAACCAGTTGAACCGGCCGGTCTGATCCGGTTTAGTGTTCAATGAAAAAATAGGGCACTTTTTTTTAGATTAGGATTATTTTAAAATCCTTCCAATCCAAAAAAAAAAAACCCTACTTTTTTTTTAAAAAATGTCACTTTTTAGACCGGTTGTGGGGGATATCAGATTTTAAAAAGACTTTTAAGATCGGTTATTAGAATAACCGGTCTTAAATATCAGGTCTAAAAAGACTTTTAAGATCGGTTATTAGAATAACCGGTCTTAAAGTGTTTAAGACCGATTATTCTAATAACCAGTCTTAAAAGTCTTGAAAAAAAGTTTTTAGATCGATTTTTAAACAACCGGTCTAAAAAATCTGGACTTTTTAGACCTAGTCTTCGAGAAACCGATCTAAAAAAAAGTGATTTTTAAGACAAGTTGCTTAACCGATCTAAAAATAGACTTTTTAGACCGGCTTTATCAAGATCTCATCCAAAACCGGTCTAAAAAGTCATTTTTAATCGGTCTAAAAAGTCATTTTTCCACCAGTTGCATTACATTCTCAAGGCTCAAACTTGAGACCCTTGGTTAAGCTGGAACAACTCCCTTACCAATTGATCCAAACACTCGATGGTGCACCTATAAATATTTTAGGATATTGATTGCACTTCTAAAAATAATTCGTAGTGTTGGACGCACCATACCCCAAAAATAAAACAGTGCTATTGAATAAAAGTATATAAAAATATTTGTTCCCACAAACAGTGTCAACTTGAAAACATGGTGGTAAACAAAATGAAGTTGTCAAGAATATTTGTCCAAGAATGCTTACCAGGTTATGCCTTTCTCCATATACTCAATATTGTTAGGGTCAAATGGCGCTTTGATTCTGTCAACGGACTTTATCATTGGCCTCGAGGCTGGAAGAGCGCTCTTTGTTGGATCAGGTGAGGTTCCCTAGCTCAAGCATGAAGAGGGAGAGAGAGGGAGGGTACGGAGAGAGGTTGTGAAGGAAGAGGGAGGGTATGAATTTTTTTATAAAATAATCATTTAAAAAACATTATTATGAGCCCTGTCTGACAAAAAATACCAGAGTTTGTCAAAATTAACATGCAGTATTTTTGGCCCATTTCAAAAGTTTATATGTATTTTTATACTTAAAATATACTTATGATGCTTGATGCTCTTTTAAAAACAGCATATGAGTATTTTTACACGTTAAACCGAGATAATTTTCAATCTTAAGGGTGAGATAAAGGTGTCACAATGGGTCGAGAAAAGTATATTCTAGTTACAAATGAATTTCGTGTTTTTATATTTTTTGATTAGTAATTAGATAATTACTAAATTTTATGCAGGGTTAAAGATAGATTGTACTCCTCTGGTTCTTAATCTAAGACATATTTAGGTGTTGATCTTGGTCCTAAAAATAAGACATAGTTTTCATATTTGTAAATATTTTCCTAATTTACTCCTATTGATTCTCCATCAACAATAATTAAGGAAGAGAGGGAAAGGAGGAATTAAAAAAGATTGTTAGGGTTTTTTAGAAAATACACGTCATATTAACTAACTCAATTGACTTCCTTAATCTAATCAAATTAGATAAATATATCTCATATTAAGAATCGGAGGCAATACTACTATTTATGATTTATATTAATTATGATTTATTATAGAGAAAATTTGAATTAGAAAGTTTATCAATAGGTCCTCCCCATTTAATTAAAAAAAGATTTATTGTTCTATATTAAGAAAGTGATAAAATTTTCGTATTATCCGAAATATTACAAAAATAATAGAGTTTAATTTAGTTTCCCCTCCAACCAAAACGACAACCCTCCCCTAACGTCCTTGATTCCCAAAAAGCTCCATATGTAGCCCACAGCACTGCTCTCAAAATCTATCTTTTTGTTTATTTATTTCATTAAAGTATGTCTACTATACCAAAAGGAAACAAGGCTTCAATCATCATTCATATTATTTTTACACTCTTTTCCTCTTCGTATCGACCATTTCCAAACGGTTTAATTTTTCCTTCTTGAAATTTTGGGCAAACAAGTGCCAAGATAAATGTAAATTTAATAGCTGGGATTGTTGGGCAGAAAACTAGGAAGTAATTGACCCAAAAAACGATAGAAGTGACATAGATATCTCCATGCACGGTTCATAATGCAAACAGCTAGGGAAACACGCGCTCATCTTACTGGCTACAGCATCACCATTCACAACAACTACATGATGCTTTTATTTGAAACGTAAATTCTTCGTCATGAACCTAACACCTGAAATCTTTTTTCTCAGACGAATTGATTGAGGTATTCATCCACAGTGGTGTATTTCACATCAGGATAGAACGCCGTAGCCTCTACTCCAAAAGATGGCTCAATTTCAAAGTTAGTGTGATCTCCTTTCACAAACACCGAGTGTACTAATGCCAGAATCACATTGGCGGGAGGTGGCGAATCTGAAAAACAATAAATAAGTCGCCACTGTCAAAACAAGAACGTCCTGACAAATCACAAGTTCTATGCCAACAATCCAATTGTTGAAACAATCAAACCTAAATTCTCAAACTACTGATAAGGCAGATTTTTTTCCCTTGGATTTTTGAGGCAGAAAATATTTCACTTGAACAGATTCTCGGGGAAAAAATTAGCACTTAATCGTTACCTTGAATTTGCTTCAAGATTTGCTCCTCTGGAACGTAGACCCTTTCAACAGTTTTACCGATCTTCTTCTCCCAAAGAGATACAAGGTCGTTAAACGAGTAGGTGTTGAGAGGGGGCCTGATGTAAAGAACTTTGTTCAAGGTTCTTGGGTCATCCACAGCTTTGATTGTATATGTGCCTATATCTTCTTCCAAGTTAACCACAACTGTTGAGATCAAGAGAAGGTTAATTGAAATCGGCTAATGATATTTAACTACTGATATTTTTATAACTGATTGATGTAAAACTCTGCTTTTAGTTCCTACATTTGGGGTTTCCATCCCCCTGGATAACCACTTTATCTCTTGGAGGTGCAGTAGCACCAGGCTGTCACAGATTGGGTAGGAATAAACCAACGAACGTGTTGTTAGATACATAGGTAAAAGGGATTCCCGCAACCTCAGTGGCTCGGCGAATTTTGGCCTTACTAGCAAACGCAGATTTCGCAGGCTCCACTGCATGAACTCGATCCACATCATTTCCAAAATCTGAAGGAAGGAATCTCTGTGCAATCAAACAATTGCTATTAAGCACAAGCCCCAAACATTCATTCATATTGTTTTCCAACCAAAGCATTTCGATCGGTTTTGTTACACAATATACACCTATCATCTCATGCAAAGAATTGTGACTTGCTAAAGCATTTTTCTAATTCATCCAAAACGTGACTTACCATTCTACTAAGTACAGAGATTAAAGATAAGATTGCTGAGATTAAACACCAAAGTAAACAAGCTATTGTATAAAAAGAACATACTACTAAAATATTGGAATATACCCAAATTGAAAAGCTGTAGTACCTTGATATTTCCTGCTTCTTTAATGGCAGAAATGATCCTATCCTGATCAGCGATCTGCATGTGACATACAGTGGAGATCACCACATCCACTTCCTTTATCGCCTTAACCAAATTCTGGTGATCATAGAGATCTCCCTGCGTATATAATAGGAACACCACATTCACCTCCATCAGAAAGTCATTTCCTAATTGTTGAACAAGAAAATTCGAAATGAAAATAGTAGTCAAATGATATTATCATGAAATTAAGCTTCATATAACCGATCTCCCTGCAAAACGATCGGATAAAATGTACTATGGCCATTTCAAACAAAATAAATTAGAATTGACGATTAATTTTGCAGCTACAGTTCCAAATCCACAAGATAATCACGAAAACGCTCGTACACTACGTTCAAAGTACACTAACACGCTTGGTTCTCTCCTGTCTTTCCCATTTCAACTTTAGCAAACGGAGAAAAACCGTATTCACTGTTATGTGAAGTAAATATTAGGAAAATAGGAACATGTAAAGAAATGCTTGAGGATTTACGTACGGGCACTAGATTGACGCCCAAGGCCTTGAACTTATCAAGGATCGGAGACTTGGCGGGGTTGGAGAGTGTGGACTCTCGGATCAGAACGAAGGTAGGGTTGCCGGCTTTGGCGCTGGCTTCGACGATGAACTTTCCGAGATATCCAGTGCCTCCGATGAAGAGAATCTTGGTGGTCGAAGCCACCGGAAAGTTTCTCCGGTCAGAGATTCAGAGAGAGAAGGGAAGAATGGTGATTGCTAAAAGATGATTCGTGACTTCTGCTGTATCTCCGTGAGTGATGGCATGTGAGCGCTATGGTATAAAGTCAACGGTTGGCCAAAAAAAAAAAAAAGCAAAAACCAACGAGTACGGTTTCATTTCTTTTCTTATTTTCTTATAAACGTGCAGGACCCGCATGATGCGCGGGCTAGAAGTCAATAAAATTGACTAAGCATATCTTATACACAAACAGCTTGTATGAAAGTTGTTCATTAACCCCATATACTAAAATGATGTTTTGTGTATTTATAAGGCACAATATACAATGCAACTTGCCACGTAAGATTCATCGGAATGTATGTACTAGTGCGGACACATAAAAACAACAAATTGAGTTCGACCATTCACATGAACATAAAATGTTAACAGTACATGCTAATAACCTCATATGAACAAATTATAATAGACCTCTTTGTACACAATATTGCAGGTCTTATTCGTTGGATTTTCATCTTCATCTAGAATTAATATGTTCAAGCCCTCTACGTTAAAGTGTTTGTTAAATTGATGGGTCTAGAGAGAGAAGCTCTCCCTTCTCTTTAAAACCAGATCATATGTGACACTCAAAATATGTAGCACCTAATCCCTTTCGAAAGCAACCTTAAGTCGGAACCCCCTCCTCATCCAGGTGAAGCGCAATATGCAAAAAAGGTTAAATTAGGAGATGAATCGCAGCAGAGACATATCATGGATGAGGACTGTAGTATGGATGTAACTGTTGGAAATTGTGCCCAAAGGGCCAATCATTGTACTTTGAATATTATTAATTTAATGAAATTTCTCCATTCTGTTATCATATTATTTACATGTTAACTATGATAATTGTATCATTGGATAATTCGTAAAGATTGTCCTAAAATATCCCTGGTCGGTCATCTTTGAGGGAGCAGAGATGAAATAAGATCAGTATGACTTTGATAAGATATGGAGATACGAATCAAAGTCTTAGGCACTTGTAAGAGTATAAGGTGCTGGACCGACCCACTATGAGAAAGCTGCATGGATCAAGTCATAAGCTTTTCTCTTGTATAACCACGTCACAATGCCCTTTGACCTGAGGTCATCATGGATTCCTACATGAGAGTTGTTAAGCTTTGAACTAGTCAAAAGTCACCTTTGACCGGGTGATGATAGAGGCTACAATCGGGCTTGGTGGTTTTTTATGCAGAGGAATATGAATGATCAAGATGGAATTTGTCCCTCACATTAGTAGAGAGATATTACCGGGCCGCTCGATGAGTAAGTCTGAGAAATGTATGACCATACTACAATGGAAAGAAGTTTCCATTTCTATTGTCAGACTACTCAGGAATTGAGAAAGTAATAGTCCGGGATAAGAGGATGACATTATCCATGCCTCATCCTTGACCGATATATCGTGTGACAGAAGGGACGTGACATGGTTGTATGACATATTGCATCGTGTTAACGATCCTCATATGAAATGGGTAGTCATGATGTCTTGCTAGAGGTAGTTTGCGACTTGTGGGTTAGTACAGTTATTGGCCCACTGCTAACTTCATATGGGCCTACAGGGTTGCACACAAGAATGGCCCAACACGAGATAATATTTAATTAGGGTGGACGAATTTTATATTTATATATATGTATATATGTAATATAAAAATTCGTTAATAATATTATATAGATATTTATTTTCGAAATACATATTATATGTGTGTGTGTTATATGATATTATTATATTGTGTTAGTTTTAAATTTAATTTACTAAGATAAATTAAATATAATAACTAACATGATAGAGATATGATATCTCATATTTAATTTATGAAGATAACTTAAATCTAATGGCTCTTTATTTGGATTAAATAAATAGGTTAAATTAAAACTATTGGACAGATTTAATTTAAACTGAATTTATTTAATTAGCTCATCAAGATAATTAATAGTTCATTAATTTCGAAATTAATGATGATTAATTTTAAAATTTGAAAATAGCCCTCATAGGTTATAAACTTGATAGAGCAGATATACTAATACGCGTATGAGAATTGAGATCCGAAAGGAAAACCCTAGGAGACATTTGGAGGCGCTAGCACGCAGTCTCTGTTGGAGAGCATTCGTGTGGATACCGGTAGAGGGAGCGGACCTAACGTGTTGGCTCCTGGAGATCATGAAAACCCCAAGTCAAAAAGGTATGAGTTCTTCCTAACCAGATTTAAACGCCGTTGATAGATCCTCGATTAGGATAGGTAAAATTTTAAAATTCTTCCGCTGTGCCTGTCGATCCTAACAGTAACTGTTGATGAAACTCACGTCTCAGCAACCTTAGTATCTGAAATTGTCCTGGAGACTCAAATGCTTGCACAAGCCAGTGGGGAGACCGAAACTAAAGATACACAGAAGGCTTAGGACTGTGAAGCTCTTTCATTCAAAGACAAGCTTCTCAAGGCTGATACGGAGTTGCAGGATTAGGAGGAGGAAGAAGACATCACTCTTCAGCAAGGAGATGTAGTGATAGGATTGAATGGGAATATCCCAACAGTTAACTTTGCTACCCACGTCATAGACACCCTGAACAAGCGAATGGGCTTCACCGTCATTGTTAAGCTTCTTGGCCGGAGGATAAGTTACAGGCAACTTCATCCACAGTTGCAGAATTTATGGAGACCAGTAGGGAAGTTCAAACTCACTAACTTAGATGAAGAATGTTTTCTAGTATGTTTTAAAGATGAGCTTGATTTCCAAAATGCTCTAATCAACCGTCCTTGGGTTTTCTTCGGGCATTACCTCACTGTTCATCCCTGGTCCCCCTCTTTTAAACCTCAGGAACACGTTATTAACCATGTTATGGGATGGGTGCATCTCCCCTGATTGACTGCTTGTTACTACCATAAGAATATTATTCGTTCAATCGGCAGTGTTTTTGGCGAAGTCGTCAAGGTAGACTACAACACAGATTCTGGGGATAGAGGAAAATTCGCGCGTCTTGCAGTGTTCATTGACCTTACCAAGCCTCTAACTTCCAAAATTCAAGTGGATGGAGAAATCATCTATGTTGAATATGAAGGGCTCCCAACCATTTGTTTCCACTGCGGCAGATATGGTCATTTGATTGATTCTTGCCCAGAAAAAATGGCTACTCCAACTGAAATCTCACTGGATCAAGCACAGCTCATGCCGGAGCGTGCTCAAACTCCTCCAAACCACGCGCGTGAAAATGCACAATACAGGGAATGGATACAGGTTCAGCGCCGCCGACACACATACACCAGGGGAGGAAGACAGGATGATGGGTACAAATTTAAAAACATAGCCACCTCCTCTAGGTACAATACGTTGTACGACACAACTGTCATGGATGAGCCGAGGCACGTCGTGTACGACCATGCCAGAACAATTTCAAATGACAGAAATGAATTACCAAGAAGGAAAAGCAAGGAACAAAGAGGGCCTAAGAAAAGTGATCCAGGAAACAAACAAAAAGCTCCTGCCACGTTGGTGATTAATCCAGACTGTGTATTTAATTCCCCCCACTATGTGGCCAAAGAAGTGGCCACAAACCTCGATAGTAATTACAATGCTGCCATCCGAATAGAAGACGATCGTGTAAAGCCTCAATATCATGGAAAACAAGCTTCTTCACATAAGGTGGGGCCCAAAGTAGCCAAAGAAGCCTACCTACACCAAATACAAAGCCCAAGTGCTCACAAGCCACCTGATCCATATTTGAAGGAAAGAGGCATTCGTATTAGGCCAGAGATATCTATACCAAGAATTGGATCCAAACCCAATGAGAATATTCTTGGGCCTTCTAGTAAAACAGTGAAAGCAATTGCCCAGGAGCTACAAAGAGAACTTAAGGAAAAAGATACACCAATGCTGATCGAGGGAGTTGAATTTTCCTCTAATGTTAATATCTAATTATTTTATGTCAATTATTACTTGGAATGTGCAAGGAGCTTTTGATAAAAAGTTCCCCTCAGTTTTTAAGAATATTGTTGCCAATTACTGTCCCATGATTTTTGTTGTAGTAGAGCCAAGGATATCTGGAGCCAAAGCAGATAGAGTAATCAAAAAGCTTGGCTTTCAATATTCCCACCGCATAGAAGCCTCTGGATTTTCTGGTGGAATATGGGTCCTATGGTCTAATAAAGTGGAGATTCAGATTCTCGCTAACTATCTCTAATTCGTTCACATGGAGGTGAATCTTCTAGAAGAAAACACCAAGTTCTTGTTCACTGCAATCTATGGCAGTCCTCAAGCTGCTTTACGCAAATTACTATGGCATGATCTCTCCCTCTTGGCAACGCTATCCCCATGGCTACTTGCTAAATGGGGATGAAAGATGAGGTAGATCCGAAAGGAATAATATAGGGTGCAAATTATTCAAGGCCTTCATCCATGAACATGGGCTTCTAAACATAGGCTCTAATGGCCCAAAGTACACATGGAGACGTGGGACTCTGTTCGTTATACTGGATAGGGTGTTGTGTAATTCTCCATGGCTTAAAGAATTTTCAAACTCATGGGTAGATCACTTACCCAAAGTTCTTTCAGACCATAGGCCATTTATGATTAATATGGGCCTAAAAAATGCAAGCAGGTCCATGGAGAAACCATTCAAGTTTATGGCCCCATGGCTCACCTACCCAGATTTTCATCATCTAGTGTAATGAACTTGGATAGATAGTGACGACTTGGTAAAGTGTATTTCAAACTTTACGGAGGTAGCAAGTCAATGGAATGCATAAGTCTTTGGAAGTATTGGGAAAAGGAAAAAACAAGTCTTATCTCAGCTTAAAGGGGTTCAGGAAAAACTAGAAAACTCATTTGCCACTAAATTCCTTACCAATCTTGAGCTGGATCTGAGAGAGGAGTATGAAGAAGTATGTTTTCTGGAAGAATTACTCTGGCTACAGAAATCAAACTCCAATTGGATTTGCTTTGGCGACCGAAATACCAATTTCTACCATACTAAAGACCTAATACGTAGAAGCAAAAATCGCATCACCAAGCTAAAGTCTGAAGATGGAGTATGGATCACGGATGCTAAGGAATTATCGCAATTAGCTCATCACTATTTTGAAAGCTTATATTCAGATGATGCCTTACCACTAAGTCTGTTGCGTACTAGAGGAGCTTTTCCTTCTCTTACGTCTCTACAAATTACTCTCTTAGAAAGAGAGATACATATGGAGGAGGTCAAACAAGCCTTATTTGATATGAAACCTCTCAAGTCCCCAGGAATTGATGGTCTTCACGCAGTCTTCTTCCAGAGTCAATGGAGTATTGTTGTCCTAACTATCCTCTCTTTCATCAAAAAATTTTGGGTAGGTCCGAAATTGAATCCTTTCCTAAATCGTACTCTTATTGTACTAGTACCTAAAGTCAATAAGCCAAGTTATATCGATGAATTCCGACCAATAAGTTTGTGCTCTATGATATACAAAATCATCACCAAGGTGCTAGCCAATAGACTAAAACCGATCATGCCGACCCTTATAGGTCCATACCAATCTAGTTTTATTGAAGGAAGAAGCATCATTGATAATATCATTATTGCTCAAGAGGTGGTGAACTCTATGAGAATTAAAAAGGCAAGAGTGGGTGGATGGCCATTAAAGTTGATCTAGAAAAGGCTTTTGACAAGTTGCGATGGGAATTTATTGAGGATATGTTGATTGATGCTGGCACACCTGATATCCTGGTCAGAATTATTATGGAGTGTATTTCAACTTCTATAATGCAGGTGCTATGGGGTGGAAAGCCTATTGCTTCTTTTAGACCCAGAAAAGGTATTAGACAGGGGGATCCATTATCACCCTATATCTTTGTGCTTTGTATGGAGAGATTGACACAAGCAATTATGGCTAAGGTAAATTCTGGAGTTTGGCAACCTATCAAGATAGGTCAGAAGGGCACACCTTTGTTCCATTTATTCTTTGCGGATGACCTTATCATTTTTGGTCACACAACTGAACAACAAGTTCAACTGGTCAAAACTACTCTACAGGAATTTTGTACATCGTCTGAGCACAAGATTAGTAACTCAAAGACTAAAATCTACTTTTCCAAAAATATTGAGGCTGGATTGAAAAAGAAAATATGCCAGGACCTAGGCTTCCAACAAACTGAAAACTTAGGCAAGTACTTAGGTGTCCTTATCTTAAATGGTAGAGTGTCCAAGACCACCTTTAATCATATAACAGAGAGGCTTCAAGCCAAACTATCTGGATGGAAAAGTCGGTCCCTATCTTTAGCAGGCCGTATCACTTTAGCCAAGTCGGTACTTGCCTCCATTCCTTTCTACACAATGCAGAGCACAACCTTACCATCTGCTTGCTGTAATGAAATTGAAAAGATAATCAGAAAGTTCATATGTGGCTATACAAATGAACATAGAGGTGTGAGCCAAGTCAAGTGGAGAGATCTCTGTCAATCACTTAAAAATGGGGGATGTGGTATACTGAATCTTGACTCACAAAATAAGGCCTTCTTGATGAAGTTAATTTATAAGATTCTCTGCCAACCAAACAATCTTTGGGTATAGGTGTTAGAGACAAAGTATGACTTGCAGGATATAATGAGGCCTAAGCTCAGGACACAACCCTCACACCTTTGGAGAAATCTTTTTCATCTGTGGGATGAAGCGGCATGTCATATCAAATGGAACCCAGCTAATGGTTATGAAATCCGGTTCTGGATAGATTTCTGTGTTGGGGAACATGGACCTTTAAAGAATATAGCTTATACACCTATCCAACATCTTAAACTCTCCAAAGTGGTATCTGACTTCTTAAATCCCGATGGCTCATGGAAATGGGATTTATTCAGAAATCAATTGCCCCCTGATGTTATCACTGCAATATCGTCGGTTAAGCTAGACAAGAAAGCATCAAAACCGTTGGGTTACTGGAATTTAACTGCCTCAGGCCATTTCAGTACTAAATCAGCTTACTGGCTTACAGAGTCCTTGAACTGGAATGCGCCCGATCCCAAATGGAGCCGAATTTGGAAATTGCCGACCTCCCAAAAAGTTAGAGTATTCTGCTGGGTATTAAGCAAAGGAAAACTTCTCACCAATAAGGAACACCTTAGGAGAGGTATGTTGACTGATAGATCCTGTACGTTCTGTCAAGGCTGGTTGAAGATCTTAATCATATTTTCAAGTCTTGTCACGTAGCAGCATCTGTCTAGAAGAAAATCCTGCCAGCTGATATGCTTGCAGATTTTTCGAGAATTCATATTGTTCATTGGCTTGATCTGATCCTTCGAAATACAAAGCTTCATGTCTCCTGGAAGATTGGCATTTGCATCACATGATGGAGACTCTGGGAAGTAAGAAACAAAAGGCTTTTCACGACAGATACCTTCACAGTGGATACCATTATTGCACAGATACAATCAATAGTTAGCCATACCATTAAGAGTTTTTCTAGATTTAATTCTCTTCTGTAAATCTGCTTTCTAGAGCACCTGTACATATACAACAATTTTGAATGAATGAATTCCCTTTCACTCAAAAAAAAATGTTCAAGCCCTCTTTGCTATGAACTCGAGACATAGCAATATATAACTTACCGTGTGTAAATACAGGACGAGGAAGATACAAGCCCACATTTTTAAGGATCTGCCCTTGGCTCTTGTGTATGGCCATTGCAAAGGATAACATGACAGGGAACTGTCTTCAACAAAATGTGAAAGCCAAAGATGCATCAAAAGGAGTAATAGTGTAATAGTAATCCTTGGGATTAACACGCTACCATGTGATGCATGTGATGACATTAATCTTGCAACAATGACATGCTTTTCCAGCCTGGTGATAATAAGTCTTTTCCCATTAGATAGCCCATTGGATTTGTCTATGTTGCACATAATCATGATAGGAGCACCCACTTTTAGACGTAATTGGTGGTTTAGAAGTCCAGACATTGAGATATTATTGAGAAATTTGATTGAATGTATTTCTGATATTGAGTTGTGAGTCGTATCTTGTTTTCAAATACTATCAGCACTGAAATAGATTTTTTCCTCCCCAGGAATTAATCCAAGCACATAATTATTGACCTCATCTACAACTGACAATGTAGATGTGAGGATGGCACGATCTCTAAAGTAGGCATTATCATTTAAATGAAGTAACAAATCAAGATATGTAGCCTGCACTATACATTTGAATGGATTGTTGATGGCCTTTAATAGCAGCTCTTCTGGTATGGTGATCAAACTATCAGAATGCTCCTCTATTTCAACTGTTCCGTCACCAATTGATATAATCCAATTACAAAAATCAATTACCTCTTGGTTATGATGTGATGCTTCAGAGCTCATCAGTCTCATATTAGCGGTCAACATGAATAGCTTACAATATTTTCACAAATAAGATGAGTTAATTGTAGCATGCAATATATCTTCTCGTGCACCTCTTGGAATGACTAGCAGTATTTGTCTGAAATCTCCACCAAGCACAACAACCTTGCTGCCAAAAGGTTTATCAAACATGTATGGGAAATCTAAGCTGATAATATCACACATTGTTCTATCTAATGCCTCAAAACAATGCTTATTTGCCATAGGAGCCTTATCCCAAATTATAAGAGACACATGTAGGAGAGTTCGGCTAGATGTGATCCTTGCTTTATGTTACAGACTTAATCCTCTGTAATGGTAATTGGGATGACAAACTGAGAGTGAGTTGTCTTTCCATTTGGCAAAAGAAGTGATGCAATGCCACTTGAAGCAACATTAAGAACTACTTGGTCATTTGACCTCAGAGATGTAGATAGCGTTTGCCATAAGTATGTTTTTCCTATTCCACCATATCAATAAACAAAATCCATACCACCCCTTGAGTTGGTGACGGTAGCAATTACAGCTGAATGAATTTCTTATTGTTGTTGGTTTAAGTTGGATAGTAGAGTCCACAGTTGTTCACGTAGTGCATCAGTGTCAAAATTCAGATCATTGTACAGATATCTATTTCCCGGTGATAAGATACTGAACTCTTACGGGGATGGCATTGAATCATAGTCATGGAGACTCTTTCCATTTTGCATCATGACATGTTCTAATTCTATTAAAACATAACTATGCAGCTTATCATTTGACAAGTTAAAGTCTACATTAAGACAATAAATGTTATATTCACAAGCTAATGAAAAAAGAGGTTGTTAATGTGTACAAGTGTTATTGGAAATTACAATTTGGTGAGCTTTTTTAACTAATAACCTGATACCTTGGTTGAAAGACTTACATGAATGGCCAGTTTGTTTCGGCGCTTGTAGATGATATCATCTGCCATCAACTTCCAAATTTGTTGCCAAACAATTTTAGGTTTGCCATAGCAATTACACGCTAGCAATATACAAAATAGACGTCACATGTAACTGGGTGAAGGCCACTAGCTTGATTATTTAATTGCATCTATATATTCTCTATCATCATCTAGCAAACAAAATGCATAACATACATCATGGAAAGTTTTATAAAGAACACCGTTAACAATCCTTATTTCTTCATATGATCTAGGGCCTTTAACTATGGTCAACAACAGCCTCAGGTAGTATGCCTCACCTGTTCCAGGAGGAACATTATATAACCTTCCAATTGCAAATCCACATTGTCTAAGATCCCACTCTAGCTTATCCTTCTTGAAAACAAACTTTGTTGGGAACTCTGAATATGTTAGTTGTCTCGCTACTACATACTTATCATTTGCTGACATCCAAGCTAAGAACATTGATTGTTTTGTACTATTGCGATTAACAACAACTTCTAGTTCATTGTCATCCTCATATATGACAATTTGTTGATTTGGAAGGTGGAATTGCAATCTTTCAATTGGGAGGAACCTATAATTAATATCAAAACCGAGAAATTTTATCTATACATATACCATCTATCTATCTATTACTTTACTTGTATAATAAGAGGGATGATGGTAGGTTAACTATGTGACACGTTTTAGGTCTACCTGTGTGTCATATGGCAATGTTCTCTATTAAATAAGTTAAATTATTTAATATACAATTATTATTATTATTATTATTATTATTTTAATACCTTCATATATTGATAATTTTCTCATCCATGATTATATTATTATAACTTCCATATTCATTTTTAAAATCTAAACCTTATAAATTGAAATATTTAATCTATTATATCTGAACCCCAATAAATTAAAATATTTAATCTATTATAAGAATTTGCTAACAAACTTTATATATATGCCGTAGTTCTAAAAAAATAATATACTTAAAAATAACTAAAAAACTTTGCATGTATTATATAATTGTTTTGCAGGGGAGGGAAGCTAAGTCTTTTTTTTTAACAATCCAAATCAACAAATTATATATAGATAACTATATAATCTCTAATTTTTCTCTTTGCATTAATATTAGATAATTATCTATATGAAATTTAGTTATTTGGATTGTTAAAAAATTAGGCCAGTTAAAAAAGTTATTATGGTTATAAGAAAATTTATTAAGCTATCACGGGTGTCTATGAGAATTTAGTATTTAAATTTTTATAATAGATTAAATATTTTAATTTATCCCATTTGCGTTCAGATTTTTAATTAGTTTTTTTTTACCTGAAGATTTTTAATTAGTTTTAGATTTTAGAATTTATAATAATGTAATAGAGTGGCTACTTATAATAATAATAGTATTAAATAGTTTAATTTATCCAATATATGCCGACACTGCCAAGTGGCATTCAAATAGCCATTCAACTTGTCACACAGTCACTAACTACCAATGTCTCTTTTTTACCGAATAAGTGGCCATCATATTATAGCTCACTTGTCACATACATCCAGCCCTACCAGTGTTGCTCATATTATATAAGTAATAGATATTATACTATTTAATTATTGTATTAAATATGTGAGCTTCAACTAACCTGGGTATCACGCAGGTTCTAATCCTCCATACTGTTTCACATGGTGAGAGATACCGAACATCATAATACATTATGCGTCTCTAAAGTTAATTAGTCAAAATAAAATATATAATGTATATTTTGACAGAAAACATCATTTATAAGTCACAATACGGTTCATTTGTTATACCCCATGTACATCGGCACAATATGTTGTTCTAAACTCTTTTAATGTTCAAAGTTGGAAAATTAAAATAGGAAAAATTTGAATCTATAATGTCCCAATTAAATATAGGGGCCTATTATTGAATTTTAAACGTATTTGGAAAAAGTACTCAGCGCTTGATGATTTACATACGAAGGGTGCTTGAGTAAACACAAAAGAAGAAAAGTAAACATAATGAGATGAAAAAGAGACAAAGACATTTATTCAAGTCAATAAGTACGAACCTACTTTAACAGCACCAATCAACTTGCCCTCTTTTAAGTCTTTCATCATCATATACAGCTTCATTTCAAATATCCATGCAATAATTTCAGGGTGATCTTCTATCTTTGCATTCTTTTCATCTAAATATGTAGTAATTTCAGGCTACTTTGGATTACAAGTGAATGTTATAAACATATTTGGATAGCTAGCCCATGCACATATTGTCATTGCATCCGGATTATTTCCTATCGTATATTTGGCTCCACCGGTAAATGACGAGGGAAGTATAACTTGTTAACCTCTAGCGGCAGCTGTTGTTTCTCCAGCAAGCACAACATCTGCAAGTCCTCTGTATAATTCCACCTTGAGTTGTTTTTGGTGTGTTCTTATGTACAAAAGCCTATAAGATGCAACCATCATATATGCATCAACATTAAATTACTGGAATACTTTTCCTCCCAATAATATGGTTGATGTTTCGTTGTCTCGATCTTGAATCTTATAGGCAAAATATTCTCTCATTGCCACCTTCTTAACTGTACCTCGGCTATTCCCTGGCTCCTTGCCATCATTTGATGAGGTATATCCTCGCTATAACCACCTGTACCATATGGAAATAGTAATGGATATTGTAAAGGAAGAAAGTCTGGATGGGTTTCTTTTATTCTTTCAAGCAGCCCTATTTTGTAGTTCACTACTATATCTCTGCCCTGATCTGCATCTCCAATATCTCCAACGATCAATGCATCTATTTCATTTTGTCCCCTCGACTTGTTATATCTGTGGCTGTCTATGCCCCTTTTATATATAAGATTGATTTTTATCACATCGCCTTTATGTGTGTTGACAAAATCCCTTGCCATTCGAAAAGTCTGTTCCAAGCTGTTATGATTGTCTAGCATGGTTTAAAGTCTTTAAATAATATCAACATTTATGCCAGTCACAGAGCTGTCTTGTCCACTAGAATAATAAAACTTGCATGATCATAAGACATTAAAATAAAGATAAAATATAAATGTCTGTATTTAAATTGAATGCAAAGGAATGAAGATTATGTTTGTTTTGTATAATTATATGATAGCTGAAATTCTATTTGATACTTCATTCTCGGTATCATAAATATACAATTGTGCAAATTTGGGAGCTTGTCCATCAAGGGGGAGGATACTACCTATCAAGTGCATATCTTGGCCATTCATTCTATATACATAAGGTCCGCATCCATTATTGATTTGTAGATCAATTCTTTCTCCCATGGATGTAAAGGCATACATAGAATTATATGTTCTATTATTGCTACAAAAATGCTTACTCTCTAAACTTTCTTCAGATAAAAGCAATGATAACTCAAGTGGTGGTTCCAGTTCGGTAGGGAGCTTGACCTTTCCTTGTAGGCAACACACGCCAAAATCTGGATTTTTGTCATTGTAATGCTTCTTTAGTCGTTCATTATACCATAATTTAGCTCTACAGTGTTTGCAAATATATGTTGGATCTCCAAGATCTTCATACTCTAGAAATTCTATTGTCAAACAAAATTACAAAGATGAAGTATTTATAAAGCAATAAGCAACTACTTAATGTTTGTTGCATGTCACAAAGGCTGTAATAAAGCTGTCTATAAGCTAATGTGGTAAAATAAATATAGTTTAAAGATAATTACCAGGTCTCTCATTGCAAGATGTACTCGATCTTCGTTTTCTAGCTGATGTCTGCTGGCATGACACATGTATATGTCCTGATTAGGAAAGATGATGGAACAGGAATTATGTATGGTTTAAATTGAAAGCATGATTAGCTTAGAAATTGAAGCAATTGATAAAGAAGGCATTATTAGGAAAAAAACGCGGGTCTAAAATTTTTAAAAGATACAAGGGAGAAAAAGAAAAATGTGCAAGAGAATTATAGAAAAAAAAGGAAGAGGAATGCGACAAACACATAATTAATGGATCCAATTCCTCATCTGACCGTTTAGTTGGACAAACACATAATTTGTCTCTCAATAAATGTACCCCAACCAATAAATAGAAGCCATAAAATGCCAGATTCAAGGATATAAGCAACTTTATAAAATCCAAAAAGCTTATCCACTTCCTAGGATAGGCAATTTAAACCAATTTATGCTTGTTATATAATCCATCCGATGTGATTGTATGATCGTTATGGTACCGTCATTAGTATTGGATAATTGGTATTTTTTAATGGTTTGTGATCTTACTGTTAGTGAGTTGTCAATGTGCTAGCAATGATAAATACAATGCATGCTTCTCTGCTAACCTTGTAATTCAATGGCCATTTCCCAAAAATTCATAATACTTGAAAACCTTAAATGTGTAACTATGCTAGAATCAACATGAACATCAATATAGGATACAAAATCTATTTCAAGGGATACTATTCATAAGCAATGAACAACGTGACTCAATTCATAGATTCCATGCACTAGGAAGAAAAATTTATCTAGATTTTATCATCATTCAATATACTATACTTTAAGTTTATGCCTTCAGCTACCCCGTCCCAATTATATTTTCGTAATGTTTTCTATTGGAATAAAGTCAGTTGCCTCATTCACGCATAGTAACAAAAAGAGGCAAAAAAAGAAGAAAACAAAAAGTCAAAGAACCTTTCAACCCTTTTTCTGCAGCTTTTTATTACTTGATACAAATTTCAAGCTTTCAAAGTGGGAAAGGTAACTTCAATAAAAAGATAAACAGGAAACTTTGGTGGTTTGAATATAGTTGCTGGGAAGAATAATGAATATGGTAAAACACTAAGGATATCTACTAATGTAATTAATCCAAAAAGGTACAATGTTATGAGTTAATAAATCCACTTTTTGAATTTTGTCTATATATGTGTAAAGTAGACAAAAAGAGGAAGAGGAAGCATGTGGGAAGGGGTGACTGCATCCATGATGAAACCTTTTTTGTAGAAGATGAGAATAATAATGAAATATTCCAAATATTAAGGAATGCAGACATGTCATGCACCACTTTTTCGTAACCAAAACATGCCTTAACATGAAGCTTATTAGATTAAAAGTCAGATCTACTTTGCCGACAAATAGTAAGGAATTTTTCTAAATAGTAAGTAGATCAGACCATTAGTGATTTCAGCAAGCGGTTTGCGGCCAATAACGTCACTGCATTGTTCTCTTTGTTCTCTGATCAGCTGCTGGGCACAATGCCCTGAATCATATACATATAACAATTTTAATAAGACAAGATGCAGCAGTTTATGAATTTGTGCATAATGATCATTACAGTAGGATGATAGTTAATAAAAATTAAATTTTGATAGCCTTAATTGAGTGGTGTTGTCAGAGGTTGTGAAATGCTCGATAAAGTCTCCTTGTTTGTTTTCCTATGCGGCCTTATATGCTCAAGCCGCCTTGCCCTTGCTGGTAAGTGAGCAGAAAGACAGACAATGAAACAAAAACCAACTACCTGTGTAGGTTGCATGTTAAACTAACATAAAAATGAGGACCATGGCCAGATCATCTTGATGTGTGTATATACCTTCCTTCCCAGACATTATTTCGTGTGTGTTGTTGATTTCAATTTGACAGCATTCTTTCCTTTTTGCCGTGTGGGATTTTCCATGATCTGGTATTTCTGAGAAATCCATGTGATTTGTGGCAAGAATGAAACGCAATAAAGTGAAGGTCAACCAGAAGTTTTTTGTTCTTTTTCGGACAGAAAAATCTTCATTTGAATTGTTAGTGGTGGCATTCTGAACAGGGGACGGCAATTATTACTCAGTTTTGAGGCCGATGTACAGAACTCCACAGATGATGTGTTTTGTCCGACATTTTCGTGCCTGTATCTAACTTGATAATGTGTTTGTATCTAACTCCACAAATGATTCGTGACTTCTGGTCTATCTCCGTGACCGTGAGTGATGGCTTGTGAGCGCTATAGTGTAAAGTCAAGGAGTACGGTTTTATTTCTTTTCTTATTTTCTTATAAATCAGTATAGTATTATTGTTTGTCAATTATTTGCCTTAACAAAAATACGGAAGAGCTAAGAACCTTACCAACCATGAACGTGAAATAGAAATTGGGCCAGATATGGTGTTTTTTTCGGTAACGATATTAGAATGATGATTATGGGGTCATGAAAGAATGGTCGACTGAAAAGTGAAACTCCCAAATTTTTTAATTGCAGCTTAAATTTCTTGAATTAAAAATGTCGATTTGAGTCTTAGATGAAGAAGATGGTGGGATCATGATGTAAATATGATGGTTGACATGTTTTTAGAGGCTGAAAATATTATTTGATCAGAATTTGAAATCTCAATTTTTTATCCAGTTCTAATATGGGATTTTATTAATTTGTAACACTAATTTATTTTTTCCTATTTTAAATATATATTCCTGAAATTTTCCCTATCATTTTCATCTGATTTATTTTCAAATTTGATAATTAATTTAAGGTGTAAAAATATTTATATATTTTTTTAAAAGAACATCTTGCACTATAAACATTTTTCAAATGTAAAAAAATCTATAAACTTTACTATCTCTGTAGACTAACTGTTTTTATTAGGTGGTGCCCACAATAATATTTTTTAGATGTTTACTTTTTAAAAAATTCATCTCCTCCCTCCTCACCCCACCCTCTCTCTCCGTACCCTCCCTTTCTCTTGTCATGGTTGCCTTCGGTAATTCATTGTTTGGCCACAAAATTAATTGCTTTTCCTTTAGTATGTATCAGCGAGAGGGAGGAGAGAAGAATGGTGACTTTGATTAAGATGATAAATAGTAACTTAAAAGGGGCCAACGGTTCTGTTATATTGGAGTGAGAATTGCCCCGTTTTTATTACTTAAGAATAAAAATTGCACCTATAAATATTTTTTTTTTGGAGAATCACTCCTAGGTCCTAAATAAGGAACATATTATTAGAAAGGTCCCTCAAGATTGTAAAACACACTCAATAGGTTGTTAATACACGCAGAAGAGTTGTAAATAGGGACCTTTCTGATAATATGTTCCTTGCTTGGGACCTAGGAGTGATTCTCTCTATTTTTTTTTGCGTGAGCATCCGGTATCCCAGGCTAGACCATCTTTTAGGTACATCAACAGACCTAGAATAATATAATCAGAATCGAGGCGGGGCAGGACTCTTGCTGGCGGAACCCTTACCACCTATATTGACTAGTAAAAAATAGTCTTTTTAGACCGCAACATTTAGACCGGTTATTGAGGATAATGTCTAAAATGTATGACCAGTAGCAGTTTTATAATTATAAAGAACTTTTAAGACCGGTTCTTAAAATATGAAGTCTAAAATATATTATTTAGACCGGTTATCCAAAAAATCAATCTAAAAAGATAAAAATAATTAAAAACTAAAAATATTAAAATTTTTTAGACCGGTTTTCATTAATAACTGGTCTAAAATATAAAAAATTTTAGACCTCACATTTCAAAATAACCAGTCTCTTTTCTTCTCTACAATGGCCTTGCCCTAACTCTAAACTTTTGCGACCTTGCTCTCGCTCTGATCTTCTCATTCTCATATTTGTTGTTGCGGTGCTCTCATCCTCTCACTGAATGAGTTTATCGCCGCCACAACCTCGCTTGCTCTGATCTCCTTCGTCGCGACTTTCCTCTTTCCCCATGACATCCATCCTTTATCGCAACCTATACCTTGGCAGCATCACTGCTTTGCTGCCATGAGTTGCTCGCTCTTTTGCCTTGACCCAGAGATGCGTGAAGAAGATGCAACTAATGTTATGAGGTTTGAATAATCTTTCCTTTTAAACGCTTAATTAATTCGTAAAATAATTTTTGATTACGATAAGTCAGAACATGAACCTGAAGAAGAAGAAGAGCATAATAACAATGCAAATATGTCCCCCGAATCAGAATCCAAATCCAAATCCAGAGCATCGCTGGATTGGATTTACCTCGAGGGCATTATGATGGAAGAGTTCGAAGAGGCTACAAATAGACGAGTGAAAAACTTAACACTGAGTGCTTTTGATCATCACTGGTTTGCTTTCATTTGGATATACTCATCACTATATTCCTTCACCTTATGGTCAATCAAACTCGGTTTGGCGACCTTTAGGATAAGCTATTAGCTAATGTAGCTGGGCCAGCGTTGAATTGTTCTAATATACTTTTGTTTTCTGAATTCATTTGTTTTTGTTTTCAAAATGAGCTCCTCTTTTGTGTGACAGATAAGTAGGTACTTCTCTGATCCTCAGTACTATTTCCAAGTGAATGACCAATATGTCGGGAACAAAATGAAAGTTGTTCTGTTTCCATTCCTGCACAGGGTATGTAGAAATGTTACATTTCTTTAGTTACTTTCTTTATGATTATATGTTACGTTATTTTATCTTCCCTCCCCCTATTATTTTCTCTTTGGATTCAGGGTCACTGGACAAGAATAGTTGAGCCAGTCGGGGGCAGACTTTCGTATAAACCACCAAGTTTTGACATAAATGCACCAGACTTGTATATTCCTCTCATGGCATTTGGTATCTATGTTGTTCTTATTGGCCTCTCATTGGGTCTCTGTGATGTGTTTCTTAATACTGGGAAATTACCTGATGATGACAGATTAAATGTTTTCTTTCAAATTTCGTATCTCTTATCTCTTTGTATGTATATGATGTTTAAACGCATGCCTTAATGAGTAAGCATAGATATGATAAGAAATTTTTTGACTTCTCATTTTCTTATGTTGCATATGATCAAAAAAATTTCCTTGATAAGCATTGTTATGCTTCTGTATTTTACTAAAATTTTTTATATTCAATAGTCTTATTGTTTGCATGCTTTGCTACTTGGCATCAAAAGTGGTTAAATGACTATGAAGATACCGCTTACAGACATAATTACAAACACTCTTGAATTACTTCTAAACCTGATTTAAAGCTATTTGATATTGTCTTTATGCCATGCTGCAAACTTATAAGCTTTATAAGATGTTGGTGAAATCTTGGGGAGAAATACGAGTGTGCATTTGCACTTTTTTAGGGTTAGGAGGAATGATTTTTCGCTGAAACAAGTTTTTGAGGTTTTTTACCTTACCCCCTAAACATGATTGGATGCTAAAGAAGTATTCAGTATTCTGAATATTGTTGATATTGCTCTTTACCTTAGAATTACTATTATTTGAAATTTCTGGAATGGAATTTTGGTCATATTGTACATCTTATTTCGTATCCTTGTTTCTTTTTATAATCTTGACTTTGCAGGATTATGGGGTTAACGAACAGGGCACAAAGAAAAATAAAGAAGCAGACAATAAGCTAGCCCCTCCATTACTAGAATTGATGAAGATGCTTTTCAATGTGGAAGCATACAGGTATCAAACAAATGGTATGCCCTATCTTATTTTTGTTCTATCTAAAATAGTCTTCAGCTGCTAGTTAAACATATCAAGAAATCTATTTTTCATATAGATACATGATGCTATTTATTTTATTTTTATTTTTATTTATTTTGTCTCATGTTAATCTTTGTATGTAGTTCATGAACCTTTGTATGATGAATAGTTATTTTATTAAATTTGTTCACGCTTTAATTGCAAGATTGAGATATTTTTTTATTAATTATTGTTAATTTTTTATCTTATGAGTTGTTGTTTTTCATCATTTAGTTACAATTGTCATAGCTTACTTAAAATTATACGATAGTAAAAACATCTAGGAACAAAAAACCGGATCGGGCAATGAACCAATCGTGATACAGGTTCAAGAGTTAATGGGTCAACCGGGGTCTAACCGGTAGTTGAACTGACCATATTAAAATATTATAATTTATTAGTGGCAATATATATATTAATATATTTTTAAACTTTCATAGATAAAAATAAAAATTTTTAGAAAAAAAATGCTTAAAAGCTATTAGTATTAACTGCAATGCCTATACTTATGTAATGATATCTCCTTTCCTATAATTATTATATCCTTTTAAATAATTTTTTTCATTATCTTCTTCATTTTTTTAGATTTTTTTTACCTAACATTCTCTTCATTTTGGTCTTCAATCTTCTATTTTTCCCTCAAAAATAGCATAAAATAACAATTAAAAATTAAAAAAATGAAACCGGTCCAACTGGTTGAACCACTGGTTTTGACTGGTCCAACCGGTTTCAGACCGATTCGACCGGTTTTACGATTTAATGGCAGATCAGACCACACCACCAATCGGTTCCCAGTTCAACCGGTTGAACCGGCCGGTCCGATCCGGTTTAGTGTTCAATGAAAAAATAGGGCACTTTTTTTTGGATTAGGATGATTTTAAAATCCTTCCAATCCAAAAAAAAAAAGCCCTACTTCTTTTTTTTTTTTTTAATGTCACTTTTTAGACCGGTTGTGGGAGATATCAGGTCTAAAAAAGACTTTTAAGATCGGTTATTAGAATAACCATTCTTAAATATCAAGTATAAAAAGACTTTTAAGATAGGTTATTAGAATAACTGGTCTTAAACACATTAAGACCGGTTATTCTAATAACCGGTCTTAAAAGTCTTGAAAAAAAGTTTTTAGATCGGTTTTTAAACAACAGGTCTAAAAAGTCTGGACTTTTTAGACCTAGTCTTTGAGAAACCGATCTGAAAAAGTGATTTTTAAGACCAGTTGCTTAACCGATCTTAAAAGTAACAGACTTTTTAGACCGGCTTTATCAAGACCTCATCCAAAACCAGTCTAAAAAGTCATTTTCCCACCAATTGCATTACGTTCTCAAGGCTCGAACTTGAGAACATTGGTTAAGCTGGAACAACTCCCTTGCCAGTTGATCTAAACGCTCGGTGGTGAACCTATAAATATTTTAGGATGCTAATTGCATTTCCAAAAATAATTCGGAGTGTTGGACACACCATACCCCAAAAATAAAGCAGTGCTATTGAATAAAAGTATATAAAAATATTTGTTTTCACAAACAGTGTCAACTTGAAAACATGGTGGTAAACAGAATGAAGTTGTCAAGAATATTTGCCAAGAATGCTTACCAGGTTATGCCTTTCTCAAGATACTCAATATTGTTAGGGTCAAATGGCGCTTTGATTCTCTCAACGGACTTTATCATTGGCCTCGAGGATGGAAGAACGCTCTTTGTTGGATCAGGTGAGGTTCCCTAGCTCAAGCATGAAGAAGGGGAGAGAGGGAGGGTACGGAGAGAGGTTGAGAGGGAAGAAGGAGGGAATGAATTTTTTATAAAGTAATCATTTAAAAAACATTATTATGGGCCTGCCTGACAAAATATACCAGAGTTTGTCAAAATTAACGGGCGGTATTTTTGCCCCATTTCAATAGTTTATATGTATTTTTATACCTAAAATATACTTATGATGCTCGATGCTCTTTTAAAAACAGCATATGAGCATTTTTACACGTTAACCCGAGATAATTTTCAATCTCAAGGGTGAGATAAAGGTAAGCCGTCACAATGGGTCAAGAAAAGTATAGTCTAGTTGCAAATGAATTTCGTGTTTTTATATTTTTTGATTAGTAATTAGATAATTACTAAATTTTATGTAGGGTTAAAGATAAATTGTACTCCTCCGATTCTTAAGATAAGACATATTTGGGTGTTGATCTTCGTCCTAAATATAAGACATAATTTTCATATTTGTAAATATTTTCCTAATTTACTCCTATTGATGCTCCCTCAACAATAATTAAGGAAGAGAGGGAAAGGAAGAATTAAAAAAAAATTGTTAGGATATTTTTGAAAACACATCATATTAACTAACTCAATTGACTTCCTTAATCTAATTAAATTAGATAAATATATCTTATATTAAGAATCGGAGGCAATACTACCATTTATGATTTATATTAATTATGATTTATTATAGAGAAAATTTGAATTAGAAAGTTTATTAATAGGTCCTCCCCATTTAATTAAAAAAAGATTTATTGTTCTATATTACGAAAGTGATAAAATTTTCGTATTATCCGAAATATTACAAAAATAAATAAATAATAGACTTTAATTTAGTTTCCCCTCCAACCAAAACGACAACCCTTCCCTAACGTCCTTGATTCCCAAAAAGCTCCATATGTAGCCCACTGCCCTGCTCTCAAAATCTATCTTTTTGATTATTTATTTCATTAAAGTATGTCTACTATACCAAAAAGGAACAAGGCTTCAATCATCATTCATATTATTTTTACACTCTTTTCCTCTTCGTATTGACCATTTCCAAACGGTTTCATTTTTCCATCTTGAAATTTTGGGCAAACAAGAGCCAAGATAAATGTAAAATTAATAGCTGGGATTGTGGGGCAGAAAACTAGGAAGTAATTGACCCAAAAAAGGATAGAAGTGACATAGATATCTCCATGCACAACAACTACATGACGCTTTTATTTGAAAAGTAAACTCTTCGCCATGAAACTAACAGCTGAAATCTTTTTTCTCAGACGAACTGATTGAGGTATTCATCCACAGTGGTGTATTTCACATCAGGATAGAGAGCCGTAGCCTCTACTCCACAAGATGGCTCAATTTCAAAGTTAGTGTGATCTCCTTTCACTAACACCGAGTGTCCAATTGACAGACTCACATTGGCGGGAGGTGGTGAATCTGAAAAAAGATAAATAAGTCACCCCTGTCAAAACAAGAACATCCTGAAAAATCACAAAGTTCTAAGCTGACAATCCAATTGTTGAAACAATCAAATCTCAATTTTCAAACTACTCATAAGGCAGATTTTTTTTTCCCTTGGATTTTTGAGGCGGAGAATATTTCACTTGAACAGATTCTCGGGAAAAAAATTGGCACTCAATCATTACCTTGAATCTGCTTTAAGAGTTGCTCCTCTGGAACGTAGACCCTTTCAACAGTTTTACCGATCTTCTTCTCCCAAAGAGATACAAGGTCGTTAAACGAGTAGGTGTTGAGAGGGGGCCTGATGAAAAGAACTTTGTTCAAGGTTCTTGGGTCATCCACAGCTTTGATTGTATATGTGCCTATATCTTCTTCCTTGTTAACCACAGCTGTTGAGATCAAGAGAAGGTTAATTGAAATCGGCTAATGATATTTAACTAATGATATTTCTATAACTGATTGATGTAAAACTCTGCTTTTAGTTCTTACCTTTGGGGTTTCCATCCCCCAGGATTACCACTTTATCTCTTGGAGGTGCAGTAGCACCAGGCTGTGACAGATTGGGTAGGAAATAACCAGCGAAGACGTTGCTAGATACATAGGTAAAAGGGATTCCCGCGGCCTCAGTGGCTCGGCGAATTTTGGCCTTACTGGCAAACATAGATTTCGCAGGCTCCACTGCATGAACTCGATCCACATCAGTTCCAAACTCTGAAGGAAGGAATCTCTGTGCAACCAAACAATTGCTATTAAGCACAAGCCCCAAACATTCATTCATATATTTTTCCAACCAAAACACTTCGATAAGTTTTATTACACAATATACACCTATCATCTCATGCAAAGAATTGTGACTTGCTAAAGCATTTTTCTAATTCATCCAAAACGTGTGACTAATCATTCTGCTAAGTACAGAGATTAAAGATAAGATTGCTGAGATAAAACACCAAAGTAAACAAGTTATTGTATAAAAAGAACATACTACTAAAATATAGGAATATACCAAAATTGAAAAGCTGTAGTACCTTGATATTTCCTGCTTCTTTAATGGCAGAAATGATCCTATCCTGATCAGCGATCTGTATGTAACCTACAGTAGAGATCACCACATCCACTTCCTTTATCGCCTTAATCAAACTCTGGTGATCATAGAGATCTCCCTGCGTATATAATAGGAACACCACATTCACCTCCATCAGAAAGTCATTCCCTAATTTTTGAACAAGAAAATTCGAAATGAAAATAGTAGTCAAATTATAGTATCATGAAAATAAGCTTCATATAACCGATCTCCCTGCAAAACAATCGGATAAAATGTACTATGGCCATTTCAAACAAAATAAATTAGAATTGACGATTAATTTTGCAGCTACAGTTTCAAATCCACAAGATAATCACGAAAACGCTCGTACACTACGTTCAAAGTACACTAACACGCTTGGTTCTCTCCCGTGCTTTCCATTTCAACTTTACCAAACGGAGAAAACCGTATTCACTGTTATGTGAAGTAAATATTAGGAAAAAAGGAAAATGTAAAGAAATGCTTGTGGGTTTCCGTACGTGTACTAGATTGACGCCCAAGGCCTTGAACTTGTCGAGGATCGGAGATTTGGCGGGGTTGGAGAGTGTGGACTCTCGGATCAGAACGAAGGTAGGATTGCCGGCTTTGGCGCTGGCTTCGACGATGAACTTTCCGATATATCCAGTGCCTCCGATGAAGAGGATCTTGGTAGTCGAATCCATCGGAAAGTTTCTCCGGTCAGAGATTCAGAGCGAGAAGGGAAAATGGTGATTGCTAAAAGATGATTCGTGACTTCTGGTGTGTGTCAGTAAGTGATGGCAGTGAGCGCTATAAAGGAAGGAGTACGGTTTTATTTCTTTTCTTATTTTCTTATAAATTAGTATAGCATTATTTTTTGCCAAAATATAAATTAGTACGGTACCATTCTTTTATTTTTTGAATAAAATATTGGAATTCATTAATTCATCAAAAGACTAAATACAAAAGCTCCCCCAAATGAGGGAAAGACGACAAACTCCCTCATCAACCACTGCCTGCAGAAAGACCAGGTGGTGGATGATCAAGGATAGCAAAAGTCTCAGTACTACTATGAGCTAACTTTGCAAGTTGATCCGCTTGATCGTTCAGCTCTTTAGAGGTATGGTTTATAAGGACACACCATTCTCTAGACACCTATAATCTGGCCTCTTCAATGACCTCCCTAAAAGGATGCAAGTAATGACATCCCCTAGTTATTAAATTAACCGCCTCAGTACAATCCGTGAACATAAGAATGTTTGCTACATTCCTATGACAGCAAATTTGCAGACCCTGGATGATCGCTATGATTTCCGCTATTACCGGTGGAACATGCGTAAGTTTGCACATGTATCCACACATCCATGCTCCATCTGCACCTCTGATGATACCTGCACTTGCACTCTGACCCGACTGAAGAACCGAACCACCTGCTTCTAAAGTATGAAAACTCGGTCTCCTGACAATTTGCTCTCCGCGTCCACTAGCACCCTGATCGTAGAAAGAGCAATGAGCGCTTAAATCCATATCCCAACTTGCTCAAAATAGACTAAAGTGTCCACACTGATGATAACCCCTGCTTCATCTCCAAATAGCTTCTTGCACCTGTCCACCCAAATATTCCAGCAAACGTACACGAACAGGGTTGCCCATCTTGTTTTCTTAGTGAAGTCCTTGCCAGCTTCATGCTTTAGGTTCCATTCGATCTACTCCATCCCCTGCAAATTGAGAAAATTATTCCACATAATAGGTTTAATTATTGATATCCGCATCTCACGGGCGTTAGTGCAATCCCTCAAGAGGTGCATCATATCCTCATCTTAAACGCATTGAAAAAGGCATGTTGCAAACTTAGATAATCCCCTCCTTTGTCTGAACTGCGCCGTATGTACCCTTCCATGAGCCACAAGCCACATAAAGAGTTTGATCTTCTCAGGAATTTTGCACCTCCATAGCAATTTCCAAAATGATGTATTTATACTGGTGGTACGTGCATTAAGGAAATGATAAGCAAAACTAACAGAGAAACAACCATCATTCGAAAGCTTCCAAAAATACTTACCTATTCCCCTTTCAGCACACGGTGGATGCGCCCTTATAACTCTTTGAATAGTATGAGAATCAAACCAAGTGCTCATTCTGGCAATATCTCATTCCCCTCGGGATGTAACATAATCGCACACTTTTTCGTTCCTGTCCACAAAACCCTCCCATCCTGGAATGAGATCAATCAAGGGTTGATTTGCCTCCGACCAGTTATCATACCAAAAGGAAGTGTAGACACCATTCTCAATCCTTACTCCTACCCCTTTCTGAAATTTGTCCCAAACCGAGCAAATGCCTCTCCAAGTGGAAGAAATGTTCCTACGAGCCACAGGTCCTTCTATCTGGTCCCACTGGTATTTCTCTCTCTGAACTCAAACCCACAACTTCTCCGTATGATTTATCATTTGCCAACATAACTTCGTCATGAAGGATTCATTTTGCTTACAGATATCTCGAATTCCCAATCCACCTTCGCTCTTATCTCTTGTAACCTGCTCCCAGGAGATAAGGTGGAGTTTTTTCTGGTCTTCCAGATCAGCCCATAGGAACTTTCTGCTTCTTCGTTCAAGTTCCTTCACAATCCCTTTAGGAAGTAACAAGGTTTGCATATGGTAAGAGGGCAGAGCAGATAAGACTGCCTTTATAAGTGTGGCCCTCCCTGCAAAGCTTAGGCCTCCTTTTTTCCATCCTGAGATCTTTTGGAATGTTCTATCCAAAAGGGGCATGAAAGTGATCTTGGAGACTCTTTTATGAATTAGCAAAATGCCAAGATATTTCCCAAATCTCCAGTGAGGCGGACACCCATCTTCAGACTCATGTCATAGGCCCTAGAGAAGTGAACCTTCCTTGAGAAACATACTCTTGTCTTATTCTTGTTCATCTTTTGTCTCGAAATATCACAAAACTTCTATAGACAAGTCAGCATAACCTCAACTTGAGTGTCAGAGGCCTCCCCAAACAAGAAGAGATCATCCGTAAAGAATAAATGAGAGATCTTCGGGCCATTTCTACTGAGCTTAATCGGTACCCATATGCCTTCCTCAATGGCATCTTGGATAATATGGTTGAGATGCTCCATGCACAATGTAAATATATAAGGAGATAGAGGATCACCTTGTCTAATTCCACGCGATGATTTAAAATTGGTAGTAGCTTCCCCATTCCATAAAACTTGGAACACCGGACTAGTAGTGCATGCCATAATAATCTCACATATCTTATCCCCAAAACCCACAGATCTCAATGTATCATAAATGAAAGGCCATTCAAGGAAATCATAAGCCTTTCCAAGGTCCACCTTGACTGCCATGAATCCCTTCTTCCCAGTCTTTGTCTTCATGGAATGAATGACTTCTTGAGCCACAATTACATTATCACCACTCTGGCGACCGGCAATAAAACTACATTGATGATCTCCAACCACTTTAGGCATGATATCACGCAGACGACGACTGAGAATTTTCGTTGTGACTTTGTAGCTAACATTGCAAAGAGAGATCGGCCTGAAATCCCTAATTGTCTCTTGGTTATGTGACTTTGGAATTAAGCATATATTGGTGTTGTTAATTTCTCTAATCCACTCAGGTTCACGAAACACACCGCACACCAAGTCACTAACATGATCTTCAAGGGTTGGCCAGTATTCCTGATAGAAAATTGCTTGTATGCCATCCGGCCCTGGAGCCTTAAAAGACCCTAGATCAAAAGTCGCCTGCTTGATTTCTTCCTTCGTAACAACTGCATTAACCTTATCAAGCTCAGCTGAAGTAAGTATGGGAAAAGTATAGTGTGTATCAATTGGGTGGAAGTTAGACAGTTCACTCCGAAATAGGCCTTTATAGTAATCTAGAGCCATATTCTTTAGAGAAACCTAATCAAAAGTCCACTCTCCCTCATCATTCCTGAGGCCATCAATTCTGTTGTGCCTCCTCCTTATCACTGCAGCACCATGAAAGAACTTTGTATTCTTATCCCCCCACTTCAACCAATTGCACCTGGATTTTTGGTACCACATGAGTTCTTCCTGAGCAAGCACTTTGTTATACTCCTTCCAGAGTTCATTCTCCGTCTACACTAAGTACTAATTATCTCGTCTTGCCCTTGATCTCTCGATGCCTTCAATCCGTTGAATAATTCTCCTCTTCTTACCACTCAGGTTCCCCACCTTCTTCATATTCCACTCGCAAGCCTTTCTTGAAAAATTGATAATTTTCTCGTTCCATGCTCCCCTATTCCAGGCTTGTTTGACTAGGTCACCAAAACCCTCTTCAAGAAACCAGGCAGCTTGGCAACGAAAAGGAGCTTTCGTCCGATTAGAATTTTGTGAAGGATGAGCTTTTACCAGAATTGGCCTATGATCAGAACCAAATCTACTAAGATGATAAGTCTTTGTTAAGGGATATAGGCAACTCCACTCATTATTCATGAATGCCCAATCAATCTTTTCCTTTAACAATCCCCGTTCCCAAGTGAATCGTTCACCAATAGTTTCAGTTTCAATGAGTAGAGAACCTGAGATACAATCCTGAAACTGCCTCATTAATCTAAAATTTGGAATCGACCCCCCACTTTTATCTTCACTATAAAGATAGGCATTGAAATCACCTACCACCAACCAAGGAAGATTAATTCTAAAACTCATTTCTGTAATTTCCTCCCACAGATTTTGATGAAGGATACAAGAAGGTTCAGCATAAATACATGAAAGGACAAATTGTGGAGCTTGATTTCCCACCATCACCTTCACATGAATGACTTGAGTAGAGGAAGATATATACTCCAAATTTAATTCCTCACTATTCCACAAAATCCATATTCCTCCTGCGTAACTAGTTGCTTCAAGACGGAGCCATGTATTGAAACCCAGATTTTGATTATCATGTCCACCCTGTTTCCACTAACCCGTGTCTCAGTAAGGATCAGAATTTTAACGTCTTTTTATTGAATCATATCTCGAACCTTCCTGGGGAAATGTTTAGAACCTGCTCCCCTACAGTTCCAAGCAACAATATTTATGTTAATCATAAAAATAATATAAGGAAAGAAAACGAACCTGCAAACCATTAGGTTATCTTCCCTGAATAGATAGGTCTGTGGCCTCCTTTGCATCCATTTCTTGAAAACCTTCTGTACTTTCAAGGTTCCCTCCTACCTCTACATTACACGGCATGCATTGCTTGCTAACCATTTCTGCTTCCTCGACTATTCCCTGTATTTAGGTCTCTGCCACCATAGATATCTCCTACATTTGGGTTTCTGCAACCATAGTTATTTCCTACACTTGGTTCTCTACAACCAAGGATACCTCCTGCATTCCCAGCTCCTGCAGATTGTGCTGAGGGAGTTCGTTAAAACCCTCCCCGTTGGTTTGAATATTCTGTTATGTTAAAACATGCATATCATTCGGTTCACCAGTTGCATTTGGATCCAAAATAATTTGGGTCCTCATGTTTAGCATCTCTTCCCATCTTCGGTCCACTTCAACTGACCCATTAATGATTGTAGATCCAAATACAACCTTATGAGCCCTTCCCTTGCCAGGATTTTTGTTTTTTAAGTTCGGTAGTGCTCTCTTTGGCCCAATAGAGTTTGCACTTTTTTTATTTTTGTTATGTTCATTATTAGACTCAACTTTGTATTCTTCACTGACCCACATCCTTTGCCCACCGATCCACATGGTTAAACCCTTCTTGCTTATCTTGTGGTTCAAATCCCTTCGTTATTTCAACATTCCCCAGTTCCAAGTCATGTCGCCCTGTTCCTTCCACCAACTTTTCCGTTTTCCTTGATCTAGTGTCATCCGTCCTTGTCAATCCTGAACCTCTCTCTCCTGGCACAATCTTAGTGCCGCTCGTCAATCCCTTCCCGAAATCCGATGCTATGATTCCTAGCCGTTGCTTGCTCTTCGTGTCGCCGCCCTTTATGGCTTGATTTCTGGCCTTTTTCCTCCTCCATTGAGCTTCTTGTCCTTTCTTCTTAATAGAGGTCAAATTTTCCTTGGAAAAGGCTTCTAACTCATACTGTTGTAGTGCGTCGAACCTCGAGCCATACCCTCTTTCAGTTTCCTTACTGCTGGGCCGGTCAAAAAATGACGTTCTCGGCTGTGATCTCCTATCCATTTCAGTAAGATTCTAGCGCGTCTTTCCTCTAGATTTCACCTGCATCCAAGAGCCGTACTCTTCCTCCACATTGACACCTGGCACACAAATTATAGGTAATTTTTGTTTATCTTTGCTGTCCTCCATGGTCGCCGGATAGTTTACCGGAGTGTTTTGTTTCGTCGTTAATCTCATCCCCTTCGTTTCCACCAAACACGTCTCCTTCATGTGGCCATATAGGCCATATTTGAAGCAAATAACACTTAGGCCTTCATATTCTACTGGGTATATATGATTTCTGATCTCGAATCTGGATTGTAGTTTCTTATTTAAATCCACCTCTACGCTCACTCTTACAAATTTTCCCCTTTCTATAGCATGCTTATTATTCCCCTGGTTTGCAAGAGTGTTCATATCCACCTTTAATGTCCATCCTATGAGGTTACCAATTTCAAACACGCAATCTTCTGAATACATGTGTAATGGGAGCATGGGAACGCGTATTCAGACTGCTACCTTCCTAACCTTATTACAGTATGGGTTAAAATTAGGCCCCTATTTCTAAACTACCAGATAATGCCCCTAAATCATCCATGGGCCATCAAACAGGAGTCTGGAACATAGAGACTGATCAACTGTCCTAAATACAAAATAGTTATTAGGAAGGTCAATCAATTCAAAATTCTCCAATCTTAACAGCCCTTTAATTCTATCTTTCATCATTTGGAGATTTCAATTCTTCCCCAAAACTGTCAGTATGAGTGCATCTTTCCAAGGTCTACATAAAGCTTTCAACTTTTCATTTGGTATAATTAGCGAAGGGATTGAGCCCAGTGACTGCTTCTGTTCTTCCGTTAAGACAGGGGCCAATTCCTCTTCCTCCTTGAGCCACTCTTGTATTTGTTCATCAAAACTCATGTCCAGTCTCTTTTCTTCTTCTCCAAGAAGTTTGGATTTGTAAGATATCTGGCGTTTTGGCTTATTTACGGAGTTCTGTACTTTTTGTGCTTGTGGCATTACTATAACTTGAGCATTCATTTCTTCCATTTCTACATCCGCATGAATCATTTCTTCTTTGCGTGACACCTTTCCTTCGTCCACTTTCGTTTCTGTTGGCATTTTTTTGATACTCCTTCCTAGCAAATCTTCCTCTTCCTCTGTGATCCCCACTCCATCGTCTGAGTTAATTCCAGCGTTGATCAGAGACATCGTGAGACTCTTACATGCATGTACGGTACCATTCTAATCCTATTTATAAGTCTTTTTTTATCAAAAAAATTGGTTCTATTTATAAATTCAGTTTTAATGTAGTAAATGAAATTGTGACAATTTTGCCCTCACTTGTTGTACCAATGAAGAAATAATTAAAAGATAGATAAAAAAAAAGAGTTGAAAAATACTCATTCATAAACGTGGGCATAGTTAAAAATTTACCCCATAATTATTGAGTAAACTACCTTTTCGTGATATGTGAAATTTAATTAAAAAGAATTTATAAATAAGATCAAAATCGTATTATATTTGCCTTAACAAAAATACGGAAAAGCTAAGAACCTCACCAACCATGAACGTGAAATAAAAATTGGAATACATTGTTTGAAGATGATAAATAGTAACTTAATAAGGGCTAACGGTTCTGTTATCTTGGATGAGAATTGTCCCATTTTTATTATTTTAAGATTAAAATTGTAACTATAAATATTTTAGGATGTTCATTGAACCTCCAAAAATAATTCGGAGTGCTCGACGCACCATAACCCAAAAATAAAGCAGTGCTATTGAATAAAAGTACATAAAAATATTTGTTCTCACAAACAATGTCAACTCAAAAACATGGTGGTAAAAAGAATGAAGTTGTTAAGAATATTTGTCCATGAATGCTTGCCAGGTTATGCCTTTCTCCAGATACTCAATATTGTAAGTGTCAAATGGCCCTTTGATTCTGTCAAGGGGCTTTATCACTGCCCTCGTGGCTGGAAGAACGCTCTTTGTTGGATCAGGTGAGGTTCCCTAGCTCAAGCATGGAGAGAGGGAGAAAGGGCGAGTACGGAGAGAGAGGGTGGGAGAAGAGGGAAGGACAGAAGGTATGAATTTTTTAAAAAATAATCATTTAAAAAACATTATTGTGGGTCCTACCTAGCAAAAAATAACAGAGTTTGTCAAAATTGATGGGGTGGTATTTTTTCCCCCTTTCAAAATTTATAGGTTTTTTCATGCCCAAAACATGCTTATGGTACTAGATGCTCTTTCAAGAAAAATATATAAGCAACTTTGCACCTTAATCCGAGATAATTTTCAATCTCATGGGTGATATAAAGGTAGAATTTGGGGCCTTAGATGTGCGCCCCTCTGCCGTGCCTTTATTTTAGAGGCATTTCCAAATATATTTTTTATGGCTTTTTAGATTATTAGATTCTACACGGAATGAATGAAATGTTGACATACTATGGGCAACAAATGGACAAGTTTTCAATTTTTTATGATTTTTCAAAGATATTACAGAAAAATGGTACTTAAAGTGGGAAAAAAAAAGGGGGGACATCATTTTTCTGAAATATCTTTAAAATATCATTAAAAAATTGAAAATATGTCCATTTTTTCCTATAAGATATCAAACTTTCACCCGCTTCGTGTAAATCTAATGATCCAAAACATCATAAAAAATACATTTAGGAAGATCCCTAAAATAAAAGGGTAGCAGAGGGCGCAGCAGAGGGGGCGCAACTGACACCCTCTGTCCATAAAGGTAGGCCGTCACAATGGGTCGAGAAAAGTATAGCCCAGTTGCAAATGAATTTCGTGTGTTTATATTTTCTTATTAGTAATTAGATAATTTCTAAATTTTATGCTAGGTTAAAGATAAATAGTACTCCCCCGTCTTTAATATAAGATATACTTGGGTGTTGATCTTGGTCCTAAATATAAGACATAGTTTCATACTTGTAAATATTTTTCTAATTTATCTCTATTGATACTCTATCAATAATAATTAAAGAGGAGAGGGAAAGAAAGAGTTCACAAAGATAGCTAGAGTATTTTAAAAAATGCATATCATATTAAGAATCAAAGGAAAAACTACTATTTATTATGATTTATTATAGAGAAAATTTGAATTAGAAAGTTTATTAATAGGTTCTCCCCATTTAATTAAAAAAAAGATTTACTGTTCTATATTACGAATTGATGTCCAAATCTCAATTGGCAATTGGGAAAAAAAAAGTGTTTAGTGTCCCCAATTGCCAATTGAGTTTATAATGATTAAAATAGCTTATGTCATAAGCTTAACATTGGAGCTTTTATTGATTTAACTTTTGATGAGGGTGAGAATGATTAAAATATTTTTTCAGTTGTGTTCATTGTGTTATCAGACTGATTGCAATTTTACTCTTAATGTATTTTTCCGGCTACAAAAATTAATTTCAACTATTTTTTGTGCTTTTAACCCTTAAAATATTTTTTCAACTATACCCAGTATATTATCAAACTGATTGCAATTTTATCCTTAATATATTTTTTCAGTCCCAAAAATTATTTTAAACTATTTTGTGATGCTTTTAACCTTTTAAAATATTTTTCCACCCACTCTCTCTTACTATTATCACAAAAGTCACTTGTGTTTAAGTCAATCCAAACAAGTTTTATTTTTACAAAAGTCATTTATACAATCACTGTTTCAAATATAAATCACATTATACAATCAGGCTTTTACCAAAAATAAAATTACCAAAAGCTAAATTGATAAACCCCATCTCCAAACACTCACCGTTCACAACAACTACATGACGCTTTTATTTGAAAAGTAAATTCTTCGCCATGAACCTAACAGCTGAAATCTTTTTTATCAGACGAACTGATTGAGGTATTCATCCACAGTGGCGTATTTCACATCAGGATAGAGAGTCGTGGCCTCTACTCCAAAAGATGGCTCAATTTCAAAGTTAGTGTGATCTCCTTTCACAAACACCGAGTGTCCAATTGCCAGAATCACATTGGCGGGAGGTGGCGAATCTGAAAAATAATAAATAAGTCGCCGCTGTCAAAACAAGAACATCCTGACAGATCACAAAGTTCTATGCCGACAATCCAATTGTTGAAACGATCAAATCTCAATTCTCAAACTACTGATAAGGCAGATTTTTTTTTTCCCTTGGATTTTTGAGGCAGAAAATATTTCACTTGAACAGATTCTCGAGAAAAAAATTGGCACTCAATCATTACCTTGAATCTGCTTCAAGAGTTGCTCCTCTGGAACGTAGACCTTTTCAACAGTTTTACCGATCTTCTTCTCCCAAAGAGATACAAGGTCGTTAAACGAGTAGGTGTTGAGAGGGGGCCTGATGTAAAGAACTTTGTTCAATGTTCTTGGGTCATCCACAGCTTTGATTGTATATGTGCCTATATCTTCTTCCTTGTTAAACACAGCTGTTGAGATCAAGAGAAGGTGAATTGAAATCGGCTAATGATATTTAATTATTGATATTTCTATATCTAATTGATGTAAAACTCTGCTTTTAGTTCTTACCTTTGGGGTTTCCATCCCCCTGGATAACCACTTTATCTCTTGGAGGTGCAGTAGCACCAGGCTGTGACAGATTGGGTAGGAAATAACCAGCGAAGAAGTTGCTAGATACATAGGTGAAAGGGATTCCCGCAGCCTCAGTGGCTCGGCGAATTTTGGCCTTACCAGCAAACGCAGATTTCGCAGGCTCCACTGCATGAACTCGATCCACATCATTTCCAAACTCTGAAGGAAGGAATCTCTGTGTAACCAAACAATTGCTATTAAGCACAAGCCCCAAACATTCATATTGTTTTCCCAACCAAAACATTTCGATCGGTTTTATTACACAATATACACCTAACATCTCATGCAAAGAATTGTGACTTGCTAAAGCATTTTTCTAATTCATCCAAAACGTGACTTACCATTCTACTATGTACAGAGATTAAAGATAAGATTGCTGAGATAAAACACCAAAGTAAACAAGCTATTGTATAAAAAGAACGTACTCCTAAAATATTGGAATATACCAAAATTGAAAAGCTGTAGTACCTTGATATTGCCTGCTTCTTTAATGGCAGAAATGATCCTATCCTGATCAGCGATCTGCATGTGACCTACAGTAGATATCACCACATCCACTTCCTTTATCGCCTTAACCAAACTCTGGTGATCATAGAGATCTCCCTGCGTATATAATATGAACACCACATTCACCTCCATCAGAAAGTCATTTCCTAATTTTTGAACAAGAAAATTCGAAATGAAAATAGTAGTCAAATGATATTATCATGAAAATAAGCTTCATATAACCGATCTCCGAGTAAAACAATCGGATATAATGTACTATAGCAATTTCAAACAAAATAAATTAGAATTGACGATTAATTTTGCAGCTACAATTCCAAATCCACAAGATAATCACGAAAACGCTCGTACACTACGCTCAACGTACACGAACACGCTTGGTTCTCTCCTGTGTTTTCCATTTCAACTTTACCAAACGGAGAAAACCGTATTCACTGTTATGTGAAGTAAATATTAGGAAAAAAGGAAAATGTAAAGAAATGCTTGTGGGTTTCCGTACGTGTACTAGATTGACGCCCAAGGCCTTGAACTTGTCAAGGATCGGAGATTTGGCGGGGTTGGAGAGTGTGGACTCTCGGATCAGAACGAAGGTAGGGTTTCCGGCTTTGGCGCTGGCTTCGACGATGAACTTTCCGATATATCCAGTGCCCCCGATGAAAAGAATCTTGGTAGTCGAAGCCATCAGAAAGTTTCTCCGGTCAGAGATTCAAAGCGAGAAGGGAAGAATGGTGATTGCTAAAAGATGATTCGTGACTTCTGGTGTGTCTCAGTGAGCGATGGCACTGAGCGCTATAAAAGCGAGTACGGTTTTATTTCTTTTCTTATTTTCTTATAAATTAGTATTATTTTTTATCAAAATATAAATTAATACACCTCTTATGTTAAATATAACATCGAGTTGATTTTGTTTTTAGAAATTAAAAAAACTAAATAATATATTTAATTATATATATCTTTAGATTATATATTAGTTTATTAGTTGAATTAATTATTTAAAAAAAAAGATAAAAATAAAAATATTTTAAAATAATTTAATTAACTTCTTTTTCTCTCTAAAAAAAATTAATTGTATCTTATATTTATTATTTAGGACAGAAAGAAATAATATGTTATTATTTGCCATAACAAAAATACGGAAGAGCTAAGAACCTTGCCAACCATGAATTTGAAATGGAAATTGGGCCAGATACATTGTTTGTGTACTTCAGCGACGGTATTAGGATGAAATAATGGAGTCACGAAAGAATGGTCAGCTGAAAAGTGAAACTCCGAATTCCCAAATGTCGATTTGAGCGTTAGATGAAAGCGTTAGATGAAGAAGATGGCGGGATCATAACGTAAGCATGATGATTTATATGTTTCTAGAGGCCGAAAATGTCCAGATTCATTCTTGCTGGGTAGGCTTGTTTGGTAATTGCCTAATTCCACACAAGCTACCAGTCACACAATCACACCGACTGACCGACCTCACATGTGCAACCACCATTGTGAGAGGCGTGATTGGTTTAGTGTGTATTTGGATTAATTTTTTTTAATAGTTTTTATGATTTATGAGGTTAGTGTGTGAGAGGAGTTATGTTTCGGGTTACATAAATCATGATCTAAAATCATGATTTAGAATGTTGCCAAACACACGCTTTTGTTAGTGGTAAAAATAGTTTTTTTTAATCTAATTTTTATAAACTTAAGATAGAATAAAAGTTATATTATAAATATGATTTGTATTAGGATTAACGATAATAAAAGTGATTTTTTTTCAAAAAAAATCATATCTTTGAGCTTCTTCTTAAAAATTATTTTGAAAAAAAAAATTCAATTACCAAAATGTCAATCCAAACACCCTAAATTAAATCTAGGGTTAATATAACTTTTGGTCCCTGAAATTTGATCCAATTTTGGTTTTGGTCCCTCAAGTTTGAAATCGGTGGTTTTGGTCCCTGAAGTTTCACCCGATTTTGGTTTTGGTCCTTTAAGTTTGAAAAGGACTTGGTTTTTTTCCGGGTTGGGTCGGGTTTCAAAAACGGGTCGCCAAAAATTGGATGAAACTTCAGGGATTTAAACCACCGATTTCAAACTTAAAGGATCAAAACTAAAATTGAATCAAACTTCAGGGATCAAAAACTATATTAACCCTTAAATCTAAAACTTTTGAATGACAACAACCTTTCCCGTGATAAAACCCACCCCTTCTCCAATCATCCAATCACAGTTCAGTGGGTCTTTGTCAAGGGAGCCGAAGTACTGGACGTCATTTTCAAAAAGAAAAAATTTAAAAAAAAAAGTTAAAAGTGTTTTTTGTGATAAAAAGAGCAGGAACGTGGTGATGTAAGAGAGCATTCCGTTTCTGACCCAATCTCGCTGTCCAAGGAAGCCATGGCAGATGTTTTTTAATCAATAATACCAAATGTAAAACGTGGTCCACATATTTTTTTTTTTGTAAGGTCTTTTTTTTCTTGCCAAACTGTAAAGTATAATATTTGGGGAAAAGCTCCGTTAATTCATTTGATTGCAAATTAATTTTAATCAACCTTCAAAATTTTTTGAAATTTTATTACACCTCATAATCATAAAGAAATTATTACTTTATAGATAGAAAGACAATAATATTTTTATTTTATTGATCTTATGAATATTTAAATTTATCTTATAAATGACCAAAATATTTTTAATTCCATAGGTTTTTTTAAATATCTTTATTTATCTTGTAAATATTTTTATTTATCTTATAAATACTCATATTTATCTTATAAATTTTCATATTTATCTTGTAAATTATCATAATATTCTTAACTCCCTAGATTCTTTTGAATCCATTTGTTTATCTTATAAATACTCATATTGGTCTAGTGAATTTTCATATTTGTCTTGTAAATGAAAAAAATATTTTTAATTCTTTGGGTTCTTTCAAATCCCTTTATTTATTTTATAAATGCTCTTCTAAAACAATAAAAGAAGGGCATCATTACCTTTTCACCTATAAAAATTAATTTCATTTTGATCATGGGTGTAGTGAAGTTTTAAAAATTTTTTAGGGTTAATTGAAAAATTACTTTGTTAGCAAGGGGCTCACTGAAATTTTCCCCACTATTTTTATGTTCTTATACACAATTTTTTATCAGATTCGAGAGGGTGACATAGCATGTGATTTTTTTAACCCCACAGAAGAAAGGAAGGGTCAGTGATTAAGCTGGGGACAATGAAAGACCGTGGGAGCGAGTCAGCTGGCGAGTCACACTCATTAGATTGGGCTTCACAATAGTGGGCCCAAGTCGGTGATTAATTAAATGGGCATAGGATGGGCCCCAATTCACAAGCCCCAAGGAGAGAATGTTCTTAGCTTATTGGCGCTAAAATCTTATAAAAAACTTGAAACTCGAGTGATTTTGTCGCTCAACGTCGGTTGTCTCCATGAATGTTGCTTACAATTGTATTGGAAGGCATGCCTTATTTAAATAATATTATTACTATGGCCGTTAGTTAAAATTAAAATATGATATTTTATGGGAATGGATAGGTCAGCAGTCATATAGGAGGAGTATTTGCCAACAATATGTGTCCCTACCAATACATTTAATCTGTTTAATTATATATATTTATTGTCCCATGATTGGCACGTTGCAACGTTATTTTGGACATGAAAGGTTATTTAATTCTTAAAGCCCGTCCCAAACGTGGCTTTTTTTGAAAAAAGTAAAAAAAAAAAAAACGGTGGTGTTTGTTCACTTGGGTTAGCGTTTTGGTAACTGAGTTTTTTTTTTTTAAAGTAGTTTATGAGAAGAAGATTAAAAGTCTTGTTTTTTGGGAAAAAAAATCATTTCTGTCACCGTCAATCCAAACACTAATCACATTTATAATATGACTTTTATCCTATCTTAAGTTTGTAAAAACCAAATTAAAAAAAAAATATATCACTTATACCACCACTAACTTAAATAGGCCCTTAGCGGCTCACTGAAATCAATAGGATTCACCAATTCACAACATTCTAGCTTTGTTATTCTTATTTTTACCGGTCCAAAATTTATTATAGCACTTTCAATTACCTCGTTCAATAACTCATTGAATTTCCCATTTAAACATTGATTATATAGATAAAGGTAGATGAAAAAAAAATATTCTCCAAATGAGTTATATCATGAATCAAAGAATTATTCTACGAAGCAAAGTATAGTTTGAATAATAACTCTTTGAGATAGAACACTTGTATTTAAGGTTGTCAAACTCGTAAGTTTAAACAAACTCGTGATAGTGATATAAATTCGTATCGTAAACTCATAAGAGTTTAGTTTTATCATTTTAAATAGATATGATTAGTATATAATTAAATAATTAAAATATAAAAAGTTGACAAAAATTTGATTTAATATATTTTATATTTTAGATCCAAATAATTGAAATTAAATCTATCAACATTCATAATTTATCGTATTTAATAAAGAAATTTCTATGAAATTCATATATAAAACCGTTGAACATAATCAAATTAAAAAAATTTAACACAAATTTAGGGGTGCGTTAACATAGTTTTGTAAAATAAAAATGTAAAAACGGTAAATTCGGTGTATAAACTCGTGAATTTAACAGAGTTTACAATGGTCACGAGTTTACCAATAACTCGACTTGATTTTATTAGTTAAAAACATAAAAATGGTAAACTCAAAAAGTTAACTCACGAATTTGACAACAATACTTATACTATATATTAGAGAATTCAAACTTCATTATGTTGCTGGACAAATTTCCAGGGAAGCTTGTGGTTTTAAATTAATGGATATAGGTAGGTGCAGAAAAGGGCCTCCATTGATATCTTTCCATTTATTGTATAAATCAATAATTAGATCAAATTTTAATAGTTAAGATTTATTATAATAAATTTTTAGTATATTTAATGTTATAACAATATTTTTATATTATATTAAATCTCAGCCATTAAAATTTGATCTAATAGGTGATACATTAAATAGAGAGTGACATTCTTCTCCCAGTGGGTGTATTGTTATGCAAAGAAGTGTATTTACTAGTAAAAGGACCTACCCCTTGAGGAAACAGGTGTGATAAAATATGATACTATATCCGGTATCAATTATAAGATAAAATTGATTTTTTTTGGAGAGATTAAGGAAGTTAAATAAGTTACTTAATCATATTATATTATTATATATCAATTTATTAGTCAAATAATTAGTTTGAAAAAAATAAAAATAAAAAAACTCTAAAATAATTAATTAGCTTTCTTAATCTCTCTAAAAAAATCAAATTTATCTTATATTTAAAACTGGAGGGAGTATATTCCTGTGTGTTAATAGACATACTCATCCTTTTATATTGGAGACAATCCTATCCTTACTCAGTCTATCTTCCTATAATGGAGGCAATCTTATCCTTAATAAATCCATCTTCCTTTCTTGGAGGCAATGTTATGCTTAATTTATTGATGATATTATGCCGGCAATATGTGGCACGTTTTTTGAATATTTGTGTGCCTCGGGTGTGAAGTAAATTTAAATTTGATTATATAGATGCTTTCGGTCGAAATTTTTGATTATGTAGATCCAACCTAGGCCAAAAAAAAAAGTTAGTACCATTACATGCAATATATACGACTACATGAAAATTGAAAAGCTTAATTAAAAATGACTTTCCTTTTATATGTTTTTATATATGAACATCTCTACTATGTGAATTCGATGACAACAATCAATTAACAATGTTTCATTTTATGAATTACAAGAGTTTACTCAAATAAAAATATATAGACTAATTTTAATTTTTAATAATAATAAATTATATGTTTGAGTGTGTGTATGACAAAATATGGATGAAAACCATGATGAATAGTATTATATGAAAGACAAAATTTTGTACAAGAGTATGAAATCAACATAGAAAAATGAAAACAGATGCAAATGAAAAGGTCTAAATAATTCTATAAGAAGGCTTTAGATTTATATGGGACTCTATCAAAATTCTAATTGAAAAACTTTTAAAAACATTTATTTCAATTTAACTTTTTTCTTCATCTGTTTAACTCCATCTATGCTAATTAAACTTATATATAAAAATGCCTAGATTTACTGTGGCACTAAATCGGGATATCTTAGAGATAGAGATTTTTTGTTCGAATTATGGAGATAAAGATCTAGTCGATTAATTTTATAATCTTTAAAATATAACGAGTTTAGAACCAACGTGATGCCCACATTAGTTGAAACTCAAGTATTTAATTCAATAATTAAATACTATAACATCTATTCCTTATATAATATGAGCGACACTGGTAGAGTTGATTGTATGTGACAAGTGAACTATAATAAGAGGGTCACTTGTTGGATAAAAAATGAGCTGTAATAGGAGGGTCACTTATTCGACAAAAATTGGATATTGGTAGTAGGTGGCTGTATGACAAGTTACATGGCCATTTGAATGCCACCTGACAGTGCCGGCCTATATCGGATAAATTAAACTATTTAATATTATTATCATAAGTAGCCACTTTGTTACATTATTATAGATTTTTTATTCATTTTTAAAATCTAAAACTAATTAAAAATATTTAGGTAAAAAAAAGTAATTAAAAATCTGAACACAAACGGGATAAATTAAAATATTTAATCTATTACAATAATTTAAATACTAAATTCTCATAAACACCCGTGATAGCTTAATAAATTTTCTTATAACTTTGGACTAATTTTTTAACAATCCAAATAATCAAATTTTATATAGCTAATTATGTAATTTTAATGTAAGGATAAAAATTAGAGATTATATAATTATTTATATAAAATTTGTTGATTTGGATTGTCAATAAAAATTAATACTTAGATTTCCTCCCCTAAATAGAAATTATATAATGCATGCACAGTTTTTCAGTTATTTTTAAGTATCTCATATTTTTAGAATTACGACATATACATAAAGTTTGTCAGAAAATTCTTATAATAGATTAAATATTTCAATTTATAGGGGTTCATATATATAGTTTAAATATTTCAATTTATAAGGTTTAGATTTTAAAAATGAATAAGAAATTTATGATAATATAATCGCGGGTGACCCATATCTTGAAGAATTATCAATATATGAAGATATTAAAATAATAATACTAATAATTGTATATTAAATAGTTTAATTTATTTAATAGAGAACATCACCATATAACACGCAAGTAGACCTAAAACGTGTCACACAACTAATTTACCATCGTCCCTCTTATTATATAAGTAACAAGTAATCTTATCTACACAATTTATCTTCCATAAGTTCGACAAAATAAAAAAAAAGTATTCTATAAAATATTATATTAATAGTTTTATAAAATATTAAATATAAACTATACATTTTTTTAATTTAAAAGTGGATATAGGATCAGGACATCACGAAAATAAGAGAAAGGATTATAAGAGAATCTTCTTTTTTGTATAAAGAACTTGCTGATAGGAAAAATGCCCACGAGTGACTTGAGTGATTAGAAAAAATGGGATCGTTTAAAGTTATACTGCTCTTGCTTGTCCTATTTTCTTTTGCTTCTCATGCTTTTTCTCATCACAATCCAACTCCTTCCCTGGTTTTCAACACTCAATCTGGAAGAAAATTTCCAGAAACATTTTTTGGAATATTTTTCGAGGTGAGTATGTGCTTTTTGTGTATAAAGTTTTATGCAAATTCAGAATCATATAAATAACTTATATATCATTTGTTTCTTAGGAGATTAATCATGCTGGTACGGGAGGATTATGGTCTGAGCTTGTCAATAACAGAGTTATTTATTTAACTGAGACGCTTTCTCAAAGTTTTTTATTATTGGTTTCAGTATATTTTTTATATTATCCATTCATATATATAAATTGATTATACTTAGGGAAAGAAATATAAGGTCGCTTTATATGGGCAAGCACCAAAACCAATTGATTTGAAAATTGCATTTGTGGGAGCACATGGAAAAAAATTGGCTTCTACTAATATCAGGTTATTAATAATAAATTTTAAGTTTGAAATAATTATCTTCTTATATATTTAATACAATACATAATTAAATGCTTTTTTTTTTAATAGAAAGCATCTTCCAAAGTGGGAAAAGATAGAGCTGCTCCTTGAACCTAAGGCGTGACATTTTAAATCAAGCCTCAAAAACAACAACAAAACAAGGAACTTTTTAATTGGATCAAGTATCAGCTATGCCCCTGAACACCCACAAGGTTTAAATTATTCGATTTTAACAGTATAAAATGACACATTTTGTTGTGTTTTTGCATGACTTATCTTGTATTCTTTTGATGTAGGGACATGGTTTTGGAAAAGACCTTTTTCAAGTGATTGCAGATTTAAAACCAAGATTTCTTAGATTTCCTGGTATAAAAATATCTTTATATAAATAATTATTTTAAATAATATCTGTGGGTTGGATTTCTCTATAACTGTTTTCCTTCTCAAGTCATACATTAGGTGGTACTTAAGTTGAAGGAGATCATTTGAGAAATGCATTCAGGGGGAAAGATAGTGTTGGACCATGGGAAAAAAGACCTGGTCACTTTAATGATATATAGGATTATTAGACTGATGATGACCTTGAATATTTAGAATTTCTCCAAGTATGTGATTTCTTAAAATCTTTCTAAATCTGATTTCTCTTTTTTTTTTTTTTTTTATATTCACACACATATATTGCATTTTATTTTTAAACAGCTTGCAGAGGATCTTAATGCACTTCCAATATGGGTATTTAATAGTGATATTAGTCGTCATGAACAAGTGGATCCATCCTTCATAGTCCTTTTGTGCAAGTATGAATTATGACTTTCCAGATCTCTCTTTATAAAGTTCATTTTTATTCATTATTGAAAATAACATCATTTGGCATTTTATTTTGTAGGAAGCTTTAGATGGAATAGAATTTGCAAGAGGTCCTATCACATCAAAGTGGGGCAAATTAAGAGTTAAATTAGGACATCCCAAACCCTTTGATCTGCTATATGTTGCCATTGGAAATGAAGATTGTGACAATTCTAATCATCTTAAAAACTACCTTAAGTTCTATGATGCTATCAAACATTATTAATTTATTACCCAGATATCAAAATCATCACAAATTGTGATGCTGCTACTCAACATCCCTTGAAGATGCCTGCTGATTTTTATGACTACCATAAATATACTTCTTCCAAGAATATTTCCTCACTGCATAGAACTGGTTTGATCATCAAAATCGTACTCTTGCAAAAAGCCTTTGTTAGTGAGTATGCTGTTTGGAAACATGATGCTAGGAATATAATGGAACTCTTTAATCAGCCTTGGGTGAAGCTGGATTTCTAATTGGCTTAGAAAGGAACAGGTTTATTATTATTTTTTAAACTATATATAATAATATTTATTTCTTTAGGATGTGTTTGTTTCTTTTTACTCGATATTCCAACTTTTTATTAATTCTTCTGACGTTTTGATACAGTGACTTGGTGGAAATGGTTTCATACGCACCACTTTTTTATGATACAAATGAGAGAAGAAATGTTAAAAGGTAATATTTTCTTTTTCTTTTTTTACTTTTTATTATATATTATTTGTTTTTGTGTGTGTGGGAAAGACTGGGATGATGATTTTTATGAACTTTTTGCAGTTGGTTACCTGATGCGATATTGTTTGACTCTTATCGAAGATATGGTATTCCAAGTTATTGGTTGCAACACATGTTTACCACATCAAGTGGAGGGACATAGTGTTCGTTTGGAATAGCTTATTTTTAGGTAATAAGTGCTTATAAATCGTGATTCACGGCATACGAGGTAAGTATGTGAAAGGAGTTTTATCTCGGCTTGCGTAATAAGAACTTATTTACCCTCGAAACATGTTTACAAACACAACCTATATTTAGATTCAAAACTTGAAGCTCCATCTACACTTCTTGCTACTGCAATTAAGTGCCAAAATCAAGAGACTAAGAAGAGTTATTTAAGAATCAAGGTTATATATAAATGATAATATGTTTTTTAATTTAAGAAGAGTTATTTAAGAATCAAAATTATCCTTATATATATATATACACACACACACTTATATTATTTTCGTTTTTTTTGTGTGTGTAGATTGTACCAAAAACGAGCGCACTTGATAATCCCAGCAGCAAAATGCTAGTCACACTTCCAGCAAATTTCACCACAGCATTTGATTTCCCTACATCTTAGTCAAAAGTTTTCATTTATTATCTTAGATTTATGCTTTTTTTAATCGTTTTTTCTTCCATATTTGTTTCTGGAGAGGAGTAGGCATTCATAAATTATTATGATTTCTTACTGCCTTAGTAAGAAATTAAATTGAATTCCTCCTATATGTTTCTCAAGGACGATGTTCCTGCCTTCCTTCCCTTTCTATTACACTTTAATACGATGTTTATATTTGTCTTGTTAAATTTGGTTCTTAGTTCAACATTTATTTATTTATTTATTATCGAAACATTTATTTTGGTTCTTTCTAGTTTAAGATTGATTACATTGATTTTCTACTTAGTATCCCTAACTAACAAGCATAACAAGGTGTGGTATACTCTCTCCGATCCTAATTATAAGATAAAGTTAACTTTTTTGGAGAAATTAAGGAAGTCAGTTAAATTATTTTAGAGTATTTATATTTTTATTTTTTTCTCCAAACTAATTAATTTGACAAATAAACTAATATATAATCTAAGGATACTAAAAATATAAACACTCTAAAGTAATTTAAATGGCTTCCTTAATTTCTTCAAAAAAGTCAATTTTATCTTATAATTAGGACCGGAGGAAGTACTATATATGGTGTATTTAAACAAAAAGTATACTCCATTCTGCACTTTTAAAGTACTTCTAGCATGTTTCATTAAATACCATGAAACATGCTAGAGGCATTTTTAGCATGCAGTTTTTAGGCCTGTCCATAATTATTAATATGAATCACATAAACTTCAAAAGTGAGGAGATTATAGCACTATTATTTATAGATTCAAGATTCAAGGCAAAAGAACAGTATTATATATATATATATATAGATGGAAATAGATATCAATTGTAACTCTCATAGTTCATACTAGTACTCATAAATTGTAGATGATCACTGCAACCAGAGGAACAGACGAACAGCAACCTGTAAGGATCGAAACGGATGATCTGAGTCGCGTCCGAGGACACTGTCCTATAGAGTTATTCCGCAACCACCGGCAGAGAGGAAGCGGCACCCCCCAGGATTAAACAGACCCTTCTTGATTTTTCAAGGCCACAGAACTGGCGGAAGGTAATGGCAACGACAGGCAGAAAAACAGATGAGAGGAGATGAGAATGTCGTGTCTTCTGAGCACCCCGCCTGTGTCTCTTTTATAGGCGTTTTCATGAAGAGCCATCGGTCACGAAGGAACCCGGACGATACGTCCATTGAGACCGGAGAGGCACCACCGAACAGACAAGCCCAGAAATTGCGAACGAGAATGTCTCCTGTCGAAGCGTCGGACCGTCAGCAATTTCCAGTCACGGAGGGTCACGAATTTCAAACCCCAAAATATAGTGACTTTTCGGGAAGCCAAAATTAATATTATTTTTATTATCTAAAAATAATATTTTCGGTGAGCATAAAAATAATTCACAAAAAGTGCCAATACCACGTATTTATTCACGCGCAGGGGGGGAATCGCCGGATTTCAACTACGTTTGCCTTCCGGTGGCCCGTTGTTGTGTGCGCGTGAGCCCACCACTCCTCTAGGCCTCTTTACAAGCCCAAGTTAGTAAAGTAATATATATAGGCTTGTGACCTCTTACTCCCAAGCAATGTGGGACTAGCTTCTTTGACACACCCACTCAAACACTTATATTTTACAACAATCCCCCACATGTGTCAAAGAAACCCTCTGTATTACCCACAGGATATAACCATTGTATCTAATGGTCCGATGGACTATGAACTAGACCTAGATCAATAACACATGATACACAGAGATGTCAGTGGTCCTATGGACTATGAACTCACATTTCTTTGGTGTATATCAGAGGCATTAAAAATCAGATTATATCCTAACATTTCCGCTGTTAACGACGGTTTTGCGCGTTATGTCGGCCATGCGCGTGCCTGGTGCGTAATGAATGCTCTAGAGATTTTGCCATGATCTCATAGGAGCGGCCACACTCCACATTCATAGAGGTGATTTCATATAAGTGTACCTACACTATGCACACTGTCTTGTTGGACTATGAAATCATTAAGAGCTTTGCTCAACCTACAATAATGCAGTCTAGCACATTCAAAATGTCATAGGAAGGGACGTAAATATTTGTGCTAGTCAGAACTGACGAACGACTTGTTCTTACCCAGTGAACCTTCTTCATGGGATCACCAATCACAAAGGATGGGTTGCCATCGCTGTCAATTAGTAGTCGGCTTTAGTCCCATTCCTTTTGACGTTTCAACAACCATTTTCCTCCCAAGAGGTTTTGTTAACGGATCCGCCAAATTCATTTCTGACTTTACATAATCGATTGAGATAACACCATCCTTTAGCAGCTGCCTTATAATATTATGTCTCAATCGTATGTGTCTACTCTTACCATTGAAGGTTTTATTCTTAGCTGTGGCTATCGCTGCTTTATTGTCACAGTGTAACGACACTGATGGTGTTGGTTTGTCACCTAGTGGGATGTTCGCTAAGAAGTTTTTCAACCACTCAGCCTCAATACCAGCCAACTCCATAGCAACGAACTCAGAGTCCCTAGAGGACGGTGTTATTATGTTTTGCTTGGCTGACTTCCATGTGACAGCACCGCCACCAAGAATAAAGACATAGCCACTAGTGGATTTTGTCTCATCTGAATCTGAGATCCAGTTAGCATCACTGTACCCTTCTAATACAGCGGGAAATCCACTATATTGTATACCATAATTCATGGTACCTCTCAAATATCGTAATAATCTTATAAGAGCCTCCCAATGCTTACTGCCTGGGCAGTGAGTATACCTGCTCAATCTACACACAGCATATGCTATGTCTGGCCTAGTATAATTCATTAAATGCAACAAACTCCCAATAATTTGTGCATATTTAGATTGAGCTATTGGATCTCCATCATGTTTTTTCAAATGTATACTACCATCATAAGGAGTACTCAAAGGCTCTTCATCAAAATGTTCAAACCTTCTCAAAATCTTCTCAACATAATGTTCTTGAGAAAGTTGAATACCATGTTCATTCCTTATGATTTTTACACCCAAGATTACCTTTGCTTCTCCAAGATCTTTCATATCAAAGTTTGAAGCAAAGAAACTTTTTGTTTCAAGCACTACCTTTAAACTAGTACCAAAGATAAGCATATCATCCACATATAAGCAAATAATCACACAATCATTATTCAAAGCTTTTATATAAACACATCTTTCTACTTCAATAGTAGAGAAACCACTACTTGTTAAAACTTGATCTAATTTCTCATGCCACTGTTTGGGCGCTTGTTTTAAACCATATAATGACTTATTTAGCTTGCAAACTTTGTTTTCTTGCCCAGGAACAATGCATCCTTCAGGTTGAACCATATAAATTTCCTCTTCTAAATCACCATTTAAAAATGCTGTTTTGACATCCATTTGATGAATAACAAGATTATGAATTGATGCCAAGGCAATTAAAACTCTAACAGAGGAAATCCTTGTTACAGGCGAGAAAGTATCAAAATAATCAATATTTTCTTTCTGGGTAAAACCTTTGGCAACTAATCTAGCTTTGTATTTGTCTATAGATCCATCTGGAAAATATTTTTTCCTAAACACCCACTTACAACCAATAGGCTTTGCTCCTATATGTAAATCTACTAAAACCCAAGTTTTGTTTTGATTCAAAGAATCTATCTCAGTTTTAATAGCTTCCTTCCAAGAATTTGCATCCGAAGAAGAAACAGCTTCATAATAATTCCTAGGTTCATTTTCTACTAGATATGTATAAAAATCATCTCCAAAAGATGTTTCTTTTCTTTGTCTTTTACTTCTCCGTAAATTTTCAACCAAATCATCATTTGAAATTTGTTTAGACAAATTTTCGACTCTCCTAGGAATTTGCTCAATTTTTAAAGGAAAAATATTCTCAAAGAATTCTGCATCTTTTGTTTCAATAATTGTATTACGCTCTAAAATATCACTTTTCAAAACTAGAAAACGATAAGCAGCACTTTGTAAAGCATAACCAATAAACATGCAATCAACAGTTTTTGAACCAATCCTTTTCCGTTTGGGGTCGGGTAAAAGAACTTTTGCAAGACACCCCCACACTTTTAAATATTTCAAGTTAGGTATATACCCTTTCCATAACTCATAAGGTGTTTTCTTGGATTTCTTATGAGGTATTCTATTTTGTAGAAAACAGGCAGTTAATAAGGCTTCTCCCCATAAATTATCAGGTGCACCAGAACTTACAAGTAAGGCATTCATCATTTCTTTCAAAGTTCTATTTTTCCTTTCTGCTATCCCATTAGACTCAGGTGAATATGGAGGAGTTACTTCATGAATTATGCCTTCTTTTTCACAAAAGTCATTTAATGGTAAATATTCTCCTCCTCTATCAGATCTAATTCTTTTGATTTTTCTATCTAACTGATTTTCTACCTCTGCCTTGTACAAAATAAATTTTCCAAAAGCTTCATCCTTGTTCCTTAATAGGTATACTTTAGTATATCTAGAAAATTCATCAATAAACGTTATATAATATCTTTTTCCACCTCTAGTCTCAGTTTGTTTTAAATCTCCTAAATCAGTATGAATAAGTGATAATAATTCACTATCTCTTTGTATGGGGAAATGAGTTCTTTTAGACAATTTAGTTTCTGCACAAACTTCACATTTATTTACATTGTTTATATTAATTTCAGAGACTATCCCAAGATTTTGCAATCGCTTTATATAAGATCTATATATATGTCCTAATCTAGCATGCCACAAATCAAAGGAATCAATCAAGTAAGCAGAAGAAGATGCATTGTTATTATTTTCATCAACACTCAGTACAAAAAGACCCTGATTACAATAACCTTTTCCTATCAGAACATTGTTCTTTGTCATAATGATCTTATCAGACTCAAACGAAACCTTAACCCCAAATTTTCCTAATAGAGCCACAGATATTAAATTTGCTCTAAGTTCAGGCACATACAAAACATCATTCAGTGCTAATGTCTTCCCAGATGTGAGTTTCAGCACCACTTTTCCTTTTCCTTGAACTTTTGCAGTTCGTGAATCAGCCAAATAAATGTGGTCTTCTCCTTCTTCAAAGGAGGCAAACATGTCCTTATTTGCACAAATGTGCTTAGTGGCACCAGAGTCTACCACCCACTTCTTCACATCAGAGACCAATAAGGCTTGAGAGACTACCGCAACAATAATTTCATCATCACTATTTTCTTCTCCTTCAACCAAATTTACTTTTGGCTTTGGAGGATTTTCGTCTCTTTTACGATTTTCAACTTTTGCCTTTTTCCTACACTGAGCGGCAAAGTGACCTGGCTTTCCACAGAAATAACAATTTCCTTTCTTCTTGAAATTGGGATTATGGTTAGAATCATTAGGCTTGTAATTAGACTTCTTTTTGTGCTGATGTTTAGAGCCATACCTCTTGTCGTGCGGCTTTCCTTCCACTAAGTTAGCTTTTGCAGTCATTTGTCTTCCCTTTGTTGCTTGGATTGCTTTTCTGTTGGTATCTTCAATGATAATATGCGTAATCAGATCTGACAGGGACAACTGCTTCTGCTTGTGCTTTAATTGTTGCCTGTAATCATTCCACGTCTCTGGCAGCTTTTCAATTAAGACTCCCGCTACAAACTCATCTGGCAGATTGATCTTCTCAGCCCGGAGTTCTTCAAGCAATTTATGATACTCATTGATTTGTAGTTTGATGTCCTTATCCTCGACCATTTCCCATTTGTATAAATTCCCCACAACGAACTTTTGTTTCCCAGCGTCCTCAGCAGTGTATTTCAAGATAAGCGACTCCCAAATCTTTTGTGCCTCCTTGTAGACACAATAAACATCGAACAGATCATTAGAGAGAGTACTTATAAGGGTGTGCCTGCAAACCTTATTAGCATACGTCCAAGAATCCTTCACGGCTTGGTCAGAATCTGATGAAGGTTCTGGTTGATCGAGAACAGCAACCACCCCATGCATATCGAGAATAGAATAAACACGTTCTTGCCAGCGCCTAAAATTTTTTCCATCAAAAACGTCAATCTTGGAGGTGTCGGGAAAAGGCCTCAGGAGCGGCATGGCAAAAGGGACCGTTGTTGCAGTGGAATGAGGCTCGAGAACCGCTGCACCGTGATGAGTCTGAGCGTCAGGTACGTTGTTATCAGCGTTGTTCTCCATACTGGTTATAACTCTATAGATTGTAGACGATCACTGCAACCAGAGGAACAGACGAACAGCAACCTGTAAGGATCGAAACGGATGATCTGAGTCGCGTCCGAGGACACTGTCCTATAGAGTTATTCCGCAACCACCGGCAGAGAGGAAGCGGCACCCCCCAGGATTAAACAGACCCTTCTTGATTTTTCAAGGCCACAGAACTGGCGGAAGGTAATGGCAACGACAGGCAGAAAAACAGATGAGAGGAGATGAGAATGTCGTGTCTTCTGAGCACCCCGCCTGTGTCTCTTTTATAGGCGTTTTCATGAAGAGCCATCGGTCACGAAGGAACCCGGACGATACGTCCATTGAGACCGGAGAGGCACCACCGAACAGACAAGCCCAGAAATTGCGAACGAGAATGTCTCCTGACGAAGCGTCGGACCGTCAGCAATTTCCAGTCACGGAGGGTCACGAATTTCAAACCCCAAAATATAGTGACTTTTCGGGAAGCCAAAATTAATATTATTTTTATTATCTAAAAATAATATTTTCGGTGAGCATAAAAATAATTCACAAAAAGTGCCAATACCACGTATTTATTCACGCGCAGGGGGGGAATCGCCGGATTTCAACTACGTTTGCCTTCCGGTGGCCCGTTGTTGTGTGCGCGTGAGCCCACCACTCCTCTAGGCCTCTTTACAAGCCCAAGTTAGTAAAGTAATATATATATATAGGCTTGTGACCTCTTACTCCCAAGCAATGTGGGACTAGCTTCTTTAACACACCCACTCAAACACTTATATTTTACAACATAAATATCATGAGCCAGTTTTTGTAATTTAGCCCAAAAAAAAAAGAACAATTGTCATCGAATTCTGCAAATTTTTGTCTTAATCTTCCTTTGTATTTTTGTGGACATACCTTTTCCTTAATCAAACAAAAATGGGTCATGGTAATGGGCCAATGAAATCGGGGAGAGGGGCCTCTCCATTTTTCTTACCGTCCACTTCCCTCCATTTCTTTATTGTCACTGTTAGATTAACTCTGAACGGTTGAGATTCAATATCCTATAAAAAGTAAATATATATATATAATACTTTAATAAAAGTATAAATATAGGAACTAGTTATATCAAATTTTAATGATATAAATTTATTTATATACATTTTTTTATTTAATATTATAATAATAATTTTATAGGATATTGAATCTCAACCGTTCAGAGTTAATCTAACGGTGACAATAAAGAAGTGGAGGGAAGTGGACGGTAAGAGAAATGGAGAGGCCCCTCTCCCATGAAATCGACGCTAGTGGTTATGGGTGGTACAAGTGTTATGAAAGATAATAAAAATTACCAATGAGGTTTAGCACAGTTGGTTAAGGTCTTACCACCCCGATCACAAGGGAGTGTGTTCGAACCCTCTGACCGATGGGGAGACCTCGTTGGTAGGCGATCTCGTAAGTCCCTTGTAAGCGCTCAAAGAGCCCTGGGGCCGTGCCCTGGCCTTGGTAGGGGACTGGTGCCGAACCTACCTAAACTTTTTATGTAACAAAAAAAAAAAGATAATAAAAATTAATATAGTCATAATTTGCGTTGGATCATAAAAAATGCGTGTTTAAAAAAAGTTTGCCCCGAGTAAACATATTAAAAGTAATATGTAGATGAGTACATATATGAGGTACATATAGCTAGTAATATGTAGATGAGTGCATGAATATGGCACATAGCTATTTGTATATACCAAGCAACATTAATCCGTTATATATTACTGGATATATTTCTTCAAACAAAAAAAAAAAAAAGGTTGTATGTTCGTTGATTGGGAACAGTTTTTTGTGAAGTTATAATTCGTGCTATCGTACTCACACTCATCTAATGCCGGAAGCTCCTTCTAAGGTTCTGTTGGGACCCGTTTTGAGGTTAAAAAAGTCTATTTGATGGCTAAAAGCTCATTTAGTGTGTTTGGGATAGCGTTTGTGATGATTGGGCTTCTTCAGAAAATGGAGCTTTTATCATATGGAGATCAAAGCTGCTTTTACTCAAATGGAGATAAAAAAAGTCACTTCTGCCACCTCCAATCCAAACACAAATCACTTCTACAATTTGATTTTTTTTTTCTATATGACTTTTTCAAAAACCCATCTGTTAAAAAAGCTAATTTTCCACCGCTAATCCAAACATGCACTAATTGTTGAATCCAGGGAGCGTTGATGAGATTCTTTCTTCGCTTATTACATTGTAAATTCACAAGCTTTAACTTTCTTCTTGTAACAAAAAATTAATTTAATAATTGTATCTTTTTAAAAAAATATATAATGGTATATTTCTATTTTCATGCTTTTCATGAGTTTGCTCATTAAAATCCACCTCCACATAACCATGCATTATCAAAAAAGTAGTAGATGAATAATGTATTTCAAAATTATCCTTATACATATACTTATATTATGTTCATTTTTTGTGTAGGTTGTACCAAAAGAGAATCCACTTGATAATCCAAGCAGCGAAATGCTAGTCACACTTCCAACAAATTCCACAACATTTCCCTCTATCTTAGTCAAAAGTTTTCAGTTATTATTTTTATATTTTTAGGGTAGGATTATGATTTGATCTAAACTATATTAGAAGTTGAATTACATTATTTTTTTTATAACTCTGTAAATAATTTCAGGATTTTTCATTATACTCAATCATTTCTCTTTCTCCCCCATTTTCCCTTTATTTTTTTTTTAAGTAAAATGCTGAAATTCACTTCCTTTCCCTTTTTCCTTTCATCTTCATATCGCCATTGTTGAGGAGGAGTTCAAATTATTATAGCTCTAATTTATTTAATTATAATAAATAATAAATATAATTTATTTTTTTTATACAACTTGCTTACAAAGAAATTAACTAAGTAATAGGACTAGACTCTAAAATCTCAGAAAGATCCTCCGGCTTTAAATACTAAAGCCAACAACATTATGAAGAGCTCTTATGAGGGTAGTATTAGGATTTGAATTATTATTATTTTTCTTTCCGTATTAGTTTATGAGGAATAAGCATTCATAAATTATTATGATTTATGAATGTGCTTTAGAACTCAAGAACATAAGAGTTATGTTCAACATTTATTTGTAGATATATAAATCTCACGCGTACATACAACAATATACACGGCCGTGCAATTAGTAGAAGACGACTCTTGGGACAGACAAAAGTTTTGGTAGTTTAATAATGATCAGAAAACACATTGATGAGACTTAAGGATGTAATAATCATGTTAGATAAAGTGTTGAAGGAATTCATCCATAGTGGTGAAACAAAACCTGGCTCTATTTATTTATGACTCCTGTGTAATGCAGCTTAATGTAATTTTAATATTGTGCTGCTATATAGGTATATAGATACTTAATATTCGTTATCAGGGAGGGTAGGTTCATCAACACTGTGCCTTCTAGTGTCTGTTTGGTAGGAGGGAAATGGAGGGGAAGGATGGGGAGGGAAGATTTTATGAGTTGGATTTTGAAAAATTGGAGAGATATGGTTAAAAAATTTTAATAAAGACAAGATGCAAATAAAAGAGTAAGAAAAATTAATTAAAAACTTTTAACCCCACATTTCTAATTTTTTTAAAGGGTTAGGGAGCAAATTTATCAATGAAATTTTGTCCGAGGAGCATCTGTCATAAATATGTTTTAAAGGGGGCAAAAATACCCATAAACAATTAAAAAGAGTCATTCAGCACAAAAATCGTTAAATCTATACTAACGCTGTTAGGGGTTTTCTTCTCTTATAATTTAACGCCGTTAGTACGGATTTAACAGTTTTTGTGCTGGATGGCTCTTTTTAATTGTTTATTGGTATTTTTTCCCCTTCTAAAATATATTTGTGTCAAACGCTCCTTAAACAAAATTTCGTTGGTAATTTTACCCCTTAACCCTTTTTTAAATCTAATTCATAAAATTTTTTCCTCCCCTTCTTTTTCCTCTAAATCTCTCCTACCAAACAGCTCCTTAGGGTGTGTTTGATTTGAGGATAGAGGAGGGTGAGGGGAGAGGTGGTAAATTACAATTTTGGACGGGATAAATCCAAAATCTACCTTCTCATTCTTTTAAATTTTGAATTTTCACCCAAAATTTACCCTCTCATTCCTTTTAACCCCTTCTCCTCCCTTCCCCTTCCCTCACCTCAAACCAAACACACCTTTAAGGTTTTCTTTTCTTAAAATAATTTGAGGGCTGGGCTTGAAAATTAGGTCCCAAAATGAGCATAAGGGCTAAAGGGCTGGGCCCATTAGGATCTGTTTTTTTTTTTTTTTAAACACTAGTGAAAGAGTTGAGAGAGGCAAAGAACTTTATATTTGAATTGTCTAGATTATGATTTCATGGATTGAATTATAAATTTGAAGTTATTTTAAACTCAAGATCAGGGATTATCTGCCTGATTTAGATACAACCCCTCTTTAAGGTCATGCTACTCTTTATTGACACCTTTAATAATTACTCATTCATTCGGTCTTTAATATAAGACATATTTTTTTAATTTACCTTTCTTGATGCTCCTTCAATAAAAATCAAGGAAGAGGAGGAAAGAAGGAATTAAGAAAAGTGATTAAGGTATTTTAGAAAATATAAGTCATATTAACTAATTTAACTAACTTTCTTAATCTAATCAAATAAAGTAAATATGTTTTATATCAAAGATCAAAGAGTATCAAGGAAAATATTGTTAACAAGTTCTTCATTAGAAATTTTACTTGTGAGAAGGATGTGAATCAGAGTATCAGTACTCCCCATATGCACATGCCTTTATTAATTATTAGATCAATATTTAAATGGTTTATGTTTGATTTTTTTAATAAAATTATTATCAAAATTTTAAACAAGAGAAAGAAAAATGATTAATTAAATTCAAATAGCTAAATTTTGATATGAATAGTTTAATACTAAAATAAAAAAAATAAAGCAATATTTTGCATAAAACTAAATCTAACACATTCAAATGTTAATTTTATGGTTGAAAAAGAAAAGGGAAAATGGGGATGAGAAGGGAAAAGGAGAGCTTTCTCCCCCTACCCGTAAAACTTATGAAAGACTTTTCTCCCATTTTTCTTAATTATTAATATGGATGTCAAAAAAAAAGGATGTCATAAATTTTAAAAATGAGAAGATTGTTACAAGTTTTATATTATTATTTATAGATTACAGATGGATATTAACTGTAACTCTACTTCTTACCAGTATTCATAAACGTATGCCTTGATCTTCCTTGTTTTTGTAGATATACTTTTCTAACAAAAAAATTGGATGATGGTGATGCGCCAATGAAGTCCACGCTGACGATGATGGATAGCCATTTTGGCGTCTTGAACGAATCAGGGCCTCATAAATTAGAGTGCTTAAATCTGAGCCCTTAATCAGACTCAGACGCCAATCAATAGTCGCATGCCCCAAAATTCTGAAAATACTCAAAATAGTCTAAAAGCGACGCGAAGCGACGCTGCGCGTTATAAGTATTTTTACTGTCACCCAGCTATGCCATCCACGCGAGTTACTGGCTGCCGGCGGGGTTGCTCGACCGGAAAACAATCACGCTGAAGCAAAGATCTGTCAAACCCGTCTCGATTGATTCCTGTTCCGAAATTTTGAGCCTTCTGAAGTTGTTCCTGTTACGATTTGCGTTTCGATTTCTTGAGGAAGGGCTGAGGAGTGAGGCTCACTCTCTTCTTTCTTTTCCTCTGCTTCACTATCATTTTGATTCTATCGTTCACGCATTTTATATTTGGTTCCTGATTGTAATTTTCAGCTTTTCCCTCTACATTCATGGAGTCACCGGCGGTTGGTTTGCTACCGGCTAAACGACCTGCAGATGGTATTTCCTGACTCTTTTCTCTTTACCGCTCTCGCGTGAATCGCATTTGCCGGGACAATGTTGGTCGCTAGTTGCTGGGCATTCTTATATTGTGTTTTCAGCCGCATTTTACCCATATGTTTGCTGAGCATCGCTAACTCAAATGGTCGCTAGTTGCGATCATTTCACCTGTTTTATTGATGATGCTCTACGTTTTCTCTGTTTTCTTTCTAGTTTATCTCAGCGCATGGATTGATACAGTTGTGCGCTAAAAATATTTTGTATAGAAGAGAATCGAACTCACTGTGGACTTCATGCTAAAAAAAAACTCACTGGAATTTAAGCTAATAAAATATTATTTTGACTTCTTTCATAGTGTTTGAAGCTCCATGGAAACCACTGGGGGCGTAGTGAATATGTGTGTTTTGGGGGTATAGAAGCACTGAAGTGATACGAACATCAAACATTTTCCGGAAAAGTTTATCTCAGTGATGAGCTTTACAAAGTTGGAAGTTCTACATCAGTGTTTTTATCATTGTCTTCTCTATGTTTGGATTAGCTTTTTGTAATAGCTTTTACGACTTACGAGGTAAGTGTGTGAGAGAAGTTTTGTCTCGGTAACCTAGGTTTGGATGTTTGCCAAACACCCTTATGTTCCTTGAGGAATATTTGTTGTATCATTGAAGAAATATGTTCCTTGAGGAATATTTGTTGTATCATTGAAGAAATATGCCTTTAGGTCTCCTTTTTCACCATATTATAGTTTTTGGCTTATCTCCTATGGATGAATTAGTGTTACAGTTTGTAAATTGTAATGCATCAATGGATGTTGATACTGTTTAATGTTTGGTACTTCTCATTTTCTGAGAACAGGATTTAATTCAGAGAAACACAAAAGATTAAATGTTGTGGACTATAGCAATCCATATGCAGTTGCAGACTTGATTGATGGCCTGAACCACGGAAAATTTGGTAGTGTCACCAAGGATATAGAGTCCCTTATAGCTCAAAAGATGCAAACATTGAGCCCTATATTTGCAAAAGATCCTGCACTTCTACAGTTTGCGAAAGTGGGAATGAATCGCAATGAAGAAACTGCTAAGGTGAAAATTTTAAGTAGATTCACTGACTTACAGCCATGGACTGGGGCTAAGGCATAATACAGTTTTGCTTACACCTACTTCATACACTATACTAATAGTTAATGATTTCACATGTCAGAAAATCATAGATTTGGAGGATAATATCATGACAAAGATTGCTCCAAAAGCAGCCTCAACTGTTGTAATTATTGATTCAGATGAGGAAGATGATAGAGATAGGAAACCTTTCCTGCCATTTCAAGAAGTTATTCTACCAAAACCTGTTGTCCCGTTTGCTACAAAGGACATAGTTGTAAGTGTTTATCTGTTCTGTTAATCATGAAGTGGTGAAAGCATGAAATAATTTCATGTTTGTGTATTTGAGCATTGTATTTTGAAAGTTATTCTTGTCTGAATTTTCTTCTGAAATGACCCAGTTATGTAGATTGTCATCAATTGTCTTTCTAAACTTAACGTTCGAACATAAACACACTCACTATCAGATAAACACATACTTTGGATTACTGCATGTGGAAATAGTTTGCTTCCTGTTGTAGAAGTCTGACAATGTGGATGTTGTGTTTTTTCCCCCTTTTTATGACTAGTGTGGATGTTGTATTTGTTGCAACTTATCATGACATGCTATATCTTGTTTTTCTTTTTGTTGATTTGACTTCCTTTGATATTTTATTTGCAATTATTATTAGAAGTACCATGGTCCCAAAGCACATAATCGTCCTACTGAGCGTCATGCTGGAAGTCTAGATGTAAAATCTGAACCTTTTCTCGATGGCAAAGATAGCATTGTAGAAGATAAAGGTGCTTTTATTGGTGTTCAAGAGAAAGACAATCCAGAGGCTGATTCAAAGGATGATGGGCTCGAAGATATTTGGAGGGAGATGTCAATGGCAATAGAATGTTCCAAAGTATGATTATGTTATGTTGTTATTACTTTAAAAAAAAAAATGTGGTAGTGTTCAATTAGTTTATGTGCCACTTCATTTTAAGTATTTGCTCTTTTTCCTTGCATACTATCATTTTTTCTGCTTCTTAAATATTCTATTTTAAGGGTTGCTGAGATGTGTAATTTATATTTCTGGTGAAAATAAGAGGGAGGGAAGAGGGAGAATGGATAAATATAGGGAAAATAAATTGGCATGTAAGAAATTGTAATGTTTATTTTTGAGTGGGACTATCAACAATATGCTTAACTGACTTAATTTAGAACGATGTGAAGAATTCTGTGGTTTTGGACTTGAGATGACATACCCTATTTTACCAGCCACCTTTGTAGAGTACTTTCCATGTATGCGCTAGAGGCGTTGCACATAAATTCTTATGGAATATAAGTTTGAATGATGACATTTTTCCCTTTACCCTTTCTGATCTCTCATATGTTGCGCTTTCTATAGCTCTCTTTCTCTGATATATTCGTTTTATGTATTTCATGTAATGTAAAATTGCTTTACTGTTTAGATAGTATGTTCTTAATTTCTCTACCAAGGAGAATCACCTAGAAAAATACAATGTTAAGTTAGATTTCAGTACTTATATATGATTTTTATCTCAACTGTAGACCATGTGTATTGTACCTTACTGTACTTCTTTCTGGAAAATGAGGATAAGCTTTCACACCAGATCAAATTGTTAACTTTCTTAGTATTACTGACCAACTGCTTCCTTGAAAGTTCCACCAACACTTTTTTTTTTTTTTTTTTAATTCTATTTTCACCAGGATGTTGCTATGGATTCTCCACCTGATGAAGCCGAAAAGGGTGGGGGCGACTGTGATCACTCTTATGTTTTAAAAGATGATCTTGGCTATGTTTGTCGCGTTTGTGGGGTCATTGACAGAGGAATCGAAACCATATTTGAATTCCAGTACAAGGTTAGATACTTATATCTGCATTATATTTTAAGTTGGTAAAGCATTTCTGGGTATGCTTTTTTTTTTTTTAACAAGAAAATGGTGCTTTGAATTGAACAAAATAAATTTCCCGAATTTCCCCCAAAGGGAGAGGGAAAACCATAATTAGTTTTTCCATGCTCAAAATTCTATTTGTGTATACAGTTGGAAACATCTAAACTTTAAATTGAAGGCTTTACTTGTTGGAATAGTTTTTAGGACAGATTTATAACCAAAATAAGTAATTTTCATGATTAAATAGCTGGATCAAGATAAGATTGCCTTTTGTTGACTTTGGCGGGAGTTCAAAAACAGTCCCTGATTTATATTTGCTGGATTAAGATAAAAATTGCTTTTGTGCACCCTGGTGAGAGTTAAAAAATGTAGTCCCTGATTAATATTTTCATTTTGTTAAAGGTTAAAAAGAGTACAAGAACTTACGCGGCTGATTCATGGAATGCCAAAGAGAGAGCAGTGCTTGACGTATCAGGACTTAAATTTGGTGAAGATGGTCTGGTGATAACTGAAATCTCTGCTCACCCTAGGCATATGAAGCAAATGAAAGCTCATCAAGTTGAAGGATTTAATTTTCTTGTCCGGAACCTTGCTGGTGACAATCCTGGTGGCTGCATCTTGGCCCATGCTCCTGGTTCTGGGAAAACATTCATGATAATTAGTTTCATGCAAAGTTTTCTGGGCAAGTATCCTAATGCTCGACCCCTTGTGGTTCTTCCCAAGGGAATATTGGCCACTTGGAAAAAGGAGTTTCAGATATGGCAAGTGGAGGACATTCCACTCCTTGATTTTTACTCTGCTAAGGCTGACAGTCGATTGCAGCAGCTTGAAGTTTTAAAACAGTGGGGAGAGCAGAAGAGTATCCTTTTCCTAGGATACAAACAGTTCTCTTCAATTGTCTGTGATACTGATACTGGCCACGCATCAACATCTTGCCAAAGGATATTACTTGAGGCTCCTTCTATTCTAATCTTAGATGAGGGACACACACCAAGGAATGACAATACTGACATAGTTCAGTCCCTTAACAAAGTGCAAACTCCTCGAAAAGTTGTGCTGTCTGGGACGTTATATCAAAATCATGTCAAAGAGGTGTTTAACATTTTAAACATTGTGCGTCCAAATTTTCTCCGTTCACAGACATCTCGACCTATTGTCAGGCGCATTAAGAGTAGAGTACATGTACCAGGTGTGAAGGATTTCTGTGACTTGGTCGAGAATACTTTGCAGGACCCTGATTTCAAAAGGAAAGTGGCTGTCATTCAAGATTTGCGTGAGATGACAAGCCAAGTACTTCATTACTACAAAGGAGATTTCCTTGATGAACTTCCTGGCCTTGTGGATTTTGCAGTTGTACTCAATCTTTCTCCCCGACAGAAGCAAGAAGTCCATAAATTAAAGCACTTAGCCAGAAAGTTTAAGATAAGTTCTGTAGGAAGTGCTGTTTATCTTCACCCTAGATTAAAGCCCTTGGCAGAAAATTGTGCTGAGAATTCTGCTATATCTGATCACGTGATGGATGAGAAAATAGAGGGTCTAGATATGGATGATGGGGTAAAATCGAAGTTCTTTCTTAAAATTCTGAGCCTATGTGAATCAAGTGGGGAGAAGCTTCTAGTTTTCAGTCAATATCTCTTGCCTTTGAAGTATTTGGAGAGATTGACCGTGAAAAGGAAGGGATGGAGTCCAGGGAAAGAGATATTTGTTATATCAGGCGAATCAAGCTCTGAACAAAGAGAATGGGCCATGGAGCAGTTCAACAATTCGGCAAATGCAAAAATATTCTTTGGCTCAATCAAGGCATGTGGAGAAGGCATATCTCTGGTCGGTGCATCACGCATAATTATTCTGGATGTTCATCTAAATCCATCAGTTACACGCCAAGCAATTGGCCGTGCGTTCCGACCAGGTCAGACCAAGAAAGTCTATGCATATCGGTTGATCGCTGCTGACTCTCCTGAACAGGAAGACCATGATACTTGTTTCAAGAAGGAATTAATATCAAAAATGTGGTTTGAATGGAATGAGTATTGTGGCTTTCGTAATTTTGAAGTGGAGACGGTTGATGTGCAAGAATGTGGTGATGTCTTTCTGCAGAGTCCATTGATAAGGGGTGATATAAAAGTTCTGCACAGAAGGTCAGTGGGAACCTCTAGTCTTTTAATGAAGTACAGAACAATCATGTAGTTCTCTCTTAACACTAACAATAATCTGTGTATATTTCATGTAGGCCTGGGCACTCTGGTGAGCTCGATGGACGGGGTTAACTCAAGTTATTCTGCGATTACATTAGTTTAATGTACAGTCAAATGTGATGTAGTAACTGTTTTGGCCAACAAAAGTGACGTAGGAGAAAATGGAATTAAGTTTCCGTAAACATGATCCTAATAGCTTTGTAAATGCTCATTAGTCAGATCATTAGGCATTGCCTTCCTTCGATGTCCTCGGTTTTTATTCAAACAAAGATCCGTCTTGTATTGGGTTTGCTTGCGGTTATTCACATCATTACTTTAAGGCTTGAAAGCCGAAGTAGTTTGTTTGGCTATGTTCCGAGACAGCCTCTTCGTCCATTCTTCGATTTGGTGAAGATGTTGTGACAAAGGGATGGTTTTCATAGGACAACAGAATCTTCTCAAGATAACCAGCAATTGATGTCCCTACTGTCATATTTCCTATTTTTATTAATCTTACCATCAAAATTTGGTTCATTGTTCATGTTAATGAGGCTTGTTAAAATTTTATGCGCACCCAATCATTTTATTGGCACAATATAAAATGATCATAGGGTCATGTATTAATGATGGGACAGACAAAAGTTTTGATAGTTTAATGATGGGACAAACAAATTGACGAGAAGATGATGTATTAATAACGTCAGACAAAGTGTTGAAGGAATTCATCCCCAGTAGTGAAGTTAACGTCAGGATAGAGCTCAGAAGCCTCCACTCCAAAACTAGCCTCTATCTCAGACTAGTCTGATCTCCCTTCCCAAAAACAGCGTGTCCTATTGACAGTAACCCTACCTCCGGATATGACGATTCTGCAACCTTAAAAACTTAGCTACTAATAGTATATAGGGGCAATTACAATGAAATCCCATATAAGAGAAAAAATGAAGAAATAGTCCCAGAAGTTGTTAGTGTAAACTCCTCAACTTGTTAATGGATGCTCCTTGACTTGTCATTAACAACTTCAGGGACCATTTTTTCATTTTTTCTCTTGTGTGGGACTTCATTGTAATTGTCCCTAGTATATAACATGTATCATTAAATTCTATATCAATTCATAAGTTAGATAAATTAATTTAGTATAAAAAAGATAAATATAAATATTTTAAAGTAATTTATTTAGCTTACTTAATCTCTCCAAAAAAATCAACTGAATCTTGTACTTCCTCCGGTCCTAAATATAAGACAAAGTTAATTTTTTTGGAGAAATTAAGGAAGCTAATTAAATTAGCTTAGAATATTTATATTTATATTTTTTTTCAAACTAATAGTGACTAATAAAATGATATATAATCTCAGGATACACAACATATTATATGATTAAGTAACTTATTTGACTTCCTTAATCTCTCCAAAGAAAGTAAACTTTGTCTTATATTTAGGACCGGAGGGAGTATAAGACATACTTGAGGAGTTGGTATTAGTTTTAAATATAAGATATATTTTTTATATTTGTCAATTTTTTCCTAATTTACACCTATTGATGCTCTATCAATAATAGTAAAAAAGAAGAGTGAACGAGGGAATTAAGAAAGATGACAATGGTGTTTTATAAATTACATATTATATTAACTATCTTTCTTAATCTAATTAAATCAGGTAAACATGTCTTAAGTTAAAAACCGAAGAAGCATTATGGAACGGAGGTAGCATATAATGGATCCATTATACTCCCTCGATCCAGTCCTTAATATAAGATATAGTTACCTAAATTGATTAAATTAATGAGGTTAGTTAATATGACATGTATTTTCTAAAACTCCCTAATCATCTTCTTCAATTCCTTCATTCCCTCTTCTCTTTAATTATTGTTGGAGTGCATCAATAGTAGTAAATTAGAAAAATGTTGACAAATATGAAAACTTTATCTTATATTTAGGATTAAGATTAACTCTCTAAACATATCTTATATTAAGGACTAGAAGAGTATTAATTAGCTGACTTTTCTCAATATATACCTTGGATCTGCTTCAAGAGTTGGTCCTCATGAACGTAAACTCTTTCAAGAGACTTGCCAATCTTGTTCTCCCAGAGAGATACAAGCTCATTAAATGAGTAAATATTAGCCTCTGGTTTCACATACACAGTTTTGCTCAACGCACCTGGATCATCCACTGCTTTTGTTGTATACTTCGCAATATCTTCCTCTTTGTTGAAAACAGCTGTGTTCTCACGTAATTAAGAAGTTGATGAGTAAAATATACAGATCCGAACAATTTTGAATCATGCATTTAGCTATAAAAAGTCTATATATTTAAGTCGATATATTTTCTTTAGAATTTCATGTTAATAAGCTTAAAATATTCAATTTCTTATCGGTTTAGTCTCGGGTTAGCTCCAGTTTGACTTCGATCTGACCCACTAATCTTTAACTCAGTACCCCTACCGGTCCTGTGACCGGTCCGAATATCAGAACCTTGATAATTTGTGAGGGTGTCAGGAAATATTAGCAGCTTGTGAAGCTAGTGCCTGTATGTCTCAGTTGATATTCACACACTTGTGTGTGTATAAACTTGGAATATTATTCATAAAGTTGTTATAAATCCTTTCATGCATTATAAAGATGAAAAATAATTGTTGGACGAAGGTGAGTCACTACTCACTCGCAAGCGTAACAACCGTTTTTTTTTTTTTTTGCCAACAAGCGTGACAACCGTTATGATTTAGTAAAAATGGGTTATTTAATTACTTGATAAGGCTGTGAGTTATTGTTTTGCGAAAGCCTGCCATGGCTTTTACATTTTTCTTAATTAAGATTTCCAATAATTGGAAAACAACTCTGTTATGCATGTCGTCATATTCATATGATTAATGTTTAGCTTCTTTTTCTTTTTCTCTTTTAAATATTGTCTATCTTCAATAATTGCAATTTAAGAGAACAATAAAGAAGAAATTAAAGCACAAACAACAAACACCGTGTTGATAAAGAAAAGGAAAAGAAGACAGACTATTTCTTTGTTGGTCATGGTTTAAGCTTAAGATTTCCCGTCTTGATCACAGGAACAGTGTTGGGAAGACCTTGTGTCACTCTCAGCATGGCGAACTTTTATTGGATAGATGCTTGAATCTGAATAATAAATTCTTTATTAGAGCCCAAACTTCTTTATAATATACTTCCTCTTGTCCTTAATATAAGACATATTTATTTAATTAAATTAAATTTAAAAAATTGATTAAATTAATAAATATGATATGTATTTTAAAAAACATCCTGATAATAAGCTTCCTAACTTAGTCATCCCATAGGAAAGGGAGAACCTACCACATTGCCCTCCTTGAGGTAAGGCTAGAACGCCTAACCTTCCATTTAAGAGAGGTCTGGTTTGTCAATTGAGCCAAGATATTTAATTTAACAAATAGACTATATATCTAATATCATAAATTAAGGAGACGAAAATGTGATTTGATTTGTTTACAGTATCTGAATGAGGGATTGATCAGCCTTAAATAATAGTATTTTTTTTAATATTATCACCAATATCCGATTCGGAGTTCGTAACTGCTCTTCTCAACATAAATGTCTCCTATGGGACTCAAAGTTGAGATCTAAAGAGATATGGCGGGGTCTTATACCGTTAGACCAACTGTATGTTGATATAATGAGTTTTTGTTTTTTAACACATCAAATGGTATTGACAATGTGAGTGATACTGTTCAAAGATTACTCATAAATTAAAGGGTAAATGAGAAACTAAAAAAGAGGAACGAAATTGTAAGTAAGCCCCATCTTGCAAGGGCAAATGGATCTGGTAGGGCGTATCATGCAGAGAGGATTGCAACTAAGGCTAAGGCAATAATTCTTATATTTTTTCTATTTAGAGGGTCAAGTATTTGTAACTTAATGTGTTATATGTAGAATCAAAACTTAAGGGTGTGCAATTTTTTCCCACTCTGAAAATTTCGGGACAGGAAAAGTATAGGATTGGGGAAATTTTTTTCGAGATCGGGATCGGGAATGGGACTTCCTGATCCCGAATATATATATATATATATTATGTATAATTTTTTAAAATATTTAAGAAAATAAAACCAAATACAAAATAAAATGTGAAAATCCCTAACACCCTCAAGGTAATATCTATTCTTTTAGTTAATTTCATTTATTATTTATTAAATAATTCTAATTTTTTGTTCTTGTCTTTGTGTTTTTTGTAGCTAAATCGACAACTTTAAGCATGTATTGAACTAATGATATATTTGTATTGGACTAATTTGGTATAATATGATATTAGACAAATTATATATTTATACTAGACTAAAATAAATAAAACAAAAAAATTAATTTTTTTAAAAAAAGAAAAGAAATCTAGAATCGGGATTGAAAATCATTCCCGAACTCTTCTCGGGATCGGGATCGGAAATGACATTTTCCAATCTCATCCCGATCTCGAACACCCCTAATCAAACCTCCCCTAATCAAACCTATACCACAACCTTTCTTTTAGAATATTTTTCATGTAATTAAGCTACAAGAACATCTATAGACAATAGCCACATTGAAGAGTGAAAATCCTTACGTTTAAAAGAATAGTGAACGTAAGCCAGTCGTGCTTGTACGATATCAATCAAACTAAAAGCTTTTGCCTACTGCTTGGTTCACCAAATGGTTAATGAAAGGGAGGTTAGGTGAGAGTAAGAATTTTTGGTGGGACTAAACTTGTCAATTAATTTCTGACCTTCTAGAAAGAGAGGGAAAACCATTCTATAGACTACTTCCATTTCGAGTGTTCACATCAGTAAGATAAAACATATGAATTGTAATTTTAATAAGAAATAAGTTAGAAGCCATATAAAGGTTAAAAAGGGAGACCAAATCATTTTATAAGAGATAAAGTTTATATATTTGAGATCAATTATATGTAAAGATGATAAAATTTATGGAGATGTTAATCATAAAATTTAAGTTAGGTGGTTTAAATGGGAAAAGAAAAACTATTAAAATTATTTGTAATTGGAAAGTACTCTTCTAGTCTTATTTATAGGGTAGAGAGAAAAACTTTCTTTTGCTTCTATATAAGGCACTTCATTAAATTTTTTAGATGGATGTACAATTTAACCATTAACATATTATTGCGTTGACTTTATTCTCTTGTGTTATTATGCATATCAAGTAAAAGTAGAGTTAATAAAGTTTAAAGTTTTATTTGGTCTGTATGAAAAATATTAGAAGTGTTTTATAAATAGGACCAGAGGAATACCTAATAAGGTAAAACAAAAAGTTTATTGCATCAATAATACTCCCTCTACCCTAGGTATGAGAGCTTTTTTTTTAATAGGTTTGTCTTTAAATGTAAAATCCCTTTTAAATTTATTTCAATAATAATTGTATTTTTTTCCATTTTGCTTTCAATTAATTATTATACAACATATATTCTCTTTTATCTTTTTTTTTTCATTATTGCTCTCTCTCTCTCACCCATTCATAAATAGAGATATTTTAAAAAAAAAAAATAAATTTCCTATATAATTATTACATTTACTTACTTTTAACTTTCTTTTAGAATTTCATAGTTGGGTTAAAAGATTGTTATATATATAAAGACGAGAGAGCGTATCTAGTAAATGATGAACGGAAACATGTGTCCAAAGTGGAAATAGTTGAAATAAGGATGCTGAGAGTGTTGCAAGGAAAAAATTGATTTATATCAGCTTGCTTAAACTCGTCGGTGCTTAGTTTGCTAATTTTAAAATTCTTGATGAAATCCGATGTGGAATTCTATCCACGTATATTAAAGGTGAATATGCAGATTTATCAATAAAATTTTAAATAATGAGTATTAGGTAAAATTATATTTTAAAAAGGATAAAAATATATATAAGGAATTAAAAATAGAGTATCAATCACAAAACTGTTACATTTGACCTAACAACGTTAATTATTAGAAAAAAAAAACCCCTAACGACGTTAGTTCAAATTTAATGGTTTCATTGTGGATGGTCCATTTTAAATTCTTTACGTGTATTTTTGCCCCTTTAAAATATATAACTTTGGTCCTATTTATAAGTCTTTTTTTATCAAAAAATTCGGTCCTATTTATAAGTCCAGTTCTATGATAGTAAATATATTTTTTACTTTTTTACCCCTATTAATTGCAACAAGCAAAAAAAATTTATTCATGTTGACTTTTAAAATCAATCATAAATAAGAATAAAATTGAAAATTTAATCTATAATTAATGAGTTAACTAATTATCATTGATATATGAAAATTGATTAAAAAAGACTTAAGAGTCAAAATGGTAACTATACCTAACATCCCTTACTTAAAAGTTCATTAATAAATACGCGCCTTTACTTCATTGGTGATTGAGCTCGCAACGAACGACCACACCATGTAAAGAACTAAAGATACGTTGAATTTGAATGCTTGAAAGGCCTCACGAATCCCAGTCATCAAATTGATCACGAAAACGAAATCGTGGAAATTTTTTTCTTTACGCTTTTGGTTCAGAATGGCCCAAAAAAGCACCAGGGGCTAAATAAGGATCGATGGCCGGTTGGCCGCCTTTACCAACTTTGTAAATCGTGCTCGACGATCAGAGCCACTGGCTTGGGAGGCAAAGAAAAGGCTAAATCGATCGTTGTGTGGGGTGAAGCATTCAAGATAATGGAGCCGGTGATGGAGGACGTGGAAGAGTACAGTTACAGAGAGGTGATACTTCCGTCGCTGATTCCGAAGGTGCCTCCGCCGGAACTTGATCGGGAAACAGGAGAACGAAGAAGGGGAAGAGACATAGTGATCGCCATAGATCACGGTCCTAACAGCAAACACGCTTTTGATTGGGCTCTCATCCACCTCGTTCGCCTCGCCGACACGATCCATCTCACTCACGCCGTCTCCGGTTAAGTCCTTCACCAATTCTCCCCCCAATCTCTTCATCTTTCAATTTTCTCATTTTCGCTCGCTAACAAAACCTAACAGCTAAATTGAAATTTCACCTGCACAATATATGATATTACCCTAATTTCTCTCTCTTTCTCTCTCTAACCCATTTTCTTTTTCAGACGTCAGTAACCAGGTTGTTTACGACACCACCCAGAGCCTCATGGAGAAATTAGCGGTTGAGGCTTATGAAGTCGCAATGGTTAGTGTTTTTTTTTTTTTTTTTTGGCTCCACACTGATTATAACTTGATAGAGTTTTGAGTGGTCCTTGAGATGTCTGGTTTGTAATTAAGGGGGGGGGGGAAATTAGCTGAGAGATGAATTATTTGGCGGTCCATAGTGTAAAAATTACTTGTGTTGATCACGGCAAAATGTTGGGAAGAAGTGAATTCTATTTTCAACATGGTGAACCAGTACTAGTATAACTACAATTGTATGGATTCAAACTGAGACTTTTTATATATTGGCTAGATGCCTGAGATACGTACTCAGATTTGGCAATTCGATTTTCAGCTTCTTTTCAACAGTCGGAGTAGTTTGTAACAGAGTTTCTTGTCATGATGGTTCACAAATCTTATGCTGCTTTTGATGATCCTGTTCAAGTTTTGTCTGTGAGTCTGGTGCTTGTTTTGATGATGATATGGTAGTACTGATATTGGTGTTGGAAGCAGGTGAAGTCAGTGGCTCGGATTGTACAAGGTGATCCTGGAAAAGCAATCTGCAAGGAAGCAGAGAGAATCAAGCCTGCGGCTGTGGTTCTGGGAACCAGAGGCAGAAGTTTAATTCAAAGGTCTCATTTAACTTTTCTGAAAAAATATGCCTCACATTATTGATGCAATATGCCTCGAATAATAGTTCTAAGCCTGTGAACTTGTCATGAACCTCTGAGAATTGAGTACAACCTTCTAGCATATATGTCTTAAATCTGGATGGAATATTTTGGATGATGCTTGGACAAGTCACAAGCCTCATATGCGTGGGTGTGTTGTTATTGTTATTTTGAATTTGAATTTGAATTTGTGGAGTTCTTATGTATGTATATTTGTTCAGTGTGTTGCAGGGAAGTGTTGGTGAATACTGCTTTCACCACTGTAAAGTAGCCCCTATCGTGGTAGTTCCTGCGAAAGGTTGCCATCCTTACTCTTCATTGGAATTCTAATGAGATTTGAACGAATTTAATTTAGTTTCGTAACTTGCAGACGCTGGAGACGAGTCAATCATCTAATGCCTACTACATGAGTCCTTTGATAATGTTATGTATTTCTCAAGCTTGTGCTTTGTATTTATTGTTTGATTTAACTGGATTGGATTGTATGTGTGGCATTATAGACTGGTGTCACCAAAATGCTAAAGGATCAAGTGAAGGTGGGAGTGTGTTTGTATTTATAGTGAACAAAATTGCTTCAGCTGTAATTTTCAGATCACCAGGAATGAATTTGAAGAGTCCTTGGAATTCGGCCTCTTGTGAACCAGATTTAATTAAGGGAACATGACAATCAAGCCTCAAAACATCAAATTAATGAAACTTACAACAACAACATCAACAAAATCTTTATCCTACTAGGTGGGGTCGGCTACATGGATCGCACGACGTCATTGTGTTCTGTCGAAAATCATATCTTTAGGTATATTATTAATTAACATGTCTCTCTCTATGACCTCATTGAACGTTCGCTGGGGTCGGCTACATGGATCGCACGACGTCATTGTGTTCTGTCGAAAATCATATCTTTAGGTATATTATTAATTAACATGTCTCTCTCTATGACTTCATTGAACGTTCGCTTCGGCCTTCTGCGACCTTATTTTACAGGACTCCTTATTGCTTGATCAACCCTTCTCACTGGTGCATTAAATGACCTTCGTTGAATATGTCCAAACCACCTCAAACGACTTTCTACCATTTTTCCTTCAATAGAGGCCACTCCAACTTGTTCATGTATATGATTATTACGAATCTTATATTTTTTTGTATGACCACACATCCATTTTAACATCTTCATCTCAACCACCCCCATTTTATGTTAATGTTGTCCCTTTAAATCCCATCACTCACTTCCATATATCATTATTGGTCTTATAATACTACGGTAGAAATTCCTTTTTACCTTATTAGGTACTGTCCGATCACAAATAACTCCAGTGACTTTTCTCCATTTATACCATCCAATTTGAATTCTATGATTGACATCTCTATCAATTTTATCATCTTGTTGTATAATTGATCTCAAATATCTAAATTTTGTTACTTGCAGAATGACTTGCCCCCCAATTTAACTTCCAATTCACTTCGACCTTGTCTCTTATCATACTTGCAATGTATATATTCAATTTTGCTCCTACTTAGACGAAAACCCTTCACTTCCAAAGTTTGTCTCTATATCTCAAGTTTAGAATTAATTTCCTCCCTGAATTCAACCAACGGGACTATATCATCCGTAAAAGGCATGCATTTAGGGATATCCTCTTTTATAGGCTCAGTTAGAACATCTACCACTAGGTTAAACAAATATAGGTCAATCCTTATAGGAAAGTCCTTTGTTACACTGTAAAGCATTCTAACATTGGTTGTAACTCTCTCATACATGTCCTGAATGGCTTTAATATATGCAAATCGCACCCCCTTCTTTTCCAAGGCTTTCCAAAGTACCTCTCTTGGCACACAATCATATGTTTTTTCCAAATCAATGAAAACCATATGCAAATCTCTTCCTTTGCTCCTATATTTTTCCATTAGCCCCCTTAATAAATAAGTCGCTTATGTTGTAGACCTTCCTGGCATGAATCCAAATTAGTTTTCAACAATATCAGTCTCCAACCTCAACTTATGTTTAATCATCTTTTCCCACAATTTCATTGTATGACTCATAAATTTGATTCCTCTATAGTTTAGGTCCTGGAAAATTAAAAATGGAAGCAACATAATTCTTAGAACCAAGAGTTCCCCTAATGGCCTAGGCCATACATCTATATCATTTTTACATAGTAGGGAAAACTTTAGAAAAACACCTTCAAAATATCTAAATCCCAAATTAGTTTTGTTTCCTATAATGGATTTGGTATTAACTACACATGATTAGTAATTCACAACTCATTTTAGTAAGAAAACACTTATTTGAGATTTTCAAATTTTGAAGGTATTTTTCTATAAGTTTTCTTTTTAATAAAAGAGAAGAATTATTGGACTTAAAAGTCGTATACATAATGAATTGTTATGGTTTGTTTTTAGAGAAAATAACTCTGAGATCCAAAAGAAATATAATTAACCAAATGTTTCACAGCAAATGATCAGTATTCAATAATAAGTTTTAGTATAGGAAATGATAATATGTTCATGCATGCTCGCTTATTATTGAGATTTTTTTGTGATTAAGACTTTATAACAATTCTCCCTTATTTTTACCGGAAGCCAACGGTGGCAAGTTTTGAGGAAGGAAGCAAAGGAATCTCTCTTTGTTTATAACAAGGGCTCACCATGTGAGTGTGAATGAGAAGGAAGGTAAAATCCAAAAGCAAGTCTCACAATCTAAGAGGAACAAAGGGAATCATGAGGATCTTTGGATCAGAAGAGGTCCCCCACAGCCAATAGAAGGCAAGGCTCTTATTTAATGATGCCAACAAATCCAAGCTGACAAGAAAATGAAGCAACAAGATATAGACAGAGCAAAGCTGCAATTAGCAACCTTAAATGGTCCCCCAATTCAACCCCTTGATAAGCCCCTTTCATTCTTATTAAGACGCCATTTTACTCTCTCTCTCTCTCTCTCTCTCTCTTCATCATTTGGATATATCTTCTTCTATCAGAAACACAAGAGTAACACATCACGGCAACTGTGGCCGCTTCCATGTTTCTAGTAATTAAATCACTCGTTTGTTGGGTTCGATGAGTTTTTATGATTCTGATTCTTTGCATTATGAGATGTTTTCATTCTCTTGAAAGAAACCTAAAATTATTGAACACATTTAGATCATTCATGAAATATGCCTTCTTGGTTCCTATGACTCCACCCTAGCACTTACTCAAGCCAACGACATGGAACTATATTCCCTTAAATTTCCATGCAAATTGACCTTTGTCTCTTTTTCTAACATCCCCACTTTTATCCATAGCCATGAAAATAGCAATGTCATTTTTTTAAAAAAAAAAGGGAAAACCATTGAAAAGACTTTGTTTGAAAATTTTATTTATTAGAAACACCTAATATATTTTTATAGACAAAAAATAGGGAAAATCCCAGAAAAAGACCCCCAAAATTTCAGAAATATCAAATCAGTTATTTCCCACAAAAATGAGTTATGAATTTTTTTATCAAGTATAGTAAATCATTTATCAATGGTAAGAAACAAACCTGATTTAGGATTTTGAAATTTTAGAGGTATTTTTTAAGGATTTCCTCTGGAAAATACTAGCACTTGAATTCATTTTTTCTTTCCTTCTTTTTTGATAACCCTTTGGGTCATCTGTTGTCCGACACTTTTTTGAATCTTATTATCAGATATTCAAGCAACTAATTAATCTGGATCGAAACTCTACGATCAGGATTCCTCTTGCCCAAGGATCTTTTTAAATAAAGCAGTTGAGATTCAAACTCAGTTCGCCCATTTTATAGCTTAACTAATCCACCACTAGGACAAGCACCGTTGGAATTCAAATTCATGTCTGTTTTATCAATTAAATTTTTAAATAGGAATTTTTCACTGATTGTTTAAAAAACACATTGAACAAAATGATTCATATAATTCATTTTAGACTCGCTTGAAGAACAGAAAAGGGAAGCTAATAAATAGAACACATGGAAATTCCTACCGATCTCCCTCCTCTTGGCCTCGCAATAAAAGCTATGAATCCATCATTCTGTACCATTGTTATCACAGTCTCTTTCAAATGCCTATCATGCTGTCCCCATTACCTTCCCTTTCAACCCCTTGTCCCTCTGTCTCTTTCATCCTTTTGGTCCCTTCCTTTTCTTTTACAGTTTCACCGTCCCATATTACCACAAGAATCATTACACTTGCAAATATTCAATTGAAAAATGACCAAATTTTTAGTTACAAATCCTTCAGATTTCACTTGTTTTTTTCAAGGCCCTAAAGCATCATTTTCCATTTCATGTCTTCCTCCATCATAATCGATCATTGGATACCTCTTCATGCAATCACAGGCGGCACTTTCATTTAACAATCAAACTTTATTAAATCCTCCAAAAAGGTCTGATTCTTCTCTCTTCTCTGTTTGAAAACAATTTATCTTAAGAAATAGTTACATCTCATTCAGTATTCCTGTTATGCTGTCCTCAAAAATCACAAAATTGTGAGGTGTGTATGATCCGGAACGAGTTTTAGTGCTTAGCAGAATGGTGCTCATCACTATTATGCACCGACCAGATCTATGTAAATCAAAATGACAAGGAAAATTCTCTACCCTCATTAATTGTCATCCCTAAATTTTGTGTGAGAAAGAAAAGCTTACACCTTTTTTGATTGGCTATTTTGTAATTAGACTGCTGAAGTTAAAAGATATTATTGTGATCTTATTTATACAACGGAGTGAGTATACAAACAATTATAATATATGGTTATGTACTTGTAAAAAAACAAAAAGAATCATGACAATAAGCATACATTAGAACTGAGACAATTCATCCCACAAATTGCAATTATAGCTTAATAGTCTACACTCTACATCTCCATCTCCATCGCCATCTCCATCTTTGGATGTTGGCTAGCTTCAACTACACCTGCAAACATTCAGAAAGAACAGAAAGTGAGTAACTTTTCGATAATTAATTGCAGAAAGGGAAAGAAGAAGAAGATGATGATGATGAACAAACAATGTGGAAAAAAAAAAAGAAAGAAAGAAAACAGGTGCAGGAAAAGCGACTGGGGCCTCTCATGTCTCTATCAGTACTTGTTCAAAAATCCACTCAGTTTTGTTTCTCTCTTTCACTTTTAAAACATGAAAGCTTTTTACCAAAAAAAAAAACATGAAAGCTAAGGGAGAAAAATAATGATTTGACGGCACACAAATTATAAGATCATGTCATATTCAACACAGTATATAAACAAGGCTTTATATTTTAATTTCAAATAATAATTCTGTGGTACCTGTGAATGGCTGAGAAAGAAAAGATGCTGCTGCTGATGCTCTTGTTTGATCAAAACCCACATTCATTAGATTATGAAGATCAGATTCGTAAGTAGACGATGGTAGAATTTGCTGCAGTTAAAAGGTTGAAAAAAAAAAAGGACAGTATCATGAGAAAACTGATGATTGTATTTATGGCAGGAACTTGAAAAGGAAAAGGATTGTTCTTAATTATTGCACAGTTGAGAGACAGAAAGAATGAGTGAGTTTGACTTCAATGCATCGTTCACACTCTCCTCCTTCTCTTAACTTTTACTGTACCATGCAATAACAAAGAGAACATAATTGTTTCTTCATCCCTAGAGAAGATAGTTACACAGGAGAAGTAAAAAGGTGAAACGTACAGGGAAACAGCAGGAGTCAAGAAACGTTTCTGGGATTGAAGGAGGAAACTGTTGGCCTGAGTTATTATTGAACTGAAGATATGCTGGATTGTTCATGTCTGATCCCATCCCAAATGTTGCAAAACTGGGACCACAAGTACTAAAAACCTGTACAAAATTAAGGTAAATCTTGTGCAAACATTAACAAATAAAAGTGTCTTGTATGTCATGTGGTTTGATGTGTGTGTATATTTGTTGTATTAATTACCTCTTTGGAGAAGAGATCATCCAGGTTGAAGTCAAGTGCTGGGTTTACAGCAGCTAATTTCATTGACAAGAACTGCAAAAACAGTGAGTGAAAAATGATAAATTATTTTTAAAGTCCAAAAGGAAAACCAGAAATTAATTGAAAGGTCTCAATTTCTCAAATTCCAAATTACCTCTACTTGGCGTTGAAGAGATTGAACATAGTTGATGATCTCATCAAGCATTCCAGCTTTTCCTGTGATCTTGTTACAGCCTGGTACTAAATCCTGCAAATACTTCATTCTCTCACTGATCTTTTCCCTTCTAACCTGCATATATATACAAATCCACCACAACACATTTTGTGTTCATCCCAGGAAACAGAGAAAAGAAAAGAAACGAATATATTTTGAAGCTATATATTATTGTGGGGAATTAATTAAGGAACTCACTCTTTCTGCTAGGCTATGGCTATCAGTGGCTTGGCCACGACGCGCTCGGACATGGATGTAATCGGTCTTTTGAACCTCGGACACCTTCGAATTTCCCTTTGAGGTACCTCCACATGTTTCTTTGCTGCTGTTTTGCTCTGTTGTTTTGGATTCTCCTTCCTCTCCATTTCCTTTCATCTTCTTCTCTTTGTTTTCACTTTCTGCAACATCCTGAACACAAACAACCCAAAATGACAAACACAATTCCCTCATATAGTAAATATCACAAACAGTTCATGAGCATAAACACACCTTGGAGCTATGAAGCTTATCGGATTTTCTCTTCTTCAAGCTCTGTTTCCCACTTGCAGAGCTCATTTTTTCCTTCTCTGAAACAGAGTTTCTGTTTCTGGTTTCTTCGGCTGCTGCCATGGAAGTCGTTGAAATTGCAGAACTTGATTCAAACCCAGGATACCCGAACCCGAAACTGGGAAAGTTGGGTTGACCCATTTCGGGCTTGATGGACTTAGCGACGACCTCACCGAGCGCAGAATCACCGTAAAAGCTCTGGTTTTGGTGATATTGTTGTTCTTGTTGCCATTTCATTCTGATCCTTTGCTTTTCCAACACCGTCATGTCGGAGCTGTTTCCGTTGAAGTCGCTGGAGGTGTTGAGACAGCGCACCATGTTGTTGTGCAGTTGAATGAAAGAAATCAAAGAGAGCAAGTACGTCGGAGAAGGTAGTGATCGATGGTAATGTACGGATGGAACTGCAGGGTGGTAAGTGGTAACTACAAAAGCTAATTCTAAAGATTCCAATTTAGAAGAAGGACCATGGCCAATACGGGAAGGTCATGTCCATGAGAGAGAAGGTGAGAATGAAACGATTCAAGATGAACAGGTTGGGTATTTATATACAGCGAAATTAACCTCACGCCCCACAAAATGTTAACTTTACATTATATATAAAAAAATAACCAAAAGTGATATCCCATTAAATAATAGAATGACTATGATATTACCTTATTTTATTTATAAGGCGTTCGGACATGTTTTATACATACTAACAAAAATCTTAAATTGTGTTACTTTTTTTATAAAATTTAATAATTTTTTAATTTTATCCCTATTTAATATATAATATACTTGTGAGAATAAAATTAATACAATAATAAATAAAAAATAAAATTATATATTCATATAAAGAATTTCTGATTTCTCACTTAAAACATAAATAGGACCAAAAATCTTCCTCTCTTTATTCTATACGTAGGGCGAGAGAAGTAAGCACTTTATTTTACATAGTGCAGGATATGATTTTTTTTCCAGTTATTATTACAAGGCAGTTTTCAAAATGAATGAATTATCTTTATTTTAAATGAGTAAATAAGGTATTAATTATATTTTTAATATATTTTTTTAAGTTTAATGCAATTTTTTTTGTATTTTCATGATATAATTTAAGGTTTTGAATACGAATAATTTTTAAAAAAAATATTTTCAAACAAGTTTAATCATTTAATTTTAGGTGAATTAGTTTGGTTGGGAAGGGAATGCATTGCATGGTTTTTTTTTTTTTTTTTGGGATGGGATTGCATGGTAAAGTTGAGTATTTTAATGTATGATGATGGGGTGAGAGAATGAGCGAAGTGGGGCTGAGCGCCAACCAAGGTAGTAATGCTATGGGCGATGGGCCCCACACCGACATGACCGTCACGTGAGTCTGTCCAAGTCCAGACCCCTTTCCTAAACGATGCCGTTTTTCTTCGGATCTATTATTAGTCCTTTTCTTTGCCTGCTTGCTTTTCTTAAATCTAAAGAGTAAGGCATGGAATTGATGTCAATACTTTTCTTATCTTCATTATTCCATTTGATCCATGTTTTCTGTTGAGTAGGTAAACAGATTTTTAGGTTTTCTTAGTTCATCTTCGTTTTGGGCGAAAATAGATTTTTAGGTTTTCTTGATTCATCTTCATTTGATTCATGCAATGGATATGATTTGGTTGTGGTTTCAATGTGTTTGGGTATGGTTTAGTATGCTTTGTTTTTGGGTTCATTGTGCTGTGTTTCTGTAATAGAAAGACTAAGGAATGAAAACGAGGGTGAAATGTTTGTGGTTACATATCCTGATGTGCGAAAGAAAAAATGTGTTGTTAATAAGAGCATCGATAGTTGTCAATATGGCTGTTGAACTTGTTAATGACAACTATAGGTCATATATAAATATTTTACTTGTTGTGTAATGATGTTTGGCAAGGGTTTGAAATGTTTGTTATGTTTTTTGGTATTTTGAAATGTTTTTACTCATTAAAAGTGAGAGTTAATGAACATGGTGTGAAAATTGTGTGGCTGGAAATCTTGATGTAAGAAGTCAGAATGTGTTATTAATAGGAGCAACGATAGTTGTTAATCTAGCTAGTAAACTTGTTAATGACAACTGTATTGTGTAGGTGGACAGCGTTGATGGCTTGCACGTATGGAAAAAATCTACTATGTTTCCTTCATATAGAGGGAATGTTTGTAGTTAGTGGAAACAGTTATATAACATATGTTGGGGAAACGGTCAGATCTAAAATTATTAAAAAAGGGGATAAGTTATGAAGAGTTTAAAATAATGACTAACATTAAGTGCTAAAAAATTTCAAACCAATGTGTTCTTTCAATTTGTAAAGACATATATAGCTGCAAAACTTATTCAAAACCAACATGCTTGAGGATGAATGTTGAATTCTTTAGTTATGATTTTGTTGAAATGTCCCTGATATTTGTAAACTTAAATTTAAGAATAAAAATATAAATATAGATGGTTATGATTTTTTGCCATAAATAATAGATCACCCACCACCTCCACATTGGGAGGCGGGAGATGACGTGGGATAGCAGGTTTTGCTGTTTTTTTAGTTTGGTATTTTGTTTGATGTTTTGATTTGAGAATTTGCAAGCTGTTTCTGTAGTTTTATTAAAGGTGTTCAGTTTTTCATGCAAACAAAAAAAAAATTGAGAGCGGGCCCCAGCCAGTAGGGGGAACCTACGTCCTTAACCTTAGCTGCATGGGTAATCATGTAACTTTTTTGTCAGAAATATCACAGTAATTTAGAATAACAAATAGAACAAAATTTAAAAAGGGGAAAATCCCTGAAAAATACCTCTGAAATAACAAAATCCCTATTCAATACTCTGAAATCTAAAATTACGGATCAGTGCCCTGTCATTACGGATGAACAATGCGGGGGCGTCAAAAGACGATTTTGCCCTTCAGCCCTCATTCTCGCCTACTTCAAAATAACAACATGAGGCTCTTAATTAACAACTCTCAATTCTTGATTAACAACTCCAGTTTCATCTTTTTACTTTCACAATAACAACACCGGTCTTATTATTAACAACACTATATTCTACATTAATAACTCCCATTTCTTGTTTCACAATTTCATAATTTAAGTTTCAGGGCCAATAACAACACCTCTTTTTTTTATTAACACCGTATTTTATATTAACAACACTATATTTGTGAAATGTAAATATGTGAAAGAATAAAGAGAAGTTGTTAATTAAGAATGGGGAGTTGTTAATTAAGAGCTTCGTGTTGTTATTTTAAAGTGGGCGAAAATGAGGGCTAAAGGAAAAAATCGTTTTTTGGCGCCCCCGCACTGTTCATCTGTACTGACAGGGTATTGATCCGGAATTTTGGATTTCAGAATACTGAATATGGATTTTGCTATTTCGGAGGTATTTTTCAAGGATTTTCCCTTTAAAAAGGATGAGAAGATAAATTTTAGGTAATAATCTAAAATTAAAAAAAAAAAAACAAATTTTAGATTTCTCCTATCCAAAATTATAATTTATCCCCTTCCCCTCCCCTCAAACCAAACACATCCTATGGAAACTATTCCCTTTTTATATATTTAAAACTAATCCGATAAATGCCGATTAAAAAAAACTAATCTGATAAATTTTTGGCTGTACCAAACACATCCTATGGAAACTAGTCCTTTTTTATATATTTAAAACTAATCCGATAAATGCCGATAAAAAAAAACTAATCTGATAAATTTTTTTCTGCACATTACTGCTAGCATTTAGAACTTGTAAGTTGCATCCACAAGATATTTCTTTCTCCAATCTCTTGCATTTATTTAAGGCATGTTTTAATATATCATCACATGTTTATACATTACACAAAATTAAGTTAAAAATATGCTCTTCCTTACCATTAATATACGATTTTTTTTATTTGGATTCAAATATAATATTCATTTTAAATCACTATATACCATATGGGGCTAAAAGTATCCCAGCTAATTGAGCCCAAAGTATTTAGTAGTATAGAATTATAGTGAAAAAAATTAGAGATTGTTTCATATAACGAAACGCTTGTTTGGAAAGAGATTATTATATCAGCATATCTTTGCTATGCAATGAGAAGGTTTGCCATGCAGTGACCAAATATGTGAAATCTCTCTTCCAAAATCCTCATGGAATAGGAGATATTAATGGTACTTTAGTTGTTCTCATTCCGAAAAAGGATCCTCTGGAGAGTTTCAAAGATCTGCGACCCATTAGTCTTTGTAATGTTATTTATAAAACTATTACTAAGGTTATCACCAATAGGTTGAGAGCAATTATGCCAAAGATCATTGCCCCAAATCAGTGCAGCTTTATAAGGGGACGACAAAGTTCTGACAATACTATTGTGGCTCAGGAGATTATTCACTCTATGAGAACTATGAAAGGGAAGAAAAGCTTCATGGCAATTAAAATTGATCTAAAAAAGGCATATGATAGAGTAAATTGGCACTTTTTGCTTCGTTGTCTTGAAGAATTGAATTTTCCGTCTCAGCTAGTTGAGGTTGTCAAGGCTTCTTTGAGTACTTCTCAGCTTCAACTCCTTTGGAACGGTGCCAAGGCAGACGTTTTTAAGGCCTCGAGGGGAGTTAGGCAAGGGGATCCACTATCTCCCTATCTCTTCGTTATCTGCATGGAAAAATTAGGTCACCTAATCCAGGAACGAGTGGATATGAATGACTGGCTACCCATTAGACTTACAAAGAATGGGCCTCCAATATCTCACCTTTTCTTTGCAGATGATATCATACTATTTTCAGAGGCTTTTGTTTCTCAAGCCTCAATGATTAAAAATTGCTTGAATACCTTTGCGAAACTTCTGGTCTCAAGGTTAGCACTACTAAGACCCGTGTATTTTTCTCCCTGAATGTAAATCATAACAGGAGCTTAGAGCTTAGTGAGCACTTGGGATTCGGTCTTACAGGGGACTTGGGAAAGTACCTTGGAGTCACACTACATCATAAAAGGGCTACCCGAGAGTCCTTTCAATCGGTTGTTGAGAAAGTTAAGTCTAGGTTGTCCAAATGGCATAGCAATACTCTTTCTCTTGCAGGCAGATCTACCCTCATCTCCTCTGTATCAACAGCTATGCCCACCTATATCATGCAAACCTCCTTACTTCCATTGGCGGTACAGGAAAATCTTGATCGGTGCAATCGTAATTTTCTCTAGGGCAACTCAGATGCACAACGTAAAATTCATCTGGTTGCATGAGACAAGACGTGCCAAGCTAAGAAACATGGTGGACTGGGTTTGCGTCATGCTAAATTTCAGAATCATGCTCTTTTTATGAAGCTCGGATGGAACTTGGTTAAGAATAGGGATGCTCTTTGGGTGAAAGTTGTTCGAGATAAATACCGATGTGGAAGTGATCTACTTCCAAAGCTTAAATCGAAAAGACCAGTGTAATACCCCGAATTTTGAGACTCGAGGCTAGAGAATAAGCTTGAGATTAGTGGATTGCTAAGCCCCAGTTTAGCAAGCTCCTAAATTGTGATTAAGAGATATTGACTCCAAAAGTGGAAGTGGTTAGTGATGAATAAACCCTTTTGGAGAATATGATGTGATTTGAGTTTCAGATGTGGTTTGTATGTGCTGTGAGCAGCGCCGAAACCCTGTATTTAAATTCAATTATAGATTAACATCTAAATTGACTTAAAATAGAAGGGATGGCGTATTGTGAAAGAAAATGAATGAGAAAAAGAATTTGGTGGTGATTCAGTGTGAATTGCCATAATCAGGGGCAAAACGGTAAAGTTACCGACCAATTGGTCAGTTACCGAAGAGGAAGCTCATTGGTAACTTCAAGATCAATGGTTAGGATTGATTTGTATTGAGATCAAAGGGTGGAATCCAATGTGCATGTGCTTATGTGAACTCATGGTTGATGGAGCAAGATGTTGACACATGGCAAGTTGTGAGCCATAGATCTTGGTCAATTTGTCAACTCATTTTCCCTCTCTCCTCTTCCTTTTTGGTTAGCCTAATGAGGCTTTTAGTGGCCAAAAACTGACCTCCTTCTTCATTATCTCATCATTCTCTCTCTCTTTAGTCTCCATGGACGTGCAAGCTTGGAGGGAAGAAAGAGAAATCAAAAGGTGAGTTTTTGGTTAGCTTAATGTCCTCTAATGCTTAAACACCTTTATATAAAGTTGTTCATAGTGATGAGAGCTTCATCTCTATGGTTTTAGATTCTTGATTGGAGGTGTTTGATGGCTTGAGGAAATTTAGAAAGATGGAGAATCAAGAAATTGGTTTGGGAAAGAGGAAGAGGTGAGTATTTGAAGCATTTTGACTTAAGTTTTGTGATCATTGGTTAAGCTTTGTAAATTTTGAATTTTGCCCTGATTTTCATGTGATTTTGGATTTGAGGAATTGCCTTGTGTGTTGTGGTGAAATTGGTATTTTGTTGTGTGATATGGCCATTGGAATTGATTTGAGAACTTAGAATGAAGAGTTACAATGTTGTGAATTGTGTTATGGTTGAGTGAAGACATGTTGTGATTATGTTTAAAACATGTCAAAGTAATGTGAATTTGGTTGTTTTGGTATTTCCAATGGATTCCTTGTGAAATTTTGTGTGAGAATGATGTTTGATATGAAAATTGGACCATTGGAAGCCAATTGTGCAAATCTGGAAAATTTGGCCAATGTAAGTCTGTTCTGGACAGTCAGATGGTGTGGACGTTTTGACTGGGCAAATGATGTTGAAAAATTATGAAACTTTCCAGTCTTAAATTTCACATCACAAGATTCAAAATGGACATAAATTTTGTATCATTTCGCTTTCTGAGATGGGAGTTTGAACTGTCCAAAGTTTGGCATCAAAACTGGACCCTGTTTTGGTACAACGTTAGGTTTTTGGTAAATCTGAACTTTTATGGTGATTTCTAGTATTGGCCAATATTTTTCCTTGAAAGAGGACTTAAATAGCTTTCATTTGACTTTGGAATCACCTTATTTCGATTTTTCTTGAATTAGTTATGATTTTTGGAAGTTCAGCCAAGAAACTGGATTTTCTGGGCCGCAGCCCAAATGTTTCTGAGCAGTTTTGGGCCGCAGCCCGTGGATTCTGGGCCACAACCCAAATGTTTCTGAGCGTTTCTGGGCAGTTTTGGGCTGTAGCCCGTGGATTCTTGGGCCGCGGCCCACCCCCAAAAATCAGCATTTGGACTTTTAAAAGATGATCTTTGGTCAAGTGTTTTCCAAGCCTTTAGGCATATGTTTAGGCTTTGATTAGTCACCTAAAGGTGTTAAATGATAACCAACATTAAGTGTTTGTATGTTGAGGAATTGGAAAAGGGATTAACCCTATGTTTATGATTTTGATTATAGGGTTGATGTTCGTCCTGATCGTGGTTTGGTATTCATTCTGATCGCGAGTAAGCGAAGCTGGAGCATACGTGGAAAGAGTGTAGGGAACTTACCTCTTTTGCATGCTTTGATATTTGTGTTTGTGTTTTGATGCATGTATTGCTTTGCTTGATTATGTGAAACATGTATGAATGATTGTAGCTCTGTTTCTAGTTATGCTATGGCCATGAGTATGTTGTTAAAACATTGAGCACGCAGATATGTCATTATGTGAACATGAGATATGTATTGCAAGCATGTCATGCATTAAACACATATCATACATGCATATAGGTATCTGTTTCCTACTGAGATTCTCTAGAATCTTACCTTCCCCTATCAACCATTTCAGACAGGGTAGGTGGATCGAGGATGGAGCAAGCAGTCAAGGGCGGCTAGGGCTCCCATTGGTGTTTGGTTGTGATAGTTGGTTATCATCCTATATGGGATATTTGGATTTGGATGTGTACATATGGATGAGTATATTTGGTTCTGTATTTGAAATGAGTTATTGGATATTTGTATATGTATGAGAAAGATTTGCGTAATCCCCATATGAGGGCTTGTAGGGGCGAATATGCCCTATAAGGCTTTGAGTTAATATATGGAACCCGGGATTGCCGGGATTATTTTGTGTACTCTGATTTGTTATGAATGTGATATTCCGCGTAGTAATTGTATTCGAAAAGTGATTATGAGACCACGTTTATAATGATTTCGAAAGGCAATTGTGAAAACCCCGTCATATGATGGGTTAGTAAATGTTATTTGTTTATTATTGGTCTCTATTTCACTTTAATTGCGTATTTCGAATATTAATTACGGCAGGGGGTTACAACCAGCATCAAATGTTTGGAGTGGTATTAAAAAGATATGGAACATAGTCTATGATGGCTTAGAGCAAATCAATAACGGTATTGATGTGCGTTGGAAATGGGAGAAGTCGGGATGCTTTACGGTCAAATCAGCATATGAGAAACTATCTAACCAGTTCCCTCAACCTGACCGACCATGGGAGAAATTATGGAAGCTCAAGATCCCGCAACGTTGTCAATCATTTGCATGGCTTGCAGCGAGAAAACGGTTGCTCACGAATGAAAACCGATTTCGTCGGGGTATTAGTACAGATGAGCTATGTCTGGTCTACCATAACCAAAATGAATCTATCCTACATGTGCTTCGTGACTGCAGTCAGACGAAAGACTTATAGAAGTAGGTGGTCCCTCACTCCAAGTGGCGTAGGTTTTCCACTATGGATTTTGATAACTGGTTCTGGCGAAATAGTACTCAAAGGAGCCATGACGAGACTGATTGGGGTGCTCTGTTAGTTATAATTAACTGGTGGCTATGGCGTCGTCGTAACCTACTGGTGTTTGAGAAGAAAGTAACCTCTAATGAGAACATTCTGCTCAACGCCAGGAGTATGGTAGCTGGTATGCTAGAGGCACGGACAAGACTTCAAGGAGTAAAGGTGAATAGAGCTGGGCAAGTAACACCCCCCAATGGAAACCACCAGACACAGGCTGGGTCAAATGCAACACGGATGGTGCCTTTTCTATGTCTAGGAATGCAACGGCGTGTGGCGGATTGTTACGGTCTGAGGCCGGTCATTTGATCCAAGGATTCCTCTGTCGGCTCGAAGATGGAGATGCACTCTGTGCCGAGCTATGGGGTTGCTTCCATGGCTTAAAGCTAACATGGGATCTAGGGTTCCGGAGGATAGTACTTGAGATGGACTCGACGGAAGCCATAGACTTGTGTGCCAACGAAGTAAATGATGAGCATGTTGATAGCAACCTCGTTCGTGAAATCCATACGATGTTGGAAAGAGCATGGGAAGTGCAATTAAACTATGTGGATTGGAGGTGCAACAGTGCTGCGGATTGGTTAGCTAAGGAAGCACTTCAGGCTAATAGTGGTTTCTATGCGTTCTCAACGGCTCAACCTGGACTTGTATGGCATATTAATAAGGATCTATAAATAGAGCGGGGTAGTGGCAGTGGTTAAGTTCCTGTTTTCTTTGTAATAAAAAAAAGTAACATGCGAGCCGTTAGAACCACAGGCTGATTCATAGTCATTAATTTCAGATAAAAATAAATAAATTTATTCAATATTTAAAACATTTATATGTATCACAATCTAGTGACTATGATAATCAACATTAAAAATAAGAAAAAAATTTAAAAAATACAATTAAAAATGAGAAAAGACAAATTAATACTGCGAATTTATCAAATCCCAAGTCATAACTGAAATAGGAATTTAGGATTTCCAATTTTGATCAAATGATCATAATACTCTAAATTTAGGACATAAGCTTCAGGGGTTAATAACAATATTTATATCTATATTAACAACATTAGATTTTATATTAACAACTTTACTTTCATATTCAACAACTTCATATCTCAAAAACTAGGGATAATTTTGAGGGCACAAGTTTATGAGTCAATAACAACATCTGTATTTATATTAACAATATCATATTTTATATTAACAGCTTTACTTTCATGTTTCACAACTTTTATATCCCAAGAACCAGGGATAATTTTGAGGACACAAATTTCAGGGGTCAATAACAACATATGTATCTATATTAACAATATTGTATTTTACATTAACGACTTTACTTTTATGTTTTACAGCTTCATATTTCAAAAATCAGGGATAATTTTGAGGGCACAAGTTTCAGAAAATAACAACAGCTGTATTTATATTAACGACATCAAATTTTATATTAACAACTTCACTTTCATGTTTTACAACTTAACTTAGGGTAATTTGATCAGAATTGAAAATTTCATATTCCTACTTTGATTTCTGACATGAAATTTGATAAATTCACAACACCAATTCATCTTTTTTTCATTGTTAATTATATTTTTCTAAATTTTCCCTTAAAAATATGGCATATAATAAGGACAAAAGAACAAAAAATTATTAAAAGAAAGAGGACTAAGTTCCTAATACTTTATAATTGAGGCGTTTCAAAATATAAGTCACTCTCAATTATTTCATTAGAATTAAGAAAGAGTAGTTAACTTATTAAATTTTTTCTAAATTAAATTTGTTTCACTCCCCCCCCCCCATTAATTAGATTAATTTGAAGTAAAAAGGAAAAAAACAGAAACCACATCCAGGCATTAATTAGTTAATTACATTAGCAAATAAATATTAATTCCAAGTGAGTGTACTGCTGACTTATATTATGGGAAAAAACGTAAATTATATTTTGGATTGGAGGAAGTAATAATCATGTTTAGTAGGGCTATAGGCTGTGCTTAGTTCTTTGTGCGTGAGGTTGTGCCATTGTACAAAGAGTCAAATATTGTGAATCGATCAAAAAAGAAAAGAAAAGATAGATTGTGAAGGAATTAAAATATGATTAAATGTGTGTTTGACAAGCATCAAAATTATGGTTTGCGCAATATAAGACAAAATTCTTCTTACATATTTACCTCGTAAGTCGTAAAAACTATTAAAAAAAACTAATCCAAACACACATTTAAGACATAGTTAGGTTCTTCCGTAAACAATAACCCCTTCTCAGTCTTGTAGCTTTCTTTTTATTCGGTCACTCTGTAATTTGTCCTAACTTGTCAACTTTGAGTTCACCGGTCAGTAATTAATGGTGCTTGGAAAAACCAAAACCCAATATTTAATTTTGTGGCAGCATTTAGATAAGATAAGAGTCCATTTCAACAAGTAAATGTGATAAAATTAGACAAGAAAAAGTTAACATCAACAAATTAATTTAATATGTTTTGAGATTATTTCGGCTTTTAGAAAGTGATTGATGCACTCACAAGTGTAAGTAACTGAACCATTAGAGTGACATGTAATCCTATGTTAGGAATTGACCTTCTTCATAGTTTCTCATTAAACATATACTGATTTTTTCTTTCTTTATTATTTTTTGGCGGCTGCTCATATACATTACATACACCAAGCTATTAAATTCGGATAGGTCACTGAACCAATTGAAGTATTAGGTTAAGGATCGGTAGATTAGACTGAAGCCAAACTGAAACTAACCCGAAGTCAAACCGATGAAAAAGTGAAGATTTCAAAGTTATTAATATGAAATTCTAAAGAATTTTTTTAAAAAATTTGATTTAAAAAATGAACCGGGTCAACGCCCGGATCTAACAAGTTCACCGGTTTTCCCGGTAGATGTAGATCCGACCTTTCCAATCTGAATTTAATTACTATGACATACACACAATGTATGATATGCTTGTGATAATATACAATTCTCTCTAATTTTTTTTGCATAAATAATTTCTTAAATATTGAATTATGCTTGAATAACAGTTTGATGCGCCCGCGCGCACTTCTTGCCTTATATATATGCGTGTGTGTGTATAAAAGGACTCCTTATATATACATATCACATTTTGCTGATGAATAAGCATTTGCTCTCTCTCTTGCTCTGTATACATATGTTGGATATCAAATTTTAAAGGATTAGATTCAACAAAAGAAAAATGTGAAGAAGAAAAAATTCTGCGGGTACAAGTCTGATGATGGCTGAAAAATGACCTTACAGGACAGCTAAGAGCAAATAATGGGGTCCTTCAATTCTCCATCACTTTCAATTGTGGTCTTTATAATCCAACACTATAAAGTTTCCATGTCCCCTCCTTCTTTCTTTATGGTCTCTTCTCAACTTCTTTATATATATATATATATATAGTCCATATACTCTGTATTTATAACACACATATATATATATAGATATACGCGCACACATATCCTCAATAACCCCTCATTTCTCGCACTCATCTTCATACAATATATATAATAACCTAATCATCATCTGGTCAATTATTTGGCCACCTCTAAATTAAATTAGAAAATTTCAGTCAGCCCTGTTGGTAGCAAAATAATTTCAGTCAACTTCCCAAACTTTTTGAAACTTCACTATACCTCCTTGTTAAAATAAAATTAATTTTTGTAGGTGAAAAAATAATGATGTCTTTCTTTTATTTTTTAAGAAGAGCATTTATAAGACAAATAAAGAATTTTGAATGAACATAAGGAATTAAGAACATTTTGGCCATTTACAAGAAAAATAAGAAAATTAACAAGATAAGTATGGGTATTTTTAAGACAAACAAGACAATTTAAAAGACAAATAAAATATAGGCATCATTATGTTTTCACCCTAAAAAATTAATTTCACTTTGATCATGGGGTGCAGTGAAATTTCAAAAATTTTTGGGAATTGACTGAAATTAATTTAATATCAAGGAGGATAACTAAAATTTTCCCATCAAATAACCTCCTCAATATGTCCTTTTTTACACTTGCAAGCATATTTACTTTTTACTATCTAGCCTCCGATTGTTATCCTCGGAATCAACAAGCTAAGCCAGCGCGTGCAAGCGATTAATCTTAATTTGTATGTTTGTGCAAGTTAATCATACATCAATTCGCTGCTAATACACACATGTTGTGGCTCACACACCTCACGAAGAAAAAAAATTAGGTTATCCCTAGCTAGCTAAGGCTGGTTTGTTGAGTGAAAAACGGTATATATGATAAATCCTGATGTGGTAAGTGCCTTAGTTAGCTCGATCAATAATGTTAATATTTAAATACATATACCGAACCTAAAGTCCTAATAATAATGAAAATGAATAGAGAGTGGTAATGCATATAGAGTATATAGAAGATGTGTTCAAGAGTGGAAGGTCCACACTCCACTCATCAGAACAGTGAATGCTGTTATCTTATCCATTTGATGTGGATGTGAACTCTCTCATAATTATTGAGGCATCTCCCCAGATCAACATATGGCCTTCTCTCACAACCACGCTACCTATTATATATATATATATATATATATATATATATATATATATATATATATATATATATATATATATATATATATATATATATATTGTTTATAATATATACAACACATTTTCATCTTTCACATTCAAATCCTAGTTCTTTCAGTTCCTTTGCCAACACCCGTTTCTATTTCGATAATCGAAGAGTAATAAAGACGGAATTCAATGGACATACAGAAAAGTACAATTATACTGATAAAAATATTCGTTTACAATCCCAACGTCGTTCGTTGACGAAAACAGAAAATACAGCGGAAGTTTTAATATTTACAAATTTTCCCAAAATATCACAAAATAGACCAATTATGATCACGATCTTGTCCTCGCCTCGAGACCCGTGCCTCTCACTTTCCAGCGTCTACATCTTTTCCCTTAGACCCACTGGTACCCGCTGAGGTGTTTATTAAAAATAGGGTGAGATTCCGAAAAATCTCCGTAGAGACATAATATCGTTCATAGAAAATGCGAAAAGTAAATATGACATGCGCCAATGTATGCACAAATTAATGAACAATATAAACACATCATCATCATGTATACATGAGTAGGGCCCAGCCCCACAATCTACACCGGTTGGACTTCTGCCAACTCTCAGTGTAAGTGCACCTTTGGCACTAACTGCCCATCTCTAGGCAAATCATGTTGATTAATAAAGTGCATTTACAAAACAATGGCATTCACACAATCACATAACTTATGACATAGTGTATGAAGGATAATGTCCTTACCTTAACGCTTTATAATCCTCTGTTTAACGGTGTGTCTCATAAAGCGTGTTGTTTCGACTTTCGAATCGGTCCTAAAATATTAAATGTACCAGAAATAGGTCATAACCTATCCAAGTATAATTTTAGACTCTTCCATAGTGTTTATTGTGGTTATATTAGTCTATGGTAAAAATTTTACAAAATGCCCCCAGGGAACCCGACCCTGCTCCGCCATACCCGGCCCGATGGCACGTTTTCCCAAAATTTTAACTAAGGCTATTTTGATTTATTTTCACCCAAGGAATCCATTTCCGAGTTTGAAATTACCAAATTCACTGTAAAATTATGAAAATACCCTTGACAGCCCCTATTTAGTGATTTTAGTGGCATTTTTGTAATTATGCTTTTTCGGCCTCTACCGAAAAAGTGCTCAATTGTAACCCCACCTATTTTTGCCCACTGAGTCCAATGGAACCATTTATTTCATGAAAATCAAACTCCTACTATCAGTTCTGGTCCTGGCCGAAATATTAGGGGAAAATGGGGAAAATGAGGTTTTGTGTTTTAGCTCCCAAAACTTGTACTTTTCCACTTCTAATCCTTGATTAACTTATTTAAACACTTCTTAACCATGATTTAAAGGATTTTGGGCAGCATAACCCCTTAGGGTCATGGCTTTTCTAATTTTACAACTCAACCCAAAAATCACATAACCAAACAACAATCACCAACAACAACTTCTATACACTAAGAAGTTGAGGTTTTGGAGATTACCTCTTGATCCTTGATGTTTCTCTCTCTAAGACGTCCTCTCTCTCTCTTCTCCTTGAGTTAAGAATGAGTCTTCAAGATCATAGATTCATGAAGAAACATGGTTTAGAGCAGGATCTAGGGGAAATGTTACAAGGAAAGCTTAAGAATCAACTCTTACCTTAATATTTCTTCTTCCTCTTCCCTCTAACTCTTCAAAGTTTCTCCAAACTCTCTCCCTCTCTATGTTGAACGAAAATGCATGATGGGAAGAGAAGAGAAAGCCTTCATAAAAATGCTCCCTTGATTCCAAACCATTGATCTCATATAAGGTTGTTATAGTGACACATGCCAACCACCATACTTCCCTCCATGCTTGCACCATACCTCTCCACTTTATGCCATACTTTGACTTGCTTGCTTCATTTGATTTCCATTAGATTGGAACCAATTCTCCTTCTTCCTTAGTTGGCAAAAAAACGTGCTCCCTCTTATGCTCCAACTAAATCAAGTGTTCATTCCATTTACTCAAGTCAATTGGTACAAGAATTGGCTACCTAACTTTATGACATAAGTAAGGACTTATGACACAACAATTATTTCTATCATCTTTCATGTGGTGTTGACACTTGGTCTCATTGGATTTTGACACTTGTCTTCTCCTCCTTCATCCCTTAATTTTAAAATAATTAAGAGAAAAAAGAAAATTACTTTATTTCTTAAATTTTCAGAATAATGCCAATTCTGACAGATTTTCTGTCTTAACTTTAAAAAATCATAACTAATTTTGTAGACATCGTTTTGAAGCGATTCCAAAGCCTATGGAACCCTCATTGAGTCTAGTTTCAAGGAAAAATATGGAATTTTACTGGATAGGATCATATTATTCCCAGATTTTCAATATTTGACCACTGCTCCAGAAACTTTCCAGATTTTCTAGATTAACTTCAAAAATTCATATATTTTTGTACATAGCTTCAATTGAGTCATATGACCTATCAAATTAAAGCTTAAGATATCTACGTTCACCTTGTAAAATTTCATAACTTTTGATCATCATTTGGTATTCCAAAACCACATGACAAACTCACTGTCTCACAGGCAATTTCACTGAAACCACTATTCCACTTTCAATTTTCAATATTTAATTTCGTTGGCCTTAAATATTCACCATTTCATTGAATATATATAATAATTACAATATATTATTAGTGAATAAAATTTGGGGTATTACATCCTCCATCTGAAACAATGAAGAACAATATAATAGCTAGTGTGTGTGTGTGTGAGTGAGAGAGAGAGAGAGAGAGAGAGAGAGAGAGATTGAAGTGGAAGCTAGGCTAGATAGCTGCCAATGATGTGATGCAAATGAACACACTATATATGGGCTTCCTTCTCTTCTTTAATATTATGTGTGTATTCGGGATAATTTATTTTTGATTTATAAGTGTTTTTAAATTATAATTTATGATATATAATATAAATATGTGAGAGGAGTTTTGTCTCGACTTATATAAAAATCACTTATTTGCTTAAAATAAGCTGATTCAAACATGTTATAACACTTTTATATCTCTCCGTCTCTCACTCACATCAGTATTCCATATATCCCTGCGATTATTAGTGGTCACATCATCCATTATGTTACCGTCAACTTTTGTTTTCTTTCTCAAAACTGCAAGTAATGTTATCTGTATTTAACTATTTATGCCTTAGAAACCAATATTATATTACAAATGGGCAATGTATTTGACAAACAAGCAATTAATTAAGATAATAAATGACCTTACTTTTTATAAAAAGAAGAATATAAGTTTAAATATCAACAAACATATTTATTGAGAAAGATAATAACTTCAAAAACTCAAAACTGATTATATCGTTGATCAAATAATATGTGTATATATATATATATATAACCAAAAGCCTATAAGTGGAGGGGGAAGGGTTAGATCCCACTATAACTCAGCTGTTAGTGTTTGACCTTATAACTTAAAATAATAACAATATATATGTGCGCGCGCATGTTGTGTGTAGGTGCATGAACGAATGCAATTTTATAAAGAAGGGGAAGAGATCAAAGATTCTGAGCAAAAGACAGTTATATATATATATATATATGAATATGAATGTGGGTAGCTACAGCCTACAGCCACTCCTATATCTAATGCCTCTACTACTAAAGACAATTCTCACATATACCTCCACCAAAAATCTCCATATATCCTAGGACTTCCCCTATATACATACATACATATATATATATATATATATTTCTTCCACATTTTTTTCTTCTTTTCCAGATAAATCTATGACATCTCTTATATATTTCTTATTTTCCAAAATATTGTGATATATATGTACAAGAGATAATCATCATCATCATCTATATGCACGATCCATTCATATATTTTCACTTAATTCGAAGCAATCCCCACTGTGTAAATAGGAATATTTTGATAAAAGAGATTAAAAGTGAGAATGCACTGTAAAGTATTTTAAAGTGTTCCCTTAGCTTTTTCTCACAGATAGAAACCAATGGACTATATTGTATAATTCCACTCCTTTCGCTTCATTGCCTTTACATTTGTTCATATATCACTTAAACGCTACTGTTTCAACACTATACAAGAATATAAGAATAAGATCCAATACTGGTACACACACACACAGATCAGAGACCTTCATCAAACAACATGCGCAATAATATTAATCTCCCTCATTCCAGTACACATATAAGAATTGGATCCAATATGCTAGCTTTATTATCAGTGAGTACATAAATAAATAATCCACAGAGATAAGAGTAAGAGACAAGATCACATGAAGCGGCTTTGGAACAAGCATCAAGAACAAGGACATGACACTGCATGTTTGGAAAGATAGTTTTTTTTCGAAGTGATATATACATACGGCTTGAGAATATTTTGGACCGAAAGATATATATATGTATGTATGTATATAAGTGAATGGGAAGAGAAGAGAGGGGTCCATAAAATCTCAAGGCACTGTTCTTAGAGTATCTTTGCCTTTCTTACTTAAAGAATAGCATATGGGTTTGTTCCCTTGGTATATACATGCATTAATACTATATATGTGTCCGTGTTCCCCTATCTTAAATACTGGAGATCTAGCTATATTTACCCTTTATGTTACTTTCTAAGTGTTTGTTCGGTTTAGCAGTAAAAACTGTTTTTACAACATAATTTACGGTATACAAGATAGATACGTGAGAGGGTTTTTGCCTCGACTTACTTGAACGTACTTCTCAAACGTCAACTCAAATAGGCTCTAAGTGTTCAACTCTTTCTTTCAATAGGCTTTAATTTTCTGTTTACATCCTTATCTCTATTTGCCTTTTTGCCTAGCTAGGCCCCGAAATGGTATGGATTAAATAAATAGAAGAAATAAAAGAGATTAACATGATCAGCTTTTCAATTCCTTAATATTATTTGTTGCCATGCTTTGATGTTCCAAAAAGAAAATATCATTTCTTGAGTTAAACACTTACAATTTGTGTCTTGTCTATAATAAATTGTTGCTTTTGTGACGATTAATAATTGTTATGATTTGTAACGATAAATATTTGATGATGAGACAAGCAAGTGATGATATTTAAGCTTATGTCTCCTCCTGAAGTCATTCATATATATTGAGTTCCTTCAACCTAATATTACCTTTGCTGTTAGATGTCAGCTTCCACACCTTTGGGACCCCATTTCCAACCAACACACATGTAATGTTTCTTCGTGCGATTTTAATTAAAAAAAATGTTTTTATGTGTATATATTATTTTACAATTTGAAATACTTATATATATATATATCCTAATAAATTATTTCACTTTCACTGCTTATGCAAGTTATACATACTACATGCATGAATATAATGTAAGTTTTTTTTTAAAAAAAAAATTGAATGATTATGTGATTGCGGGTCGTATATATATAGGCCCCTTTGTGACACATGATTGAAATATGTACTTGGGAGAAAGTAAGGTGGGGAACGAACAAGAGTCATTGAATAATATGATTATGCCTCGTTAGGTGTAAGCAAAGTCAATTTGATCTTGAGAGGGCCAGCTGTAGTATGTGATTTTTATTATATTAAATTATATAAATTTATGCTCAGAGAAGGGTCTTTATATCACTGGAGTTTACATCAGATCTTGTCAATATTACATTTTTGTTTTTACAAAAGATTCTCGGGAACAAAAAAGAGCATCCAATAATAATGACCTGCAATGGGTAAATCAAAGTCCACACTTCAGAAGCCTTGAGAAGAATACTTCTGAATCATTCAATGATGAAGAGAAAAAATAAAAGAATGTGTAACAGATTAAGATCACTGTGCCTGCTTCTTTCTGAAGTGATTCCCTATAAACTAAACATGTTACTATGATCGTGTGAAGATTATCTTACCAGAAGAAGAAGAAGAAGAAGAAGAAAAGATCCTTTTTTTATTATTATTAAAGTTTGGTTTTTTGTGATCTATTCTGAGGGCTCTGTGGTCCACAAGTGGCCACTCTCAAATTTGCCTTAGGCCGTCATAGCCTAATATGAAAGCCCATATCTTCAACAAGTTATGGTTGGTTTTGAATTTTTTTAAAAAAAACAGATGGTAATAAATTGAAGGCTCAGCCCACTAAATACAAAAAGGAATAAAGTCATTAACAAATAAAGGCCTCTTATGAGACCCTTTTAAACAAAACTTCTCTTTTTAACTATTATGGATCTCTTAAAAAAGTTATGGTTGGTTTTAAATATAACAGAAACTTGTGAAGTGCTTAATACTTGAAACATTTTTGCACTGTAGCGTTTACTAATTTAATAATTGTTTTTGGGAAAAAAATTAGTCAAGTGCAAAAGAGAAAAAGGGGAAGTAGCTAGCAGCATCATGATGAAGCTAGGCCCCTTGCATTGAAGTATCAATTTGCCAAAAGTAGTAATCAAATGATCAAGTGGCAATATGACTAAACTTTCAAATCTCAACCATAGCATCTCCTAAAAGAGACATATATTAATTATATACAAAAAAAAAAGCCATTTTTTTGAAACTTTTCTTACCCTCCCCTTATAGAATTCTACATCTAACTTGCACAAAAGATTAAATTGCAAGAGCAACACACACACACACATATGAGCTGATATGATTCTTATTGTTTGGTTTCTAGAATTTGGAATCTTTATCTCTACTTATCCTTAAGAACCCTTACCAACAGAATACAACACCTTTTCTCTGTTTTTCAAGCTCCTTGGTTTATCTATCATCAAAGGAAGATTCTCTCTGCAAAATCTGCATAATTCTTTTTTGCAAGAGATTGCTTGGGACCATGTGTGAGTGATTAGTCTGATTCAATGGGTCATGAAGAGTCATAATAATAATTCAATTATTCATTTCCATCTCTGACCTTCTTCTTCCATGCCCTAAATTTGTAGAGAGACCTTTCAGTGCGTTTAAGGTTTAGGACCACTTCTCCATTGTTGAAAAGTTCTGTTGAAAGGAATAAGCAATAAGAATTCAACTCCTTTTACCATCATTTTTTTTTTCTAAGAAAAACACAATGCAAGAGTTTTTTTCCCTAAAATGATAACCCAAGGATAATTCCAACTTTTTAAAAGGTTTGTATTGAGAATTGAGTCTGAAGGATCAGCTTTTGGAGCAAAAGAAAGGTCCCAAAAAGATAAAAAAGAACAGCAGATTGATGTCACTTGTGCATCAGTATGACACTATTGGTTCAACTATTTCACTAGTTCTTTGAATTGATTTAGTGTTTGTTTGGAGCTACTTATCATAAGTACATAAGTTGAGACAAAACTTCTCTTAAATACTTATCTTGTACACTGTAAGTCACGATTGAAAAAATACTTTTGAAAGCTCCAATCATCATTCCAAACAAACACTTACATGCATATCTCAACTTAACTGATTCCCCTTTCGGGATTGATTATTGAAAATGAGACTATTATTGGCATTAGACTAAAGATTTGTAGATTTCTTTCCTCTTTTACAGTTTATGCCTTACAATTTGAGCCTAATTAAAACCATCATCTTATTATTGTTAGTATATAGAGAAGTTTTCTGTAATTATTAACTGTTAGCAAACTCTATCATCAGGGACTTGGGAATTTATGAATATGGAATTGTTCTGAGTTAACATTACAAATTCAGTTGTACACTTCTGGGTAAAATTTGCATGAAAGTTCAGTAACTAAACTGATTTGACCAATGAGAATATACTGCTGCAAGCTCCACTCAAGTGAGTTGCCATAATCTATCTTCATTAGTCATTTTTTTCCCTTGTCACGTACCTTTCTTCTTTAACTTTAAGCCTCTTAATGCTTAACAAAATCAATGCCTTCGAATTTGGAACCAGATTCATCTGACTTTTGAGGGATTCAGATTCTCTCTCCATACTGATTTAAAAACACCAGCAAGCACACTCCAAAATCTGAGCTTGTGAGTGAGAGTGAAAACAGAAGAGTAATGGCATCTTCATCATCATCAAGTTGTATGAGGAGAGAGAAGAATGATACAGAGAGGTGTTTCTGGACAGAGAAACAGAACAAGGTGTTTGAGAAGGCACTGGCAAAGTACGAGGAAGATACACCAGAAAGGTGGGAGAAAGTGGCAAGAGAAGTTGGAGGAGGCAAATCTGTACAACAAGTTCAAAGACATTATCAGATTCTGTTGCGTGATCTCTCACACATTGAATCTGGACTTGTTCCTATTCCTAATTATAAATCTTCATCACCCTCCTCCGTGCTTGATCACCGGGACAGGTATTTTTCTCTTCTGCAACTCAAGTTTTGTTTTTTCAGTTTTATTTTGATTGAAGAAGGAAATTATAGTTTGCTTTCAAGCTATAGTTTTTTTAGCTATGATGGTTATTTTAGTCAAGGGCTTCTGTTATACTCCCTCCCTCCCTTGTTATAAGATACAAATATGTTCGATGTAGTTAGTTAGATGCAATGAATATGTATAAAATGAAACTTGTTTTTTAAAAATGCCCTCGTTATGTGGAAGTGAGAGAATATATTATATTGAGTTCTTCAGTCAACATGATAATTAAATGCAATAACGACATGAGTGGTTTTTGTAACTAAATGAGGTTAAAATGAGGAATTTACAAGAAACTTTTCAAACATCCCCTAATAAATTTCCTCTAGTCCTTGATATAGGACTTATTTGAGAGTTGATCTTGCTCTAAATATAATATATAATTTTTATATTTGTCAATATTTTTTTAATTTATCTCTATTGATACTCCCTCAACAATAATCAAGAAGAAGATGGAGGGAATTGAGGAAGATAATCATGATATTTTAAAAAATACATATCATATTATTTCATTTAACTAATTTTTTTAATCTAATCAAATTAGGTAAATAGTCTAATATTAAGGACAAGAGGGAGGGGTATGACATGATATTGTTTCGTTGGTTTGAAGTTACTGTTACATGAATAAATGGGGAAAGAAGGAAAGAGGAAGAAAATAATGAGTTTTTTTTCTAATTAACTGTAGTTTATAAGAAAAATCTCATATAAAGATGGTTGAATTACCCAAATTCTATTTTTGGTCATTGAACTTAATAAATTATATTTCAGGCTTATATGTTATAATTAGAAATTTAAAATTTGAATCATAGGGGTAGGTGAAGAAGTGGCATTACCAATATTTCATGGAACTGGCACTTCTATAGAATTGAGTTCCATCATATCAAACACATCAAAAGCCCACTTCCAACTTCCATTTCAGTTCCATCCCTTCAAATCTATACTATCAAATGGGACATAATTGATATAGCAAATAATAGGATTGTGTTTTCAATTTTGCTATTTTAATAGCTAAGGGATATGGAGATAATTTGACTCAAATTTTAAATTTCTAATTATGACGCATAACCTTATATATAATTTATTAAATTCAGTGACCCAAATTAAAATTTGAGTAATTCAACCATCATTCTATGAGATTTTCCATGGTTTATTGCTTTTACTTTTAATCTTGAAGCTGATGATGCTGTGCTCATAGAGTTTTTTTCCCTCCTTTTGTTTGAATATGTAAATTCACAGGCCCTTGAAGCATCTGAGGCTGAATTAATTGGAAGCAGTGGCCTGTGTTATCACCAGCGATATTTGGCTTTGACCCCTTGCAAAAAAAAAAAAAAACGGAAAATCACAACAATGTACCAACCAAATAATATTATAAAAATCTCATAACTTGTCTTTTTTTTTTTTGCCAATAAAATCTCATAACTTATCAATCACAAGTGAAAGAGTTACTATTAATAAATGAAAGGGCACCATTAACAAGTTATATGATTTTTCTCTGATCTTATTTTCTTTGATTGGTACTTTAGCATGATTGTCCCAAAAAAAAAAACACCAGTGTAATAAATTACCGTAGCTGCATAAAATGTAAGTTAACTAGAATGAAGATCGTGCGGTTTGGGGGATGGCAAATCTTTTATAGTATGTATACTAGAGAAAATTATGATAAACCTCATAAAAAAAATTAAATACAAATAAATTTCCTGAATTTTATTTAATAGTAATAGATATAGATCTCAATAAATTAATATTTATAATTTTTTTTGGTCAAATAACATTTATAAGTTTGACTTGTAAGCATCATAGCTTTTTTTTCCCGATGACAGCAAGTATGATAGTTTAAGTAAACGTTGAACTGTCAACTTTCGCTTGTATCAAATTATTCAAGGAAATTTAATTTTACAGCCAAGGACTACGAATAAATTTTTATATAAACTATTGTATATAATATTAGTGTGAAAAATAAAAAAAAAATGTTAATAAGTAGAAAGAAATAAAATGAGTCATTTCTCCACTATACAACAATTATAAGGAAGGGCCAGGTGAGTTTTATACTATGACCCAGGCGCTTAGCAAAGGTTTTTTATTAGTACAAAAAAAATAGTGGGGAGTTTAAAGGAAGTTAGGCCCAAATAAAGACCAAACAAAATTCTCCGAACCTAGAGATTAAAGACCAGCCCAACACTATTCTACTCCAGTTTTATTGTGAGCCCAAACAAAATAGCCTCAAAAGGAAAGGCAAACCCACTTCGGTATGTGTTACGTCTTAAAAAGATTAGTCTTTAGTTATCGGTTAGAAGATACCGCCTGGATTCTTAAAAAAAAAAAAAAAAAAGCCCCAAATGCCATAGCTTCTGTGAACTCCCAATAATAAGTCAATAACTTAGGTTTTTCCAAGCTATGTAATAAGTATTTTTAAAATTATAAAAATCAATTGTAATCATAAAAATTCTGATTGGCGTGGATCATTAATCTGTGAAAAAACAATAATAATAAAATTGAATTATTAGCTTTTCAATGATGATATTACAAAAGTACGTACAATATATGGCTTATGAAGTAAACGAAGTAAATTCCAGTTTACTTAGCAATAAAGAAAAAAGAAAACTTGCCCTAGGAGAGAAAGAGAGGCCTCAAAAGGTCAAAAATTTTGTCTTTAATTCCAAGGACCACGGGAAATATAATAACGTGATTATTCCATTCACAGTATATGAATGAAGAACGTACCCTTGAAAGCTCAATGTGTATGGTTGTTTCTTCAAAGCTGACACCTCACAGTGTTAACCATGTATGGTAAAAATGTTAGCCACGAAATTTCTTTATTGCTTTTAAACGTCGTACATGAAATATAGTCTACGATTTTGCTACCAAACCAATGGTTCAGATTTCAAAACGAGTCTTCCACAGGTAATTATTTTATGCATGGTTTCGCACAGGCGACAAAGTGACACTAACTTGGAGTTTAAGAGAAAAATTAGTCATTTAATCCCTATAGTTCTAATTCAGTTACAATTCAGTCATTCAATTTGTCATTACTTATTAATCTGTTGATATTTACACTTTATGATTTCATTACAGCTTAATTCCTGAACGATTAGATATTTTCTGAGAGTGTGGAGAACAACAAGGTTGAGATTTGACGCTATCGTCATTGTAGAAAAGGTTTTGACTATTTAAACACGAATTCTCAAACTCAAGTATATGTGTGACGGCAGAAATTTTTGTAGGAAGATTCAATTTCAATTGGGTCTATAGGCATATAAAAATAAAGTTAAGATTTGAGGGATTAAGTTAAGTAGAGGAACTTTGGATTTTGTAATGAAGTTAAGACTATGAATAATTAATTTTCTCTGAATTCTATGACTCGTTGAAGTTATCATCAATCTTTATCGGTGTAAGGATTTGGTGGTTGAAGAAATATCCAAGGTAGAGATGCTTCTGGGTTCACTCATAGAGCATGGACGTAACGAAAATGACATGTGGAGGACCAGATGTGGAAGGTGGCATTTAATGAGTGGTGTGTTTATATTATATGTGTAAATTAATTGAGCATAGTTATGAGAAACGTTTGAATATGGGAACATAGGATGACATCATTTAAGGTTGCCTTTTCATTGTCAATATTTGGATTTCTTATGCTTCATTCTCTCTGTGGGGCTTTGATTATATTTCCTTCTGTCTCATTTATAAACAATTTTTTTTATTGCGTAAAATGATTTTGCAGTTAAAAAAAATAAGTGTATCAAAGATATTATATTTTTTTTTCATATATACCCATATTTATGAAAAGAATATTGAAGAGATAATAGATAAAAAGTATGAGAGATAATGAGTATAAGATATGAGAAAGAATGAATCTTTAATAAGGATAAAATAGAAAAAAAAAAGCTTATATTTTTAGATAAAAAGTAAAAGTTGTTTATAAATAGGACTGAAGGAAGTACAATGAGATGAGATATAAATGCACGTTTAAATTAGTTTTTGGAGAATATCACTCTAATCCTATTTATAAGTCCTTTTTTACTAAAAAAATTTGGTCCTATTTATAAATTCAGTTTTAGAGTAGTAAATATATTTTGTACTTTTTTACCATTATTAATTGCAATAAACAAAAGGAATTTATTTATATTGAATTTTGGAACCAATCAGAGATAATAACGAAATTGGAAACTTAGTTCATAGTTAATGAGTTAACTAACTTTCATTGATATGTGAGAATTAGTTAAAAAGGACTTATAAATAGGACCAGAGTGATAATTTTTATGATTTACGAGATAAGTATATGAGAGAAATTTTATCCCGACTTACGAAAAAGATATTTCTGAAATCAAGGTTTTATGATTCCTAAACACTCATTAAGACTGTTTGTTGTATTGTTTTAGATAAGGTAACCCCCACAAGCTTGAATTTACGTTACCATCTTCACCACAAATGAGGAAACAAAGAAAGAAAATAGGATAAAAGTGCTATAGTAGAAGCTAGACCCTCTCCAAGCAACTCCGTCCCATTTCACATACAACTGGGGGTCCTTGCCTTTTTTCTTCTTTTTATATGACTATTTTATTTTTACTGGGTTTGATTTAATTATTATCGTATCTATTTAGAAGTAAATTTTTTTATTTAGTTTGATGAACTTAGTTTTTTTTAAGCTGGCGGACTTTTTAATGAAATGAGCTAATTCTTTGTAATATAGCAAATTAAGATCTCCCCCCCCCCCAAGGTACCCGTACTCAATATTTAATCATTTTTCAAATAAAATTATCTTCAATAAAATGATACATTGATACACCGGGACAATATGAGTTTATATATATATATATATATATATATATGAGTCAATTAAGGATTCGATTTAGTCCTAAATATAATACTCTAACTCATCATTTTATCTTCCAATTTTATAATTATTCTACTTTATCTTCTTTAATTTATTTAAATTAATCAATTAACTCTTATATTACAGAATCAAAAACCAATGTGTGTGTGTGTTTGAAAAAAAGGAGTCTGTTTTAATTGGGCCGCCTGTAGTGTAACCGGTGGTCATCTCATCTCTTAGCATTAACCATTGAAATATTATTTCTTTCTGTAATATTTATAAGTGACTTTATCTTTTATATGGTTTATCTTTTTTATAAGCAACGTTCATTTTTTAGCTAAAAATAGAAACTTCTTTTTTCTATTTTACTTTTATTAAATATTCATTTCCTCTCATATCTTATACTCATTAGTCATTATCTCTCATATTTTTTTATCTATTCTCTCTCCTATACTCTTTTCATAAATAGGAGCATATATGAAAAAATCATTGTATTTTTTACACACTTATTTCTTTTAACTACCAGTTCATTTTACACAGTCAAGAGAAAAATTATTTATAAATAGAATAAGATGGAGTATTTTTTATTTGTGTGTGTGGATAAGAACCAAAACCCTTGTGTTTTCCCAAGTCATAACTTCAGTGACTAACCGGCATTGCTTGTGCTAGGTGATTACGTGGATGTAACCAGTCAAACAAAAACAAAAACCAAAAAGAAAGAAAGAAAGAAAAACGTCCAAGGCAACAGAAATCAAAATCCATGACGGATGGCTATAAACCCCCTGAATACAGGGGAAAATATTTAAATAATTGATAATATGCCTATTTTTTATGCAGCGGCAGGTGTGATATGGTGACATTATTATTGGTTAGGCAAATCTTCATTCCAAATAAGCAAAGAATTAAAGTACATATATATATGCTTTTTATATCATTATTATATTACGTGTAGAACTGAACTAGGATTAATTGAATGGAGGAAGCTAAGCTAGTAACTGGGTAGATGAACTGTGTGTATGTGTATCTACGTCACATATATCGTTGTTTATTTGGACACAACACAAATTACAGAATAGTTACGTTGTTGCATTGAACAACTTGGGTGTGATCGTAATTATATATTTATGAAGAAGAAGAGAAAGCTACAAAGTTGTTTAACAGAGAACATATATCTTCCACTATATAATTACCCGTTCATCCGGGGGGGGGGGGGGGGGAACTTGGGTGTGATCGACAAGCAATGCCAGACAAGGCTTCGTATAAATCGTATGAACTATGAAGTTTAACTATAAATATTGCAAAATTGGCAGCTTCATTCCCTACAAACAATAACCTAATTGTGTTATTCAGATACACACACATATACATACATACATATATATATATATATATATATATATATATATATATTATTCTCTAGTAGCTCATACACATCCATCTGCTTGTTTCTGTCTTATAATTTCCTTGGATTTCTCCGTTATTGCTCCCTCATGTATTAAATATAAGATAAAGTTAATTTTTTTAAAGATATTAAGGAAGTTAATTAAACTGATTTAAAATATTTATATTTATCATTTTTTTAAAACTATTTTACCTTACATATGAACTGATATATAATTTAATAATCCCTCCAATTCTAATTATAAGATAAAATTGATTTTTTTTAGAAATTAAATAAGCTAATTAAATTACTTTAGAGTATTTTTATTTTTATTTTTTTCTTCAAAATAATTAGTTTAACTAATAAATTAATATATAATCTAAGGATACATAACATATGATATAATTAAGTTACTTATTTAACTTCCTTAATCTTTCCAAAAAAAGTTAACTTTGTCTTATATTTAGGATCAGAGGTAGTAATACATAATATATGATATGATTAAGTAATTTATTTAGTTTGTCTAATCTCTAAAAAAAATAAATTTATCTTATATTCAGAGACGAACAAATATGTACCGATACTGATCAATGAATAAGTTAATACTGTACAACCATATAATATAGACAAAATGAAATGAATCAATAGAAATAATACAAAGAAGCAGAAGAAATAGCTAAGTACATAATTCTAACAACTTAGAAATTAAGGAGAGAATATTGTCGCATTGCAAGAGGGTGTGTGTGTTTGTCCTGCCAGACAACAATTGTATGAATCTTATCCGAGAAGGCAAGGGCGATGAATTGGTTTTTGACACAGAATATCTAGCCTGTCTCTTTTGGATCTGTTTGGGTTAACGTTGGAGAAGCACGTTTACGTAAGTCGAGACAAAACTCTTCTCACATGCTTCCTATGTACATCGTAAATCACGTCAAAAAAGTAGCTTCTACTACCAACCCAAACAATATACTGTCCATTACTAATTAATAAAAAGAGGGCTGATCTAGACCTCGTAATTTAAACAATATTTATATTCACATATACTGTCCATTACTAATTAATAATATTTTTTGTACTGGAAACGAGAATGAACACCCCTACATCTACATGTGGATAAAGTCGTCCCAAGCAAATAAGGCAAGGGCAATTTTTGAAATTGGAAAAAAAAAAGTTTAAAATATCAGGAATCACAGTTGGGAAAGGAATTAAATAAGGAAAGCGAGTCAAAGAAGGCGATGATGTCGCCTCTTGTTGGTTTTGATTCAGCCTGTTGACTTTGACCAATAAGATTATTTGAATGTGAATTTGGCTGTTCATTCATGTGACGGGATACCATTCCCCTGTTTCTCGCGCCTCATATGTGATCATGCTTCATTTCCACTTCATCTTTATTTCTCCTTAAATATATAGCATCTTCACGGCATTTTTACTAAAATATTACAACCAGTATAAAAAATTACTAGAATACTATAGAATAAAAAATATTTATCAAAATGTTGCATTAGAACTCGTTTATTAGAAGAATGAGTTTGGATTTATTAAAAATCGTTTTTTATAAGAATGATTTCAATATCTGATATATATTTTTTAATTAAAAATATGAAACCCATTCATGAGGTGAACGATTTTTACCTTTGCTTTTTCATGCCGCATGCTTTCTCTTTATATTCTTTTTATATTTAGTGAAAATCACTCTTAAAGACCCCATTTCCATAGATTTTTTAGTTTCCACGCTCCTTTTTTAATTTGGAAAAATTATAGCTATAAACTCACTAGTCATTTTTTATTTATTCTATATTTTTTTTTTGGGAATCATAAAGGCAAGCCACAGCCTATACAGATATAATGGAGAAGTTCCCCAACACAATAGTTAATACAAAATCAACAGTTATTAACTTCTATCACTATAATTCTGATGGTTCATCACATGACAAGGTATAATCTCTTGACACGTATGAGGAGCATTCATAACCAGAACAGTGTCATAGGAACTGCTATGTCCGCATCTAGCCATGAAATCCGCACACCGAATGAACTCCCTGCTTGTGTGGTACAGCTTCACTTCCCAATCTTCAAACAGCAAACCCCTTGTGTCAGTAATGAAATTTCTTAATGGGTGATTTGTCCCCTCTTCCCTCATCAAACAATTGAAAGCTTCCAAAGAATCTGTATAAATTAAGACCCTTTGGAAACCATTCTGCCTTGCAACTTGAAGCCCTATATTAATAGCCATCTTTTATATAAATGCGCTCATTTCTTTTATTTTGTAGAAAATAAAATAGACTCATTTTTAAATTTGTTTGAAATATAGAACAAATGTTGCTGGGCTTTCACAAAAACATTTATTCTATATTTCAAACAAATTTAAAAATGAGTATATTTTATTTCCTGCAAAATAGAAGAAATGAGCGCATTTATGGAAAAAAAAGTACCTTTTATGCTAATAATTAAATCATGTAATTACTATTATTCTACATAATAATAGTAATTACATAATAAAAGAAATAATGATTGCAAAAATAGAATAAGAAGTACATAGATCAAATAAAGTATTAAAAAATTACTACAAAATAATAATTAAGTGTATATGACTGAAAAATGAAAATGAATTAACCTTATAAATAATGACTTCCTGTACCACATCTAGGTCTCCTCCGCATACGTTGTGGTTGTTGTGGTTGTTATTGTTGTTGTTGTGCGTCAAGTTCTTAAGATTCAAGCATTTCATTTGTTTATGTTGTTGACGTATTTAAATCAAACCACGACGATTCATTTAAAGAAATAGATTGTCTAGGGGTGACAAATGCTTCATTTGACGGTCCACCATACTTAAAAGTAGAAGTATTGTATTCAATCGAAAATAATGCATTATCATCTAATAAAGATGTTAATGACTGAGACTGAACAGCATTGAGTAGGTTGGAAGGGGAAGATAATAACGGTGACATGTGATGAGGTTGGTGTTGTGTAGGGTTAAAGGAAGTGAAATGGGATGACGACGACGTTGACATATAACGAGGATAACTAAAATTTGGAAGGTCTTGTTCCAAAACATTTTTATTTTCAATTGGTGGTTGGGTTGACAAGTAATCGCCACGTCGCTTGCTCGATCTATCATTAGGAATTTGTGGTCGAGGCAATTCAATTGTTGGCGTTATCTTCTAAATTATCAACCTCATGAGTCATATTTGGCTTAACATTAATTTTTGATAAGAAAGCAGTTGCAAGCTCATTGTGCTCATTCCCCTCTTCATGGTCATTGGCGTTATCTTCACTATCATTCTCACCACCAACATTTAAATAAGAATCATATTCATCCTCTCCCTCGATTTCATCCATGATGTTTTCTACATGAGGAAGTGAACATGGTGGTTCATTGTTGCCACCATATAACGGATGTTCAAATGAGTGGAAATTTTCCATGTCACTTGTAAACATGGACTCTTGTCCCACAATGTTAACCTCGCTGCTACTTGCTGGAAATGTATTTCCAACATCACTGATTATTTGTTGTGATTTAACGTGGTCATCATATAGTAAATCACATATGTTGGTATACAACTCTGCACATGTCAATTGAGTTGAAAATCTTTCAGTCACTTGCCATATTTATTGTATGTCCAAGTCATCTTCCAAATTGCATGCCTGGTACTGTGGTGGATTTATGCATGTAGGATATCTGTATACTATATTTGTCACGATTTGATTGGGAGGAAGTTTTAGCTTTTGTCTGATAACTTGCTTCAGTTTGCTCAAGATGATATTTAGGTTAACTTTGATTATTTTCACCTTATCAGACTCAAATGTTACATCGGATGGGGTCGTTATAAATTTGTCCATTTAAAAATATACATATGAACTCCTTTTTATGATTCATCCTACTTCCTAAATATTACATAACAATTATTAATAAAATTAAATAAAATTGTCAAAACAATTTAAATTCAAAATATCACATTTAATAAAATCATCATAAAAAATATTCAGAATTGTCTCACCACAATATGTATAATACCAACAAATAATCATAAAAAATATAAAATATTATTCTTCATTTACCTTTCACTACCTTTTTATTTATAAATTTTTGTGGCAACGTATTTCAAAATATATTTCATTTCTTATTATATTTTTAGTTAACTACAAAATAATATATATTACCATCAAAATATACAAAATTGATGATCATAAATTTGGCACACTAAAAAATTGTATTTACTTTTTTATTTATTATATTTATTAATATTTTTTCTGAAACATCTTTCATTCACAAATAATAAATATACCCATTTTTTAAATCTACAAATAGATATGCCTTTATATTCTATCCTTTTATATTTATACTCCCTGAGGTCCTTTTTATAAGTTACATTCTCTCTCGTAATGATATATCCCGATTTTATCATAATATTTAATATCTTATTTAGGGATTTTATCATTAATTTTGGGCTAAATAGCATTTATTATGATAAAATTGAATTAAAAATGATTGTGTGAAAATAAATCTTAAAATGATACATTTGTTATAATCTTGTTATTGCTCTTTAAATTTGAATTTTAAATAAAGATATTATAAGATATTGATTTGAATTATAGGTCATTTTGGAAACTTGAAGATGAATGACCAAAAAGTAAAGATGCACAAGGATTAAAGAAGACAATGAAATTCTACGTGTGGCCAATGGGAATTATGACAGAAATAAGGGTATATTTCTGTAATATTAGCCACTACCTTCAGTGAAGAACATATTAGCAGAAATTACAGAAAATTACCGCTAATTTACAAAATGCCAGTTTGGTCCAAAAATAAAATCACCACTAGAAGTGAACAGTACCCCGATTTTTTTATTATTTATTTTTAAGTTTTATCCTACCAACATTAAAGTTTTTGGGTGAGCTAGTCTTTTGGCAAATATCTTAAATATACAAATAAGGTTCCACAAAATAAAAACATATTCACTAATATCATGACACAAGATTCACATAGGCGAAATCACATGGTTAAAAATAGAGATCAAATTTAAATTTTGAGATCTCAAAACTGAGCTATATTATCATATAATACAGGATAATACTTACAGTCAAAATAAGAGGCGCCTATTTTGATTTTCTAAATTGTTGAACCAACCACTGACCACCTAAAAATAAAAAAATAACAAAATAATAGTTATCAAGGGCAACATAAATGAAATTCAAATTACATATTTCAAACTACCAAATTAAGAAATAAACCTAGAGAAACAATTTACCCACAACAACAATAAGAAAAAAAGACCGATGCAAATAACCAAGACTAGAATAACAAAAAAAAAAACATATAGTAAGGAGGAGGTGGAAAGAACTGAGTAATATATAAGAAGAAGAGAGGAAGATGTTAGAGTTAAATGAGATGGAAAAAAAAATTAAAAGAACGGCAAAATAAGGATATTTTGGGTAGAAGCTCTCTTTCTTGTCATTTGAAACATAACATACACTAAGCTTGTTTATTTACAATGATTTTATTTAATTATTTGTGCGATTTTGATATTATATATTTTCATAATAAGCCATGTATATAGAATATATATACTACCATATATAAATATTAATGCATATTAAAAAAAAGATATACTGCTACATATGAATGGGATTAGATTTCATGAATATGCATATAATCTTATTTAATCTTCTAATAAAAGAAGTAAACTAAAATTTATTTTATAACAAAATTGTTTACATGTCTACATCTATAATTTTTTACAAAAATTAACATGTAAACAAATGAAATATCTCAGTGGCATCATTCAACAAAAGGAATACAAAAATTATATAAAAAAATTAACCAAGAGAATGTACCTTTCTTAGATGAAAGATCGAGCTCCAAGTTTGAAATAAATAGTGCAACTAGTTAAAACCATAAATGCCACACTTTAAAGGAGAAGGATGGAATGGAATGAACAAACAGAGAAGAAAGGGCTTCAAAAGGAGGAAAATGGAATGAAGGGAGTTGGAGAAATCAAAAGGATTTCAATTCCGGAATAAGAATGCTGAAGAAGTATGTTGGATGTACAAATATACTCGAAAAAAATACTGTGTAATCACATGCATCCTTGATTTGATGAGGCCGTGGGAATCTCTGAAAAAGCATGAATCTTTGCATTAATTTTATTGATGGGAATCTCTTTTTACCTTGATATGACAGCACAAATGGTAAAATGGGGCGGGCTGGTAGGTTGGCCCCGTCAGCCCCCAAAATTAACGGGCTCGAGTTGGGAGGAATTCGGCCCTTTTCAAAAACAAGCTAAACGAGTTAAACCCGTTTAACCTGTGGGTTAGACGGGTTGGCCCGTTTAGCCAATTAAAAATTTTAAAAAAAATTTGATGTCACTCTTTCTCACTGTGTCTCAGATCAGATCTCACTAATCACTATCTCATATTCTCAGTCCTCACTCCTCACGCACGCTCTCTCATCTCGACTGAACCTTAGCTGTCTCGCCTTCTCGGCCTCTCTGTCTTCATCTCCCTCTTCGCCGGTAACTGCCTTGCTGGCGGACGGTGGTGCATTGGTATGGTGGTGGGTAGCCCATCTTGTCTCTTCTGCAACAGAGTGTCCTCGATGGCGGATTGTAATCCTCCTCGTCTCTCGGTCTCTCCGTCTCATCTCCCTCTTCGCCTTTTCCTCTTGTGTCCGGCGACTACCTTGATCTTCCTCGTTCGACGTGCGACTGTGCGAGGCAGTGGGGTAATTTTTTTTTTAATTTTGCTCTTAGATATGTAATATGTTTCCCATTTCTTCTAAGCGGATTGGTGATGGCAGTTTCAATTTCCCCTTATCTAATACTCTAATAGTTTGTAATGGTTCCAAATTCCAATCAACCTGTCATGGTCTATGTAATCGTCTTCATCTCATCATTTGTAATGTTTGTTCCCCATTTCTTCCTCTCGTGTTTGTCTGCGTGCGAGGCAGTGAGACTCAGTGCAAGAATTATGAATGATGAAATATGTTGATTTTCCCTCTTTTTTAACAAGCTTTCTTCAGGTCATAAGGAATGAGCAAAACCTGACTTATAAGAGTCCACTCCATGCCAAAATTGTGTGTTTCATGGGGAAGATTTTTTTAAACCCAGTGTTTAATTGGCCTAGCCTGCCAGCCCGATTAAACGGGCTCAGGCTGCGAAATTGCAGCCCTTTAGGGGGTCGGGTTGAAGCAGCTCGACCCGTTGGATTAGTAACCCGTGTCAGGCCAGCTCATCAGGCTCGGGCTGGCCCAAATTCACAGTGATATACGATAAGTCTATGAAAGCGTGGTAATTGAAAAGTATAAAAGCATAGAAATGGGGTCTTTAGGTGTGATTTTCACTAAATATATGAAGAATAGAAAGAGAAAGCATGCGATACGGAAAAAGCAAAGGTGAAATTGTTCACCTCATAAACAAGTTTCATATTTTTAATTAAAAATATATATATCAGATATTGAAATCGTTCTTATAAAGAACGATTTCTTCATAAATCCAAACTTGTTCTTCTAGTGAACGAGTTCTAATGCAGCATTTTGGCAAATACTTTTCATTCATAGCATTTTAGTAATTTTTTATACTGTTTGTAGTATTTTAGTAAAAATGCCCATCTTCACGCTTCTATATTATACTCCCTCCAAATCTTAATATAAGATATTTTTTTTTTAATTTGATTAAATTAAAGAAGTTAGTTAGATTAGTTAATATGGCATGTATTTTCTAAAATACTCACAATCTTTCTTAATTCTCTCATTCTTTCTCCTCATTTATTATTATTGAGAGGATATTAATAAGGGCAAATTAGAAAAATATTGATAAATATAAAAAATAATGTCTTATATTTAGGATTAACATTAACTCCTTGAATATATCTTATATTAAGGACCGGAGGGATGACTAATTACAATCCAAACAATGTCTTATTTTTCAAAATATTGATAAATATAAAAAACAACGACTTTTATCTTAATTGAATTTTGTAAATTGACGTTAGGGCAAGAGTTAATTCATACAATATGATTTATGTTTGGATAAATTTTTATAAAAAAGTCAGTTTGACATAAAACTTATTGAGATTATATATTGAAAAGTTAATTTTAAAATATTCAAATATGAAGAAATGTGAAAACGCAAAAAGAGTTACTTCAACTTTAAAGTAAGGGTTGACATCATTTTTAGATTTTATAGTTTACAGTTATTTTAGTTTTGGTCCTTTAAAATTACTCCGTTTCAAATTGTTAGTCCTTGAAGTTTCAAAAGGATTTAGAATCAGAGTTAACACTGTTAATTAATCTTATGTGACACTAAAACCATCACCAGTCTATCCGCCGTTGTGGCATGTGGGTTGCTGCCATGGCCAGGGCTTATCCTTGGCTGGAGGTCTGGTTCTTCTATCTGAATTCTTCCCATAATATATTTGTACTCTTATTTTGCACCATAATGCATATCACTGTTTTTTGGTTGAATTTAAATATTTTAACTAGAATTTCTTAAATAATAAGGTAGATTTACATTTGTTTTGATCACGATAAAATTTGTTGGTTCCTAAAACTACCACCAAATATCTCAAATGGTATAGTACATGATTATATGGTGCTCATCACGGTAATAAACACTACTATCTAAATCTCAAACCATGTCTTCCGTATAAGGCTAATCTAGAAAGTGGTGTCAAAAACAGTGTATATTTGAAAATTCAAAGACCACAGCGTTGCTATTTGACCAATAATAAAGGTTTGAAAAATCATTCTAATACATCTTAATCGACCCCTATTTGTGATAGCGATGTCTTCTTCATTTATTTTTTTTCAAAAGAAAAAAAGTCATACGGTCACACGCGTGAAACGAAAGGAAAAGGGAAAGTTACACTTAAGTCTAAAAAAAAAATATCCCTTAAAATCATAAAATAAAAAAATAGTCTAATGAAATTGTCAATACCTATTTTTAAAGTTGTCAATAAAATTATTTTTTTTATTTTATAATTTTAAGAGACTATTTTTTTATTTTTTTTATTTTAAAATGGAGTGTAATTTTTCAAAAGGAAAGCTATAGGGGCAAGTATGGTGAAAGCGCAATGAGTGATCAGTTGAGGGCGGTTTCATCCATCCGCGCCTTGCCCTTGTGAGTTGTGGCCACCTTTCTCTTGTCTCTCTTCAATTTCTTGTTCATAATGTTTTGGACTTTCCCTGTGCCTTCCAGTTCCTCCTTTTGGATTTTTCTTTCAAATCTACACATACCATACACATGCCTCCTTCCTTCAACTCTGGCCCAACATTTTCAAATTCAGGCAACGTAAGCATATTTATCATACTGAAAATAACATATTACAATCTCAATATTATACGTAACTCCTTTTTGGCCTAACAATAATCATCACTTCTTTTACTGCGATCCCTTCACAATTTTTTTTTAATTTTATTTTCCCATGTGTAGTAAATTGACAGTGTGTGAAATTAAAAAATATAACAAAATAGACCAATAAAGCCTAGAACAAGTAGAAAGAGTCCGCCATGAAATTCGGACATCTAGTTATTTATTAAAAAATACTCATCTCATCTTTAATACAAGGTATATTTAACTTTATTTATGAGAGATTAAGGAAATTAAATAAATTACTTAATTATATATATATATATATATATATATCATATATCATTTGATTACATATTAGTTCATAAGTCAGAAAAATTAATTTAGTATAAAAAATATAAATATCAATACTTTAAAATAATTTATTCAGCTTTCTTAATTTCTTAAAAAAAATCAACTATGCATTCTATTAAGGATACGGGAAATATATTTTTTTTAAAATACTACTTTTTTTCTATTAATCCACTAGTATCTGATACTGTTTGGTTCATTTTATGAGAATGTAAGTCCATACTAGAGGAACTTCATCTTTAAGTAATTATCGCAATCAACTAGTCCTATTCTTGAGAATGTAAAGCCTATATTGGGGTAATTTCGCCACCTCCAGATAATTATCAGACGACTCAAACACAAGACAAATGGTTAAACTGCAACGCCCTACTACTAGTCAATCAAACTGCTTGCTAGTTAAGTGATACGTTTTTAAAAAACTAGGATGAGTATATGAAATAGATCATTATACAATATAATGCTAATTTTATAATAATGAATATATATATATATTGGGAGAGAAAAATTGCCACCATGTTTGAGGCATTTTCTCTAAATAAAGGGGCGGGCGAGAGCAAGGTTGGGCAGATAAGGACAGTTGCAGAGAGACGGAGAGGAGAGAGATTGATGGGAAGGATAAGTGAAGCAAATTAAACAGAGTCACCTGCTTCTTCTTCTTCTCCCACTCCCAGTCTCAGACCACTTCCTTAATCCCTTCCACTTTGTATCGTACCACCGGGTCTCTTGTCTCTTCCCTCCCCTGGTTGTTGTTTAGTTGTATCGACCCCTACCAACATTTCTCCCTCCTTTTCTTCTCTCTCTCCCCCTCTATATATATATCCTCACACCTTCACAAAATCATAACACCCTTCTCCGATTTGATTCAATTCACCCTCCAATTCCCTGATTTCGGACCCGTATTTGCTCAATCCAAAATGAGTTCCGATCCTCCCTCCGCCACCCCTGCCGCCGTCAACGTTGGTGTTCCTGTTCATACCTCCTCCCGGATACTGCCTGACTTTTTACAGAGCGTCAATCTCAAGTACGTCAAGCTCGGCTACCATTACTTGATGTCCCATTTGTTGACCCTCCTGTTGATCCCGCTCGTCGCCGTCATTTTTGTCCAAGCTTCTCAGACCAACCCCGACGACCTTCGCAACCTTTGGCTCCACCTCCAGTACAACCTCGTCGCCGTCATCGCCTGCTCTGCTTTTCTCGTTTTCGGATCCACCGTCTACATCATGACCCGACCCAGATCCGTTTACCTCGTGGACTTCTCCTGCTACCTCCCTCCTTCTCATCTCCAGGCCAAATCCTCCGATTTCATGGAACACTCGAGGCGCACCGGCGACTTCGAGGAGTCTTCCCTCGTGTTTCAGCGTAAGATTCTAGAACGCTCTGGGTTAGGGGAAGAAACGTGTGTTCCAGAAGCTATGCATCACTTGCCTCCAAGGACTTCCATGGCGGCTGCGAGAGAGGAAGCAGAACAGGTCATGTTCGGAGCATTAGATAACCTATTTGCCAACACTAACCTCAAGCCCAAAGACATCGGTATCCTCGTCGTGAATTGCAGCTTGTTCAATCCGACGCCGTCGCTTTCAGCGATGATAGTGAACAAATACAAATTAAGAGGGAACATCAGAAGCTTCAATCTGGGAGGCATGGGATGTAGTGCAGGGGTGATAGCCATTGATCTAGCCAGAGACATGCTTCAAGTTCATAGGAACACTTACGCTGTTGTTGTCAGCACAGAGAACATAACCCAGAATTGGTATTTCGGCAACAAGAAATCCATGTTGATCCCTAATTGCCTGTTTCGCGTTGGTGCTGCTGCTATTTTGTTATCAAACAAAGAATCGGACAAGAGAAGATCTAAATATAAGCTCGTTCATGTAGTTAGAACTCATAAAGGAGCAGACGATAAAGCCTTCAAATGTGTATATCAGGAACAAGACGAACAAGGCAAAACAGGGGTTTCTCTCTCCAAAGATCTCATGGCCATTGCAGGTAATTTCATGTTTTCTGCATTTTCATCTAACAATATCTGTTCAGTAAAATAAAAATCTAGAACAAATTAGGGCAGTGAACGAATGTTGGGAATAAATTACAGGAGGAGCGTTGAAGACGAACATAACGACACTAGGTCCTCTGGTTTTGCCGATCAGCGAGCAGCTTCTGTTCTTCGCGGCGCTAATGGCGAAGAAGATATTCAAGGCGAAATTAAACGCATACATACCAGATTTCAAGCTAGCGTTCGAGCATTTCTGCATCCACGCCGGCGGGAGGGGGGTGATCGATGAGCTGGAGAAGAATCTGGAACTTGAGCCGCATCACGTAGAAGCTTCGAGAATGACGCTGCACAGATTTGGGAACACATCGTCGAGCTCAATTTGGTACGAATTGGCATACACAGAAGCGAAAGGAAGAATGAGAAAAGGGAATAGGGTTTGGCAAATCGCATTTGGGAGCGGATTCAAGTGTAACAGTGCGGTGTGGAAGGCACTGAGAAATGTGAAGCCATCGCCCAAGAATCCATGGGAAGATTGCATCCATAGGTACCCTGTTCAGATTCTTTCATAGATTTAAATTAATCAGATTTAATTAATTTGTACGCAGTAATCAATTTGATCATTCGACATTGACGACGACGATGATAATGGGGCTTCTATGTAGGATCGCTTCCTGATCACAATCCCTAGCTGTGTTTGATCATTACCACATTATTTTGGTCATTATTATGCAGTTTTATGTGACTCATTTGGGTGTTGTCCTATTGTACTGCTCCTCTCCTTTATATAAATAATTTTTTTTAGCCTGACATAAAACGAATAGGTAAGATTAATTAAAAATAATAAATATATTTAAAATATCATATTTTTTTAAATATATCTCTATTTATAGAAAGAGCATAAGAAAGAGAATGAGTAATAAATATGGGAGAATATGAGTATAAGAGAAAACGCGTAATAAACAATTAAATAAAAGAGAATTAGTGGTGATTATGAGATAATTAATATAAAAATATGTATTTGATAGGAGTAAAAAAAAAAAATAGTTTAAATTTTGAGACATAAGGAGAAAATTATTTATAAAAATGATTAACCCTTAAAAAGAGAAAATTATTTATAAAAAATGGTAGGGAATATTATCCATGTATTTATTGATTTTTTTTTGGCCCCTATTAACGTCAGATTCTGTGCATTGACTTTTTTGATATTCAATTAATGGTTTATTATCATCATACAGAATATTTTAAAACTCCGTGTTCCCGATCTTATATGCTTGTGGAGTTTTTTTCCCTTAATATAAGTTATTTCATTAAACTTATAATGCAAAAGTATAATTTTTCCCCTAATTTAGTGTTCTGTATAGGTTATTTTCTATGTTTAAACAAAATTAAATTCACCTTGATGAAGAAAAATATTAGTGCTACCATTTAACATGGGCGTTTGAAACTATATATATTGAATAGTTAAATGGGAAAGTGCGTGCAATGCATGGTTAGCCATATAATTAGATATGATTTCTCTTATGTTATAGATAAGATATGAATTATTATTTTAATATGACCCCAAACTCCAAAGGAAAATTACTATTAGAAGATGTGATATTTATGAAGATGGATAGAAGAGCTGCAACGTTGTATGGATTAGCCCATACCCTTTTCATTTAAAAAAAAGGGTAATTACACAAAGAAAAAGGGCGCCAAAGTTGCAGATCTGTAATCATGTGAATCTGAAGCAAATCAATATGAAAAACTGTTGGGTGTCAGAAAGAAGTTATTTTTTTATATATATAAAAGGTTCTTTTGCTACAATTTATTTGTAAAAAGCCCATGGCCAGCCTTGCCCTTTACACACACTTTGGAAGTTTGCGGCTTTCATTTATCTGTATCTGTACACACACGTTTTTGGCACGAGCCCTCCAATTATTACGACGAAATCTTTCGTGCGATTGGTGGGTTTTTGTGCGTTTGCCTATTGTGTTTGAAAAATGGAGTGTTTGGTTTAATGATTATGGATGTATTTGTTTGGCCGTTTGAAGCCCTAATAGTCCGATTGGCCCACTTTAAGTCAGCTGTGATGGAGAGAACTCGCACGCACACACGGGATGTCATTCATCAGGGGATCTTTTATCTAATGGATTGCAGTATGTTTGATGCTTTTAACAATTGTTTGGTCCAGTCAGATCGTGTGCTGAATCCCAGATGGAACCCACCGAGGCCTGGGTACGTCCGCTTAGATACTGACGCATCTGTTGACGGAGCAAGATGGGCGTCCTGTGGAGGGGTGATTTGGGATGAACAAGACAAATGGGTGGTTGGCTTCCAACGCCATTTAGGTACTGTTTCGATCGCAGGAGCTGAATTATTGGGGATCGTGACGAGGTTGAATCTATGCAAACAGTTAGGTCTTCAGAGGGTTCAGGCTTTCACAGATTCGTTGCAGGCTTATCAGTGGATTGTACGAGATGTCAGAGGTCATTACCATCATCCGCTTGAAGGAGAGATTCAGGAAGCTCGGGAACTGCTATTTTCGGGCTGGGATGCACAGCTGCATCATACTTCTAGAGAGGCGATTAGATGCACCGATCTTTTGGCCAAGGATGCTCAACAGGTTGTTGGTGGGTTTGTAGTGTTACCATTGGCGCACCCAGGATGTATGGGGTACATGCGGGATGATATGCCAGGTGGTCATGTAGTCTAGAGAAGTCTTGCTATTTCCAAGCTTTGGTCTTAGCCGTTTTGTATTAAAAAAAAAAGTCAGATGGTGGCTTAAAAATAAAATATCTCGTATTTGGTTGGGCATTCATTCAATCAACTTCAATTGTTTTTAAGTGACTTTCAAATAAGCCTCAAATGATAGTTTTTTTTTCTGATTGCATGTGGGATATTACCGTTAAAGGCATTAATTGTCCTACCTAAATTATTAATTTCTCTCTTTCCTCTCGTCTTCTCCTCACGTCTCCTCTCCGAAGCCTCATTTCTTCGTGTGTCTCAGTGGCTTTTCACAGTAGCGATCTTCCCACTCTCGGCATCCACCTAATCGACTTCCAGGTGGGTCCTGTGGTTCTCTCTATCGAAGTGTTAGCTGGGTCCTGTCGTCTTCGACAGTGGCAGTGAAAGCGGCATTCAGTGTCAATAGCCGTTGGTCTTGAGGTGAAGCTGCTGGTGTTGGAGTTCGGTGGGAAGCTAATTGAAAATGACGGTGGCCAATCTGTGAGTACGATGCAGTTTTGGGTGAGTTTGGTCTGCAAGGTTTCAAGCTTCTGAGGTAGGTCGGTGCGATCCAGAATATCGATCTATGATTGATGGTGGTGTGGTGGTGGATCTGCTCAGTCTTCGACGGTTGAAGGTGGTATGGTGGTTGAAGGTAGGCCATCGCAATCCAGAATATCGATCTGTCTCTCAATTTGTCATAGTTGTTGGTTGCTCAGGTACGTTTTCTCTGCTTTTCTCCATGTTCAACGAACACTACTTTGCTATGCTTTTCTCCGATCGGTGATCTACAGTGTGGGTAGATCAATGTTGTGAGTTTGCTTAGTTTGGGTGGGTTCGAGTAGTTTGGTGTAGGTAGATTAGTATTTGCCCTGTGGTTGTGTTCTTTGTTTTCTTTACACTGGTTGGTGTGGTTGTCTCTGTGTGCATGTGGCATTGAAATTTTCCCCTGCTTCATGGTGTTCTTTTCCTCTGCTTCGTGTGGAGTATTCTGGCCTTGTGTTTTTTATTATAAATGCAAATTTTGTCATGATTTGTCCTAGAGTGACAATTTTAAGGTCTATTAGAGCCTCTATTTTTGGGTCTCAGAAGAAATATGTTCTGCGTCTTTGTGATCATTCTGTCGAAGTTAACAAAAGGGAGAAATGTGTTTGTGGTTACTACATTTCTATTTGGAACTTTTATTTTGATAAATTTTTTTGTATTGGTCTTTTAGGATTTCTTTTCTTTCATTCGTAGTCTCTCTATTTCATTTTTTTTGAAGAACTTAGATGCATACATTTGTGCTTTGAGAGGGAGGAGAAAGCACGGAGACGTTTGCATAAAGTATCATGTTTGCTGAAACCAGGGGGTTATTATTTTGGAATTACTTCTGACGCATCTACGATATGATATGAGACATGTGATTGCCAAAGGCCCCTTCTTGGATTTAGTTGCATGTACCGTTCTTTCAGTTTTATTAAAGTGTATGGTTCATTATTAGGGAGGTTTCTAAGCTTGCCGGTCATTTAGTATGCTTGTTCAATCGTATGCTTGATACCTGTTATCATGACTACTGTGTTCTTGATTTCTTAATCCTCATGTATGGCCTTTCGATTTTCAGTTTTTACATGCGATGTGTCTGGTTTCTTAATATGTACTGTAATTTTTATTTTTTATGCTTTAATTCGTGATTAAGACTTTCAGTTCAGCAGTAATCTTTGCATTTTATGAAGGGCAAATTGTATTTTCAGTTTAACACAAGTATAATGCATTTTAAAAAAAATTCATGCCACCTTTTAGTTAATTTTCAAAGATAATCCACTGCCAAATTGATTCTTCAACCATTTATTCATTAATTTTCCAATTGAAACAGTGCCATCATATAGTTTTATTTGAACGTTATTTATTATGATTTATTTTTATAACATTGATCAACGAAGGCTTTGTTGTAGACATATATAAAGACTAGTGAGGATTAAAAAATTTCTACCACCACTAATAAAACTGTATAGCGAATATTTTGGTATGTCTTCTGTGTGATATGCGACCTTTGTCGTATAGCAATATGGACACAAAAGCTGTGTGGGATTTAGAGTCAATAAAGATATTCATCAATGCATGTGTATACCAAATATACAAAAAAGAATGCAAAGGACAGTCATTTACATCAAAAGGATGGAAGAATATTATTTCCATATTTACTGAAAAGATTGGGAAACAATATGGGAAGAAATAATTAAAAAATAGATTAGATATCTTAAAGAAAGATTTAAGGATATGGGATTCTTTAATCAGAGAGACCGGTGTGGGCAGAGACCCTATTACGAACAATATGGTTGCGTCAAGCGACTGGTGGAAGGAGAAATTACAGGTAAAAAATTTTAAGAGCAATTTTCAAGTTGAATTAGTTCACTTTTTGGTATGTAATTTATTTAAATATTCATTTTGACTCCTTTTACTTGTATGCATGCAGGAGCATCCTGAATATAAGAAATTTAGGCACTCTTCCCTAAAGAATGAAAGGGAATTAACAATAATATTCAAAGATGGCTCGGCGACAGGAGGCCACATTTTCTCAACCTCTCACACACAACCACAGACAAATGAAGAAGATGAGGATGACGTTTACAGACCCACGATGGATAAAGAGAAAGGCTCTGAGGACAATGAGGATGAGCATTTCGGCACTGCCCCTGCAGTTAGTACAAGGGTGACGGAGGAAATGGCAAGTTCTGGATTAACAACTTCAATTCCATCAGGCACTGGTCCCAGCGCATCCGAAAATAAACAGAAAAGGAAGAGAGGCGAAGGGTCTAGTAAAAGCAAAAAACAAAAACTTCCCTTTGCAAAGCAAATAGTTGATGCCGTCAGTGTCATTGCTAATGTGATTATGGATCGAGCAGCGGCTTTAAATGCAACTCAAGAAAATAGCATGCTTGAGGTTATGAAATATCTACTGGACCTTGACGATATGAAGGCAGGCAAAGCCTTTGGAGTCCGATGTATGCAAGCTCTGGAAAGCAAGACACGTCAGGATGTGTTTGTGTCATTGAAAGGAAACCCTAAGTACCTGATGACTTATTTGTGTTATATCGTAGAAGAGGACTAGTTGTAGTTGCATTTGATGTCTAGACAGTTGAATGTAGACATTTTTAGTTTTTTGTTTCCAAAACGGATTACTTGACTCGTCGTTTAGAACGGTTTTATCCTATTGCCATTTTTATTATATGTTATGTTTGTTAATCATCCTGCTCACACCACAATTTCACCACAATCACAGGTACATCAATGGCAAATCATAACAACCAAAACAGGTTGCAAAGGATGGAGGAAGATGAAAATAGTGATGATGCCTCAATTTTTTAGGCTAAGTTGGAACAACATCAACAATTATGCATGTTGCTTTGTCAATATTTAGTGCCGTATATATGCAGACAACCACGTAGAGTGAGTTAGGGAACATGTCACTATTGGGTACAAGAAATGTTGGCAAATGAAGGTTCAAAATGTCATCAGATGTTTAGAATGGGAAAACATGTTTTTTTATAGTTTGTGCACTAAGTTGTGTGAGCATGGGTTAAGAGAATCTAGGAATACCAGTGTTGAAGAAATGGTTGTCATGTTCTTGCTCACTATTGGACACGGAGTAGGAAATAGGCTAGTACAAGAAATATTTAAACATTCGGGCGAAACTGTAAGTAGGCTTCTACACAAGGTTTTAAAGGCCTACCTTAAGCTTGGAACCAAAATTATTAGGCCATGCGATCCAGAATTCGGTCAACGTCATCCAAAAATAGCAGACGTTAATCGATATTTTCCATATTTCGAGGATGCCATTAGAGCTATTGATAGTACTCACATCAGGTGTGTCAAGACTGGACCGGGTCGAGATAAGTTTATCGAGAGAAAGGGATATCCCATACAGAATGTTATGGCTGTTTGTGATTGGGATATGTACTTCACATTCCAGTTAGCAGGATGGGAAGGTTAAGCACATGATGCTCGTGTTTTTCACTCTGCTGTCTCAGATCCAACCATGAATTTCCCACATCTACCACAAGATAATTTTTTGTACACTTCAATTACGTTTCTTTGTCTACATTTAACGTTTAACTTAATCTCACATTTACAATGATTTTAACACATGTTAGGCAAATATTATTTGTTTGATTCTGGCTACCCAACAACAGTTGGGTATCTTGGTCCATACATATGTGAACGTTATCACCTCCCATAATTCAAAAATCACCGGGGGTTTTGGAATCCTAATGAGGCTTTCAATTGTTATCATTCAAGCTTGAGGTGCACAATAGAAATGACTTTTGGAGTCTGGAAAAGTAGGTTTGAAATCTTACACCATATGAGCAAGTACAGTTTTGACACGCAAGTCCGCATTGTCTGTGCCACAATGGCTATACGTAATTTCATTAAAAGAAATTCTCAAACTGATGTGGACTTTAGAGAAGCAGAAAATGAGAATAATATAGTTGATCTAGATAATACTCAAGATCAAGACCCATCGTCGACAAATGATGCTCGGACATATTCAACCTAAATGAATAATGTTCGTGACACTATCAGGGACCAAATTGTACAGAACTTTTGATTTGATTAGTTCTGTTATATTTTGCTTCATCAAAAAACTTTAAGTTTGTAAAATTTCTAATTTGTTTGCATTTTAATTGTAATTTTATTATTTAGTTTACCATTGCCAGATATGATCCGTTACAATTCTCTGCTGTTCGAAAGCTCTGCTGTTTGATTGGTATAAGTCAAGCGTAAAATTAGGTATTTTGTATTTTCCTAATATATATGAAACTAAGGCAGATTTTTATGTGAAGAGTGTGTAAAGAATTGTTTTATGCTTTTTGTCATGTATTTATGGTAAGATCTCTACTGGTTTGAAGATTAGAATTATCAGACCCAATTATGTCCCTGGAGAAAAGAAATATTTGTGAGTGAAGAGTGTGCAAAGAACTATTATCTGGATAGGTTAGCGGCATCAAACTTTTGAATATGTGCCTTATGGTAACACTGTCGCCATTGGATGCTTTAGATCAATTTATCACTAAGAATGTCACTTTAACAAATGCAGATATCTTCCCAGGTCCCATTTAGAAATTAAGTTATCAATGAGTTCTTTTTCCACAATTGATCCTTCATTTTTTCATTTTTCATATTTTTTTTTTCAATTTTTTTCCTCTTAAACAACACAAAAGCCACTTACACAAAAGCAAAACCAAACATCTTTCACTTTTACATAAGTTACTTATCCAATCGACAATCCAAAATCTCATCATTTTATCCAATCTAACTTTTTCCCAATTTTAAGATTCCATAAGTCTTAGTAAAAATAAGTCACTTATCCAATCGCCAATCCAAACACACCCTATAGAATTTGGCTTTTAGAGAATATCCATGATGAAACGCATGAAAGACTTATGTTGCATTTTGGAGCTTTTTGCTATTAATTCGTGCCATATGCATTAAAATATTTTTTGAGGTTGTGATAACGACCATCCCTTTAGAAATATGATGAAGGATACCGGATTTCTTATATATATATATATATGAATTGGCAAGTCTTAATTAGACACTGTTATAGGGAAGACCTAACATTAGTTGATTATTTAGCAAAAGCTACTCATCATTTAGAAAGGAATTTTTGTATATTTGATCAACCTCCCTGTATGATAGATGGAGGGGAGGTTGACTAAGTGATGTAAAGTATGTACTTCATTTTGCTTTGTGCAATGTTATCCAGGTTATATTTAAAAAAAAAAAAGAGGTGGCCCGTGAGTGACCCGGCCAATCAAGGAGCAATGAATGGGTGAGTGAGGAGAGTAACACAACTAATATTTGGGTTCATCATTATAGCCCAAGCCCAGGGAATTCGAACTAGCATTCTCTGCTAATAAATATAAACCTTTCCCAGATGAGAGAACCTTGTTATAGATGTGTAATTATGGATTAGATTATTGGATTTACATTCTATTTTTATTTTTAAACTCTGCCACATTTTTTTTAATGGCACAGGATATCATTACAAGTTACTCAACTTACAAAGTTGTCCTCGTTCCTTCAACAAGATCCACGCTCTGATATTTAGGTGGAGATTGATCAAGAATGCAAAAACCATTAGATAGTGCTTGTTTGGAATAGCGATGGGTGTCTTCAAAAATATTTTCTTAATTGTGATTTAGGTATACGAGGTAAGTATGTGAGAGGAGTGTTGTCTCGACTTATGTGCATAAGCACTTATAGGGTTGTCAATCGCTCAACCAAACAAGTTGTGCGACAATTTAGCAAGATAATCAGTAGTCACTCCCTAGGTGTATGTCTAAACCTAACCTACCAATTCCTATGAATAATTAGACGAGCATGATCTATAATGTCCTTAAAAAGGGGGTTACTATCACAACCCCTATAACAAAAGTCAATACTCAATGGCCTTTATATAGTCCGAAGAAACTATTACATTTCTCATATCCCAGGTCCAACATAGATTAAGTCTATTAATAATTCCAATTAACTCTGCAATTGCTGATAGAACAAAGATAAGTTTACAATTGAAGCCACAAAGCCACCTCCCCTCTGCATCTCTTAGAGCTCCTCCATAGTCACTATTTCCATTCTGTAGCACCGAGCCGTCCACCGCAAGCTTAATGTGATATGGTAGGAGTTCATTTCCCCTTGCTTGCATGGTGATTTGTTCTCCAAAGAAGGAGCATCATTCCATCAGCTTGTGGTCCCAACAAGCCATGAAAAAAGAATCTTGAGATTGTCATCATATAGCTTTTTACATCTCATGGTCCATATGTCCCAGCAGATGTAACCAAACAAAATGGCCCATTTTATCTTCTTGGCATGCCTGGCTCCCGCCTCCTGGTTTAGGTTCCATCTAATCTAGTCACTCCCCTATAAAGAGTGGAAAGTTTGCCAACTAGAAGTAGCCCACCATAGATTCCCATCAATTCCACGCATTTAAGTAGTCTCTAATCAAATGCATTATGTCCTCCTCTTTAGTGCAACCAAAAGGGCAGGATGTATTATCTAGGAGGCCTCTTGAATTCCTTAGCTCCTCTGTATGGACTCTTTTATATACCAAAAGTCACATAAAAGATTTGATCTTCTCCGGAACTTGCCATCTCCATAATGCTTTCCAAATAGTATCTGTCTCCCGCCTTGTACTTGAAACAAGGAAAGAATATGCAGATTTAATAGTTAAAAAACTATAAGAAGATGGTTTCCAAAGGTAATTATTCTCTCCTTTCTCCTCCCGGGGTGGATATGCACACATAATTCTCTCAATAGCATTCTAAGAAAACCAGATTTTGTGCTTTGCCATGTTCCAACTTCCAGAGGAATCCACATAATTAACCACTTTTTTTTATTTCTTTTTATCAACCCCCTCCCATCCTTGAACTAGATTAACTAGAAGGCAACTGACTTCCAACTAATTTTCAAACCAGAAGGATGAAGTTTGTCCATTGCCAATTTTCCTTCCAAGACCCTTTTTGAAAGCTGACCACATCTCAGAAATTCCTCTCCAAGTAAGAGAAAAGTTAGGTCTCTTGGTAATCTCTAACTTGTTCAAGTTATTACATCTGTACTTGGATCTCAACACTTGAACCCACAAAGCATCAGTGTCATTCAACAACTTCCAACACAGCTCAAGAACAAAGGCTTCATTCTGACGTCACAAGTTTTTGATCCCCAAACCTCCCTCTTTCCTATATGTAGTGACCTTATCCCAGGATATAAGGTGTAACTTTTTTTTCTCACTTGTGTCACCCCATGAAAAACTCCTACTACATTTCTCAATTTTCCTTGACCAACCCTTTTGGAAAGAGCATGGTTTGCATATGATAAGCTAGAGGGCTGGATAGAACAGACTTGATCAAGGTGGCTCGACTTGCTAGAGATAAATACTTCCTCTTCCAATTCAATAATTTTTTATGTGTCTTCTCAAGAATATGAGCAAATATGACAAAAGAAGCCTGTTTGTGAAGGAGGAGGATCCCCAAATATTTTCCAAAATCGCCTATTAACGCGTCACACCCCCATTCGCCAACTTAGATATAATGCTCTAGAGAAATGTACATTCTTGGAAAAGCATATTTTTCATACATCACGTTGTCATTTTTTCATACATTACTCTTACTTTGCCACATTTTTCATACATTACATTTCATGAAATTATACACACATGTTCAATTATATATACAATATATATATATATATATATTTTTTAAATACAATTATACACATATATTGGGCAGGGAGGCACACCTTACCCGGTGTCCAGCCCTACACGGTGTTTGGCCCGACCCGAAGAAACCCAAATGATTTATGGATGTACTTTTTAGGGTCGGACTGAGTATTTTTTTTGTAGGGCTCGGACGGGCATTTGGGGCTCATAATAAACACCCCTATCATGAGACTTATGAATATTACAAATTACGTTACATTATAAGCAGACTTTTCTCATTTTACCCCCCTTTTGTTAAGAGCTCATTGACTCGTACAAATCTAGATGATTCTTGGGGAAATATCTTTTGTTAATCAGAAAATACATATTTCAAATTAAAACTCTTGCTCTTCATATCCTCCCCCTTCCTTCCACATACCCACAAATATCCTGAATTTCACCACACAACGGCGCTTTGGGCCTCTGCCAATCAGCATACTATTGCGTACTGTGACGAGGGCCAACTCTTATTGCCTACTCGCTCAGTTTATGCAATCGAAATATTGAACATTAAACCACCGTTGTTAAAAGGGAAAATCCCTCAAAAAGAACCTTTAAATTGTTAAAAGACGGATACGTGCGCGGAAATATAATATCCCGTATCAGTGCGAGTATGTTAGTGGAATATTAGAATTGAACGTAAAATGACAAATTTGTCCTCTGATGATGAAAGAAAAGAAGTTGATGACAAAAGAAGGTGACGCGAAACAGGGAGAGCGTCATCGCGCGGGAACGTACGTGGGAGGCGATACAAACAGAGGTATGTACTTCATTGGTCGACAATGTTCTTCCCCCTGTGCTCGAGGTGAAGCAAAACCATTTTCGTCTTCATTTGGGTGGGAAACTTTGCGGGGTATTTGGGTTTGAAGGACGTGAATGTTGAAGAGTGGTATGGCGAAAAATGCAGATGCTGCCTGAATCGGGGAGGAGGTTGGGATGGTTACTTTCAGGGTTGTGGTTGAAGAGAATAAATGGGGTGGATTTTTTAAGAAACGATTAATATGAAGTTGAAAAACCCTAATATAGATTTGTGAAAGATTGAGGTACTCATGTAGTTTTGTGTTTGTCAACTAAGTGTTATTTATTTGTCGCAGGAAGCGTAAAAAAATGGATGGTAATATTGGTTCAAGCCGTGCAAAGGAGTTGTTTTATTATTTCCACGTAGGGGGGAAATTTGAACATAATAATGACGGTGAAGTTAAATATTTCGGAGGTAGTGTGAGGGTAAAGGTACTAAAAGATGGGATAAGAATGGAAGATTTAAGAGAAATTATATCAACATTGACAGGTTATGAAGGGAGCAGTTGGGACATTAAATACACAGTAATGTTTGATGAGACATTAATTGAGCTTGACAATGATAATGAAATTGAAAACCTTTTTCGGTTCAATGAAAGCAGTGCGCATGTGTTTGTAGCCAATATAGAGAATGGCAATGAATCCTTGCCAATGAATAATGCACATGTGTAAGTTAGTAATATTTTGTTCATTCCCAAGCTGATAATAAGTTATAAAGTGGTGTAATTGTTGTATGATAATAAGTTATCAAGTGTTGTAATTTTGTATGCAGGAGCCAGAGATTATTGGAACGGTCACCGGAAGCAGAGGTATCTCCCATTACACATGGCAATGATCTTGAGGCTGTGTCATTTGAAATTGGTGGTGGGTGTATAACTTATGAGACACATCAGACAAATTTGAGTGACACTAGCTATTTGAAATGGTCAGGATTAATATCCGGGGTGGGGCAGCATTTTCCTCATGCCGATGCATTAAGAGAAGCCTTGTACAAGTATAGCATTGCACATAAGTTCATGTATAAATATGATAGGAATAGCAAGGACAAGATGTATGTCACGTGTAAAGTAGAGGGTTGTCCTTGGAAATTATGTGCGTCAGTGGGCAGGACTTCTGGAATACTGTGTGTGACAAAATTCATCAAAGATCATGTTCATTCAGCTCAAGATCATTTGCAAGTGAGCGGCCATGGTGCAAGATCTACTTTGACATCATCAATAATAATTGACGAGATTAGGAATCACACCGAGAAGCGTCCAACTGAGATTATGAAGACAGTGCAAAGGGAGTATGGTGTGAAGCTAACATATAAACAGGCATATAGGGCAAAGGAAAAGGCAATGGAAGACATACATGGAAGACCGGAACAATCATACTTGTTAATCCCATGGATATGCCAAAGGTTGAAGGAAACTGATGCTAATACAGTTGCTGAATGGGTAGCAGATGGTTGCAGGTTTGAAAGAGTTTTCATTGCATATGGGTCATGTGTACAGGGTTTCATGGGGGGTGTAAGGCATGTACTATATGTTGATGGAACTCATTTAAGTGGGCCTTATAAGGGGACTCTACTTGCAGCTTCAGCGTATGATGCGGATAATGAGCTGTTGCCGTTTGCCATAGCAATTGTGAAGGGAGAGACACTGGACGATTGGACTTGGTTCATGCATATGATTAAAAGGATTGTTGGTTCTATGGACTTGACAATTGTGTCAGATCGTCACAATGCCATAATAGGTGCTGTGGCAGCAATATTTGGAGGGCATCGTCATGCATTCTGTTATAGACATGTGAAGGAGAACTTCAGTGCAGAGATACTGAAAATAAACAGGGGCAAGAGAAAGACCAGTAACCGGTCAAAGGAGGATGGACTGATGCTTCTTGACAAGATTGCATATGCAAGGCGTGTTGATGAGTTTGATAAAGCAATGGAAAAGATGCGGGAGCACTGTCAAGAGTTATATGAATGGATTAACAATCATGGTGACGTTGATAGGTGGGCTCTTAGCAAGTTCCCATACAAACGATGGGATAACATAACAACCAATATCGCCAAGTCATTCAATGCATGGATGGTGAAGGAGAGGAAGTATAATGTAGCCCAATTAATTCACGCACATCGCGAGAAAGTAGCAAAGAAGATGCATGCCTCTTATGTGGCAATGAACAAGTGGAAGAATTGTGTTGGACCAAATATAGATGCAAAGGTTATGGAAAATGTGAGTGGATGTGAGCATATGTGGTGTGAAGATTATGGGCAGGGTAGATTCAGTGTGCATACAGTACGTGGAGACCATGGGGTTAACTTGCGATCACGACAATGTAGTTGTGGGGCATGGCAGATGAGTGGGATTCCATGCACACATGCGTGTGCAGCTGTCAAGGTTGTGCACGGCAACATCTATGATTATGTTGAGGATTGTTATAAGATGAAGCTCAGCAACGGATCTACCAGCACAGCATGATTCCGGTTGTGACAATAGACATGCCGAACGTCAATGATTATAGGGATTATCACATGGAAAACATGTCCGAAGCTACGTTCCTCCACCCTCCAATCACAAGTCGACCTCCTGGAAGACCAAGAGTAAGGAGGCAGGAATCACAGTTCCAAAATAGAAAGATCTACCATTGTACACGGTGCCATGAAGCAGGACACACAAGAAGGACGTGCAAAAATCCCAACCCATGTTGAACTCTAATGATCATCTTTGATGCTTCATCTTTTATGTTGTATATATGTTTTCGTTTTACCCTTCAATGGTTTTTGGAATGAAGGGATGGGGTGCAGGGAAGCAGTTTTTATATGTAATGTATGCAGTGTCATGTCAGTGACAAAAAAACATTAAGAAGCAGTAAGATCTTAATGTTATGTTGTCACTGAAAGTTGAAAGTTTATGTAAGTATCCACTGCTTTTGTACACAAGTATAGTGTTGATTATGTATAGTTTGGCAACTATTTCTCAAGTTGTAATCAATGTAGAAATACAAATGTATAGTTTATCTGACTGCTCTGTATTATGTAGTTTTTATCAGTTGGTTGGAATGCTGGTGCTCTCATGTTGTAAGACATAGTTGACCCTAGCATCTATGGCACCAAAATATCATCACCTTATAAGACATACTGATATACTTGACCACACCAATGCCACCAAAAAGTTGTTCATTCATGTAACCCAATGTTAGTACACAATAAACTGGTGATATGTGTTAATGACCTTCTAACATACAGTTTACCACAGCAGATATGCCACAAAAAATTCTGCTAGAGCTTCTAAGACATACTTGATCACAGCATCTATACCACCATAAATATCTCCTATCAAGACCTTGTAAGACATACTTGACCACAGCATCTATGCCACCAAAAACATCTCCTATCATGACCTTCTAAGACATACTTGACCACAGCATGTATGCCACCAAAAACATCTCCTATCTGACCTTCTAAGACATACTTGACCACAGCATCTATGCCACAAAAAACATCTCCTATCATGACCTTCTAAGACATACTTGACCACAGCATCTATGCCACCAAAAACATCTCCTATCATGACCTTCTAAGACATACTTGACCACAGCATCTATGCCACCAAAAACATCTCCTAGCATCACCTTCTAAGACATACTTGACCACAGCATCTATGCCACCAAAAACATCTCCTATCATGACCTTCTAAGACATACTTTACCACAGCATCTATGCCACCAAAAACATCTCCTATCATGACCTTCTAAGACATACTTTACCACAGCATCTATGCCACCAAAAACATCTCCTATCATGACCTTCTAAGACATGCTTTACCACAGCATCTATGCCACAAAAAACATCTCCTATCATGACCTTCTAAGACATACTTTACCACAGCATCTATGCCACCAAAAACATCTCCTAGCATCACCTTCTAAGACATACTTGACCACAGCATCTATGCCACCAAAAACATCTCCTATCATGACCTTCTAAGACATACTTTACCAAAAAGACCTATGCCACCAAAAAGATCTGTGTTCATGACCTTCTGAAATATACTTCACCACAACACCTATGCCACCAAAAAGATCTGTGTTCATGAACTTCTGAAATATACTTCACCACAACACCTATGCCACCAAAAAGATCTGTGTTCATGACCTTCTGAAATATACTTCACCACAACACCTATGCCACCAAAAAGATCTGTGTTCATGACCTTCTGAAATATACTTCACCACAACACCTATGCCACCAAAAAGATCTGTGTTCATGACCTTCTGAAATATACTTCACCACAACACCTATGCCACCAAAAAGATCTGTGTTCATGACCTTCTGAAATATACTTCACCACAACACCTATGCCACCAAAAAGATCTGTGTTCATGACCTTCTGACATATACTTCACCACAACACCTATGCAACCAACAAGATCTGTGTTCATGTAAGCCAATATTAGTAGACAGTGAAGTATATTGTTTGTGCATCAATGTACCCTGCTTGAGACAATCCGTTCCACACTTGGAGGGGTGGGATGACAATGGTGTTTTTATTTACACAACTTTAAATCACATCAAATTTCTTCTTACACAACTTTAAATCACATCAAATTTCTTCATGTAACCCAATCTGTTAATAACAATAACACTTGATGTACCAATTTATATTTCAAAGACTTGTGGTAATACAATCTGCTATTTGATGCCGATGGGAAAAGCAGGCCCATGCCTAGTGATGCTACCGACTGTTTATTCAAACTTTCTTTGCTCACGAAAAGGTATGATCTTGTTATGAATATGATAAGAGTAAGTGATAACTCGAGTTTGATGGAATAGAAACTCGAGTTGTACGCATCACTGGAGGGTAACCAGCCAGTTATCGTGTGCAGGCGTGGAGAACTCGAGTTGGACATATCGCACTCCAGTGCGAAACTATGATCAGTCGACGTGTGGACTCGAGTTGGGCCATGAGCAACTCGAGTTGTGCGCATCACTGGAGGGTAACCAGCCAGTTATCGTGTGCAGGCGTGGAGAACTCGAGTTGGACATATCGCACTCCAGTGCGAAACTATGATCAGTCGACGTGTGGACTCGAGTTGGGCCATGAGCAACTCGAGTTGTGCGCATCACTGGAGGGTAACCAGCCAGTTATCGTGTGCAGGCGTGGAGAACTCGAGTTGGACATATCGCACTCCAGTGCGAAACTATGATCAGTCGACGTGTGGACTCGAGTTGGGCCATGAGGAACTCGAGTTGTGCGCATCACTGGAGGGTAACCAGCCAGTTATCGTGTGCAGGCGTGGAGAACTCGAGTTGGACATATCGCACTCCAGTGCGAAACTATGATCAGTCGACGTGTGGACTCGAGTTGGGCCATGAGCAACTCGAGTTGTGCGCATCACTGGAGGGTAACCAGCCAGTTATCGTGTGCAGGCGTGGAGAACTCGAGTTGGACATATCGCACTCCAGTGCGAAACTATGATCAGTCGACGTGTGGACTCGAGTTGGGCCATGAGCAACTCGAGTTGTGCGCATCACTGGAGGGTAACTGGAAAGTCACGAACCAAAAGGGAATACTAACTCGAGTGAATGAACTATAACTCGAGTTAATCAGGATTCCACGCTTTAATTCCCTCAATCACCAAACATTTCTGTGCACTCCACTCGACCTCCGACTAAATGAGCCCTCGAGTTAACTGACGAGAAACGTACTATTAGGCAGTTGAGCTCTATGCAACCTTCAAATCCCGTTCAACCAACCGTGGCGTAACAGCTCCATTCCCCCTAACCCTCAGTGATTCGAGAAGCAGAGTTTGGACTTGCCCTAGCATCGCACTTTCTCATTCTTCCATCTGGTGCAATGGTGCGAACAAAGGGCTCCGACAGTGGGAAGAAAGATTCTCGTGATTCACAGAAGCTGCCGTCGAAAGGGAGTAAGCCGTTGAACAAACCGAGGAAGACTCGGCCAAAAGTTCAGGATCGACTACCACCGGAACAACGGAGCAGGTCATAGGGGGTTGTGATAGCAGAATCACAGCAGAAACGGCCAAAAGTAGCCTCTCCCACTTCGAAGGAACTAGTCGTGTCAGTGCCTACAGAACATTTGGCCTCAACCTCCACAGAGAAAACAGAAGAAGACTTAGAGCGGAAGATAACAAAGATTGTGACTCAATTGGTTGATCAGACATTGCATGCACCCACAAAATCCAGATATGGTGGTGCATCAACTTCAAATCAAAAAGCAAAGTGTAATGTACCTCCTGAACTGGAGGATGAGCTTCTGGGACCACCACCAGGTTTCAATTCAGAGACACTAGAGCCTAATGATAAGAGCAGGTATGACGATGATTTCGCTCATAGATCATTCTGTCCTGTTGTTTATCTGGATCTACAACATATTAAGGACACACTCGCTTTAGATCTGTACCCTTCGTTTCAGTACTATGAACCTTGGTTGACCATCAAAACGTCATATAGTCCCTCTGTAGTGAGGCACTTCTACTGTAACTTGGAGGTGGTTGAGGTTTGTGATGAGGTGGGCGAACTGATAGAAGAAAGATTAGAGTCAACTGTTAGGGGCCAAAACATTCAACTATCTGCTGCATTGATTAACACTTACCTTGGCATAGACAATCCTCCAACAGGGCCTGTAAAAGAATTCAGTGATGTAGAAATATGTCAGATTCTGAATCCAATTGGTGGAAGTAAAACTTTAACTTTCAAACCTAGCTCCTTGAGTGATGTACATCGGATTGTGTGGTACATATACTCACGATCTATGGTCAACAAATCGAACAATTTCACTCACTTCGTGGGACAAGATTACCAGCTGATGGCCTCAATTGTGTCTAAGGAACAGAGGAACATAGGGCAACACATTTACAATGAAATAAACAGATACAGGAAGTCTTCCACAAGGAGTACCCCTCTACCGTTTCCCCAACTGATCTCTCACTTTCTGACGCTGCACAATATCTGGTACCTCGAACCTAATGAGCAAATTGTTCGTATTCCAAGGTTTGACAGCATTCACCTGAGCAGAATGAATATTAAGCTGCCAGTGGGTGCTTCTACAAGTATAACAACGAAGAAAAGGAAGGAGATGGAATCTGAGAGACCCAAAGTGGATGAGGGACAATCATCAAGAGCTGGGTCTCCTGGACCCCCACTCATGGCAGCCACAATTCAGACCTACATCCAGGATGCATTGAAAACAACCACAGACCACATAAAGGTCTCAAATGCCTATCTGGTCGAAATGGTTGACCATCAAGTCAAACGTCTAGTTATTGGCATTAATGAGAACTTCGAGAGGCTATTTCAAATGCAAGATGCTCATACTCAGCAGTTGAGGGAATTTAATCATCGCCTTGATACTTATGAAGCTGTCCTCAGAGAACACTTCAACTTTCCTCCTTCTGATATGCCGTCACAGTGTAATGCTGCACCTATTCCATGTGGACCTGAATCTACAACTCCTGCAAACTTAGTCACTCAAAATGCTCCATGTCCTCCTACGTCATCCAATGTTATGTTGACACCCCCGGATCCTGCCACACTGTCAAAGGTTCCCATCCCTCAGGACCCACAAGCTATTCCACAATCCAGTTGTGAGCCCTCAGGCACCACTCCCATAGAGGACCCCATAAACGTTACATGCTCTGGCTCCCATGATCAAACCTCTGCCCCCATTGAACCTGCCACTGCAGTTACACCCTATACACCACCTTGTTGTACCACTGAGACAGACCCTATTCCACCGGTAGCTCCTCTTCGCAAGCCACCGTCTTCCTCTGCAACCTTGGAATTGTGTACGACATTTACCCTTCCAGATGACGACAACAAGGGGGAGACATGACCGTGAGACATATTCCTAGTATGAGCGACCGTAGAGAGCATTGCTTCTCTGTATAATGTCTTCTTCAATGTACCTCCTGAATGTGTTGCGTGGTGCCTGACGAATATATTTGTGGTTTGATTTTGCTGTAATTAAGTAACACAAACCTTAGTCTGTGCAAATTTTATAAGTTTTGTCATCATGAATACAGATCCTTTTAGTGGCACTGCTGCTGTGGTAAAGTATTTTTTGCGCTGCTCTCATGTAATTGCATGTTGTACCTCTCATTATGTGACTACTTAACTGGAGCGTGTTATTTTAAACGCAGGCTCGGTGCATGTTGACACCATACGTGCTCTGGATATAATATGACCTTCAGTTCAGTTCATTAATGTGCATAAATTAGTCCATACAAATTATATACGCGTGGCCATGACAAACACATTCACTTGTAAAACAAAACACAGTTCAAACACAAAACGGAAGGAAAAAAGACATGCAATACCACATAAACGTTACATGCAACAGAACAGACTGACATTACTAATTTCAGTTACGAATGCGAAGCACTCTGGTAACCGGCAATGAACCCACGACATCAAAAGGCGTACACCACAATCAACCAAGCAGCACAACCGCCACGTTCCACCCACCACCACGAACAAAACTAAAACAGACGATAAAATAAAACGGCCACGCTTGGTCGTGCACTAAAAACTACAAATAGTCCGCACCCCCAATTATTTAGGCCGCAGGCAACAAAACAGTCTTGCAGGAACAAACACGAAAAAAGACATGGCTGACTTCCCACCAGACCACTCCAGACATAGAAGAACGACCAGCAACGATGACTCACCGCTTCTGAAGCTTCCGCAAACAATATTAATAGAACTGATGTGCTACATAGCATCATCAAGTTTGAAAGACTATTACCACTTCAAGAATTCATGCCGCATCCTAAGGATAGCAGGAAATTCAACAGAATTCTATAAGAACATGCCTCTGGAGAACTATGATCATCTAGGATGGACAAGAAGCGAGCAACATATTCATTTCCTGCTGACATGTTTCCATAACGGTAATCCATTTAGTCTATTCATTAGAGGGCTTAAATACTACACCAGAACAGCAGATACAGGAGAGAAAGGACTGTCACAAATACGGGAGGCTGCAGTGCTAAACAACTGTGATGCAAGTTACTCATTTGCCATATTAGTCCTTGCAAAATGGAGTAAGTTTAACGACACACCAGAAGGGAACGAAGCAATACACAGACTTCAAGCCATTATCGACTCAGGCCAAATATCTTCAATTAAAGAGCGAGTGACACGACACCTACAATCAATGAACTGGGGACTGAACAGGAACATATTCGACCGTCCCAAACATAGATTCTGTGAGAACCAACCATGCCAGGCCGGATGCAGAAATTGCATATACGACACAGAAGTAAGCTGGCTCTACCACATTATGAACGAACCAGAAGGACCGAATGTTGAACCACAGCCGATTGAAGGAATCGACGCAGGGGAGGAGGAAGAAATTAATGAGGGAGTCGACAACGATGAAGACGTTAATCCAGATGCCTAGACGACGATAGTCCCCACGTTTTTTTTTAATTCTCGTCACATGCAGTTCACCAAAGAAATAATTTTAGAGTAAATGTTTCAAACAGTTCGTCCATGCGTCAGGTTTAACGACGTTCATATGGTTTATCTTTTTTTTTCTACGGACTCCAAGTATGACCAATTACGTGTTGCTTTTTGCACATTACTTATGCACATTTAACAACAACAAACACAATCACCATCGGGTGACCCTCCAGTGATGAAGGCAACTCGAGTTGTTCATCTGGAAACTCGAGTGAGCTTCGTACGTCATCCACGAACGGCGGCGAGTGACCTTCTACGCAACTCGAGTTCGGTGCCGCTTCTCACTAGCACCGTCGGGTGACCCTCCAGTGATGACGGCAACTCGAGTTGTTCATCTGGAAACTCGAGTGAGCTTCGTACGTCATCCACGAACGGCGGCGAGTGACCTTCTACGCAACTCGAGTTCGGTGCCGCTTCTCACTAGCACCGTCGGGTGACCCTCCAGTGATGACGGCAACTCGAGTTGTTCATCTGGAAACTCGAGTGAGCTTCGTACGTCATCCACGAACGGCGGCGAGTGACCTTCTACGCAACTCGAGTTCGGTGCCGCTTCTTACTAGCACCGTCGGGTGACCCTCCAGTGATGACGGCAACTCGAGTTGTTCATCTGGAAACTCGAGTGCGCTTCGTAAGTCATCGAAGAACGGAGGCGAGTGACCTTCTACGCAACTCGAGTTCGGTGCCGCTTCTCACTATCACCATCGGGTTACCCTCCAGTGATGACGGCAACTCGAGTTGGTCATCCGGAAACTCGAGTGCGCTTCGTAAGTCATCGAAGAACGGAGGCGAGTGACCTTCTACGCAACTCGAGTTCGGTGCCGCTTCTCACTATCACCATCGGGTTACCCTCCAGTGATGACGACAACTCGAGTTGGTAATCGGACAACTCGAGTCTGTACTGCTAAGTCTTGACGCAAGCACTGTCTGGAAACCGTCCAATTATGCAAGTAACTCGAGTTGTAATCCTCAAGTCGAGTGGAGATGCGGAAAGAAACGGAAGGCTCTAAACAATAAGTCGCTTGTTACCGTCCAGTGCTGATATCAACTCGACTGCTCAATGGCCATCAATTCAGAGACACCAAAGCACTATCTACGTAACATCAAGTTATGACCGCGCTATAGTGTATATGCCTATGGATTTGTTGCCGCCAGAGATAATCAGAGTAATGGCAGTTGGAAAAGGAAGTGTCACACTTGGTTAGCAGGGTGTATTGACTGGACACAATCATTATGTAATGTGTGCATCATCATTGTTAACTATGGATTGTTAGCAGTGCTGATCAGATTATTGGCAGTTGGAAATGCAAGTGGCGCACGTGCGTAGAATGCTTATGTAATGTGTGCATCATTCAACCCTAAATTGCATATTATTCATTGTGCCTCATTACATCATTCAACCTTATTCATTCTGTTAGGATATTAGTTCTCTTAAAAAAAATTTTAACCTGCCTCTGGCAAGGACATAGTTACATTGCGAAAGGGGAACACAGATATTGTTGGTGGCATACAAGTACGTTTTAGAAGGTAATGCTAGAGGAGTGAACTGGGAAACATTGCATCCCGCAATGGCAACATATATGTCATTAATGTACCTTAAATTGCATGTCCTGTCAGTGGACTCTACCGTACATAACTCTATGACGTTAACAATACTTTACAATACTTTACATGGACAAGTGTTGACATTACTATATCGCGGGGACATAACCTAAGCACGTCTTTTGCTGGACTTTTGTCCAGAGGGAATGAGGGCCAGAGCTGTGTCCCGCAACAAATTTAGCGGATGATTAACTAACCACCACATAATGTCGCTCCGCAATTGCTGAATTTGTTCCTGCAAATAAGTAATTCCCTCAGTGTAAGGTTCAATGGAAACCATAATGGAAATCACAAGTAAATAACAATGCGTAGAGAGGGAAATGTGGATCACTTACATTTTCGTAATGGAAATCACCTTCCGGGGTCCACTGGCTCAACCAAATAATAACATGAACACCACAGTCCCTCCTGTACTCTCACCCACATGAAAACGTAGTGTTACTTAACGAAACAATGCAAGCTAAATTGTAAGAGGCGAAAGTGAAGAAGCTTACAGATTATTCTGTTGCACAACAAGAGGCCACACAATATCTGACATGTTCTTCTTCCCAGCCAGATGCGGGTTAACAATGTGCACGATGTCAACGAACCTATCTCTCTGAAAAAAGAACATTTATGCGTCTTACGATGTGGGTCAACTGAAGTAAACCACCTCAACTACAGCAGTGGAGTCAGGTGAACTTACAATTAAGTTTAACACAAATATGTAATCATCTGTCACGCCACCCTTCCTCGTAGTCTTCTTGCTGCCTAGATCAGGCTTCATTGAGTCCAGCACGTAGAAGGTCATAGTCTTTGTCTCTAACGCAACACAGAACCAGTGGCCACGGACAAGTGCCGGACCCATAATCAACTCACACTCGCCTATATTGTAACCGACGGTTTTGGGAGAGAATTCTTTACTCGCGGAAGACACTTTCCACCCTATTGGGTGACCTACCAACTTTGTCTGCATAAAAACACATAGTCCTGACTAATGTGCACATAATTTTGTCAAACTAAATGTTGTTCCACTACACAAGAAATGAGTAATTACCATGAACCATGCATCAAAAATATGGCGCTTCGGCTGTCCTCCCTCCACCTTGAAGTGATACATTAAAGCCTTACACACAACCGACATCACCTATAGCAGCAAATAAACCATTGCATAAACTACATATAATATTCACCATAACTTAATGAAAACATTCTCCACGTAAGCCATACATACCGTATTACTTAGTCTTTGAATTCCCCCTAGCGTATACAACTGGTCTCGACACAGTTCTTCATCCAAAATCTGAACCAACGGCCTACAAAAACATTTCAAATGCAATGCCAGTTAGTTCATCGCTTCCCGTGTTGTGGTAATATACTAACTACATAACAGTCATTCAATCACATGACGTTGATACTTACACTTCAGCCTCAGCACCTCTGGCCATTGTGGAAACTATGTTGAACAACGTTTTCTGATCATGCGTTGGCGTCTTCCTTTTTCGACTCCCATCCAACTGTATAAATGGACATGTCATCGCTTGGAGTGGCTGCCTCTTTGATCTCCGCAGCTGTTGAGGCCTCTGAATTGCATGGTCATCCGTGGGGACTTTTTCCGCCACCTCAGTTCCCTCTGCATCATCATCTTCGTCGTCATCAACATGATAAGGTTCTGCGTCTGCATCATCAGAATCTGAGTCTGAGTCGTGAGAAGCATCTGTCGCATCATCATCATCATCATCCTCATCTGTATGTTGCTCATCTACTGTCACACCAGGGCCGTCTTGTTGTGCTTTCTCCCTGGCCTCTCGTGCGAGCTGGACATTGAGTAGCTCCTGCGCCACCACGCTTACAAGTCTGTTTCGGTTTTCATCGATAACTTTCACCAACCGGGCATACACCTCCTTCAATTCCTACAGTGACAGCACAACTTAATTTGTCAATTACATTATTAAATCGTTTTTGCATTTTAAATTAGCTTCCACAGACACATACCGGGTCTAAATATGGCACATTATCTGTGTCCTCATTCCCTCCCCTAACTTCAGAGCCTTTTCCTTTATACAAAATTCCCATATTGCTCGTCCTCTCAGTCTTCACCATGTCGTTGATCTTTTCCTTTGTCCAGAATTCAATCGCTGTGGTGGACTGTTCGCGGACACTTTGTTTCAAAGGGAAATTTTCCCCAAAGAACAACTGCACCATAGAAAATATATGGATCATTATTTTCGGCTTGAATGATAGCTACACATTTAATGTAAACAGTGACATACCAGGAGTAAGTACAGGCAACCACCCACGTTGCTGCTCCCTTCCCTTTTCTTCTTCTCCCTGTACTCTTTCACATAATCACTCATTTCCTTCCACAAGTCTTTCATTATGTATGTTGCCCAGTCATAATGTTGAAAACCGTCCATTGTGCAGAACATAACCCTCAACATCCGGTCACTTATCAGCCCACTCGAGGTAGGGCATAACAAAGTCCCTAAACTGTAGAGCACAAACATAAACTCAAATTTATCGCCAGCTGTCCCAGATTTTATGCGCTTCAGAATGTCCGTATATTTCTTCCTCCCATACTCCCTCTTCAACCACTGATATCTTCTATTCGAATCCTCCACATCCACCTTCACCTCCTCCCCTGAATGAGGTATACCGAGCAACTTGTGCACATCTGATGCTTCTATTTCTTTTGTCTTCCCCCTAATCCTGAATTGATGTGTTGCTGGGTCATATGCTCTCAGCATGGACACAATCAGGTCACGGGGGAGTCGGTTCAATTGCACCTTCAATAGGTTCCCAAATCCTATTCTCTTAACCCTCTCCTTCAAATGTTCTTTACCGTTCACAAACTGCACCAACGATGTAAATCCTCCCAGTGAGCAGCGGGTATGAAATGGCAGTTCCTTTTTCCTCATCTCCCTTTTCGGCCGTCCTTCCATAGCTTTATCATTGTACTCCTTCTTCTTCGCCTCTGGCAACTCACGCCATGCCTTCCCTGCCGACTTACTTTCATCTGCCATCCTTCTCTTCTTCTCCCCTAACTTGGCCACATACTCGTTTCTAAACAGCATAAACCCACTCATCACTGGTTTAATCTGTTCACCATCGCCCTTTATTGCCTCGGACTTTTCACTTTCTTTCGTTACTTCTCTACTCTTGACACTTGTTGCCTTTACTTGTTCTGCCTTTGATGTCTCACCTTTGTGGCCCCCCATCTCCTTTTACTTGCACAAAATTCAGTTTACACTCATCAACTATGGATTTCAGCACATTTAATAACATTTTTATTCGTACATGACAAGTTAACGCATCTAAGCTATGTCATCGCAACTTCTCATACCATTTTCCAACCTTCCCATCACAACCACAACTATTGGAAATATCTATTTCCCCACAGTTAAAGTTAAATAAGGTCTCACAACTTATGGAGAAATATTCACAACTTCTGAATAAGGATTCACAAGTTCGTCTACGAATTTCACAATTTCCTCGCCTAAATTGACCTCTACACATATTTACCAACTTTTCATTACGCTTTCACAAACTCCGATAATGTTTTCACAGGATAACATTCGATTTTCAAATGTTATCTTAGGGCACTATCCATAACATTTTCACTACTGTGAAATCGGCGATTCCTATATCTACAAACCCTTTCGCAACTTCTACTCACATCCACAACTTCATATGCTGTTTCACAAGTTACCAACGTGTCATTACCGTTTTCACATATTCTTCTTTTGTGTTCACAACTTAACATGCAGTTTTCAGAGATTTTGTTTCACAACTTCACTTAAGCCATTCGCAAATTTATGTATAAGATTTTCACAACAATAAAATCACAATACGCTAGGTCTGAACACCCTGTCACAACTTCACAAATTGACGCGTTCATATGCTGTTTCAACGGTTTACAAATTTCAAAAGTTGCAATTCAAACTTCCCAACTTAGCAACTTATTTTCACAACTTCGCCTCAACGATTCCCAACTTCGCACCACTTCATAGCTTTTATCCACATTTCCCAAACTAATTTTAACCCAACGAATTTGAACCCCCATTCTAATCAAGTGGATAAGTTAAAATGAAATACAATTTTAAACACAACCACTTACCCAAGTTCAACACCGGAGCTCAAATTCGCAGCCGCAAACTGGTGCCTCTGCAACTGTCCAATGCCTTTCACCACAACCTCTTCTCGCCTTCGCTCCTCCTCAAATCCACCCCAAATTCGCCGCACAATGTCGCTGCTACTATCCTCTCTCAACGCCACGAAACCACACTCCACCAACGACAACGACCACGCTCGAAGAAGATGAAGAGTCTCGACAGAGTTTTCGCGCAATTTCGCCCTTCTTATTTCCTCAACGTTTTTCAATTTTAAAACTTCCAGGGTTACGCAGGTCATTTTGTCTACAATTTCAATATCCCAGATCAGGTACTCGCACTTTTGTGGAAATATGGAATTTCGGAACACCTTTCTGTCTTTTGCTATTTTAAAGGTTCTTTTTGAGGGATTTTCCCTTGTTAAAATGGGATATAAATCGTAAATAAATAAAAAAACCTATTTTTAAAATCATGAATTGAGACGTTTGCATGAATCTTATGATTTATGATCAATTTTAAAGATGATATTAATATAACTTTTAATTAAAAAAATATTGAAGGTTTGTACATATATTAGCATATGTAAATAACACTTTGAAAAAAACAAAGAAATAAAAAATAGAGTTTTAATTGAGATAAATGAAAAGGAATAAAAGATAATTATAGAAATAAAAGAAAATTCTTAAATAAATGTGGATAAAATTAAAAAAAACAAAAATAAAATGAGTTTTCTAAAGTCAGTTGCTCAAGATCCCTCCAGATCCGACTTGATCAACGCGCAGTCCACCTAGAATCACAAGTATCATACGATTCCCATGATTCCATATTGTATGTATCACTCCTCGAATCTCGAATCGCAGAAATAATTTACCGAGATGTAGCTTTCCCACCTGTTTTTGAATAATGAGATAGAAATCTCATGAGATACGAATCGAGATTCCTAGATTCTGATAACCAAGCATCAATTATCAATTGAAGAGCGAATGTTAAATATCAAATAAAAACTTTCCGTCTCCATTTAAGTTCAGAATCGAACACACTTCAGAACCGCCGCTATTGACTATGAAATTATCAGTATGAACAGAAACTAAACACCACAAATACCAGACGGCGTGATAATCCTTGGATTGACCCCAAGATTTCTATCAAGATGTTTACTCGCCAGGATATTTTAGAAAGCGAAATCATGCTCGCGCCTTTCATCAACATATTTGAAACATAAGAAAGCAAGCGAAGCGTAAGGTAAACGCAACGAAATGAGACAATGCTCTGTAGAAATTCTGAATTTCGGACTATATTGATCGTTGATAAACAACCAGTGCATAATTCAGAGGTCAAAAAACGAGAACCACAGTAACACGAACCCATATCGGAAAACCAGGACATTCGAACAACCAAAGGTAACCACTAGAACAGAATCAGAAACCCCAACCCAACCCACACATCCCTCGAACTCAAACTCAAACTACTGATACTAACGATATTACAACAACCCTAGTTTCTCCAGTTTCCATCAGACGCACCACCGCCTCTGGAGTAGCGAGATCCACCGTCACCATACCCACGGTCACGTCCACCACCATAACCGCCACCATAGCCGCCGCCGCCGCCACCTCCGTAGCCTCCACCACCGTTACGGTTGTATCCACCTTCACGGCGGCCTCCACCTCCGTATCCTCCTCCTCCTCCTCCACGGCTATATCCACCACCACCACCACCGTATCCGCCGCCGCCGCCGCCATATCCACCTCCGCCGCCACCTCGGCCACGGGATTGGGCCTCGTTCACAGTAATATTACGGCCATCAAGATCCTGACCATTCATCCCCTCGATAGCATCTCTCATGGCCTGCTCAGACGAGAAGGTTACGAATCCGAACCCTCTTGACCTACCAGTCTCACGATCGTTAATAACCTGCATCAGAAGCCAGGGAGTCATGTCAGATCAAGCACAGAGAACACCAAACCACATCCAGCAAAACGAAAACGCATCAAAATCGATCGATCTTCGCCTTTGGCACAAAGATGAAGATGAACGTACCGATTGGTGTGAGTAATAAAAGAATCAAGATAGTAACACAAAGATGAGAGATCAAGTAGTAACGCAAACAGATCAGAAAACACAGATCAGATGGGATCCAGAAAATCCAAATCCGCATCGTGTCAGATCCGATCCCTGCTACAAACGGACCTTCGATTCGATGATCTCGCCAAACGGAGAAAAGGCCTTCTCAAGGGCCTCGCTGTCGGTGGCCCATGCGAGCCCCCCGACAAAGCACCTGTATTCAATATCTGCCGCCATAGAAATCAGAAAGATGGGTCGAAACCCTAAAAAATGGGGACACAAAGGGAAATAAGAGTAAAGAAGGAGGATTAACAAGAATCCACCTTATGGAGAAGAGAACACGAAGAAAAGTTGAGAGCCCCAAGGCCCGTTATATAGCTGGGGATTTTTTAACTCTAGTTAAGGAGAACGGAGTAACGGTCCTATTCGGCTCGAGTACTAACTAGGGTTAGATTAATGGCCGGTTATTGGCCTACTTGGTGTTGTTTGGGGACCGATTTAAGCTGCTATTATTATTATTATTCCAGTTTTTTTTGTCACAGTTATTATGCCAGTTTTTTTGGCCAACAATTATTAAGATAAGTAATACAGTACTAATAATAATACGGGATGAAGAAATCAATAAAACCTCATATACTAATCACTTAAATATATTTCAATAATTTTTTCAATTTAATTATAAATATTTTAAATATATTCATCATGTTTTAATTAAAAATTAAGAAATTAAAATATAAAAAATCATCAATATGCCAATATATAACTTTAAATAATAAATACAAATCAGTATCATAACCATAATACAGCGCAGGCCCTGTATGACGTTGTTATTGATATATTAAGAAGAAAAATCTTTTTTTTGCCGTCATATTCATTAAGAAAATTATCCTAAGGATTTAATTTAGGAAAAATCTTTTAAAAAGAACTTTAAAATAATAAAAAGATGAAAAAATGATTCAAATTTACATAATCCCGGAGATATGCTATTAGCTTATTTGAATTTACTAAATTTAGAGGAAAGGGCCAATTTGCCCTTACTTTTTTTTTGTTTAAAAAAATAATTACACCTACCGGCCTCCTGCCGGACCTCCGGTGGGGGGCGTGAGAACCCCACCACTTTTGTGTATAAAAAATGCATGATCATTGGGCCACCAATGCCCCTAAATATATATAATGCAAAATATATATATATAGTAGTATTTGATCTTCAATGAAGCCCACTAATAAATTTAGATAAGAAATTGGTAAATTGAGATAAAAAATTCACATGTCTAGATATGTATAATTGCGAAATACTTATATGAACTTAGCAATTTCTTATTTGAGTTTGAGAATTCCCTTTCTAAACTTATAAATGGTTTAAGAGAATAAGTGGATTTTTTAGTTAAAAAAATGAAAATTGTGAATTCTTTATCTAAAATTATTGTTGGACTTGGTTAAAGATCAAAAATTTATATTTACATATATATATATATTGCCTTATATATATTAAAGAGCTTTGGTGGCTGAATGGTAAGACCCCATTTTTGTGCCACCAAAGTGGTGGGGGTTTGAACCCCACCACCTTTTGTGCCACCAAAATGGTGTTTTACCATTGAGCCAACAAAATTCTTTAACATGTATAAGGTAAAAATAAATAAATATATATATATATACATATATATATATATATATATAAACCTTTGATCTTTAACCAAGCGCACCAACAAGTTTAGATAAGGAATTCGTAAATTAAGATAAGAAATTCATAAGTTCAGATGAGAAATTTTTTATTTTTATTTTTTAAGTGAAAATTTCACATAACTTAAATTGTCAATTCCTTATCTGAACTTGAGAATTCTTTATCTAAACTTGTGAAGAGCTTAAGTAAAATTTTTACTTAAAGGAAGATTGTGAATTCCTTATCTTCACAAATTCCTTATCTCAACTTGTCAATTCCTTACTTGAGCTTGAGAATTCATTATCTAAACTTGTGAATGAATTGAGAGAGTAAGTGAAATTTTTACTTAAAAAACAAAAGTTGCGAATTCCTGATCTGAACTTGTGAATTCCTTATCTCAATTTATCAATTTCTTATCTGAGCTTGGGAATTCCTCATCTAAACTTGTGAATAGTCAAAGATAGTAAGTGAATTTTTTACTTAAAAAATGAAAGTTGCGAATTCCTAATCTGAACATGCGAATTTCTAATCTCAACTTGTCAATTCCTTATCTAAGTTTGGGAATTCCTTACTTATAAATGGTCTGAGAGAATAAGTGGATTTTTCACTTAAAAAACAAAAGTTGCAAATTCCTTATATGAGCTTGTTAATTTCTTATCTTAATTTATCAAATCCTTATCTAATTTTATTGGTGGGCTTAGTTAAAGATTAAATGTTAGTGTGTGTGCGTGTGCTTGTGTTGTAGTACTTGTGTTAAGATGTGTTTGTGGCCCAATGGTCATACGTTTTTTGTGGAACCTATTCTCATGGGAATATTATGAGGGAATGTTCTCAAGAGTGAGGGAATACAAGAGCTCCGACCTCTCGCGGGCTGGCCGCCAGGGTGCCTACCGGCGGCTGGAGCTCTGGTGGCCGCTCAGGGGTAATTATTTTTTTAATAAAAAATGGTAAGGGTAAATTGGTCATTTCATATAAATTTAATAAATTTTTGTTTAGGTATTAACACTTTTATGAGATTATATAAGTTCGGATCATCTTTCTATCTTTTTATTATTTCAGAGTTTTTTTTCAGCAACTTTCTCTTTAATTTGTCTAGTCAATCTATATCAATTAAAATTATAATTACTGTGCCTAGATTGCTGGCTGCTGTTGTTTTTGTTTGGGGATATTTTCTGAATTATGATAAATTCATCCATTGCATTTGCCACATGGAGTCTGAAATTTCAACTTTAAACATAACAACGTGGGGGGGGGGGGGAAGAAAAAAGCACGCACGTGTGAGTATAATATATATTTTTTTAAATTAGTAAGAGTGATTACTACTACTTGGAGCGTTCCTAAAAAAATGTAATTATTAAAGATAGTGATTAGTTGTGAGACCGGCAAAAACGGTGTATGTGGGTCCTAAAGTCACATGACAAAGCTGAAAAGGCGGTGGCTTCGAGGCAGCGACCACGTAAGCAAGAGATATTTTACTGCTCCAAAATATCCGAAGCCTCTTCTCTTGAAATATCTTATCCCTTCAAGTACACTTTTGCCCCCAGCATCTTTGCGAATTTCTGTTCAACCCGATTCCCTCTGGAGGCGAGGAATTTGGTTAGGACTACACTTTCCTTAATTTTTCAAAAAACAAATTGAACCCAAAGAAAAATACACCGAACCAATTTTGCTTCAAGTGTTAAATTGGAATTTATATCTTTTGAACTTATGTTTGGACCTTGTGATTTCGACTTCTTTTAGTTTGCTTTCCGAGAGGGTAAATATAACTTTTGGTATTTGAAATTTAATCCGATTTTTGTTTTAATCTTTTAAATTTGAAATCGTTGGTTTTGGTTCCTCAAATTTACTTCAGTCCCTCAAGTTTGAAAATAACTAGATGGCTCCTTTGACGGTGTTTATTCGTTTAACGTGGCACTAACGCTGTTAAAATAGCTTAGGGTTAATGCAACTTTTGATCCCTAAAATTTAAAATCGATGGTTTTAGTCCCTCAAGGTTACTTTGTTTATAACTGTTGGTCTCATAAGTTTGAAAAGGACTTGGTAGAGCCTTTGATGGTGTTAAGTCGTCCGATGTCATGCGTTTCGTTTTGATGCCCTTTTTTTTCTCTTTTTCCAGCACAATATAATATATTTGCCATATCAACTATCCTAAAAAGCATGACACATAAGTTATTTTAACAATTTTGCACCACATCGGATGAATTACCACCGTCAAAGGCGCTACCAAGTTAGGTAATTAAACACGGATCGGTCACTAAACCAGCCAGGGTGCTAGGTCAAGGGTCAGTGAGTCAGACTGAAGCTAAACCGGGACCAAACCGGTGAGAAAGTGAAGATTTCAAGGTTATTAATATGAAATTATAACGAAAATTATAAAAATTGATTTTAAAAAAATTGAATCGGGTTGATTCCTGAACCGAACCGGTTTACCGAATCGTTCGCCGGTTTCCGGGCCAAATTAGCCATCCGGGTTTCACTATCTGGCCACCAAGTTCTTTTCAAACTTGAGGGACCAACAGCTATAAACGGAGAAAACTTGGAGGACCAAAACTACCGATTTCAAACTTGAGGGATCCAAACCAAAACTTTAGGGACCAAAAATTGTATTAACCCAAAGCTATTTTAACAGCGTTAGCGCCACGTCAGATGAATTAACGTTGTCAAATGTGCCATCAAGTCCTTTTTAAACTTGACGGACTAACGATAGTAAACGAAGTAAGCTTGAGAGGCCAAAGCCACAGATTTCAAACTTGAAAAACAAAAACTAAAATTGGCTTAAACTTCAAGGACTAAACGTTATATTAACCCTTTTCTGAAAAGTATATATACTTGTTTGGAATAGCGATTGAAGCCTTCAAAAATAATTTTTTCAATCGTAATTTACGGTATACGAGGTAAGTATGTGAAAAAGAATTTTTAATTTATTTACGTGAATAAGCACCTTTAAGATCTCAAATGTGATCCTAAATAAGCACATATAAATCAATTTGTGGGGAGTTTACTTTTTTTTTTCTTTTTATAAACACAACTATTTTCTCATTTGAGGCAATTTTATTTGAGGTAATTATTAACTGTCGGATATTAAATGTTAACTTTTTTCCATATGGAACTAAACTCCTTTGGTGTTATTCCTTTTTAATTCGTCCTATGTTTGGCGAGTTTCCTTTGTAAGAATTTTTGCTAATATTCTTGCCCAATTTATCTAATAAAAATAGTTCATGTGTCATCTTTTCTAATCTCCTCTACTGCTAGATAATACAAGTATTACTTCATCATTTAATAATTGATGGTGTCACCGTCAAAAAGGCGATATTCTCTCTGCTGAGGGAAAAAAAAAATCTTTATTTTTGATTAATGATTAAGGATTCATACCATGTGAGTCTAATTGTAGTCCAGATCTTTGGCAATCCCATTGATTCGTCATGTGGCGGGCATGGGATGATAATGATAATGAAGTAAGAGAGAAGGATCAAATCTTGCCGTGACACGCAAATTAATTAGACTGGATTAAGCATTTGTCCATGAGAGGCATCTTAAGGCCTTTCGTGGTTTCCAATTTCAAGCCCAAGATAACTCCAAACCCTACTTGCTTTTGGCCCAAAAAAGAAAGACTTTGTTTCACGCATATCTACAACAATTTCTTGATAAATATAAATATATTATTATGTAAAACTTTTAATTAAGATTTTGATAATTTTATTATGATTCGTATTTTATTAATAATCACATGATTTTCGTGACTTTAAATCAACTAGATTTTCTCCAAGAGAGGAATGTCTCCGTTTTTTTTTTTTTCCATTTCGTCTTTATTTAAAGTATCCAAATAAGAAAACTTGAAAAACCTCTCCTGACGCGGAGAGAAAAAACATCTCCTCTGAGTGAGAGTCCAAATCCATTTCGCTCCTTCTGAGCGATAATGGACTAGTATCGTTTTCTTTTTCTTTTGTTTGGATTACTTGGTGTGAGTGAGTGCTGCGATTGAGGGTTCGTTCGATTTCTGCTTGAATCGTTTGCGGTGATTACGGCTTCAACGTACCAGTGAGCGATAATGGAGGTTGAGATGGGAGAAAATTCAGAGTTGAAGTGGGATTGGGAGGACGATGAAGCGACGCTGGGAGGTAACTGGTTGTTGATCGGTAAGCTCTTCTCGACAAAGAACATGAATCGCAGTGCATTTGAAGATCTGGTTCGTCGGGCTTGGGCACCGAAGGGTAGGGTTGAGATAAATTCTGCTGGGAACAACCTTTACTTCTTTGTTTTTGAATTTCAGAGGGATTATGATAGGATTATTAGAGATAGTCCATGGACTATTGCGGGGCATCTCCTGAATCTGCAATGTTGGTCACCTCTGTTAACTATTGACGAAGTGGATATGACTAGGTGTCCTTTTTGGGTCCAAGTGCATAAGGTTCCTCGAGCGGCGATGACGAAGCGGAACATTCTCAGAATGGGGGCGCAAATTGGGGAGGTAGTATGCTTTGAGGATCCTAAACTTAATGATTCTTTGTTTCGTAGCTTTGCTCGTATACACGTTAATATTGATATTACTAAACCTTTAATGGCTGGGTTCTGGATTCCGAGACCTCAGATGGACAAAATCTGGGCACAAGTTCGGTATGAGAAATTACAGGCATTCTGTTTTACTTGTGGTATTATTGGTCATGAGGCGAATGATTGTGAATTACATCCAGTTATGGCAGAATTTGATCCAAAGCAGCCTCTGTATCATGCTAATTTGGGGGTTCGACCGATGAGAGCTGTTGCGGCAATAGTTAGAATAGATGGAGGTGTTGGTGGCTCAGTGGATGTGGAGGTAGCGCGTGAAGCCTCCTCATCTAGACAGAGCGTGGAGGATAATCTTAGGGAAGGCGTGGGTGGGGTGAAGTCTGTTAGTAACGGAATACAAATCATGGAAGGATCTAGGAGCATGGAGGGGATGAGTGAGGATAATATGGACATTTCAGCCAATAATAACAATGTGGGCCAACTCTTGGCAACTCAAGTGGAGGAAGAAGAAGTCACAAGTCCAGCTAAGAAGGGTGACTTAGTTATCCAGAAGGGCGAAGGCAGCCCAGAAGTAAAAGATGTGGGCCTAGTGGGAGCTGTTGTACAAGATAACGCTAAAGGCCCAACTCTTAATCTGGATTATAATATGGGCCCAGTGGGTGATGCTGGGAGAGACTTGAAAGGGAAAGAAATTATCCCAGTTGCTCTAAATTTTGGGGTTCTAAAAAAAGAAACGAAGCTACTGGGGGCAAATGAAGGAGGTAGTCAACTTGCAACTAGGAGGGTGCTATTTCGAGAGGGTGCTAGATAGAAAGAAAAATTACAGCAGGAGCCTTATATTGTTGAATTACCATCTGATGAAGACAGTGAGGGTACAACAAATTTGCAGATTGTTCAAGCCCAAATGTATGAAGGTTTGCTCGTTGAAGAGCTAGCAAAAGTGTGCTTGAAAAGGAAAGTGGTAGATGAATGGGAGTTGTCTGAAACTAAGAGGCAGAAAGGAAGTATACTGCAGAAAGGGGAAGATCCTATTGTAGCTAAAGAAGAAGTTAAGAAGAAGGTAGGAAGGTCGAAGCGCAAGGCAAGTAAAGGAAAATTTGCAAAAGGTACCCTTATTGATGTCCCAATTGTTGAAATTGCCTCTGGAACTAGATTTGATGTCCTAGCTACTCTTCCTGAGGATTTTGTTTTTTCTGCTAAAGTGGGGTCTGGTGGTCGTCTGTTAACGACCACCCAGGAGCCATGACGTACATAGGATGGAACTGTCAGGGATTAGGGTCATCCCTGACAGGCAGGAACCTTCGTTTCCTGTGTAGTAAATATAGACCCTCTCTAGTTTTTCTCTCTGAAACTAGAGCTAATTTTAATAAAGTAGATCGTTTGAGGAGAAGGCTTCATTTTCAACACTATCATTATGTAGCTCCGGTAGGATTGAGTGGGGGATTGGTTCTGTGGTGGAAGGAAGGGGTGGATCTTGAAATTATGTGTGCAGAGAAGAATTTTATACATGTCAAAATTGTGGGAGGATTAGACCCTGTCAGGGGTTATATTACTCTAGTATATGGACCGCCAAGGGAGCAAGATAGAAGGGAGTGGTGGGGAAAATTACGACAGTTTGATCCTGGCCAGAATGTACCTTGGCTGTGCTTTGGTGACTTCAATGAGTTGCTTTATAATTTTGAGAAGGAAGGGGGCAGGGTCAGATCATCAGCTTCATTTGAGGATTTCCAGGAGTTCTTAGCTGAATGTAACTTGCTTGATCTGGGTTTTAAGGGGATGAATTTTACCTGGTCAAATAGGTGACTGAATGCTGCAAATATTAAAGAACGACTGGATCGTGCAATTTGTAATGGAGCATGGCAGGAGGTCTGTCCAATGGCACAGGTTTGTAATCTTGAACCTATTGGCTCTGACCACTCTCCTTTATTGATTTATCCTGTGTTTAGTGGTGCTAGAGGAAAGAAGGATTTTAAATTCAAAATGTTTTGGGTAGATCATAAAGAATAAAACAATGTAATTGCTGGGAATTGGGGTAGTACAGGGGATGAGGACCAGGGAATAATTCATTCTTTTATGTCTAGTTTAGAACGGGTAAAGAGCATCCTTATTGAGTGGAGTAAGAAAATGTTCCCAAATAATCATAAAGAACTAACCCGGTTGCTTAATGAATTTAAAGCCTATTATGAAGGGGTTTTGGATGAGGAAAGTGCTAAGAAGATGGAAGGCATTGTAAGTCAAATAGAGGAGTGTTGGGTCAGGGAGGAGAAATACTGGTTTCAAAGGGCTAGAGTTAATTGGCTTAAATGGGGGGATGCTAACTCCAAGTTCTTTCATACTACCACTTTGCAACATAGGGCTAGAAATAAGGTAGTGTGTTTGCGTAAGTCTGATAATGTGTGGACTGATGATCAAAATGAGATTGGAGATTGTTTTGCTAAGTTTTACAGAGATTTATTTGTTACAACGGGGAATAGGCTTTTTCATAATGTTTTGAGCTATATAGAGCCATTAGTTACTGCCCAGGAAAATTGTCAACTGCTTCTACCAATCACTGATGAAGAAGTAAGAGTTGCAGCTTTCGAATTAGGGAATCTTAAGGCTCCGGGCCCTGATGGATTCCCTGGTTTGTTTTACCAACATTCATGGGATGTTATAGGCCCTTCTTTGTGTCAAATGGTGAAGCAATTCTTTGTTGACGATCTGGACTTAAAGCAGCTGAATCAAACTAATTTGGTTCTGATCCCCAAACTGGAAGCTCCTGAAACTGTGGGTCATTTTCGGCCTATTAGCTTATGTAACTTCTGTTATAAAGTCATATCTAAAATAATAGCTAATAGAATGACAAGAATTATGCCTAAAATAGTTTCAGAACAGCAGAGAGCATTTGTTCCTAGAAGGTTAATTCAAGACAACATTTTTATTGTGCATGAGGCTTTTCATTTCTTGAAGAGTGGAAGAGGTAGTGATCTTGATACTGCTGTGAAAATTGACATGAATAAGGCCTATGACCGTGTGGAATGGGATTTTCTTGAAGCTTTATTATTAAAACTGAATTTTGATGCTCTCTGGGTTGCTAAAATTATGAAATGTGTATCATCTGTATCTTTCTCTGTGAAATTGGAAGGCAAACAATTGACTCTTTTATGCCTCAAAGAGGTCTTAGGCAAGGGGATCCTCTCTGCCCCTATTTGTTCATTTTGGTTGCAGATGTGCTTTCTCGAATGATCAGTGTGCATGCTGATAGGGGTGATTTGCAAGGGATTAAAATCACAAGATCTTGTCCTATGTTGACTCACTGTTTTTTTGCTGATGACTCAATATTTTTCCTGAATGCTAGTAGAAGTAACTGTCTAGTTCTTAAGAGTTTATGGGAAGAGTATTGTCAAGCTTCAGGCCAATGTATTAATTTAGACAAGTCTTGTGTGTTTGTGTCAAGTAAAGCATCAGATGAAGTTAAAAATTCTATTTGTGAATGTTTAGATATCCCTAGAGCTGATTCTCCTGGGCAATACTTAGAACTTCCTATTCTATGGGGTAGGTCCAAAGTAGAAGCTTTGGCTTTTGTAAGGGATAGGGTGAGGAAGAAAGTGAGGGGGTGGAATAAACAATTTCTTTCACAAGCAGGGAAGGAGACTTTAATTAAAGCAGTTGCAAATGATGTACCTACCTATTCTATGGCATGTTTCCAATACCCAAAGAAGGCATGTCAAGAATTAGATAGGGTAATCTCAGACTTTTGGTGGGGGGCGACAGAGGAGGGGAGAAAGATACATTGGAAGGCATGGGACATAGTGACTAAGGGCAAGATAGAGGGAGGGATGGGTTTTAAAGATTTTCAAAAGTTTAATCTAGCCTTACTAGGGAAACAATGTTGGCGGATCTTGAATGAACCTGCCTCTTTATGGGTTCAAGTGCTTAAGGGTATTTATTTCCCACATTGTACTTTTATGACTGCTAAGAAAGGAGGTCGAGCATCTTGGGCTTGGAGTAGTTTGCTAGCAGGAAGGTGTGTCTTAGAGTCTAATATTTTTTGGCAAGTTGGGGATGGTTCAATGATTGATTTTTGGAATGATGCTTGGATTCCCACTGTTCCTCAGTCGAAAATTCCTAGTGAGTATAGACCTGAATCTTTGGAAAGTATGAGAGTTGAATCTGTGATAAGACAGGGTCAATGGGAGCTAGACTCTCTATCTATTCCAGACTATTTGAAACAAGCCATTGGTAGCATTGATATTCCTATTATAGGAATAAGAGATAAGGTAAATTGGCTGGGAAGTCATAATGGTGTGTATTCTGTCAAATTGGGATATAAATGGCTCCAAAACATGTATAAGTGTAGGCCTCCAGATGAACCTAGTACTTCCAAGCAATCTTCTCATGAAATCTGGAAGGTTATTTGGTCTCTTAAGGTCCAACCAAAAATAAAACACTTTATCTGGAGGATTTGCAGCAATGCACTACCTACAATGGAAGCCATATGTAAAAGGAAATGTACTCCTTCTCCTGCTTGTCTAAGATGTTGTTTAGCTGCTGAAACGATGGAGCATATGCTCTTAACGTGTGACTGGACTAAAAGAGTGTGGTATGCTAGTCCTTTAGGAATTACTGTTGCTAATTGTAATGTGCATACCTTTGCTGATTGGTTGCTATTAATCTGTAATCACCTTCAGAATGACGAATTTTCTCAATCTTTAGTGGCTTATTTGTTATGGTTTATTTGGAAAAGTCAGTGCTGTGAAATATATGAGAATAAGGTGCCTGATATTTCATGGGTACTTAGCTCAGCCAATAAAGCTGTGCATGAGCTCTGGACAGCAAAGGGTTGGTATGAGACTAAGCATGAAGCATCAGGAACTGCACTCTCATCCCCAAAATGGGAGTTGCCATCAAGGGGAAGTTTAAAACTTAATGTAGATGGTGCTTTTACTATGTTTAGTAATACTGGTGGCATTGGTTTTGTGTTGCGTAATGATGCAGGTGAGGTTGTTAATTTGTGCTCCAAAAAATGTGATGCTCTTTCACCTTTTCACGCTGAAGCGTTGGCACTCTCGGAAGCTATCAAAAGTGTGGCTGAGAAGGGTCTGGGAGCAATCCTTATCGAATCAGACTGTAAGCTGCTGGTGGATGATGTTCAAAGGAAGTCCATTTGCTCAGATTGGAGAGCTCAAATTTTGGTAGAAGAAATCTCTTTTGCTTTAGAACAGGATAGATACCTCAGTCTCACTTTTTCTCCCCGTACATGTAATTTGGCTGCTGATTGGTTGGCCAAAGAAGCTTTAAAGGGTTTGTCTTGTGGAGGATGGATCATTACCCCACCAAACCCTCTTAGAAGGATTTTGCAGGCTAATAAAATTAGCTTCTCAGGACTAGTGGATAGATCTGGTGTTAGTTAAGATGTACTCTTTCCGTTTTGTTACTGTTATGGTAATGATATGGATTTTCTTTGTCCAAAAAAAAAAGTATCCAAATAAGATTTTAATGATTGATATTTAATATTATATTAAAATATTAGGTTTAAAGGCAAATATACATATGAATTTTCGTTAAAAGTGTATATAGCACCATAAACTCAGATAAAAATATCCATTAATTGTTGCAAACGTAGTAAAAATGTCACTTCTATTCACGTTGGCTATCTTTTTATTTATGGGCGTGTCAAGTGCCATGTGTCAAACTATTAAAAATACCAAGTGTCCCATTCTCTTTCATAATATCCGTCATCTTTCTCCCTCGCACCCCTCTGTCTTTCTTCTCTCTCTCTCACGCCTCTCCAACCGGGCCTCACTATATTGAAGTTTTTGGTGTTGGCACAACGTCTTCTCTTTTGAGGCATGTGTGAAATTGTTGTAAATTATGTGTGTATTAAAGGAAGAAGTTTCATATAATTTAAGATTAAGAAAGTTTCAGTATACAGTTAAATATGAGTTTTAGTTAGCAGTAAGTTGATATTAAAAGTCTTCGAATTATAACTTATAGAGATTACCATTAGAGTTTTAACTGATTGGTTTTAATGACATCTAAAAGTCTTATTACATTAAGGGTCTGTTTGGTGTGAGGGATTTGGAGGGGAAGGGAGGAGAGGGAAAATTTTTATGAGTTGAATTTTAAAAGATTGAAGAAGTGAAATAATAAAATTTTAATAAAGAGAATATATAAGATAAAAGAGTAAGAAAAATTAATTAAAAATTTTTAACCCTACTTCTCTAATTTTTTTAAATTCAACTCAAAAAAATTTTCCCTTCGCCCACTTTCTCTCCTCTCCCCTCACACCAAACAAGCCCTAAATCTTCATTAACACTTATGTTGTAATTGTCATTAAACCATTTTTAATGGTCATTATTGCTGCTCAACAGTCACGTGATTTCTACTTATAAAAGGCAATGTACATAATAATGTCAATAGCATTAAGGTGAGAGTACTGAGGTCTAGTGACACCAAGTTCTATCCCTGAACTCCTCTTCTCTCTCTTCTTCAGAGTTATACTATTATCTTTCTGGTGTTATGTCACCCTACTTTTTGCAGAAAGAGTTTATTTTATCTTGGGAAGTACCACTTCCTAATTTACTAGAAGATTGTAGAATATCTCTTAAGGACGGTATCCTTAGATACGACTCAAACTATATATTTATTATGTTTTTACTTATCCTGCCGCTAACAATTTGTACAGTGGACATACCAACAGAAAAAATTAGAAACAAAGACTGAAAGGAAGAAAGAGATTTTTAGAATAGAGATCTTGCCCCCAATCTCATGTAGGATCAACGATTCCAAGAAAAGCAAGACAAAGTTTTTGTTTCCATTTCAATGAATCCTACATCTTAGTTTATTAGTTTAATTTTTCTATCGAATCAGGGTATTAGAAATAACAAAAAAACACACACACACACACAAAAGGAATCATTGCACATACACACACTATTCAACGCCAAACCAGAAAGAAAATAGAAGTGGAAAGAATCATCACAGCACAAATGAAAACCCCAAACTTGATAATATGCTTGTGATCTATCTTCTTGTTTCCCCAACCTTACCCAGAGATATTATGAGGATCTTGAAAAACCAATGTTCTGTTTCTGACTTTCTGTCACTTCCTCAACGAGTCATACAATAATACTTGTAAAGGTTAATTAGGGACCCACGAGAGAAAAAGGGTCCACAGGATCTTTCTTGCGTCATGCAACTTGCTTTACCCTGGTCTTAAATAAACCCCTTATAACATGTTTCAACACCTCCAATTACACTGTTCATTATTCCTTATTGTTGACAGTGCCATGCTTGGACATAACTTGTTTATTTGATTTATGAATGTAATGAAAGACGGGTATGTTGCTCCTGTAACTCTTTCTCTGGCATCACTCTGTTTTGCTAGAAGGAGGGGGGTGAGACGGAGAAGAAGACTGAGATTACACAGGGAAGTTGTTGAGGCCCAAAAATAAAAAGGTAACCGACGTTAATGGGGAGTTAAGGCAGTGGTATTTTTGCTTTTAAGAAAAGTTTAAGTTGCTTGACACATTTTTGAAAAAAGTTTATAGGTATAGTTATCCCTTAATCTAAAATATTATTATAATATTAAATATAATAAAAATTTATTATAATAAATAAAATAAATCTCAACCATTAAAATTTAATTTAACGGTGAAAATATTAAACGGAGAGAAAATAGAAGTGATAAGAAAAGGTACGTACCATGATAATTTATTTTTAGGTTGTAGATGCTACAGGTTTTGGAATTATGTATGCTTTTGGGGGGTAACGAATGAGGCTCATGGTCTCAGGCCCATTGTACACTTCAAGTAATGAATAGAGCTCAAGGCCCATTAAACATACTGAAACTGTAATTCTCTTTGGCCCAACTAGACCATCACTGAATGGGAATTGAATTTTTAATGGAATCCTTTATTTTTCTTAAAATACATGTTTATTTATCTATTAAACATTTGCAAGTAGAAAATTCATAATTTCAAGACAGATTAACAGATTCTCCCAGAGCAGTGTTGAGAAATTTTTTCCTAGCTGTGTGGCAATTCCTTATGGAAATGAAGATGGAAAATAATAAAAATTAAAAGTGTAATGTCTTTTATACTTTCCATAATTTTCTTATTAGAGAAAATGACGACTCAACACTTTCTTTAACAGTGTTATGCTCAGTTAATATCTCTCTTCCTTGTTGCACATAGTTTAGCTATTGGATGGAATCTAAATCCAAAAATGATGGTTGGTTGGTGGTAATCATAGTTTATTCTCATATTGATGATGTTATCTTTCTGGGTTGATATGCTTGTCGATCATGTTAATACCATCCAAAATTTGTCTTAACTTCGAGATATGAATATTATTGTCAAATTTCTGAATTGACTTTTTAAGTTTATCGTTTTTACATTTTCACCTTATAAAATTGTGTTGAGTTGTAAGTAAAACTCGTGCCAATTATAAACTAGGTTAAATTCGAGAGTTTATAAACTAAGTTTACCGTTTTTAACTTACAAAATCAAGTTAATTCATTCTTAAACTCATGTTAACTTTTTTCATTATGATATTTTTGGGAATGTTGTATATAAATTTTATAGAAAGTTTTTTGTTAAGTATAATAAACTATAAATATTGATCGATTTAATTTTAATTATTTAAATTTGTCACCTTTTATATTTTAATTATTTAGTTACACACTATTGATACACGTTAAATAATAAAAGTATATTATTATGAATTTATGATTCGAGTTCACAGCACGAGTTTACATCGCTATCATAAGTTTGTTTAAATTCATGAGTTTGACATCCTTAAATATGACCATTACAATAATTATGATAATTAAAGGTACGGTTTGGATGTTTTTCACTGTTCCACGCCACCTTGTTAAGCTGTTTAATTAGCATCTGATCATAATTTTTTATACCATACGTATCTCTTGCGTGTGCTTTTTTTTTTTTTTTGGAAGCTATCCTCTCATCATCTTATTTTTTCGTTATTTCTCATAAGCCCATCTAAAATATTGATTGGGAAGAGTAGCCCATCTAGATCGTTGATTGAGAAGAGAAAATAAAAGTTAAAGAAGTGATAACTTGATAATATGTCTCATTTTTTATGAGAAAATGGATAATGAGATAAACCGGACCCCCTTTTTTTTTTAAGGTTGGATTCCCTCTCCCTAACAAAAAACTTCATTTCACTCTATCGATGTTTGAGAAGTTTGGGGAAGTCCACGTAGGAATCAATAAGTGAGGAGGACCTTTCAAAATAATAGTACTATGTGATTATAAATTTTGCAAAGTATTAATACTCTGTGCATGCATAAAAATTTATCAAGCCATTTTCATTAATTAAATTTGTAATAGGAGACTTTTCACCAAGGTAATCAAACCTGGATTAATTATTGAATCAGTTAAGGTATTGGCTTAAAAGTCAGTGGATCAAACCGGAGTCAAATAGGAGCTAACCTGAGACCAAATCAATAAAAAATTAAAAATTTTAGATTTATAGTATAAAATTTAAAAAAAAAATATTATTTTTTTTAATCCGAACCGGATCGAGTCTACAGATTAGCCTGTTTTTGATTCGGTTCGGTTCCATTACGTGACTTTTCACCGAATTTTTTAAGTGCTTTAGGCCGTAATCAAGAACCACAGTCATGTCCTGTAAGCCTTGATTCCCTGGCGTGCCACCAACTGAGGTGCATTTTTTTGAGGACCCCACACAATCACTTCAAAAATGGTAAATAAGACCATTTTTATATTTTTCGCATAACTAGGTTCAGGTTTTTTTTTTTTTTTTTTTTTTTGTGAAATAAAATACACGTAAAAGCTTGAGATGAAATTGTCTACCTTAATAATCCACATCCTATTTATAAGACCCCACCTATTAGTCTTTAATACAAGATTTGTCACAGAGTTTAATAAAACATTTGTGACTCGTTCTAAAAATATGATGTCTCTGGTTCTTTTGTCTTTGGGTAATATAAATAACATAACGAAGCTTGAGATAACGAAGTTATTTAGTTTAGTAGGGAGGATTATTATAAGATCCAAAATTTCCAATAAGTCTTAGTGACAATTGAAGAGCCTATAATAACAAATTCTAATACTATAAAAAATGACAATACCTTACCTGTTTTAAAACTTCATGGCAACAAAGTCATTTACTCATGACATTAATTGGGTAATTCTTCTAGTATGATATTTCCTCCTATTCTATTTATGAGAGTATATGTATTGGTTCTTAATACAAATTTTAATAAAAATGTTGTGAAATTAGCTAACATGGTGCTATAAAAAGGATACAGGACCACCAAATATTTAGATCAAGCAGTTGTGAGTTGTTACAATTTAATCAATATTAGTTGGTTGTTAGTAACATCGGATACTGATGAATTAATCTAAAAAAAAAGGATACGGAGGCCTATATAATGTGTCTGATAACATGTCCAACTTAAAACACCTCACTTGCTCTACGAGCATGATGGTGAATCAAATCAACAAACTTTAAGTTGAGAAATTAAATTGCAATGATCATTATTTTTTTTTGTTCAAAATGCAATGATCATTATTGAAAGTATGATTTAATTAATTAATAACAAGAAAACAGTGATCAGTGATGTGCGGTGAGGAGTGAGGAACGAGATCGATGTGAATCTAATATGTGGCATTATAGATTCTAAAGCAGCGAGGCATGTGAAGTCAACTATTACGTGGTAGTAATCATTAGTCTAATTAGGGTGATTCACTGATTTTGTAATCTCACTCAATCTCAACCCCTAAGGATTAATTTAATGCACTGATCACCAGTACCATCTCTAAACCCTATTTTTGGCACAATCGACTTCCATCATTTCCTCTAAAAAAAAAGGTAAAGAAAAGGATCGTCGTTTTTCTTATATATGGGCTGTTGGATTAAGATTTCAATGATCCAAATTTAATATATAATAATATTTTTATAATACATTAAAGCTGGATCGTTGACATCTTAATCTAACGACCCATATATAAAAAAAAGGACCATTATTTTTTTTTAGAGAAAGAGTTCTAATAAGTGTCATTGGTTCTTTTTCTCGTACTCATTTATATTTAGCAAAAGTAGCTATAAGAAAGTTTAAATTATATAATATTGGAATTTAACAATAAGATTAATATTAAAAATCACGTGAATTTTGTGACCACAATTTTTTTTCTCTTTTATTGTTAAGTGTAAATTAGTTAGAAATAACATATATTTAATGCTGGTGGGAATATTACATTGGTCTTGCCTTGCCTAGTCCTTCTTCTCGATATGTTGCTACCACGTCATACCATACAATTATTCAAATTATGGTTCATTCTCTTCGTTCCAATGGTTCAAATGTTTCGGATTTAATAATGCCAACTCAACATAAATTTAACAGTAAATAAATACTTAATTATTGATTTACCATTTGTGTGAACCAATATTGCTGTATTACTTGTTCACTCCAAAAAAAACATGTAAAACAGATCATATGATTATATTATTATGCGTTTTATTTATGATGTCATTTTTGACTCACCTTTCTCAGTTTCTTGTATGTTATTGTAATAGCAACAGTGATATTCTCATGACAAGTTGACACTTGACACCACTGGTCCCAACTGAGGACAGCAAATCTGGATTGAAAAATAATTTATTAGTCATTAATTTCAGGAGAATTCATTTTAACTCATACTCTAACAATTAAATACGTGGCACTGGCATCAATCCCTATACGTAGCATTAAAATAATTCATTAATAATTAGTTTCGGGATATTTCTAACCTTTTCCCATTTCTGGATAGATGGAAAAATAGTCAAACAATGAGAAACGGTCAAATGGTGAAGCCAAACATTTACCATATATCATCAATGGTTCATGACATAAAATTTTTTCTAGGCGCAAAATGTCCATAAACTTTTCTTAAAAGATGGTGTTGGATGCTCTTTTGAGTAAAATTTATGAGCATTTTTGTACCTCAAAAAATAATACTGTGAATCCCACAAAACGGACGTTTGTACCAATTAACGGTTTGACATTTTTGCCTCATTTTGAGAAGTTCATGGGTATTTTTGCACCTAAAAAAAGTTTATGGTGTTGGATGCACTTTTCAGAAAAGTTTATGGGTATTTTTGCACCTTAGCCCATATATATAAATATATTCAAAATATTAAAATAACTCCCAAAAACTATACACCTAAGAAGTTTTTAACAATATACTGTACACTACAAGTCAGCAAACAACAATTTTAAAATAAAAATGATCCATCAACTTCAAATGTTTTGTTGTTAAAATAGAAAATATGCAAGTAACAGGTGTTGGGCTACTTAAAAAAGTTTTAGCAATTTAAGCTGGGATTCTTGAATTAATTACACCGAACTAAGTTTGATAATGATTCAGTCACACAATCATATATAAAAAAAAAAAAAAGCACAATAGCTCACTCCCACTGTCCAAATTTAACTTGATGGTTTATATTGAATTTTTTTACTTTTGTCTCTTAAAAAGATTTTGATGTGTTTAACTAAAATAAAAATAATGCCTTAAATATCACTTTTTTAAAAATTATTAATTAAAAATTTTGAATATGAATTATTGGCGTCACCCTTGGTATGAGGGTCAAAATTGATCATACACCTAAATAATAGTACTACTATAATTAACCCAGACGGTTAATAATAAATAAAATTACCTTTTGGTCAACTTTACACACTGTTATCTTGGAGATCATGAGCCCTTTGAAATTTGAACAGCGTCAAAATGCACGTAATGTTTTTATGTTCATAAAATCCAATGCACTTAATTAATAAGTATTATTTCTTTCTATTTTAAATATAGGATAAAGTTTTACAATATAAATTTTATCTTATATCTAAGATCGGAGGTAGTAATATTTATTTTTGATAGTTTATTTTTAGTTTATAAATAATAAATACGTGAGAAAAATTTTATCTTAATTTAAATAATAAGGATTTATTATCCAAAAATAAATTATAAAAAACAGAGGCTTAAACGGTTACTTGCACAGTGGATGAAATTAAAAGAAAAGCGAAATCTGCCTCTCATTCATGAGTTACAGGTATGATATTGGTGGGACAATAAAAATTGCCAGTCGTCTTCTTCAACGTACAGTTTCCACCACCTTCATTGTTAGATTCATTTCATAGAGAGAGAGAGAGAGAGAGAGAGAGAGAGAAGAGAGAGAGAGAAAACAAAGAACGCAGTCGCAGTAATGGAAGAGAGACGATAGTGTCGATCGTTGTGTGGCCTTAGCTGGACCAGGCGGTTTTAACGGAGGTCAAACCCTCACCATCACTGCGTCAGAGTCCTCTCATCTTCCCATTTTAAGTCATTATACTCTGCGCTTCACAAACCAACCACACACCATTGCATTTTCTTGCTCTCTCTCTCCGTTTCTTTCTTTATTTCGCTTCTGGTTCTACCATTTTCCTTTATTCTTAATTTTTCTAGGAGTGGGTGCTTGTCGATCGTGATTCGTGGGTTCTTTCTTTAGTCCTTTAGCACTGAAGCTTGATGCTCACTCCATAATTTTTTATTTTGTCCGTTCTCCCCTGTCTTCCGTCAGAACCAGAGAGAATTGAAGACCAAGCATTTTTTCTTGAGGCAAGAGTCTGTTCTTCATTTTTGCATTGTTCTTGTTAGAGTGACAGAAACGTCTTATTCTGCATTGCGTTCCTGTTATTGTTATTGCAGACGATCATATAAGAATGTTTGGATCTTGAGAAATGGTGGATCATCGGCGAAACTTAGTGTCTCTTGGGTTCTTGTTCTTGTTGCTATTTCAGTTCACATTTGAACAGCTTGAGCCTCTGAGTTTACCCGCAGAGCGACTCGCTCTACTTCAACTTCGATCTTCCTTGGGCTTGAGATGCAGGGAATGGCCAATAAAAGCCGACCCTTGCTTAATCTGGAATGGCGTAAGCTGTGAGAATGGCAGAGTCACTGGGATCAATATTTCTGGGTTTAGAAGAACAAGACTTGGGAGGCAAAACCCACAATTCTCTGTTGATGCTCTGGCCAATTTGACCTTCCTGCAATCATTCAATGCGTCCAAGTTTCTTCTTCCTGGTCCTATTCCTCACTGGTTTGGCCAAAAGCTTTCTTCACTCAAAGTGCTTGATCTTCGTTCTTGCTCCATCACTGGTGCAATTCCTTCTACTCTTGGGAATCTAACAAGCCTAACCACTCTCTATTTATCTGATAATAACCTCACTGGGATCATTCCCGATAGTCTAAGTCAACTTTCAGCCATTTCTGTTCTCGATCTTTCCCGGAATTTTCTCTCAGGATCCTTGCCCACATCCTTTGTCTTTCTTGGGAATCTTTCTTTCCTTGACATTTCTTCCAACTATTTATCCGGGTCGATTCCCCAAGGCATTGGGTCACTTTCTAAATTACAATACTTGAATCTTTCAAACAATGGCGTAACTTCTTCTATACCTGCTCAACTTGGGGATCTTAGTAACCTAGTTGACCTTGATCTAAGTGATAATTCCTTGTACGGTCTGGTGCCTCCGGATTTAATGGGGTTAAGAAGCTTGCAGAGAATGAAGCTTGGGAACAACATTCTTGAAGGACCTTTGCCAGAGAACTCGTTTCATACTACGTCGCGGTTGCAGTTCATAGAGCTGAGACAAAATAATTTTACTGGGTCCTTGCCTGATGAGTTGTGGTATCTTCCAAGATTGAGCTTTGTGGATGTCTCCAGTAATTACTTCACTGGTGTGCTTCCTAGTTCTAGTTCCAATGCTAATGCTACTACTAAAGTTAAGGGAAATGTTTCTCATAATCTATTTTATGGAAGCCTCAGTCCTCTGCTCAAAAGGTTCAGTTTCATTGATCTGTCAAGCAATTATTTTGAGGGCAAGGTTCTGGATTTCGCAGCTAATGCATCACTGGTTGGCAACTGCCTCCAAGATGTATCAAATCAGAGGACAACAGAAGAATGCGACTCATTCTATTCCCTGAGGGGGCTCTCTTTTCATAATTTTGGCCAAGCAAACATGACCAGACCTCGTGCAGCAGAAAGCTCTAGGAAGAACAATAGAAGAAAAATTATATTAGCAGGAATCTTGGGTGGAGTTGGTTTGATTGCAGTTTTGGTGTTCCTGCCGGCTTTGTTGCTTCTGTGTAGTCATATGCGGAGTAAATCAAATGATGCAGGAACTGGTGTGGGTGCTGCTCTTGGTAGTGGCAGTCCTGCACCTGCTGATGCATTGATAGAATTATCAAAAGTAGGACACTCATTTTCATACCAGCAATTGCTGAAGGCTACAGGTGATTTCAGTGATGCAAATCTTATGAAACACGGTCACACGGGTGATCTCTTCAATGGTGTTTTGGAAAGTGGGATATCTGTAGTGATAAAAAGGATTGATTTGCATTCAACTAAAAATGAGAATTCTTACATTTCGGAATTGGACCTTTTCAGTAAAGTTTCTCATACTAGATTGGTTCCCCTGATGGGTCATTGCTTAGAAAATGACAATGCGAAGTTCCTGGTTTATAAACATATGCCAAACGGGGACTTGTTGAATTGCTTGCACAACCGACAAACTATATATGAAGATGGCACATTGCAGTCTTTGGATTGGATAACAAGATTGAAAATTTCTATTGGAACTGCGGAGGCCCTATGTTATCTGCATCATGAATGCAATCCACCCTTTGTTCACAGGTCTGGTTTTGCCTCTAGCTCAAATTTGAACTTTTTGTTCTTTTAATATACATATAGGGTTTGCATAACCTTAGTTCTAGTTAAACTGAATAAATGGAGTGACTATTCTGTGTTTTGGACCCTGCAGAGATGTTCAAGCAAGCAGTATACTTCTAGATGATAAATATGAAGTTCGGCTAGGGAGTCTAAGTGAAGCCTGCACTCTGGAAGGGGATACTCATCAAAGGAGAATCTCAAGGTTGCTACGGTTACCCCAGTAAGTATTCTACTAACAACTTTCATTTTTATGAATCTCATTATGTCTGATAGATCATTCTTAATATATTATATTGTGCTTCCTTTGATTTGATCCTTTTGGTTGTTTATTAGAACATATGATATTCAATGACATGTCATATTACCTGTCGAATTTTACTTAATTGACATGTTTAGACTATGCAACTATAATCTGGGGGTGTAACCCTTTACATCTTGCTTCCATAATGCCAAGTTAAGTTACGCAACCGCAATGAAGTTCAACACATTTCTTTCTACCAGATTGTTGTTTACTTCAGTGTTAATTCAATGATTTATGGTTCAGGTGCATTCTGAGTTTTCTATTAGCTTTGTACTACTATATTTGCATTTGCATAACATTATCATTAAAAATTGTCTAATTTCCCATTTATCTTGCTTGGGCATGCAGGTCATCTGATCAAGGCTCATCTGGTGAGTAGAATTACAAAATTTAATTGCTGATGTGGACTTGTTATCAAGTCTTTCCCCTTAAAGAATCATATTCTCTTATCATATAATCATAATGACGGAGAAAACAGTTGTGTTTTTTAACACAAGCTTTTGTTTTTTGTGAAAACAGGTTCATCACCAGCAGTTTGTGCCTATGATGTACATTGCTTTGGGAAAGTATTGCTTGAGATGATAACTGGAAAGCTAGGAATTGGTGCATCTGGTGATGCAGAAGTAAAAGAATGGTTGGAACAGACATTACCTTACGTTAGTATATATGACAAGGATCTTGTAACTAAGATTGTGGATCCATCCATGGTTGTTGATGAGGATTTCTTAGAGGAAGTGTGGGCAGTGGCGATCATAGCGAGGTCTTGCCTGAACCCTAAACCTTCAAGAAGACCCCAGATGAGATATGTCCTCAAGGCTCTTGAAAACCCTCTAAAAGTCACAAGGGAAGAGAGTTACAGTAGTTCTTCAAGGCTAAGAACAACTTCTTCCAGAGGCTCTTGGAATGCTGCTTTATTTGCTAGTTGGCGTCAGAATTCTGATGTAACAGTGGTTCCGGCAGCTTCTTCTGGCGCATTAAGAGCCGAAGAAAGCGGCGGCGAGCTTTCTTGGTCCCGCCGGCGTTATTTGACTGAGATAGTTCCAGAACCATCTAGCAGCATTCAAGAGGCAGAGAAGCTGAACTAGTTGCTAGAGTGAAGGCTCTAGCCTTTTTGTACATTGAAAGGAAGGAGACGAAAGAAGCCTTCAAAATTCTTTGTTGTTTTGCATTTTCTCAGTGGTTTCTGGACTAAGAAAATTGAGAGGTCCAGGGATGGGATGCACGGTGCATATGGATACTTACTTTTTCTTCGGCAAAAAGCCACAATTCTTTCACGTGTAATTGATTTTTTCTTCTTCTGTCTCAAGGCATTTGTAGAAAGTATGCTTTTGATTTTCATTTGATTTATCTGATTTTTTCCATCCATTCGATTCAGATTTCGTGCTCTGCTTAAAGGAAAGCATCACAAGAATAATGAAGAATCAGTCCATAGCTTTGTGGAAATAATAGCAGTAAAATACAAGGACTCTACTTTTCAAGATATATCATATATATGCAACTCCAAATGTACAAAAAATTGACTAGATTTAAATATACTCAATTCTTGATATAAGATATATTGATATAATTTGATTAGAATAATAAAATTAGTTAAATTAATTAATATGACGTATATTTTTTAAAATACTTAAATCATCTTCTTTAACTTCTTCATCTCTTCACTTTGAATAGAAGTAAATTAAAACAGATTTACAAATATAAAAAATATCTTTTTCTTCAACTCTTCAAATATTTCATATATTAATCACACGAGGGAGTACTTTTTTTAATGTTTTTTGCCGCTCAGAATACTTCAGTATTTGGTATTCTCGGTTTAGTTCAATATCTTCACTACCCGAGGTTCGACAAGCCCGAAAAGAGCGGACCAACCGTTTATCCATTGACACTCACTCTTATCCGTTGCAAATTGGAATCGCCATCTTCGTTCTTCAACACATTGGAAATGCTTTCATGTCAAAAATGCCAGTTTCACTCTCCATCCTCTTTCATTCTCCAAGCCCTCTCCACGCCAACTTCGACCATTGTCAACTGCCAAAATCCACACGGCCCAGATACCCACAACCTCATTCTCCGCAAGCAGAACTCCAAATCCACCTCCTTTCTCCTCCACCAACTATCTCTCGACCAAGAAAACCATCGTTCCCAGCAATTCAATCTCAAATCCAGTGACCTTCAACACGACATGCCCGATGAAGAGAAGATTAAGCTTCTAGAGCTTTCCCTTGTGAGGAAAAGAACCCCTCAGTTTCCTGGGTCCATCTATGTTCAATCTCCTAGTGATCCCGATGTGGGTTCTTCTTTGCCGCCTCTGCGAACTCTGTTTAGAGGAAAAATTGAAGACGATGGAGCGGACCAGGAGGAGATAATAATGCACGCGATTGAGATTCGAAGGAAGGTGACGCGAGAGATTTTGTTGGAAGCGATGAGGAAGGGCAAGTTTGGAATCACGTATGCTACTAATTTGGTCAATCGATTGACTGGTTTTATCGATTATGTCATGATTGAAGCTGCTTCGATGAAAAGAATACCTCAGTATTCGCACTCTACGTTCAATTTACGCGCCAAAACTGTCATAGACGACTTACAAGTTGTGCCTCTTATCAGGTAGGAGTGCTAGTCATTGGTATGTTTGAAGTTTCTGGCAAGCTGTTTGTTTTCTTGTTTATATGAAATCAACATGTCTACTTAATGGGATCGACCATCAACATCTTTGAACCAGTTTCATGAAGCATATTGAATAAACTAATAATTTGGTCTCTGTATTGTTAGACTTGAGCCCTGAAGATAACAAACTCTTTATGTCTTGGTCCTTCCAGCATTCTGGTCACTTGACAAAATGGCTAGCACACAATTAATTTGTCATTACTAAGGATTAACTCGCATACGACAAGATTCATTTTGGCAGCTGAATGGAAGAACGATTCAAAGACCAAATTATTAGTTTGCTCAAGATTTTTTTTTGAATTATAATTATTTCGGAAGAAGTTATGGGTTTGTAATAAAAAAAAAATATGCTTGTGATATGGTCAACTTGGAGACTTGTAACTGATTGCCTGTCCTTAATCTAGATGGTTGAAGCATAATGCACTGTCATATCATCGGATATCAAAGCTCATTTTGATGTCAAGAGGAAATCTTGAGTCTATAAGACGTCTAGCTGAGTGGTTGAGATCAGTACACGTGAAGGGAGAATATCTCGGGGTTACACTTGTGAATGCTGGAGAAACCATTCTGGAACGCAGCAACGAGGAACTGGATGGGATTGTTGAGTATTTAGTGAGCAAGGGAGTCAGGAGGGGTTGGATGGGTTATGTCATAAGCCGATGCCCTCAATTGTTATCTTACAGCTTGGAAGAAGTGAAGACTCTCGTGAAATTCTACCTAGATATGGGTTTAAATGATCATGATTTTGGCACAATGGTTTTTGAATATCCTAAAGTTCTTGGTTACTTTACTCTAGAAGAAATGAATCAAAAGGTAATTAAATTCTAACACACTTTGTGAAGCCTAAGATACATCTCTGAACATATCTACATTGTATGCTTGGAAATACTGTATTTTTCTTGTTTAGAAGTAGGACCAAGCCACACATGGGGTCAGAGATAACTTTTTTAGAATTGGCGAGTTTATGCACCAATCATGATGTTTTCTCAGTAATTTCCAGGTTAATTACTTAAAGGAGTTTGGGCTCAACACTGAGGATGTGGGCAGATTGCTAGCATTTAAGCCACATTTGATGGGATGTAGCATTGAAGAAGGATGGAAGCCTCTTGCTAAGTATTTGTATTATTATGGGGTTACCCGAGATGGTATGAGGAGAATGCTTATGATCAAACCAATGGTCTTTTGTTTTGATTTGCAGACAACTATTGTGCCTAAGGTATGTCATCTCCACTTTAATCTGCATCATGTTTGAAGCTGAAGTCTAATGAGGCTTTTGATCTCAGCTACATATGGTTGGTTCCCCTAATCACCCTCATGAATGATGATAGCTTACTCATTCTCTAGTACAAGGATTCTAACATATATTATTTATTCAAATGATTTCTGCTGATAATAATGCTGATGACAAGCCACCTATTATTGTTTTATGCAGGTAAAGTTTTTTCAGGATCTAGGGATTCGAGATGATGCAATTGGAAACATGCTTGTGAAGTTTCCTACTCTGCTCACATACAGCCTATACAAGAAGATTAGGCCAGTGGTTTGTCTCTTTCATCTGTGGCTTTGGGATTTATCACCATAATCATTTTTTTTTTGGGCCAATTCCTTACACTGTCAATAATAGAGGAAAAAAAAGAAAGATAAAAAAATAAGACTTCCTTCAGGTTAATTTTTTGGCAAGAGCAGTTAAGACTTAACTAGGTAGGCCATCTAAGGACTTTGTAGGAGCAGTACTTGTATAGCTATTATCCATCAATAATGCAGTGAGTGAATTGATTAGTTCATGTATCCATAAATTGACTAATACTCATTTGAATGCCATATAGGTCATATTCTTGATGACCAGAGCTGGGGTCAGCGATGAAGATATTGCAAAGACTATTGCTCTGGGACCAGAGCTCTTGGGATGCAGCATAACACATAAGCTTGAAGTGAATGTAAAATATTATCTGTCACTCGGCATCCGTCTTAAGCAATTGGGTGAGATGATTGCGGATTTCCCAATGCTGCTCAAATACAACATAGACATCCTTCGTCCCAAGTATACTTATTTGCGGCGAACCATGGTCCGGCCTTTGGATGATCTCATTGAGTTTCCAAGGTAAATATAGAAAGATAAAGTTAAGGCAAAGTTTTTGTAGGTATATGCTTGTAGGCCTAATTTGAATTTCATGTCATGGTTGTCTTTGAATTAACTAGACCCCTCATTGTTGTCAGGTTTTTCAGTTATTCTCTCAACAGTCGAATCATTCCAAGGCACAAGATTCTGGTGGAAAATCGGATTAATTTGAAGTTGCGATACATGTTAGCTTGTTCTGATGAAGAATTCAGGAAATTGGTTGACTCTCAAATCAGAAAGCGACAAACACAGCTATCTGCAGGCATGAGTGCTGATGTTACAGACCCTCACAGATGAACAAATTGATGGCCTTCTGGAATATAAATTATTGGTTGAGTTCGTGGGAAGTGAAGCAAAATAATCAAATATCTTGCTGTTTGAATTCATCATGATCCTTCATAGAAATGCCAGTGCTAAATGATATATTTATATGGTGCCGAAACTTCTTGGTAGCGAGTAAGCAAGCTAGTAGAGGAACAGGAGGCCCCACATCATAATGAAACGGTTAAAGAGCAAAGATGAGGAAGTCGTGAATAAATTGTGTTTTTGAGATGGTTGAGGTAGGCTTGTAACTCTGCTTACATATGAGCATTTAGCCTTAATAATGATCATGATCTTTTTTCTTGGTATTTCTCTCCTTTTTTGATTGGTCATTCTTTCTCTCCCTCTTTTTGTTTTTTTTTACAGTGGAAGGGGCATATGGCTATACTGCACAAACTTGTGTAGCAAAACAATTCGATTTGCTCAAATGAAGGAAGAACATAACTCTTAATTGTACCTTGCAAAGAATAGTTGACTCTACTTCCATTTTTTGATCCTGTAATTTGACACATTCAATTTATAATAAACCGCCAGAAGCAGGTCATTGAACCCAAATGCTGATGTAAGTATAAATTACAGTCTCCTCAGGGTGGTGGATAGATGTACAAAAATGCCATTACAATTAAATTAAAGTGTTTCAATCAGATCTAGTGATACAAGTAAGCATGTGACAGATGAAAAAAATTATGACCGATGCGCAAAAATCTGAAAGATGAAACGTCCAAGTTCTACTCAATTCCAAGGCGACAGATTGGATTTCTCTTTATGAGGCCAAGATCCACCTGCAAGAGAACATGAGAAAATATAGAGTTTAAGGCGTTGCATCATAGCTTTGAACTGTTATCTGCATATTAGGATATAAGTCAAACATTTCTTTCTTTCCCTTTTTTCAATTCTTATCAATTCAAACATATAATGAAGAAATGGTATTCAGTTGTTACCTTGTGTCCAAAGAGATCCCTGATATTATCTATGCCGTATAGTATCATCGTTGGTCTGATATCAAGAGGGGGAAATAAAAAGTAAAAATCATTATACAGTATTGTCCAGTAACATATTGTACTAAGCTAAACATATAGTTCATTAGATATTTTACCTCAAAACTGAAACCCCAATACAAGAATATGAGTTTCACAGAAAAACAATCAATGAGGAGTGATGGGCGTCAAATTTATCTTACCTTTCAAGGGAAAGACCCCAGGCGATAACTTGGACATCCTCAGGAAGTCCCATAGGACGCAACATTTCAGGTCTGAACATACCAGAGTTTCCTACCTCTACCCATTTTTCAAGGCCTTCATGATAACTGATGGAATAAATAGACAACTGTTAATTTCACAAAGCATTAAACGGAAGGAAGTGCCTAATAACCTCACGGCCTGAAGACAAACTAATACCTGAAAATCTCCATGCTAGGTTCAGTGTATGGATTGTAAGCAGGCTTGAACTTCAGCTTTGTCATACCTGAACTCAATATAAAGAGTAATAACGCTATAAACTCTATTTTCCTCAAACTTGGCAATGGGCTGCATTAACTTTCTGAGTTACGCCCAACATTCAAATGACACAGGCTTATTACAAGAGAAAACATTACCCATGCGTGAGAAGAAATCATGCAAAACTCCAATCAAGTCACGGAGGGTGAGTCCTCGATCACAAACAAGTCCTGAATCCAAAAGCAAGGAGAGATTAGCAAAACTAAGTATATGACCCTTTTAGGTAGATCTACATCCTGAGATTAAAGTGAATTGGGCAAAAATATTAAAAGTTCATATTAATAATTAATAAACTAAAAACCAGATGCAAAATAGGATTAGAGAGGATAAGAGGGTTTTTTTATGTGATAGGATAAAAGTTGAGTATAGATGTACCAGTTTCAGTATCAAGAACATGAACATGACCAATTTGTACGAAGTTTTAATTTCTTTTCAATATAAATTTATCATGCCATCCAAATATTGACAGATGTAAAAAGATTTGCCCGCCCCAGAAATAAATTAGCTGATAGATACATGCATACCTTCGATTTGGTGAAATTCAGCAAGATGAGTTCGATCAACTGCTTCATTCCTAAATACACGATCTATAGAGAAATATTTTTTTGGAACAAATGGTTTCTGCAAAGATATTGGAATGGGAAAAGCTAGTGCATTAATCTAGAGAAAAATTTGAAACGTGTAATCACTTTTCTGAAGGAAGGGAGAAGAAAAGGCAAAAGAAAAAGAAAAAAAAAAAATCATATGAGCAAAATAGCCCAAACTTCCTAATAACATTAATAAATGTCACTTGGAAAAATCATTGCAAAAAGGACAATAACAGGGCATCACGCCTCAAAGGGTGAATAGCACAAAACAGTAAAATTTTACAGACACAAGAGAACATGATAATAAATTCAGACATTGAATGCAAACCTGAGCCAACTGGTAAAGCATCCTAGAGGAAACAGCAGTTGTGTGTGTTCGAAGGATGTTTTTGTTTGCCTCCTCTCTTTTCCAGTCATAAGCATATCTGCCAGAGAAGAAATTGTACGGCTTTCCTCAGAAAAATCAGACGAATTTATGTGAATTGTTATACAGCCTACAAAAAGAACTAATTGTGAGTGTTCAAGAGGTAATACCCCCTAGATCCATAACCACCAACTTCATGAACATCCTTCACTCTTTTAACATAGTCTTCTGGCATATCCTTTGCCGTTGAAGGAGCTGCAGATTTATGTTCAGCACAAAATCAGGACAAGACATAAATTTGACTAGAAAGAAAAATAATGTCAGTTTTACAGACCTGACAAAAAAAATGTGTCATGAGAATCACGAGCTGGGTGCTGTTGGGGCTGGAACAACGAATCAAAGTTCCAGAAGCTACAAATTAAAACACGGATATCAATCTCATATTTGGGCTCAATTCAAATACACGGAGCCCACTGTAGTTTGAAGGTTAGAAATAATATTGAGAATTGAAATTTGCTGCAACTTGCGGTGTAAATGAGGAATACAATATTTTGAATTTTAACATCAAAAGAAAAGAACAAATTTAAGAATCAATAATCATAAATCGACTTGATTCAGAAAGTATCCGTTTCTTTTGAAATTTTAAGACAGTGAAGATTTTTATCAAATATTTAACTTTCCGTAGAAGGACATGATAAGAAAAACTAACAACACCCCCCCCCCCCAAAAAACAACAACAAAACCAAAAAAAAAAAAAAAGCTGCAATGTCTTGAGTTTCTTCCAGAGTTGATGGGCAAAACTAGCAGTTCATGAATAAAGCCACAGTTCTATCTTTCCAATATTGTGAATTCTTTTGTTATTCTCCAATACTCCAATTAAAAATAGAAATAAACCAAAAAGATATGAAAACAAAAATGAAAGAACGAGAATTGGTTGAAGAGGTGCCAGCAAGCTCAAAACATTAAGATATAAAATCTAATGACCTAAGCTTCAAAACCAAGACTCACCCCATTTGGCTATAGCAAAAAGTCATTAAAATTTCTAACATGAAAAGATTTAGATAAAACATGTAGATAGTGATCAAAGCATCTTTATCACATTATACCGGTAGGATAAATGAAGCCACAAAATCAAAACCTATCACATGATTTTTCAGTAGCGATGAATCAGCAACTGACAACAGAATAGAATTGAAACAGCCCGGGAAAAAACTTACCTGCTTTCAACAAAATTGTTTGTTGGCATCTCCTCAAACCTGCAGTATATACCAGATTGAAATTCAGAACTGATAATTATTTAAACTGAATGTATTGCCCAGAAAAGACATTAGATTTTACAAGACAATAATAAGGCTTACCCCATGCAGAGGAAAATTTGTTTTAGTTGATGTCGCACCTGTAAATAGACAATGACTTTCAGAATAAGAAAAATATGAACATTGCCTCAATAAAATCAGACTTCAGCCTTTTCTGCTGTGCAAAAATCACAGGGAACCTTTCTAGGACATTTTATTGACAAACCAGTACTCCATTTAGGCGAATCCTAGGTCCACGTTAGCTCACAAATCATTCAACAGACAGCAATACTCTGTTACTCTTTCATAAATCACGCATTGTTTAATCAACCTTTAGTTTCAACTGAAATCTGGAATTCCTTATAGCATAATTTTTTAGGTATAATTAGCTTTCAGTGTTTAATAAAATATAGCTTTAATACATTGCTCATGTTAAGTGATTCAATTTGCAATATGCCAACTACAGCATCGTATTAACCACACACACACACACACACATATATCGCGCATGCAAGCATATATGTATGTATGTATGTATGTATGTATGTATCTTTTAACGGTGATACATGCTTAAAAATAAATGTTCAAAGGATAAACATCAATAGCAATGTCAGCATAAGCATCCATCCTTGAGTATAGGCATTGTTTACAGTTAAAATTAAGGTGGTAATGATGAAAAAATTTTGATATGCATCATCTTCCCATTGGTAAGGCGAAGGAGGGGGAGAGGAAATGAGGAGCAATTTTCTTGCCTTCAGTAGTGGATGAAGGTAACCACCCTCAAGTGGCTGACCTTTAGCACTGTAATTGTACTCTTTGAACTCTAATTCCTTCCACTCTCCACTGATATAAAACAAAACAACAAAGACAGAATTTCAGAAAAAATAAAAACATCTACGGAAAATCATACACTTTACCAAGAGAATATAGGCGAGACACTGGCACCAAGTAACAATTTAAATGCAGAGGCTTTAATGCGTAGCTTTCCTTAATTAAAAAAGAATACCTCTGGAGGTTGTCTCGAGTTAGATCAGTGACAACTTTCTTTCTTCTTGGAGCATAGTTAGGGCCCTTTTTCACTGAGTAGCCCTTCCATGTCCTAAATCATAAGATATTTTCCATATCAAAAGAGAATATAGAATCACGGCAAATGTAATATGTCTAAAGAGCTCTGTAGCAAGGTAAAATAATCTTGAGCCAGCAAGAAATTAAAAAATTTGCCAAGAAATTTTTATTACTGTGGAACAATAAGCTTTCTTGCTTTGAGAGCCTTAATATCATCTGATCCAATAACCTGAATTGATAGCATATGCAGGAAAATTAAAGAGGTATCCAAATTTGAAACTTAGAAGAAAGAAACATAAGAAGGAAAATGGCAAAGAGGAGGGAACAAGCCTAAACCCACAACCAATAATCCCTTGGACCTAGAGGGTGAAAGGACAGGATACTGACTCAACTGAAAACAGAAACTTACACAATAGCATACCCACCTGTCCGTCTTGTACTTTTAGAAGCAATTCTTTAACTCTATCTTCTACATGTTGAACCTGACAGTAAAATATAGACTTGTCAACAATAATTAGTGCATAATAAAGTCATTACTAAGCCAAATAAGCAAAACGTGCATACTTTGCATCATCACTACAATTCTGTATTTGGATATGAATATTCCTTTAGAGGATAGATAATTAAATAGAACAGGAGAGAGATAGAGTGAAACCGACACCATATAGTAGCAATCCCATTGACCAAGTTTTACCACTAAAGCAAAACATTAGATGCATGAGTAAAGCTCTAACAAATAAGCAGCCACATTGAGCATTAACAGGCAAAAATTCTGATAAATAAACTTACATACGCGCATGTGAACTTATAGCTGTTACTTAGTTAGGTTTAGCATTTTAATATGAGTCTTAATTACAAATGACAATCGCAGGTTAGAAAAAGAAGAATCTAATGAACTTTGACCATCTTAATATTAAGTCAACAAGTTGACCATAGCAAACCTTCCGGGATATAAGTTGTTTTCCTAACTCCACCCATTTATTCTTTGCAGCCTGAGCACAGCCTATTTTGAAGGCAGAGGGGTCTAGCTTTTTCTGCAAGGAGATAACAGCTTTCAGATTTCTTAACAAAATTTACTGGTACAGTACAAAAACAGAAATTGCATACAATTTCCTAATAGAGCTATGACAACTAATAGTAAGAACAATTAAAGCTATCATAAGTCTTCAGTGTGTGGAATAATAACCTGAAGTTCCTCTTTTGAGATACCTTCTGGCGGTATTGCCAGGAACAATTGCAATTCAGGTGATCCTGCAGCAGCATATGTCTTCCCCTCATCAGTTAGCACCCATGCCTCCCTCTTAATGTCCTGCATGATAACACAGTTATAGCGAAGGTGAATTCCATCTTAACTATAAACCCGCCAAAGAAGCCGCCTCAAGCAACTTCAATCAGACCACTAAAGCTTACACACAACATGATTAAAAAAAAAACCATTTTAAATGCAAACAAGGTTAGAAAAAGTAATGTACAGAACAATCATAGATATCTTATTAAGCATAAGCTATCCATCTTGCTTTACTATAATATTTTTCATGTAAAATTAGGATCTTTCTAGCGCAAAGCCAAGGTTTGCAACGCAACAAATGTAACAGAAACAGCAACTAAACAAGCATGTGTACTGAAAGGTGTAATTCATATACAGAACCATGACGACAAGCTTCAAGGAACAACCAAGAACTCTCATGAATACTGAAACAGCGAGTGAAACATAAACATGGCGTTAACTAGAAGGATATGTATGGCACCTCAGCATCCACATATCTAAAACCGTGGAGACTCTTGATGACATTAACGATCTCATTGTGGTCAATTCCACGTTCAGAAGCAAAGACGCCGGAATCTGAAATTACTTCGCCCTTTTCCAGGTAACTGAGGATTGCTTCTTCCGCCATTCTCAGTCAATCTCTGCGCCCCCCTTGCAACGATGCGGAAGAGAACGCAGGGCAGGGCAAAATGTAGATTGGGTCGGATTCGGACCGATTTTTCAATTATTACCTTCAACTATTTTTTTCTCTTTGGGTACATATTCCATTTAACTACTAGTATTAAACTCCACCAGCTTTGCTTCTTAGCCTTTTTTCTTTACAGGGAGGCCCGGCCCAGTTCGTCCCATGAAAAGCAGATTAAATTTAAAAAAAAAAAAAAAAAGATAAACTGATAATGATTGATGAACCCAAAGGAAAGCTAAGTAAGGTATTGAAGGATAAATCACAAAAGGAACGAAGAAAGCCATTGCTGATTCACAAAGCATTTCGGGGGTCCATAAGTCAAAATAAAAGATAAATTTAACGGTAATGATATTTTAGGACTATTTTAAAATTATTATAGATATTTTTACACCCAAAGCTTATTTATGACTTTATAGTACAAGCAGCTCTTGTTGAAAAGATAAAAGTTATTTTTGCTTATGTATCCTCACTTTATTTGATCAAAAGTTTGACCAAACGGTCAACGTAGAGAAATTTGACAAAAGTAATATTTTAAGGCATTTTGAAATCATCATAGATATTTTTACATTCAAAATTTATTTATGGTGTCGATAGCTTTTTGTAAACCAACTGCAGATCAGACTTATCTTCTCAAGTCGGTTGAGTAGTGCCATCCCACTTAACCAGAAATTGTTGTATCCATGTATCTTGATTTTGTACCCAACGAGAATCTATAATAGCTATGGGAGTGCAAATTGGTCCTTCTAGTAATGATTGTAAAGGTAAGGGAAGATAAGATTGGGGAGTCCCTGGTCAATGAAATCGTTTAAGTTGAGATATATGGAAAATAGGGTGAATCTTAGCAGTATCTGGTAAAGCAAGCTTGTATGCCACTGAACCAACTCGGTCTACTACTTGGAAGGGACCAAAATAAAGAAGGGCCAGCTTCTGATATTTTTGCAATTGCACCGAGTGTTGGCGATAAGGTTGTAGTCATACAAGGACCCAATCATTAACCTGAAACTCCTCTTCGGTTCTCTTTCGATCAGTAAAATATTTCATACGATGTTGGGCTTTACTGAGATTTGTCTTTAAATCATCTAGCACAGCATCCTGCTCTGCTAATTGTTGGTGAACATCCTAATGTGTGTCCTCGGAGAAAGCATTGTGCAATACTGGTGGTGGGTCTCGTCCATAAACGATTTTAAAAGGAGTGAATCCTGTGAAGAATGATATGAGGTGTTGTACCAAAATTCCGCCCATGGTAAATAATTAAGCCATTGTCATGGATAATCATGAACAAAGCATTTGAGATACATTTCCAGACAATGATTCAAGGCTTCCGATTGACCATCGGATTGAGGGTGATACGCAGTGCTAAAACACAAAGTTGTGCCCTGTAATTTAATCAAATGACGCAAGAAACTGCTGGTAAATGTTTGATCACGATTAGAGACTATCGTACGAGAGAGTCCATGCAACTTGACAATGTGTTGCACAAATGCTCCTGCCATAATCTTAGAAGAAAAATTAGAAGAAGGGGAATGAAATGTCCATATTTGGACAGTCGATCAACCACCACTAAGACGATCGAGACACCACGTATAGGTGGAAAACCAATGATAAAATCCATGGCAATATCTTCCCAGATTCATATAGGAATTGGCCAAAGCTGTAATAAACCAAAGGGATGTAATTGATTGACTTTCGCTTGTTGACAAATATGGCAACACTTCACATAATCACGAATGTCATGACGTATACGTTTCCAAAAGAAGAGTTGAGCTATACGGTGAAATGTGCGAAGAAACCCAGCATGTCCTCCAATTAGTGAAGAATGAAACTCATTCAAGACCCAAGTAATGAGAGGCCGATCATCATGAGGAAGTACCAATCTTGATTTCTAAAACACATCCCCCTGTTTCAGTGTATATCCCACCAAGGAAGTCATTGTAGTTAAGAGTTGTTGCTTAAGCTCCAAAATGAAAGCAGAGGATTGAAGTTAAGCATGGATATGATCTATAAAGGTACCCTCGACACTGGATAAATCCATCATACGCGATAATGCATCAGTAACGGAATTTGACTTGTGGACCGATATTCGACATCAAAGTTGTAACCTAACAATTTAGGAAGACATTTCTTCTGTTCAAGTGTTTGCATGATTTGTTCCTTGAGATGACGAAGACTAGCATGATCAGTATTAATAGTGAAATGATGCCCTAAGAGGTAATGACGGAATTTTGCTACTACCTTTGTAATAGCATGAAGCTCTCGCGCATACGCTGATTGGTTCTGCAAACAAGGTGATAATTTTTTTGAGAAATAAGCAATCGGATGGTGGTCCTGGTTAAGAATATCGCTAATGCCTGTCCCCGAAGCATCTGTCTCAAGTGTAAATGGCTTGTGAAAATTTGGCAATCTAAGTGTCGGTGCCTATGTTAATGCGGTTTTAAGCTGTCAAAAGTGAGTTGAGCCTGTGGGTGCCATTGAAACGCATCTTTTTTAAGCAACTCAGTCAAAGGATGGGCTATGTGAGCATAATAGGCAATAAACCATCAATAATAGCCACTAAGGCCCAAGAAACCCTTGAGTTGGGACACAGTACGCGGAACAGGCCACTCTAAAATAGCCTTCACTTTAGAAGGATCAACATCAACACCCTAGACTGAAATGACATGGCCTAAATAGTCAATCCTCTGTTTTTCGAAGGCACACTTACTTAGTTTAGCAAAGAGACGATTTTATACTAAAATCGAGAGGACAATAGCCACATGTTGGAGATGTTTTTCCCAGTTGGTATTGTATACCAAAATGTCATCAAAAAAGATGAGAACGAACTGCCGAAGATAAGGCCGAAAAACAGAGTTCATGAGAGCCTGAAAAGTGGCTGGAGCATTTGAGAGACCAAATGGCATTACAAGCCACTCATAAAGACCTTGATGTGTATGAAATGCTGTTTTTTCGCGATCCTTAGCACACATGAGAATCTGATGATAGCCTGAACGGAGATCGAATTTGGAGAAGAATAAGGAACCATGAAGTTCGTCCAACAACTCATTTACAGTTGGCATAGGAAAATCATCTTTCACGGTCACTGCATTTAATGCTCTATAGTCGACGCGAAATTGCCATGTGCCATCTTTTTTCTTGACCAATAGTACAGGTGCCGAAAAAGGACTCGAGCTGTATTGAATAAGCCCATTGGCAAGTAATTCAACAACAATTTTCTCTATCTCTGACTTTTGGCTTACTGGATAGCGATAAGGTCGAACTTTAACGGTGCCAATACCAAAGAGAAGTTCAATCCGGTGTTCCAATTCTCGAATAGGCGGAAGACCGTGAGGGATGTCAAAAACAGAGTGATACTGATGTAAAATAGCAGTTAAATCCTCTAGGATATCGATTGGAATTGAGAATACCAGCGTTTCTTGATCAATCGAGGCGAGCAAAAAAACAGAGTCGATGGCATCGGTCTGAGACAAGCAAATCAAATGATGCAATTGAGCCTTCGCCAGAAAAATACCACGATATCCCTGCAATGTGATGAAGTCATTATCCGTGATGAATTTAATGGTGGATGTACTGTAATCCGATACATGGGGTCCTAACGTTTCTAGTCAATTAGCACTGATAACCACATCCATACAGGGCACGGGAAGGGTATACATGGTAAGAGAAAGTGTGTGCCCCGAAATCTTCATGGGTACATTAACAACCCGTTCATTGCTACTAATAATATGGCTCGTGCCACCAGCACACGAATCGGAGGAGCATGTTCAATTGGCAACCCAAGATGACGGACGATACGAGGGTGAAGGAAATTATCTAAGCTGCCACCATCCAGCAGAACCTAAACTGTAGTCCTATGAATGACACCTTGGAATCTTATAGTAGCGACGCCATTAGTCCCACGCAGCACGTGAACAGAGATATGGTGCATCGTGGCATCGATATCAGCTATGGAATGTTTCGCTGCAACACCACCTGGCACAAGGGAGTTAGAAAACAGTCGTGCTAAGGACATAGCACTAATGATCGTAGATGGACACTGAACCAAGACGTCGCGACATAAGTCTGGTAATAAACCGTCCATATAACAATCTAACAAAGCTGATTAGGGAAGGTCCTCAGTCCAATTTGCGACAGCAAGAAAATGAGCGTTATAATCTGGCAAGGAACCACAACACTACTCTGAGTCAACTTGAATAGTTGAAAATGAGTGCCATCAAACAGAGAAGGGCCGTATTGAACTTCAACAGCTTTAGTTAATGCATACCAAGTTGGAATTCGTCCCTCCTTCTCAAGCATTTGAAACTAAGCTAAAATGTTGCCATCAAAATGAATTGAAGCAATAACCAATTTCTGAGCATCATCAATATCATAGTACCTGAAGTATTGCTCTGCAGGAAAAATCCAATTCAACGCATCAGTACCATCAAACAGAGGAAATTCAAGCTTGATAGTACGAAATGGAACAGCCGCAAGGGACCCCGAATTGTTCATATCGGTAGTGGCGTGGTCTGTAGACCCAGTTAAGGACTGATCCATGCGAGTATGGATGGCATCAACATATTTTACCAGAGATTGCAACATGGAGCTGAACTGATCGAGTTGGGAAAAATGTTCTTTGGTATACTCTTGAAATTCGAGTGACTTGCGAATATCGGCTTGCATTTCTTTCATACACGTGTTGTCAGTCATTACTGCACAAGAGATCGATGATGAAAGCACCAAAATGTTATTGTCAAGTTTTAAATCACAGAATAAATGCAAGAATTATTAAAACTTTGTTATATTACTGGATATATCAATCATCAAATCCAGAATATCTTCTGTATGAACAATAATAGAATTACAGAGAAAGTTGAAGGAAGAGAATAACAGAAAATCAGAGAGAAGAGATACGTGAGAGAGAGGTTCCCGAAAAATATCCACTCCCCTTCTCATCATATGTATTACTCCCTCCGGTCTTAATTATAAGATAAAGTTGACTTTTTTGGAGAAATTAAGGAAGCCAATTAAATTACTTTAGAGTGTTTATATTTTTAGTATCATTAGATTATATGTTAGTTTATTAGTCAAATTAATTAGTTTGGAGAAAAAATAAAAATATAAACACTCTAAAGTAATTTAATTGGCTTCCTTAATTTCTCCAAAAAAATCAACTTTATCTTATAATTAGAATCGGAGGGAGTATTATTTATATGCTGTCATCCTTTTCTCGTACTCGAAGCTTCCAGGTCTTTTTCTTAATTCGCAGGCTTTTCCTTAATGGGCCTTGATATTGTTTCTTCTCTGGATCTGTACTCGTATCACCCGTTGGGCTCTGTCTATTTGGACTCATGACACCTGTGTTCAGAATTTGAGTCAGCAATGGCTTCTTCGTTCTGTAAATCAGTGCTAAGGGTAAGCTCAAGGTCTTTCGGTAATCGTTCTCGAAGCTTAATCCAAACACACCAAAGTGTTGCATCCCTACCGGCTTTCTTCTCTTCGCCTTCGTCAGCGATCATCCCTCGAACTTCCAGGTACACAACATCTCAGATTCAACTTCACACTCTAGTTCCTTTCATCATTTCACTACTTTCTGCCCATTTCAGTCATTTCAATGTCAATACCACCTTTATTGACCAGAAAAAATATTCAACAAGCAATTCTTTTAAGCTGAACTTCGTAATTACTGCTGCATCTGCTTCATTCTCCATATTGATTTCCACTTTTGCGTTAAGGTTTATTTTATTTCATTTTGAATTATGATTGTTGAAGGATTTTGTCTGTACTGGGAAGTGTTGAGTCTATGATGCCTCTTCATACAGCCATTGCTGATGCTAGGCTCACTTCCAGCATGGCCGCCGATTCTACCTGCTGGAGCTGGCTTTCTCGAGGTGCTACTTTAAGTTCTATTTCTCTGCTTGTTAATTGTTATAGGCAGGAATGAAACTAGAATTCAACTAGCAAGGGATATTTATTGGACAACAGTATGAAAATTTGACCACTACAGTGATTCATAATTTGAGAAATAAGCATTTTTGGCTAAAATTTAGGATTCAATTCGACGTGATATGAAACTAGCTTACATGGCTTTGGCAAAAAGGAAAAACTAAGTAGCAATATATAAATATTATAGTAGTTCTCAAGGGCGGATTAATGAAATAAAAATTTATGGAACCAGTGTACTCCATCCCTTCTGAAAGCTAAGTATAATTATTCACAACTTAAAACGCATCTATACAAGAATGTTAATCGAATACTTGGTGTTTTATGGCAGTGCAGAAAAATCTTTCTTAACCGGTTCGAGAGTATCTTGTTTGCAAAGAGATGGAAGATAATTTTTTAACAAAAAAAAATTAATGCTATTTTCTTTCTTTTACTTTGCTGGTGTTTTCTTATTCATGCACCTGTTTACATACATGAGCCTGGTTCTAAAACAACATTAACTTTAGGATGGCCATTTGGCATGTTGGCATCTCCAAACCTCATTCGAGATGCTACTCCAACTGCAGTTATCGCAATATTGATCTCCTTAAAATTAAGATCCCACTGGTTGGAATGATAATTGATAATATGAGTTGTACACCTTGGATTATGGAGTTTTGATCTCCGGGTATTTTACATTGACATGATATCAACATTCTAAATGCAGACTTCCAAAATACCTGGTATTTTGCATAATGGTGTGCTATTGCCCGCATAATTTATTGTAATATGCCTCCGTAGTATTAAGTGCACTAAGAGCTAGACTTTCGGGTATGGATTTTGCCAATGTATTCTTAACTTGCATGCTGACGCTTTCTTGTACCTTGTTGTATAGGACTTGAAAAAACGTTGTGACAAGCCTGCTGGATTCATTCAAAATGATAAATAAGATAAAAGAAGAGAAAACTGTAGTTTATTTCTCTTCTCTGCCTCTCTGCCTCGCCTTGGGAGGGAAACAGAGTTTCTAACGGTGAAATTTTGGCCATTGTATGGTGGAGCAACTATTATAGACTTGCATAGTTGAATTTGTTTATTTGGATGAGAATTAGGTGATTGACTTGCTGCTAATTACGTGTTCTTTCTCTTCTCTTTCTCTTTCAACATTCACTGTTTCCTTTAGTAACATTGAACTGTTGCTTTGATGGTTCTAGTTGTTTCAGCCTTTTAGATAGATACTCCTAAAATGATCATCTGATTTTTTGGCATGGTTATGAGTAAAGTTTTTATCCATACAAGCTAAGGAACCTCCTTATTGACTCTGCTTAGGCTAGGATCCTAAACGATTTGACTGCTCTGTGAATAGGAAATCCGATTGGAGATTGAAGAATTGATGATACTTTATGATGACAGAATGGGGTTTCCTTGGTTGTTTTGCAGCTCTAAACTCGTGAATGATGTTGCTCTTTGGCATGTTCAGTCAAAATTCTGATATCGTGTCCAGATTCTCTCTAGCCTCTACTTACTTTTCAAATCACCCTTTTTATCGTCATTTCTAATCATAAATTATTAGGCACAATTTGGACGGTTCACATTTAAAATATAAAAATTTTGAATTTTAAAATTTGACTAGTTCAATTGGACGGTTGAAAAGATTGCTTTGGATAGGCACGGAATCTGGGCGTGTCTAACATCAAATAAAACCACCCACCTCACATCCTCACCTGATAGAAAGTGCTCTTGCCGTTTGTTTAAATTCAGTATATTTATATTACAAACTGGAGTTTATGTTCAGGATCGAAATTAGTAAACTATATATATATATATATGGTCATATTCGACATTTTCTTTCCTCTGCAGTTAATCTGAACCGTCAAAAAAATCTAATGACAGAAAGATAGGACAGCTGAGAAGGGGAGGGTTGAGGCGCGAGGGACTGATTTCAGAGAATTCCAGTAGCACCTAGCAAACATTAAACATGTTTGTTTTGGAGTTAAGATTGTTTATAAACTGCTTTTCATGTAAATCAAGACAAAATTCCTCTCATATACTTATTTTGTATACCGTAAATTATGATTGAAAAGTTGGTTTTAAACATTCCAATCACCGTTTCAAATGAATAGGATTATAATATGCCATATGAGCGTCATGTGATGTGCTGGCCGATTGTGGCCCGACTATTTCCAATTTTTTAAATAATATTGGGACATTATTTACTAGGAGTATATGTTTAGGAAAACATTTTTCATTAAAATTATCGACAGAAGAAAAGGATGGCATGCCAATCTCTTTGATTTATCGACAAATCCATCTGCCTGACTCCATGGTCCCTTCTCGACAGCACGCCACGTGTCACTGTCTCTTTAATTTCTTAACATGATTCCACGTGCTGCTGAGCTCATGATCTCCTGATCCTGACTTTTCATGGACAAACTAGTACTCTAATATAAACATCAACCATTGGTATATGCTTTAGCAGGATAAGATAAGCATCCTTGTGAAGTATCCTGTGCTTGTGTTTGGTATAACTTATTAATTTTAGATAATAAGTTTTTATTGTGTAAGCTAAGATAAAATTTCTCTCACATATTTACCTCGTATACTGTGAATCACGATTTATAAGTACTTATTATTCAAAAATAAACTATTCTAAACAAACACTATATCATCTCACTAATTAATTGAAATTGCGTTATTTGTATACATTGCAATTTTTTCTGGCCTTAAAAATAATTTGCTCTTGTTGGGCTTAAATTGGTTAGAAGAAAGGCTACGTTTAAAGGATTCTTTTTTAGTTGTATTTCATATTCTAAAGTAATTCTTAATGTATTCAACACTCTTTCATATTTTTTCAACAATACTTAATTCTTTAAAATGATTTTAGTACATTTAACATCCTAAAATATTTTTCGATAGCACTTAGAATTTTAAGGTTTATGATACTCATAGCTATTGGAAAATACTTTAGGGTTGAAATACTAAATGCGTATGGGAAAATATTACCCTTAACCCAATAAAAGAAGACTTTAATTAATAGAAAGTTCACCGTTAAAACTATTTAAATATAAAAACTTTTTGTAATGGGAATCAAATATGATGATCTTAAATTTGTATCCTTAAAATTAATTGATCATAGATGCCAATTCATTTGCTGTATAGAGCCGGGAAATTAGTTATGTATACATATAACTTCTTAAAAGTTGTTGAGAAAACTATTCAAACGCCGAAATAATTTTGCCAGAAAGGCAGAAACAGCCACAATTTATTTTACTACTACTAACCAAAGTTAGGTAAGGAAGGAAAGAGACCAAAATACTTCGGTTTAAGATAAGAACGATCTTGCGAGTAACCGACCAAGCCCGTGCAATGCACATGGAGCCTCAAATTTTTTATTTTGAATAAATGAATAAAATGATTAAAAAAATATAGCAAACAAAATTTGAGGGTTTAATGGGGCCAAGAAACAATTTTATAATATAGTCTTGATACAAAATTTTGAAAATTGTGATTCCTCGTCATCATAGGATCATCCGGAAAGAAAATAATAAACCTGTCCATGTTTATCATATACGTCGTTACGGTGAAAGTGTATATTCTCTCCGTTGTGGATAAGATCTCAAGAACATTAGGGCCAGAACGGAACCAGTCCTCTTTCCCAATTAGAATCGATCCGGATCTTCAACTTCTCTGGGCGTCTTAAAGTAATAGCAAACTGCAAAATTGAGAGAAGAATCCATATGCCACGTTGTCTGAAGATTTGAGTATTTGGGTTTTTCTCATTCTTTGACGTAAGTGACGGTTTCAAAATGAAAGAAGAAGATTTCATAGAGTCGAGTTGTGAGATTTGAGAACTTGAGTTGTTTTCTGTTAGATTATATTCTTCTTCTCGTGGCAGCAATTCTGGTTATGTGCAAAAAGGTTATTTTTGTTCTGTTGGAGGAATCAAAAACAGAACTAGCTGTAAGATCAATATTCGATTCATTTGGCATCTTCAAATCCCAATATTTTTCTTGGTGAGTTTGGTTTTGCTGTCAAATTATTATTTGTGGTATCAAATTCACGCAAGTCCTCGTTTTGTCGGCTCCTTAGACGTTTGGTCTCTATCGTGTATTGCGAGAAATTTGTCGTAGTCTGCGTTTTTATCCTTCCGATTTGCAATTCCACCGCAAATTCAACTTTTTCTTCAGTGACAATTATCCTACTCCCCCGTTCTTCGAATTTCCTTCTTTTTTCCCCTTTGATTGTTGCAATTACATTGTTGCGAAATTGGTTAATTAACTTCAGTGTGGTATTCTTTTCTGTTCATTCGAAAATTGATCAAAATCTAGAGAGAGAGAGAGAGAGCACTTTCTGCAAGTTGAGCCTCTGATACCAGAGGATTTTTCTTCTGGGGTCCCTCTTCTGTTTGTTTCTTTCTTGGGTTGGTTAATCTTAATCAGTTCTCTTTTGGCTATGAACAACTTTTTTTCTTTAGGTTTTTTTGTGGTGTTGGTATACTGATTCTAAAACCTTAGCTTTTGATGTTTATCTTATCTTATTGGGTTGAGTTTCCTGCCTCTTTCTTATCTTTGTATAGCTATGAGCTTTTCATCATTTCTAATTTGTTCTTTATCATTAAATTTTCACTAGCAGCTGTATCCATGATCTTAAGTTGGCAGAATTATTTCCCATATCTCTATTGACGTTAGATTTCAGACCTTCTCCTTTCCGTTGACGATCATTTATGAACTTTTGCTTCTAACTTGGCCAGATTTCACATCACTGATATTGCTACCCATTTTGTGAGTCAAGATCATTTCAGTGGATTGTTGTTGGATCAAGTTTTATTGGAATTGAGATGTAAGAATCTTGGTGAGGAGAAGAATTAATGTTGCGGGATGATGGAGGATTATCGTAAGGCTAATGGAAATGGAGCAATTGATAATGGATACATTGCTGCTAGACACTCTTATCAACCCTCCATGAAGGGCTCATTACCTTGGCTTGACGTAAGAGTATTCTATGTAAGAGTTTGCAAATGTGAGCTTGATGATACTACCCCTGAGGTTCTTACACTGAACCACATTCCTCTGAATCCCGATACCCTTCTAGAGGTTAACAGTGTACGAACTAGTATATACTCTGATGGGGTTTCTACACTTCTTAAGAGAGACAGAGTGGATAGAAGATCAGAAGAAGTGACATTTGTGAGCACTGATAGCATAAGGACGAGTGGTAGTGTGAAGTATGAGGTGTTTGATAATGATGTCCTTCTGCTTTATGGGGTTTTAGAACTATGTAATGACAACAAGGATCTTGAACGCGATTCAAGTTTGGATGGAAAAAGGTGGATCATGAACTGTGAATCAGATTTAACTCCAGGCACTAGCTTCTTCAGGGGGGAACAATTCATGTCACCTGATTCAGCTTCACCAACAATTGAGGTCTACATTGCAGGGTCCTTCTTGGGGACTCCAATTATATTAACAAAGACACTAAAGCTCAATTCTCAGAAAAAAATCATGAGGAAGGGAAGCTTGGATGCAATTCCTGAGCATGAAGCTGATGAGAACCAGAAACATGTTCCTTCAAGTCTTGCTTTGCAAATGCAGGTAACTAAATGCTAATTGATTCTTCAATTTCATTTCTGCTATGTTGGGTTGCTTATATTTTGCTTTGTTGATCCATTTGCCTTATTGCTATGTCTTTTGTTGTTGAATTGTTTGAAATTTCGAACAAAGATCTGCTTTCACATGAATTAACCATGTTATCAAAGAACATCAGAATTTAGGACAGTTGAAAACTGAACTCAATGAAACCATGTTTGAGGCTTACTTTTAGGTGTTCTTGTATAAACTCAGTCTACGGATTCACTGCTCACTGTTTTCCCCCACTTTATTTATTTATTTTGGCATCTCTGTGTTAATGTTACAGTTTTTTATTGCTAACTCTCACCCATTTCTGAGTGGAATCCACAAATGTTGCAGTAAGCTGAGCCTAAACAAGAAAAATATATAAATTTTCTTGTGTTTCATTGAAGCAACTGCATTGTGTTTGCTTAAGCTTTGAGGGACAGCCAAGGGTTATTTTTCTTGCTCATTAACCCATGGATCATTGTTCAACTTTGTGTACCCCTTGAGTATTTTTCTGCTTATTGCTTGGCTTCTTATGCCCAGTGAGAGTTGAAATTTCTTCCTTTGACAAGTATTGGACATCCATAACTAGAAAATTTTCTTGCATCCCCCTGTACATATACAAGAGCAAAGCTAATTTGACCCATTTGGTGTATATTCTGGGTGGCACACAAAACCTGATCCTCTAATGAGGGTTGGCAAATCAGATCCTTAACCTATAATCCATCCAATCCACCAGAAAGTCAGAATTTGAAGATCATATATGTTTTTATAACAAGAACATATATGCTTCAATGTGCAGGGCCCAGATTATTGGCCGCAGAAACCAGAGGATGAGGATTATTACAGTGGGCTATACACAAGAACAGGATATCAAGAGGAAATGGAAGATGGAGAACTTTCATGGTTCAATGCTGGTGTGAGGGTTGGTGTAGGTATTGGCCTCAGTGTGTGCCTCGGCGTTGGCATCGGTGTTGGACTGCTCATGAAAACTTACCAAGGAACCACTCGCCACTTTAGAAGACGCTTTTTGTAAATTACTCTCTTTTCTTGTTCAAGCTCTTCTATTTTGGCCCTCTCCCTCCTTTCATCTAAAGGAAACACAATAATGGTTTTTTCCAACCGAGTTGCTTTTTCTTTTTCCTTTTTCACTAAATAATAGTTTTGTTTCTTGTTATGCTTGTACTAGATATAGTGTATGTTCACTTCCTTCTCCATATAGGTGATATCTTCCTGATACAAGCATCTTCTGCATTTAATCTGTGGGTGTGACATTTTGTTGTGGATGTCTTGATTTTTTGAGTGCTTGAAGGTCTGTTCATAGAAAATTTGCTTTATGTATGGAAGATTTTGGACACTTGCTATAATTTTTGAACTTCCATGCTTGATATGTTTAAATATTTGGTGAAATGATTAATATATTGTTGGCAAATTTCTGAGTTTTCACGCATCAAATATTTCTACTGGGTTTAAGTGTTTAACATGCTCAATCGGTTAAAACTCGAGACGAGGAAAAATGTTAACCATTCCATCCTTGTGGTTGAGTTTAAATTTCGGTAATAGCCTTTTTCACTCATAACGCTGTGTATATCTCCGTCCAGACTCCACATAATGGAAGTTGTGTACTGAGCCGCCATTTCAATCCTTGTGGCTGTGTTTACCTTGTAAACTTGAAGCTAAATGACCTACATGATTTAATAAGCAACCTAAAAAACCATGGATTGATGCGGAAAAGGGGTTTATCTTTAGCAGAAAATAATATAAAAATATCTCAACCTTATTTATTAGGAACGTGTGGGACTTGAGGGACTAATCTTAGGATGAATGAAAAGATCTCACTGTCTCTTCGATTCGTATTAAGGACTTTTCAGTGGGAGCTATAGTGTTGATTTGCAGTAAATCACTAAATCCAAATTTTGTTCTTGTTTTCCTGCAGTGCGGATAAAATATAACATTCATTAAATTAATGCGGTTATCGAGTTTCCATAGCAGCCTCCTCTTTGAAGCTTGCAATACATATAATCTTCCTGATTTACTTCGTCTTTATTTATATGATAGTTTGAATTCCATCAACAATCCATTTATAAAATATAAATAGCATTTTACTGCATATTATATAAATCTTCCTCCTTATTATCCTTTACCTAGGATATATTTAAAGAATTTATCTTAAACTTAAATATAAGAGACATTTTTTATATTTGTCCATTTTTTTTCTAATTAACCCCTATTAATATTCCATCAACAATAATTAAGGAAGAGTGAAAGAGAGAATTAAGAAAGATGACTATGAAATTTTAAAAAATAAATATCATATTAACTAATTTAAGAAACTTCCTTAATCTAATCTATATGTAAATTTGTTTCATACTAAAGTATCTTCCTATACATGGCTCATCCTTCATGACATTTTTCAAAGGGAAGGAAAGAAAAAAGGATCTAAAGCATGGATTCAGATTTATTGTAAAGACATTATTTATCCCCGTTAGAGGTAATGCAAAACCAAAAACGCCAGTACTTGTTAGCTTACAACCACCGGAAAAAAGTCAGATCAGCTTAATAACAGAAAGCAGTCTCAAAAGGTAATGTCAAAGGGTTTTGTGGGGTTATCCTTATACGATTGTTGGTTTCTCTCTATACATATACATGTATATATACAAGCGCCATATGCTGTTAGAACGCTAGCAGCTACTCATTCAACAGAGTTGTTATTATAATCTGGGATCACGGATTGGGCTGCACGCCGGAACCAGGTGTTGAACGCCGTGACCAGGTGAGGACAATCTTCCACATTTCGGGTTGAGAAGCTGAGACACTGCGGCAACAGTTCTTGTGCATCTGACATAGGAAGTGTAGAGATAATACTCAAGAATATCTCCTCCAGCTCCACATACAAGGCTTTGTACGGCGACATTGGTGAAACGTTGTCTTTGCATATGACCAGAACAGGAAGCCACTCTTCCACAAGCTTCCTTCTTACCTGAAACAGGACATTCAAATGTAGAAATTAGCATTCTAACGCACTCACAAATGCAAAGTTCTAAATTTAATGTGAACTAGTATTATTGTTTAAGACTTGAGGCACATGAATGTGCGGTAGACTTTAAATGGACAAAAGGCGATAGCATATGTCAGAATGATGGTAGGTTGAGAGAAACAAGGATTCACAATCTGCCTCAAATGCACGGGAAGCATGTGATAATACAAGTATTAGATCATAAGGATATGAAATTCTTTTAATTCCGCAGCAAAACCAGGTCACAGATATTTCCTTGAGCATGTATTTTTTCACAAATATGAAGAAGAAATCCTTTTTGTGAAGGTTGGGGTACAAGACAACCCCTGATCTTCATATCTAGCACAAGCATTCATCATCACTCATTTTGATCCCATTCAGCTTTTAGGTGATAAATAACAAAATGTAACAACTAACAAATAAGACAAATTCAATGTGACTCAACTATAACTAGTACTTTTACCAAAAAAAAAAAATATAAGTTGTACTGCGTCTATCACAATTTATGCTGAATAGCCTATATTCCTAAACGAAAAACAAAAATCTGAGACAGTAGAAACACAAAATGAAGTAAATCAGGTCTCAAACTCATCCACAAATCATAGAAAATCAGGCTCTCAAAACTTATGGTTAATCAACAAATCACAAAATGAAGTAAATCGGTAAGTACACCAGGCTATAATCTCTAGAGAATCCTATTTGATTTGCATTTCTGAATTATCATTCCTTTGATGCATCCAACACAAAAGACCATTTTCAGAAGTAAACCTACGTACAAAGAGGATGATAAATAATTGATTTATGCAACAAGTTTAACGGTTCATGACAATAGCCAATGGCCATGTGGAGGCAGTAGAAGTAAAATACTACTGTAACATATTAACTCTCCAAGAGATAAGGCATGTCTTCTTTCACCTCTTCACAGAGAGAGAGAGAGAGAGAGAGAGATACGGTATTTCAATTTTACATAAAGAAAACTCAATATCCACACATTGCTGATAACAATGAGTAGTTGAGATTTTAAAAGAATCCTTAAACCTTAATATACCCAACTAAGTGCACGTAGATGAAACTCCACTTCCAAAATGTGGGAAGAATCTGAGGACCATTCACAAACCATTAGACCAATTAAGGGGTTCATAAATGTATGTAGAAATATTTGAGAAAAGTAAAAGAACAGAGCCATAGAGATACCTAGACTAAAAGAGCAACAAATATAGAATTGGCAAATGCATATCAGTACTAGTGGGCAGTGACTCATGTCTGTATCCCATAAGCCCCAACAGGTTCACATATAGGTGCAACAAAGACCCTCCATAATTAATAAAGACAAAACCAAGCATGAGAACAATGACTGGAAGGCAGATAAATTCATCGCAAGTAGAAAATACATTAGGAATTTTATCAGCTTCATTACAAATATAGAATATTTGTCTAAAAATCATGCTATACGACGGACTGAGTAAAAGGATTAAAATTAAGAATGAAAAGCTTCAAGGCTAAGAATCATTTACCTGTCTAGCAGCCAAAATAGCGCCCGCAGAAACAGCCTTCGCCAACTTGTAAGTGCACCGAAGCCATACTGCTGGAAGTCCCGGGACAATATTCCTCCAGGCATCATCCCTGAATGCCCTCTGCAAATCAGCTGTGAATGCCGCTTGGTCACTCCATTCTTTAACAGCTTCATCAGCCACCCTCAGCTCAATCATTCTCTCCAATAACCATTGCAAATGCCTCCCATACGTCATCGCTTTGTGCAAATTCAATCTCTGTAACGCCTCCGTTTCATTATGGTCCCCTCTAAAGTCGGGACTGGAATACTCCTCCAAGCACTCCTTGGCCGTCTGCAAAGACGTCTTGAACGCCTTCTCCAGCACTCTCTTGGCCGATTCCCTCGAAGAAAAATCCCGCAGAATCTTGGCCACAAACGCCTTGACATATGCCGTGTTCTGATAATTGTGAATAGCCGAGGAAATCAAACCTTCAAGCATCGATTCGCAGGAATCTTCCCTCACAGGAGAGACCCTAGCAAGAAGCTCTTTCGACTCCTCCTCGCAGAGGAAAGGGATCAAGTTCAACACTCTCCTCTCTTCCTCTTCGGACCAAGGCACTGCTTCCAGGAAAGTAACGCACGAACGAACGCATTCCTCGAACAGCAATTCTAGGGCAACTGGAAGAAGATCCAGAGCAGTCGACGCACTGTCGATAGTATTAGCAAAATCATTGGTGTACAGCAATTCCAGTACCGTGAGATGAGACTGAATGGCACCCGAAGCAAGTGGAACCCCGAGATTAAGCGTCAACAAACCATCAGATTCTTGAGGACGAGACTGGCCATTCCATCGATCCGATAGAATAACCGAGAAGTATTTAGAGCGGCGTAGAATGTCAGAGTGAAGATACACGTGAAGGTCGGAGGTAGACATGGCGGGGTCGACAGAGCAAGAATCGGAGGAAAATGAAGATCCAAGCGGAGAAGCACTATCGACGAAGAGGCGAAGGATGACGTCGGCGGTGGAAGAGTCATTGAAAAAGGGGGTGGTAGTGGCGCTACTGCCGTCAATGCAGGGAGAACTACGGATACGGGGCTTTTGGGAAACTACACAGAGGGATTCATCGGAGAAGGAACTGTCAATGACGGCGCAGCAGGAACCGTTCTGTCGAGTGGGGGTGGCGCGTGGCCTCTTCTTCGGGCCGCCGGTACTCATTTGGGAGAGTGAAGCAGACGAAAATCAACGAGAAATGAATTGGAGAGAAGATGAAATACAGAGATAATCAAGAGGAAATGGCTGGAATCGGGAATAGGGATGAAGAGTTATGCGGCCTTCTCCGGGAAATTCAACGGAGGAACGTCCAGATTGTGTGCTTTTTAAAGAGGGTCTCTTATCCAGGTCAAAAAAAAAAAAACGAGGGTCTCTTATCTCTGCTATGGAAAATCCCACTCCGTTTCCGTACCTCCGACTTTTTTTCTTTTAATAAAACTTTCTACATTTTGATTTCTCTGAAAAAAATGAAATAATATACAATTTCTTCAGGCTAAAAAAATATTTTAAAAAATTCATATATTTTATAAAATAACGTATTTAATCAAAAAAATCGTAAGAAATACTCATGGGTGTGGGGTAAACCGTAAAAAAATTAACAAACAAGTTCGGTTGAGATGGTAATCGGTTTTACTTTAAGGAGAAGTATACTCATTAAGAGAAATAAAAACTCTTAACCTTTAAATCTTAAAAAGGATTATAGCATAAGCAAAATAAAAAAAATGAAAAAAAATTCAACATTCCTTAAATAGAATTGTAAATTTAAATCATAAAAATAGTGGGGAAATCAAATTGAGTAATGGGATAGATGAAGCTGGAATATATATTTAGTTTGTATGAATTGTTATCAGCTGAAAAACCTTGTGGGAAATTATTAAATTTATGAGATATTTTATAAATAAATGGGAAAAATGTTAGTGGTCTTTATAAATGTTGCATGATAAATTAGTCAATATTTAAGGGGAAGGGTCATGTATTTATGCTAAAAATTGCAGGCATTGTTTGTATTTATTAGGGAATTTAAATTTAAAATAATTTTTTTAATTAACATTTTTCATACGATATTTAGGGGCTCAAGCTAATGTTTATCCAAGAGAGCCCGAATGACGATCAGCATCATGATTCCGTGAAAGGTGAATGAAAGGGCCATCTAATATTTATTACACGCGAAGTGGATAAGTTCGTTAAAATAAAGAGGATGACGACGGAAAAGTGTGATTGCTTCAGTGAATTCACCGCAAGCGTGGACTTCGTCCATCAAAGATATCATCGCCGTCCGTTTGATCCAACTATCCACAGCGCTTGAATGAGTCCAGATCCATCCCTAAAGCGTGAGGAACACATTCTTCATTTGATGTTTCTAGAATCTGGTTCCAACACACCTGATCCCCACCCAGAACGATGCGAGAAAACATAAAAAATCACCTGATACCCCCTTTGCTCACGAGATGCCACGTGTACAGACAGACCTTCATGAAGGAAATAACGTGTTTTTTTTTCTAAACACAACCATCCTCTTATGACTGACAATCTCGTTTGAGATACAGTGGAATTAAATATGGACATCTTTTCTAATAAAAAATTGGATCTTAATTCGTTATGTTGTGAACGAGCAACTTTGTTCACTAAATGTGTGTTTAGGTGACCCCAAACTGTGGTTTTAATAGCGTTTTTTCGTAAATCGAGATAAAACCCCTCTCACATATTTACTTTATAAATCGTAAAAACTATTCTCAAAAAACTAATCTAAACACGTATTAAACCTATAACCGTTGGTTCATGAGGAAGATAATAAGAACATAGTTGTAGCATCTTTTAATAACAGGCCCGAAAGATGCTGAATGGGCCTCCCACTTTTAGTTTCAAGACATGAACCAGAGAAAAGGACTGACTCATGCCGAAATGCAGATTGGACCCGAACAAATAGAAGAAGGGATTGATCACACCCAAAAAAAAAAAAACAAGAAGAAGAAGCCAAGAAGGGACTGTAAGAAGTCAAGAACCTCTAAAGGTGTTTTCTAATTAGCTTCTGGAGAATAACTTTTGAAAAATAAATTATGAAAAAAATAGATTATGGAAAACCATGATTTTGATAAAACGATAGTGTTTGGATGTTGTATTCAGAATAGTTTTTTTTCATGGTCAAATTATTAAAAAGGATATTAATTTTTGTGATAATTATATATAAAGAATAAGATTATATGTTATGTAGTATTTAACATTAAATTTCATAATAAATATCAAAAATAAAATAATTTATCCAAAAAACTTTAAAATTATAATATTAGTCAATCATGTAACATAAAAAAATATATCAAGCATGTATATATATATTAATAAATCGTATAATTAAAAATCATTTATAAATAATAAATATCTAAAATAATATCTTTATTATCAAATACATGTATATATTCATCAGAAGTTTCATTTGTTTTTCATCAGATGAGTGTGTTTCGCGCCGTTGATCATCCTCCCACGTGTCTCCATTCGTTGATGCTATACTTGGGATTAGAAAGAAAGGGGAATGGTCAGTCCGGTGGGCAGAGGAGAGAGAAAATGACAGCTATAATTGAAAAACAGTGACTTGTCCCCAAACCATGGTTTTGTATGATAAAACCATGGTTTGGCCAAAAAACGGGATTCTTTAATAGCTTTTACGACTTACGAGGTAAATATGTGAGGGGAGTTTTATCTCAGGTTGTGCAAACCATAGTTTGAAACCATGGTCTGGGATGTTACCAAACACACATGTAGTGTTCGGAAACTTTTGTCAAAGCCAAGGTTTCATCTAAAAAGCGTTTTTTTTATGCATCCAAAAACACACTAAGGCTGTGAGTTCAAATTAAATGAGTATTTTTGCACATTGAATATAAGTTTAGGAGAATTTTTCCACTTTAATCCTAAAATTTATATAATTTTTTATTATCTTGCATTTCTATTCACCATCAAAACAAATTTCTTTGTCAAACTGACTTTTGTACAATAACCAATCCAAATGTATATCAAATTACATTAGTTGACTTATATCCTAACATAAGTTTGCAAAAGCTAAATAAAATAAAACTCACATTTATAATATATAACACGCACTTGTTGGAAATTATGCCCTGAAGGTTAATCATTGTACTTTGAACATTATTAATTTAATGAAATATCTTCATTTTATTATCATATTATTTGCATGTTAACTATGATAATTGTATCCTTTGATAAATCATAAAGATTGTCCTAAAATGTCCCTGGTCGGTCATCTATGTGGGAGCAGATATGAAACAAAACCAGTATGACTTTGATAGGATATGGAGATGTGAATCAAAGTTTTAGGCACTTGTAAGAGTACAAGGTGCTGGACCTACCTACTATGAGAGAGCTACATGGATCAAGTCATAAACTTTTCTTATGTACAACCACGCCACAATGCCCTTTGACCTGAGGTCATCATGGATTCCTACATGAGAGTTGCTAAGCTTTAAACTAGTCAAAAGTCACTTTTAACCGGGTGATGATAAAGGCTACGATCGGGCTTGGTGGTTTTTTATGCAAAGGAATATAAATGATCAAAATGGAATTTGTCCCTCACATTAGTAGAGAGATATTATTGGGCCCCTCGATGAGTGAGTCTGAGAAATGTATGGTCATACTACAATGGAAAGGAGTTTACACTTTTATTGTCAGACTACTCAGGAATCAAAAAAGTAATGGTCAGGAACAAGAGGATGACATTATTCATGGCTCATCCTTGACCGATATATCATGTGACAAAAGGAACGTGACATGGTTGTATGACAGATTGCATCGTATTAATGATCCTCATATGAATTGGGTAGTTATAATGTTTTGTTAGAGGCTGCTTGCGACTTATGGGTTAGTATAGTTATTGGCTCACTGCCAACTTTGTATGGGCCTACAGGGTCGCACACAAGAATGACTCAACACGAGATAATATTTAATCTATGGTGGATGACTTTTATATTTATATATATATACATATAATATAAAAATTTGTTAATAATTATATATATATATATGTATTTTCGAAATACATATTATATATATATATATATATTATATGATATTATTATATTGTGTTAGTTTTAAATTTAATTTTATTAAGATAAATTAGATTTAATAGCTAACATGATAGAGATATAGTATCTCAAATTTAATTTATGAAGATAAATTAAATCTAATGGCTCTTTATTTGGATTAAATAAATATGTTAAATTAAAACTATTGGACAGATTTAATTTAAACTGAATTTATTTAATTAGCTCATCAAGATAATTAATTGCTAATTAATTTCAAAATCAATAAAGATTAATTTTGAAATTCAGATATAGGCCTCATAAATTATAAACTTGATAGAGCAAATATACTTATACACGCATAAAAATTGTGAGCCGCAAGGGAAACCCTATGAGACATTAGAGGTGCTAGCATGCAGTCTGTGTTGGAGAGCATTCGTGTGGATACCGGTAGAAGGAGCGAACCTGAGGTGTTGGCTCCTAGAGATCGAAAACCTGAATTGAACAAGGTACGAATCCTTCTAGCTCGATTTAAACGCCGTTGATAAATCTTCAATTAGGATCGGTGAAAATTTTAAAATTCTTTCACTGTGCCTACCGATCCTAACAACCCTTTGACCTTGTTTGGTATGGAAGACTAGAGAATTGGGAAATGGGGGAAGTCATCTAGCATGCACGTGGCAAACAATTGGCTTGCTTTGATTTCTACTTTTAGGTTTTTAAGAATATGAATCAAATACTGAAATTATATTTTCTGGGGACCATACGCAAAAAATTCCAATAAGAGCTTCTTTCTCATGGTTGGGCAAGCAATTTTTCAAAAAACTCTAAGTGACAGTCTTCCTTCTTATGTCTCTCTTTCTAGGTTCTAACGTCTTTGAATCTTCCTCTATCCTGTAACTTGGCAAGAAACAAAAGAACAGTCGTTTGGCGCCCCATCTCTCAATCTTCCACCACCCAAAAAACCCTAAGTGACGCTCCTCCTTCTAACGTCTCTACTCTTAAATTTTAAGGTCTCTGAATCTTCCTCCATCCTGTAACCCTACGAGCAAAAGAAGAAATCGACCAAACTTTTGGCGCCTCGTCTCTCAACTTTCCCCTCAATGTCTTTGATTATTCCACCACCCAGTCTTTCAAGAAACCCTAAGTGACGCTCCTACTTCTAAGTTCTATCATCTTTGAATCTTCCTCCATTCCATAACTCGACGAGAAACATGAGAAACCGACCAGTCTTTTGGTGCGTCATCTCTCAATCTTTCTCCCACCGTCTTAGAACCTCCCACCACTCAGTCTTTCAAAAAACCCTGAGTGATGCCCGTCCTTTTAACGTCTCTCCTTTTAAGTTCTAATGTCTCTGAATCCTCTTTCATCTTGTAATCGGCTAGAAGCAAAAGAAATCAATCTGTTTTTTAGTGCCTCATATATCAATCTTCCCCAAACGTCTTTGAATCTTCCACCATCCAATCTAAAAAGTGACCTTGGAGTAAGACATAATATTTTTTGTATTAGAGCAGAGGTTCTAACAAAATACTGTTGTTTAAGTTTTAATTAAACCAAGTATGATGGATGAAGTTTTATTGTGACCACGCAATGTTTGGACCGTTGAATTAATATATGATCATCTTCAAAAATTAAATGGTAAATGCTATGATTAGTTGCAGATAGTGAATGCTATGATAAATTATAGTGTATTGAATGCAATGATTGCTTTAAGTGGTTAAATGTGAAATGTCAGGTGTTGCATGGTCATGTTATATCTACTAATGAATATGGCCAGGTGTTGCAAATTAAAATTGAAAATTTTTTTTCCTGGCTTTACCTTTATTCAATTAAGTTTTGACGGTGACAATAAAATATAAAAAAGTCATATTTAAATATTAATTATATGAATAAGTTTGATAAATAAATATCAATTACTCTTCAAATGACTTATATTATGAGCTGAAATATTTTTTTAAAAATAAATTATATTATGAATCGGATGAAGTATTTTATAAATACGATGCTTCAAAAACTAGTTCCTCTCCACCCATCGGCAATATATGTCTTTTATTGCCTTTTATTTTCACGCCCCTTGTTTTTGTTTGTCGTCTTATAGGGTAATTTTTCCATTGAACAATTCATCTGCACGATTATCTGCACGACTAATTACTGATTAATTTAATCTAATCATGCTTCTTTTTATATATGACAAATCTGAACGGTGTCAATATTCAAAAACGCAATGAAGTAATCGCGGCATCTTATGGCACATGGGAGACAATGCTCTGTCGTTCAGGGCATGACTTTGATTCAAATGTCAAAATGCTCATCCTATTCATTTTACCATACATGCAACTAGGCACACTTTTTATATGGTGAAAATATATCTTTTAATCTATAATTTTTTTTTTAAATTATTGATTCAATCTCTAAATTTTTACCCATGATAATATAATTTTTTTATGAGGATGGGGTTATATACTAAGGAAAAATGACAGAAAAAGAATTTTGAAGTTATAAAATCCTAAATCAAGTATTTCCTAAAATAATGAGTTGTGAATTGCTTATTAAGTCTCATCATTCCCTTATTAATTATTAATAACAAACCTGATTTTAAGATTTTACAATTTTAAAGTTATTTTTCTATCATTTTCCCTTATTCTAAATTAAAAAATTGTAAGCATTATATTATTTCATGTAAAAATTAAAATTCTAAATCTTTAATTATTATGGTTTGTTTATAATACTATTATATATATATATATATAACAGGAATATAAAATTTATATAATTTTTTTACAATAATCGTGACTTTCAGGACGTTTGACCTTTTGTGCAGCCTTTGATACCTTTTTTCAACAAGCACGTATAAATGTCAGGGTTATTCTATTCAGTTTTAATTATAAGATAAAATTAATTTTTTTTGAAATAATTAAAAAAGTTAATTAAATTATTTTAGATTATTTTTATTTTTATTTTTTCTTCAAACTAATTAATTTGACTAATAAATTAATATATAATCTAATGATATATAATATATGATATGATTGAGTAACTTATTTAACTTCATTAATCTCTTAAAAAAATCAATTTTATCTTATATTTAAAATCGGAGCTAGTAAATTGTTTTACAAGCTTTAATCTAAGATCCTCGACCTCTTGTGTTACATGAAACTCGACCTTTTTTTTTTTGGCCAGCACATGAAACTCGACATTGGAAGCAGCACTTTTGATTATTTATATGAGGTGTGCAATTTGTAGTTCGTGTATGTGCCACCATATATAGCATATTATTAGTATGCAATTTTCTTAAGAAAACCAACTTTTTTTTTAGAATTCTTTTTACCGGAACTTTTTTTAGAAATAGAAAGTTTAATTTAATTATCTATGTGTGAAATGACTAAATGACATGAACTTTACTTAAAGGCATCGAATTAAATATATAGCACTGTGAAACTGGTATTGTATGCATCAATATGATATATAGTTGTTGCAGTTTGAATTAAAGAAAATAAAAAATTATACACATCTTTATATTTGAAATTGTTAATCTATTTTCTATACTACCAATATGGCAATATTCAAGATTCAGATGATGCGCACGGCAATTTCGCTGAAAAACATTAAATGGGCCGCTTCAGCCTCAGCGCCTCATAAACCATAATGTTTCACGAGCTTTGAGTTCTTATATTAATGTTAATATATTTATTTAATAAATGAAAATTTATCGCAGTCGCACTTGGGGAAAAAAAAATCCAAGTTTGGCTGTCTTTCGTTTTTTTAAACTGCTAAAATGTATATATTTAAAAATGTTTATTATTTAAATTAAAGGTAATTAAAATTTGTTTAAAGACTAGGGTCAAAACAAACGCAATTAAAGATGTATTATATACAACTGACGAAAAATTATCCTCACTAAAAATGAGTTATAATCCTTTAAGCCAATACGTTTAAAAAAGCCAAACATTATTCACAGATAGATACTTTTCAGCAATCTCCACTCATTTTTACGTAAAAACTTGACATTTATTTTGAGCACATCGTTAGTTGGTAAAATTTTCATCAGAAAATACTACTTTAAAAACAGTATTAAATGCATGTTTAATAATTTTCACTCACTAACTGCAAATCAAGTAATGTTGAAATAAGGAAGTGACATATCATGTGACCCGCAGTACATGCATACGTCAATGCTAAACCAGCCAGATGGAGTTACAGAAATTAGATGTGGCAATTTCTTTTTGACTCTGCATCAGCCAGTTACATGACAAATTTGGTAAAATGTTCTATTTTCGGGCAAGGACAACCAGCGTTTGTTAGAAACAGCTGTTAGAACATTTAAAAGTAGTTTTTCAACGTTAATTTATAATATATAAAATAAATATATAAAAAAATTTAATTTTAGTTTATGAAAATAAACACTTTTGGGATTCGAAATGTGCTTCCGAACAAGCACTGTGTGAACCATGCTTATTGAACCCGGACTGGACCGGCCGGTCCAGCCCGGGAACCGGCGAACCGGCTAGTAAACCGGTCTGGTCCGGGTTGGTATTTTAATTTTTTTTTTCCTTTAGAATTTCATACTATAAGTCTAAAATTTTCAATTTCTCACCGGTTTGATCCCGGTTTAACTCCGGTTTGACCCACTGACCCTTAACCCAATACCCCGACCGGTTCAATACCCGGCCCGAATTTTAATACCTTGGTGTGAACTATCTCTCAACAACTTTGATGAAATAAAGGGGACTCATCATATGAATTTGGAGTATTGATTATAAACAACAACCATTATAGCTATTTTTTTTAGATTTTACTAATTAGTCTGTGATTCTATATTTACAATCCAAAGAAGAATGTACATATTCTTGTAAGAGGTTTTTTGGGTTAGAAACCTTTTCAAAGCTCAGATAAAATTTTTTCCTTGTACTCCCTTCAGTTCTTAATATATGACTTATTTACCTAATTTGATTAAATTAAGAAATTTAGTTGATATGATATGTATTTTATAAAACACTATAATAATCTTCCTTAATTCCTTTATTTTCTTTCTTCTTTGATTATTATTGAATGAGCATCAATAAAGGTAAATTAGAAAAAGATTGAAAAATATTATAAATATGTTTTATATTTAGGATAAGGATCAAATCCTTAAATATGTCATATATTAAAGAACAGAAGGAGTATGGTTTAAACACGCACTCACACAAGCATATCAGCATTGACTTGAACCTGAAACCTCATATAAGTGTGGTTGGCGATGCTGTCTCTCATACATCTTGCTATATCTTAATTAACTAACCGTCACACTTGACATTTATTTTGGTGAAGAGGCAGATGAGTGATTTGAAATTTGAAAGTTGTGTGTCGTGGTTGGGATAAGATGGAGGAATTGATGGAAGAGGGGTGGTAAAATGTGAGGACCGAGGAGAAATTAGCTTTCATGTGAGGTTGAAAGGAAGAGGAATAATAATGGAGAGAGGGCACGGTATGCAATAAAATGGCTTATCAACAAGAGAGATAAGATAACTTAATTTTAACTTATAAGTACATTTCAGTCATGATTAATGGTATACGAATTAAGTATGTAAGAAGAGTTTTATCTCGATCTACATAAAAAACACTTATATACTAAAATTAAGCTATCATAAACAAACACGTCAAAAGAAACAAGTGGAAAGAGGGCATATAAGAATGGAACAATTATGGTTGGCGAAATTAAATGGTGAAGCAAAACTAGAAGGTTGACAACTAAGAATTAGGTGGCGTGTTGCCATATCAATATCTCACATTCTTGGTCTTAACAAACTGACAACACCAACAACATATGCGCGCGTGTGTCGTGTATTGGCACATGCTATTAATATTACGGGATCATCTTCTATAAAACTAGTTCATTCCTAATGGCCACTACTTATGAACCACTCGGTTGGTCTACATTCCGTCTCACCATCACCCCCTTCCCTTTGTCTCTTTCACAACCTTTTTGATCTCTTCTCAGAATGTGAGTTGTGTAGATAAACATTACTCATTTCCCTCCTAAATATAAACTTATTTTAATTAGTCATTTTTAAAATTTGAAAATGTAGCTGAGATGCCACTCAGGTTTTTTTTTTTTTTTTTTAATTATTATGAGACACCACTTAGAAGGTTTTTATGTTCCTAGATATAAATCATAATAGCATTGCATTCTTCTATTCTATTTTTTAGCTAGTATCTTATTCATTGTATTATAGAGAGGATTATTTGAGAAAAAAAATTAATGACAATCAAGATGCATGGATTTTAATTGGAGGGCAGTATTGAAAAGCACTGATATATACTCAATTTTAAAACTCATGAGAACACAAGTTTAAATTTTGATATGCGTATTTATTAGAAGAGGTAAAAATCTTACATTTTAAGTTTCGAAAGCAGAAACCCTTGACCATTTTTTTTAAAAAAAATCTTTTATGCAAGAATAAATTAAAATTCTCAAATTCATGGTAAAAAAAACTCAACTAGACTTTATAGATTAGGTAGTAAATTGAAAAACACAATTTCATTTAAAACACTGTAATATGAAATTTCTAATCACCAACATAAAGTTGGTTTAATGATGTAAGACATTGTTGAATCTCTCTAAACCTTAAATTCGAGTCATAAATAATTTCGAACAAGATATTGGATAATACTATAAAACAAAAGAATTATGAATCAGTGAAGTGTTTAGAAAAATACAAAACATCTCATGGTAAAATATATCTAAATAATCATTATAAAAAAAAAATACTACTATGTATGTCTAAATATTTAAGGGTTAAGGGGCAGTTTTGCTTCGGAGGTTTTTTGAGTGGCAGTTTTACCCTGATGTATAAAAAAAGGAGCAATTTTTGCCTGAGTCGTTATTCCAGTTAATTTTAAAACGTTAATTGGCTAAATATGTTGAGCTAGCAGTCCACATATCATCACATCATTTTTGTTAAGTGCAAATTTTCCTCAGAAGCCCATGTGTCATCTATTTTATTTGTTTCAAAGTTATATTTAAAATTTTTGGGACACATTTGCACCTTAACAAAAATGATGTGATGACATGTAGACTGTCAGTTTGGCATATTTGATCAACTAAAGATCAAAATTAGCAGAGATAACAGTCAAGACAAAATTACTCTATTCTTTACACTTTCAGAAAAAAAAAATTACCCCCGAACAAAATTACCGGACTAAATTATCATTTAACCCTGTATCTAAATATTGCTTCTTCTGAATTTTCTGCCTGAATTCACTCTCTCGGGCCCTGCCTACTGGCCTACCAAGTCCTAAGAGAGAATGGCATTTTGGTAATAACATGCAGCATCCAACCCCAGAAAACTGAACTTTCCATTTTTTCCTTCGTTGCTCGGCTTTTACCAGCTTTGTATCCGTTGAAACCCCACTCTTCAACCACAGTCTCTCCTCTCTGTCCCTTTCCCAAAATCGGATTCTCTCTCCCATGCTTTATTTTCACTCTCCTCTCTCACAAGTCACAATTCCTTGCCATTTTCTCATCAACCGAACGCCCCTAACAACGTCTCTCTCCTAATCTCTCTTTCACTTTCGTTACCAACACTTTTCCCCGGGCAATATCACTTTCCTCACATCGTCGGACGCAATGGCCTCCGACGACTCTCCCGGTCACGGTCTTACGCAGCTCTCTCACAAAACTCCATTTCTTGGCTTAAAGCTCTACTTCGTGATCGGCATTCTCCTCCTAATCGTACTGGCATTTTTGCTTCTGATCTTTCTCTGCGTTCGCCGGAGTCGAATCTCGACGAAGCGTAAATTGCGCGTGAAGCACAGTTCCGGGACGATTCCCTTGGTCTCCAAGGAGATCATGGAAGTCAAAGCCCTGGATCTCGAGCAGAATTATGAGCAAGCAGAGGTTAAAATTGGGGTTGAGGATCCGAAGAAGGAGAAGGTTGAGATTGAGGTTGAGAGAAGAGGGAAGAAGACGAGCGACGAGAGTGATGTTTCCGGTGGGAGCCGCAGTGACGTGTCGGTGGACGCACCGAACATAGGGTGGGGACGATGGTATAGCCTGAGGGAGCTGGAGGATGCGACGCGTGGGTTTGCGGAAGAAAGTGTGATCGGTGAAGGAGGGTATGGTATTGTGTACAAAGGAGTTCTTGAAGATGGGTCGGTGGTGGCTGTGAAGAATCTTCTGAACAACAAGTATGCCTTAAGTTATTCAAATTTAGTGTGAACTTGACTGTTTTAAGGTTCCGTTTATCCTAATTCTGCCTGCTAATGTTTCCTGCATTACTGCACGTTTTTTTGGACTTGCTGATACAAATTCATCCATTCCCTGTTTCTACAGAAAATCATTCATTATATTTCAAGTTCTTAACTCCTACAAATACAAAGTTCATGTGGAAATGAATTGACTTGGGAAAACCAACGATTATTGCGTTGATCTAGAGTCTAGAAGAAATATGTTGTCGGTTGTACCGAATTTTCTGATCGTTACCAATGGTTTCGTGGAAAACTAGGAAAAAGTAGATGGACACTTTGTTGTTGTTCTCATTCTACTACTCATCTGGGGCATGGCTGTTGTTTCTTTCCTCCTTTCTTTTATCCACCTTTACTTTTGCTTTTTGTTTATTTATCCTATTGTTCATAATTGCTGTATCTCATCTTTTCCTTTATATGATATGTAAATCTTGATCCCGAGAAAACTTTAGTCTTCTTTGGAAACGGAATCATATTTGAATAATATTTAGTCTTGATGCAGATTTGGAAGTTGACAAGCTTCATGCGTATTTCTGTCTTTCCGACTGCAAAAGCTAGAACACAGTAATCAAACCATTTATTGACTGACGTATAATCATGTCAAACATCTCTTAATGGACATCTCTAATATTTTACATGTTAATTCGTGATTGGTTTGGCATTTGGGCTTGCTTATGTTTGTTCGGCCGTGTCCATTATTTTTTACCCATTATATATGTATTTGTTTATAACTTGCCATGTATGAAGAGGGTTGGGAAAGAACTACTACTTACCACTTCATGTTACAAAGAAAGCCGAGAATACAAAGGGTATATATTTGCCTAAGCATATGAATTTTTTATGCTTCACTAAGCATTTGAATACAAAGGGTCGTAACTTTGTTCTGCAATTCTATTACCTGCTTATAACCTTTCTGGATATTTTGTTTTTGTAATGCCATTCTGATATTCCTACTTTCTTTGTAACTAAGGGGTCAAGCAGAGAAGGAGTTTAAGGTGGAGGTTGAAGCCATTGGAAAAGTAAGGCATAAGAATTTGGTGGGTTTAGTTGGATATTGCGCAGAAGGTCCTCAAAGGTACTATTCTGTTTACACGACAATTATTCTTTCAGTTCAAGGTCCTTTTGATTACAAAAATTCCTCTAAAATTATGTGTACTTTGCTCTTGCGGACCATCCAGGATGCTTGTTTATGAGTATGTTGATAATGGAAATTTGGAGCAGTGGTTGCATGGTGATGTTGGGCCTGTTAGTCCCTTAACATGGGATATACGGATGAAAATTGCCATTGGGACAGCAAAAGGGTCTGTTTTTTCATTTCTCTGTTTCAATTCATTGGACATCCATTCTGTGATCCTTGATTGATCAAATCGATGTTTGTTCTACATCATGGACCAGGCTGGCCTATCTGCATGAAGGGTTAGAACCCAAAGTGGTGCACCGAGATATAAAATCGAGTAACATTCTTTTAGACAGAAAGTGGAATGCTAAAGTATCAGACTTTGGTCTAGCCAAGCTATTAGGCTCAGAGAAGACCTATGTCACCACACGTGTAATGGGGACATTTGGGTTAGTTTCTTCCTCAACCCTTTAAGCCATTTGCGATTATAATCAGCTGGTCAACGCTTCAACTGAGATCATGATTCATAATGAAACTATAAATATATCTTGATTGATTAAGCTTTAGAGTTGAATCTTTACATTGATAATTTATAACCAAGTGGTCAACGCTTGAACTGAGATCATGATTTATAACTATACATTGGTAATTTATAACCAAGTGGTCAAGGCTTGAACTGAGATCATGATTCATAATGAAACTATACATAGATCTTGACTGATTAAGCTTTAGAGTTGAATCTTTACATAGGTAATTCATTTTACACAGATACGTTTCACCTGAGTATGCAAGCACAGGCATGCTTAATGAGGGAAGTGATGTGTATAGCTTTGGAGTTCTACTCATGGAGATAATTACCGGAAGAAGTCCCATTGATTATTCTAGACCACCTGGAGAGGTGATTGCAGGGCTTTTTATTTTTTTTTGAGCCTTTTTTTTTTTTTTTTTTTTTTTTGTAGCATTCCATGAAACACTGGAATCTTATCTCTGCCTTTGTACTTTGATGTGGTTCAGATGAATTTGACCGATTGGTTCAAGGGAATGGTAGCAAGTCGTCGTGGTGAAGAGCTGGTAGATCCTTTGATTGAGGTCCAGCCCTCTCCAAGATCTTTGAAACGAGCTTTGCTGGTTTGCCTGCGCTGTATAGATTTGGATGTTAGTAAACGACCGAAGATGGGTCAAATCGTTCATATGCTTGAGGCAGATGATTTCCCCTTTCGTTCTGTAAGTCTTTTTCCCAGGCTATTCTTTCACTTATGCGATGATGAGATATGTAGTTTTTAATTTTTTATGGTGAAAAAGTTGATTTCAGCTTCCATTGATATCTAACTACCTGTACTCTTTTGGTAGGAACTTCGTTCAATAAGAGAGAGAGAGCCCGTTCCTCCTTCGCATTCCCCGATTCCTCGGAAAGTTCAATATTCCCCTAAGAATGTGGACTCTATAGAACAGTCAAGATGGAGATGATCGTAATACTGCTTCCTCGTGCCAGTAGATCTGGATGCCCACAATTTTATTTGTTGTAATGTAATTTGTTGTATTTTTTTCTTAAATCACAATGTAATTTAGTGATGTTCGATTTCTTGTATTGCGAGCCGTTGTACATTTTACAGCGAAGTTGTCCCCCCCTTCTCCCCCATTGTGCATATATCTTTTTACAGCTAAGTTGCCACCATCTTGCTGTTGCATTACGTTGTTTTGTGGAGAGATTAGCCTTCTTGTAAAGACCCGTACATATACAGTCCCCACAATTTTAGTAGCTTCAGAACCCTATGCCCTCAATCAAATGTGAATTTTTTAAGTGAAAATTGAGCTCAATGTCACTGGCTCATTGCCAATGGCCTCCTTTTTTTGGTTGTGGGGTCAGCTGTAGAATTTGTAACAAAAATTGTGTTGAAACTTTTTATTTTAATCAAAGAAATGGATAATCAATTTATCCAGGCAACAATTAAAACTGGAGCTGTATTGAGGGAGAAAAAAATAGTGTATATACTTCCTCCGGCCTTAATTATAAGATAAAGTTGATTTTTTTGGAAAAATTAAGGAAGCTAATTAAATCACTTTAGAATATTTATATTTATATTTTTTTTCTTCAAACTAATTAATTTGACTAATAAATTGATATATAATCTAAAAATATTAAAAATATAAATACTCTAAAGTGAATTAATTAACTTCCTTAATTTTTTTAAAAAATCAATTTTATTTTATAATTAAGCTAGGAGGAAGGATCATTCTATGGGCGGTTGCAACGCAGGTGAAACTGTTTACGATGTGGGAATTCAGTTGCAGTCAACGTCATGGTTAGTAAGTATCAACAAGAGGCTACAGTGACGTCAATTACCATTTTTTCAACGATGATAGCTCTTGCCACTGAAATTGAGCTGAAACTTTATGATTTGCCTGCAACGCTAAGCATCATCCTTCATCCCATCAATTTGATACTGTTAGATAAATAATTGCTTTCTAGCTTCCTTTCCACAATTTAGCTGGGAGACAGGATAGAATATTTAAGGAAGTTATTAAGCGACACCTCTTAATTAATAATTTATTAAAAAATTTAGTTACTGATAAAACTCAATTACATTATATGGTCTATATAAGTGACGTTAGATTATGAGATAAGACTAGTTGTCTTTATTGTAGCCAAGTTTCAACTATTTATGATACTACTTCTGGTCTTAATTATAACACAAAGTTGATTTTTTTTTTTGGAGAAATTAAGGAAGTTAAATAAGTTACTTAATCATATCATATTGATGCGCTCCACAAGTATACGGGTCATGCCAAGTAATAAAGTGATAAGTAGAATATCGTCCCACGAGGAATCAATCAATTAATTTTTAGATATTAAAATCTCAATTTCTTTTAAGTTAAACGTAACTAATTATGAGTAAATTCAAAGGAAATTAATTAAAGAAAACTATCAATATCAAACACAACCTAGAGTCACTAACCCCTCACTAGCTCTCCAAATCTCAAATCCATTTACTTAGTTAATCTCAAATGTTAATTTTGTTAATCTCGAGTATAAATAGTTATAAGTGCCTGTCGGTTCATTTACAACCCTCTCTTAAGTATAATTGGTATGTCTAACCAGATTACTCAAGAGGTAAGATAATTCAAACACACTCTTCAACAATTATATGGGGCTATTAGGTATATGTCTATCCTAATCGCAAATTAAATCGTAATGTAATCCCATATTACTTAATCTCAGAGTTTAATTAAAATTTTCTTCGTCAAGATAAATCCTAATACTCAAATTCACATCTAATGGTAGCCAATCATCAAACGGACATAATAAAGTAAGATTAAGTAACCAAAATTAACGTAAATCATGACTAATAAATCATAAAAATAACATGTAGTTCAAGTCTCTCGAAGACTCCCTCTATTTCTCACTCTATCTCCGTTATTCTGTGTTTCTCGTTCTCCTCTTATGTGTTTGCTCGCTACCCTCCACCCCTTTTTATAGATCTTCCGACGTGGAGGTTCCGTTCTTTTTTTTTTTTTTTAATTTATCCAAATCTTATATCCTTTTCCTTTCATCAGATATCCTATCCTTTTAATTTTCAGTGCGAATCTTGTCAATAATCAATTTCATTGCGTGGACCCCTCATCTCATCCAACCAAAGCAATGCCTTTTGCGTTCTGCCAGCTCACACCCTCAAGGTATAATATATCCTACCATTTAGAATTAGATATATAATCTAATGGTGCATGCTACTTATTTTCCTTTTTTTATTTTTTTTATTTGATACATTCTCATCTATTTCATCATATAATATCTCCTGCATAATAAAATAGGATATGAATAGATTTTATGTCAAGATTTCTTTTTATCCTGAACTCAATTAAAAGATAGAAAATATATAAAAGATAATTGAATAGGTATAAAATATTAATAAATTTAATCAATTATGTCCTAAAATCTATCCTATTTAATTATAAAATATATATTTATCACATATATTATGTATCCTTATGTTATATATTAGTTTATTAGTCAAACTAATTAGTTTGAATAAAAAAAATAGTTTAAAGTAATTTAATTAGCTTCTTTAATTTCTTAAAAAAAATCAATTTTATCTTATAATTAGGACCGGAGGGAGTATAATTTATCCAATTCTTTGATTTGACTTGGTTGAATCACCATGCTTGTTGTGAATCCCGATTGAGAACGTGAAAAGCAAGATATTAAAATCCGGACCTGTTACCGAACCGGTCGAGGTATTAGGTTAAGGGTCAGTGGGTCAGATCGGAGCTAAACCGGTGAGAAATTGAAGATTTTAGACTTATTAATATAAAATTCTAAAGAACAAATAATTTTTTTTAAAATAGTGACCCGGACCAAACCCCGAAGAGGATCAGTTTTTTGGCCAGTTCGCCGGTTTCTAGGTCGATCCGATCCGGGTTTATTAACATTAGTGAAAAGTGTTTATTTATCTAAATTGAGAAAAAATTCATTTTACATACTAATCTTATATACAATAAATCATGAACTATTTTTTAACATTACAATCGTTATTACAAACAAATGCTAATCTTTTGGGTTAACATAACTTTTGGTCCTTGAAGTTTGATCCAATTTTGATTTTGGTCCCTGAAGTTTGAAATATGTAGTTTTGGTCCTTGAAGTTTCACCTGATTTTGGTTTTGGTCCCTGAAGTTTGAAATCGGTGGTTTTGGTCTCTAAAGTTTCACCCGATTTTGGTTTTGGTCCCTCAAGTTTGAAAAGGACTTGGCGACCCAATTAAAAAACCCGACCCGACCCGAAAAAACCAAGTTCTTTTCAAACTTGAGGGACCAAAACCAAAATCGGGTGAAACTTCAGGGACCAAAACCACCGATTTCAAACTTCAGGGACTAAAACCAAAATCGAGTGAAACTTCAGGGACCAAAACCAAAATTGGATCAAACTTCAAGGACCAAAAATTATATTAACTCTAATCTTTTCATTGCCTCAAGTTTGAACTTGTTTTTTTTTTAAACAAAGCGGCCAAGATGAAAGCTTGGAATAAGAAATACTCTATACTACATGACCACCAGTCATATCATCCCGCATGTACCCCTACACCCCGGATGCACCAGTGGTAACACTACAAGACCCCCCACTATCTGGTAAGCATCCCTGACCAAAAAATCGGCGCATGTAATTGCCTCTCTGGAAGTATAATGCAACTGCGCGTCCCAACCTGAGAAGAGCAGTTCCCGAGCTTCCTGGATCTCCCTTGTAAGTGGATGAAAGGAATGACCTCTGACATCTCGTACAATCCATTGATAAGCCTGTACCGAATCTGTATAAGCCTGCACCTTCTAAAGACCTAACTGTTTGCAGAAATTTAACCCCGTCCCGATCCCCAATAATTCACCTCAAGTTTAAACTTTGAAACGCGATTGACACTTGTGTTGGCGACGAACACATTGGTCCGGACTCTATTATTCCAAACGCAAAGTCGCAAGCATCAAAATGGCGTAAAATAGAAACAACAGTATTTTTCATGTATACGTGGATAAAGAAAAACAGACAGCCTTTTGTTTCCAGAACGTCTATTAAGTGTTTTTTTTGGATAATTTATTTTTAAATAATAAATATTTATAAATTATGATTCATGGTATATAAAATAAATATGTGAGAAAAATTTTATCTCGAATTACATAATAAATACTTATTTCCCAGAAATAAGTTATTACAAATACTCACTATATCAATAAGAAAAGATGAAGGCCCTGAAAGTAAAGGGGAAAAAAAAAAGAAAAAGAAATACGTGTCCGTGCAACATGCCCCATATTGATAAGAATTATTTTTCCTTCATTAAATCAAACACACTGTTTTCAAATTAGGTCTTCTCACAGAACGCTGGATTTTCTAAAAATGAATACCTTTCTGACAGTAATCTCCAGCCCTTTAGTTGAGCTCCATCAGCTGTAATCTCAATCGAGTGTTATTAGATACTCTCTTCGGTATTAGATATAAGATAACGTTAATTTTTTTTTAAAAGAGATTAAAGAAATTAATTAAATTATTTTAGAATTTATATTTTAATTATTTTTCCCACACTAATTAGTTTGACTAATAAACTAATATATAATCTAAGGATACACAACATATAATATGATTAAGTAACTTATTTAATTTATTTAATATTTTCAAAAAAAAGTCAACTATGTCTTATATTTAAGATTGGGAATATTTAATTGTAATATCATGATGTTAAAATATAGTTTTCTTTAAAAGATTGCAATTTCTCCCTGAAAAGTTAAAACCATTAAAACACAGTCACCTTGTTCGTCAACTATAAGCATAACCATTCTTCTTCTTGTCCTTCAAAAATATCAACCAGTCTTGTGTGATATGCTTCGCCTTATATGATTTTAACCAAACAAGTTGAAAACTTAATAACGAAGAAAGATACAAAACATGAGGCCGTTAATTCTGATATTTGGAATTTTAATAAATGGTTAATTATCAACCGCTTGCCGATTTCCACTAAGATACGGGACTTGTTTGATATTTATGATGAAAGGGGCCCCACACGTCACATTGCATCCAGCGGCCCCAAGTGAAAGGAAAGTCAAGATTCGCTAGCAAAGTGACACGTGGGGCATCCTAAAATTTCGCTTTGAGCATCTCCGAGCCCGCGCGCTTTTCCATCTCACCTTTCGGTGTCTTCATCCAATTTAATTTTTAAAATTTCAATTATAGCTGAAATTAATATACTAATATAAAATTTTTTGTAGTATTATTAATTCATTTTAAATGGTTTAATTATTTTATTTTGTATAAATTAAAAATTAAGAGATGTGTTTAAATTCTTCATTAATATAACCAAACAAATAAATTTGAGAAAAATAATATCGATTAAATTTAAGATATTAATTAATTTAAAAACAATTACAAGACTTAATTTTTTGGCCTTTAAATAAAAATAAATAATATGTAAAGAAATTAGGGGCAAAATGGGCTTGCACGCACGTTAACGGCCTCATCTTTGCTGGCGCAAGATCTATTTCTATTCCATCATCTTCACTTCATTCACTGGTTGCCAAGATTGGCTCTGAGCTATCAGCTATGGACCAAAAGTTGATTGAGAGGTTGGAGTCGGCGGTGTCGCGCTTGGAGGCGCTGTCGACCGGATTCCATTCGCGCGGCGGAGAGACTCTATCCGGCGCCGATGTGGCGGTGGATCCTTCGATTATTGCCTTTGGCGATCTGATGGACCAGTATATCGGCAGGTTTTCGACTGCTGCAGAGAAGATTGGAGGACAAGTTCTTCAGGTCTCCAAGTTTGTTCAAGAAGCTTTTGCTGTTCAGAAAGAGCTTTTGATTAAGGTCAAGCAAACTCAGGTTAGTGCTTCCGCGACATTTCTCTCCATATTTTATTTATTATTCTTTTGTTTTCATAAATGGATCTCTGCTATGGGGAGCATTTATTGCTGTATAACAAGCTTCTGTGCAATGAGGAAGCGTTCAACTGAATCAGTTGAATTTGGTGTAGAATAACGGATTTAGCTCGCATCATGTGATCAATGTGAAAAAATTGTTTAACAGTTTTAATGTTATTATCTATAACATACTATTTACCTTGGATAGTTTAGTGGCAAGTAAATTAAATGCATTGTCATGCTTAGTTAGCTTGCTGAGAATGTTATTAGTGAAGATTATAGGCCGTGTTCATTTACTGAATATTTGAACTTCTTTCCTTCGGGCATAATAGTGAAACTCCATGTTTCATGGAATTCCTGGATGTACCCTTACATGTGGATAGTTCGATTTTTTTATTTTTTATTTTGGGTGGTGTTTAGAGGAATGAAAGGAGGAAAAAGAGCGTTGCTACTGTTTGAAATCTTGAAATAAGCCGACAAGTATTCCAGTATTGTTGTATACTCTATGAAATAGTAGTGGTTACAAGTTCCTGAAAGCAAATGATTTCTTCTTTCATGTAATCATGTTTATGTAGTAATCAGAATACTAGGAACATAATGAAATTTGGATTTCATTAGTAGGAGAGGGAAATGCATAGATAATTAATCATGTTTACGTTTTATATTATGGTATCTGCCCCTGTGATGTGCATGAAAGGGTGATTAATGTTATATCTTCATCGTACAGAAGCCTGACGTTGCTGGATTGGCTGAGTTTCTGAAACCATTGAATGAAGTGATGGCAAAAGCTGATGCAATGACTGAAGGACGGAGATCTGATTATTTTAACCACCTGAAGGCTGCAGTCGACAGTCTCTCTGCTCTAGCATGGATTGCATATACGGGGAAGGATTGTGGTTAGTGTGCATGATTGTTTCTATGGGGAATTCTTATCTTCTGGTTTCTTATTTGTCTTTTCTGTTCCAGGTATGAGCATGCCCATTGCACATGTGGAAGAAAGTTGGCAAATGGCTGAGTTTTATTGCAACAAGGTATTCTCCTTGCATGCCAGAAGCCTGCTGAGTTTTGTGACTGAAAATATTCTCATGACTTACTGGTTGTTTGGCTCCTCTTATTAAAATTGAGGAGGAACCAATAAAGGAGTTCTCTGCAAGTTAAATGGCTCTGATACTTTTGTTTATTATATGCTTAGCAAACATTCTGTTCTTTTTTGGTTTTGGCAATATCTGAAGCGCAGAATTGTGTTCACTTTTATTGTTTTAACCTCCTGGGCATTTCCTTGCATTTTCCTTATTTCATTTTGGTTGCTATATCATGTATTTTTTTTGGGTTAATAATCAGGTGCTTGTAGAATATAGAAATAAAGATGCAAGTCATGTTGAGTGGGCCAAAGCTCTCAAAGAGTTATATCTACCTGGCCTGAGAGATTATGTCAAGAGTTTTTATCCTTTAGGCCCTGTATGGAGTTCAACAGGAAAATCAATTGCTCCGCCTAAAGCTCCTGCACCTAGTGCACCTGCTCCACCGCCTCCTCCTCCTGCATCTCTCCTTAGTTCTGAATCATCTCAGGCTTCATCCTCCAAGCCAAAGGAGGGAATGTCCGCTGTTTTTCAACAGATTAACACAGGGAGTGTCACTGCAGGTAGGTTATTCCCACTTTTTCAGTTCTTGATTGTTTGTTTGGCATTTTTGAACCATAATTTTTTTCTGCTAGGTTTGAGAAAGGTTACAGATGATATGAAGGCAAAGAATCGTGCAGACAGAACTGGAATTGTTGGTGCTAGTGAAAAAGACACCCGTGTGAGATCACAAGCATTTTCTAAAGCAGGACCTCCAAAATTAGAACTTCAAATGGGTCGCAAGTAGGTTTAAGCATGTGTATGATTTCATTTCATCAGTATACTGTCAACATTAACCTAACAATTCTTTTCCATTGCAGGTGGGTTGTTGAGAACCAAATTGGACAGAAGGGCTTAGTCATTGATGATTGTGATTCAAAGCAGTCTGTATATGTTTATGGTTGCAAAGATTCTGTTCTGCAGATTCAAGGTATATTAAATTGTTACACAGTTACGCTATCTAACTGTGGATGACTGATGAAAAGACCACTGACTTGATAATTTCTAAGCAATATGCAGGCAAGGTTAACAATATAACTATTGACAACTGCACAAAGATGGGAGTTGTATTTAAGGTTGGTATGGAAACAAAGGAAGTAATGGTTTTAATGGCTTGATTAGGAGTTTTAAATTTGAGTTATCCAAATCAATTCATATTGGGGGCCATCATCAGCTCATTTTGCTATATGCTTGAAATGTAGGATGTTGTCGCAGCTTTTGAGATTGTAAACTCTAATGGGGTTGAGGCCCAGTGTCAGGTAAACCCACTCCTGCTTTCTCTTTGTGGGTTTTAGGTCTTACTCTTCTGTGATGACAACTTGGCTCATCAATACTAGTCCCCATATCATGTAGTTCGTTGCTCTGATATAATATATTCTTTCAGTTGTAATCTCTTTTCTATGCTTCACCCTGTTCCGTATAAGGGTTTTTTAATTCTTTGTATTTTTTATGGCAATGAATTTCCCTTTTTCCTGAAAAAAACTTGTTTAATCAAATATGAATTTAATTGCAATTACGGCCCCATTAACCAACGTAGGGTTCAGCTCCAACAATCTTGGTGGACAACACTTCTGGCTGCCAGCTTTATCTGAGCAAAGATTCTTTAAATGCTTCCATATCTACAGCCAAGTCAAGCGAGATCAATGTGTTGGTACCCGGTGCTGATCCCAACAGTGATTGGGTATGTTCTTATATATCTTCTCTGTTGGTCTATCATTTGTTTAGTGTTGAAAATTTTTGGTTGCTGATGGGGAACAGATTAGATGTTTATTTCAATCATCAGAATCTGTATGTAGCTCTGTATTCTTGTTTTGCTGGAATAGCGTGAAATATTGTAAGCAACAGGATATGGAAATGTCTAACAGGAATATTAGCTTCAGCCTTTTTTAGTTAGTAAAAATTCTTCAACACATGGCAATATTACTTGGCTTCAGCGTTTTGCTAGTTAATGAAATGCTCTCTTGTGTGTTGATGCAAAAAGAATCTCAATATTCATGTGGCTAATGAAATTCATCGTGTATGCCAAGAGAATAAATAATTGAACATAAACAGCATCAAATGACGGCCTTTACTCTAGCAAGTGGGCAGTGTTCGATGGTTAATGTAGCTTGAGTTTGCTTTCCATTTGAAAGTTGAAGATTATAACATGGAATTGATTTATGGTTCTGATAATCATGAAGATATGAATAGCTATTCTAAAATTGTTAACTAGGTGAATCAATGTTGGTCAAATGTAATTACTAAAACTTGCATGAGTAACAATGTATTACACTCGTACCATCCGTTTCAGGTGGAGCATTCGTTGCCACAGCAATATATTCATACGTTCAAGGATGGCCGATTTGAAACTAATGCAACTTCCCACTCTGGAGGTTAATTTGACTGGCGATTCAGAGATTGTATATCTTAGCTAAGTTCAACGGGTTGCTGTTTGTGTGGCTTCGTCTGGCGTTTTCCTTTTATTCCTTTATCATCACATATATAGGTGTAATATTATTCATTCCCGGTTGCTTTTCCACTGGCTTATTGATCCAGTTGAAACATCCCAGCGATCTTTTTTTTGGGGTGCGGAGTTGGCTTCTGCTTGAGTGTGTCTTAGACTCCAGAAGTTGCAGTGTGCGTTGTGCAGCTGGTTTTGAGCTTTAAGAGGATGACGGAGTTATTTTTGTATTTTTCATGTGTTCTATTCTCAGGTGCTTATTTTGGGTTTTTTTGAAATCAATCAAGAATCAAGGTCGCCAATTGCTGGTCTTGGTGACTTCCTTGTCAAGCAAGTTCCATGAGGTTCTTGTCTCCTTTTTTCGTATCGTAGGTGTTCCATTTGAAGCATTTTTGTCATGTTTGTTGGAGAAGTAACGGAAGTTTGTGGGTTGGATTGATATGGGTGTGTTTGTTTTGGTGATTGGATAAGTAACTTATTTTTACTTAAACTTATGGAATCTTAAGATTGGAAAAAAGTTAGATTGGGTAAAATGATGAGTGTTTGGATTAGCGATTGGATAAGTAATTTAAAGTAACTTATGTAAAAGTGAATGATGTTTGGTTTGATTTTTGCATAAGTGATTTTTATATTAATTAATAGAAAAAAAATTGAAAATATTATAAAAAATGAAAAAATGAAGGGATAATTGTGAAAAAAGCCTTTATTGGCAATTTAATTGTCAAATGGGACATGGGAAGATATCTACACACGAAAGGATTTTTTCACAATTTTCTCAAAAATTAAATTTAAAAATTTGGTAATGATACAATTTTAAATAAAATTATATCAAACTCTAATTTAAATTGGTACATTCCAAAAGTCTTTTCTATTGTATACCTCAAATTTAAATTTTATAAATTATATCAAACTCTAATTTAAATATTAAATCCTAACTCATATTTTCACATTACTCAAAATCTAACAAAATAAACCAATTAAAACCTCAATAATACCTCCAATAATCCAAATAAATTATTTAAACTAAATTTATTGGGTAAAAACACTATATAGAAATTAATTTATGACATGTTTATAAAAAAAATTGATTATAAAATCATAAAACAATTAAATAATAAATCTAAACTGATTAAAATTAATTATTAATTATTCTCTATATTTCTACAATCATATATTAACAAAACTCAAAACTTGCCTAAACTTTTATCCTAAATTATTATCTAATTAGCAAAAGATTACTATCTAAAGAAATAGAAAATTATTTAGAACATTTTACATAAAAGAAGTTTTGTGATTAGAAGTGATTTTGAGTACCTCATTAATCTCCAAAAATATGAAAATACTCCTATCAATATTTTTTTATACACACACAGGCACATAAGCTCCAATAAGCTTCATTTTGAGGCTTATGACTTTTTCCAACTTATGACTTTTTTCACCTTAAATCCAATCGCTGAAACAAACCCTCATATGGATCCAGATCACTGTTCAATCTCGATTTTTCATTGTTTAAGTTCGATTACTGTTCCAAACATTAAAACAAACACACACATAGAATTTTACAAGTTGCGGACTTTTTGAAGTAACCTGTGTTAGAATATTTTATATTTTATGAGTAAATCCATATAGAAATTAGAGTGAATAAATAGAATAATTAAGGTTTTATAAATGAAAATGTTCTATAGTTGTCAAAATATATGATGAAAAACAATATAATTTATTAATATAATCCCGTTTCATGATAATTGTTAATATGATTCCTGTTGAATGTGAAAATGACCTGTAAAGCATGGACTAGTTGAGATGATGTGGTTATGGATCAGGATAGCATCAACGGGTATGGCTAATGGGTAACAATCATCGTCATCTGCATTTTCGATCCATAGATAATTGTTAGAGAGCATAACCTTTTTCGGCTTCGCAGTAATAACCTCGTCACTTTCCTGGTCCCATCTGTAGCTAACTAGCTACCGACGAAGGATCTCTTAAATTATTGAAGCGCATCGAAAATATAATAATTTGACTAAATGAATATGGAAATGAGTTCTGTTACTTATTTTATAGTATAGACTGTGTGTTCCTTGAGCATTTTGAAGTTGAACTTGTTTAATTATGAATACTAATAAAGCTATTCAATTGACTTGACCCCATCAAGTCATTTTCGAATGAAAATGGAGTAATGGCGAGGGTCGGTCAGTGGGGAGTTAGGAAGAAACTTAATTCGCTTGTGTTTAATTTGTTCCCTTTCAATGGGGCCACCGGTGTGCATCAAGAAAAAAGGGGCCACGGGTCTCTTACTTCACACTTTACTATCATTATGTAAAAAATAATGAGAAAATAACTATAAGGTAAAAAAAAAGTAATTAGCATAAAATGACAAATTTTTGAGGTAAAAAATGTCTATATTGTTATTGAGACTTTTTATTAATTATATTTCTTCTTTGAGACCCCGTAATCATTCTTTTAAAATTGTCCATATTGATTTACTTATGTAATGAATTTCTATACAGTGCAGTGTAAAAAGGGGGGATTCAAAGGTTTACTGTATGCATGAAATGAAAGGTGTTTCGTCATTTGTTCCCGAAAGCCTAGAGTTGAAATTTTGAGGATTTTCTTAGAATTACACTTTTTAAAGTGTTTGTTTGTTTTAGTTTTTTAAAAATATTTTTACGATTTATGAAATAAATATATGAGAAAAGTTTTATCTATTTTACTAAAAAATATTAAAAAAAAGAAATTTTTTGAGTTCCCAGACAACAAGCTCTCTCTCTCTCTCTCTCTCTCTAAATTCACAGACCATCTCACTACCATCTTACCTATATTTGATTGAGGACTTTCACATGTATTCCTTTTTAATTCACAGAACTTGAACTTTAAAATATGTTGAATATTGCAGATTACATTCTTTTAAATACTATATTTGATGGTTGAGACTTGAGCCGAATAATTTACAAATAAAAAATAGAGAAGAATAGAAAGGTCGAGAGTGGAAGAAAAAAAAAACTGCTTTCATGAGGTTGTTTGGTTGTGTTCGAGTGACCAGTTGAAAGTGTAGAGTCTTTCTTGTTTAGTCTAGGCTGTTTCAAAAATGCCAAAAGAAACCCAATGATCTATTCTTGGGAGTTTTATCGCTTACACAGGTTTGCTTTTTCAGGTAGTAGCTTGAACCCTTTTCCCCACAAAAAAAAAAAAAAAGAAAAGAAAAGAAAAAGAAGAGGAATAAAGTAGTTTCTCTGTTTCAGCAATCTGCATCACATTTCACAATGATCTGTGATTGTAGTATTCTTATCACGCTCCATCAATCATTTACTTCATTTGTTGTAGTAGTTCATTGTGTAATTGCTATTCTTGTACTAACTCCTCAAGTTTAATTACTACTTGAGAAACTTCCATCTAACCCCATATGTTGGATCAGTTGTTAGTATTACAGTTCAATCTTCTCCACGCCGCTAATATTTCTCTATTTGTTTAATGTAATGTACCTGCATATATTGCTAAGTTTGAGAGAGAGAAAAGAAATGTAGGTGAGGAGAAAAGAGGCAAGTCTTGCATTTTGTCCGTTTCTTTATTTTAACACTTCAGCTCAGGTCATCTGCATAATTAGTCTATTCAATTGGAAAACAAATACTCAATGTGGAATGTACAGGCAGTTACTGGCCTAAGCTAAAACCAATGAAACCGACCAATACGCAAATAAATATGTCAATAGGTCCCTACCCAACTTCTTGTCTTCTCATCGATATATCAATATCATTGATCAATAACATCACCTATATATATATATATATATATATATGCACCACTTCAATTGCTAAGACCTCAAAAAGTCTAAATAAATGATCGAGAAGTGACAGTGGATTAAATTGAGATTTTAAAGTGTTGGTGATTTTATCATAATGCCTTTCAATTTTCAATTTTTTTTTTAAAAAAGAAAAAGGCATCTTCACCAAAGCACCACTACCGGTTGGCTGTCAAAGCTCTTTGAAACTAAGGTAGGAGGGGTTTAAATCCCATCCAAGGTATTAAAACCCGGACCGAGTATTGAACCGGTCTGGGTATTGGGTTAAGGGCAAGTGGGTCAGACCGGGGCTAAACCGGAGCTAAACTGGGACCAAATCGGTGAGAAATTGAAGATTTTAAGTTTATAGTATGAAATTATAAAGGAAAAATTAAAATTTTTTTTTTTAAATTGTAACCCGGACCGGTTTATCGGCCGGTTCGCTGGTTTCCGGGCCGAACCGACCGGGCCAGTCCGGGTTACACAACACTGATCCCATCTCTACCACCTTGGCTCCCATATTTAAAAAAAAAAAAAAAGAAATCCCCCCCAAAAAAACAGCCCCTCGACGGCTGGGTGATGCTTGATAAAGTGCCATTTTCTTCTTCTTTTTATTTAACAAATTGAATGCATTATGGGAAAATAAAAATCACTGACATTTTAAAATTTCAATTTGATCTCCTATTATCTTTATATTATTTTCATATGTTTATAGACTTTTTAGAATTTTATAAATTTAAATAGTAATATTTATTTAGAATTTTCCCTCTGTAACATCGAGCTTATAATAAAAAAATAGCAGTCCTCTATTTTTAAGTCCATGAGCGCCGCTGCTGTGAAAGTTGTTTTCAGTTTTCACTCGATTCCATTTCCATGGTCTGCTTAAAAGTCTTTCTCCCGTTACCTATTATTCTATTTTTTCTCCTTCCTTCCTCACGTCATCACTTCCTCTCTTATTTTATTTGCATTTGTTTTCTTAGCTTTTACACTTCCTTCATAAATCGTCACATGCAAGTTTGAAATTCATCTACTCACTGGTGCAGCCATGGCTTCTTCTCCTTCTCACTCTTCCATCTTCCTCGGCCTTTCCCTCATCATCCTATTCGCTTTTTCCTTCGCCGGTTAGTTCTTCATTTTTCTCCGTTCTATCTCATCCCTGTGAAGCAACTAATGTGACTTTGTACGAACCTTCTTTGTGGATTTCCTTGGGAAAATTATAAGTTTGTGAGCCTTTTCAATTTGCACTTGAAAAGTTGAATTTGCTGATTCTTTCTACTAACTTTTGAAACTAGTAAGAACTATATGTTGTTGACTGGGTTTAACGCTGATACAATAATGACGCAGCATCATTTCTTGTGGACTCTGGATTTTGAATAGATTTATCACATTTGGAACTAGAACAACCAGCCTTATGCTTTAATTGTTTTTCACATTTCATATCGGCCTCGTTTGTCTTCAATTCTCGATGTTGAATCGATTCTGTTTTATGGATCTTTCTCTCTGTTTTTCCGTCTTTCAGAGTCGCAATCCTTCGTCGGTGTGAATTACGGCCAGTTCGCCGACAATCTTCCACCGCCGGAGGCGACGGTCAAGCTCCTGCAGTCCACCACCATTACAAAAGTCCGGCTCTACGGCGCTGATCCGGCGATTCTCAAAGCCCTCGCCAACTCCGGCATCGGAGTCGTCATCGCCGCCGCCAACGGCGACATTCCGAGTCTCGCCTCCGGTCCTGCGGCGGCTACCCAATGGATCAATGCAAATGTGTGTCCTTACTACCCTGCCACCAACATCACCATCATCTCCGTCGGGAACGAGGTGATGACCTCCGGCGACCAGAATCTGATCTCGCAGCTTGTTCCGGCAATGCGAAATGTCCAGAGTGCCCTCAGTTCGGCCTCACTGGGCGTCAAAGTCTCCACCGTACATTCCATGGCCCTGTTGACCCAGTCGGATCCTCCATCGTCCGGAACGTTCAACCCGATCCTGCAGGGCACGCTGAAGCAGATGCTGGCGTTCCTGAAAGACAACAAGTCGCCGTTAATGATCAACCCGTACCCGTACTTCGCCTACCAGAGCTACCCGAGACCCGAAACACTGGCGTTCTGCCTGTTCCAACCAAACTCAGGTCGGATCGATCGGAATAACGGCCTACTCTACACCAACATGTTCGATGCACAGGTCAGTGACCCTTTATTTATTTATTTTTTCCAAAAAAATAAAGCAGAGTAAATTACAAACACTTGGTAAAATTATATTTAAGATTTATATTAGAATTTTTATTTTATGTTGTATTTATTTATTTTATTCGGGTAAATGAAGAAGTTTTTTATTAATTAAATCGACAAATACGTTTGTAAGAATTTGAAAAGTCGACGTGCAGGACAGTCATCGCTTTGATCTTCTTGTTTCCACGCGCCTAACTTGAAAGTTCGGAGCATATTACTTCTACATGCTTGCGTGATTTCTAGGCAACTATTCCAAGTGATTAACAACTCCGTAAATCACTTACTAATAGTCTACTCGTATACTTAATTGTTGACAAGTTGACTAGTCTTGAAATGAAAAAGCTACCGTATGAAATAACGAAGCTCCATGACAAAAAATATTTTTTACCAAGACTTTCTCTATACCAAAAATTTGAACTTGTCTTCCGTCTTAAGAAGTGATTATCCCATCCAAACATATTAAATGAGTCAAATATTTCATATGACATTACTAATCCATGGATGACAGGCAAGCGAGTCAATAATTGCTGAACATTAGCGAATCACTGTGATAAATCCTTATTCCTTTTTTCTCAAGTGTACTGTGGGGAAAGTGAAGTGAAAGGATCTGTTTGATCTGATATAACAAAAGAGGCTCTTTTTCTTTATAATCGATACATTAAATCCTGGCGACATCATTTGACAATTCTTGTTATTGTTGGGTGCACAAACATATATGCAGGTGGACGCAGTACATTCAGCTTTGTTAGGCATGGGATACAAAGACGTAGAGATAGTGGTGGCTGAAACAGGATGGCCCTCTCGTGGGGACCCCAATGAAGTGGGACCCAGTCTTGAAAATGCCAAAGCCTATAATGGAAACCTCATCGCTCACCTTCGTTCTTTGGTTGGCACTCCTCTCTTGCCAGGCAAATCTGTGGACACTTATATTTTTGCACTCTATGACGAGAACACCAAATCTGGTCCTGCTTCTGAACGTGCTTTTGGCCTCTTCAAAACTGATCTTTCTCAATCTTATGACGTTGGCTTAACCAAGTCTAGCCAGCAGGTCAGACCTTGTTTTGCATTTTTTTTAGTTAGTTGCATCACTATGCCTTACTAATGCAACTTTTCAAACATATATATCACTTGTTGGAATTCTGAGAGCATTACACAGTGGATTTGATACCATATCTCAATCTACAACATTAAAATATCAAGTTTATAAGTTTTTTTCGCTTATATACCTCTTTTATCATTTCTTCCTGTATCAACTTACACCTGATTCCTAACAATAAGTATGATCAAAGATATATTGAAGTTTTATAGATGGCTTTGGATTAAAGTGCAATGTGTTTGTGTTAATAGGCACCTACTGCAGCAGGGTGGTGCATTCCGAAAGCCAGTGCATCGGATGCTCAGTTGCAGGCAAACCTTGACTATGCATGCAGCCAAGGCATAGATTGTGGGGCAATTCAACCAGGGGGTGCTTGTTTTAATCCAAACACAATAGCATCTCATGCTGCTTATGCCATGAACCTCTATTACCAGAAGTTTGGCAGAAATCCTTGGAACTGTGATTTCTCTCAATCTGCTACTCTCACTTCCCAAAATCCAAGTGAGTTTATTTTCCCCTTCAAATCAATGTCCTCTGCATTAACTGAGCTAAATCTGTTGTCTTAGCACTAAATGGTATTTCCAACTGATTATATAATGACATCGACTATCAAGTCACTTACAAAGTCTGGTGCTGAAATTCTAAAGGCATATATTACTCAATGCAAGATTGTCTGATAACAGGGGATTCAGTTTGCCAGCAAAAGAAAACTAGACTTGTTGATTTTTTAGTTACTGAGATGATTTGCAAAGGGAAAAAACGAAGTTATCCCCCGCAAATTAAAATATTTTGGATCAAAAAGACATAAAATAGTCAAAATGTTTTATAACTCACAGCAAAATTAGCAGAGTACATCTTTGTTTTAATTCTATGATGGGAACAAGAAGTGCCTTTTCTTGGCAAGAGAGAATGAAGCGTACCCCCTTTGTATGATTGAAGCATTTAGTTTCTTGGTAAGTTAAATAATATATATACCAAATATATCAAAATGTTCCGTCTTTTTTAGCTTTTTAGTCTGTGTTGAGTTTGTTATGCGTTTGGAAAGAAGTGATTGGAAGTTTGGAACTTGAAGGATCTTTGACTATCACTGCTTTTGTTCTGATGGGGTGAAACAAATCATAAATCAAGAGGAATGATGTCTTGTTGAGTGTTTCTTTTATATTATTTAATTAATAATTTCACTCTTTCTTTGCAGGTTATAATGGCTGCATTTACCCCAGTGGCGGCACCTAAAAAGGCAGAGGCCTCAATTTATTGACGACAAAAATAATTTGTTGATAAATTGTATCAGAAATTTAGAATAAATCTAACGAATAAGGGGTTATTTTTTGCCCCCTAATTTATGGCCGTTTAATCTTGTTTAACTTCAATTGTAACAAAATTTTCCAAACTTTGTCCGTCTTTTATTATGATTGTCCTCCTTTAATTTTTTGAAACTTGTTCCAGTCTTATATGATTGCATCAACTACATTCAGAATACGAAAATCGCATAATATATATATATATATATATTTTCCAAATCAATTGTTATTAAATGAAATGTCAAATTTTTTTATAGTTCACTGCTACTTAAGTTCAGAGGATCACATGCGAGATGTATTGACCATTTGTTAATAACTTATTATTACCTTAACTTTTTACAAATAAACGTTTATAAATATGATCACGTTATGGGTAAATTAATATGAAAGCATAAGGAGTAGCGGCCCAAATGGATAGCCCTGGTATAAACAGTTTAAACATTATTTCACTCACTCTCTCAGCTTTCCTGTGACTTTCCTTTAGATGGCATATATCTTCTAATAAAATAATTTGCGCATCATCGTTATCCAATCCGTTGTCGTCCAGCGGTTAGGATATCTGGCTTTCACCCAGGAGACCTGGGTTCGATTCCCGGCAACGGAAGTTTGTGAAAGTTTCCTATTTTTTTCCTCTTTCTACCTATATTCCTTTTTCAAGTCCCTTTTAAAAAATGGAAAATAACATATTCTCTTCGTCTACCGTAGGCCAAAAAGATTTACCCAATCGCGTCAAATGAATTCCAATTTTACTATCAAACTCTTCCTACGAATACCTACTTCAAAAGTTGGGGACTTGGGTCGACGTTCTTAGTTTTACAATTACTTGAAGATTATGCTCCTAAAAATTATGAATGTGACACTAAAACACATTAAACATATTTTTTGTAAGCTAAATGAATCTCATTCCACACATATTCTATCGTTACATATGGGTTTATATACAAATAATCACAACAGAAGATTAAGTGAGAAATAGACAAGCGTTTCCTAACTCTGCCTAACCTTATGACTTTGTATGTTAACAATTTAGATTTTGTGTGTGAAGAAGGAACATGTGCCTGACGGTAAGGGATTTTGTTGACTTCTAACTCTTAACATTTTTCTAGCAAAAGAAAGAGTTTAGGACAAGTTTATATACCTTTTAATGTTTTTATAATTAATTATGATTTTCTTTTAATTATAAGCGTGTTAGTTTTCAGTACAGATGGAGCTGCTAATCATGACCAAACATATAAGCGTGTTAGCGTGTTGACATCTCCAGACAAAATGGTCAACCTCGATATAATTGGATGAGGCTTGACATTTTATTAAGTTTGAATTGTCAAAGTAAGATGCTTATGGAGGAATTATAATATTGGTCCTCTCTGTTTATTTTCGGTTCAATGTTCATGTTATTATTTTCATCTAATTCTCATGCTCCATAAAGTATTAATCAAAAGATGCCTCAATAACATTATTTCTATTTCACAACAATTATACTCATATCACCTCAAGTTATAAGACTCATTAATCGTTATTTTTTTTTTTTGCCAACTTAATCGTTAATATTTTTATAGTAAATGATATCAAGCTTCTCTCTTGAATATTTTTTAAGCATGGAGTTGTGAATTTGAATCATTTACGATATAATGTGTACATCAGTTATGAAAAAATATTTTATATCTATTATTTATTCATGTAATTCATATCGAATAAAATATATTAATAAATTTAATATGGGGGCTTTTTTTCCGCGCTAGAACTGAAGATAAAACCACCTAATGCGGGTGGCAGTCAAACAACTCGACATCCTACTAATATGTGGGTTTAAAAAAAAAAAAGAAGAAAACAGGGAAAATTCATTGTTCTAATAATCGCACGGACTAGGTGGTTTGGGCTTGAAATTGGCCAATCAGTGGTCCCATTATGTTTAGAAGGTTGGACCGGTTCAATCTTTTCAAAATTTTATATAAATAATTCTAAAATTTTCACTTCCTCATTAGTTTAAACCTGAGTTAGATCCAATTTGGCTTTAATTTGACCCACTAACCTTTGATCTAATACTTCGATCGATTCAATCGATGCGGGTTTAATAACTTTGGGAATTACCAATGTATTAAAAATCGGATCGGACTGGCCAGTTCAGATAGGAAACCAATGAACCGGTCCGATTGAGGTAAAAAAACAGGGGTCTAACTGACCCGGTCTGAACTGATACAACCCAGGGTGAACCAGGGTGACCCGTGATGAACCGGTTTGCCCTTTTTTTAAAAATTTTTTTTATATCCCAAACGACGTCATTTTATCTTTTTTTAAAATTATTTCTTTGAAATTGTTTGATTTACAAGGAGTTTTAAAAGTATTGTGGAATATCTTTGCTGTTTTGTATTGGTTGGAGTAAAATCCTTATGTATTTAATGATACTTTTGTGGGTATTAGGTTCACGAGGTTATATTTGACTATTAGTTAGAAAAAAAAAAACTCTTATGTAGTTTTTTAAATGTTATACATGAATATTTAAATTATATATATATATTTTTAATTAACCCCGGTTTGACTCCCGGTCTGACCCCCGGGTTGACCCCCGTCTGAACCACCGACCCTTAACCCAGTGTCTCGACTGGTTCAATGTCCGGTCCGGTTTTCAGTATCTTGGGAATTACAAACCTAAGGGTGTGTTTGGTTTGAGGAGAGGTAGGGGAGGGAGGGAAGGAGATGGTTGGTAAATTACAATCTTAGATAAGAGAAACCCAAAATTTATCCTATTATTCTTTTAAATTTTAGGTTCCCGACTAAAATTTATCTTCTCATTCCTTTTAAATTTTAGGTTCTCACAAAAAATTTAAATACCTTCAACCTAAAATCATAATTTAACCGCCTCCCTTCAAATCAAACACACCCCAATGGTGGTGGTGGGTCCCACGAACACGTCGGAGTCGGACAGAAGCGGTATACGTATGAAGACACATCGACAAAAGTGGGCCCGGCGGCGTCAGTTCATTTACAGTCACAGCTCAGCTCAGAGCTCCCCGCTTCTATCTTTGCCTTTTCCTTTTCTTTTCAATTCGTAACAGCCTATCATTTCATTTTCTTCCCCTCCCATCAAATCATTCTTCATTTCGCCGGCCTCCATTACCACCACCGCCATCTTGCTCCGAGACGGAGGAGCAACCTACGACCCGACCACGAAACCTACTTCATTCAATTCCACGACTAAATTTCACACCCTGTTATTCCCTTCCCACTTCCCACAATGGTCTAGGGCTTAAATCGAACATGTAGGTGCTCCTTACTGATTCGTTATCCCACGACAAATTGCTGAGAACGAGTAAAATGTCTGTTACGGCGGAGCTCAAGGAGCGTCACTTGGCGGCTACGGAGACGGTGAACACTCTTAGGGAGCGGTTGAAGCAGCGACGACTTACTTTACTCGATACAGATGGTATAATTTTAGAATTCTGGACTTTGATGTTGAGATTTCTTGTCGAAAGAGTTAGTTTCAGATCCAATCCACTGAACTACTTGTTTGATGAACTTCGCAGTTGCTTCATACGCGAGGTCTCAAGGTAGAACTCCTGTTAGCTTTGGTCCTACGGATCTCGTTTGCTGTAGAACTTTACAGGGTCATATGGGGAAGGTAATTTATGGCTCTGCAGAATGTTAGTTCCATATCTTATTAATAAGTATGGGTCTTTTGATGTGTGAATGCCCTCGCACCGGTTGTTATTTGTGTGTGTGTGTGTGTTTTGGCTGTCGTTGTAATGTGTAACTTATTCTCAACTTAATCTTGGTGACCTCCTATGGTTTTAAGAGCCAACGGGTGCTCATCAGTTATTAGGACTGATCGAGTATGGAATTAGCTTATCTATCCTGGGTTCATGTGTTAAGATTGCTGAACAAGATTACATATCAAAACTGAAAAGATGGCAGAAAAGGGGAAGGGATTAAGGGCCTAGTTGTTTAAAATTATTTTAGGGTCAAAGCATTTCATTTATTGTTAAACTTGTTAGTTTGTCAAAATATAGAAAATTATATGTATAGATCTTAAACAAGGTTAATTTACCGGCTAACAGATCATAATCTTAATGGAGCATTATATATCTGGGTTGCCTGGACTACATGGCCTAGCTCCCTCTCGTATCGTAATTTTAGCCACAAACCTTGGATATTTCAAAATCCAGATGTTCTCAACCATTAAATTTTTGCAGGTATATTCATTGGATTGGGCATCTGAAAAGAATAGAATTGTTAGTGCATCATCCCAAGATGGACGACTTATAGTATGGAATGCTCTTACTAGCCAGAAAACTCATGCCATAAAGCTGCCTTGTGCATGGGTCATGACCTGTGCTTTCTCACCAACTGGTCAGTCTGTTGCATGCGGTGGTCTTGATAGTGTTTGCTCTATTTTCAATCTGAATTCCCCTACTGACAGGGATGGTAATCTGCCTGTTTCACGGATGCTTAGTGGACATAAGGGTTATGTCTCCTCTTGTCAGTTTGTTCCAGATGATGACACTCACCTTATTACCAGTTCTGGTGATCAGACATGTGTTTTGTGGGATATTACTACAGGCCTTAGAACATCAGTTTTTGGAGGTGAATTTCAGTCCGGACATACTGCAGATGTATTAAGGTATTTAGGTCATTGCTGAAATAATTTTCCACATCCCAAACAAAAAATTAGTGAAAATAATAATTTTTTTTTTTTTTGCTTTGCGCTCTTTCAGCATTTCTATCAATGGATCCAATTCAAAATTGTTTGTATCCGGTTCTTGTGATGGAACTGCCCGATTGTGGGATACACGTGTCGCAAGCCGAGCTGTGCAGACCTTTCATGGGCATGAGGGAGATGTTAATGCTGTCAAATTTTTTCCTGATGGAAATAGATTTGGAACTGGTTCTGATGATGGAACTTGCCGATTATTTGACACTAGGACTGGTCACCAACTACAAACATACTATCAACAACACGTTGACAATGACAGTGACACCCCACATGTGACCTCCATTGCATTCTCCATATCAGGAAGGCTTCTTTTTGCTGGATACACGAATGGTGATTGCTATGTCTGGGACACTTTATTAGCAAAGGTAATTAGGGATTCAATGTACATTAATTGAAGTCAACTCCATTTAAAATTAACATTTGACTGTGCCATCACACTTTTTTTCCTTCCACATCACTCGTCTGAAGAAATATAGAAAGAAACCATGTTTCTACCATAAGGAACTCTCTTACATAGAACCAAGGGTTTCAAGGCTCATATATAGACCATTTTCAATTTCTGATGAGAAATTTTATCTTGCCCCTGCATCTGAGAAGTTTTATCTTGATCTGAGATTTTGTTAATAGCTTGCTTCCGCTGCAAAATCTTTTCATCCGTCATGAGATATGAAGTGCTGTATATCTTTCCTACTTGGCAAAATTACATTATGTTCATGAGCCATCTATGTACCCATTTGCTCATATCACCTTTGGATATTTCTATGTGCAATAGTTACTTTACTTTACACATTACTTGTAAATATCACATTATTTCCTTGTCACATTTCTTTTTCTTTTTTATTCCTTGAGGTAACTCAAGTAGTCTTCAATGCTCATTGTTGTAACTGTAGCATGTTGAAACTTCCAGCTTTGAAAGGTTTGGGCCCTTTGTCTCTTGCTTGTGCCTCGCACAGGGCCTTGGATTGGGTGCTAGTAAGAGTTTATATGAACTATTCAAGATCGTTGGTTGAAGATTTTTTGACTTTTAGTAAAAGGCGAGGCAACAGGAGCTAAAAAGGAGCAGGAATTACAGCATTATTTTAAGCTTCAATCTTGGCAAACTTAGCATGTTTTTTTTTTTGAAAAAAAATTTAAAGTCGTAAAATAGAATATGACACGCTCTTGGAACATCTAGACATACCTTGACTTCATGGACACCACAAGTTGTTTCTCCCTTTCTCTCTTTAATCTATGCATGCTCATGTATCTGTAAACTAATTAAAACTTGCTTCCTTGCTTCATTGCAGGTGGTATTGAATTTAGGATCTCTTCAGAACTCTCATGAGGGCAGGATCAGCTGTTTAGGTTTGTCAGCTGATGGAAGTGCCTTGTGTACAGGAAGCTGGGACTCAAACTTAAAGGTGAGGATGCATTTTGGCCTATTTCATGCACTATAGGGTAGGCGAGACCATTGGGGGCAACAACTCTTGAAATTAGCTTGCATGTTGGGTTGAGACTTGTCAAAGATTATGATGGAGACCAAGGGAAAATGATGAAAGACAAAGATGGAACAAAATAGATGTGCAATACGAAAGCAAGAAAATTAGTAGAACCAGATATAGGAAAATGCCCCCAAAAAGAAAAAGTATCAGGCCTTTTAAAGACTAGCAGTCTCCCACCCTGACCCACTCTAGGATTTCTCCATGCCACTGGATTTCCATAAGAACATGGAAGTAACTAACTCTTAAAAAAATTTTTCCCCCAAGGTCAAATTGAAGTTTCAGGATTTAATTCTAATAGAAAAAGACATGCAACATTACCAACAGTAACGTTATAAGTGAATGAATGCTTAACATTTACAACACATCTATAACAAAATATATCGTATCAATTGTCTCCATGAGTGTTAATGTAGATGCTAGGCTAATAGTTATATCAAGTGAATGTAGTATTTCTTTGAGCTGCATAAGTTACTTAGAAAAGCTTTGGTTGTTAAAGTAATATTAAATTTGCTATTCTCTAATAGGCAAGTGCAAGTCTGTTAGGGTGGTTAATGGAGTTTCCTTAGTTTCTTTTAGAACTTGTGACCTATACATTGCTCTTTCAAACATGTGAATGAAAAGCATTACTATAAGTGCTCTCTTGCAGATTTGGGCGTTTGGAGGGCATAGAAAGGTGGTGTAAAACATGGAGGAGCTAAGATTTGTCATTTAACTTAGCCTTTGCACGGCATCTGAGGTTCAATATAATTGGCAATGCTTGTGATGGTTAATTTGCAGACGAATTGCATGGAAGGGGGCAAAGGTTATATGCTCTACTATTTAAACTAGTGCTGCAGTTTGTTTATCCTCATGTCGGTTTTGTCCAAGTGTGTGATCTAGGATTTCCATTGTATTAACCACTTTGGTATCTGCACGTTAAAAGTAAAAATTAAGGACCGTACATTTTCTTGTCTCTTGGTATAGTGCCAAACAACGTTGCTGTTACGTAATTATTTCTATCAGTTTGAGGATGTTTATTACTTGAAAGTTCCACTTCGCATGTCCAGTGGTGCTGTGAACTATGAAGCTCCGAGTGAGGAACAACTTGCTTAATAAAAGTAAGCTGAAGTCGCTGCAACCGGAAATAGAGAACATGTTTCTGTGGCTCTATAAAATTGACTTTTATCGCGGGGTGACTTATGAAATAAATGATCGCTGTTTGGCTTATAATATCTGAAGTTAGTTGCTTGCCTACACTTTCGCCTGCTTTTATTATTTTGGGTTTGGGAACCTCGAGGATAGCTTCCTCAGATTATTGTCTGGGTGCTTTTTGAGGAACTTCGCAAGTTTTTGGGACTTTATGGCTGTCAATTTTGTTATAGATACCATGATTCGTGAAAGCAAACATCAGGTAAATATAAACAAGAAACACATCTAATAAAGCCATTGCCAGTGAGCAGTGAGCAAAATTTAGTTCATTAACTCCACGGTAGGCAAAGCCTAATAAAAAGAGAAAATAACATTTCGTTTTGCTACAGGGGTAAAATTGAAATGTAGGATAATGATATTTTGTATGCAAGTTGCTCTAAAATGCCCAAAATGATGATGCCTAGTAGGCGGAATACCGCGGCGACAACTTCAGGCCGAGCGTCCTATATTCCACCTCTTTTAAGTCTTTGCTTTTTTTATTTTTTGGGTGCCGGTAACTCTATCTGTGGGGCTGTCTTAATTCCAATCTCAAACAGTAACAAAGAATCTTTGCTCTCCAACAAAAAGAAGGGCCGAAGTCAATGTTGGTTGACTTTGATGAATTTTCTAACCGCTTGCCACAATTTCGTGAATGGCATCACTGACTAGTTCATCCTCGGATCTTACAGCCAATTTCATCGCAACATCCTTGGGACCATCAAGTCCGAAAGACACCTTTGCGAGCACCCGCACATTTCCTATGTATACACCTGACAATACGCATGTGTGTGACCTTGCATTGGGCGGTACAGCCTCTGTCCCCTGCACAAGCAAATAAATACGTATTTAGATGCCATCTTCCTTCCCAGACATTTTTAGTTAGATGATAATCATACACCAAAGATACACCACTTTATCTATCTACGTTCTGAACAGGTTTGCGCAACACCATTTTACACAATTCGGCACCGGGCTATGTACAATGCACTTATAGGCTAAGTAAATCAAACTCAACTCAAAAGTTGTATATGATGCTTAAGTTTTCAGCATATGATCTCTACTATCAATTCTGGGAATAAGTTCACTATCATATGATGCATATAATACTGGTATTTCGGTAGTATCTAACTAAAATCTTAAAGCTCCAAGAGAATCATTGAGCTTACCTCACAGGGCTGCATGCCAAGAAGATTGATGACAGAATTCACAGCCTCAGCCAAGCTCTCTCTTGGGCCAAGACCATATTCATCCACCCGTTCACAATCAGGGCCCATACTTTCCCATGCATTCCTGAAATTAGACACCCCCACTTTCAACATGTAATCCGCCGCGACAACCTCCAGATCCTCCAGCTGGTATTCATCTTCAACACCATCATCTTCTGCCTCACCAGTGGTTGGGTCAACCTGATGAACATCCGAAGCAGTGATGAGATTGTCACAAAACTATTATAGGTTTTCTTTAGTTATAAATTTCTTCCGAGATAAAATGAAACAAGCTTCCTGTTTAAACTATTGAATATACACCTATTTAGGATGACAATATTTTATAGCACTAAATATAATAAGTAGACAGAGAAGTAGCTGCTTTCTTACGGTCAAAACTGACTCACCCACTTAAGTCCCCAGATTGAACAATGAAAATTTTGATAAACAAAAAGTATAGTTCACGACAAAGACTAACAACAGCTTTATGAAAAAATAAAAAATACCTCTTTAACATAAAATCTCAGAACATTGGAAAATTTTCCAACTGTCGGCAACCCATCAGGCTTCTCAAATGCCACAAAAGTCTGTCCTGGTGAATCATAAGGAAGTGATCTGAGGGGCTTGGAGAACACCTCAGAAAAATCCTCTGCTTCTGAAGCATCAACAATAACAACAACCTGGAAAAGAGGAAAGGATTATAAAAGAAAACTCAGCATGCAACTGTATCATGAAGTCATACTGTATCCAATCGTTCATTACATCTTCCAGCAATTGCTCTGGTATCGTGTTTGTGCAGTTGTACTGGAATACAACATGACTATCAAAGACGTGTTTAACAACATTGACTGCATATTCAGTCTCTGCTTCAGTAAGCTCCACAGGTGCTGAGGACTGTAAAGATGTAACATCATTAGACATTACATCAAATTAAGGAAGGAAAACAAAAAAGAATCAAGTGCACAAACTTTGAAAAGCTTCCCAAAGTTTCCAAACTCAGGGATCGAGGAAAGCAGCTTTTCATATGCATCAGCAGTTGATGGAGGGCCACTTGGAGGAGCACCCAAACCAATTTGCTTTTTACCAGGGGCTTTCTTCTCTACAAATGAACGAGTTTTAACTTCCTTGGGCACAGAGTTAATGTCAAAAGACTCTTCTGAAGGCGCCTGCATTCATACTAGATAGATTTAGATGATATCCATAACTCATGAAAAGCAAGGAAAATGGCAAGCACTTACATAATTTTTCAAACTAGTCTCCAGATTGACTAGTGGGACATCAAATAACCCAAAAAGGAAGTCCTTAGCAGCTTTGTCAGGCTCAACAACCGAACCATCACCTCCAAGTGTACTCAAATAGAGTGTTGCCCTATCACGAACCTGCAAAAACAAACACATAGACAGACAGAGTTATAAAAATATAAATCTCAGGGATCATTCTTATTTATTACTACCTCAGGTCCTAAATGTAGCACCTAGTTTGTAGTGCTGCATACTAGGTCCTACATTTAGGACCAGAGGAGCATTATTTTCCATACTTCCAGAATGGCAAAAGGGGGAAGGAGTTCGGAGTTCATGCATACTTTTTAAAATATGCCAAGATGGGAATTAGGTAATATGGAATGCTCAAGTTTTAAGTAGGATCGAATGCTTCGAGTGATGACTAAAGAAAGTGATTCTTTCTCATTGACAGCATACTTTCAAGGGTGGGTGGTACACACCTCCTTGAGTCCTACCATGCTACAAACATTTTTACATTAGAAACTGATTCATAAATCAGTACATGATCAAAAGATTGTAACGACTCAATTTTACTTTTACAAGCATTAGTATAAGCTCCGATTAGACAGAGAAACAAACCTCATCATCACTGTCAAAAAGGCATCGCTTTAGCAAAACAAATATCCGAGGCTGAGAGTCATGACATTTCAAATTTAGTTAGTATATCCCACAATAGAATCAAAAGTTTTAAAAGGAAGTCATTAAAAGGTAATAATTAATCTAAGATGAAAGTAATACCTTTAATGTATCAACTGAAGCAGCAAACCTTGCCAATGTGCTCACAGCACTGGCCCTAACGGTTGGATTTTCAAGATGTACTCTATTATATATGTATCGTATAAATTTGCTTGGGTCAGATGTTTTAGGCCCTTCAGTTCCCAGGAAGTGAAGTATCTAATGTATAAGGGAAACAATAATTAAACAGGGTAGAATGGCCAAAGTATGAAAGGGAAATTGCAAAAGATGAAGGATGAACAAAAATAATACCTGGGTGGACAAATAGGTGAAGTCACAGTCTTCAATGAACTCACAAAGATGAAGCAGCCCACTCTCTTTGGCATCAGGGATATCTCTAATGAGAATTACAATTGAATCAACAATGGCCTTCTTGTACTCGAACCCACCTTCTTCCCTAAGAATGCTGCTCAGGAAGTTCATCCTGAGATTAATAACAGAACACCAACCTGTAAATTAGACCATTTACAAGATAACAACAGGGAGAAAGAAACTTATGGTATGATATGCCTACTCACAAAGACCGATATTTTAAGGGAAACTTCAAACACAGTGATCTTATTGCTTCAACCACAACAATTTTGAACTCATCAGCTATATCTGACATGAAATTCGTAATTTGCTTCATAAGACGATCCACACTCGACTCATTTCCAGTCTTCAGAAGTGTAGTTATAGCAAGTGTGGCAACACTTCTGTTCTGGTCAGAAATTAAACTTTCCATATCAATATTGCAATTAGTGACTGCTGCCGCATGTGTCATGGCCACCTACAAAGTTCAAAATGTGATTAGAAGTAAAAAGAATGGTCAATGTTCATCCAAGGAAAATAATAAGATTAGTATGATTAAATTATTTTAAAGAGTTTTGGTTTTACATGAACTGAGTGCTTTTTCTACCGGCTGACTGGAATGATCCAGGTAGCTCAGATCTAGGTTATACAGTTCAGTGTGGGATGGTTCAGTTGGTGTAGTGTGTTAGGGATAGCTGAACAGAGAAAGAGCAGCTTCGATCTCTGCCAAGTTCCCAAAGCATTAAAAGAAGACAAGGAGTGGACCTACCTAGTGGAGACTGTCTTATACTATCAACTCATACTATCAGATAAGGTTCATACTACAGCTAAAATCTTGTTTTCCTCCCCTTTGATTTTTACATTGCAGCTAGTTCACTATTTACATTTGAAGTTTTCAAAGCATGGCTATTACCCTTTTGTCCTCCAAACCTTTTACATTCATATTACAGCTTTTTCTCTTATTATGCTTTATTTTTCCAGTTTCTCAATTTTCATGACGTTGTGCCACATTACTATCTGAACTACCCGTTGTTACACATCTATTGAACATGTATTGCTTTATAGGAGATATTTTCTTGACAGCATGAGTAGTTAATTTGCACTGTAACTTTATGTACAAAAGTTTTTATATATAAACTGGGTTGAGCACCAATTTAGTGCCTCATGCCTTGAAGGCACCCTACCAATTTGGCTACACTGAAAAACGCTCAACCCCTGAGAGGTGTTGTCCAAATATCTTATTCAAAAACCAAAGGGACCATCAAATAACTTCTTGTTGAAATTTAAGTAAAAATGGTTGACCTTGTTCAAGGTTCGGATGGCAGCAAATCTTAAGACAGGCTTAGATGAACTTAGGAAGAGTTGGAGAACAGTAATTGCTGGAGTTAATTCTCTGCTTGTAACGCCATTAAGCTCTGTAATTGCTCTGGCAGCTTCAAAAATCACCATCTCTGACTTGTTGCGAAGGCAACTCTCAAGATAATCATAGAAAGGCCGATCCCCAGTCTGTGTATTATTACCTGACTCACGAATAACCTGCAGATATGATGGTAGGTGACTATTATGCAAATAAATATCATCTCAGTTCTAGTATTAAAATATACATATATATATATATATCAAAAGGAAAAGGAACCTGGCTTGTGTAACGGATCAAAAGGCATTGGGCCAAAGGTGAACGGACAGTTCCCCTTGTCAAGCTTGTAACCAACTTGCTGATAGCTAACCGATCATTCTGCCGTATCTGCAACATTGTTGATCACAATGTATCATTAAGACTTCATCATCTAAAGTCACACTATATTATAAAATATGGCTTCCAAACAGGCAAAAATAGAATGAATGGTAGAAATTTATACCCTTAACAGACCCATACAGAATTAAAGGAGAAGCCAGATCATCCATAATTATTAATATTAAAACAGTGATCATTGATAAGCCAACATGCCTATCATTTAAGAAAGTAATCTTAAGTTCCTCCTCAGTTGGAAGCCGTTACTCAACATCAGGTTATCACTGATCACTATTAAAACATCCCTTCATGGTATGATCTATATTGGTGGTGGTGGTGTTTTCATCTATAGCATAAGATACTCAAAACATCATAAAGCCTTGTACAATTGACCCATTGAGCAACATACTTGTTGTAGCAAAGCCAATGCATGAAACTGCACAAGAGCTGCTCTTGATTGAACCGCTTCCTGAACCTCGTTGCTCCACCTTTTTACAATTTCAGGATTTGTCTGAAAAAACAACAAGTTATAAAAAAATAATTACAATATGCTAATATAAAGAATTACATACATAGAAATGAAAAATACCTGGAGTAGGTGAATGCCACTAACTAGGGCCGCACTTGCAACAACTGGATTCTTATCTACAATTGCTTGTTTCAAATACCGTTCAATCTGGGTGAGGAGTGTTCCATCAATAATACGACAAAGCACACGAATGGCATTTGCCCTATACATATCGGTCTTACTATTCATGTCCTTCATGAGAGAGCTTGTGACAATAATAACCTTCCATACAATTAAAGCGAAAGAGAAGTCAGAGAACAGTTTGGCAATACATGAACAATACAAGGGAGTCTAAGTGTCCAACAAGAAAGAAGAACTGCATGAGAACATGTAACCTCATCTGAAGAGGGAGAGATTTCCTTTATCATCAGGTAGACCATTCTCCTTAACCCAAGATCTTTGGACTGAAAAAGCTTAGTCACAGCAAAAAAAACTTCTGTGGCTTCGACCTATGAAATTGAAGCAAGAAACAACAAAAAGATCAATAACTATAAAACAATTTTGAAAAGTCAATCTATAAACAAGCATAGATCTTGAACACAATTAAAATGAAGAAAACAAGGAAATGTTCTAGACCTTTGTAAATGTGTCTCCCTGATTTAGTAGGTACAAAAGCTTGGTGATAACCTGAAAATTAAATAGCATGTATAATTTTCAAAATTTAACTACCAAACAATATTGGAAGCAAAGCTTGAAAACGGAGAGATCATGTGGTTCGAGATGTAAACCTGTGAACATCTCCTGGCATCTATTTGAGGATCATTAAACACCCTGGCTTCCTGGAGAACAGACCCCTTTTCAATTCCCAAAAAGGGAGAATAATCGGCTGTTAACCAACCAAAGGTACAATTAGTATACACGGGCATCAAGCCAAAATGCACTTATTATATAAGGCTACGTAGGACTTCCAATGCACCAGCCCAGCTGGGACGAAACGCCAAAAAAGCTGTCAACTCATCAACGTAAACTAATTCAAATAAATTCAATTATCTGCTTTGCAAATTACATCCTAAGGCTAAAATCATTCTAGTTTCCAAATACCAGATCAAACGAGGAGAAACAATGCACGCCAGAGTTAAAAATTAATTTAAATCAAGTATCATGATCAAGGAGATCTGTCCTGCTGCATTCCAAATTTAAAATGAAAATCAAATGCAGATCTGGAGCCGAAACAGAGTGATCCAGCAGCAGCGGACTGGAGAAAATAAATACTAAGCACAAACAGAACAGAAAACGGATAGAATTACGAATGGAAATATAAAATAATTAATATTTTGTCGCGGACAATTCCGGAGTTCGGTGCTTAGAAATTCGAATCACCTTCATCATCTCGGTCATCGTCTTTCTTCACCAGAGGCTGAGCCATGACCGGAGACGGGGAATCTCTGAGATCTGGAAGCTATACAATCTCGCTCGACCTCTTTCTCTATCACTATCTCTCTCTGTATTGCGCAGCACTCCAGTGAAGTTTGGGAATGAGAAGCTTGAGAGGCGAAATGGAGAGGAAATTGCCCCCTGACGCACAAGAAGGCCTCGGTGTATGGATTCACACAGATCAAGTACAGCGCGGGTCTGCTTTTTAATTAGTTACACATTTACGTAGTTTTAATTACAGCATCATTCTCATACTAACCAGATCGCGCCATCTCAAAAAGAAAAGAAATGACATTAAACATAATTTTATTTGCTTAAACATAATTTTTGAGAAAATAATAATTAAATTTGTGGACTAAATTAAAAGTATGGTAATTAAATTCATCACATAATTTTTGAGAAAATAAAAATTAAATTTGTGGACTAAATTAAAATTATGGTAATTAAATTCATCTTAAATTTATTACTCCCTCCGGTCCTAATTATAAGACAAAGTTGATTTTTTTGGAGAAATTAAGGAAGCCAATTAAATTACTTTAGAGTGTTTATATTTTTAATATCCTTAGATTATATATTAGTTTATTAGTCAAATTAATTAGTTTGGAGAAAAAAATAAAAATAAAAATACTCTAAAGTAATTTAATTGGCTTCCTTAATTTCTCCAAAAAAGTCAACTTTATCTTATAATTAGGACCGGAATGAGTAGTACTTAATGTTATTTGATGTCTATTTTAATTTTAAATTTATTAATTTTAGTTAGTTAAATTTAACCAATCATAATATAATCAATACAGATATACAGCAAAATATACAGGATACAAACTAGAAATTCTAAAAAATTCATAACCAAAATTCACATATTTATGATTATTTAAACTGTTATTTACAATTCATTTCTTAATAAAAGTTTCTTAGAAACCTATCCTTCATTCTTCTTATAAACTATGTGCCTCATTGTTTTAATATATACCATTGCCTCAATGCGCCTCTCATCTAGTTTTTATAGTTTATTTTCAAGGTTTTGTTTCATTTTTATTTTAGAATAATGACTTTTAATTTTAATTTGATTGCATGTTAGAAAATAGCAACTTAGCATCCTTAACTATCTCATTGAAAACGTGGGAGGACGTGACTTTTCATTCAGGGCATCTTAAACTAGCACAAAAAATAAGGGTAAAACATGGTATATACTATATATATCAAGGTTGCCGAACCTGGACCGGAAACCGGCTAACCGGCCGGTAAATCGGTCCGGGTTCACATTTAAAATTTTTTTTTTCCTTTAGAATTTCATACTATAAGTCTAAAATTTTCAATTTCTCACCGGTTTGGTCCCGATTTAACCCCAGTTTAACCCACTGACCCTTAACCCAATACCTCGACTGGTTCAATACCCGGTCCAAGTTTTAATACCTTATATATATATAGATTGCCATCAACAGTCGAATCATTTTTATATCAAAAATAAATTTTAAAAAAACTTCACTCCATTCCCCAAGCCTTCACACATCTTTTGGATTTTAGACGAGCGTTGCACTAACGATACATCAACCAAGAGCCATGCAATAATGAGGAAATCAAAAGCAGCATTATGGGTTGAATAATCTGCAAAAACTGGTACTATATTACTAGTCCATGTTATTGTTAGGAGTCAAGATGTTCAGGTTAATTTACTTATTTGTTCCATTTTAATTGATTCTTCAAATAAAAGGATCATACTAGGGATAACAAAAGCAACGTGCATGAAGGGCGCGGAGAAAAAGGTCACAAGATGAAGCAAAATTTGAAAATCCAAAATAATCCAAATCCCAGGCTGAAATTAGTCAAATCACATTGTTCCCATTTTTCCCTCAAACAAACAAATATTTTTTCTTTTTCTGGTTCCCCCCTCCACACAGTGACGACGTATCGTCTAGCTAGCTAGCTAAAGTAGTGCACAACAAATGAATATAGAACAAGGATATCTAGTGATTAGTAAACAATATATGATTTCTTCCGTCTTGCCGGTGAAGAAGAGTAGTGCGGCGACGTCGTTTAGGGGGTGGCATGGAGATGGTTGGTTTTGTAATTAGTGGGTCTTGGTGTATTCAGAAGAGTGAGTGTCGCTGCTTGAAGAAGAAGGGTTGAGACCATACTCACTGGTTTGGCCAAACTCACTGCTGGCATAGCTGCTATCTAATGCTAGCTTCCTGAACTTCTTCATGTCTGCACTGTAACTGCTTGCGTTATAGTCCATACTGTTGCTTGTGAATATTGAACTCTGCCCTGGCTTCACCCCCTCGCTCAGATCATCTAGTAACACATCTCCCTCCAGTGCCCTTACTATCTGCATGTTTCAACACATTCATACTCACATTATTAGCTACTTCAAACGCCCATATCGTTATTTGACCTAATGACATGTAAGCTTTTCTGTATACAAGCAGGAGATTGTGATGGGTCGTTCGATCTCATTTATAGCTTCTGACAGTTAACGTTAGTGCACGCATGTCGCTCCACATATTCACAACCAATAAATGTTGGCTGACTAGCTAGGCTAAGGGGTATATATACATATAGAGGTTAATTGTACTAAAGGGCTTAGACTTGGGTTCTAATTAATGCATATAAAGTGCTCCCTCACATCCTTAATAATAATATATATGACGTATTTGATGAGTTGATTTTTCTTAGACATACATACATGATGTAGCTTTTGTATTGGTTAATTTTTTTCTTAATTTATTTTTATTGATTCTTCATCAATAATAATCAAGGAGAAGAGGAAATGAGTAAATTAAGGAAGATGACCAAAGTGTTTTAGAAAATATATATCATATTAGCTAACTTAACTATCTTCCTTAATCTAATTAAATTAGATAATTATGTCTTATATTAAGAATCAGAGGAAGCACTAACTACATGGTTTTATAAACTTGTGTCTTCTACTTAATGCATATAAAGTAGGCATGTTTTGTGTGCATATACAAAAAGACAAGACCGGCCATTTGGTCTGGTTTTTAAGTTTAAGGTTGTGAGCTCAAATCCTGTGAATGTGTGAGCTATGAGGCTGTAAAAAAAGACCGGCCGATTGATTCGGAGGTGAGGAGTAAAAGGGTTTATAAATATATACATACTTGGCTCATTTTTGGTCGCCTTCTTGCAGAGTGCCTGACGCTGGCAGCAGCACAAGCCACCATACGGGCCATCTCCTGCATATCATAATTATTGCCTAGTCGTGGATCCGCCAGACCTTCAAAGCTTCCAGTTTCCATCGCCTTCGTGCAAAGAGGTCTCGCCTGCAGTTCGTTTATATATATATATTTATATATATGCACGTAAATTCTCAAGTACAGGGGCAAAATATGTTAAAGGTGTACGTGTATGTATAATGTATAAATTAGTTAATATGTATACCCAGTCAACTAAACTGTCCTCTTCATAATCTCCAGTGGAATCAACGGGACGTCGTCCTGTTATGAGCTCCAGAAGCATAATACCAAATGAGAACACATCAGACTTCTCAGTTAATTTCCCACTCGAAGCATACTCAGGAGCCAAATACCTGTATTATACAATTATATATATATATATGATATGGATTAATTAGAGTAAATTATGCTTTAAACTTTTGAAGAATATATATATATCTGAAAAGCTTGCTTGTTTACCCAAATGTCCCCATTACACGGGTGGAAACATGGGTGTTGTTGTCTTGTGTAAACTTTGCCAATCCAAAATCTGCCACCTGAATTTTTTGTTTTTTTTGAGAAAGTCAATTACGAGAACGATTAAACATATATATGGCCAAATAACTTAATTAATTAAGCTAATGAAATTCATTTTCCTCAATATTCACCTTAGCTTCAAAGTTGTTTTCGATTAGAATGTTTGCACCCTTTATGTCGCGGTGGATGATTCGAGGGTGGCCTGATAATAAAGGAGCATTTTAGATGTAAATTATTAATTACTAATATTTCATCCTTATCCAAAATAATAAAATCAAATCAAATGGTTGATTATGCTTATAATATAAGATAATCAAAGCAGATAACTCACAATCCTCGTGCAAGTAAGCAAGTCCCTTGGCCGATCCCATTGCAATTTTGAGCCTAGTCGGCCAATCCATAACAGGTCGGTCCTTTCCTGCCAATTTAATTTCCAAGATCGACAAAATTAAGAAAAGAATAAAACCAATGATCACATCACACTATGACTGTGCAACAATAAGATGCAAAAAAATTTCTTGAAATAATCCTATAACAGGGAGATACAGTATAGCATGGAGTTAGTTCAGAACATCGTGATACTGCTTTAGATAACACTAATGGGTATTAATATACTCCCCTCCTTTTTATAAGAACTTGATAGCTAAATTATGTGGTTTAATATAACAGTTAAAATTAATTAAAAATAATAAATACGTAGGAAATTATTTATTTTTTCCAAGCATGCATTTATTTGTAAAGGATTTAGGCGACAAATAAGAGAGAAATTGAGCAAAGTAATGAGAGAAAATATGAAGAGATTAAGAGAATGTAGTATGTGGAAAAGATAAGGAGAGAGAATAGAATAAATTAGGTACACAAATGGTAAAATCACATTAATTGTTCAGATAATTCCAAGTGGGATTTTATAAAAAGGATTAAGACAATTCAAATTTTACGCACTTATAAATTAGGGGCAAAATGATAAAAATGAGGAAAGAGAATATAATTAGTTAGGGGCAAAAATGATAAAAACATATTAATTATTCTGACAACCCCAAATGGGATCTTATAAAAATGATGAAAACAATTCAGATTTCAAGTTTTTATAAAAAGGGTTGAGCAGTATAAGCTAAACTATGTATACCTATAAAAATATAAAAGTGGTGAAGATGAAGTGTTTTTTTAGTTACTTTTCAGGCACAATAGTCATACACAATGAGATCCTGACTGATTGAGTGTTTGATTAGCTTTTGAAGAATAAATTTTATGATTTATAAGATAAATATGTAAGAGGATTTTTATCTCAACTTATAAAAAAAGATTTCTGAAACCGCGATTTGGGTGTTTCCCAAACACTGATTATTGAAGTTTGACACTAGTCATGTTTAAGGAAAATATTAGGTTATTTAAAAATGTCAATAGTTCTTGCTTGCAACTCACGTAACTTAAAAACTTACCGTGAAGATGGTATTCCATAGTTTTGTTGGGGACAAACTCATAGACCAAAAGACTACGACCATCTTGAATACAATAGCCAACAAGAGAAACGAGATGGCGATGATGGACTCGGCTAATGATATCGACCTCCGCTTGAAACTCTTTGTCACCTTGGCCTCCGGTGGACTTTAGACTCTTGACGGCTATTTCCTTCCCATTGGGCAGCACCCCTTTATGCACATACCCAAACCCACCTTGTCCCAGTAGGTTTGATTCCGCAAACCCATTTGTTGCAGCTGTTAGCTCTTCCAACGTGAAAGTGCTCTTGTTGAACCCTATCGCCACCAAAGGGTGTGGCGGAGGCAGAGGCGCACCCACCGGCCCTGAATAGCTTGCACTGCTCATCTCACCGCTGTTCATGTTTCCAGAGAATGGAGCTGGAGGTGCGCCCCAAGCTCCTGGTGGTGCTGGAATATTCATAACGTGTTGATCACCATTGTTATATCCACCATTGTTCCAATTGTTTCCCTTCTTTGCGTGCTTGTAGTAGTCATCATCTGCATGCATCTCCCCAGATTTTTACATGCATGAGTCACCAGTTTAAAGTCAAGTTATATATGCTCGGGCTAGGAAATTAAAGTTGTACCAAATTTTTTGTTGGTGTAGTATATAATGGGATCCTCAGATCTCTTCCTCCTTCTGCTGCATACAACGAAGATGCAGATGAACACAAGAAGCAACAAGCCAGCTCCTGCAGCCAAACCAATAATAGCCGGTACACTCAATTGAGATCCATCGTCATTGCTGCCTGAAGATGGTGATGTACTATTTGATGATCCATGTGAACTTTTTTCTGGTGGAGACAACCGGTGCACTGGCGGCGGAGGCAAAAAATCTCCTTTGGAATTTGACGGCGGTGGTGGAGGTGGAGGGCTCCCTTTGTTATTATTTCTACCATCGTTGCTATTAGGAGGTGGAGGTGGTGGAGGAGGAGGAGGGGACGATTTACTGTTGTCTCCACCATTGTCTTGGTCGGATGGTGATGGGGGAGATTGGCTGTTAGATGGTGGTGGTGACGGCGGAGGAGGAGACTGTGACGGTGGGGGAGGAGACTGTGGCGGAGGGGATTGTGGTGGGGGAGGGGAAGAGGAATCGCCAGATGAACTTGAATCCGGCGGCGGTGGTGGAGGAGAATCCGACGGAGATGACTCAGGCGAAGGGGAGGAATCGGAACTTGAAGCCATGAATTAATGGTCGCCTTCCCCAATTTTGGGATCGTTAAAGATCGGGAGAAGCCGCCTGACCCGCACTCTCAAATGTTAATGCTCTATTCAAAGTAATTAAACATTGAATAAGGAAAAAAAATCAGACAGCCGGGAAAAATAAAAGTTTCGGACAATTATAGTTTCCTTCTGAAAGAGGAAGAGGAAGAGAAAGAAATGATTGGGAAGAAGGAAAGAGGTGGGAGCATACCTGAGCGTGCAAGGGACAGGCAATTCTCAAAGGAAGAAGATGACGACGAAAATGCATGGAAATATTAGTTGGTAAAGAAAACAAAGACAACGTGTTTTCCAAGTCATCTCCCACAAACTAGGGAAGTTGGGAGGCTTCCCACTACAAATTTACTATTTTTAAGCTTCGATGTTGTGTCATTGTTGTGATGACTTGCTAATATAATTGTGGCTGTTATAACTTATGACTAATAAGAAATTTAAAGTGGTTATTATTAATACTTGGTTTATTTATGCATATATGTCTTACTTCACTTCTGCGAACTCTCCTATATGCATCTGTCTGCCGCATTTCATCGTGCAAAATTGAAGTCACACGTACGTAGACACTGTACTTTTTTGGAGCATTAATTGGTTTGGGATGGGTTGATCCGTCCAACTTATATATGCCTGTGCTTTTCAATACATTGATCTATGGTTTCTTTTAATAAATTATGTTTTAACTATTCAACTATTCATTAAACAAAATTCCCTGGTTATTTCTTCGTTTCGGGGATTGTGGACTGAAGGACATATATTATGGACCAAAAATATTATTTTCAGATGTTACCTATATTGGACAGGAGGGAGCATATACAAATGAAGGCATTTTAGTGCTGGTTTGTGTCATTGACTTTTGTGACATGATCGATGTCTATAGCCTTTGTCTATAGCACTTGAAATGTTCGTTAGTTTAGTGCGCATTAATTAGAAATTAATAAAACCATCAAATATAAACCATACACATTTTTCATTAACATAGAGTTAGTCTAACGTTATAAGACTTCGTTAGATCCTACAAAGACACTTATGTTGAGACGAACAACAATGTAACGAATCCCGAATTAGATACCGGTTGTTAATTAAAAAAAAAAAAAAAAATCTTACACATTTTTATTAGAGTCTTGATTTTCTCTTGTTAGTCTTTTATGGCCTAAAATGAGTGGTTATAGTGTTAGATTCTATGTTAATTATCGAGATTAGATATTTATATTTAATTTTTTGATGATAACTTTGTTTTTTTGCAAAAGCAATAATTGAAACATTATTTGTATTCTTTTGCCAAAAAATTATTTGTATTTTAGATATTGTATTTATCAAAATAAAATACCATAAATATCAAAATATATATTAAATTTGACTAAAGCAATTGTATTATGCTCAATAGTAACTGTTAGCTGTTCCAAACAAGCATATAAATAAGCAATAACCTAAAACCAAATTGCTTGGCTTTTTTGTTGGTACAAAAAAGTTTTGGGCTTGTTAGGGTATGATTTCAGGCTCAAAGAGCACTTACAGATCGTCCACCAATAAAGACCTCACATTGATAATGAGATTTGAACTCACGACTTTGTGAGCTACAAGACAACTCCTTATACCAACTGGACCAATATTTGTTGGCTCCAACTGCTTGGTTTTGAAGCAAGGGACCAAAAGAAACTAACAAGAGGTCATGCGAGGACAATTCTAAATTGAAAAATATTTTCTAGGCAAAAAAAAAAAAAATCTTTTGGACTAACAACAATAAGGAATAATTGACAATAAAGGTTGGTCTAGTTGGTAAAGGGTTTAACTCGCTCTTTGAGCGCGGAGGCATGCCTTGACCCTGATAAGCTGCCAGACCTAACTCAACTTTTTCATACAAAAAAACAATAACAAATAATTAAATTAAATATAGTTGAAATCACAATGACATTTTTTAAGAGTTAAGGGGCAATTTTGTATTGAAAGTTTTCACCGATAAACAATTTTGTTTCGGAAGTTTTTCTGAGGTTAATTTTGTCTTAGAACTTTCAAAAAGAGGACAATTTTACCTGACCATTATCTCCGTTAATTTTAATAGTTAGTTGATTAAATATGCTTAGCTAACAGTCCATATATTATCTACGTCATTTTTGTTAAGATACAAATTTTCTCAAAAAGTTTCAAATCTAACTTCTGAAAGAAAAAAAAAGAAGTAAATGATATATTGACTTTTGGAGTAAATTTATATTTTAATAAAAATGATGTGATGACATATGAATGGTTAACTGTACATATTTAATCAACTAACATCTAACGATCAAAAATAATAAAGATAAACGCCAGGATAAATTACCCCCAAAAATTCCGAGGCAAAACTACTCCCCCGGAAACCCCTATTTGAAAAGAAGGTGAGTCCGGATCTTTTATCCGAGGGGAGAGAGAATATACTTGAAACCTGCGAGCGGGTGGAAGAGGGAAAGCGTCCCAGTCCAAAGAGACTTTCAGATACGCTTCAGCCCTCGTGCAAATCTCCTTCTCGATCCTTTGTCCGTACGATGCCTTCCCGAAGAAGAACTCTCCTGAAGGTCATCATTCTCGGCGACAGCGGGTTCTATTCCCTTCTTTCCTCTCTCAGATTATTTCCGTGTTTTTTGGATGTGTGATTCTTTGACTTCGGATCTTAGCGCTTCTTGGTCTTTGTCTATAATAATCGAAACATATTATGGAGATATCTGGGGTCCTTTTAATATCTGTTAGTTGAATTTACACTGTCAATTTGATCATGCCATTTAGTTCTGCTGGTGCTTACTGTTAATGGAGATCTCTGGGATTCTTTTGGTATCTGTTAGTGGAATTTACACAATCAATTTGATCATGCCATGCAGTTCTGCTTGTACTTACTGTTAATTTTCCTGCTTCGAATTCTGTAATTCTCGATGAAATAATAAGAACGGACCAGAGTAATTTACAGTTTTGGTCCTTTTGGATAGGGCTATATTTTGCAAATGACCTAAATTAGAGGGCAAGCTTACTATTCATTTGGTACAAGATCTACATTTTTCAGAACAATTCGCTTAGGAGCTGTAACTTTCGTGTGTTTTCTTGTGTTTGAATCAAACTAAATGCAACCAATCAAATTATTTGGATACATGCACTGAGGAAGTTGATTTAAGGTTACGCAGTTGTAAACGTTATAGCAGTCTTTTTGACTACAGAATCTGGTGCTTTGCAGGGTGGGGAAGACGTCTTTGATGAATCAGTATCCTTTGGTGCTTGTGCCGAAACTCCTTATACTCATACATGTCTTAATATCATTTTAGCTACTAATCTTGACAGTATTATCTAAGTCAGTTGCATATGCAGTCTCTGTCTTTCTTTAACGTATGTATTATAGATATGTGAATAAGAAGTTTAGCAATCAGTACAAAGCTACTATTGGAGCTGATTTTTTGACAAAAGAGGTGCAATTTGAAGATAGGCTTTTCACCTTACAGGTTTGTGACATATGCTGTCACTTTTTTAAATGTCCGAAGTTGACTGTATGCATGAGCCACAAGACTAGGGTCTAACCCAATAGTGTCAAATGTTGGTACAAAGTTGTTTGATTTTCTTATTGATATTACATGGAAGTACCTATCTTAAAATCTCTTTTACAGCTTATATACCAAAATTAACTGAATGAGGGATAATTTTTGATTTCCCATTTCTAAGACTCATTGCCAAACCCTATTGTTCAGCCACATTTATGGGAACTTCCTTTATACCTGAACATGAGTTATGTGAAGAGGAGATTACATACATGGAGACTGCCTGTTTTCCTGAGAAAACAGAGAGAAGTAAATGAGGGGGAAATAGAAGGCAACCTGCTTTATTCCGATGTGTTATATGTCATTTATGAATTTGACCATAGTAATTTTAAATGTCCAGTAGTATCTTGTGTCTGCAAAACAAAGTTGAATATTATCTTGAATGTAGATGTAGATGGCTGAAGGTGCTCTTTCCTGTCAAATCTGATTTTTTTCCATTTCTATTCCCTTATTGTGTTCTTTTCATTATTAGACATGCCGATGCCGCACTCCTCTAAATAACTTTCATCTCTTAAAAACTAAATACAGATGTTATAGTATAGACAAATAGTCAGCCTTTTGTTTTACTAATTTTAATTTTGCAGATTTGGGATACAGCTGGTCAGGAAAGATTCCAAAGCCTTGGTGTTGCTTTCTATCGTGGTGCCGATTGCTGTGTTCTTGTGTATGACGTTAATTCCATGAAATCATTTGACAATCTTAACAACTGGAGGGAGGAATTTTTGATTCAGGCATGACTTATTCCTATAATCCTCTCCATAGATCATTTCAACTACAATCACGAATGTTGTATTGATTTTTATAGACATTAATATCTTTGATCATGTTAGCAGGCTAGTCCTTCAGATCCAGAGAATTTCCCCTTTGTTGTTATAGGAAACAAGATAGATGTGGATGGTGGGAACAGCAGAGTGGTATGTCTTTACCTTGAATTTGCTGTATCTTCCAGGCCCTCTCTCTCTCCCCCCCTCTTTGTGTGGCATTCATGAACCTGACAAACCTAATTCAATTCCTACTAAATATATGAACTCAATGATGAAGTTCTTGTGTATAGGTTTCAGAGAAGAAGGCTCGGGCTTGGTGTGCATCAAAAGGAAATATCCCATATTTTGAAACGTCAGCCAAGGAAGGTATTAATGTTGAAGATGCATTCCAATGCATTGCAAAAGATGCCCTGAAAAGTGGGGAAGAGGAAGAAATGTAAGTTGCTAAACAATTGAATCTCTTCTTTCATGTACATTATGACAAATGCTGTCTAATTTTCATTTAGTGTTGATCTGTTGTGAACATAGCTTGTTCCTATTGGCAATTTGGTGTTATAGTTTACAGTATTTCATAAAAATGTGCTATGATGAGAGAAACCAATATTAGCTGCAGGTGCATGTTATTTTCTGGCGATTACTGTTTCTATTCTTTTCTAATTTGTTGGACGTGATATTGTTCTTGAGTTAGTTTGAACTTGAACTGTGTAATAGGAACAATTTTTGGATAATATGATTTAGTCACCAATAAACCTTTTGCCCCTTTTTTTTCACTGCAGCAACTAATTCATTCTTTACACGCTACAATAGTAATTAATTAGTGTTGACTGTTGAGTGCTTAAGAATACCTAAATAGTTTTAACCTGGAAATGCATATATGTTTCAATTTTTCTCGTTGCTTCATCTTTGCAGCATCCACTGACAGCCATCAAAATTTATATTGATGCGATATTTTTTGGAAATCAAAATATTCTGTAATGATATTGATGTGGCATTTGGTTTTTGTTGTTCTCTAATGGAACTCTTTTTGCTTATTGAAGATACCTGCCTGACACAATTGATGTTGGAAGCAGTAGGCAGCAGCGATCATCTGGATGTGAGTGCTGATTATATTGCCGTTTAGTTTCAAAACAGAATATTATTTGAAATTGTTTGCTACTGTTGCTGTCTGTGTCTTTACTGTAAATTAGTGTCTGATTAAGAATCTACTGGTCCAATGCTATCCATTGGGTGCTTGTTTGGTTTATGCGCTGAGTAGTCAGATTATAGTATTTGTTACCCTTGTATGGTATCCCTATCCTGTCAAAGAAGCTCCGTCAGATCGTTTTAATGTCTAAGGTTATTTATTGTTTTGCTTTAATGTTTGTATATTTACTTTTTAACACTTAAGTATTCTAAAATTTTGCGTCTAGTTTGCAATATTCTCTTTTCCCTGCATCAGGAAGTTTTTGAGCGGCAATGATGTGTATTTAAAGAGCTAGGGAAAACAAACATCTTGAAATTTATAGTCAAGTTTTATCGCATGTGACTCACTAGGCAAGGTTTATTAACCGTTTAAACTGCCGTAGTTGTATGTGTTGCGCCCCAAAACAGGTTTATTAACCCTTGCGGAACACCCACTAAGGACTCTTACGGAAAAGTACTTCTAAAACCATGATTTAATAGGATTTTTCCATAAGCGAAGGGGAAGAAATATCGAAAGCATTCCATTGCAATACCACTAACTTGCCCACTAAGGACCCTTGCGTTCAGATCCTCAGTGGAATCTCTAACCATGCTTTTTTCAATCTCCAAAACAAAGGTCAGTCTAAACTTTTAAAAGATAGTTTTTACGATTTACGAGATAAGTATGATTATAAAATATGTAAAAGGAATTTTGTCTCAAATTACAGAAAAGGATTTTTAAAACCACATTTTTGTGATTTTCAACTACTCACTTAAAGCCTGAACTACAAGCACGTTTTGAAGATATAAATACAAATTACTATTACCATCATCAAACCTCCCAGTTTTTTCTTTTAATCAAATTCAAAGCAACATAATCCGCCTAAATCTGTACCATCTACAATGGACGTACCAATCGAACTCTGATCAAACTAATATATAATCCAAGAGCTCTGATTTTCAGACAAAAGTGACTCCGGTTTATGGCTTGAAAAGAAATTTCGCTTTTCCTCTCGTCTTTCCTTCTCCATTTAAATCAGACACGTAGGTAAAGTTTCAAATTTATTAAAATGTGAAATTCCTTAATTTTTAAGTAATCAAGTAAAATCTAACATTGAAAACAGTCAGTTGGACTCTATGCAAATGTGCCAAGTCACTATTTTAAAAATGATTTGCGTTTTTTTTTTTGAATGCAAAAAAGGGGGTAAAGGTTGAACTCATGATTGGAGAACCGAAACAATTATACTCTTCAACAGATTGAAAACGAATAATACCAACGCAAGTATGTCCACCAAATAACTCGCGTACCATAGAAAGCAAACTGCACTTCAATCTGGTTACAGTACAAAGTAATCCATTATATTGCTAGCAAATATTACATGACCAAAAAGGCAACCGATACATTAAAACTTGGTAAACCATCCCGACACTGGGATAAATTTGTTGAAAAGCCTGTTGAATATTAGAGTTGCGACTAACCCCAAACAATGAATGACGACACACAGCAAGGGGGGGGGGGGGCACAGCGGGGTTATCTAGTGTGGTAAGTACTAATCTGGAACAAGCAGGACATGTACATTCATAAAACTATCTAAATTCAAAAAAGCACCATCCCAAGATTTAACCGGTGAAGTACGATGGGGGAGAGCCCTTTCCGCATATATATCCACTTGCTCCTTGCTCGAGTTAAACACATCAAAACATTAATTTAAGCCAATAGCCCTACAAATTCAATATATCACCAAAACCATTTCCAAATAGCCACCTTTAGCTGATCCTCAAAATGAGGTAAGGATGATCTTACAATTCATGATTCTGGTCATGGAACTATCAGTAACTAGTTTTGGAGCAGGTCTCCTAACCAATGCTTGGCCTTTAAAGAATTGGCTGCATCATATATGACCATGAGTGAGTAATGCAAGAACGATAACAGAATTAGCATCACTCGAACCAAGCAACCATTTAAAGTGGCAATTAAGCCATCACAGGGCAGCAAAATCATTTGGCAAAACTATACAGTCTATGGTGGAGGCATTCATATGGGCATGGGAATCCGAAGGTAAGCAACAAGTAATTTCCTGTAGGGCCTGTTATGTTGTAACACATGGTGTTCATGATTTCATGTAAAACTTGGCTCTTAGGGTTTCACAATTAAGACAAAATACGCGAGTACAAATTACAAAAAGAAACAAGAAATCAGAACAGATCGAGTGTGACATTCCATCTATAAAATGTAATACGATATACAGCTCTAATTAATCCAAACCATAATTTCAAGTGTCACACAGTCACGCTCAATCAGATCCAATCATCCCCTAAATAGTATCCATATGTCATGCCAAGGACAACTTTTGGGCTACATGATCAAAAGTCACGGTAACAGCTTACCATTCTCTGAATAAATATACAGCTAAAGGACACTTAAAATAAGCAAATCCAAACACCCACTCGGAAGCCAAGGCAAATTAGCATAACCTAACTCATCAATCGGGATGAAATGCATACTCCCAAGTAGAAATAGCCTGCATTATCAACACAAATATCTTGCAAAATGATGGTTGAAACATCCCACTTATTCATGCACTTCTTATTTGTTCCATTTTCTTCTTAGAATACCACTATTACACTAAGTTATTCTAGAACCATCAAAGCGAGGTATTCTACTGGCAATACTATTACAATTTCATCCAACAAAAAATCAACAGATTAAATGGATACTCACATTATCAGAATAGTAGCAGACTATCAGTAGGTGAGAATACTTGAACATTCTCAACATATACGTGACATTTATTTTGTCTCAATAGAAGAAAGGTTCTCCTGGCTCGATGGCTGAACTGAATTTCCTGCTGCGGTTGCAGATGATAATGAGTTTGAAAGGGTGGTTGCCACAGTACCCACAGATCTAGAAATAGGTAGCCTTTGAGGATTCATATGAATTGGTGGTCTTGGCACTGAATTTGCAAAATTCATAGGAATTCGATTGGTTGGTAAGGAAGCGGGTACACCTCTAGATGAAGGTGATACACCAAGGCGAGATGCAATTATCATTGCACGCTCATGGTAAAGCTTCTGACGTGACCGATCCAAGTGCTCTCTGACCCTCATCACCACATTATCCATATCATTAAAAAAGGCTAACTTGGCCTCCAACTTATGCAACTGCAAGTTGATGAAATACTCCATGAATTTCAAAGGAGTTGAAGATACAAATAAATTGCTGTGCTAGATTTCTCTGACTATGAGAATACCTGCTTTTCAACCAACAACGCAGCAAGTTGTTGAATTTGATCTTCTTCTTGATTTGCTAGAAGTTTTGCCTTAACTGCTGCTGCAGCAAGTGTAGAAACTGCAGCACGTTTTGATTTTTCAAATTTGTTATTTTGTTTGGTATTTGTGATATTATCTTCCATTTTCCTACCATTTTCTGTTTGGTCTTCACCTGCAAATAAGGAAGACATCAATCACTTTTGTGAACTTAAGACAAAACCTACTCAAAATAAAACCCTTCAGTGCTCCATTGCATTCCCTGTGTGTGTTGGGGGGAGAGGGGAGGGGGAGTTTGAGTGTGTGTGGGCTGCTTGTCAGAGAGAAAGAGACCTGAGTTTTTCCCATTTTCAGCACCAGATTTTGATGTGACTGGATGAGAAGATTTATTCTGGTCCAAAGAAGCCGTCACATCAACATCTTTTGTTGTCCCTGTATTTTGAGATGAATCTAGTGTAACCTGTGGCTCAGATTCATTCTTCTCAGACGGCAAGGAGTTAGGAACCACATCAACCTTCATTACTGGTTCCACTGTTTCCGTAGACTCACTGACTGGACTTTTAGATAGAGGATTTGGATTTTGAGGTTTGCTTTTATCTGAGGGCAAAGAATCCGACACCACCTCCATGTCTGTTGGTGACTGTACAGATTTGGGCTTCTCTCGTGCTTTATTGGACAAAATTGACTGCTCAAGTTCATTCTTTTCAGAGCAAAGAGAATCAGACACAGCACATTCATCCTTTGTTTTCTCCGCAGGTTGACAAAGCTCTTTAATTGAAGTTCCTTCTACCTTGGATGTTGAACCATCTGAATACTGGACAGTACAATCACCGGACAACTTTGAATTGGCTGGAACTTTACAGTTATCAGGCACAATTTCGTCATGATTAGCTATTACTTGTTCCTTTGAGGCTCCACCATCGGAAGAGGTCAACTGTCCCTTATCTTCTAAAGCATCATTAGCAATGTTCCTTTCATTGTGATCATTTGATACGTCTTTATCAGGTAATATAGATTTATCCTGTTTTTCACATTCATCCTGGCCCGCATCCATTTTAGAAGATGGTTCCTTCTTATCATCAGGTGGATCTTCCAGAATAAAGCAATGTCTTGCTGCAAGCTCAATGCTGGGAGAATTAGAAGATATGGATTTTAAGGAGCTATGAGCTGAAGCAACAGCCATATCAGAACCCACCAAGCGCGCTAGGAAACCTCCCTGTAAATAAAGCAACATGTGTTACTCCACAAGAAGGATTAAAGACTGAATATGTGATAAAAGACAGGACATACGGAAAAAGGGAACGGGAACATACTCTTCATACTAATTTTATAAATAAGAGAACTTAACAACAAAGTAAACACAATAATTTTGCAAAGTCTGGCTTCTCCAAGCACATTCTATGAAATGTTTTACACACACGCGCACACAGCCACATAATACCAACCAGCAGTTGAAGTCATTTTTTAATAATTAGTTTAGGGTGTTTATTTTTAGGAGAGAAAACAAATATCATCATAATAATAAACAATCATATATGCTTGTAATCATTATCGAAAAAGAAATCCTCATTTGAGCCAGGCATTGAAAACTAAAACCACCAAGTACACAGTGCTTTCAAATTTGCAAGTGAAAAAGAAGTTTGCTTCAATCCCTTCCTTCTGGATCATCAATAAATAATTAGACTGAATGGACTGACTATGATATCTGTTACAAGTCACCAAAATCTCTGCAATAAATGTGCAATTTTCGAGCACCCGAGCATTCCACTTACCAATGCCATGACAGGATTGCCCACTTCAGCAAACGAGGATGGGCCTTCAGGTCCAGGAGAATAACCAATAGCTTCAAATGCTTCCCCAAGAGCCTTTAGGACAAAGTTGTCACCTGCTTCCCGTCCAAGTTTCACTTCAGCAGCATTTTCTAGCCTGCAAGTTCCCTCACTGATTTTCTCATTGCTGCCATTTTCTGGAATTGGAGTCTCTTGATCAACTTTTTCTTTATTAGCATCTTCAGCCTTTGAAGTTTCATCACATGGAGTCAGCACTTGTCCATCACTATTACTGGTCTTATGTTCAAGAGTTTCTAATGCATCTTTGGCAATAGATGAATCATTTTTAGTTGCAGCTGGATCAGCAGTTTCTTTGCAATTGGCATCAACAACGTCACTTTCAGCAAAAGCTTCTTCAATTGGCATTTGTACAAAGTGTAATATACACTGAGCTTTTGTTTTTGTTGCAACGTGCTCAGCAATTTCATTCCAATTTTCTTTATAGAGTTCTAATGCTTCAAGAAGCAGGAGGGTCTCCTGATCAGTCCACTTTCCACCACTAACCCCTTGGACTTCAGCTGGCTCCATAAGTATAAAATCAGATGAAGACATGCCAGAGCCAAACTTTCCATTACTAAAGCAATCAGTACACAGATCAAAATCTGCCTGCCAGAAGCAAATTAAAAAGTTATCAATCACCCTATTCTTCACCAAAATGTTAGAATTAATCAAATAATTCAAATATTTTGGTAGTCAAACAGATTAAATCTAACTAAAAGTCACAAACTTGAGTCAATCCGACAAGGTGAACAACCTTCAGAACAACAATCAACACTTTTTCAAACAATACCCTCTTGCAAGTCAATTGCAATTCAAGGCAAGTAACCTTTCCAAGCTTTTGGATATTATGATCTTCATTATAATATTTTTTGCTCGCACACCAAGCCTTCAACTAATCTAGAACCATGTTGTATCACAGCTCTATCATGGAAAAATAAGCGGTAAATGATTCTATACATCATAATTTTGTAACTTCAGAATAAACTGAAGAGGTAAAAATAAGCTGAAGAGGACTTCTAAAAGCAAAATTTGGCAACCAATTAAATCCTCACAGGTGGAGGTAATTTCAACGAACTACACCAAACAATGTAAATAATCACACAACTCTTGAAGCAGCAGACTAGAAACAGGAGCTCAAATTTAAACTATAACAAGAGTAAGCCAATTAAGATATTTAGAGTCCTTAAAACATAGCTAAAATAATGCAATTCAATGACATAGGCAACAACCTGCTTCTGACAATGGTATCGTTTGCGAGAACAATCAGCTGAACAGGAGTTGCAGTGGTACTCAACTGCTGGCCCCTCCTGTTTCACCAACTCTTCAGCAAATGTTGATTCTGGAAACAAGCCAGATGGCATATCTTGAGTCATTAGGTTAGTCTTTGGAACAACATGCGGACATAATTGCACGGTTTCAAAGTGATAAAATTGTTCAACCAAGGACTGCTTTTCTTCTGCCCCATCATCTTCAGCGCTGACCACAGCATCATCCATAGATGGAAATGGGTGGAAATTAATTAAACCCCAATGGTCCAGAAATTCCATCACCTCTTGCCGAGCATCCAAATCTCCAACACTAAGCTCAGACAAGTCTTTCAGTTCAATCTGAGCATTTGGGTTTGCATGGAACTTCTTCATAATCCAATTCCGTATCTCCATATAAATATCAGGAGTCCGATTTTCAGTTTTCCCATTAAAGAAAGAAGGCAATGCATTCTTCTCAATTGGATGGATATCCGTCCACAAAAACCAACCTGAAAGTCAATTCCAGAGGTAAAATGTTTTGATTGCAGAAAGCTGTAATCAGACTTAAGACTATATTACTTAACTTTTTTATTTTTATGCGGTTAATCTTGGGTGTTTTCTTTCTTTGTTTTTCTTTTTTTTGGGGGGGGGGGGGGGGGTGGGGGGCGCTCTGGGCAACATAACTTCATGAAACAGTTGTTAAATACTGAATCAATAGAAAATCAGAAGCCAAGCTAAAACTTTTTAAAAAATAAATCGCTAATTTGAAGAAATAGAGGATCCAAAAATAAATATGAATTTCCAAGGTTATGGTTTACAAAACCATCAACATATTGTTGCATGATGAAACATTTTAGCCACAACAAACTTCTTATAGCAAAACTATTCAGATTTCTAAGGTTTTACAGAAAATTCTGATGATGTGCTGGGCCCAAACTTCCATTCCAGACATTACAAAGTTCAGAAAAGAAAACAAAAGTTCACAGGTCTCCCTTTTCTTCCTCACACTTATATTCAAGACATAGTAGAAAAGAGTAATTTTAGAAGCTAGTCAGAAAAGAAAACAAAAGTTCACAGGTCTCCCTTTTCTTCCTCACACTTGTATTCAAGACATAGTAGAAAAGAGTAATTTTAGAAGCTAGTCCAGTCATCCAGTCAATAACTCAATATAAGGATTCCGACCAACTACAATGATTTGAAATCAAAGCTCCCAAAGTAATGGGGTAAAAAGATTTCATAATCGTCCCTAAAAGCACGGGCTTATTAAGTATTATGTATACTGCATAAAACCATCTAGTGAGCTCTGCCAAATCAAATTAACAAATATCAATTTTTCCCAGCATCAACTCCGCTCTTTTTCTAAAGATACTGTAACGCTGGCATGATAAAGGTGGGAAGATGATAATGCTTCAACCGGATAAACATATTTATTGTTGACAATAAAATGTGGCCTCTAGAAGTAGAATGAACCACGAACTAATATGACAAACTGCTAGAGGCAAGCATGGCTAGACTGGATAAAGCCGATCGTAAGCACTGAGCAGCATACTAGATAGAGCCTACCGTAAACCAGCTCAATCGAGTTCAGCTGAAATATTCGTCTATGGGACACCAAAGAATTTGAAGCATAAATAATCAATATCGTCGAATTTCCAGTATCTAATGTAGAAGAATCCAAAGAGGTCCTAAAAGCTATATAAAAGCAAACTAGGGTTCCACAATATACACATGGACTCACCACAATGACTTGGGACTACATGAGCATTGGCACCACGAGATCTGATAGCTTCGAATTCAGTTGCAATCGCAGCTTCTAGAGCCTGCCACTCACTCTCCTTCTTGATATCCTCCGCGTGCACCCCAGATTCTCTACCCAAAGCTTCAGACGTCAGCGCATGCTCTGAGAGTTTCGCAGCGCCAGCAGCATAGCCGCCGCCGCCAGCTACCGAGGCTAAAGCGGAGGCAGTGGCGTGATTGCTTGGGATTTGACGAGCCCTGGTCAACGGGCCATTGTGTATGGGAGGAGAATGGGCAGGCAAAGCCTTCTCGCGAGTAAGACGTTTCGATGACGTGGACGTGGAATTCGAGGCGCCCAGAGCGTTAACCTTTCTTTTTAACCCTCCGGAGCGGCGGCGGGAGGAAGTCGACTCGGATGCCGGCGAATCGACGTTGGACGACGGTTGAACGGCGGCTTCGCGGTGTTTCTCCTCCATCAAGACGCTCCTCTCGCGGGGGGGGGGGAATGATTCAGTGTGATTCAGCTTGGTCTTCAAAGACGTGCGTCGTCGTCATATCGGGGATTGCTACTTCCAGAGAGCTTCTTCCACTCTCATTGTTTCCGGACTTCCATCTTTTCAGGCTTCCCCGGGCCAGAGCGATTTAATCATGTGTGACGCACGTCCATGGTATGGAGCTACGCCCTTCTTTCTTATTGCGATTGTGGAAAGAAGCAACGGGAATGAGACGCGTTTTTGGGAACGGGGAAGAAAAAAATTATTGAGGGAAAAACGTAAAATTTAACTTGGTTTATTAAAGGGCTCCGTATAGTTTAACCATCATCAAAGTTGATCCTCAAAATTATCTGCTGTTTAATGGTGTGTTTAGTTTAGCTTCACGTTTTGAAGCCAAAACGTGATCAAAATAGAAAAAGTACACTAGAGCTAACTTGTTTTGTTTAGTGTCTGTTTGGATTAGCGGTGAAAAATAACTTTTTTTGCAATTTGACTTTATAGAATAAAGGGTAATGGTACTAAAATGCCTATGATCATTTTCGAAAGGAGCATCTGGCACTATGTAAAATTTTTTGGTTCAAAAATACCTATGTACATTATAAATAGAACCTAAAATGCCACAACCATTTGGTTCCCGTAACATCCGTTAACTGATGAAGATGGGACTCTTATTTATTCATTCACGTGGATAATATTTGCTGAGTAAGAGGAGGACATGATAGGTGGTGTTGGTGATGAATTAAAACACAATATATCTATTCTGTCGTTCCATTATTGAATCTCAGCTCTATTGTTCTTTTTTTTTTTTTGAGGTCGAGGGTATGGTCTTCGATTCAAGCTTCTAATTCCTCCATTAAAAGGTAGCCTGAGGCTTTTGTTTTCCCGGCCGAGGTTGTCATTCTGTTCTAACCAATTCTCTTCTTCCATTAAAGCTTATCCTTCCTCATAGGTGATTTATTGATGACGAAAGCAAAGAATGGGTGATAGGAGAAGGGGGGTTAACCGGATGGCGGAGACGCAGTCCTCTTCTTGTTCGTCTTCTGGAAGAAATAGAAGGAGGGTGGTTTTGATGAGGAAACTCAACCGCGAGGAAGATTATTTCAAACTAACATCTAAAATCATTTCATGTCAAACCCAATCAAGTTGAGAAGCAAATACCGTATCCAAAGTGGCGTCCTTTTCTTTTGGCCTCTTTCATACGCCGAGCACGAGATCGAGAGTGAATTTTAGTTGGCTTCATGATAATGAAGCCATCCTTAATTAACTTCCTTATGTTTTGGCCTGCAAATGTAAAGTCATTGAGCAATAAAGCAAAGAAGATGAAATATTCATATATTAAATATGTTTTTGGGCAAACAGAGGAAGTGAATGCATAATTCCTCCACTTAAAGATAATTATTATCAAGAAAGTTAATTGATGCAATATTTCGAATTGATATGCATTAGAGACAAGTTGCATCCATCAACCGATGATGCCATAAGAGTGCTTGCAACCCTCCAGAAAAAGAAAAGAAAAACTAACAATAGGAAACCCTAGTAGAAACTACAGTTAAGTTCCGATCCCAGGGAGTGTGCGCAACCTCTTCCAAAAGTTCTAAGCAACCAAGCTATGCTAAGGGTATTAAGAAATAAGATAGGAAAAACATGGAGGAACAGAGATGATGGTGAAAAGATGAGGCAAAAAAGGAAGAGAAAGAGCATACGAGAGTTGGTCATGGAGATTTTGTTGACTTCATTGGGATCAAGCCAAACCTTGCCTCTGCCGTACCTCAAGACACTGGCGGCGAGCCGTTTCTGCAACTTGAGGGACACCATTTTCGTCGAGCAGGATATCTGCCGTGAATACCAGAAAGAGAATATCTTCTTGCCAACAGTCTTGCGCCAATTTTTTTCCTTATTTCCCCCAACTGCTGCTAACTGTCCACCTTAGCATCCACGTGTATCCTTCAATTTTCCCATCTCACAGTCCACGTCATCCCATTTGGTCAATATCTTAAAAAATACGGTCAACGTAAGGGACCCAAACAGTTGTGGCATTTTAGGTTCTTTTTGTAATGTACATAGGTATTTTTGAACCTAAAAATTTTACATGGTGCCAGGTGCTCCTTTTGGAAATGATCATGGGCATTTTTGCACCATTACCCTAGAATAAAAGTCATATTGTAGATATAATTTATGTTTGGATTGGAGGTGGCAGAAGTGACTTTTTTTATAACACTAAACCTGTTTGGATTAGTATTTGAAAAGCCCGTTTTGATAGAAAATGACTGAAAATAACATGAATCTTATTAAATATTACACACACACACACATATATTATTTGTATATATTGTGATAATTGAATTGAAAAAATATAAATAAAATTTGATAAAATTAAAAAGTTCAATTATTATTGAAAAGAAAAAGAAAAATACACTAAATATTACATTTGTCCTTGTTTTTGCTGATATAACGCATGCACAACAACGTCACCACCTATATTAAATATTTTTTTATCAAATGTTCCTCCTCTTTATTGCACTTTATGGTGAGAGGATGGGATCCAGAACAGAGCTTTTAATCAAGCATCGTGTTGAAGAGAGAAGTTAAAAGCAGTAGTTACTAGCTTCTACTGAAAGCCACATCTGATAAAAAAGTCCAATGACTTTCAACGCTTTCGTAAACACCACCACGTAAGGCCACTATGCTTTTTTCTGATTAACCGCATGATACCCCCTTTCACTGATTTCCCAAACATAGCCTTAGATTGATGATAGTCTAATCAAATCGCACAATGAAGCAAAAGCTACTTTTGTAGCTTATGGGCATCGTGTTTCAAGCATGGTGTGACTAAAAGTCGATGGATAAGCCTAGTCCTTAACATCTCACTTTAAGACCACATTTTCCTTGTAATTTTGGCAATTGCAGATGATTACGCTGGTTTTTCTGGTTTGGATTGGAATTTGTATTGCAATGTAAATATGTTATTTTTAATTAAAGGGGGTAACAGTCTGAGATAATTAGCAGGGTTAAAGTTGTAATTTATCATTTATAACAGAGTATCCATATCAGGGTTATGGAAACCGGCGAACTGGCCGGTAGACCGGTCCGGTTCCCAATTTAAAAAAAAATTATATTTTCTTTAGAATTTCATACCAATAAGCCTAAAATCTTCAATTTCTCACCGGTTTGGCCCCGGCATGACCCACTGACCCTTAACCCAATATCCCGACCGGTTTAGTACCTAGTCCGGGTTTTAATAGCTTGATCCATATCATTCGGCTATAACACTTCTATCGATATTATGTTTTGATGAATGGCAGCGGAAGATTCCGGTGAACAGGGGAGAAAGCTCTCGTCCGGGATTGCCAGGGTCACGGTACGGAGTCCTTGCTGAAATGGAAGAGCCATTACGTACCGAGGGTAACGGTCCTGCAAATCCTGTGATCGTACATAAGGTAGTGGAGCAGCATGCAATACCGCATTATGGGACTGCTATTCGGACAAAAAATAGAAATAAGGAATTGGTAAGTGGTAGTCGGGTACATGGTGCAGAGTCGGACGAGGTAATTTTACAAATGAGTGAAGGAAGAGAGCAGAATCAGGTGGGGCAGAAAAGGAAGGAGAAAAGAACGCAGGATATGATACGGAGTGAGAATAGGAGTGGGGAATTTGTGTCACCATCGATGGAGGTTAGTTCTGAGGTGCAAAAAGACAAAGAGAATTCCCCGGAAAATAAAGATAATGACAGGCATATGGAGGAAGTGGATCATGAGGATTTGGGCCAGGCCCAACGTGACTGCTCACTGATGGAAGTAAGGGGAGGGGAAGATGAAGAATTGGATCCAGGAGACCCAGATATTGGGCTTTCAATTTCTCACCCAGATGCAATTGAAGTTGAGGAGAAAGGAAGCTATGAGGCTTCATTGGTCCCAAAAACCCAATTCCCTTTGGGGAATTAATGAGCTGGATCGGGATTTATTGGAAACAAACTATTATTATTTCTATAGATAGTATCCTATACTGGAATACAAGGGGAGCCTATAATAAGAGGCTTCTCATAAATTTAAGACTGGTTTGTAGTGGGCCAAAACCGAGCCTGATTATATTATCAGAAACAAGATACAACCAGGAATCACGTTTTAAACAACTCAAAAAATTGGGCTTTGATTCCATGGCTTTTGTGCCCAGTATTGGTTAGTCAGGCGGTCTGGTGGCGACATAGATTAGTAAGAAGATTAAAGTGAATATGATTGAAAGTGATAGGCAATTTATGCATTTTGAGTGTGCATTTCCTGACTTACCTCGTTTTTACCTAACAGCGGTTTACGCGGTTCCTCATTCAAACCTCAGGCAAGAGCTTTGGGGAAAGTTGGTGGTGCTCTCCTCTTCCATTTCGGAACCGTGGGTGGTTGTAGGCGACTTCAATGATATCCTTTCTCCTTGCGAAAGGAAAGGTGGTGCTGACTGTAATATGGCGAGACTGCGATGGTTTCAAGACAAAGTTGGTGCATGCAATCTGACAGATATCGGCTTTATAGGACCCCGATTCACATGGAAGGGGCCAAAAACCGCTGGGTTTATGAGATTGTTTGAGAGGCTAGATCGCGCATTTGCAAATACCCAGTTTTTAGCTCAAATACTGGATAGTGTCTTAAAGGTACTTCCTCGTATTCAATTCTCTGATCATAATCCTATTCTATTACAGTTTGAAAATAGCATTAGTGCAAGGAACGGGGTTAAGCCCTTTCAATTTGAGGCGATGTGGCTTCAGCATGAGAAGTTTAAAGATTTTTTAAGCAGTTCTTGGGGGAATAAGGATAATATTAACCATGAGCTGGAGGAATTCAAGTTTGTTATGTTTGAATGGAACAAGGAGGTCTTCGGCTTTATTGAAAAGAAAAAACGAATACTCTTAGCTAGACTTGCTGGTATTCAGAATTCTCAAGCGTATCCACACTCTTCTTTCTTATGCAACTTGGAAAGAAGTCTCCAATCTGAATTGGAGGAAGTTTTGAAGAATGAAGAAATCAAATGGTTTCAAAAATCAAGAACGGATTGGATTTCGAAAGGAGATAGAAATACCCTCTATTATCATTTAAATGCGAATATGAGAAGAAGGAGAAACAGAGTTTTAGCTCTTAAGAATGACAATGGAGATTGGGTTGAGAATGAGAAGGAGCTGCAATCTCTGGTTACTAATTACTTTAAAGATTTGTACAATCTGGAGGTCAACAACTCTTGTATTCTTCAAACTAGAACTATTTATCCTATTGTTGGAAGCGGTGATCTGCTGCAGCTTAATTATGCTCCATCTGTGGAGGAGATTAAGAATGCGTTATTTTCAATGGGGTCTTATAAATCTCCTGGTTATGATGCCTTTTCGCTTATCTTTTACCAAGCAAACTGGAGTCTGGTAGGGGAGTCACTATGTAAATTTGTGAAGGAAGTTTTTGAAGGAAGAATGGAATTGCAAGAAGCTAATAAGACATTGATATCTCTAATTCCAAAGAGGGATTCTCCTGAGAGTGTGATACATTTTAGACCAATTTCTCTATGCTCGGTCCATTATAAGTGTATTACGAAGGTGATTACTGCTAGATTGAGATCTATTATTAATGAGCTGATCTCCCCGTTCCAATCTAGTTTTATCAAAGGAAGACACATTCAAGACAACATTGTTGTGGGACAGGAAATTATGCATATAATGAAGAAGACAAAAGGAAAGAAAGGTTTGATGGCCTTGAAAATTGATTTGGAGAAGGCCTATGATAGAATTCAATGGGATTTTCTAAAGCAGGTTCTCTTAGAAGCCGGCTTAGAGTTACAATTTGTTAACCTCATTATGGATTGTGTTTCTACAGTATCCTTTAATGTATTATGGAACGGGTCTCCAACTGAATATTTTCAACCTTCAAGAGGTCTTCGGCAAGGGGACCCAATGTCTCCTCTTCTGTTTGTTTTGTGTATGGATAAGCTTTCGCATATTATAACTGATGCAGTGAATGAAGGAAGCTGGAAACCGGTTATAGTGACCAAAGGGGGCCCATCAATTTCACATCTTATGTTTGCAGATGATCTACTCCTTTTTGGAGAAGCTACATTGAAACAAGCGGCTTGTATAATGCTTTGTCTGGAGAAGTTTTGCTCGGTTTCAGGAGAAAAGATAAGTAGGAGTAAATCATCAATCTTCTTCTTACCAAGGGTGCCTGAAGCGTCTAAAAGAATAATCTGTGGTAAGACTGGTATGAAAATCTCCACATACATTGGGAAGTACCTAGGTTTCCCACTTAATAGAGGAAGGAAAACAACAGGAACCTTTCAGTATATTATTGATAGAGTCAATAATAAGCTTGCATCATGGAAAGCTAGTTGTTTATCAGTAGCAGGTAGAATTACACTAGCGAAATCAGTGTTAAGCTCCATACCGTTATATCCTATGCTTGTGGCCAAAGTTCCAGTGGCTGTGTGTAATGAGATTGAGAGGTTACAGCGGAATTTCATCTGGGGAGTTAAGCAGAATGGACATTCTTTTCATCCCATAGGTTGGGATCAACTTGTTCTACCTAAACTCTATGGTGGCCTGGGGTTTAAACGATTGGCTATTTTTAATAATGCATGTGGGGCAAAGCTTGCTTGGCAGTTGGTAGTGGGTGCTAATGGGTTATGGGCAGATATCCTCCTCTATAAGTACATTTTGAGGAATGAAGGGAATCTCTTTGAAGTCAAAGCAGGGGATTCAGCCTTATGGAAATTCATTGCTCAACAAAAAGATGTAGTAGAAAAGGGTATGAGATGGCATGTTCGTGATGGGTTATCTACCAAGTTTTTCACAGACTATTGGCTTTTTCCGGGCAAAAGAATTGCAGATATTTGCTTGAGGCCCTTAAATCAGGAGGAGAAGGAGAGCAAGGTGGCGGATTGGGTGGATTTTGGTGCATGGGATTTCCAGAGGTTAGCCTCGATTGTCCCTGGAGATGTTTTTCATAGACTAATATCATTGTTGCCTCCAATGTTGGAGGCAGGGAATGATGCTCTCTCATGGAATGCTACATTTGATGGTTCCTTCTCTATTAAGAGTGCTTATTATATTATGGAGAAAGTACCGGATAATAAATATTGCTCAACTTACAAGGATATTTGGAAATGGCGTGGAGCTGGGAGAGTAAGAGTTTTCATGTGGCGAGCCTTTAACAACCGTCTACCTACAAATGAATGGCGAAGCCAGTGGTCTTCATGTCCACCAGAATGCTCTTACTGTGAGGAAGCTTCTGAGAATGTTTTACACATCTTGAGAGATTGCAGATACGCTCGAGCCCTGTGCAATAACTTGCTGAATCCTCGATTTGCAGGTCAATTCTATGGTGCTGGCTTGAGAGACTGGTTTGGTCTAAATCTAAAGAGGGATTTAGGTGTCACCAGCGATGGTGAGTGGCACCTGATTTGGGGTGTTGTCATTTGGAAGCTTTGGCAATGGAGGAATGGAGAAGTATTTAATCCTGAGTTGTGCAGACCGTCCGACCCATCTGGTACAATTTTGCATACTTGGAAATGCTATACGCAGGTTGATGTCGAGCCAATTCCAACTACTTCATGTCCACCTCTTCAAAAATTTTGGCAGCCACCGCTCCCAGGTTGGGTCAAGTTAAATGTTGATGGGGCAGTGACTGCAAAATCGGGCAAGGCAGGTTGTGGTGGGGTAATTAGAGATCATACTGGAAAATGGAGAGTAGGATTTACCCATTTCCTCAGGAGTTGCAGTGTCCAAGAAGCAGAAGAGTGGGCGATTTATAAAGGTCTTACACTGGCAAGAGAACATGGGTTCTCCAAGATGGTCATTGAATCAGATGCAAAAAATCTGATTTCAATGTTGCAGGAAGGTTTTGATACAAAAGCTTGCAGTTTCATGATTCTTCAAATTCAAAAACTATTGAAACAACCTGGGGAGTTGCGTCTGGCACATATTTCTCGTGACCAGAACAGAGTTGCAGATGCACTTGCAAGAGAAGGTTTAAGTACCTCTGCTGTGTTCTGTTTATGTCCACCTAAATTTCGGACTTCAGTTGCTACCGAGTGTGTGGGAGTTAATCCCCTTTTAGAGTAGTTTTTATGTAGTATGGGCTTGAGCCCTCTTCTGTATCAAAAAAAAATGCTCATTGGGCTTCCCAGTTTCAGCTGAAGGTGAAGCCCACAATCAAACACGCAAGAGCTTGAACCATTCATCATAGTGGGCTTTTAAACGCGGGTTTATGGATTTGCATCACTTGGATCCAAACCGAATGCTACCTCATGGCCCGTGCCTATTGGTACAACTAAAGATGATTCATTAACAAATGTCCTTGTGGAAGCTTCAAGATTGAGGACCCGGATAAGAATTGGTTCATAACAAAAACTCAGGTGCTTGCAGTAACCAAGTTTGATGAAAAGAAGAATAAATTATTAAATAGTAATAAAAGAGAACAGAAAGTGGTTCAGAAAACAAGAAACAGAAACAATCTCTCCAAACTTATGAGAAAATCTTAAAAAGAGTGTTGGAAATCTTTCAATGTTATTAATTCATCCGTCCTAATTATAAGATAAAGTTAACTTTTTTAAAGAAATTAAGGAAACCAATTAAATTACTTTAGAGTATTTATATTTTTATTTTTTTCTCCAAACTAATTAATTTGACTAATAAAGTAATATATAATATAAAGATACTAAAAATATAAACATTCTAAAGTAATTTAATTGGCTTCCTTAATTTCTCTAAAAAAATCAACTCTATTTTATAATTAGGACCGGAGGAGTATCAAGGAAGAAAATTAATCCGTTTGAATATAAGCTTGTCAGATATACAAGTTTAAATCATGTCCATGACACAACTAGCAGAAGGAGAGTGCAAAAATACACTCGTTTAGTCGTACTTCCGTGGTCTTGGTACCTCATTGTAAAAGAATCAAAGAGATCTTGATATATGTGGCTTGGAGTCTCCGGACACAGAATAATATCACAGTTAGTACCACTTTATGGGCTTGTTTGCTCTGAGGATTGAGGGGAGGTGGGTGAAGGGAAAATTTTTTTGAGTTGAATTTAAAAAAATTAGAGAAGTGGGATTAAAAAATTTTAATTAATTTTTCTTACTCTTTTATCTTATATATTCTCTTTATTAAAATTTTATTACCTCACTTCTTCAATATTTTAAAATTCAATTTATACAAATTTTTCCTCCTCTCCCCTCCCTACCAAATCCTTCAAACCAAACAGACCCTATCTGTGCCAAGAAGTTGCTTCATTTCATCGCATACGCGTAGCACTTTCCCTTTTTTTTTTGGGATAAAAAAACAAAATGAAATTAAAGCAATTAAAGTTTTTTCTTATGTTGTTTAAAAATATATATATTTAATCAAAATAGAATTTAATAAAAAATGTCATAAAATGGGCGAATTAAAAATTAAATAGTCAAAATATAATCCGATTTCCCAAAAGCAACAAAAAATTTGATGGTTATTGACCTTAATTGATAAGAAAATGTTTAGCTTTACGTCACATGTTATTTTCCCTTTTGACCCACTTATGTTGGGGTAGGCGATGACTTGGTTGATGTTTTAAAAAATAATAAAATAAGTGCATTAATAAATCCTACCACTTCAAATATTTAGTTGGTTTTTTTTTTTTATTAAATTCGTGATTCAACTAACTAGATATTTTATTTCTTTAAATAAAGTTCCTCTTAGCAAGTTATACACGTTTTCATATGAAGTAATGACGCCCAAGTGGGTGTCCTTTTTTTTTGGTTGAGGTCAAAAAAAATGACAACGAAAGTAAATAATAATAATAAATTGGTTTTCTTAGGCCTGAAGCTAAATAACAAATTGGGGTTGATGAGTAGCGTCAAGCCTATCCCTAACGTAGATTCGTTTGTTCCCAAAATATATGGATCAGGACCTATATATGAAACTTACAAGACTCATGAAACTAATGTTTCAACTAATAAATGTGTGTTTTTCGCCCCTGATATGACTTTATTTGTTTCTAGGGGTGGAAATAGGTTAGGTTAGGTTAGGTTTTACCTAAATAGGCCTGGGCCTATAACAAAGATTCAAAGCTTGAGCCTGGACCTGAGCCTGTATGTAGGCTTTTTTTTAGGTCTGAGCCTAGGCCTTCAGAAGGCCTAACAAAACCTGAAGCTTGTTTAAAAACCTACTTAAAATGTATGACTTTAAATAGCCTTTAAAACCTATGTTGCCAAATTCATATATAACCCTTCATGCTTATATACAATCTTACATTATGTCTTAAAAGTCTAACATCTGTTCTTGTAGTAATATTAAGGCTTAGTAAGGAAAAGAAAATAATGTCTAGTGACAACACTTGTTCGAGCAAATAGAAATAAGAAAAACTAATCGACTGTTGACTAATGAAATATATTTTTAAAAATCAACTATGCATAACAAATAACATGTAAAACTAGACTTTTACCTATTTTATTCTTTCCACGAAAATTGGGACAAATTCCTCTTGTTAAGATTATAATATTTCATTTGACACTAAAATAAACTCATAACATTTTTTATGCTTTAGTGGAGGGAAAAAATTAGGGGAGAGAGTGAGTTAGTATTGCCATCTCGAGCGATCGAAAAGAAGAGATGTAGAGGTGAATGATTTATGCGAAAACAAGGGATGAGCGTAATGACAATGAAATATGAAACTTAGAATTAAGATTAAGTTAGTAAATTTATAAAATTATTTAGATGATATTATATATACTTATATAATAATATATTTTTTAAAATAAAAAATTAAATAGGCCAGGCCTTATAAAAATAGGCCTGACCTGTTTATCTAAATAGGCCTAGTAATATGTCTGAGCCTGAGCCTGAGCCTGACCTATTTACTAAATAGGCTAGGATAGGCTTTATGTAGGCTAGGTTGTAGGCCCTTATTAGGGGCCTGACCTATTTCCATCCCTATTTATTTCCCAGCAAAATTTGGGCTGTTCATTTCTTTTTTTCTTTTTCCTCCTCCCCATAATTCATGCATTCATTAGTATATATTAGGTGGACCGTGGACGAGCTTTGAGTTACTTATATTGGATGGACGATTGCAAAAAAAATCCACTTTTATGTACTCTTTTTTTTTTTTTTTTTTGCCGGATACTTTTATCTACTACAATTGATATTTTTTTCTAAAATATTTCTATTTAATGCCCCCATCTTTTTTCCCATACTTAATAAGATATATTAATTGAACGCAATCAATGAATGTGTGAGTAATAATAGGAAGGTATGATAAATTTCTTACACATTAATTACAAGTAATCAATATACTCCCCCTCTTCCCTATTATAAGAAGTTTTCTAAGATAATCTTTTGGTTCATACTCCTTTCGATCCTTTTTATAAATAATTCTCTCTCTCTCTCTCTCTCTCTTAGGCTGATCTTTTTTATAAACAATTTTTCCTTATATCTCAAAATTCAAACTATTTTTTTTTCTTTTATACCCCTATTAAATACACATCTTTATATTAGTTATCCTCCACTTACCGCTAATTCTCTTGCATTTACTCTTTTACTACACATTATCTCTTATATATTTTTGCATAAATAAGGATATATTTGAAAGAAACATGATATTTTTTATACATTTATTGTTTTTAACTAATCTTAACCATCAGTTTATTCTACATAATAAGAATAAAATTTGCTCATAAAAAATACTCGAGGGAGCAATACGGTTCATTAAGAGTGTCATTAATGTTTATTTGTCAATTTTAAACCAGGAATTAGTATTTAAATATGACTCTTTCTTTTCTCTCTCCCTCCCCTCTTCAAATAAGGGTGTAATTTAAAAAAATAAATACATATCTTACATATTTATTACTTTTAACCAATATTTTAAATCGCATGATCTTGGTCATCATTGTATGCTCTACAAACACGAGCCAATGAAGTGTTTGTGGATTAGACGCGGGACTGAGGGAGTATATCTATGCTTTTATTGTCTAAAAATGAATATAAAAAATTACTCCGTCCCTTTCATATTATCTATCACAAAAATGTTATTCAACAATTTTATTGGTGTAGATAAAAAGATCGTGACAGAAAATATAAAGGCTGGGAGTAATTAATTAGGCATCTGAATTGAAAAGTCTAGAACCTAGACTAAAAAAAGAGGGAGGATTGGAATTGACTTGCTTGTATAGGTGTCACTTAAATTATAATATTTTTATCTCTTTTTAAACTGTACTTTCTTAAATAATGCAATTAGCTTAATAAGATCTTATAAAAGGTGTACATAAATGTAAATACTTTATAAATAGAACGATAGGAATAGCTCTTATTGGTTGAATAAATGAGTGGATCCAAACCTGGAAACCCCATTAATTCTCAACAACCATTAATAATGCTTTGAACTTCTGGGGAGGTACTGAAAGGAACAACATGAGATATAAAGAAGCAGAAGCAGAAGCAGAGGATATACATGTACAGATTAATTAATTAACGACAACAATAAAGAGATATGTTATATATCCATTAATAATAAAGGAGTTTTCCTAAAATCATTAATTCATTCATTCATAATTCCCTCTCCTGCAAACGAAAACACTAGTTGACTAATTCCAACAAAAGATAATTAAACTATACAATACCACACCACCGAGTATTGTAGAAGCTCCCGTCCCTCTTGACTAATTTATCGAGCCAACTTGTCTTCTTCTTCCCTGAACAACTTCTCTGCCTCAAGCTTCTTCACAAAAGTCTCCTTCTTCTTCTCCTTCTCGTTCTTGTTGTCTTTAGATGCGACATGGCTGTGATATATAATGACGTTAGGCTTCATGTCGAAGTCCCTCACAAAAAGATCTCTGTCTGCATCAGATAGATCTTTGATCAGCTCAGGCATGGGCAGTCCCTTCATCTTCTTCTCCCAGTAAGCTTCTAGATCTCTCCTGGCATAGCTAACACTAGAAACCTGCATATTCAAAGACAGGAAGAATCAAGAGAGGTTAATCTATGTGTAGCAGAGGGAATTGAAAGAGGAATAAGTGGAATTTGATGCAGAGAGAATATAATAATTGTTCAATTTACCAGAAGAAGAAGGGAGAGGATGAAGAAGAAGGAGAAGGTGGATTTTAGTTTCATGTTGGTGAAGAGCATGATCTGGATTCGAGGAAGGAGGGGTCTGATTGGTGTATTTGGCCTTTGTGCAAATTTATAGGAAATGAAACCTGTCTTCTATTGCTTGGGTTATAGCTGTAAAGTGATTCATCACTAATCTTCGCCGTACATCTTTTTTGACGCCTGGATGCGTTGCTTCGTAATAGAATATTACACAATTTTCAAATTTAATTCAAAGTCATCAATATCTTCAGTATGTCATTAATATTAGTTGGAGCCGTTTAGTTCTAGTGACCCCGATTAGCCTTGATTCACAAGGCATCTACCTCTGGGGCAGAAGTCACGGGTTTAAACCTGTGTACGTAATATGTTTGTTTGTGTGTGTCATGTGATCTTATAAAAAAAATAAGAAGTTGGGAGAGTTTGACCCTAATATGATGAGTGCTTTTATGTATGAAGCAAATTTAATTTGGAAGAGCTTACTAATTATACAACTAAATTAGTTTGTGATAAAATAAATAAATTTTTTGAAAATAATGCAGAATTAAAAAAAAATGGTTACACGAAATTTCTGAATCATACCCTTTTATGGAATAATTCAATAATTTCTTATTTATAAAATATTGTTAGATGAATATCTGTATAATTATATTTTTTTTCAAAATTTTTAACTCATAATTTGTTTAAGTATAACATAACAATAAGAAGCTTTGTTTGCATGGGAAGCCTTTAGAATAACTACTTTTAATTGGGTTCAATAATGCGCAAATTTAAAATCAATTGATTAAAGGGTCCCATCTGATAACCTTTTTAAGTGTTTATTAGATTTCTGTAACATCCTAAATTTTATTCACCAAGAATATATTATAATTATTATATATATTCAATGAAATGGTGAATATTTAAGGCCAAAGGAATTAAATATTGAAAATTGAAAGTTGAATAGTGTTTTCAGTGAAATCGCCTGCGAGACAGTGAGATTTTCATATAGTTTTGGAAGACCAAATGATGACCAAAAATTATGAAATTTTACAAGGTGAAATTAGACCTCCTAAGCTTTAATTGGATAGGTCATATGACTCAATTGAAGCTATGTACAAAAATATATGAATTTTTGAAGTTAATCCAGAAAATCTGAAAAGTTTCTGGAGCAACGGTCAAAGATTTAAAATCTGGGAATAATATGATCATATCCAGTAAAATTTCATATTTTTCCTTGAAACTAGACTCAATGAGGGTTCCATAGGCTTTGGAATCGCCTCGAAACGATGTCTACAAAATTAGTTATGATTTTTCAAAGTTAAGGCAGAAAATCTGCCAGAATTGGCATTATTCCGAAAATTTGAGAAATAAAGTAATCTTCCTTTTTCTCTTAATTATTTTAGAAATTTAGGGATGAAGGAGGAGAAGACAAGTGTCAAAATCCAATGAGACCAAGTGTCAACACCACATGAAATATGATGGAGATAATTGTTATGTCATAAGTCCTTACTTATGTCATAAGGTTAGATGGCCAACTTTTGTATTAATTAACTTGAGTAAATGGAAGGAACACTTAATTTAGTTGGAGCATAAGACGGGGCACGTTTTTGGCCAACCAAGGGAGAAGGAAAATTGGTTCCAATCTAATGGAAATCAAATGAAGCAAGCAAGTCAAAGGCTACATGAATCTCTCAATGATGACAAAGGTAGAGTGCATTCTAAGTGAAGGCATGTGCATGGTGGTCATAATGAGAATGTATGGCATAAAGAAGAGGGTATGGTGGGAGGTATGGGAGGAGGAATTGTGTGCATGCAAGGTGGTGTAATCTTGACCCTTGATTATATCAATGGCTAGGAGGAAAGATGAGGAAATTAATAAAACATGTTCTTTTCCCTTTCTTTCATACACTTCATGCATAACACAAGAGAAAGAGAGAAAGGAAGTGCCTTGGAATTCTTTGGAAGATTAGAGAAAAGGAGGAAGAGAAAGATCAAGGTAGGTTTGTGATTCCTTAATATTTCCTTCTAAACTAGCATAAGCTTCTTCTCTAATATCTATTTCTCTATGAAATCCATGGTTTAGCAAGCTCATCTTGAGCCCAAGAAGAGAGGGAGGAGGATGTTTAGAGAGTGAGAGGAAAGGAACTCAAGAGGTAATTTTTCAAATCCTAAGATTATGTTAGATGTGGTTGTTGTTGATGATTATGGTTGGATTTGGTTAGTTTGTTAAGTTTGTAAATTTGGAAAGTCCTAATCCTAAGGGGTTATGCTGCCCAAATTTCTTTAAATCATGATTAAGAAGTGTTTAAATAAGTTAATCAAGGATTAGAAATGGAAAAGTACAAGTTTTGGGAGTTAAAACACAAAACCCCATTTTTCCATTTTTCCTTAATATTTCGGCCAGAACCAGAACTGGTACAAGGAGTTGGATTTTCATGAAATAAATGGTTCCATTGGCCTCAATGGGCAAAAATAGGTGGGGTTACAGTTGGGCACTTTTTCGGTAGAGGCTGAAAAAGCATATTTACGAAAACGCCACTGAAATCCCTAAATAGGGGCTGTCAAGAGTATTTTCATAATTTGACACTGAATTTGGTGATTTTCGAGCCTGGAAATGGATTCCTTGGGCGAAAATAAGTCAAAATAGCTTTGGTCAAAATTTTGGGAAAACGTGCCATCGGGCCGGGTTCCCGGGGGCATTTTTGTAAATTTTCACCATAGACTAATATAACCACAATAAACACTATAGAAGAGTATAAAATGATACTTGGATAGGTTATGACCTATTTTTAGTACATTTAATATTTTAGGACCGATTTGGAGGCCGGATATGACACATTCTTCGAGGCACATTTAAAAGAGGATTATAAAGCTTTGAAGTAGGGACATTATCCTTTATACACTATGCCATAAGTTATGTGATTGTGTGGATGCCATTGTTTTGTAAATGCACTTTATTAATAACATGATTTGCCTAGAGAGAGGCTGTTAGTGCCAGAGGTGCACTTACACTGGGAGTTGGCAGAAGTCCAACCGGTGTAGATTGTGGAGCTGGGCCCTACTCATGTATACATGACGATGATGTGTTTATACTGTTCATTAATTTGTGCATACCTTGGCGCATGACATATTTACTTTTCGCATTTTCTATGAACGATATTATGTCTCTACGGGGATTCTTCGGAATCTCACCCTATTTTTAAACAAATACCTCAGCGAGTACCAGTGGGCCAAAGGGCAAAGATGTTGACGCCAAAAAGTGAGTGTCACGTGTCTCGAGGCGAGGATATGAACGTGGTTATGCCTTAGTCTATGCCTTGATATTTTGGATAATTTGTAAATATTAAAACTTCCGCTGTATTTTCTGTTTCCGTCGACGAACAATATCGGAATTGTAAACGAATGACGTTGGGATTGTAAACGAATGTTTTTATCAGTATAATTGTACTTTTCTGTATGCCCATTGAATTCCGTCTTTATTACTCTTCGATTATCGAAATGAAAACGGGTGTTGACAATTTCTCTACTTATCTGTTACAACTCTTCTTACTAGCTAGTGCCTCTGTTGACATTATTTATGCATGGTCGAACTAAATCCATTTTTTGCCATCTTTCTCTTTACAGATGCTACAACACTACTACAGTTTCTATGTTATTCTCGTATCGTTCATCAAATTTAACATGATGATGTGTATGGATCCTTTGGCATTTTTGTGCAAACTATAGATATATTATTTATATAGTTTATGGCTAAATATTAATAAATTGATTTTCTTAGGCCTGAAGCTAAATAACAAATTGGGGATGATGAGTAGCGTCGAGCCTATCCCTAACGCAGATTAGTTTATAGCTAATCTACATCAGCATTTGGAGAATAACTTTTATAGTTTATGAAGTAAGTATGTGAGAGGAATTTTGTCTCGATTTGCAAAAAAGTGCTTCTAAAACCATGATTTTGGGGTAGACGAACACACACTAAATAATAACAAATTGAATGTGTTTAGATTATCTTTTGAAGAATAGCTTCTGAAAAATGGACTGTGAGAAGAATAGATTATGGGAAAAAAGTTATTTTGATAAAATAAGAGTGTTTTGATATTGTGATCAGAATAGCTTTTTTTTTTTATGGTCAAATTACTTAAAAGAACATTAGCTTTTGTGATAATTACATATAGAGGATAAAATTATATTTTATGTATTATTTAAGGGTTAAGGAGCAAGTTTAACAGCCAAGTTTTTCTTGAGAGGCGTTTGGTACAAATAAATTTTGGAAGGTGCAAAAATAATAATTTTCACCTTTTTTAATCGTTCATTGTTATCTTTACCTCTTGCAAAATTTATTTGTATTAGACGCCCCTCAAGAAAAATTTGGTTGTTAAATTTGCATCTTAACCCATTATTTAACATTAAATTTCATAATAAATACTAAAAATGAAATAAATTTATGTACAAAATTAAAATTATAACATTTGTTACTTATATAATATAAAAAAATTAGATCAAATATATATATATATATTAATAAATTATATAATAAAAAATCATTTATAAATAGTAATGATCTAAAATAATATATTTTTAGTGTTTGGAAGAGCCAAACAGAGAAACTCAGGCATTGGTTTTGCTCTTCAATGTAGGAAAAAAAAAAAAAAAAAAGAGTTGTTAGGAAAGATGTACTGTAAAGTAGTGTGTATGGGAAAAGTCAAAGATAGAAGAGTGAAAGGGCATGTTGCGGAAATAAATGACCAAACGGTGGAAAAGTAAAAAGAAAAATAGCTTTTTCAAAAACCGGTGATTTTAGGTTTCAAACTATGATTTATGTAAAAAAAAAAAAGTGCTTTTAGTGTTTTTCATGTGTTTGAATAAATTTTCTAAATGCTTTTTCACATATATCCAAACACACACATAGATCAGGACCCATACATGAAACTTACAACACTCCTGAAACTAATGTTTCAACTAACAAATGTGGATTTTTCCCCCTGATATGACTTTATCTGTTTCCCAGCAAAATTTGGGCTGCTCATTTCTTTTTCTTTCTTTTTTCCCGTAATTCATGCATTCAGTAGTATATATTGGGTTCTGAGCAAAAAAAAAAAAAAAAAGAGTATATATTGGGTGGACCGTGGATGAGCTTTGAGTTCCTTATATTGGATGGATGATGGCAAAAAAATCCACTTTTATGTACTTTTTTCCCCGGATACTTTTATGTACTACAATTGATATTTTTTACCTAAAATATTTCTATTTAATGCCCCCATCTTTTTTTCCATACTTAACAAAATCTATTAATTAAACGCAATCAATTGAATGTGTGAGTAATAATAGGAAGGTATAATAAATTTCTTACACATTTTACAAATAATCAATATACTCCCCCTCTTTCCTGTTATAAGCCGTCTTCTAAAATAATCTTTTGGTTCATACTCCCTCCGGTTCTTTTTATAAGTAACTTTTTTTCTTTCAGGGTTAGTTCTTTTTATGAGCAACTTTCTCCTTATATCTCAAAATTTAAAGGGAGAATTGCAGCCAGGTCCCAAGCAAGAAGGAAAATGAAGAAATTGTCCCTTGAAATCTCAAAATGAAAAAATGATCACATTAACAACCCCAGGTGCAAGTCGTTGACAACTCCAGGAGCCTCTGTCACATCCCGCACTTCCCCCAAAATATATCTTCCGGCTAAAATTTCTTTTGTCTGTCGGTATCCTATGACTACCCTAGCCTCAAAATACATGCCAGTACCTCTGGTCACACAAAATATGGGTCAAACCCACATCACTCTTCCTCGTCCAGGCACTCCCTCGTGTATTCATAGATGTTGTCCAGGAACTCCGGAAAATCGCTATTGGGACCCTGCTAGACGATGCTAATCTTCTTCCTGTTCCAGAAAGCGGTATCCGAAAAGAAGCTCATGGTAGTGAGAATCGGGTCTAGTAAGTTAACATCCAGAAGACGTCAGAGGCGGTACAGTGTCTAGAGGCAAGGACATGATTGTGGTTATAATTAGTTTATGTTTAGATATTTTGGGGAATCATGTAAATATTAAAGTTTTCGCTGTATTTTTTGTATTTCGTTGACGAACGACATTGAGATTGTAAACGAATATTTTTATCAGTATAATTGTACCTTTCGCCTTTTTATTGTCACACCCCGCACTTTTCTAGCACGAAACCCCAATTCCAGGGCTTATGGGTGGACTACGAGCGGGCAACTCACAAAGATATCCACCCCTCCCAACTCAAGGGTGTTTCTTTCGCCTCCCGGGACTCGAAGCCACGACATGGAGGCATAAGTACGCACTCCACGTTTGAGTCCCTACCATTGAGCTAAGTACTTATGCCTCCATGTCGTGGCTTCGAGTCCCAGGAGGGGAAAGAAACACCCTTGAATTAGGGGGAGGGTGGATATCTTTATAAGTTGCACGCCCGTAGGCCCTGGGATTAGGGTTTCGTGCGGGATGTGACAGCCTCCATTGACAACCTTTTGGGATTATTTCTTCATTTTTCCTTCTTACTTGGGACCTTGCTGTAATTTTCCCAAATTTAAACTATTTTTTCCTTTTATATCCCTATTAAATACACATCTTTATATTAATTATCCTCCACTCACCACTAATTCTTTTTCATTTACTCATTTATTACACATTCTCTCTCATATTTTATACTCATTCTCTCTCATGTGCTCTTTTCATAAATAGGGGTATATTTGAAAAAAACATGACATTTTTAACACATTTATTTTTTTTAACTAATTTTAACCGCTAGTTCATTTTGCGTAATAAGAATAAAATTCGCTCATAAAAAAGATTGGAGGGAGTAATACGGTTCATTTTGTGTAATTAATATTTAAATATGACTCTTCCCCCCCCCCCCCCCCCAAAATCCCATTAATAGTCATCAATTTGAAAAGTTCTATCAATACATGTATAATTATCATCTATTAGCTCGTTGAAAGTGTCCTGTGATATAAAACAACTAGAGTAACTACTTCTCTTAATACTCCATCATGTCCATTATTTTTGTTTTGGTCGACATCATGTCCATTATTCAACAATTTTCTTGGTGTAGATTGTCCTTATCTCAATTTCAACCTTTTTCAGAGTATTTGCGAAAAATGATATGCGGTTCGGTAGGCAACACAGGAATAGCATAACTATACTGATAATATGTGCATGATTACATAAAATCCCCATAGGGGTTTGTACATGATACTTACGATTAAAGTAGCCGCACAAGGCTACTAGGGTGTCTAAACTCATTCCAGTGAAACAGAGACTTCTTCCCGTCTTCGTTCCACTACTGTAATCCCCTCGTACGGTACTCTGCATTGTTGTTTGCATATCTTCTGTCGTCTCCTGTCTAAATTGTTGGTAGGGGAGGGTGAGATTTGAGAGAATCTCAGTAGGCAACAGATACCATAATGCATGCATGATTGATGCTATGTGTATGCCATGTTAGCTTTATCTAGATATATGCTCCATAATGACATTTCTGCATGCTCAATGTTTCATACAAGACTATGGCCACAGCGAAAACATAAACAGAGCTTCATTTATTCAAATATGCTCTACACAATCAAGTAAAGCAATCACATACATCATTACACAAGCAAAGATATCAAATACATGCAAGTAATATAAGTCCCCTACCTCCAATCGTTCTCCTCGATTTGTGTGCCAATAGCTCGGGGCTCCATATTCGATCCTACAATGTCAAATATACTATTTAGACACATCCATAGTGTTTCTGGGGGTTATATGAGTCTATCTTCAAAAAATTACTAAAATACCCCCGGAGACCCGGCTCCATCGTACCCGGTCCGGTTGTGCTTTTCTCGAAATTCTAACTTGGGCTATTCTTACATATTTTCACCCAAGGAATCCATTTTCGGACTCAGAATTACCAAATGCACTGAAAAAAGATGAAATTGCCCTTGGTAGCCCTTATTTCGTGTTTTAGGGGTATTTTCGTAATCATGTTTTCTCGGCCTTTTCCGAAAAAGTGACCAACTATAACCCCACCTAATTTTTCCCCCTGAACCCAATGGAACTATCAAATCATTGAAAACCCAACTCTATGGCCCATTTATAGCCCTGGCCGAAATATACAGGTATTCCAGGGGAAATTGGGGTTTTTCGGTTTCAACAACGTAAACGCGTTCCTTTCTGCTTCTAACCACTTTATTGACTATTCCATTAGGTTACAACTATCATTTAGTACCAATTTTGGCAACATAACAGTCCCATAAACCCATTTTCCATTTTTAGAACTAAAGAAAATCAGGCGGAATTTCACCGATTAAATTGTCCACATCAACCAGAATAGTAAATATACAAGAGTTTGGAAGTTACTTCAAACTCCCTATGGCTTTTCCTTTTCTTGGCTGAAACTCTAACCTTCCCAACTCCAAAAATCTTGCTTCAAACACCTCAAACAACATAGAAGATAAGTTTAGGAGAAGGATTATACACGTTAGGTACGAATTCACCGGAGAAATCGACCTATCTCGTGAATTTTCTCCTCTCCTTCTCTCTCTAAAAGAACACAACTTACTCTCTCTATTTTTATGAAATGGCGTCATTTTTGGGCTGAAGAGGAGGAGGAAGATGATATATCATATGGTATTTACTTATTAATTTAATTTCCTAATTTTCGGATTTTTTACAAAATTCTGGCAGATTTCTACCCAAACTTTGAAAAATCATAACTAATTCTAGAAAAATTGAATTGGAGTGATTCCCAAAGCCTATAGAACCGTTATTAAGTCTAGTTTCAAGGAAAAATATAGAATTTTGCTATATGGAATCACAAAATTCCTAGAATTTCAATCTTTGCATATTGTTCCAGAAAATTTTCAGTTTTTCTGGGCTAACTTCAAAAATTCATATCTTTTTGTATATAGCTCTAATTGAGTCATATGACTATCAAATTAAAGCTTAGGATGTCTACTTTCACCCTGTAAAATTTCATAATTGTTTCTCATCATTCGGTCATATAAAATCATATGACAAACTCATTGCCTCATAGGCAATTTCACTGTAAGCATAATCACTTTCTTCAAAATTAACCATTTTATTTTCTTTAATGCTCCAAAGATATAAGGAACATTAGAGAATAGATTTGAGACATATACTAAATCGAGGCTTATTAGTCCTCTCAATTTAAGCTTATTCCAAAGCTCCCAATTTCAAAATTCGGGATATTATATAGATAAAAAGATTGTGACAGAAAATATGAAGGCTGGGAGTAATTAATTGTGCATCGGAATTGAAAAGTCTAGAACCTAGACTAAAAAAGAGGGAGGAAAGAATAGACTTGCTTGTATAGCTAGTGTCACCTAAATTCTAATATTTTTATCTCTTTTTAACTGTTTTCTTAAATTATGCAATTAGTTTAGTAAGATCTTATAAAAGGAGTATATAAATGTAAATACTTTATAAATAGAACGCGACGAATAGTTATTGGTTGAATAGATGAATGGATCCAGACCGGGAAACCCCATTAATTCTCAATAACCATTAATAATGCTTTGAACTTCTGGGGAGGTACTGAAAGGAACAGGACAAGAGATATAATCATATAAAGAAGCAGAAGCAAAACCAGAGGATATACATGTACAGATTAATTAATTAACAACAACAATAAAGAGATATATTATATATCCATTAATAATAAAGGAGTTTTCCTAAATCATTAATTCATTCATTCATAACTCCCTCTCCTGCAAACGAAAACACCAGTTGACTAATTCCAACAAAAGATAATTAAACTATATAATACTACACCACCGAGTATTGTAGAAGCTCCCGTCCCTCTTGACTAATTTAGTGAGGCAACTTGTCTTCTTCTTCCCTGAACAACTTCTCTGCCTCAAGCTTCCTCACAAAAGTCTCCTCCTCCTCCTCCTCCTTCTCGTTCTTGTTGTCTTTAGATGCGACATGGCTGTGATATATAATGACGTTAGGCTTCATGTCGAAATCCCTCACAAAAAGATCTCTGTCTGCATCAGATAGATCTTTGATCAGCTCAGGCATGGGCAGTCCCTTCATCTTCTTCTCCCAGTAAGCTTCTAGATCTCTCCTGGCATAGCTAACACTAGAAACCTGCATATTCAAAGACAGGAAGAATCAAGAGAGGTTAATCTATGTGTAGCAGAGGGAATTGAAAGAGGAATAAGTGGAATTTGATGCAGAGAGAAGATAATAATTGTTCAATTTACCAGAAGAAGGGAGAGGATGAAGAAGGTGGATTTTAGTTTCATGGTGGTGAAGGGCATGGTTTGGATTAGAGGAAGGAGGGGTCTGATTCGTGTATTTGGCCTTTGTGCAAATTTATAGGAAATGAAACCTGTCTTCTATTGCTCTCTCTATAGCTGTAAAGTGATTCATCACTAATCTTCGCCGTACATCTTTTTTGACGCCTGGATGCGTTACTTCATAATAGAATATTAAACAATTTTCAGATTTAATTCAAAGTCATCAATATCTTCAGTATGTCATTAATATTGGTTGGAGCCGTTTAGTTCTAGTGACCCCAATTAGTTTTGGCTCACATAGCATCTACCTCTGGGGCAGAAGTCACGAGTTTAAACTTGTGTACGTAGTGTGTTTGTTTGCGTGTGTCACTTGATCTTATAAAAAAAGATTAGAAGTTGAGAGTTTAACCCTAATTTTACGGGTGCTTTTATGTATGAAGCAGATTTAATTTGGAAGAGTTTACTACTTACTCCCTCCGGTCCTAATTATAAGATAAAGTTGATTTTTTTGGAGAAATTAAGGAAACCAATTAAATTACTTTAGAGCATTTTTATTTTTATTTTTATTTTTTTCTTCAAACTAATTAATTTGACTAATAAGCTAATATATAATTTAAGGAAACTAAAAATACAAACACTCTAAAGTAATTTAATTAGTTTCCTTAATTTCTTCAAAAAAGTCAAATTTGTCTTATAATTAAAACCGGAGGTAGTATTCAACTAAACTTGTTTGTGATAAAAAAAATAGAATAAAATTTTTGAAAATAACGTAGAATTCAAAAAACAAAATTGTTATAATTTCTTATCTATAAAATATTAGATGAATATCTGTATAATTATATATTTTTTAAATTTTTTAACACGCAATTTGTTTTAGTATGACATAACAATAAGAAGCTCTGTTTACATGGGAAGCCTTTAGAATAGCTACTTTTAATTGGGTTCAATAATGCGCAAATTTAAATCAATTAGATAGTGATATCAATAGATACAATTGATTAAAAGGTCCCATCTGATACAACCCAGGCTCTACTCATCTGCGCAAATTTTTAAGTGTTTTATTAGATTTCTCTACTTATCTGTTACAACCCAGGCTCTTAAACCCGAATTGGACCGGATAGTCTGAATCAGGAATTGGCCAATCGGTCTGGTTCAGGATTTTTTTAGAAAAAAATCAATTTATATATATATATATTTTTTAGAATTTCATATTAATAAGCCTAAAATATTCAATTTCTAATTGGTTTAGTCTCAGGTTAGCTCCGATATGACTTCAATCTGACCCACTGACTTTTAACCCAGTACATTGATCGGTCTAGTAAGCAATCTGGATTTCAGAACCTTGATTACAACTCTTCTTACTAGTGCCTCTATTGACATTATTTATACATGGTCGAACTATTTAATCCATTTTTTTTGCCATCTTTCTCTTTATAAATGCTACAACACTACTACAGTTCTATTTTATGCTCGTATCGTTCATCAAATTTAACATGATGATGTGTATGGATCCTTTGGCATTTTTGTATAAACTATAGATGTATTATTTATATAGTTTGTTAGCTGTTATAAATTTTATGCTATATATTTTTTGAAATGTAATATAAATAGATATAGTCAAATAAATGAAATGCTGGTTTGGATGAGTTGTAAATATATGGCAAAAAAAAAAAGGATGAGTTGTAAATAATACTATAATTCTTAAAAAAAAATTACCGTAGAAAGTAAAAAAATAAAATAAAATTAAAGATAAAAATCAATATATTAATATCATAATAAATTATAATAAACTAATTTAATTTTAAAACTCAATTGGACGTAACGCATATTGTAATGCACAACAAGACTGTGAACATTAGTATGGAATGAGAAACACTTAGCCCGTTTGGTACGCAGAATTAATTTTGATAGAAATGGAAATGGATATGGATATGGATATGGAAATGGAAATGGATATGGATATGGAAATGAGGTTTAAAAGTGTATTTGGTATATCATGGAAATGAGATATAATTTTTGTATGAAAATACCAAAATACCCCCTTAAATTAAAAAATGAAAGAATCTTGCACAAAATCCTATCACCACGAAAAAATGAAAGCATGGAGAGGGGCAAAAATAATTTTTCTGGGTGGAATTGATAAATCCTAGCTTTTAGCATGGAAATCATTTCCATCAATCTTGATGGAATTAGCCTCCACATGGAAATAATTTCCATGTTCCTAGATTTGTACCAAACATGACAAAAGCATGGAATTGGCCTCCAATTCCATTTCCATGAGGCCAATTCCAGTGTACCAAACGGGCCCTTAGGTATTTCAAAAGTGCCACATTATATGAATCATGTTCAACAAAAATATAACTCATATTATTTTAATCCTACTTGACTAATAAATTATGTCAAATAATTATAAACATAAAATAAAATGTGAATTGTTTGAGATTAGTCATTAACCAATTATGATTAAAATGATACAAGTCACTCCCTCCGGTCCTAATTATAGGACACCATTTGAGAGTTAAACTTAGTCATAATTATAGGACAAAGTTCTAATTTTTGTCAATTTCTTCCTAAAATACCCCCTATTGATACTTTCTCAATAATAATTTAATAAGAATAGATCGAAAGTTGTTGGGGGAGATTGACGACACCGGATTGTGTGAGAGCTTGGAGAAGTCATATGTAAGGCAAGAGAGGTACAAGAAAAAAAAGAAAATTAATTAATGTAATTGGATGCCATTTTAAATTTTAAATAAGGGTATTTTAGGAAAATAAATATGATTAACTAATTTAACCATTATCCTTAATTTCTCCAAAATTAGATAAATATGTCTTATAATTAGGACTGAAGGGAGTATTGTATTTTTATTGGATAGAACTCACATCATACCCTGCTCCTAAGTATTTCTCGAGGAATTGGGGGAAAGAGGAGGAGAAATCGGTGGCCGGTGGAGTATGTTAGAGGAGGATCAGTTTCTATAAAAAAAAAAAAAAAGAAAAAAGAAAGAAAGAAAAAAAGAAAAACTATATATGAAATAAGATATTAAAAAAAACAAAATTGTTGAGGACTGCATTCACTTTTACGACACCACAAGCGACAAGTCCTAGAGTTGACCTTATGAAAAAAAAAGGACAACTTTTTCTGCGTGCGTCTTAACATATATTTAAATTTTCAGGATAGAGCTCCCTCACTTAAGATTTAATTGAGGATATTTAACATTAGATTATGATAATTTATATTGGTAAAAAAATACTATGATATTTATGCCAGCCTTTCGTGAGAGGACATTGACATTGTTTTGAATCTTGAAGACTAAGTTAACGAGCATTGCATGCATATGGATTCTAATAGTAATGCTATAATGACAAGCATTATAGCCTTGGAGATGAAGCCAAACATGTGGCTCTAAATAAAGTTGGGGGTTGACTTCACTATATTAATGATTGTAGCTGATAAACATAAAAACACAAAATAATTATTTGGTATTTAAGTCACAATATAACTTTTGATTCTTAAATTTTTATTTTTATGATCAATTAATTAAATTTTTGAATCTTATTCTATTTTTTCCCAACAAATTTGGGAACTTATAGACTCTAAGATGTATTGAATGACAAATTTTAAGAACTGAGCAGTTTCAAGTCAATAAATTATAAGGACTGTTTTTTAATATTTAATTATGAAACTTTCATGCTTATTATATTTTTTTTTATTTAAAGGGGTAGGTACGTAGAATGTAAGATTATAAATGAGATCCAACTCATAATTTTTCATTTATATAAGAACTTTCATATTAATTACAAAGTCTTATTAAATTTTTTATTTTTATTATTATTATTTAATGACATAAGATTATAAGTGGGATCCCGTGTCCCATTTATTGAACAACCTTCATGTTACTAGACGAAAGGCTTCGCTTTTTCATTATTAATATTATGACTTTAAACTTCATACCACTCCGCCAAGTTGTAGTAAAAGTCTAGCAGGTGGAGAATGCAGACAAATTAGGATCCCTTCAGTGAGACTATTGGCATCTTATATGTTTGGAGTTGGAGCACCAAATAATGCTATTACCTCGTCTTAAACTTAGGATATAGCTTGTTGTATAAACTCTTCTATAAACTATACTCCCTTCGGTCCTAATTATAGGACAACATTTAGGAGTTAATCTTGGTCTTAATTATAGGGCAAAATTTTAATTTTTGTCAATTTTTTCCCAAAATACCCCCATTGATACTTTCTCAATAATAATAAAACACAATAATAATTTTACAATACACCTATGTATTCTATAAAGTGAGTAATACTTGCAACTCATTAATGTCATATACACCTTAATTCTACTATTTCTTTTATTTTTGGAAAGCAAGTGATACGGGATCATGATAGACTCATATAATATTCCTAAATCACCTTATTAAATAAGGGTATTTTTGGAAAATAAATAAGATTAACTAATTTAACTACTATTCTTAATTTCTCTAAATTTAGGTAAATATGTCCTATAATTAGGACCGGAGGGAGTATCTTATATTTATAATTAAAGAAATAATCACTTTTAAAATTTTAGTTTTATTTTAGAATAATAATTAATTTAAAAATATAACAAAATTATCTTTCACCACCGGCAGAAATGTCTGTCTCAAACTCTTAATTTTTTTTTGGCTTGGAGTTGTTTGTAGTGATTTTTCTTGGACTCAACAATTGGATGAGAATTTTAAAAAGGGTTAAAGGTGAATTTTACCTTAAATGTATTCATTGGGGGTTATTTTGTCTTGAAAATTTTTCAAAAAGCAATTTTGTACCAGAAGTGTCAAATTGGTAAGAAACGAAAAACCGGACCGGGCAATGAACCGGTCACAGCACAGGTTCAAGGGTTAATAGGTCAACCGGGGTTTAACCGGTAGTTGAACCAGTAATGAACCGATCATATTAAAATATTATAATTTATTAGTAGCAATATATTTTAATATGTTTTTAAACTTCTATAGATAAAAATGAAGATTTTTAAGAAAAAAATACTTAAAATTTATTAGTATGAGTTATATTGCCTATACTTATGTAATGATATCTCATTTTCTATAATTATTATATCTTTTTAAATAATTTTTTTTTATATTTTTCATTTTTTTTAGATTTGTTTTTTCTTTACCTATTTTTCTCTACATTTTGGTCTTCAATTTCCAATTTTCCCCTAAAAGAGCAAAAACAGAAAAAATAAAAATAAAAATAAAAAAATGAAACCGGTTCAACCACCGGTTTTACCGGTTCGACCGGTTTAACTATCAAACCAGACCAGACCACTGACCGGTTCCCGGTTCAACCGGTCGGTCCGGTCCGATTTTTTTTTCAATGCAAATTGGAGCAATTTGCTTTAACCTATATTCCAGTTAACTTTGACCGTTAGTTGACCAAATTTCATGATAATTTTGCTCTTGAGTGAAAACTTTAAGGCAAATTTGTTATTAAGTGAAAACTTATAGGGAAAATTTAAACCTTATAAAAAATTATGCGGACAACACGTGGACTGTTTATTCAGTATATTTGGTCAACTAATAATTAAATTTAATTATGATAACGGTTAGGGCAAAAATACTTTAAATTTAACACTTCTAAGACAAAATTGACCATCACTAAATATTTCTAAAATAAAATTGACCATTAACCCTTTCAAAAATCAGGCCATGTGGAGGTTCTAGATGAGATGGGAAAGGACATGCTAATTTCAAAACACACAGCTTTCCTAGATGACATGGAAAACACTCAACTGGCTCAAGTTCTTCCCTTGAGGCGTAAGGTGGTTCGTCATGCTGACATACCAACAGCACAACTCTGCCTGTTCCCAAAACACAGCCATTTTACTTTTAATATTATTCAGTCAAAACTTTGAAAACGAATTACTCCTTCCCCCCCCCCCCCCCCCCCTCAAAACCAATAGTATCCTGAAATAATGGTTGGAGAATCCTCAAAATTATATAACTCAAAGGAACCTAAGAAACCAGGCCTTGAGAAATGTAACTCGTTTTCAATTGGGTATAACTTACTTTTAATTTTGTATAAAACTGAAAGGGCCATCTAAATCAAAAGTATTTTGTAGCTAATTGAATATATGTTACACGTAATTGAAAAAAGTTGAACATGTGGAAGATATATCGCACTTCGATCTTTAATTAAATTGCAGGTGTCTTTCGATAATAAAATTTACAATGAGGGATCTTTCAACACTTTCTTTCAGTTATCCTCTCTCATAATCAAAATTAATCTATCTTTAAATACGTAATGCAAAATAGAGACTTTTATTCATTTTTTTCATATGTAAGAGTTGAGAACTGAACCCTTGCTAATATTTCATTATATGTATTTTTCTTTATCTTTCCTTATGGTATGTTTCTTATAACATTAAACATGAGTCCATCAATAGTTTTAGGCCTAAGGTGTAAATTTAAGAATGAAGTTTTATCCGAGGGGCACCTAGCACAAATAAATTGTGGAAGGGGCAAAAACAACAGTGAATAATTTAAAAGGGTGCAAATTTAACAAAACCGTTAAATTTGATCTAACGACGTTAGGGGTTTTTCTCTTTTATAATTTAACACCGTTAGATCAAATATAACGTTTTGTTAAATTTGCACCCTTTTTAACTGTTCATTATTATTTTTGCTCATTCCAAAATTTATTTGTGTCAGACGTCCTTTGGACAAAACTTCATTGTTAAATTTACACCTTAACCCATAGTTTTATAGAAAATCAGATGATAATAGCATGAAAAAAGTATCATTTATTTTAATTTAATCTACAATAATCACATGATTTTATATATTTGTTATTACTATATTTTTTTATAAAAGTATAACATGACAAAAATATTATTTAAAAAATCCAAGCATGACATCCTAAAATACAAAAAAGTGAAAACTTTGTCGTTTTTTACGAAATTCAGTGGGAAGTGCTGCCCCTGGATTATGGCGCCCTGTAATCCATGGGTGCAAGTGGTAGTTTTTTTTTTCGATACAAGTGCAAGTGGTAGTTAGCCATGAAAATTTATGACCAACATTATGTCGGTCCTTCATTTAATTAATTTATATATTTTTATTTGACTCTTGCCTTTTTTTTTTTATTTTTAAAAAGCATCGTTTAGATTTGAATCTATATCAACTTCATCTTTCAATTTTGTTCGTTAGTTCAGAAGCATCTCTTAACTTCTTTTTCTTATCGAGGAAAAAAACTAATAAGGATTCCACTACATTTAAAAAAACAAAAAACAATTATTGATATAAACCAAGTGAAATCCAGGGTTATTGCTATGAGGGAAAATTCCTAAAAATATTCGCACTCTTGAAATTTGTTTAAGAATACAAGTGAAACCTAGTTTCACGACTATAACTCTTTTTTTAATTATGTATAACATATTATTTAACTAAATACAAAATAAAAGATATATGATATATTACATACAATTGAAAAGAAGAATTGCACTTATTGAATAACCTCAGTCTCATTAACTATCTTTGGACAATAAATCTTACAACCAGGGATTTTTTAGAAAATTTTTTCAATTTAAGAAGTTAAAAAATGAAAAAAAAAATACTCCATCTGGTCCTAATTATAAGACAAAATTGACTCTTTTGGAGAAATTAAGGAAGCCAATTAAATTACTTTAGAGTGTTTATATTTTTAATATCCTTAGATTATATATTAGTTTATTGGTCAAATTAATTAGTTTGGAGAAAAAAATATAAATATAAATACTCTAAAGTAATTTAATTAGCTTCCTTAATTTCTCCAAAAAAATTAACTTTATCTTATAATTAGGATCAAAGAAGTAATTAATAAAAAGTCAGAAAAAAATAACTGACCAAAACTTAGCCCATAAGACAACCGCAGGTTGGAGATAGGAATAAAAGAAAAGTGTCTGACACAAAGGCGGGTTGACTTTTCTAATTTTTAATTGTCTTAGAATGTTTCAATAAAGTCGACTTTAAAAGGTACATCACCAAAAATAATGATGATGAAATGTTTATTTATTTATTATATATATATATATTTTTAAAAAGCTTGTCTCTGTTGCTTATAGGTTCATGCAATCATGCATAGCATGAAATGCCTATTATAGTATAAGCCTTGTATCTAGAATGGTGGGTTGGGATCTGGCTGGCCCTCTCAAAAAGTCCCCTTCTTTTCTTCATCAAAATTAATGCCTACTTGCTCTCCTAACAATCCATCATTTTTACTTTCTCTTTAATTAAATTAAATATTGTGTTTCCCATATCATGTATATAAAATGATCAATTTGGCAATACACAATTCTTTATACTACTTTATATACAAATATCTATAACTAATTGCTGTAGTTTAATCCAACAAACATCTGTCCAAGAAAAAAATCTTAAAATTTGATCCATTATTTGTGGATCCCATCACATCCATTAAAAAAACTAATTATGTGATCTAATAAAGTTATGAGTGAAATGTTAATAAAATAAAATAGCATGATCCAGACATCCGGCAATGAATGATAAGAAAATTCTGTTGGTGGGTAAGTACCTAAATCTAACATTTTAATGAGTAGCAGAACATGTAGTTTTGATTTCTTTGTTATATTTCAAAAAAAAAAAAATAAAGTTGTGTAGTTTTGATTCTTTTTAAAAAATTCATAAAAATTAAAAAACATAGTGTTTCATGTCATATCAAAATATCATTTATTTTATATAAAGCCTAATGATTGGGGAAAAAATGGGAAAATTATAGAAAAATACCATTTGAACTTTAAAATCTCAAATTAGTGATTTGACAAGAATTTGCATTGTTAATCCCATTATTCTTTTTGTCAATCCCATTACGCTTCTTGTCAACAGAATTTTAAAGTTCAAATGATATTTTTTTGGAATTCTCCTGAAAAAAATATTTGGAAGGTTATGTTGACATTAGAAGAAGACGCATTACAAATTGCAAGTCCAAGAAGTTATGGTATCATTAGCAAGTTAAATATTTTTTGCTGTCATAAATAGATGAATCTTACTTACAAAGTAGTAGCTACAAAGCTGCAAATCAAGGAATGAGAGTAACAAACTGTTAAAAAAAATCTTTGATCCTTATTTTGATGTTTTCATATCTTTTGGTAATAATATTAAATTAATCATGAAAATAACTTCTTCATTTGCAAGGTAAAACTTCATACATCTATCCCATTTCAAACCTTACTTGATGAAAGTCTTGTGCAATGCACCGCTCTTTATCAAATTAATCCAATCTCTTGGTCTTCAAATACCATTCCCCATATAAATTTCCTTCACAAAAGAAAATTATATAGATTTTAGATATAAACTATATATGTTTTATTTGGGCTGATTAAATTTGAGGGAAAAAGATAGCAAAAGAACTTTGAAATTATAAAATTTCAAATCAAGTATTTTTCAAAAAATAAGTTATAAATTATTTATCAAGTTTCATTATTCTTTTATTAACTTTTGGTAAAAACTTGATTTGGAATTTTGTAATTTCATTTTTTTTGTCTTTTTCTCTAAATTTTATTTTAATGAAGGGAAAAATGTATAATAAAATTTAATTTTAACTGAAAAAAAAAAATTAATTTAAATTTTAAAATCTTCAGCAGATAGACATGATATTCATCTACTGACTTAAAAAATTGGACACTACATGATCGTTGAACATAAAAAAAAAAGGATCATTGAATATATACCCACTCGACACACATGAAAAGGCATTGCAATTACATTGTTTTTATTTTAATGATTTTATTTATTTAAGCAAAAACACGTTGGAAAATTGAAACGTGGAGGTCAAAGATTTGAACATCAACATCAAAATTTTAAAATATATAGGGAAGAAGTGGGAATCAAACTTTTGAGATAGAGAGAGCTAAGGGCTTTGTGCTTTTCACATTAAGTTTCAACTAACTCAACTTTGTGGAGCATGGAACTTTTCTTTTCTCTCTTTTTCTTTATTTGTTTATTTTTTTGGGCATGAATATAAATGTAGAGGGGACAAGTGGCTGGTTGGGTGGGTACAAGTCCAAAATGGGGTTGTAGAGCATTTGATTCTGATATGATATAAAATGGTAACATCCACTTTATCAAAAAGAAAAATTACCAAAAAAATTTCATTATAATATTATTATCTAAACTACTTGAAATTTGTTTAAAAATCAATGCACGACACTTTTTCTCATACAGGTCTTATCTTTAATTATGGGTAAAACGAAAAACGTTTGCATATGAATGAAAATATGTTACACACTGTTGAAAAGATTTATACTCATTTAAAGACATATATCTATATATTTAGAGAGAGATAATAAATTTTGTAAGTGGAGATTTTTCAGCAATATTCCTCCATCATCAAAAGGATTCTCAAATCAAGCATAGTTGTCCATACGTACATGCTTGTGCATTTGCTGTTGTCTAGCGATCTGGTACGCATAAAGAGAAACAAAGAAAGATATGAATAATAAAAAAATTGGGGAATAAAACATAGCAATATTCTTTAAGAATGATCCTTACGTAAGGTAAATTATGCCTGTTTTTCGTTGCAAAGTTGGTAATTAAAAAGGGAACTTGGCTTCAGTGGCGTAATTTTAATAAGCATGCTTGGCATACTAATACACGTCTTGCTAGCTCAAAGGATATTGTTATACAAGGCCGAATCAAAAGCAATTTTTAGCAATCTTAATTGTTTAAGTATATAGCCTTTTAATTAATGTTGGGGTATCTCCTTAAAAAAAATGATGTCCACTAAGTGATACTTGGGAATGATTTCAGGTAAATACTTATGTGCCCGTCCTCATCAGAGGCGAGAGTTTTGTGCATCTATATTAGACTATTAGTGATTGTTTGTGGGCAAAGCAAATTAATTAGAAAAGGTAATAAAAAAATGACTATGGAAAAGATGTGGGTGTATCAGAGATTGTCATGTGTGTTATTTAAGGTAATTAAACCCATATCGGTTATTGAACCGGTCAGGATACTGGGTTAAGGGCATTGTTAAGGAAATCGGATCGGACCGGCCAGTTCGCCGATTTCCAATCCGAACCGGCCGGTCCGGTTCAGCTGGTAGATCGACCGTTACTGTTCCGACCCGGGGTGAACCGGTGCAACCCGGCCTGTTCACGGGTTGCCTCTTCCTTTTTTTTTTTTCTAAAAAAAAAATTTGCTTTTTTATGGGCCAAATGACATTGTTCTTGCTTTTTATTTTTCACAACAATTATTTTCCTAAAATTTTTTAATTTTCAATGAGTTTTAAAAGGATTGTGGAATATTTTTTACATTAGTTGGAGAAAAATTCTTATGTACTTAATAATATTTTTGTGGGTATCAGATTTATGAGGTTATATTGGACTATTAGTTGGAAAAAAACTCTTATGTAATTTTTTAAATGGTATGGATGAATATTTAAATTATATATATATATATATATATTTTAATTGACCCCAGGTTGACTTTGGTCTAAACCACTGACCCTTGACCTGGTACCCCGACCGGTTCAGTGCTTGGTCCGGGTTCATGAACCTTAGTTAAGGGTCAGTAGGTCAGACTAGAGTCAAACCGGAGCTAACCTAGGATCAAACATGTGAGAAATTGAAAATTTTAGGTTTATTAAAAAAAATCGATTTTTAAAAACAAAATAAAAAATTCCGGACCAGATCGGAACCTCTTGATAGAGATCAAAGCGATGCTCCAATGTTACGACTGATTTGCTAGCAAAAGGCCTCTGAATAGGCCGTTTTGTCTTCGAATCTTAGGCTCTAGCAAGTTGAATGGCTTGATGTCCCCAGCAACTAACGTTTAGTTTTGTTGTTTTTTCGCTTTCCAGTGTATCAAAAAAATTAAGGCTTGAAATAATTTTAATATGACTTTGCGATAAATAGTTTTTTTTGGCCAAATGTCAAGTTAACGTTATAGTTGGTTTTTTGAGCTTTTGACTTTTGGCCATTTGCTTTTTTTCTGATTTAAAATTTTTAAAACTGGACTTTTAATATATTATCTAAATAATTTTATCTCAAACTGACTTTTTTATAAAGCTGTGTCTAAATATAAATTACATTACATTAATCAATTTTTAGTTCAGTTTTAGTTTGCAAAATATAGTTGACATAAAAATGGCCTTTTAGAAACGTTAATCTTGACAAGCCCTTCTTCGGTGCGCTTGTATTTATTTCCATATGTAATACCCCTTCAAATTGGGTCACGCTATCGATGCCTAGAGAGGCAAATTAAACATATAGTATCTCCCTAACGATATGTTATTTTTTGTTTTAAATATAAGATATAGTTTATAATGCAATGAAATAATATTTTAGACATGACAAGATAAGAAGGAATAAAGATCATTTTTTGAGTTTTTTGAGAAAAGAAAGAAATTGAAATTAAAAAGACTAAAAATACTTGCTACCTTTTATACCTGAATAAGATTGGCCATAGGGAATTATTTTGAATGAAATAATATTCATAAGAAAAATGTTCATATCTTGTGGAAACCCTTTTTGATGATGCTTGGTTGACCTGATTTGAGGATGTGACCTTGCCACTTTGATTGGTAAGTGTTTCGTGTGAGATCTCTAATGAACCATGTCCTTCTTGCATTTGGTGTTCATCATAATGATGAGTAACTAATTTTTTATTTTAGTAATAAGATTTTAACTGTTTAAATTTTAATCTGAACGGTTTAAATTTATAATTTTTTAAATGATAAATTTATTTTTATGAGAAGTGACAGTAATAAAATTATCTTTATTTTTATTTCTGTATATAATAAAAAAAATTATTTAAAATATAAAAATTAGATTAAATTAAATTTAGATATTTCAAAATCAATCTAATGAGAAAAATGGGTGATAAGTATAAAACATTCTCGCGTCCTTCCTTCTCATAGAATTATATTCCCTCTTTGTGTATTTGAATTAGCTTTTTTTAATAACTTTTACGACTTACGAGGTAAGTATGTGAGAGAAGTTTTATCTTAGGTTGTGTAAACCATGATTTTATTGCTTACCAAACACATACTGTGGAGTACGTTGTCACTGTCAAACTTGTGTGGGTAGAGATAAAGAGAGAGAGGACTTTGTTGGAAGATATGGTTAGGGGCTGAGAATGAGGAAAATGACAGAAGCTGTGAGGAAGATAGAACAGTGTTAACCAACATTATATGTTTCCCACTTCTACATGGGACACACAAAAACAACACAATAGTCAAATGAATCAATCGAGTAGCTCTTTGAATTTGAGATTTGAGATGTGAATTATATTAAGACAAAAATTGTTTATACTTTAATGTAAATATGTTTGCCAGTAACCAAGGTGGTTGTTTTATGACTAATCTTTTCTTTTAATTAAATATAGAAGTTGTTACATGAAGTGGGGTGCAAAGTGCAATTAGTACGCCTTCTCTTTTTGGAATTCTTTGTATTCATTCAAATCCAAACACCCCATTTTCACACCTTTAATTAAACAAATGTTTAAACTAAAGTCACATAATACTTTTATTCCTTTTTCCACACCCATATTTTAATTTCCTCCTTTAAAAGTAGTAACACCACTTTTTTGTTTAACTTTTGTCAACAATGCGGTTTTTCTCTTTCTCACCCAAGTGACAAAAATGGTTAGCAATATTCCATGAAGTAGCAATAAAAAAAATACTGTTTTTAATGCATGCACACGTGGTCCCAATTGTGCATGAAAATGCTGTTTTTAAGGGTTATTATGTCACAATAAAAAACAATCACAGTAACCCCTCAAGATTAAACAAAATGAAATAGAACAACAGAAATAAAAATATATAAATAAATTGAGAGGACGAGAATAACTTGAAAATTAAAGAGCCTGATATACTTAAATTAGCAATTTAGCACTAGCCACTATCTATTTATACGTAATAGTTATTTGAACTCTTAATACTCGTAGGATGTATTAGGTTCAAACATGTGACGTGTGGGAGGAATTTTCCGCCTGCATTCATTCACACATTAAGCTTGTGTTCGGTATCACTTATTTTTGGATAATAAGTCCTTATTACACAAGCTAAGATAAAACTCCTCTCACATACTTACCTCATATATTGTGAATCACGATTTATAAACACTTATTACTTAAAAATAAGTTATTCCAAATGAACACTAAATCTAATAATTTTCCATGTGAGGCGTTTGCTTTGACACAACCCACACCATAAATACAACACAATTAATCAATTGTCAATTTATACCTACACCCTATCCACTTTTTACCATTTGAGCTATTTTTATATGATAAACAATAGTCATAGTGTGTTTTTGGATTAACGGTGTGAAGAATAGATTTTAATTTTTAAATAAAATTAATTTTCTTGAATTATGATTAATAAAATTGTTTTATAATAATTGATTATAAGCTCCTTTGAATAACTTATGTCCAAACCAAATTTTCAGCTCAAAAACATAGTTTAGCGTTAAGAGAGCATTAGTATATTTTTAAAAATAAAATAAATTAAATTAATTGAGGTCAAATGTGTTAAAATTAAATTAAATATTATCAGGGCTGATTGAAATGAGAAATAACAAATACCAGTAGTTTTTTTTATGGAGCCATTAATGGATATCAATGAGGTCAAATACATAATGGCCAAGTATTATGAGATTGCAGACTTGCAGTACACCCTAGAACCATCTTAAAAAAGAAAGAAACAAAAACAATGAAAATGGTCTAACTTAAATGAAATTAATTGCAATAAAGTCAAATAACGTTTATCTCATTAATTAAATAAAATAACTAATAACAGGACCGCCACTTTAGCCTTGAAGATGCCGTCCTCAACGACTTGTCTTCTTCCCTTTCTTCTCTTCATTTTTCTGCAACAACCCAAAAGATCTCAACTTTGAACACAAACACATGGAAATGAGACTTGGATTGGCTTGCTGGAGCTTCCTCCTCTGTGCCCTTCTCTTGTTCATGGTACAAAAATTAATCTAAACTTCCTCAATCGATCACTTTTGTTTATTTTATATATATATATTTATATATATTGTTTATCTATTTGTTGACTTTTCGATTCCTGATGTAATTTTCAGTTCTTAAAAGGTCAGCCCCCGTTTCTGATTCTGCTGATAGCTTGAATTATCACAACTGAGTCCGAATTTTCAGTTTCAGTTTCATTCTTTTTTTTCCTTATTAATCTCTGCAGATTGCATATGACGGTGGATCTAGAAAGATCACAATAACTTTTGGGAGAGATATTGAACTGAAAAAAGTTTCAACTCATATGCAGAATCTTGAAAACGATGGCCATATTCTTCATAAAATTACTCAGTCTAAAACAGAGGAGGGTGATGAAGAAGAAGAACATGAAAAGATCAATCACAATCATATGGACCCAGAGTTGAATGTGTTTTTCACTCCAAAAGATCTGAAAATAGGCAATAAAATGCCAATCTATTTTGCTCACAAAAACATTTCAGCTTCTCCAAAATTTCTTCCCAGAGAAGAATCTGCAAAAATCCCTTTCTCTTCCAGGCACTTACCTTCCCTCCTGAAATTTTTCTCTTTCCCCAAACACTCACCTCAAGCCAAGGCCATGAAATACACACTCAAACACTGTGAATTCAAAGCCATGGAAGGTGAAACCAAGTTCTGTGCCACTTCCTTAGAATCCCTCCTTGACTCTACACGAAAAATCTTGGGACCCAATTCTGAATTCTCAATGTTGTCCACAACATACCTCACAAAATCCTCTGTTTCATTACAGAACTATACAATTTCAAAAGTGAAGAACATCTCTGTTTCTAGAGTTATTGGGTGCCATCCTCTGCCTTATCCTTATGCAGTGTTTTACTGCCATAGCCAAGAGAACGATACTCGTTTGTTTGTGGTGATGCTTGAAGGTGAAGAAGATGGAGCAAGAGTTAAAGCTCCTGCAATATGTCACATGGACACATCTATGTGGAACAAAGATCATGTGGCTTTCGATGTCCTTAAGGTTCAGCCTGGAACATCCCCTGTCTGTCATTTCTTCCCTCCTGATAACCTTGTCTGGGTTCCTTTGTCTTCTGCTCTCTAATAACATTCTCGTACAGAAGAGTGAGATTAAAGATATGTGATATGTTAAGTTTTGTGAGTTGTGACTTGTGAATATAGTTTATACATGAAATGGTAGGCAGTGTTTCTGAACAAAAGATGTTTTGAAGCCTAGCTATATCAGTTGTATGAGCTTGTGTGTTGAGAAATTGCTAGTCTATGAAAATCTTCGTATCTAATCTAATTAACAAAGGGTTAGAGAATTAGCTATTAGCTATACTATTCTGTATATCTTGCTCACTTGATCAGTAAAGCCTTCTTTGGGAATACAGTGATTTAGCTTATTTAAATTCTGATTTATTTTGTATTGTTTAAATTAAATTATTAGTATTTTATAGAATTTAAGTTGGAGAATCACTGCACATGTTGAGTTATATGACTTATATCATAACATTTTCTAATTGCAATTTTTCGGCGCAAATATTAAACTTATATCATGTGGGTGAATACAAAAAGCCACCGTGACATTTCTCTGACTCAGTGAGTATTTGAGAAACATTAAAATCATAGTTTTATAAGCCTTTTTTTATAATCAAATATAAAATTTTTTTCACATACTTATATCGTAAATTATAAAAACTATTTTCCAAAAACTAATACAAACTCAAACTAAATTCCAACACCAAGTTTAAGTTTTATTTCCTCAATTCGCAGTCAACATAGGGTGGATCCAACTTTGCCGCTAGCTTTTGCCATTAGTTGATTTTTTTTTTTTTAATAATTCCTTCTTTTTAATTTGTTCCCTTTTTTTTTTTTTTGGTTAATTGTTATAATGCGTTAATTTCACTGGAATATGTGCATAGGCATAATTAGATGCTAAAACAAGTTTTGGAAGTTTAATGAGGTTGAACGGTTATGAATATACTGATATGCTTTTAGTAGATGATTAAGCATGTTTGGGATCATGATTTGGGATCTCAAAAGTGTTAATGCACGTAAGTTGAAATAATACTTCTCTTATATACTTACCTAGTATATCGTAAATCACGATTAAAAAGCTGCTTTTAAAGATTTCATTCATTATTCTAAACAAACAAATAATCTCATTGGAAAAATTAATTCTACCTCCCAATTCCTCCACATAAGTGAGATCAACTATGATTGTATCACTTGACTGCTACCAAAGCTCAAATTTCTTGATTTGAATTTGTGTATTTCTCTCTATAGAGATGATGTCATTTACTATGTCATCCAAAAGCTTGTTGGTTCCATTACATTCTTTTTTAGTTGCCCTACCAGTTTCAAAGTTTGATCTATCAAAAAACTATTTTTTTGGACTTGATTGCTTTTGTGACGAATGGGCTTTGCATTATTGAGGGGTATTGGGCCTGAAGGAAACAATAGTGAAATCGCGTCCCTCTCTCTCTCTGGCTTCGCTCAGTGTGTCTCTTCTCTTCTCTCTAAACTGGGGAGGAGCTTCTCTTTCTCTCCCCTACCCTTCCCTTCTTGTACCACTTCATCATTATTGGATCGAGATTCAATATTCCAGATTTGATATTTTACAAAAATATTATTAAAAATTTATGTAAAAAATATATAAACAAATTTAAATTGTTAAAATTTGATCTTTCACAATTACAGTGAAAAAAATAGAAAAAAGATATCTACATTATAATAAGGTTTAAGGTGTGTCCAACACATTGAAGCATTTTTTCAATTACGTTTATCAGCCTAAAGTATTCTGTTGTGTGTCCAACACCGTAAACTAATATATTGTTTTAAAATGTTCGGATTAAATTTTAATAATTTAAATTTATTTATATGCTTTTTATACAAATTTATAATAATATTTTTATAAAACATCAAATCAACACCATTAAATCTTGATTCATTTAATGGTGAAGAAGGTTAGCCACCCTAAAATAAAAAACTAACTAACCTAATTGGGAATTCAATCCCATACAATCTTTGTCGACTAAGGTTTTAACATCATAAGGACATAGTGACCTACATCCAACACAGAGGAGCTAGTTAACCCCTTTTTGGCTAAAGCATCAACAACTTTGTCATCATTTTCTCTAGAAACATGAAGTAACTTACAAACAATTCTCATTCCAACCTGATCGTAGTCTGAATCTGTAAGAACATTAAGCTCCAAGTATTCCTTGGTTGGCTAGTCGACAGCATATCAACTAGGTTCTTTTGGGGGAATCTACAATAATTATTAACACTGGGTCATGATCCTGAACAAATTAAAGCTTCTCCACCAACTGTGACAAATGACAATATTAGTAAGAGGAGGTCTTCCCAAATCATAATCAAACGAAGATTGATTCCTCCACGTATTCAAGGGTTCTTATCTTGGCCCAACTCTTTGATCTGCTCTGCTGGGAGTCTGGGAAGCGTTGCATCGAAACCCAACAAAGCAGGTCTTCTTGCAGGATCAAATGAAACAGATGGAGTTAATTTGATTATTATAGCCGTTGATTTCTTATGAAGGGTCACGATCTCGTTGCTTGATAACCACACAGTTATATGTCATTGTCCCAAAGTCTCTAACAAGTTTATTTCTCACGTCAACTTTGGATTCCATTTTTTACCACGCCATTTTAAATTGAAAGCTCTCGTCTTGTCATCATCATCTCAACGCACCTCGCTTTAAATATATGGCTTCATCCCCATATCACTCGTTTTGAACTTTGAAGTTTCAGATGTTGAAGAGGTATGTGGATTGTGTGAAATTAGCTCTCGTTTTCAAGTTTCAGATGTCTTGATAATGATGTACCTTTCCAATATTTGCATTTTCTTCAATATTACATTGTTTTATGCAATCTCAACTTGTTTAAATTTCTTCACAAATAAAACCATTCTTGACTTTCTTAAACTACATGAGTGATGAATCAGTTTTGCAATGATGCTTTTATTAATTATGTGGAATGATAAAAGTTTGGGTAGCTTTTTAGTTTTCGTCCTGCTTGTTATAACTTATCCTTTGTTTTCATTGATACGTCATATATAGTTTGTGTGAGGTTGTTATGTCCAGCGCTTCTTTGCCTATGTCTGCAGAATTTTCTTTTTTCTTTTTTGCCCTTATTCACATTTTGTTCTCTCTTTTCTGTTTAAAATCTTTGATTCCTTAGGTTGTGGAAGTTGATATGAAAGCAAGGACAAGGAGTGAGATGGGAGCAGTTAAGAGTTAAGACCCTTTGATCAATTAGAACTCCCTGAGGATAACATTTCTTTCACCAATCTCTAAATTCGTTGTTGACTTCAAATGATGAAATCTGTATATTGTTCTGTGTTTTTGAATTACTGCTACTGCTTCCTCATATAGGCTTGCGCCTCCTTCTGATAATTTATACGTTATGAATCCCACTTTTTCATGAATTTAAAATTTAAAAGTTTAATTTTGAGAATTTACTGATCTTATTTGCTGCTAAATCTTCACATTTTTCTGATATAATTTTTTAACTTTTGCATGGATCTTATTTTGGGATTTAGTCTCCTTGTAGCGGCATCTTTTGGTTAATACTTGTTATTTGTTGCTGCCTTTGTTATATTGTTATTTGAATACTAAATCTCTATTTTCTTTGAGATCTCTTCCCTCTTTATGTTTGATATATGCTTGAATCATCAATAAGTAATTGTGTTCCGTGCACTTATATGCTAAATTTATGAACATGGTGTGGTTATTTTTACTTAGCTACTATAATACCTCGTTTGGTACGATGAAATAGTTTTTGATAAAAGTAGAACTCCTGTAATTAGAGGTGAATATAGGACTAGAAGAGAAGTGGGTTAAGGGGTGTTTGGCATGTGATGGAATTAATTTTATTCAATTTATTTATTATATATTTTATTAGGAAATTAAAAGACAAGAACTTGACGAATTTTCATATAATCGTAAAAAATCCAAAATGTAATATAATTTAATATTTTGTAATATTTATTGGTAAATACGTATTTTCCTTAAACGGTTTTTCAATGAATAGTTTCAAGTATTTGATACGGGAAAAAAAAAACAAAGTTTCAAGTATTTGATATGTGTTTTTAAAAATAAGTTACTCTTTCCTCATAAATATTAAATCTTGTGTTTTAATTCTCCCTCGAAATCGCCATGTCATCTTCTTTCCTCACTTACCTCTTACCCCCTCCTTCCCCCTTATCACTGAGAAACACAGAATAAGAAAACAAATACGTGATGCAAAAATTAAATATATGAAAAACGAAAGGAAATAAGTTTGAAGCGAAAATGACTACCTAAGCCTCTCATTCTTAGTATCTTATTTAGGGGTATTCACGAGATGAGACCAGGAAATGAAAAGGATTCGGAACAACATTTGATGTCCTGGTCCTTTGGGGCGGGACAGGATTGTCTCGTATATTTTTTATTCTGAAACTGTTTTTATGTCTTTCCTATAAGAGTTTGGGCCTAATATTAACATAGAACAAACACATAAGATCAAGACGGGACAGGATTAGAAGACCCCCGTCCTGTTTCCGGTCCTGTCCTGAAACTAAACTTTCCCTATCCCAATTTGCTTGGCTAGGGACGGGAAAATCTTAAACATCTCTAATCATATTACAGTGATGTTATTGTTGTTATAAGAAAAATGGAAGCAGAGGCAAGGGCACTTACAAGATGAATCAAAAAGTACTTGGATAGGATTAAATATCTAAAAAGTGAAAACAACTTGCGTTAACCAATGTACTATTGGCCATCCTCCTTTAACCACTAGCATATTTAAAGAAAGATGACCAATATTACATGGATTAGGAGTGGATACTGCGTTCCCCTGATGTGCTCCCTGTTGCGCCTCCATTTTGGAGGTATTTTCATATGTATTTTTCATGGTTATTTGGATCATTAAATTCTACATGAAATGGGCGAAATTTTTTTGGTAGCTTGATGCTTGCCAGTAGGGGTGTTCAAAACCGAGACCGGGACCGGGATCCACCACTCCCGGTCTCGGTCCCGGTTTTTGGCCGGGATGCAAATTGCATCCCGGTCCCGGTCCCGGTAATCCCGGGCGGGACCGGGATCAAACCGGGAAATCCCGGTTTTTTTAAAAAAAATTAAATTTAAAAAATATTATTATTTTAGTTAAATTTTCTATAATCTAGTGTTTAAAGTAATTATTTAACATCTAATAAGGCCATAATAATCACACAAATTGATCTAGAATTGAAGAATAACATTTTATTATTATTATTATTATCACCTTCATCATTTTCGTTATTATTTTTATACATTATATAGTAGGATTATTATCACAATATATATAGTTTAACTCCAACTAAATATGTGATACACATTTTATCAAATGATAACTTAAATTATGGGATAAAAAATACAAAAATAAAACAATAACTTAGTTTTTAAGAAAACATTTTAAAAAAAATAAAAAAACCGGGACCGGGATCACAAGGTATGTGACCGGTCCCGGTCCCGGGTCCCTTAGATCCCGGTCCTGGTTTTCCCGGTCCCGGCCGGGACAGGAAATTCCCGGGATCAAAATTCCGGGACTGGGACCGGAACACTTTAAACACCCCTACCTGCCAGTACTGCGTTAATGATGTAAGATATTGGATCACATTATTGTTGTTTGGGTCTCGTGTTTAAAACTGCATTAGTTAATATATCAAATTATTGAATTTTCTGACTGGTTTTTATAATACTTTTTGTTGTGTTCTAGTTTCCTTCTTTCATCAAGCCTGGCTTGCCTCTTGTTAATTGAAACGGACTGTGATGTTTTACTATTCAATTTGGTTCAAAGAGGTACAATACAATAAATGGCTCAGTTGGGATGTGTTTCAAGAAAAGAGCAACAATGGTTGGTCTCTGTCCCATGCATCCTCTTTAAATGTGTTTTTGGCTCTAGAATTTTCTCAAGCAATAAGAATAAGAGATGCTAAGCAACTCAAGCTGTTATTAGTTTTCGTCCTTTGTTCATATCTTTTTTCAATTCAGAGATGCTAATCATCAAGAGCAGAATATAAGAATCTCCTTCATTGGTGAACAACCACCCCACTACTTCACACTTGGGTTCGAATACGGTTAACTTATGATAAAAAAAGCAGTAGCATACCTCATAATTATTAATACAGACAAATCATTTCCTCTTCTCTACCTTATCCCTTATAATTAAACACACAATCGTATGAGTAAGAGTTCTTTATTTCACTGTTTAAACGAAAGATTTTTATTGGGATAGAGATAGATCAGTGATTATATGATAAAAAAATTCAAATGCTTCAAAAAAAAAAAAAAAAAAAAAGAGGGTTGAACGTAACTACGAAAGGATAGTGTGTTTAGCATATAAAACTAACCGACCATATAAGTTTTATTCTTAGTCTAATATAACTATGCAAGGGGAGTGTGTTTAGCTCAATATCAAGATATAAATATTAATATAAAAATTTCCCATAATTTTACAGCACATCACTCTATTTATGTGGGTTATGTATCATAAATAGTGTCATCAAATCCATCCCCCCAAGCCTCAGCCAACCAAATGGAAGTAGGGAGAATTAACTGTAGCAGCAGAGTGGATCAGTAAGAGTAACAAAAATTAAGGATAAGAAAAATTTAATGGTGTGAGGGGAAGTGTTGCATCAAAACTCAGCGTAGAGTCTGTATTTTGTGTTTTATGATGAGTTGATGGATTTCGTGCTTCATTCAAAAGGGGGAAAAACTCACAAAAAGTGGGTTTGGGGGGGGGGGTGTTGTTTTAATAGTATTGGATACCATTTCAAGTTACTCAACTTACAAAGTTGTTCTCATTCTTTCATCAAGATCCACCCTTTAGTAGGTAGGTAGAGATTGATCAAGGATGTAAAATCCTCAATTAAATTGTACGACATTTTCGCAAAATAATCAGCAATCACTAATTTCTCTCTAGAGGTATGTCTAAACCTAACTTGCCAATCCCTATGAATAACCAGACGAGCATCATCTATAATGTCCTTAAAAAGGTGGTTACTAACATACCCCCTATAACAAAAGTCAATGGCCTCTATACAATCCGAATAAACTATTACATTTTTCGTACCCCTGGCTCAATATAAATGAAGTCCATTAATAATTTCAATTAACTCTGTAATTACTAGTGGAACAGTTGTAAGTTTGCAACTGAATCCACAAAGCCATCTCCCCTCTGTGTCTCTTAAAGCTCCTCTACAATTGCTACACAAAGCAGTTTTGAAATCAGATTTTTAACCTTTTTTTTGTTTGAATTACAGACTTTTAACTTTTTTTTTGGTCTACAAAACGGCAAGCTGGAGCTTGAGAATAAAATCAGCAACACCTAGGATGAAGAACTTGTGCCATGCCTAATATGCTACCTATCAAGCATGAACTGAGTTCTGCATCTTGGGTGAATCTCCTGTAGCAAAACAGTTTGCATCTCATATGAATGCGCATTCCTAACCAAAATATCAACACATTCTATTTCCTCCCTAGTTGCATAACAAACTTGAACCTGTCAATCCTCATAGAGAAGTTGCCGCGTTCCCTCAATTTCGGCCTGATATGGATGGTCTGGCCCATAACTCCTTAACAAAAGGTTAAAAGCCTCTAGTGAATCTCAATAAACTTGTATATTCTAAAAATTAAGATGATGGCAAACCTCCAGTCCGGTTTTGATGGCTAGTAACTCAGCTGCTGTCACAGGGAAAAATGCTGAGGTATTTTTGGAAACCCATTATCCAGTCACCTGTTTCATTTCTAATGACTCCACCCACGACGGCTTGATTGTAATCTTTAACAAATGCATCAACATCCAGTCGAACACATCCTGTGGTTGGTGGCATCCATTTCCTAGGCCTCGAGATAATCCCAACAAATATCGCATGCTTAAATTTGCCTTCCACTGAGTGCTCCATGAGATGAAACAATAGCTAATGAAGAATTTCTGTCGGTGTTGTTGTGCTCTTTTGCAATATATAACAACATCGTGCTTTTCTAGAGTAACCAGCAGGCGTAGGCAAATATTTGAGTCCACGACCATTGTTGAAACTGAGATTTACTTGGATTATGCAAAGTATTCCATCGAAGCCAGTCCTACAAATTACTTGTGAAAAAAACAGAAAATGTGTTAGTTTTAATAAGCTCTCTCCATACATTTTGTGTTCTCTCACAATCTCTCGGGACATGTAATATTGACTCCTCACATTGACGTCCAAAAGGGCACTCTCCTGTAACTGACAAACCAATTTTAGCTCTTAGGGAATTGGTCATTAATCTCTCATGAGTTACTTGCCAAACAAAGAATTTAATTTTCTTAGGCACCTGCCAAAGTCAAAACTTTCAGGCAGACCGGTTGGAATTGCTAGGTTCTAGCTTGAACAAGAAGTTATAAGCTGATTTCACAGTAAAAGTATCATCTGCCGAGTATCACAAAATAATTTGATCAGGTGCAACTCCATTCGGTGGGGAAACTTTCAAAAGCTTCCTTATAACTCAATTAGTGAAATGAGCTCACCATCTATGCATGTCCCATTCAACATTAGTTTGAACAAAACCATTGACTGGCTCTTCAAGATTAATACTTTCAATATTAGTTTTTTTTTATACAAAAGGAAAGCAAAACAAAACTAAAGAATAAACTCTAAGCTAAGATAGTGGCATACCACTAACCAACGTGTCAAGGCCCATAATGGTCAAACCAGGGTAGTCGTTTAAAGCCATCTTTACAAGTAAATCAGCTTTAACATTCGAATTTCTCTCTATATACTCTATCATCACAACCCATCGCATCGTAGCATTTCTTTTTCTTCCATGATGAGAGACCAATTTTTGTGAAGATCAGAAATATCATTCAGAAGTAGATGTATCGCCTTTTGAGAATCGCTTCTCAATCGAACTAGTCTATGGCCTCCCTCTACTCTCAATATTAGATATAGCATGATCAATTAATGGTTTTTCCAAAGGAGCCCAAATGTCGCACCAAAATCATGTTTCTCGCCCACTATTAATTCTTTTCCCAATACTTTGTACAAATCTACCCAGACCTCCGTAATAGCTTGCCATGTAAAGGAATTATACTTCTTTCTTTCAACCAATGGCATGAGGCTATTTCCACAATCATATCGAGCACGAAGGCATTGCACCCATAAAGCATGTGGTTTTGTAATAAGGCCCCAACACAGCTTCATAATAAAAGCCTTATTTTGAATTTTCAAGTTTTTAATCCCTAGTCCTCTTCCTTTTTTATTTTGTAGAATATTGTGTCAAGCAATAAGGTGCATTTTCTTCACATTTTCATCCTGGCACCATAAAAAGTTCCTACTAATCTTCTCAATCTCACTTAACATTCCTTTGGGAAGAAGTGAAGATTGCATTTGATATAAAGGAAGAGTAGATATAACTGCCTTTATAAGGACTGTACGTCCTGCCATACTCAAGTATCTGCTCTTCCAAGAGGATAATCAAGACTTTGCTTTGTGTGCAATATGCCTATAGGCATTCTTAGTAATTCTTAAGTGAATGATGGGACCTCCCAATTGCTTACTCAAATCAGGAGTTACCCCAACATCAAGCCTCTGACTAAGGGCAATTTCACAGTTAAAATGTACATTCTTAGAAAAGAATACTTTTGACTTGCTAAGATTTACCCGGTGCCCTAAGACGTTACAGAATCATTCCATTGTCTTCCTAATGACCCTCATCTGTTCCAGTCTCAGCCTTAAGGGGTACAATAAAGTTTTAAAAAGTATTGGGAGTAGTTGAGAATAATTTATTACGAGAGGTGTAGTGAAATTTTACCTATTATATGTTTTCCTCTCTACACATTTGACACCCTGAATTGAAGTCCTTTTCCCCGACTCTGCTCCAGCTATTACATGATGTAAATAATAATAATAATAATAATTTCATAGCAGAAAAAAGGATAGGAATAGGAAAGTAAAGACAATTTTAAGAGAAAACGAGGGGGGGGGGAGAGAGTGTGTGTGTGAAAAAAAAGAAAACCATTCAGAAGCATTGATGATAAGAAGTAGGTTTTAGAAGTATTTAGAGACTATCCCATGCTGGGAGGTGGAAAGCAATCCTCTCCTTTATCCTTTCATTACTCTTCTCTCCTCTTTATCGTCTTGAGATAAAAAATTTAATAGTTTATATTTAATATTTTATGAAAATAGATATTATTATAATTTTAGACAAAAATTATGAAGTAAATTTTTTCATGTTAACAATTTCAGATGGAATTTTACCGATTTAAATTTATTTTTTATTTTTATCTGAAATAATAATTAAATAATATATATTTTTATAGAATGTCAAATCTAGACAATTGAATTTTTGATCCAATAGGTGATAAAAAATAGGAAAAATTCCAAATAAATACCATTTGAATGTGAAAAGCCTTAAAAAGTCTGTTAACACCAAGGTTTTGAAACTCGGACCGGGCACTGAACTGGCTAGGGTATTGGGTCAAAGGTCAGTGGGTCATATCGGAGTCAAACTGGGGCTAGACCGGTGAGGAAGTGAAGCTTTTAGAGTTATTTATATGAAATTCTGAATAAAATATTTAAAACAAGAGAAAAAACTTGTCAAACTGCGGAAAAATCGGTTGAACTAGGTTGTCAGACAGGACCGGTCGGACTACCAGTGGGCCCATTTCCTGCTTGGACCGGCCAGTCTGGTCCGATTTTCAGAACACTGATTAACACATGGAAATGACAAATAGGTCTCAAGGGACTATTCTAAAATTTTGAAATATTATGCTTTTATCAAAATATCTATCAAGTTTATTTTTTTTTAAAAAAAAGAACCCTCGCGGGCGTCGGAGCTCTGATGGCCGGTGCCACCCTTCCGATGGGACTCCAGCACTGGTAGCCGGAACTCCAATGACAACTTGAGTAATGAGATTAACTGCTTTAGTATAGGAATTAATTACTTGAGCTCCATAAATCCTATCTGGCATCGTTAACAAGTTGAATAAAGGCAATGATAACTTGACTATACTGCTTGACAAATTGCGCTCCCGAGGATATTAATGGTTATACTCAAATTGTCATTGTCAACATTAAAATTGTCATTACCTTTATTCAACTTATTAACGATACTTGATAGGGTTTAAGGAGCTCAAATAGTCAATTTCATTACTCAACTTGTCATCGGAGCTCCGGCCGCGGACGCCAGAGCTCCGATAGCCGATTGCCGATTGCCGAAGTCCCACTGGCGGGGTGGTGCCGGTCACCGGAGCTCCGGCGCTGGCGAGAGTTTTTCCTTTTTCTTTTTTTCTAAAAAAAAGCTTGAGGGGCTTTTTGGAAAAAGTACAGTATTTCAAAATTTCAAATTAGTCTCTTGAGACCTATTTGTCATTTCTATATATTAACAGACTTTTTGAGGTTTTATAAATTTAAATAATATTTATTTAAAATTTTCTCTAAAAAATAAAGGAGGGTAATGGAGGAGAAAAGGAGAGGATCCCTTACGGAGGTGGAAATAGTAGTTGCAGAAGCATTGGGACCAAGGGCATGCACTTTTTTCGTGGAAGAAAAGGCATCTTTTTTAATTCTTTTGTATTAAAATGTTCAAATTCTCTTTATGGAAATTTTATTTTTCTTAAAATATTTCTTAAGGTCAATCATCAAAGAGCAGAATAAAGAATCTGCTTCATTACTGAACAGCCACCCCAGTACTTTAATGGCTTGTCTGATACAAATGATTTGGAGGGGAAGGAAGGGGGAGAAAATTTTTGAGTTGAATGTAAAAAAATTAGAGAAATGGAATTAAAATTTGGGAAAATCACTCCTAGGTCCCAAGCAAGAAAGATAATATCAGAAAGGTCCTTTGAGGTTGTAAAAACGCACTCATCAAGTTGTGAATGCGAGCTTTGGGGTTGTACCCAGGGACCTTTCTGATATTATCTTCCTTGCTTGGGACCTAGGAGTGATTTTCCCTTAAAAGTTTTTAATTAATTTTTTATATTACACCATCTCTTTATTAAAATTTTATAACCAAATATTTTCAATTTTTTTAAATATTCAACTCATAAAATTTTTATTTTCCCTCTCTTTTGCTCCCTACCCTCATATCAAACAGGCCCTTAAACTTATATATGTTCGAATTTCAGTTTATCGGAATCTAGAAAAGAAATTGCCAGATACATGGTTGTCTACTCCATGGAATAAGGGTAGCTTGGGATTAAAAATCAGTAGCATGCTTTATAATTAAGGCAGACAAATCATTCTCTCTTCTCTACCTTTTGTCTTGTAATTAAATATACTGATAATTGTTGTTGGAGTTATGAGATAAAAGTGAGTGTGTCAAATGGAACAAAGTCCCATATTACTTAGGGGGGAGAGAAAACAAATGTATATATTACACCTTGTAAATTCAAATTAGTAAATAGGTTAAGAGAAAGAGTGCACTCGCATGCATAGCACAACAATGACCTTTAATTTAATTATTTAAATTTAAATATATTATATTAAAAAATTAAAACTTAAAAAATATGTTTTATCAGTTACATAGGCTTTGTTTGGTTGGAGGTTAGGTTAGGTTGGGGTGGGGTTGTCTTTTTTTGGTTAGAGGTTAGGTTAGGTTGGGGTGGGTTGGAGTTAAAAAAGTAGTGTTTGGTTGAAAGGAGGTTAGGTTATGTGTTGAATGTTTTTTTGTTTTCTAGTGGTAACCTAACCTAGGTTGTGAACCCTCCAAAATTGGGGTTTTTCCTAGGTGAGAGAATATTTGTCTTCAATTGTGACTAAATTGCCTATGACAATTTTTTAAAATTCCAACACTGCCCTCCCCTTTAAAACTTGACCTCCTGATTTAACGAACTTTCTAAATAATAATAATTTTATAAATAATTATTTATATGCTTACACGAATAATTATTTTATAAATAATAATTTTATATAAATAATTATTATTAATAAATACATTATAAAAGAAGAAGGAAAATATGTAGAAGGGCAAACCTTCTCTAACCTAACTTAATTTAAATAAACCTCACTTAACCTAACCTTCGTTGAACCAAACAACATATAACCTCTTTTAACCTAACTTAAGTAAACCTCACTTAACCTAACCTTCATTGAACCAAATAAAGCCATAATCATTACTTGAGGTTGTTGTCTCAACATTTTTCGTTACTAATATTAACGGTATTAGAAATATAAAAGCAAAAGCATACTCTATAATTTTTTTAAGGAAAATTAAGCGATTAAAAGTATATCTCATAGAACACTTAATTAAAAGTATGCTTGACTCTAATTTTATTTAGTCATACAATTGATTCAGGTTAAAAAAAAACATGTGATTGTATAAATGGGCCTGGGATACATTTGGAGAAGCACAGCGAACTAGCCCAATGGGCCTTTGCAGAACTTTCAGGACCAATGGGCTTTTGTAGACCCAATCATTTGTGGAATGAAAATCTTCTTTTTGCTTGTACAAAAAACTCTTTTTCGAACAGTACAGTCATTTCTAGTGTTAGAGCAATGATGTGTAGCCTCAATGAAGCATTTAGTAAGTTCCACAATGACAATACTAACAGGACGACCACAAGTGGAGTGGTGGATCGGTGGACCCTACCAGAACATGGGTGGACAAAACTGAATGTGGATGGTGCTTTCTCTTATAGCACGAACAGTAGTGCTTGCGGAGGAGTTTTGCGAGACGATAAAGGAAGTTTCCTCCGGGGATTTATTGTCAGATTGGAGGAGGGAGATGTTCTGTCTGCGGAACTGTGGGGTTGCATTCATGGGTTGAAAGTTGCTTGGGACATGGGAGTCAGGAAGGTTATCCTTGAGTCGGACTCAATGGAGGCGATATCACTATTGTTGGGGGAAGCGAATACTGCTCATGCAGATTATGGTGTTGTTGCTGCAGCGAAGAGCTTAATGAATCAAGACTGGACGGTAAGCATCACGCACATTAGCCGACGGCAAAATGAGGCAGCTGACCATCTTGCTAAAGAAGGGCTTGCAGCAATGCCGGGTTTTCATCTAGTTGGCCATGCTACCACTGAACTCGATCAGGTCCTGAGGAAGGACATGGATATGTAATGGATACCAGTAGTTATCAAAAAAAAAAAAAAAAAAAAACTCTTTTTCGTGTTGATGTTTCAGCTTTGATTTCCGATTCTCTCCCTGCAAGATGGTGGCTCCGGTCATCTCAGTTCCGGCGAGTGCGAGTTTATCTATTGCTTCTCGCAACGTAAACTCGTCCAACCTCGTTTGTTTTCACAGGTTCGTATAATTATTATCAGTTTACCTGATTTATCGCGTTCAAGCTGGATTTTACTATTTGTTACTTCAGATTCTAAGTTTGGATTGCTGTTTCGCAGAACTCCACGGTCGATATCTTCTTCCTTGCCAAGTCCGTATGGGGACCCAACAAAAATTGGTAATTTCCCTTTTTTACTGTTATTTCCAACTGTAATTCAAAGCCATTCAAAACTAGGAAAGACGAGACTCACCGGGCAACTTGTATCATACTAATGCTTCCTACTTGGTGCAATTAATGTAGTGAGTAAGCGGAAAATAGTTTAGTTTTTCACTATAGGAGACTTCTATATGATTTTAAACTTAACTGTTTGTTATAGATAATGTTTTGTTGGTTTGACCAAATACATTTTAGAAATTGCATGTATGGTTGATTTATGTAGTTACGAATTATGCATATGGGCTATTTCCATTTGGACAGTGAAACATTGTTTTGATATGTCGTTTTTATTTTATTCAGGTTTCTCAAGTAAAAGCCGTGGTCTTCCTTTAAAACTTGATGAGAAAAGCATCCATGATGCTAGCACAAGGTGTATAATATTGATCAATTCTGTTTAATATTGGTTTATCGTCTTGGTTAATATTGATCAATTCTGTTATTTTTTGTTATGCTTATGTCCTTGCTTTGCGAGTTATTGTATCATGGACAGTATCTCTATGCTTGTTGTTGAATATCAGGTTAAAAAGTATTTCGTTTGAAAAAATAACAGAAGCATTCCGCTTATATGTTGAAGAATGACGATATTACTGCAATTGTGGCTACTCATTCCATGGCTTGACTGTAGATATCATTTTTTAAGTGCTCAAGATTTCATATAAATCATAAAAATATTTTATCTTGAAAGAATATGGAAAATCTGAAGCGATTTTATCTGAATCTTTGTTCCATTGGATCTGTATGTTGGAGGACTCTCGTATGGTTACTCATTTTTGTTGCTTTGTCCTTTCATTTTAATGTGACTATCAACTTATTGATTTTCCATTTTGTATGTAGTTATAGTGCAATAGAAGCCGAAATGGTGAATCCACCCATAATGCCAGCAGTCTTCACTCCTGGAGGAGCTCTGGATCTATCATCTGTGTTGTTCAGAAACCGTATAATATTCCTTGGACAGCCAGTCAACTCACAAGTGGCTCAGAGAGTTATATCGCAGCTTGTGACACTAGCTGCTATTGATCAGGATGCAGATATTCTGGTTTGATATGTCTTAACAATTGTTATTTTACTTTTGTAAAGCTTGGAGTGGTATTTATACTGAGCTGCTTATGACTGTAGATATATATAAACTGCCCTGGTGGAAGCGTATACTCGGTGTTGGCAATCTATGATTGCATGTCTTGGGTAAGATTGTAAAAGCTGTCTGAATTCCCCCCGCCCAAAAAAAAAAAAAAAAGGATTTGTCTTTTGAACCCAATTACAGCATTTTAATCTTTGCTAGTCTTCAACTTCCTTGTGGTTAATGTTCCTCCTTTGAAAGCGTTTACCTGCTCCATTTGTTTCCAGATCAAGCCCAAGGTTGGTACAGTGTGTTTTGGAGTAGCTGCAAGCCAAGCAGCGCTTATTCTTGCTGGTGGAGAGAAAGGGATGCGCTACGCAATGCCAAATGCACGTATTATGATACATCAACCTCATAGTGGATGTGGGGTAAGAAGATATTTCCCTGTTGATTGGGCAGAGGAAATAAATACGGGATGCTAGTTATTGTGCAAGAGAAAAGAATTGAAGCACATTGTATTAACCACGGTCCTCAACTCAATTTTTTTTTTTAAACTCTCATTTTGTTTTATGTTTTGTTGGTTTTCCCTATGGATTGAATGAAACAAAACCAAGAATGCTAAACAACACCGTGTGTTATAAACTCTGAAAAGAGAGTATTGTGTTTAATCACCCTTAAGTAAAGTTGTCGAACATGCTTGTTAGATGTTTGTGCATATACTCATGGACTGTAAAGAACAATACAGTAAGGCCCAAGGAAAGGAGGAAGGTGATGTAGACTTAAAAAGAAATTAAATATGTGTATGTCTATTCTCAGGTGTCTTTGAATTTCCTGGGATAAATACGCTTATGGTTTTTTTAAGGGAAAAGGGAATTTAAATTATAGACAAATATAAATACACTTATGTTTTGGTGCAGATAATCTTGCCATATTTTATGTTCTTTGGACTTGAGCTGTGATACATCAGTCCATTAACTTGTTATATGTGTAATTTTTTTTTTAAATCTGTAGGCTGCAATAAAATAATTTGGATTTGTGTTGGATGAAAACTTTTGGATGATGTATATTTTCTTTGTTTAAAAGACATCACGAATCTAATTGTTCTTAAAACTGCTTGTAGGGTCATGTAGAAGATGTGAAACGCCAAGTGAATGAAGCTATTCATTCTCGCCATGTTAGTTTTTCTCCAACTCTGCTTGAATGCTCCTACTCTATCTGGAAATCTATATTTGCACATGGCTTTTAGAGGCAGGATCTTAAAATCCCAATTTTTGGAGTGCGCTAAACCTTCATACATCCGGTTCTCAAGTTTCCATGATATCAGTTGTGTTGTTTTGACATCTGGTTCAATGCTTGGCCTAACTAACTTCTTTTTCCCGTTTATCTGGGGTACAGAAACTTGACAAGATGTATGCTGCTTTTACTGGTCAGCCGTTAGACTTGGTGCAGCGCTACACCGACAGGGACCGGTATCTGTCTCCTTCTGAGGTAATACGATAAAATTTTCAGCAACTTTGAGAATTTTTGCTTGGACATTGGCTGAACTCTCAGACAATAATTTCCTGCCTTCTCAGCAAGATGAAGAAGTCTGTGAATGACTGTTTGGTCAGTTCTTTTGACACCACCAGTCTTTTACTGACTGTATTTGCCTAAACTGGAGGAAGGATCTGTTCATTGTTTTTCTGACCCAATCCTGCATTTTAAACTGTCCTTAACTGTTGTTTTTTTTTTTTTCATGTGATTGTAGGCTATGGAGTTTGGTCTCATAGATGGTGTCCTGGAAACAGAGTATTGAATCTTACTGTGTCATGCTATATTGTGTTTCCTCAGGCATTAGGAATTCTGAGGAGCTAGCCTCAAATTCATCTTGGATCTCCCACACAGCGGTTGTATTTGACATATTAGTTGTTTTCATTTTTCTGCTGATATTGAAAAAGAAAAATATTTGTTTCTGAGAGAACGCTTGTTGAACATGTCAAAAGTCTTGCCAAATTTATGCTGTAGAGTTAATTTATTAATGATAGTCTTTAAAATTTTTCAAACTCATTCCTATGATTTACAGTCATGAGGGAGTTTATTTAAATTTGTGTATTGCGTAATTTGGTTCTGTTGCTTTGCAAATCTCAATCCAAGCCCCCTCCCCTCCCAGGCCACCACGTACTAGAAATACAAGAGTAATGATATGATGCACATGGAATCAACTACAAAACTAACTAGCTATATATTAGAAGATACAAAATGTCTCGTCCTTCTCTCATTTGTCCTTACTCTTCATTGTAATGATTATGATGATTAATCTTTTCGTCTTTCAATTTTTAACTCATTTCACTAAACTTCTAACTACTCAATCCCTTGTCTTTTCTTTTTCTTCTTTTTTTAAGGGATAAAGATCTTGAGAACGAGTCCAACAAATAACAAATCTCGAATCCCAATGGAACAATTTCATACAAATCTCGTGCTGATATCATGAGCCAGTTATATAGATACATAACGTAATTAGAAATTTGTCATACGAGATTCAGCCTATAGTATTATGTGCTAATATAGTTTAAGCTTCTCTCTCCTAAAGTTTTAACCTACTTTGATATTAGCAAAGAGATTATAATATCATTTACTCCCTCCGGTCCTAATTATAAGACAAAGTTGACTTTTTTGGAGAAATTAAGGAAGCCAATTAAATTACTGTAGAGTGTTTATATTTTTAGTATCCTTAGATTATATATTATTTTATTAGTCAAATTAATTAGTTTGGAGAAAAAAATAAAAATATAAATACTCTAGAGTAATTTAATTAGTTTCCTTAATTTCTCCAAAAAAAATCAACTTTATCTTATAATTAGGACGGAGGGAGTATTAATTAGTCCAGCGCATATACCCATCAACATATAATCGTTTATGTTATCTAACAGCTAAGTTGAGGTTTAATTTCCGTTTCCTTAGTATAGAAGAGATTTTCTGTGAATTGAGAGAAACTCTACAATACAATCAATAATAATATAAATCACAACTAATTGTAATGTGAAAACAGTGCCATAGTTGGCCAAAAGAAAAAGAAAACAGTGCCATAATTTTGTCCAAAAGAAAAAAGACAGTGCCATAGTCAAAATTTAGCCCCACGGACCTCTTTCTTCTGAACCACACAAGACTTTTTTTTTTTTTTTTTTTGCCACGAGAACCACACAAGACTTTTATCATCACTCATTATCATAATCATAACAAAGAGCAGTCCAAAAAACCAGTAGAGGACAAGCAAATTCAAGCATACATTTAACCGGGAAAAAAAAACAAAAGCTTCATATTTTAAAGTCCATCTACATTTGTCCAAACAAAAGTCCATCTATATTTTATTTTGTGATTGGACGGGCTTGTTGTTCCCATCTTCGTCAGAGTGGGGTGCTTTAGCTACGCCATTGGGCTTACGTGTTGCTCTGAAACTACCGAAAGACGCTTCCATTTCTTCCAGGGTTTTGCCCCGTGTTTCCGGGAGCACTATAAAGAAAAAGATCCATCCAATGGTCGCGATGGTTCCATACAGAAAGAAGGCCCCACCAATGGTAATAGCCTTCGATAAGGACAGAAATGTCATTGAGATGATGCCACAAATCGTCCTATTCACCATCATTCCCATAGCCGCACCCTGAGCGCGTAGCCTCAACGGAAGGACCTCCGTGGAATAAACCCCCGGCATTGGACCAGCCCCAATCGAAAACGACGCCACGGAGGACAACACCGTGGCGATGCTCAATCCGACGGCCCACATCACTTTTTTATCTGAGTGTCTAATCACCGTAAGGCACGTGGCTAGAGTGAAGAGTGAGACTATGAGGCCTCCAAAACTGGTGAGCAACAAGGGTCGCCGCCCGAACCGATCCAATAAGAACGTAGCCACCAGGATGAAGATCGTCTTGGTGAATCCGACGGCCACAGTTGCGAGAAGCTTTTGGCTATCGGATGTGATGCCAGCCTTCTCGAATATGGTGGGGCTGTACAAAACGACGGATTCTAAGCCAATGGCTTGTTGAAAGAAGTGTATGCTGATGACGGCAAGGACGATGTGACGAACGGCCGGTGTGGCGGTGATGAACATCTCCTTCCACACGCCTTTGCCTGACTTTTGCTTGTTGATGACCTCAACGATGTCGTCGTTGCAGCTCTCCGGAATCCCAGCCGCCGATTTGATGTCAGCGAGCCTCTGCTGAGCTTCTTGTTCGGAATCTGAAATTTTCTGAAGGACTCGGCGCGCGTCGCCAAGCCGACCCCTCATCACCAGCCAACGCGGCGACTCCGGCAAGGGTAACACTCCCAGTGTGATCAAGCCTGAAGGAACGACGCCGACTCCGAGCATAAGCCGCCAGCCCAGCCATAGTGGTAGCTTGGAGAATGCAAAATTGGAAATGTAACCTAGCAGAATCCCGAAGTTGATGAAAAGCTGAAAACGAAAATGGAGTTAACTAATTCAGTATTTGTTTTGTGTCATTGGATAGGGACCATATCGTCGCGGTCTTGATTTTATTTTTTTAAGAGAAGATTTTAATAGTTTATTTAAAAAAAAAAAATTAAATCTATCTGAGTAAGAAATGGGAGTTACATCAAAGAAGGAAGTGAGGAAGCCACGAGAGGAGGTAGGGGAGACTTCGGCGGTGTAGACGGGGGCGATCGCGAGGCCGTAACCGACGCCGATGCCAGCGACGAAACGGCCGAACATGAGGAAGCCGTAGTTTGGGGAGAAGCCCATGAGAACGGCACCGGCGAAGAATATCCCACCGGCGAGGACCATGGTGTAACGACGGCCAATCCAGTCGGAGGTTCTTCCGGCGAGGAAGGAGCCTATGAGAGAGTATAGGTTGATAATCCCCATGATGACTTCGACTTGAACGTCGGTAATATGTAGGTCTCTCTTTATGTAGATAATAGCTCCGCTCATGACACCGATATCTGTAAGTAATTAAATAAAAGAATTAAAAAACTTGCAGGCTTTAGAGAGTAATTGAAGAGAAGTGAAGGAATGTAACTGACCATAACCAAGCACGATGGAACTCATGGAGGCCAAAGTAGCACAAGCGAGAGCAAACTTGTTCCTTTTGGGTTTCATGGGAGGATCAAAATCTTCTAATTTTGTACTTTTCTGGGCTGCTTTAAGCTCAACGGCCATCTTAATCAGTGTATGTATCAGTGACTGTGCAATAGAATAGAAGAAAATGGTGAAGGAGGAGGGTGAGAACCGAGGGTCTTATATAGAAAAGTCGGACTATCTATATATATCAGTGGGGTACACAGAATCTAGCAAAACCATTGCCAGATACGTGGTTGTTGTTTTTTTTTTGGTCAAAAAGATACGTGGTTGTTTACTCCATGGAATAAGGGTAACTTGGGATTGAAAAATCAGTAGCATGCATTATAATTAACGGGGTTCTCAGACCCAGACCGGATCGATCGATCCTGTCCGGAACCCGCCAAATCGGTTAGTAGACCGGTCCGGGTCTCAATTTTTTTTAAAAAAAGAATATTTTAACTTTTTCCTTTATAATTTCATACTATAAGCTTAAAATTTTCAATTACTCACCGGTTTGGTCCCGGTTTAGCTCTGGTTTAGCCCCGATTTAACCCACTGACCCTTAACCCAATACCCCGACCGGTTCAATACCCGGTCCGGGTTTTAATACCTTGATAATTAAGGAAGACAAATCATTTTCTCTTTTCTACCTTATGCCTTATAATTAAATATACTAATAATTGTTGCTGGAGTTATGAAATAAGAGTGGATGTGTCAAATGGAATAAAGTCACACATTGTTTGAGAGAAAAAGAAAGCAAGTATATATATTACATATTGTGAATTTGGACTAATAAATGAGCTAAAGGAAGAGTGGACCTGCGCAATGGGTCACCAGGAGGCAAACACAGCGCCTTACACACAAGTTAAATATAAACTGAGCACTGTGATAAGTGCGTAATTAAATGCCATTAATCTTAGATTGAAAAATATATAAGAACTTAATGAAGTAGAAGAGACCATAAGTATATCGTAGGTGACACTTAAATAATTAATGTTTGGATTGACGATTGCATAAATGCTTTTGTGATAATTGTAAGGGAAAAAAAGATATTTAATATTATAAATAAGTGAAAAAATTTAAGTTAGAAAATGTGATGCAAAAATACATAATTTAATAAAAAAATATTACACAACTAATTGGATTACATGCCTCATATAAGTTGATGGGACAACATTATTACGCTTAACGGTAACAATTTCTCAAACCAATTTTCCTAAGTCTCAAATTGTATGTGTTTGGAATAACGATAGGAAAAATGACTTTTTCTTATTTGACTTTTTGTAATCTCACTTTTAGTAAAAGCTAGACTGTGTAATATGATTTATGTTTGGATTTACGATTGTATAAATGACTTTTGTAAAAGTAAGACTTGTTTGGATTGGCTTAATCATAAGTGACTTTTGTGATAATGGTAAAAGAGACTGGATGAAAAAATATTTTAAAAATCAAGTAAATATTTAAAAATTACTTTAAAATATTAGGTGCTACTGGAAAAATATTTTAGAGTGGGTGGAAATCAATAAATTAGTATTATAAGTTTTGGATCCTATTTACTACTAAAAAAAATACATTAAAGGTAAAATTGCAGTTATTCTCCTAAGACTGAGTTAGAGTTAAAAGCACAAAAAAATATTTTAAAGTAATTTTTGGAGCTGAAAAAGTATATTAACGATAAAATTGCAATCAGTATGATAACACACTGGCTACAACTGGAAAAATATTTTAAGGGGCTAAAACACTAAAAAAAATTTTAAACTAATTTTTGGGGTTGAAAAGGTACATTAAAGGTAAAATTGCAATTAGTCTGATAATATACTGGGTACAACTGAAAAAATATTTTAAGGGGTTAAAAGCACTAAAAAATATTTTAAAGTAATTTTTGGAGCTGAAAAAGTACATTAAGAATAAAATTGCAATCAGTCTGATAGCATACTGAGTACAACTAAAAAAATATTTTAATACATATAGAATAAATCAATAGCAAAAAGTTACAAAATGCAGCTTAAAAGTTTCATGCATTTCATAGTGGATATTTTCTAAAAGCACAATTGGATGATCATTGAACCAAACACTCCAATTTTTAACCACAATGGACAAACGCGTGAAAGCATACAAATCGCACGAATTCGCTATTATATCGCACTGCCACACACACACTATGTGTGTGTTTGGAACAACAATTGGAAAAATAGAGTTTCTTAATTTAGCTTTTGGTAATCTTATTTTTTTATAAAAGTCCGATTGTATAATGTGATTTATGTTTGGAACAATGATTGTATAAATGAATTTTGTAAAAATAACACTTGTTTGGATTGACTTAAACACAAGTGACTTTTGTGATAATAATAAGAGAGAGTGAGTGGAAAAATATTTTAAAGGGTTAAAAGAACCAAAAAATATTTTAAAATAATTTTTGAAGCTGAAAAAGTACATTAAGGATAAAATTGTAATAAATCTGATAACACACTGAGTACAATTGAAAAAATATTTTAAGGTTTAAAAGCACAAAAAAATAGTTTAAATTAATTTTTGTAGCTGAAAAAGTACATTAAGGGTAAAATTGCAATCAGTCTGATAGCATACTGGACACAACTAAAAAAACATTTTAATTATTCACGCTCTCCCCAAACGCTAAATCAGTAAAAGCTAGGAAATTGAGCTTATGGTAAACGCTCAATTAAATGAAATAAGCTCAATTGATGAAAATGATATCCAAACACTCACTTTTTTTTTTTTCTCAATTGTTAATTGAGCTTATCCCATTTAATTGAGCGTTTGCCTCTCCAATCGCTCTCTCCAAACACACAGTATATGTGTTTGGAGCAGCGATTACAAAACTGTCTTAATCTCAACGGCCATCTTAATCAGTGTATGTATCGGTGACTGTGCAATAGAATAGAAGAAAATGGTGAAGGAGGAGGGTGAGAACCGAGGGTCTTATATAGAAAAGTCGGACTATCTATATATATCAGTGGGGTACACAGAATCTAGCAAAGCCATTGCCAGATACATGGTTGTTTACTCCATGGAATAAGGGTAACTTGGGATTGAAAAATCAGTAGCATGCATTATAATTAAGGCAGACAAATCATTTTCTCTTCTCTACCTTATGCCTTATAATTAAATATGCTAATAATTGTTGTGGAGTTATGAGATAAAAGTGGATGTGTTAAATGAAACAAAGTCACATATTATTTGAGAGAAAGAGAAAATAAGTGTATATATTACATATCGTAAATTTGGATTAACAAATGGGCTAAAAGAAAGAGTGGGCTTGCCCAATGGGCCACCAGGAGGCAAACGCCACCCCCTACACATGAGTTAAATATAAATTGGGCACTGTGATAATTGTATAATTAAATGCCATTAATCTTATATTGAAAAATATAAAAGAACTTCATGAAGTAGAAGGGACCATAAGTATACCGTAGGTGACACTTAAATGATTAATGTTTGGATTGACGATTGCATAAATGCTTTTTTGAAGTCAAAACTTATTTGGATTGACGATTGTATAAGTGTTTTTGTGATAATTGTAAGAAAAAAAAAGATATTTAATATTATAAAGGATTAAGGGGCAAAAATACCTATAAACTTTTCTCAAAAGTACACTCACCACCATAAACTTTTTTTTTTTGTGCAAAAGTAACCATGAACTTTTAAAAATGATGTAAAAGTAACCATGAACTTTTAAAAAAAGGGCAAAAGTGACATTACCATTAACGGCCATTTATTCCAAAGTTTTTAAGGGGAAAAATACCCATAAAATTTTCTCAAGAGTGCACTCACCACCATAAAAAAAAAAATTTTTGTGCAAAAATAGCCATAAACTTTCAAAAATGGGGCAAAAGTGATGGTTATCTTATTGGGTTCAAATGCAATCTTTTGATTGTTCTAAGTCCAGGAAAAAAAATACATCGACTTATCCATCATGATTTTTCCAAGCCAAAAATTGAAAAACTCATCTTCAATGAAGATGACATCGCTATCCTGCTCTCACCGAAGTGCAGTAAATGGAATTGTTGACATCCTTCCCAATCAACAATTTTGGCAACTGCGTTTACGACACCACCATTGATATCAACAATTCCATTTACGGCATGTCAGTGAGAATAGGATGACAACGTCATCTTCATTGAAGATTGGTTTTTTAATTTTTGGTTTGGAAAAATCATGGTGGACAAGTCAATGTGTTGTTTTTCTGAACTTAGAACAATCAAAAGATTACATTTGAACACAGTAAGAAAATAGTCACTTTTGCCCCTTTTTGAAAGTTTATGATTACTTTTGCACACAAAAAAAAAAGCTTATGGTGGTGAGTGCACTTTTGAGAAAAGTTTATAGGTATTTTTGCCCCTTAAAAACTTTTGAGTAAACAGTCGTTAACGGTAATATCACTTTTGCCCCTTTTTTGAAAGTTCATTGTTACTTTTGCACCAAAAAAAAGTTTATGGTGCTGGATGCACTTTTGAGAAAAGTTTAAGGTTAGTTTTGCTCCTTAACCCTATTATAAATAAGTGAAAAAATTTAAGTTAGAAAATGTGGTGCCAAAATACATAATTTGATCAAAAAATATTATATAACTAATTGGATCACATGCTGCATACAAGTTGGTGGGACAACATTATTACGCTTAATGGTAACAATTTCTCAAACCAATTTTCAGAAGCCAATCGCAATAAGCCCTAAATTGTGTGTGTTTGAAGCAGCGATTGCAAAACTGGCTTTTTTCAATCTAGCTTTTAGTAATATTACTTTTGGGTAGAGTTAGATTGTATAATGTGATTTATGTTTGGATTGACGATTATAAAAATGACTTTTGCAAAAGTAAAACTTGTTTGGATTAGCTTAAGCATAAGGGCTTTTGTGATAATGGTAACAGAGGAATTAAATTAAAATTTATAAAAAATGTATAAAATTTAAAGTTGAGAAATTAGACAAATAATAAATATACAATCTGATGAAATAATATCACATAACTAATTGGATCACATGTCGTACAATTTGATTTCTAATTGAGTCACGAATATGCTTCATTTGAGAGGAAAAGCACTTACTATAATTTGTCACAGAAGGCTGTTCGTCTACACTATTATTATCTACATTGACGAGATTCCCAGTTTCACCTTGGCGAAACACTACGTCTTTAACATCATTTCTCCTAATAAAATTATGTAATGTTCTCTACAGAAAAACCAAATCTGATTCAGATAAACATTATGAAACGAATCGCAAGATGGAGCAAATGAACGAAGAGAGTAATGAATATGATCTATCAAACGCAGAAAAATGGAACAAAAGAACTCACAGAGTAACAAATTTGATTGACATTTTAACTTCATACACACACGTTTTAACAAATCTGATCTATCAAACTAGCTGACGTTAAACCAAACTCCAAAACAAATTCCACAAACGTTTTAACTTCACACACACTTTATCAACAAACTAAAGGCCAAAAATTCTATGGAATAATCAACAACATAGCAATTAAAATTTCCTCTTCTCCACAGACAAAATTCCAGGCAACAAAACAAAACAAAAATTCCTCTTGTCCACTCCAAAACAAATTCCACCGGACCTGCAACAAAAACAACCATTTCAAGCTAGGTGCAGCAGTGTTGACGAAATGAAATCCACGGGACTTGCAAATTTCAACACCCACGACGTAAAACCAAACAACCAATGGGGAGAGATACAAACGAGACAAACACAGCTAGCAGTGTCTACCAAATGCATAAAAAAAGCACAAATTTCTGAATGAACTAACGAAAACCAGCAACAGGGAGAGTTACAGAGAAATGAAACAAGATGAAGGGGAAGCGTTAAGCCGATACGCGTGACCATGGACAGCAACAAGGAGAGTTACAGAGAAATCTAGAATTCCCAGACTTGAAGTTAGTGACATGAGAAGTTTAGATGAGTCAAAAAATCCTAAACCGAAACCAGAAACAAAGTTGAAAATGTTGGTGCTCATTCTTTACCAAATCAAAACGTCTCTTTTGCTGCTTTACACAAAAAAAAACACAGCATACAGATCGCAGAAGGCAAACAAATATATATATATATATATATATATATATATGTTAATGCCAAACCAGGCCAGAGTAGAGGATCAACACAACAAACCAACAGGACAGCTCTTACATAACAGATCTTCGATAAATGAGCCGTTAAACCTTACCTCAAAAAGATGACACTACCGGAGACCAGATCAACAGTGAGAGAGAAAATGTGAGGCGACGCCGGCACCACAGGAAACTACGTCGAACTTTAAGAGCAAGAGCCGACTTGAAGGGTTTAGCCTTCAGGTTGATGGAAACAGCGAACAAAAGAGCAACCATAGCCAGAAAAAGTTCAACCAATGACACCTCAAGAGCTCATGCTGCAGAGTCACGGTTGAAGCACCAAATCGGAGATGACAGATTGAAGACGTCAAAGGACAAATCCAAGGTGAAGATAAAGAAGCTCTTCAAGTTGAAGATTGGGTGGACGTCGAGAGAGGGAACAAAGCTCAAAGCAGACGAGCCAAGATGGAGATCACTGGAGGATGAAGAAGAAGCTCTTCAGGTTGAAGAGCATGATGCATGCAAGAGAGAGAAAGGAATAAAAATTAGGTAGGAGCGTGGGACATAATTATTACACTAATGATAATAATAAGCTCAATTGTAATTATAAAAGCTCCAATGCTTTGCTTAAGGTACAAGCTCTTTTTGATTTCAAAAACTCAATTGCAAAATAGGTGAACCAAACACTCAAAAAAAAAAAAATCTTTAGCCTATTGAGCTTAAGGCTAGAAAGAGCCTGATTGAGCCCATCAATCGTGGCTCCAAACATATACTGTGACTTATGGTAAAAGCTCCTTAAACACTTATAAGTCCTTTTCATAAATTAGTATCCCAAACACTCAAAAAAATACCCATTGTGCCAATCGTGAGATTGAGCCACCCAAAAGCAATGCCAAACAATCTCTAAAAGATGCTTTAGTCTAATTTTATTTAATCATACGATTGATTCTGGTCAAAACGAAACAATTGATTGCATAAATGGGCCTCAGATACATTAGGAGAAGCACAGCAAAGTAGGCCCAAGGGACTTTACAGAACGTTCAGGACCAATGGTCTTCCTTTAAAACTCGATGAGAAAAGCATCCGTGATGCTAGCACAAGGTGTATAATTATCCCTTCCCTCATTCAATTGCTTTATCGTCTTGGTTAATATTGATCAATTCTGTTATTTTTTGTTATCCTTAAGGCCTTGCTTTGCCAGTTATTGTATTGTGGACAGTATCTGTATGCTTGTTGTGGCATATCAGGTTAAAAAGTATTCGTTTGGAAACATAACAGAAGCATTCGGCTTATATGTTGAAGAATGATGACAAATACGAGTACCATGAAGCATCCATACTGCAAATTGTGGCTACTCATTCCATAGCTTGACTGTAGATATCTTTTTTTAAATGCTCAAGATTTCATCTGAATCATAAAAATATTTTATCCTGAAAGAATATGGAAAATCTGAAGCGATTTTATCTGAATCTTTGTTCCATTGGATCTGTATGTTGGAGGACTCTCGTATAGGTACTAATTTTTCTTGCTTTGTCTTTTCATTTTAATGTGACTATCAACTTATTGATTTTCCATTTTATCTGTAGTTATGGTGCAATAGAAGCTGAAATGGCGAATCCACCCATAATGCCAGCAGTCTTCATTCCTGGAGGAGCTCTGGATCTATCATCTGTGTTGTTCAGAAACCGTATAATATTCCTTGGACAGACATTCAACTCACAAGTGGCTCAGAGAGTTATATCGCAGCTGGTGACACTAGCTACTATTGATCAGGATGCAGATATTTTGGTTTGATGTCTTAACAATTGTCATTTTACTTTTGTAAAGCTTGGAGTGGTATTTATACTGAGCTGCTTATAACTGTAGATATATATAAACTCCCCTGGTGGAAGAGTATACTCGGTGTTGGGAGTTTATGATTGCATGTCTTGGGTAAGATTGTAAAAGCTTTCTGAATCCCCCCAAAAAAAAAGGATTTATCTTTTGAACCCAATTACAACATTTTAACCTTTGCTAGTGTTCAACTTCCTTGTGGTTAATGTTCCTCCTTTGAAAGCGTTTACCTGCTCCATTTGTTTCCAGATCAAGCCCAAGGTTGGTACAGTGTGTTTTGGAGTAGCTGCAAGCCAAGCAGCGCTTATTCTTGCTGGTGGGGAGAAAGGGATGCGCTACGCAATGCCAAATGCACGTATTATGATACATCAACCTCATAGTGGATGAGGGGTAAGAAGAATATTTCCCTGTTGCTTGGGCAGAGGAAATAAATACCGGATGCTTGTTTTTGTGCAAGAGAAAAGAGTTGAAGCACATTGTATTAACCACGGTCCTTGACTCAAGTTTTTTTTTTTAATTCATTTTGTTTTATGTTTTGTTGGTGTTCCCTATGGATTGAATGAAACAAAACCAAGAATGCTATACAACACTGTATGTTATAAACTCTGAAAAGAGAGTATTGTGTTTTATCAACCTAAGTACAGTTGTCAAACATGCCTGTTAGATGTTTGTACATTTGCTCATGGACTGTAAAGAACAATACAGCGAGGCCCAAGGAAAGGAGGAAGGTGATGTAGACTTAAAAAGAAATTAAATATGTATATGTCTACCCTCAGGCGTCTTTGAATTTCATGGGATAAATACGGTTATGGTTTTTTTAAGTGAAAAGGGAATTTAAATTATTGACAAATATAAATACACTTATGTTTTTGTGCAGATAATCTTGCCGTGACGCTGCATATTTTATGTTCTTTGGACTTGAGCTGTGATACGTCATTGCATTAACTTGTTAAATGTGTGTTTTTTTTAATCTGTGGGCTGCAATAAAATAATTTGGATTTGTGTTGGATGAAAACTTTTGGATGATGTATACATTCTTTGTTTAAAAGACCTCACGAATCTATAGCTTATATTTGGCATCACTTATTTTTAAATAATAAGTCTTTATTATATAAGTCGAGATAAAACTCCTCTCACATACTTACCCTGTATATCGTAAATCACGATTTATAAGTATTTATAAGTAAAAAATAAGCTATCCCAAACGAGCACTATTTATTCTTAAAACTGCTTGTACGGTCATGTAGAAGATGTGAAATGCCAAGTGAATGAAGCAGTTCATTCTCGCCATGTTAGGTTTTCTCCAACTCTGCTTGAATGCCACAGCTCTATCTGGAAATCTATATTTGCACTTGGCTTTTCGAGGCAGGATCTTAAAATCCCAATATTTGAAGTGCCCTAAACCTTCATACATCCTGTTCTCAAGTTCCCATGATATCAGTTGTGTTGTTTTGACATCTGGTTCAATGCTTGGCCTAACTAACTTCTCTTTCCCATTTATCATTAACGGAAAAAATAGAATTTTAAACGACCCATTTGTTAGTATGATTCCTATTTCTTTTTCTTCATTTATCTTTTCCTCATTACCTTTTCCTGGTTATCACATGACATTCATTCGTTTGATTCACTTGAAATTAGCTAAATCTACTTCAACTTATAATCAACTTGTAAAATGCTTTAGACAAATTTGTAAAAATATGAACACAGATGTTGCAACCATAGACTAAAATATTTAATACAACACACACACACACACATCATTCATAGCAATTCATAGTCTTTTAAAGTTAAAAATAGTGCACCACATTCTTCAATGTATATGAGACTCACATTGTGGTAATACTATGGAAAATATTCAGGTCAAGTTTCTTATATTTATTTGGTTAAGTTCTCCAATCATATATAATTATGTCCTGTTTTTTAATTTTTATCATTTAATTATATACTCATATAAAAAAAATAGGACACATATGATTGGAGAACTTGACGTAATAGATATAAGGAATATAATGTAGGTGTGGTCCTATTACTCCCTCTTGTACTATATATAAGGTCTATTTACCTCATTTGACTAGATTAAGAAAGTTAGTTTAATTAATTAATATGACACCATAATCATCTTCCTTAATTCCCTCAATCTCTCACTTACTTGATTATTGTGGATGGAGCATCAATAGAGGTAAATTGAGAAAAAATTAACAAAAATAAAAAATAACTCTTTTATTTAAGAGCAAGATCAACTTCCCAATTAGATCATATGTTAAGGACTGAAATTCCTTCCCCCTTTGCCTTCCCCACTAACTGTTATCGCTTGTAGATAGTATTTATTTTAATATCAATTTATCTTTTTTTCAAAAGAAATATATTAACAATTGGAGGGAGTACAAATGCACAAATTTTTTTCCAAAGCTTTGGTTAAGCCATAAAATTTATTTTGGCCAAATAAACCATAGATTTCAACACACCATTATTATATACTACCTCTCTTTCTTAATAGAAGAGCTAATGCACTTTGCTTCTCAAATTTATAATTTTCTTTCTAAAATATCTCTATTGATGCATACATTAAGAAGTTCCTATATAAGTATAGTCAGTCATGATTAAATATGTTATTTTAAGAAAATCAACATATATTCATTACAAATAACCAACTTCCTTTATTATATCCAAATTAATTAGCTAGCTTTTATATTAAATATAAGATGTAGTAATTTGGATATATAATACTTACTGGTTGAATTTAATTAAGTAATGCAGCATGCATGTTAAGATCTAGTACTTCTCTTACGAAGCAATTTCAATGGTAACTCAAATGGAAAGAGAACGAAGTAAAATATGAATAATGCTCAAAGTTCCAACATGACGTCAAAAAACAGTAAAACAATTACCAATGTTCCTTCAAAAGACACACTTCTTTGTTTTCTTAAAAATCTCTTTAGTTGGACTGAATTTCTATCTCAAGAGATTCTAGTTTGTATTGATGGTCAAATTTAGTGGGTCTTGTAATGGAAATGAGGTAGCAACACCTCAGACTCATGATTTGATTTTGACGTTGAATCTTGGTGTTATTATTGCGTATTAATGCGATGATAAGAAATTTTTTTTTGAAGTTTTTAGATTGTAAAATTAAACACAGTCGATCGAGAACCTCGGCTTTCAAGTTATATGAAGCCAAGCTTTTTGCTTCATACAAACTTAGCTAGTTGTCCAACGAGCTTGAATTTATTATTGGATTTAGTATATGTCTGATCAATCGATCACTAAGTCCTTAAACTGTGATAACCTTGGCTGCTTTTAAATTGTGATTCTGTTTAAACTAATAGACCTTGATTATAATTCTTCACATATTGTTAGGCATATACTCATTTATACATTTCTTTCTCGTTGCCAAGCACAGTTTTATTTAATTATGCTTGATAGCAAGCATCCAACTGAGGCTAACCAATTGCATCTCCCTGGATTTTTGTTAGGTTAAGTAAATTATGAAATTGATTATATATATAATGCCATTTTGGTGTCAAAAATCATATTGCATGTACGTAGACGTTACACAAAACACATACGATATCATAATACTTTAAACTTCATTTATAAGCAAGTTCATCCATTGAAATAGTGTGTGCTTGGAATCACGATTGTAAAAGTTACTTTTTTTAATATGATTTTTTGTAATCTTATTTTTGGGCAAAGTCAGATTATATAACATGATTTATGTTTGGATTGACGGTTGTATAAATGACTTTTACAAAAGTAGAACTTATTTAGATTGACTTTAGTATAAGTTGCTTTTGTGATTGATAAGGATATATTTTATAATTAAATAGGTGTAAATTTTAAGATATATTTGATCAACTTTATTAATACTTTATACCTATTTAATTATCTTTTATATATTTTCTATCTTTTAATTAAGTTCAAAGTAAAAAGAAATTTTGACATAAAATCTATTCATACCCTATTTTATTGTGCAAAGATATTTTACCAAGAAAGTGATAAAAAGGAATCAAATGACTTAACATATATATATATATATATATATAAATATATCAAAATGTGCTAGCAGCAAATTTGAAGGCATAAAAAAAAAAAAAAGGAAAAGACGAAACCAATATGAGATGCAGATTTGCCGAACATATATGCCATATCATATCTTTAAGAGATTGGGATAGAGACGTGGAGCTTGTGGCAAAAAAGAACCCACGTTCTGAACTTCAGGGACAAAACATTTTTGAACCCTTGTTCAGATTGGGATAGAGTGGGATTTGGGGCCTCTGATGCCCCAAAGGGGCTGCCCTCTCTATTGTGCTCCCATTTTGAAGGGTTTTCTCAAATAAATTTTTATGGTTTTTTAGATTATTAGATTCTACATAAAATGAGTGAAATTTTAACATATTATGGGTAAAAAATGTATCTGTTTTCAATTTTTTATTATTTTTCAAAATTTTTCAGAAAAATGGTGTATTTTTTTTCCACTTTAAGCACTTTTTGCTGAAAAATCATAAAAAATTGAAAATAGATTCATTTTTTGCCCATAATATATCAAAATTTCACTCATTTTGTGTAGAATCCAATGACCTAAAGATTCATAAAAAATGCATTTGGGAAGGCCCCAAAATGGGGGCGCAATAGAGAGGCCAGCCCCTTTGGAGCATCAGAGGCCCCAAATCCGATAGAATGGTCTCTCTCTCTCTCTCTCTCTCTCTCTCTCTAACAGTTTGCTCTGTCGTCTTCTGTGATCTCCGATGATGGTTCAGGCGCCTCCTGCAAATGGAACCCACGAGGTTGTTCTGAACATCAATGACAAATCCAATGAAGGTTCTGGAATCACTGTCCCTTTCTTGCAGAGGTTCATCTTCCTCCTTCTCTCTCTTTAAAGTCTAAAACCTTTTTTTTTGAGTTATAATGGTAGGCACTAAACTTGCAGGTTCAAACCCTTGTTCTTTGAGTTATAGGGGATGATCCATGTCGCTGGACTACAAAGCCTTTGGTCGATAGCCTAGAAGAAGCACCTAGAAAGGACGTCGGAAAGCAAACTTGATGCCCAAATCCATCGTCACCGGTGCAAGACGTCTGTGTCTATGTGTCTCTCTGAGCTTTCAACGAGAAGAGAAGACAATAAAGAAACAAAAGATAGAGACAAAAGGGTAGCTGAGGGTTGGTGAGAATTTCAAAACGTAAAATAACGGTAAAATGTGCTTTTGGCTTAAGGTGAAAGCTCACCTGGGAGGCTTTTGTTGATCGTGCGATTGCGGAGATAAGTTCAATTGCCCAGTCGTTGAACCAAACATGCAGATTTTGACAACATAGCCAATCGTGCGATTGAGCCAACAATCGTACAATTAGGCCTTTCAAACATAGTGCCAAACATACATTTAAGTGTGTGTTTGGCTGGGTGATTAGGAGGGCAATAAGCCCGATCAGGAGGTCATAAGTGCTTTTGGGAGTAACTCAACAATTGAGAGATGTTTGGTTGGGAGATTTGTCAATTTGACTTCTAGTAAATAAGCTGCTTTTGAAAAAGCCATTGGGTCTTGCTTTTAGCTTGTGGTTTGTGGGGATGGGATCAGAGTGAAAGCAGTCGTCATATGTCACACTGACATGTCACAGTGGCACCCAAAGCATGTATTTTTACAAGCCGTGAAAGTGAAGCCTAACATTGTTCCCAATTTCACTTTTTTTTAACTTTTTTATAATTTTTATTTTTATTTTTCTTTTATGATTATCACAAAAACCACTTATTTACTGTCAATCCAAACAAGTTTCTATTTCAGAAAAGCACTTATCCCACTATCAATCTAAACATGAATCATATTACATAATCTTACTTTTACCCAATCTCGAATTTCTATAAGTCAGATTACAAATAAGCCACTTTTCCCACCATTATCTCGAACACACCCCAAGTTTCAACACTTCATCTCTCTGTTTTTTATTTACTCCATGGGGAAGATATTGAGAAAGGGCTTGTGGATTAGCTTCTGAAATTAAATTTATATTTATATTTCAAAATTTAAATAATTAATTACTCTAAATGCTTAGGTTGTGTAACACCTCAAATCAAAACAACCAAATACTTAATCAAAGTATTTCACATATCGTCAATAAGGATGTTCAACATCCAAACCATCAAAATGAAAATCGGTTCAAATAAAGCTCATGTTACAGTGTTAAATCAAATCCTCAAAATATTTCAACAAAACAAAATAAAATATGGAAGTCTTAGGGTCATGGCAATAAAAATGATATAACATGAGCTCGAGGAGCACAAAAGAGCCTTTGAGGCTTACTCCATAGGTGTCTTCTCTTGTTCCCTACTAAAATAGTCACCTGAAAAGTGTTAATATATAGGGATGAGATTTCACGTCTTAGTAACTACTGAAAGTTTCTACCGTACACAAGCAAATCACATATGATAAAAAGAAGGAACTGATTACATATATATTTATATATACCATAAGCCTCATACAAGACAAAAACAAGCTTAATCATAATCATGTCAATATGAATTTTCATCAAAACATATAATAAACAATTATGCATTATACAATATGTAAGATGCAACCTCCCTTATATCACCGTCCATCCTTATTTCGCTGACTGGAGCCATAGGCTAACACATAGTCCAATAGAAACCCATCCATTTGACTAGATTGTCCCAAGCTCACCAGTTCTTAAGATACACCCGGCCAAAGGTGCAAAGCTTAAGTCTGGACTATGGCTCCCCTCCTTAAAAGAACACAATTAAGGAGGTGTCACATGTCTCACAGCTCCAATGCAATCCCGGCAAAAAAAAACATGGAAGAAGGGGCCTTGACAAGTGCCATCCATTGTGCACCGAGTGATGGCATATCACATGGTAAAAAATCTCAACATACAAATTACTCCTTACTCAAACCCATCACAAATGCAACCGCCATGACAGTTATATTCAATCATCAATAAATATAATATCATTAAAAGACAAGGTAAAATAAATCATGTTTTCATGCATATTAAATATCATCACATATTCAAACATACATAAAAAGAAACAACAATCCAACAATACATTAATTATAATTAATTTATTTACTATGTGAATAAAGTGAGTTATAAAGAATTCTACTTATAACATTACTTACTTGAGAATTTACAATATATACACATATACATATAATTCGGTCCATTTTTTTTTATAAAAGATAGTCATTCACAATCATACATAACTCACAAGTATATGGAAGAATATTCAGAGTTACCTGTTCCTTCCTAGCTAGCTTACAGGTAATCACACAAGAGATACTACAAAGCTCTTAATGAGAGTCTACAACATCACACATATAAACATCTATTAATAAACTAATTAAAACTACTCTAAAAATACTCTAAAACTTTACAATTTCCCTCTAAACTTGTACCCCACATAGACCCAACTATTTTTTTTATCAGGGTACCATATTATTTGTATAGAAATCTTCATATAAAACAAAAGATTTAAAATCAGTTAGCATGAAAATAAAATGCCTTTATAATTGGCTTCGTGAGATGTATGTTCATATAAATAATATATATATATATATATAGTTGGAAAACGACAAGCCAGCAAAATTGGTAGAGAAAAAGATAATAGTTGGAGTGAAGGTTGAAGGAACAAGTACAGGAGTACTGTACACACATATATATTGTAATATTAAAATCTGGATGCAAGAAATGGAGAATGATACGAAGGCCACAGGAGAGATGAAATAATGGTGTCTGAGAGCTTTACATATAGAATTTAATTTCATATATTTTCTTTGTGGGAGGTGAAAAAAAAACGGGGGGCTTCATAACAAATATAAATAAATATATATACAACACAAACACCTAAAGGATAAAAAGGTGCTTTAAGAAATCTAGGACAACGCATGTATATATTAGGTGCAAATAGTACAAGAAATAGTTTTTTTTTTTTAACATGTGTATATGTAGATATGTGAATGTGTCTTAGTGTAAAGGAGAGGAAGAAAAAATTCTTCCGGTGGGTGTTGAAGAGATAAATAAAATGATTATATATTTATAGCTATAGCCACAAACATGGTGGAAATCCCTTCTATGCATATGAAGAAAAGATAAAAAGACCATCAGACATGACATGCTACAGTGCTATATAGTAGAGAAATGGAGAAAAAGGTAAGAAAGGTGAGAATTATAACAACGTAATGTGCTGTAGAAATCAAAATAAGGAAAGTTTGGTAAGAGGGGAAAACGCAACAGAGAAGAATACTCACCCAAGAAAATTGTGGCGCCGTGTTCATAGATGAGAGAACAGGTGAAGTAAGAAAAAAGAGGTCTTATATAGAAGTAACTTTAGGGATTTGATTCCTATTAAAATAATATTTTTTTTAAAAAAATAATAATTAAATAATAGTAGCTATAATGTTCTGACAACAATTTTTTTATTATCTATTCTAATAATCATATATATAGATATATACACATGCCCATATATTTAGAATAATTATTTTAAGGAGGTATTTTATTTATATTATTTTTATTTTAGTATAAAATAATATTCAGAACTTGATATTTCTTTTAAATTATTAATTTATTATATACTTCTGACTAATTAAAACTTAAACTATAACTAACTCTAAAATGCTAATAAAAATTAGGATGTTACAAGTTGGGTGTATTAATTTTCCCAGGTGTTCTTAATCCAATTATATAGATAAATATCATAACTAGAAAATTTTCATACGAGATTTAGCCTATACTATTATGGGCTAATATAGTTTTAGCCTGCTTTGATATTTGCAAAGAGATTATAATACTCTCTTTGGTCTTAAATATAAGATAAAGTTAACTTTTTTAGATAGATTAAGGAAACTAATTAAATTACTTTAGAGTATTTATATTTATATTTTTTCTTCAAACTAATTAGTTTGACAATAAACTAATATATAATCTAAGAATACAAAATATGTGATATGATTAAGTAACTTATTTAACTTCCTTAATCTCTTCAAAAAATTAACTTTGTCTTACATTTAGAATCGGATGAAGTATCATTTATTAATTAGTTGAGTGCATATACCCATCAACATATAGGATGTGTTCGGATTAGCTTCTGAAGAAAAAATGGAGAATAGCTTCTGAAGAATAGATTCTGAGTAGAATAGATTATGAGAAAAATGTAATTTTAATAAAATGAGAGTGTTTAGATATTATGATCAGAATAACTTTTTTTTATTGTGTAGGACCCACATAATGAGAAAGGACCAATGAGAGAGAGGAGGTGAGGTCCACATAAGGAAAAATGACCAGAGAGAGAGAGAGAGAGAGAGAGAGAGAGAGAGGGTGGAGCTCACACAAAAGAAAATATAAAAAAAAAATGGATTTTTTCAAAACCTAAGTTTCAGATCAAAACAATGGTTTGGAAAAATTTTGAGTGTTCAACAACCAAACCATAGTTTTGATTTAAAACTTAGATTTTGAAAAAACATCCGAAGACACACATAATCAGCTATGTTAACTAACGGCTGAGTTGAGGTTTAATTTCCGTTTCCTTAGTATGGTAGATGAGATTTTCGATGAATTGAGAGAAACTCTATAATACAATCAATAATAATATAAATCACAACTAATTTTTTTTTTTATACAAGAGAAGGCATTAAAGCCTATAACAACGTAATCCAAATAACACGGGAATTAAATCCCAAGCCGTCCGCATCAGCAATAGCTTGCAAGCTTACCGGGCACGTATCTAAGAAAGCAGAAGACGACAATCCTCGTTTAGACAGAGCATCAGCCAGGGAATTCTGATCTCGAGGAACATGGGAGATTTCCAATTTCCAATGATAAGAAAGGAGCTGCTGAAAGTAATGTGAAGACAGGGCCATAGTCAAAATTTAGCCCCACGGACCTCTTTCTTTTGAACCACACAAGACTTTGTCATCACTCATTATCATAATCATAACAAAAGAGCGGTCCAAAAAAACCGTAATGAGGACAAGCAAATTAAAGCATCCATTTAACCGGGAAAAAAAACACAAAAGCTTCATATTTTAAAGTCTATCTATATTTTTTTTTTTGTGATTGGATGGGCTTGTTGTTCCCTTATTTGTCAGAGTTGGGTGCTTCGGCTACGCCATTGGGCTTTGGTTTGGCTCTAAAACCACCAAAAGACGCTTCCATTTCCTCCAGGGTTTTGCCCCGTGTTTCCGGGAGCACTATAAAGAAAAAGATCCATCCAATGGTCGCGATGGTTCCATATAGAAAGAAGGCCCCACCAATGGTAATAGCCTTCGATAAGGACAGAAATGTCATTGAGATGACGCCAGAAATCGTCCTATTCATCATCACTCCCATAGCCGCACCCTGAGCGCGTAGCCTCAACGGAAGAACCTCCGTGCAATAAACTCCCACCATTGGACCAGCGCCAATCGAAAAAGACGCCACGGAGGACAACACCGTGGCGATGCTCAATCCGACGGCCCACATCACTTTTTTATCTGAGTGTCCAATCACCGTGAGGCACGTGGCAAGCGTGAAGAGTGAGACTATGAGGCCTCCAAAACTGGTGAGCAACAAGGGTCGCCGCCCGAACCGATCCAATAAGAACGTAGCCACCAGGATGAAGATCGTCTTGGTGAATCCGACGGCCACAGTTGCGAGAAGCTTTTGGCGATCCGATGTGATGCCAGCCTTCTCGAATATGGTGGGGCTGTACAAAACGACGGATTCTAAGCCAATGGCTTGTTGAAAGAAGTGTATGCTGATGACGGCGAGGATGATGTGACGAACGGCCGGTGTGGCGGTAATGAACATCTCCTTCCACACGCCTTTGCCTGACTTTTGCTTGTTGATGACCTCAACGACGTCGTCGTTGCAGCTCTCCGGGATCCCAGCCGCCGATTTGATGTCGGCGAGCCTCTGCCGAGCTTCTTGTTCGGAATCTGAAATTTTCTGAAGGACTCGGCGCGCGTCGCCAAGCCGACCCCTCATCACCAGCCAACGCGGCGACTCCGGCATGGTTAACACTCCCAGTGCGATCAAGACTGAAGGAACGACGCCGACTCCGAGCATGAGCCGCCAGCCCAGCCATTGTGGTAGCTTGGAGAATGCAAAATTGGAGATGTAACCTAGCAGAATCCCGGAGTTGACGAGAACCTGAAAACAAAAATGCAGTTAATTAATTCAGTATTTGTTTTGTGTCATTGGATAGGGATCTTGATTTTAATTTTAGTTAAAGGAGCATCCAGCGCCCAATCTGCAATCATCACCTTAAAATATTTAATGACGCAGTGAATATCTTAAATTATTTTTGAAGGTGTTATATTAATGTATTAAAAATAGAATAATTATATCCCTTCACTTAAAGGATTTAATATAATTTAATATATTTTTATATTTATAATTGAAACAAATAATTTATAATGAATAAAAGTCCTCTAAAATTTTGATTTGTTTTTTTCCTTTATTAGGGTCTCGAGATTCAATAAGACCAAAGTCAAACACTTTCATTACAATGATAGGGAGGGAAACTATAATAGGAGAGATAAATCTCAAATCTTAAGTTAATATTCTATTAGGACTCATGGTCAAAAAAATATTCTATTAGGACTTGTTTGGTATGAGGGGAGGGGAGCGAAAGTGGGTGGAGGGTAAATTTTTTTGAATTAAATTTTAAAAAAAATAGAGAAATGGAGTTAAAAAATTTTAATTAATTTTTCGTACTCTTTTATCTTATATACTCTATTTATTAAAATTTTATTACCTCACTTCTTCAATCTTTTAAAATTAAACTCATAAAAATTTTCCTTCCCCTCCATATCCCTCACACCAAACAGACCCTTAGTGAAGGGGTACAATTACTCCAATTTTAATACATTAAGGGTAAAACTATACCCTTAAATACTAAAAGAAGAGATGAACATGTTGAAGATCAATGAAAATGGAAAGAAAAGTGTGTGTCAATAAAAAGAGTTAGTATTCTGTTAGTAAAGAGATGTAATTGTTCTATTTTTAATATATTAGGGTGTTGATTGCACCTCCAAAAATATATTATAATGCCAACTTTACCTTCAAAAATACTTTATGATACTGATTGCACCTTTAAATACTTTATGATACTGATTACATCTTCAAAAATAGATCATGATACTGGATACACCTCTATCCTTTAATTTTTTAAGAGAAGATTTTAAAATGAAGACTTTATTCTGTAAATTAAAGTAGTTTGTTTAAAAAAAAAAAAAATTAAATCTATAGCATTCAGATTTTATCCCTACGACTAAAATGAGACGAGCTTACGATATCTATCCGAGTAAGAAATGGGCGTTACCTCAGGGAAGGAAGTGAGGAAGCCACGGGAGGAGGTGGGGGAGATTTCGGCGGCGTAGACGGGGGCGATCACGAAGGCGTAACCGACGCCGACGCCGGCGACGAAACGGCCAAACATGAGGAAGCCGTAGTTTGGGGAGAAGCCCATGAGAACGGCACCGGCGAAGAATATCCCACCGGCGAGGACGATGGTGTAACGACGGCCAATCCAGTCGGAGGTTCTTCCGGCGAGGAAGGAGCCTATGAGAGAGTATAGGTTGATAATCCCCATGAGGATTTCGACTTGAACGTCGGTAACATGCAGGTCTCTCTTTATGTAGATAATAGCTCCGCTCATGACACCGATATCTGTAAGGAATTAACTAAAAGAATTAAAAAACTCGCAGGCTTTACAGAGTAATTGAAGAGAAGTGAAGGAATGTAACTGACCATAACCAGGCAAGATGCAAGTCATGGAGGCCAAGGTAGCACAAGCAAGAGCAAACTTGTTCCTTTTGGGCTTAATGGGAGGATCAAAATCTTCTAATTTTGCACTTTTCTGTGCTGCTTGGAGCTCAACGGCCATCTTAATCAGTGTATGTATCAGTGACTGTGCAATGAGAATAGAAGAAGATGGTGAAGGAGGAGGCTGAGAACGGAGGGTCTTATATAGAAAAGTCGGACTATCTCCATATATCAGTGGGGAACATAAAGATTAAAGAATCTAGCAAAGCCATGTCAGATACATGGTTGTCGACTACATGAGAGAAGCACAGCGAAGTAGGCCCAATAGGCCTGTACAGAAAGATGGGCTTTTGTAAACCCAACCATTTGTGGAATAAAAAATCTTCTTTTTGCTTGTACAAAAAACTCCGGTGTGTTGATGTTTCAGCTTCGATTTCCGATTCTCTTCCTGCAAAATGGTGGCTCCGGTCATCTCAGTTCCTGCGAGTGCGAGTTTATCTATTGCTTCTCGCAAAGAAAACTCGTCCAACCTCGCGTGTTCTTGTGGGTTCGTATAATTATTACCAGTTTACCTGATTTATCGCGTTCAAGCTGGATCTTACTATTTGTTACTTCAGATTCTGAGCTTGGATTGCTGTTTCGCAGAAGCCCACGGTCGATATCTTCTTCCTTGCCAGGTCCGTATGGGGAGCCAACAAAAATTGGTAATTTCCCTTTTTTACTGTTATTTCCAACTGTAATTCAAAGCCATTCAAAACTAGGAAAGACGAGACTAACCGGGCAACTTGTATCATACTAATGCTTCCTACTTAGAGCAATTAATGTAGGAAAATAGTTTAGTTTTTCACGGTAGGAGACTTGTCTATGATTTTACACTTACCTGTATGTTATAGAAAAGCATCCATGATGCTAGCACAAGGTGTATAAGTACCCCTTTCCTTATTCAATTGCTTTATCGTCTTGGTTAATATTGATCAATTCTGTTATTTTTGTTATGCTTATGGCCTTGCTTTGCGAGTTATTGTATCGTGAACAGTATCTGTATGCTGCTTTTGGAATATCAGGTTAAAAAGTATTTCGTTTGAAAAAAAAAAAAAAACAGAAGCATTCCGCTTATATGTTGAAGAATGATGACAAATACGAGTACCATGAAGCATCCATACTGCAAATTGTGGCTACTCATTCCATAGCTTGACATTAGATATCTTTTTTTAAACGCTCAAGGTTTCATCTGAATCATAAAAATATTTTATCCTGAAAGAATATGGAAAATCTGAAGCGATTTTTTCTGAATCTTTGTTCCATTGGATCTGCATGTTGGAGGACTCTCGTATGGTTACTAAATTTTGTTTCTTTGTCTTTTCATTTTAATGTGACTATCAACTTATTGATTTTCCATTTTATCTGTAGTTATGTTGCAATAGAAGCTGAAATGGTGAATCCACCCATAATGCCAGCAGTCTTCGCTCCTGGAGGAGCTCTGGATCTATCATCTGTGTTGCTCAGAAACCGTATAATATTCCTTGGACAGCCAGTCAACTCACAAGTGGCTCAGAGAGTTATATCGCAGCTTGTGACACTAGCTACTATTGAAAGCGTTTACCTACTCCATCTGTTTCCAGATCAAGCCCAAGGTTGGTACAGTGTGTTTTGGAGTAGCTGCAAGCCAAGCAGCGCTTATTCTTGCTGGTGGAGAGAAAGGGATGCGCTACGCAATGCCAAATGCACGTATTATGATACATCAACCTCATAGTGGATGTGGGGTAAGAAGAATATTTCCCTGTTGATTGGGCAGAGGAAATAAATACTGGATGCTACTTTTTGTGCAAGAGAAAAGAATTGAAGCACATTGTATTAACCACGGTCCTCGACTCAAGGTTTTTTTGTTTTCTAACTCTTATTTTGTTTTATGTTTTGTTGGTGTTCCCTATGGATTGAATGAAACAAAAACGATGAATGCTATACAACACTGTTATAAACTCTGAAAAGAGAGTATTGTGTTTAATCACCCTAAGTTAAGTTGTCAAACATGCTTGTTAGATGTTTGTGCATATGCTCATGGACTGTAAAGAACAATCCAGTGAGGCCCAAGGAAAGGAGGAAGGTGATGTAGACTAAAAGAAATTAAATATGTATATGTCTATTCTCTGGTGTTTTTGAATTTCATGGGATAAATAGCTTATGGTTTTTTTAAGTGAAAAGGGAATTTAAATTATAGAAAAATATAAATACACTTATGTTTTTGTGCAGATAATCTTGCCATGACACTGCATATTTTATGTTCTTTGGACTTGAGCTGTGATGCATCAATGCATTAACTTGTTATATGTGTATTTTCTTTTTTTTTTTAATCTGTGGGCTGCAATAAAATAATTTGGATTTGTGTTGGATGAAAACTTTTGGATGATGTATAGATTTTTTGTTTAAAAGACATCACGAATCTAATTGTTCTTAAAACTGCTTGTAGGGTCATGTAGAAGATGTGAAACGCCAAGTGAATGAAGCTGTTCATTCTCGCCATGTTAGTTTTTCTCCAACTCTGCTTGAATGCTCCTACTCTATCTGGAAATCTATATTAGGGGTGTTTAAATCCCGGGACGGGACCGGGATCACCCATTCCTGATTCCCGTCCCAGGGGGTGGCCGGGACTGGGATGTCATTCCCGGTCCCGGTCCCAAGAAATTCCCGGTTTTAATAATATAATCATATTAGTTAAATTTTTTACAATCTAGTGTTTAAAGTGATTATTTAACACCTAATAAGGTCATAAAAATCACATAAATTGAGCTAGAATTGAAGAATGATATATTATTATTAATATTATTATCACATTCATCATTTTTGTTATTATCTTTATACATTATATAGTTATGATTTGTATCACGATATATACGATTTAATTCTAACTAAATATGTTATATACATTTTATCAAATGATAACTTAATTTATGGGATAAAAAATACAAAAATAAAATAATAATTTATTTTTTAAGGGAAAAAAAATCAGGACTGGGAATTCCTGAGATCACAAGGTGTGATCCCGGCCCTTATCCCGGGTTTTTTAGATCCCAGTCCCAACCGGGATGGGAAATTCCCGGAATAAAATATCCCAAACTGGGCCAGGACAACCAGAATCGATATACTTTGAACACCCCTAATATATATTTGCACTTGGCTTTTAGAGGCAGGATCTTAAAATCCCAATTTTTGGAGTGCGCTAAACCTTCGTACATCCTGTTCTCAAGTTTCCATGATATCAGTTGTGTTGTTCTGACATCTGGTTCAATCTTGGCCTAACTAACTTCTCTTCCCCATTTATCTGGGGTACAGAAAATTGACAAAATGTACGCTGCTTTTACTGCTGTTATTGAAAAAGAAAAATATTTGTTCCGAGAGAAAGCTTGTTGAACATGTTAAAAGTCTTGCCAAATTTATGCTGTAGAGTTAATTTATTAATGATAGTCTTTAAAATTTTTTATACCTATTCCTATGATATACAGTCATGACGGAGTTTATTGTTGTGTATAGCGTAATATTCAAATAGTGATGAGTTCTCATAAATCTATAAATGATTGAGCCTAAATTTCATTTATCATTAACGGGAAAAAAAGAATTTTAAACGACTTTTAACAAGACCCATTTGGTAGTATGATTCCTATTTCTTTTTCTTTATTTATCTTTTCCTCATTACCTTGTCCTGCTTATCACATGACATTCGTTCGTTCGATTCACTTGAAATTAGCTAAATCTACTTCAACATATAATCAACTTGTAAAATGCTTTAGAAAAATTTGTGATGAAATAAAATACAATAACCATGGATGCGATTGTAAAAATATGAACACAGATGTTGCAACCATAGACTAAAATATTTCTTTACAATTTAAATATGATATCATCCCTATTCAATACAACACACACACACACACACACACACACACACACACACACACACACAAAAGTATCATTCATAGCAATTTATATTCTTTTAAGTGAAAAATAGTGCACCACATTCTTCGACGTATATGAAACTCGATTGTGGTATTACTATAGAAAATATTCAGGTTAAGTTTTTTATATCTATTTCGTCAAGTTATCCAATCACATATGATCATATGTTCTGTTTTTGAATTATCATCATTTAATTATATAATCATATGAAAAAGAGAGAGGATATATGGACACATGTGATTGGAGAACTTGACGTAATGGATACAAGAAACATGATATAAGTGTGGTCCTCTTACTCCCTCTTGTACTATATATAAGGCCTATTTACCCCATTTAACTAGATTAAGACAGTTAGTTTAATTAATTAATATGACACCATAATCATCTTCCATAATTCCCTTCATTTCTCACTTACTTGATTATTGTAGAGGGGGCATTAATGAAGATAAATTGGGAAAAAATTAACAAGCATGAAAAATATGTCTTTTATTTAAGAGCAAGATCAACTTTCCAATTAGATTATATGATAAAAACTGAAATTCCTTCCCCCTCAGCACTCCCCACTAAGGGCCTGTTTGGTACAAGGAAGATTTGGAAAGGGAAGGGAATATGTATAAGTTCTCTCGTTTGGTACGCAAGTTTTGCTCAATTTTCTCGAGAATTCAAGTTCCCAGGTCTGTCAATGTTCCTTTATTCATAAGAAGATGAGATCCTACCAAAATAGGTGGGATCCTAAGTTTCTTCAATGGAAGAAGATCCAAAAGACAAAAATGTCCTTGAAATATTTAATTTAAAAGGCGGGAAATTTGAATTTACTACAGAATTTGCTTATTAAATTCGAACTTTTCAAAATTCCCGCCTTGCAAATTCAAATTTCATTAATAAATTCGAACTTTTCAAAAGTCACGCCTTACAAATTTGAATTTCTACAAAATTTGCTTATCATATAAAAAAATAATTTTAATCTCATTAATAAATAAATAATTTTTTTATTTATTTAAATTATAATTTATATTTTACTCATTTTATTTAATTTTTAAATTATTGTACTACTAATTATTTAATTTATGAATTGAAATATAAATTTAATTAATATATAATTATTAATTTATGTTGAGGGTAAAATGGGTATTTCTCTTTTTTACCCCTCAAGTTTCACCTTCAATTTTCTTCCTACCAAAAAACTTATCTTCCCTCAACCCATCTTCTATCACCTTTACAATCTTCCTTTCCCTTCTCTAAGTTCCTTTCCCTCCTCAAATTTTTCTTATACCAAATAGACCCTAACTGTTATCGCTTGTAAACAGTATTTATTTTAATATTATTTTATCTTTTTCTCAAAAAAATATATTAAGGATTGGAGGGAATATAAATGCACAAATTTTTTCCAAAGCTTTGGTTAAGCCATAAAATTTATTTTGGCTGAATAAACCATAGATTTCAATACACCATTATTATATACTACCTCTCATTCTTAATAGAAAAGTTTAGGGAAAATCCTTTTAAAAGACAGTTTAATTCCTCAAATTTTAAATTGAGTGATTGAATTCAACATATCCTAAATCAAGTCAGATGACTTAAAAAGGAATTTCAAAATTCGATAAGTTTACTTTAGTATCCTTATTCTGATTATCTCTTCGGATCATACGGCCTCTTTCTTTCCATCCACCATTTGCTTCCTAATCTCTTTGCATCTCGCCCTTCTCCTCGTCACACCTCTATATGCTAACAATTTCTTCCGCTTCTCGATTCTCTGTCATAACTTGTACTCTTCTCAAGAGCCTCTTTGTCGACTGATAATGTATTTGTTCAATGCATAGCAAACAACAATCTTTTACTAAAATGATATTTTCAGGGTTTTCTTCTATCATTGCTACAAATTCTCTTTCATTTTTTTTGGGCTTAGCGATATTGCTATGCCCAAAATATTTCAGTGATATACATGATGATTTGCCTTTAGTGAAAAACCATGAGAGGAATTAAATTCATTTGGATAAGAAAATAAATTATCGCCTCTTACCAATGGATAAAACTCATTTGGGCCAGACCATTTTTACTTTTTTTGATTTATTGTAGACAACATTTTGAATGAAAGGATTCTGTAAGAGCAGAGCCGAGTAGGAGAGGGATGATAAAGAGTAGTATAGATTGTCGTTGTAGAGGTGCGAGGAGGAGGAGGAAGAGGGTGAGAAGTAATCGCGATCAGCGAGCAAACTTTGAAGGATAAAAAATGGTGGATGAGAAGAAAGAGACAGTTATTAAAAGAGAGAATCAAAGGGTATTAAAGTTAGATTATCGAATTTTAAAATTTTATTTTAGGTCATATAACTTGATTTAAGATATATTGAATTCAATGACCTAATTTATAATTTAGGTAATTGAGCTGTCTTTTAAAGGGATTTTCCCAAAAGTTTATGCATTTTATCTCTTAAATTTATAATTTTCTTTCTAAAATAGCCCTATTGATGCATGCTTATGAAATTTCTATCTATAGACAATCAATCAGGATGAAATATGATATTTTAGGAAAACTAATATATATTTGTTACAAATAACTAATTTCATTTATTCTATCTAAATTAATTAGCTAGCTTTTATATTAAATACAAGATGTGGTAATTTGGATAATACCTACTAATTGAATTTAATTAAGTAACGTAGTATGCATGTTGAGACGTCGTACTTCTCCTACGAAGCAATTTCAAAGGTAGCTCAAATGGAAAGAGAATGGAGTAAAATGTGAATAATGCTCAAAGTTCTCACATGACGTCAAAAATCAGGAAAAAAATTACCTATGTTCCTTCAAAAGACACACTTCTTTGTACACATTATAATAGAATTTGAATAACGATTAGTCTGAAATGAGTAGCTCATAAATCGGACAATTTGTTGCAAATGTTATGATATTACAGTATTATATTAATTTCTGGCCAAAAAAACTATATTATATTGATATGAAGTGTCATATAATTTATTATTCATATATAAATACATAACATATAACTAGAAGTGCATAAACCGACCCGATAGCATAGGTAGAAATATTATAACAGTTAGGGTATGATGTAATTATAATCCAATAGGAAAATTAAGGTTTGATTATATTTCTTGAAGTACAAAATTTAAATTTCGATTTTCGCATAACAGACAATATTCTATTTTATTTTTTTCCGAATCTCACGTAATCGTCATTTCGCGCTTCAAATTTTGAAAAAGATTGTTCAATATTGGAAAAGATCCAATCCCGTCTTTTCTTGGACGGGTTCTTTGAGTCCCTTCCTTCTATAAAACCATATGATCCATTCGCATCAATTCATGTTCTCTGTTGTTCACTAATCTTGCTCAGATCATCATTCACCATGAATAACAACAACATGAACATTAATTTCATGAACCCAGAAGACGGTAGAGCTGTTAATGTTTCTCTCAGTCTCCGGCCGCCTTCTCCTCCTCCTCCTCCGCAGCCACTAGCTCCTCCGTCTCCTACTCCATTATCACAACCTCATCCAGTTTATTCACCGCCAATGGAATTCCTATATTCCAACTATCCTTTTTATGTCAGGCCGGAAGATCCCATCCCGAGGTCGCTGCCGCCGCTGACGTATCCGACAATGAATTTGAACGTAGCAGTCAACAACGAGCCTCCACCGCCGCCTTTGGGCCGGGAACGCCCTCGCCGGAATCCTCGAAACAACGGTGAGGCTTATCATAATAGAAACATTGAACCGCCTTATGCATGGGCCACCGACCACCCCGCCTACGTCCACGACAAGGCGCATTTGGAAAAACACTTCATTTATACCGTCACCGGGACGGTCCGGTGCAACAAGTGCGACAAAGAATACCCGGTGGTCTTCAATATTGACGAGAAGGTAAAACAGTTTGTGAGCTTCATTAAGAGCAAGAAGGGGACCATGCACGACCGTGCCGCGCCGGAGTGGATATCGCCGCCGTCGATGGTGTGCGAGCACTGCACCGGAGATGGAGTGAAACCAGTGATAAACGAGAAAAAGGACAATATAAACTGGCTGTTCTTGTTCTTAGGACAAATGTTGGGATATTGTACGCTGGAACAACTCAAGTATTTCTGTGCCTGTACTCAAAATCATCGCACTGGCGCTAAAGATCGAGTTCTGTATCTTACTTATCGTGAAATCTTCAAACAGCTTCTCCCTCATCTTCCTCAGGATTCTTGGTGAACAAGTTGGTGGTGCCTGCAGTCAATTAGGTCTTTGATTTGATCTTGATCTGTTGCGTTTTTTTTATTATTATTATTAACTTTTGAAATCTGCATGTGTTGATGATTTGTTTTCTTAAATATCTCTTTAGTTGGACTAAATCTCTATCTCAGGAGATTCTAGTTTGTATTGATGATCAAATGTAGTGGATCTTGTATTAGGGAAATGAGGTAGCAACACCTTAGACTCATGATTTGATTTCGACGATGAATCTTGGTGCTATTTGCGTTGTTCCCTTATTAATGCGATGATAGCATACTTGTTTTTTTTGGAATTTTTAGATTGTAAAATCAACCTTGGATTATAACTTATGAAGCCGAGCTTGTTGCTTTATATATATACATAAATAGTTAGGGTCCATATATGAATGGTCCAACGAACTTGAATTTATTGTTGTTAAAATCGATATTCCATACAACACACTTGCACACACAGTATTACACAGTATTGGATTTAGTATATGTCTGATCCATCGATCACTAAGTTTTTAAATTGTGATAGCGTTGGCTGCTTTTAAATTGTGATTCTATCTAAACTAATTGGATTTAGTATACTTGTTTATCATTTCTTTCTCATTGCCAAGCACAGTTTTATTTAACTATGCTTGATAGCAAGCATTAAACTGAGGCTAACCAATTGCGTCTCCCTGGATTCTCAGCCAAATCAATAATTTTTAGGTTAAGTAGATCATGAAATTGATGATATATATAATCCCATGTTGGGTTAAAAGTCATATTGTATATGCGCGGAAGTTACCTTAAATACACACACACACATACAGTACACACATACAGTACATCCATTGAAATTAGTTTCAGTTTTGTGGATTAGCTTCTGAAATTAAATTTATATTTTTTACTTCAAACTTTAGATAATTAATTTACACTAAATCCTTAGGTTGGGTGTTTTAATTTTCCCAGGTGATCTTGATCCCCGCCCATACATTCAAGCCATTCCTGTTTAATTCCATGTTCGGTAGTAAATGATACCCTTACTTGTATTCATCTCGCACCACCTGAACCCAATAAAAACCATTCCTTCGCTTCATAAGATGCTAGCCAACTTAGGGTGTGTTTGTTATAGTGTTAAGATTGCTTATAAGCTGTTTTTCATGTAAATTGAGACAAAACTCATCTCACATACTTACTTCGTATATTGTAAATTACGATTGAAAAGTTACTTTTAAGTATTCTAATCACTGTTCCAAACGAACACTTTATCATATATGATTGGTTCTGTTGCTTTGCAAATCTCAATCCAAGCCCCCTCCCCTCCCAGGCCACCAAGTGGAATCATAGTAGAAATACAAGAGTAATGTTGTAATTTATTTAAGTCGTGGTGGAAATACCGGAGTAATGATATGATGCATGTGGAATCGGGACCATACAGGTGGTTTCCTGCAAGGTTTCATGGTGACAATAAAGCCTTGTGGGAGTTTGATTGCCAAGCTATGGGCAGTTCTTAATTTGGGGCTTGAAATTAGCATGGGATGCTGGGTTTCGGAGGCTGGAGGTGGAAAGCGATTGCAGCATGGTGGTGGAATGGATACTGGGGAATGGCATGGGGGAGCATGCAGGAGCTATGACGGTGAATGAGATTCAGGCAATGTTGGGATGGGAGTGGGAGGTTTCTATACTATGTTGTTCACGTGAGGCGAATGTAGTAGCGGATGTGATGGCGAAGCAGGGGCTCGGGGTGGTCCAGGGTCTTGTACGTGTCATAGATCCGTTCGTTGGGCTTGTAGCGGCATTGAAGAAGGATGCTAGTGGGTTGCAGGATGAAAGTCTTCGGACTGGCCATGTAACGTAGGGCTAGGTTCTCGGTTGTTTGGTCTGATCCTTATCAAAAAACAAAAAAAAAAGAACATACAACATGTCTCGTCTTGCTCTCATTTATCAATGATTAGGATGATTAATCTTTGGGAAAATAATATTAAGGTCCCAATTAAAGAAATAATATTAGAAAAGTCTCATAACTTATCAATAAAAGCGTTTTCATTTATCATCGACAAGTTATAGGATTTTTTTAATATTATTTTTCTTAATTAGGATCTTAATATCAATTTTCCCTTAATCTTGTCGTCTTTCAACTTTTAGCTCATGAAAACAAATCTCCAGGTTAATATCATCATGAGCCGATTAAATAGATAAATAACATAACTAGAACATTTTCACACGAGATTTAGCCTGTAGTATTGTGGGCTAATATGGTTTTAGCCTCTCCTGCTTTGGTATTAGCAAAGAGATTATAATTTCATTTGTTAATTAGTCCAGTGCATATACCCATCAGCATATGACCGGTTATCTTAACGTTGAGGTTTAATTTCCGTTTCCTTGGTATAGTAGACAAGATTTTCGATGAATTGAGAGAACTCTATACAATCAATAATAATATAAATCACAACTAATTGTAATTTTCTGTTTTAATAACGTGACGAAGACCTTGAACTATTTGTATGAGTGGTTTTCGTTCACATTTACACATCAGCATATATGATTTTGAAGCAATATTTTATCTCTGGCTGATGATAAAATCAATAATAATGAATGTGAAGACAGTGTTACCGACCACATTCTTTTGAGCCACACGAGACATTGTCATCACTCATTATTATAAACATAATAGAGAGAGGAAAAGCAAATTAAAGCATACATTTAACCGGAAAAAAAAAAACAAAGGCTTCATATTTTAAAATATATCTACGTTTTATTTTGTGATTGGATGGGCTTGTTGTTCCCATCTTGGTCGGAGCTAGGTGGCTTAGCTACGCCCTTGGGCTTTGGTTTTGCCCTGAAACTACCGAAAGACGCTTCCATTTCCTCCAGGGTTTTGCCTCGTGTTTCCGGGAGCACTATGAAGAAAAAGATCCATCCAAGGGTCGCGATGGTTCCATACAGAAAGAAGGCCCCACCAATGGTAATAGCCTTCGATAAGGACAGAAATGTCATTGAGATGAGGGCACAAATTGACCTATTCACCACCACTCCCATAGCCGCACCCTGAGCGCGTAGCCTCAACGGAAGGACCTCCGTGCAATAAACCCACGCGATTGGACCAGCCCCAATAGAAAACGACGCCACGGAGGACAACACCGTGGTGATACTCAATACGACGGCCCACTTCACTTTTTTATCTGAATGTCCAATCACCGTAAGGCACGTGGCGAGAGTGAAGAGCGAGACTATGAGCCCTCCGAAACTAGTGAGCAACAAGGGTCGTCGCCCGAACCGATCCAATAAGAACGTAGCCACCAGGATGAAGATCGTCTTGGTGAATCCGACGGCCACAGTTGCGAGAAGCCTTTGGCGATCGGATGTGATGCCAGCCTTCGCGAATATGGTGGGGCTGTACAAAACGACGGAGTCTAAGCCAACGGCTTGTTGAAAGAAGTGTATGCTGATGACGGCGAGGACGATGTGACGAACGGCCGGTGTGGCGGTAATGAACATCTCCTTCCACACGCCTTTGCCTGCCTTTTGCTTGTTGATGACCTCAACGACGTCGTCGTTGCAGCTCTCCGGGATCCCAGCCGCCGATTTGATGTCTGCGAGCCTCTGCTGAGCTTCTTGTTCGGAATCTGAAATTTTCTGAAGGACTCGGCGCGCGTCGCCAAGCCGACCCCTCATCACCAGCCAACGCGGCGACTCCGGCATGGCTAACACTCCCAGTGCGATCAAGACTGAAGGAACGACGCCGACTCCAAGCATGAGCCGCCAGCCCAGCCATAATGGTAGCCTGGAGAATGCAAAATTGGAGATGTAACCTAGCAGAATCCCGGTGTTGATGAAAACCTGAAAACAAAAATGGAGTTAATTAATTCAGTATTTGTTTTGTGTCATTGGATAGGAACCGTAAACTCGTCACTGATGGGATGAGCCTATGGTATCTATCCGAGTAGGAAATGGACGTTACCTCAGGGAAGGAAGTGAGGAAGCCACGAGAGGAGGTAGGGGAGACTTCGGCCGTGTAGACGGGGGCGATCATGAGGCCGTAACCGACGCCGACGCCGGCGACGAAACGGCCGAACATGAGGAAGCCGTAGTTTGGGGAGAAGCCCATGAGAACGGCACCGACGAAGAATATCCCACCGGCGAGGACGATGGTGTAACGACGGCCAATCCAGTCGGAGGTTCTTCCGGCGAGGAAGGAGCCTATGAGAGAGTATAGGTTGATAATCCCCACGAGGACTTCGACTTGAACGTCGGTAATATGTAGGTCTCTCTTTATGTAGATAATAGCTCCGCTCATGACACCGATATCTGTGATTAATTAACTAAAGGAATTAAAAAACTTGCAGGCTTTAGGCTTTAGAGAGTAATTGAAGAGAAGTGAAGGAATGTAACTGACCATAACCAAGCAAGATGGAAGTCATGGAGGCCAAAGTAGCACAAGCGAGAGCAAACTTGTTCCTTTTGGGCTTCATGGGAGGATCAAAATCTTCTAATTTTGCACTTTTCTGGGCTGCTTGGAGCTCAACGGCCATCTTAATCAGTGACTGTTCAATGAGAATAGAAGAAGATGGTGAAGGAGGAGGCTGAGAACGGAGGGTCTTATATAGAGAAGTGGGACTGTCTTTATGCATCAGTGGGGAACATAATCACATAAATGAGTAAGTTACCAATAAAGTGAGATTATTATAATCGGTCTTATCCTTATTTTCAATTCTCAACATTTTCGTACATTATCTCTTAAATGGGTTCACATTTAAAGCACAATTATGTACCGGATTTATTTCCTTAATTATCCTATATTATATGCAATTATTCTACATTTTATTATTTTTCTTTATACTACCTCCCTTTTTTTTTTTGCTAGCATTTACTACCTCTTATTATTAATTATATAAGAATTAGTTTACTAATTTAAACTAAATAAATTATTTAGTTATAGCATGTGTTATCGTGTATAAAATATTTATGCCTATCATTAGATTCTGTATATTTGGCAAAATATAATTATTATAAATGAGATAATTTAGTTGGAAAAAAATAATAAATATAAAAAATAAGAATGAAAAAAGGGTTTTATAATTATTATCAAAATTCATTTTAAAACTAACTCTTATATTTAAAATTAGATGTTGATCTATAATCTATACTTATATTTAATCATCATCTTCCAGGCTCAAGGTAGATGCCACAGCGCATCATTAGCGAATTTTCTCGCCCGTTGATAACAACCTTTACACCAATTACCCACACCCACGTTATAAAAATATTTTCTTTAAATTGATAATATTTCCCAGTTATCAGTTTAATATTTTGAAATATCTTATACTCCCTCCGATCTTAATTATAAGATAAAGTTAATTTTTTTGGAGAAATTAAGGAAACCAATTAAATTACTTTAGAGTATTTATATTTTTATTTTTTTCTCCAAACTAATTAATTTAACTAATGAACTAATATATAATCCAATGATACTAAAAATATAAACACTCTAAAGTAATTTAATTGGCTTCTTTAATTTCTTTAAAAAAGTCAACTTTATTTTATAATTAGGATCGGAGGGAGTAACTTTTAGCCCACTGAAATATCTGGCAACTACTGCACCGTCATCTCTCTATATTCAAACTCGTAATATTGATTCTACAATTTTAACCGTATTTTTCTAACTTGTTTGTGTGATTATTTCCCTTTGACTAAGTTTGTTTCTTCATTTAAATTTTTTTGTGCCTCCTACCACTTTAACTACGTACGTTTCAGGTTTGCATAATATTTGTCTATATATTTGATGAATTTTAATTCGAGATTCTTTTAATTTAAACCTCTGTTTTGAAATGGTATACGAATTTGTTCATGAAAAATTTTCTCTAACCTTATCTCAACTATTTGACTATTAGTTATCAAATTTAATAATATCTTCATATATATTTTGGTTTAAAAAATATGTATATGAAACAAAATACTTTTATAATATTTTCTCTAGTATATATTGGAGTATCTTAAAATTTATTAAAATAGTCTCTAAAATCTATAAATAATGAGAAGTTTACCTGTTTTTAGGTTTTATCCAATCTAATTTAAGGATGTTATTAATCCGAAGGAGAGGAAAAGTGCATATCGGTAATGCACTAATGCGTGGGATCATCACTAATTTTTTTTATCTGAAGTGGGATAATCATTATTCATTAGTGACACTTTAAATTAAATTAAAAATAAAAAGTATTAGCAGTAGTTAAGGAGTTTTAAAATTTTATGGTATTAAAAATATAAACTTCAATAGAAAGCATATAGCCATGTACTCCCTCTAATTCTAAATATGAGTTAATTAGGAAGTTTATTTTGATTCTAAAAGTATAACTTCACTTTACTCTATTACCCAGATTTATAAATTGTTTTAAACTATTTCCATATTTTTTTAAAGGGAGTTTTTGATTTGATGAAGGGTTTTCCTTTTAAGATTTGGAGTATAAAGGATTTTCACATCTCCTAACAAGTACTCCTTCCGGTCCTAATTATAAGACAAAGTTGATTTTTTTGGAAAAATTAAGGAAGCCAATTAAATTACTTGAGAGTGTTTATATTTTTAGTATCCTTAGATTATATATTAGTTTATTAGTTAAATTAATTAGTTTGGAGAAAAAAATAAAAATACTCTAAAGTAATTTAATTGGCATCCTTAATTTCTCCAAAAAAAAAAATCAACTTTGTATTATAATTAGGACCGGAGGGAGTATTTTTTTGAGATTCAAACTTATTTTCTCCTCTTTATGAGGATGAGACCGCTTACTATCTCAACCAACGACTTGTTGGTTAGAGGGAGTTTTCTTCATAAGATAATTTTAGTACAAATAATTAGCAAAAAAGAGTATTTTGGGGAAACTGACCATATTTTATAAATAACTAATTTTTTTAATATTTATAAATTAGTTATCTAATTATTTTAATATTTCTTCCCGGCCTTATTTATATGACTTTAATAAAATACTAGTATCTGATAATTTGAGTGTTCTTGAATATGGTTTCCCTATCCTCTGATTCACCACACCGTGTTATATACCATCCTATAGACTTTTTTTTTTCTCAAAAAGAAAAAGAGAAAAAAATGACTGAACTATTATACAAGTTTATATTCAATTACAAGAGAATTTCGTTTTTTGATATTGGCAATCATATTCTTTTTTTAGGAGTTATTTTGATTATTTCAACTGTTGAAAAGTCCAACTTGCTTTTCCGCATTAGATACGCAATTTGGTTTTAGTGAAGAATTTATTAGGCGCTGTATTTATGGGATTTGGGATGACTCCTTTCTTGACTTCGGTAGCCCAAATCAAATTATCAGTTTTTATGGATAAGATTAAGATTACACTTAACTCAATTTTTTTATATCTATTATATTATATTTTTCAAATCACACACAATTATGTGTCATATTTTTTATATTTAAATTTATAATTAATTGATAACAATTTAAAAATAAAACACATAGTCACATATAATTAAAGAACTTGATAAAATTAATATAAAAAATTTGATGTAAGTATTTCCCTAATATTAATTTATACCCAAAAACAAAAGCACACACTCATGAGTCATGATAACATGACCCGAGCGTGTATGTCCCCGCGCTCGTGTGTGTGTATAAATAAAGAGAATCAATTTCTACCAGTGAAAAAACAAAGAAAGATAATCAATTGCATTGATCAACCCAACACCACCATGATGATTAAAATAGATTTAAAACTTCTAACTGGTAGTTTTTAAATAAAAAAGTATTTTTTGAAAAAACTGAAAGTTTGTATATATATTTTTATTCTGTATTCGGTACAGATTAGAATATTTTTTTAAAGAATTTAAAATATAAAATTAAATTTAAACGGATTCAGATTTCGATGTTGGTCACCCTTAATGAGCACTAAAACCACCTGAAATGGAGAAAAAACAGATATTTGGAAATATAAATACAGGCATGAGGAAATAATTTTGGGTTTTCTGATGAGAATTCAAATGGTTGATGCACGAGGATGTGTTTGGGTGAAGTTCTTAGGTGCTCGTAGCCGTGAGGAGCACCAAAAGAAAAAAGAGTGCAATATGAGATCATTAAAGCATTGTTGTCAAACTCGCGAGTTAATTTTATGAATTTATCATTTTTATGTTTTTAATTTATAAAATCAAGTCAAGTCATTAGTAAACTAAACTCGTGACTTTTGTAGACTTAGTTAAATTCACGAGTTTATACACCGAGTTTACCATTTTTATGTTTTTAGCTTACAAAACTGCGTTAACGCACCCTTAAACTCGTGTTAATTTTTTCAATTTGATTATACTAAATGGTTTTATATATGAATTTTATAAAAATTTCTTTATTAAATACGGTGAATTATGAATATTAATAGATTTAATTTCAATTATTTGGATTTAAAATATATTTAAATCAAATTGTTGTCAGTTTTTTATATTTTAATTATTTAATTATATACTAATAATATATATTTAATGATAAAACTAAACTTTTACGAGTTTACGATTCGAGTCCACGATACGAATTTACATCATTATCACGAGTTTGCTTAAACTCGTGAATTTGACAACCTTACATACAAGTGCTCTCAGGTGACGGTAGTTGCATGTTTTTTTTTAATAAGATTTTGCTCAAATAAAAATCTATGCTAATGATATTTGAATTTAAATATATGAATTAGATATTAGGCATATAGCTGTGGGGAGGGAAAAAAGCCATTAGATGAAATCTAATTTTTTTAAATAAAGTTCTATTTTTGTAGTTTGTCCCAGTTGCGCGCATAATATCTATAGAGAATCACTTTGAAATTCTAAGAAAGGAATGTATTTAATCATACAAAAGCACTAATAATAAGTGAGCGGTCTGGGCTTATTATTATTTTCTGCTTTCAAATTAATCATTGCACAATGTTTACTTGTAAAAGTTTTTGATGATTGTATTCTATCATTGAAACTTCATAATAATTCTGCCTAATATTAATTAATGCGGTAAGAGTTTTGTTTCTTTAATTTAATTTAAGGTTAGTGGCCCTTTTTAGGTATCGCGCTATTTTGAGGGTAGATGAATTATAAAAGCTTTGTAAATGTAATTTTTAGGTTTATAAAAAGTTTTACTGTAATTTTTTAATTGAATAACGATAGTAAGCTCGTAAATGTTAATTCAGTAATTAAAGATGACGAAAATAAGGGTTCAATTCAGATCCCAACATCATTATGTGTTCGTTTGGAATAGTTTATTTTTGGGTAATAAGTGCTTATAAATCGTGATTCACGGTATATAAAATAAATATGTGAGAGGAGTTTTATCTCGACTTACGTAATAATGATTTATTATCTAAAAATAAGTGTTTACAAACAGAATTATCGTCAATTTTATTGGCGACTACATAAATGTTATGCAAATAATGTTAGTCAAATCATCTAAATTTTACTTTAACGAATTTTGTGGAGCAAGCCAGTCATTCAGTCAACATCTCTTTTTGGCGGGTCAAAAACGTGGGCTCATTAGCCCGGAGTCACAATGAGTGGGCCCACTTTCTTATGTTTTTTACTAAAAGCCAATGTACTGAGAATTAAAGGGGACAATCAACCAATCGAGATATTATGTTAAAGGTTGGTGGTTTTAATTGGGATCAATTTGAGGTAGGACCGGGTTCAATTTAAAAAATACATGTATAGTTATTATATAAGAGCTTTTTTTCTAACCAATAATATAATATAACCTCCTAAATCTAATACCCACATAAATATTATTAAGTATATAAGGATTTTTCTCCAACAAGTGCTAAAAATATTCCACAATCTTTTTAAGGCTCCTTAAAAATCAAAAAAATTTAGGAAAATATTTCTTTTTTAAAAAAAGGCCAAAACAAGGTAGTTTAGAGCATAAAAAGTTAAAAAAGAAGGTAACCCGGGTCACACCGGTTTGACTTGATCGACCCCAAGTAAATTGAACTGATTTTCTAACTCTCAACCGGATTCCTATCTAAACCAGCCGGTCTGATCCAATTTTGCATATCATGCTGAAAGGTTGAGTTGCAGCAATTCCTTCCCAAACTGCCCTTGGTTATTTTCCTCTGCCTGTTGCTCCTTTCCTTGGCCCAAAATAGCTCACGTATATTTTTCCAATTATTATTGTCCCCCACTTGCTCTCTCCCTTTTCTTTCTTTTCTTTTTATTAAAATAGATCAATACATAGTTATCATTTTTTTTTGAAATGACAGAAAAATATAGTAATTCGAATTACAAAAACTCTAAAATGTTTACTAAATTAGTAAATGGACAAATAGGTAATTTAGTAGAAATATGAAATTTTAAATTTTTAGTGTTGTCAACTTGAGTATAGAGATTGACATATTGGACTCCCTAAATTATATATACGCAAGTTGCTAATTAACATTCTTAAATTGTCATTGTCTATACTTAAGTTGTCAATACCCAAAACCAAAATTCAAAATCTCATATTCTTACTAGATTACTTATTTAATAAACATTTTGAGATTTTTGCAATTTAAATAGTTTTTTTTGTCATTTTCCTTTTTTTTTTTCCATAAAAAAAGCACTTATAAACAGACCTTGGGGGAAAAAAAAGTGGACTTAAATTGTAAGTCTTTTTATTTGAAGAAAAATACGCGAGATCATAAGCCTCGAAGGCCAAGAATATTCAATGTCCCTCTCTTTCACGTCGCTGTGCGAAGTATCATCGAGTCCAGGAAACAATATGACTTGAGGAATAAACAAAACTGATTTCAGATCAAAACTTTTTTTTTTTTTTTGGCCATGATTTCACATCAAAAGTTGGAACTTGGCGATTGATGATATCTTTTCAGGGTCATTAATTCAATAACCATCCATTATTTAATTAAGCTTAGAGTCAAGACCCCTGTTCTGATTGATAAAAAAAAAGACCCCTGTTCTGTTGTATCTAATTTCATCATATTTGTCTTTAATTAATTTATCAAATGAAATCGTGTACAGCTTGACAAGATGGCCCAAATTTTCCACGCTCAACGTCACCTTCTTGGCTTAATTATGTGTGTGGGCTTAATTAATCAAGAATCAGAGAACGTGTCTGGTCAAACACGCGCCTCAATTTGTCTCTTGTAATTTTTTTTCTTGACATGACAGCGATTATGAATTATGCAAAGTTATCATATGTATTTTAGAATAAATAATGTCTCATTATTTGCTCGTTGCTGTTTCAATAAAATAAATATATGGCAACAACACGTCTCATTACTTGCCAGTTGCTTTTTTTCTCCAAAGGTACTTCTATTAATACTATAAAAGTATGTCTAATACAATAAAATAAATCAATCCTAGAAATAAGAGAAGATAATTAACATGGTAAACAAAACAAATCAAGTTTAAATGTAAAATAAAACTAATCACCACTTATTCAAGAGGTGGGAATAAAAGTACTATAAGCACCTTTAATGACCTCTTGGACATCCAAGATTATAAGTGACATCAAGAAATGTATTGGTTTGAATAGCCACCTTATAGGACACAACTTCTTATAAGCATCAGCTGTAGTAAATCAGTTACATGGTTATCCCGTCTTGAGGTAATTAAAGGACAGAGAGAACCCAACCTCAGAAGAAATAAGGCAAATGATGTCCTAAATAATACTTCTGCTCCTCCAATCAAACAAATCTAGTGTTTTGGTAACAACACAAGTAAGCAATGATGGGAGGCAATCAGTTTCAAAAACAACTTTATTATGTCCCAAATCCACAGCTAACAACAATGCCCTTTTTAATGCCAAAGCTTCAGTCATGAATGTAGATATAGATTTCAATTTATTTACATAACCACACTTAAACTGGCAAAGGTTATCCCGACATATCGCCCCAATAGCAGTGTCTTTATTACCAAGTTTGAATGTCCCATCACAAATTGACTTTCAAGCTACCTATAGAGGGAGGGATCCAATTAGTAGTGGGATGATTAGTATACCTCAGTGACTCAGTCCCCAGGTTCAATTTATCACAAGTAATCCAACATTCAAAGTTGCTCTTCATGACCATTTCAATAACAACAGAGGGGCTGGGTTCTCTATGGTTAAAGACCTTTTCATTTTATTACTATTATGAATGATGCACTTCTGGCTAAAACAGTATAAAGGTTAATGGTAGGACCTAATGATTTATGTGCTAGGGTGTTGAAAAGTGTGTATTTTCCCAAGATTGAGTTCATTGATGCCGACAAAGGGTATAAGGCCTCATGGTGCTAGTCTAATTTTATTGATGGTAGAGATCATGTATCTTAAAAAAGACCTCCAGTGGGATATTGGTGATGGTTCTTCAATCAGAATATGGGAAGATAACTGGGTGCCAAGTATTAATTTCCTAGAGAAACCAACCAACAATGATGATTTTTATGTCACATATGGTAGATTTTGTGACTTAATTGTTAATGGTGAATGGGACCTCACTCCAATTAACCAATATCTGATAGAAGAAGTCAAGTGTGCCATATAAGAAATCCTATCCCATCCAATGATGTATGTCAAAGCTTGATGTTTTGTCTTTCCCCAGACACTCGGAATATCAAGATATTTTCCTGGATCTTCAGTTGCAGGAATGCCCAGAGTGTGACCAACCATAGCTCTATTTTCTTCGGGAGTAATGGCAAAGAAAAAAATATTGGATTTATCAAGGTTAGCCACCTGACCAGAAGCAATAAATTCAAGGATGGAGCCATTCTCTTTTATCCTATGCTAAAAGAAAGGTTATAATTAAAGCAGTTCTTCAAGTGATCCCAATATATACTATGAATTTTTTTTAAGTTCCCTTTGAAAACATGCAGAGAGCTAAATAGTCTTATTGGTAATTTTTTGTGGGAAGGTAAGGCCTTTGGAGGTAAAACCCATTGGAAAGTTTGGGATATTTTTACTATAGGAAAAAGTAATGGTGGAATGGGTTTCGTGATCTTACTATTATGAAAGATGTATTTTTTTTTTTTTTGCCAGCAATAAAAGATGTACTAAAAAAATGCACTTCTGGTTAAATAATGCTAAGACCTAATGTTTTTACTTGCCAGTTGCTTCAATAATAGTAGTCTATGCATATATGGTTGTACCAACCAATATGAAACAACACGCATATCAACACGTTGACTGATGAGTGATCCCATGTCAACTCTGGCCAAAAAAAAAAAAAAAATCACATGTCAATTAGTGTGACCACCATAACTTTGAAATGTCTACTCTCAAGAAAATATCATTTATACACGTTGCAGCAAGAGTTACCTGATTTAATATGAAGTTTGATTATTCCTTACAGTAATATCAAGCCAAATAATTAAAGGTGTCATTACCAAGAGACGTTTCTAAGCCTAAAAAATTATTATGCCCTTAACAATAAAAAAGCTAGACATTAGTCCGATCAAAAGGTGCTTTGACCATTTAAATATAAGGATTTGGGTTCATATCTAATTGAATGCAAAAAAGTATCTTTAAAAAAGTTATTTTTAATTGGACTTGATTACAATGTTTGAATATAAATAAGTTAGATATTTATATTTAGTGTTTGTTTGAATTAACGATAAAGATTGTTTTCCAAATCTCATTTATAATATATAAGGTAAGTGATATGTGTGAAAGGAATTTTTCGATTTATACAAACCAATTTTTTAAATCTTAACTCAAACAAGTAATTAAAAGGTGTAATCATCAGACTAGTGGTTGGTATCTTCTTCATTTTTTCAAGGCAACGTGGCGTGATGTAAGAGTGTTGAAAGAAGAGTCGTAGAATAGCATACACTGGAAAAGTAACAACAATTAATTTATTAATTAATAATTTCAACGGTCTCATATTTACGCCACCGTATACAAAACAAAGTGCAATATCACAATATCACGTCTCATATTCTAACATTGATTTTCTATTTCCTTTTCACCAATGAAGAACACTAAAACAAAGAGTATGTTTGTTGTGAGGTTGGGATTATTTATAAGCTGTTTTTTTACATAAATTAAGATAAAATTTCTTTCACATATTTACCTCATATATCATAAACTACAATTGAAAATTTACTTTTAAATATTCCAATAACTATTCCAAACGAACATAAAGTAAAGGAGAATAAATGAAAGACTTTTGCATAGCATGCATGGATTTTATGCGTCCACGCATGTACTCCCTTCAGTACATAATATAGTGTGTCTGTAAAAGGAGTATATGATCCACAATATAGGATGCCTACAGTTTAATTAATATATTTTTTTCTTGTTTTACTCATATTATTAATGCTTATTTTTCAATTTTGACCACTAATTATATCCCCTCTCTCTAAAATAAAAATTTCAATGCAATTATAATAATAAATGGTGGCTCTTCTCTCAGTTCACAACCATCATTTTCTATACAAATGCTTTTATGAAATGAATTTCTCTCTTATTACCCAGGCAAATATCATTTTTTAAATACATTTATCAACAAGGGTAAAAGTGAAAAAAATGTATATTTTATAACATATTAAATGACTTAACTATCATTTCTTATTTTTCATGAATTAGTTAAGGTATCCTTATATTATAGACCGGAGGGAGTATGTTTAGGGTGTGTTTGCTTTGAGGGGGATGAGGGAGGGGAGGGACTGGGTGGTAAATTACCTTTTTAGATAGGAGGAACCCAAAATTTACCCTATGAGAGAATAAATTTTAGATTCTTCCCCCTCAAAAAGATAATTTACCAAACCTCCCGTATAATTTACCAAATTTCCCCCTCCCCTCAAACCAAACACACCTTAATGTTCGCCACCAGTCTTGAATTTTAGCGCTTAGCTTTCATTATCACTCACTTCTCTGACTTACAAGACTCTATCTTTTACCTTTATATTTACGGGCGACTTTGTTAGCGTGAACACGTACTCCCTCCCGTCTTTATCGTAGCAACACACCCATATCAATGTACTCCCTCCCTTGGAAAATATAGACTTCAAATCACTAACGTAACTTGAAAAGTTTATTAAAATTGGTTAAAGGTATTAGATATGTGAAAAATTGTAACCCCCTTTATTTTGTAGAGGGGGTGAGTGATAGAGAGAATGGATGAAAAAAGTGATAAAGAAGAAAGAGTAAGAAAAACAGAATGAGAGACATATATAATTAATTAGTGATAAGATTAGAAAAAAAAAGTAAACACGAAGGATGGATGAAATGTTATATTAAGGATTGGAGGTATTATATACTATATTATATGAGAACAAAATCTAAACAATAATAAATTAAGGTACAATTATATTGTAAATTCATGTAAAAAATTTAATATGGTGCCTTACAAATAGGATAAAAAAACTTCTCTCACCTGTAGATAGGACAAGAGGAGGGCGTAAGAATAACTATTTTAATTTCAATTATTTTGTATAATACTCAAATATAATATATGATATCATATGAACCTAGCTTATAGTAAAATTATATGGTTCAGACAAAACAAGTATAATTATCTGGGTTTTTATGTATGAACAAAAAATACTCCCTCCTGTTCTTATTACAAAATATATTTACTTGATTTGATTAGATTAAGAAAGTTAATTAGTTGAGTTAGTTAATATAGCATGTATTTTTTAAAATAGCCCAGTCATCTTCATTAATTCTTTCATTCCCTCTCCTTCTAGATTATTGTTGAGAGGGTAGCAATAAGGATAAATTAGAAAAAGATTGATAAATATAAAAATTATATCTTATATTTAGAATCAAGATCAACTCTCTAAATATATCATATATTGAGGACAGGAGGAAGTAGTAAATAGTGTTACATGAGATGAGAGGTTAAATAAACTCACAAGACACTACGTGTTTTTGAATTTGGGCTTTGTCTTTCAAAACCCAACCATAGTGACACAAACTTTTTTGTCTAGTTTGCTCGCCGCTCTCTCTGTCTTTTTCTTAAATAAATATTGCATACCCTTTCTGACGGGTAAGAATAGAAGTATCAGTGCATCACAAGGTTTATATAGCTTCCTTAGTCGATCTACCTTTCCTTTCGACTAATAAGTGGAGGTTGCTGATCAATGATTCAAAAATTACCCTCCATGCTATGGGAGAGCTTAGCTAAGTAGGTTATCCCTATGAGAGTGATTCAATAGCTCCTGACAGTCTTATATAGTTATATGGATTATGTTGAAATAGTTCCTGCACATGAAATGCGTAATCTGAGCCACGTTCAAAGACGATGTCATTAAAAACTATTCTAATGAATAAAACAGTAAAATATAATAGCACCGCCCCATCCATATTTAACTCGTGTATCCACTGTATCTACCTCTTAGTGGTCTGTTGTTGTACGTGCAAACACACTCTTCCTCGTTACCTGTTTATTGGCCTAAATTCATAAGGTGTAGTACATATACTTGTATTCTCTCTCTCTCTCCAAAACAATATGAGATTTTGTTCATTTGACACACCCACATTCATCATATATCTCCATCCAACAGATTATTAATCCGATATAATAATCCCTAATGTCTCTATATAAATGGATGGTCATAATCGCAACCTCAAATAATTAGGTTAATTGCCTCTATACAATTAAAAATAATAATTATTATATTTCTACAACCATTAGACCAATATATATAACTGAAGCTCTTTCATGATCGATCCCGATCAATTGACCAATAGCTGAGGGAACTAATGTGATCGAGCTTACAGCTATAACCATAAATCTACCTTCTCTCGTTATATTTCAAACGGCGACGCCCCTACATCCGTTGCTTCCATCATTGTTAAGAACAAAAACATATACTCCTAATTTGACAAACCCCTCTTGAAGACATGAATTAACGTTGATTTTATTCTAATTGTATATGTGTACCATGTGCCATCGATCCTGCCAAATGGTCATATGTTTATCGTTTTGATCTCATCAATTAACCTTTTCAAAAATTTTTATGCTACTGATAATAATCAAGGTTCTAAAACTGGGACCGGTCATAGGGTCGGTTGGGGTATTGGATCAAGGGTCAATAGGTCAGACCGGAGTCAAACATGTGAGAAATTGAATAATTTAGATTTATTAATATAAAATTCTAAAAAAAATTATTTAAAAAAAATAAAGAAAAAAACTTGGATTGGGCCATTTTATCGGCCAAACCAGCCAGTTGGCCGATTCTCAATCTGATCGGGTTTAAAAACACTGATAATAATACCATCCAAAGCAATATATTTCGTTGAATAAAGTTCTGTAGTCTACGGTCAAAAAGTCTAGTTGATTGGATTATTTTAGTCCACAAAAGCTTTTGGATTTATAAGATCCGATCACTAGGACATTTAATTTTTTCTTGTCCGATATACACAAAAGATACCTTGTGGAAGAAACTGTACGTATGTGTCAACTTGAATATAAGAATGACACATAATATTGTAATTATTCCATCCGGTTCTAATTATAGGATAATATTTAAGAGTTGATTTTGATTCTAATTATAGGATAAAGTTCTAATTTTTATCAATTTCTTCCCAAAATATCCCTTATTGATACTTTTTCAATAATAATTAAACACATTAATAATTTAATAAGAGTAAATCGGAAGTTGTTAAGGAAGATTGACGACGCCGGATTGTGTAAGAGCTTGGAGAAGTCGTGTATGAGGCATGAGAAGTATAAGAAAAAACAGAGAATCAACGTAATTGGATGCCATTTTAAATTTTAAATAAGGGTATTTTAATTAGAAAAATAAATATGATTAACTAATTTAACCATTATCCTTAATTTCTCTAAAATTAGGTAAATATGTCCTATAATTAAGACCGGAGGAGTATTTATTTTTATTGGTTATTAACGTGGATAATAAAAGTTGGACAAACCATGGCCTCTGTTCTCATTACACATCACTGTATAAGATTTTAGGGGGATGTTATCTAAGATAAAGACAATAATTGATGTTAAAGAAAGAGAAAGGTGGAAGTACGTAAGGTCAATTTTCATTTAACTTGCTTGTGGAAAAATCAAATTAATTTTATTCATGCATGGACCAATTTCTTTGACTTTGAGCCACACATTATTTCTTGTAACAATAAAGAGGAGAAGGAAAAATTACAACCAGCCAAGCAATATAGCCATCATCTATTTCATCCTCATCAATAATTGACTACATATAGCATTCTCACTTATGATATGTGTCCCCTTTTACTCACATTATAGAAAATTCTGGTCACTTTTATTGGACCACTGAGGGATGCTTTAATTTTTGTTTTTTTTGTTGATTCAAAGTATTTAGAGTTAAGTGTGTGCGTATTAAAAAAATATTACATTATCTCTAATGTTTGGTTTTTCATGTAGTGTAGGGAGTTTCTTTTATAGAGCTTCTTTCTAAATGATGTTTTTGGCACCTTTTATAAAGTATTTATTAGTTTTAATAAAGATTAAGTATTTTTTTTCATATATTTACCTATTTAATAAAGGTAGTGAGGAAGTGTATAGAAAATACTTATTATGAAATTAGAGTAGTTTAATATAGTTAATAAGAGTAATATTAAAAATCACTTAAATTTTATGATAAATTTAATATTTTTAACTATTTTTATTAGTATGCTATAACACATATGTGAATTGGTTAGAAAGGGCTATATATATTTCAGTCACTATTTGATTTTAGAGAGAACATAAAAAAATTGTTTTTTAAAATTATTAATAGATAAATGTTTGATTTTTTTTTTTCTATTACTGGATTTACTGCTACAAAGGAAATCTACTCTAAATATGAAAGACATGCAAAAGTACAATGCTGCATCTCTAGTAACTTAAACACTTCATCGCCTTTCATACCTAATTGCCATTATTACTTTGTAATTGGATGTGGCCGTTACCATCTTTGCCACCGTTAGGTCCTTTGGCCCCGTCGGACCTTGCTCTGAATTTACCAAAAGACCCTTCCATTTCCTCAAGGGTTTTGCCCTGTGTTTCCGGGAGCAAAGTAAAGAAGAAGATCCATCCGGCCAACGCAATCCCTCCAAACAAAAAGAAGGCCCCACCAATGGTGATGCCGTTGGATAAGGAGAGAAAAGTCATTGAGATTACGCCACTCGTCACTCTATTAACCACGACTCCCATGGACGCACCCTGAGCGCGTAGCCTCAACGGAAAGATCTCCGTACTATAGACCCAGGTGATTGGACCAGCTCCGATCGAGAACGTTGCCACATAGGACATCACCGTGGCGATGCTTAATCCAACGGCCCACGTTACTTTGGTATCTGAATGATCAATGATCGTAAGGCACGTCGCGAGAGTGGCCAGGGAAATCACCATACCCGCAACACTACTCAATAACAACGGGCGGCGACCGACCCGATCCAACAAGAACGTAGCGACCAAGATGCAAACTGTCTTGGTAAATCCAACGGCCATGGTTGCGAGAAGCTCTTCCGTATCCGAGTCAATCCCAGCCTTTCTGAAGATGGTGGGGCTGTATAAAACGACGGCGTCTATTCCGGACGCTTGTTGAAAGAAGTGTATGCCGAGGGCAGCGATGACAATGTGACGAACTGCGGGTGTAGGATAAATAAACATCTCTTTCCATACACCTCCGCCACTGTTTTGCTTGCTCACTTGAACGACGTCGTCGTTGCAACTCTCGGGGATCCCAGCCGCTTCTTTGATATCGGCTAGCCTTAGCTGAGCCTCTTCCACGGAATCTGAAGTTCTCTCAAGGACTCGGCGTGCTTCGCCAAGCCGACCTCTCATCACGAGCCATCGAGGCGACTCTGGCATGGCTAACACTCCAAGCGCTAGCAACACTGAAGGTAATGCGCCGATTCCGAGCATGAGCCGCCAGCCTAGCCGAAGTGATAGCTTCGAGAATGCGTAGTTAGATATGTATCCAAACAAAATCCCAGCGTTGATGAAAACCTGAAACATAAAGCATGACGAAAATGGCACTGAATCAGATTCTGCTCTTGTACTTGCATGATATATATTAACGTTGCCTAATAAGAAAGGTGGTAATATAATGTTGATATTGTGCAATTTTAACTACTATAACACTTATTTAGAGGTTAATTTTATCCTAAATATAAAATATAGTTTTATATTTATTAATATTTTTTTAATTTTCTCATATTAATATTCTTTCGATAGTGATGTGAGAGAAGATAAGAGAATAAAAGAAGATTACTAGATACAGTATATATTATATTAACTAATTGAACTAACTTTCATAATATAATTTTATCTTATATTAGGACAAAAAGTATCATCAAAAGAAAACGAGTGAAGTTACGGAGGAGGACCTCAGGGAAGGAAGTGAGGAAGCCACGAGACGAGGCAGGGGAAACTTCGGCGGTGTAGACGGGGGCGATCATGAGGGCGTAACCGATGCCAATGCCGGCGACGAAACGGCCGAACATGAGGAAGGCGTAGTTTGTGGAGAAGCCCATGAGAAGGGCACCGGTGAAGAAGATGGAACCGGCGAGGACAATGGTGTAACGGCGGCCAATCCAGTCGGAGGTTCTTCCGGCGAGGCATGATCCTATGAGGGAGTAGAGGTTGATGATCCCTACCAGGATTTCCACTTGGATGTCCGTGATTTTCAGGTCTCTCTTAATGTATATAATAGCTCCACTCATCACACCAATATCTGTCGTAATTTTAATAATGAACATTAAAGACTGAAGAATAAGAAAAAGGAAGAACGAAATATATAGAAAGAAAGAGACTGACCGTAACCAAGCAAGATGGAAGTCATGGAGGCCAAAATAGCACAAGCGAAGGCATACTTGTTCCTTGATGGCTTGCGTTGAGGATCAAAATCTGCTATAGTTCTAATCTTCTGGGCAGAGTCTAATTCAGCTGCCATGTTAACGAGTTAAGATTCTTGAAGCAACAGAGAGCCAGGGGTAGAGAGAGAGAGAGAGGGATGAGAGAGAAATAAGAGAGCAAGTGTACGATGAGTTTGGGACCATAAGAAGAAGAAGTGGTGGAGGAAGGTATAGAATGGTGCGAGTGAGGTCTTAAGGGGTGAGTGCTTATATAGAGTTTGTCTCCTTATCTTACCTTCCACTCCCCACTTCATAGTATGCTACTCCCTGATTAATATCCCTACATCAACTGAAAAAACAATACATATCATTAATTACATATATCACATTCCGTTTCTTATTCATAAATATTCAATAATTATATTTAATTCATATATACTAATATTTTTTTAGAAAAAATTAATTTTTTTGTCGTGTTAGTTTTCACTCGGTTGTCACCTAGTCATTGAACTCTAACTTATTATAATTCAGTCGCCTATAGTAATGTTAACCATTCAAGCTTTAGCCTTAGGTTTCATGAAATCTATGATTGTACTTTCTAAAATGTAGAGACTAATATTTTAAATAGTCAAACTATAGAGACCGAACTGCATCAAGTTAAAATTCAGGGGCTAAATTATAATTGAGTCAATCATTATGATTGAGTTGTAATGAATTAAAGTTTAAAGATTGAATTATAACCAAGACAAAACTAAAGCGACCAACATATTAATAATCCCTAATTTTTAAAATAAAACTAATATTTTATTTACTTTGTCACAACCCTTTTTAATTAAAGTTAGCTCAAAATATGTCATTTTCAAAGCCTTCCCCAGATAGATGTAGCGCAATAATATTAAAGGGCACTCCATATCATATAGTTACATTATGAGCTCCATATAATAATTTTGTACGAAAACACCAATTAATTTCTTGAACAAGAATAAATAATAATTAAAAACGTGATGAATATGGGACGCGTCTGGTTTTGCATGATCACCGTAGGTTGAAATTTGAATAATGAAGTGGTTATTTGTTTTATGGGAAAAGTGCTTGTTGGCACGCGTAGAGAATATGCAAATTTGAGCAGTGTGGGGTCACAGATGGCAAAACGACAAAAAATAAGTGCAGTAACATTTTAAATTAATGCCAAAGGAGCAGTGGGGTTAAATTATGTGGATGTGCCCGGTCTGATGTCGGTCCAGCCCTGCCAACCCACTGCAGAACCGGACCCTTTGAGAGCTCCTCCATGTCTAATATATGGTTTATTCTGAATATGACATTATTTGACCTGATTCAACAAACCAGTACACAAGCTTGTCACAATTGGATGCTCTTTTCTTCTTTTTGGTTCATATTATTTTCTGTTATTTGGTGTGTGTGTGTGTGTTTTATTTGCACTTGATAATAAATAAGCATACGTTATCAATCTTATATTGATAAGGTGAGGAGATTGTGTGGCGAGGTGTAGGACTTCGTGTCATGCATAATATATGTGTGTTTGTTTGTTTGGGGATGGATGTGAGTAATTATGTGTGAGAGTTTGTTGTGAGGATAGTGCGATACGAGGTCATGCAAATGTTATCAGTTACGTTGTGTCTGTGTCATAAACCACGTACTCCACAAAAAATAAAGATGACTTAGTGTTCGGTTGTAATAATTTGTTTTTTATTTATAAATATTTATAAATCATGATTTACAGTGTACGAGATAAATATGTAATAGGAGTTTTATTTCGACTTACGTAATAAACACTTGTTTTAAAAAAAAAAATTATTCCAAACATAGCTTTAGGTGTTTTTTAAGATGATAAGTATAGAAATTTGCACGGTTAAGACTTAATTTTTTTTATTAATTTTCTTTAAAATTATTTTAACATATATAGAATTTAAATTAAAAATAATTTTTTAAACTGTCAGTTTTTAAAATTTTAAAAATTGTATTAAAACGATGCATATCTCAATAAACCCGACAATTTTTGTTTATTGTGTTTTTAGTCATAAATTGTGCGTGTCCCATGTATATAATTCATGCAATAGAGCCCACAAATTCAAGGTTAGTTCTCTTTTTAGGCCAGTAAGAGAGTGTTTGCCTAGGAACAAAGAACTATGGAGATAACGACAAATTCGTTGTAAATTTTTGAAATTTTAAAAACGAGACTAAAATTAAAGTGAAAGTAGTCAGAAAGGAAGGGCATAAAAATAATATGAGGGGACTCATGACGTCAGCCATGAAATCAATGAGTAGGCTTTTTCATTTTCAAAGGTCTTGCTGACTTGCTGACTGAAGCCGTGTGGGACCCTTTTCGACTATTGTATTCGCTATATAATTGACTAGAAATATGCATGCAATCAAACAATGTTATTTATAAATAATACAGTAAATATTTAATGCTACTTATTTTAATCTCAATATAAAATAAGGGGTGTTCTAACTAGCTTCAGTAGTTAAATGTTTACTAGAGTGTTAAATTACACGGGTGTATAAATATCCATCATGAAAGAAATAATCTATTTTATCAAATTCAAAAAACATATATAACATGAGAAAACAAAACCATAAGATAGCATATCAAAAGTTGAACAACGGTGCTCACATATTTGAGGTTCCATTACTTAATTAACCAAACCTAGGATCAAGATGACATTATATTTGTATTTTTCATCTCCTGATTCAAAACAAGTATGTAAAATAACACAGGTACGTAAACATGACAAATTCACTTTAGATTAATTATTTCATCAAATGAAATATTTACAGCTTGACAAGATGACCCAAATTTTCAACACTCATAATATCATCTTCTTGGCTTTATGTGCTGCTTTAATTAGTCAATAATAGTGGAATATGCGTGGTCGGTAGTTAAACACGTCTTAGGTTGTCTAATTATATACACGATCTTGATTCTTGAGCGTGATTATGCATTCGAAGTTATACTTATTTTAGAACAACAATGTCTCATTATTTGCTTTTGGAGTACTATAATCATATATATACCAATCAAAAGGAAGCACACGTATTAAAGTTTTGGCTGATTATATAGAGTGATCACATGTCAGTCGATAACTTTGAAATTATTACACGCATGAAAATATTAATATATGTTGCAGTTAGAATCATTTGACTTAAGCCAACGAAGTTTGGTGCAGTTGATGAAGGTCTTGCCACCCTAATCACAAAGGAGTGTATTCGAACCCTCTGATTGATGGGGAGACCTCGTTGGTAGGCGATCTTGTAAATCCCTTATAAGCGCTTGAAGAGCCCTAGGGCCGTGCCCTGACCTTGGTAGGGGATTGATGCAGAATCTACCTAAACTTTTTTTTTTTTTACCAAAAAAAAAAAGAGAATAATTTGACTTAAGAAGTTCGATTACACGCACACATTGTCCAGCGATATTTAAACCATATATAGTTTAGTTTATAAATTTCTTTACATTAGTTTAATATTAAATACATAGTTTATTTAATTCAATTGAATATATTATTCCATTTATTTATGCTAAAATGGTGCCTAATTGCAATGTCGATCGCGGACTGGTAAAGTATTAAATATATAGTTTATTTAATTCAATTGAATACATTATTCGCTTTGTGATGGCGAACTTGCAACGCAACATCGATCTTAATTAATTACTTAACCCTTATGCTGTTCATTCAAATGAAAGTTCAGTTTTAGTCGGTCATACAAATAAATATATGAATACAAATGTTTTGTCAAAAAAGAATAAACTTCAAATTGTTGAAATGTTAATCTCTCTCTCGAGTTTCCCACACGTTAGAGCCTGTTACGTTGACGCTAATTATTAATTATACTATCATTAGTGTTTTATTTTCTTACTGATTTATTAGGGAAACGTTACCCAAAATAAAGTTGAATTCGAATTTTGTGAAAAAAAGAAATTAGTTGGGAGAATTTCTTCTTCAGCTGTGGCGAAAACCAACTATATATGCTAATTATATTGCCCTTAGTGGGCAATTCAAACCATGGCCTTATTGGGTTAATAGAAATTCTGAAATTTCTAGGATACTTCAATAATTGTATTAATCAACTTTACGTACAGTTTGTGAATTTGGGTTAATAGAAACAAGTCTCTAGAAACATTCAAGTATTTAGGTACAAATACCGACAACATGTAGAAGGCGAGCCAGCTATGTTCTGCCATGATAAACCCGCTAAATGATACTCGTAGTATTTTATTCATCCATCATAAAGAGCCGTCCTCCAATCCTAATTTTCGATTTTCGCTCCCTTTAGAGTCTCAACTTTAACCAACTAAATCCACCAAACTAGCGCACTATTCAATATTTCAACATTCCCGATTTCTTTTTTTAAGTTTGATTTAGGATACGAATAATAAACAATACTGTACGCAGAACTTTCTACGTGGGTCGGAGGAGACTTCTTAAGTCAGTTCGTGGACGGTGTTATTTCCTCCAACCTCCGGTTATTAATATAAGTTCTACTTAAATAATTTAATTAGATTAATGAAATTAGTTATAACTAGTTATATATGTTTCTTAATTCCTCTATTCCTTCTCTGCCTTGATTATTATTGAAGGAGTATTAATAAAGGGTAAATTAAGAAAAACTTGACAAATATATAAAACAGATATTATATTTAGTATCAAAATCAACTCCCAAGGGTCTTCCAGGGTCTTCAAATCTGCTGGAGAAGGAACATCAAAAATCTCACTCTGTATACCGACTATATTGAAGCTATAAATTTAATCACTAGGGGTTGTGATCATACACACCCCTTTAAGGAGGTCATAGAAGAGTCTAGGCTCTGGTTATCGAGAGATTGACATGTCTGTATTAGACATATACCTAGGGATCTTAACAGACAGGCTGATTATCTAGCGAAGTTATCCCATGATTGTATTGACAACTTTGTCATCTTTGATCACCCACCACCTCCTCTTCTGGTAGGCGGTGGTTGATGAGAGCTTTTGGATATGCGCCTCTGTTTGAGGAGGGTTTTTTGTACTATTTTCGATTGATTAATGTATTCCAGTTTTATTCAAAAAAAAAAAAAATCAACTCCCAAAACATATTCTATATTAAGGATTGTAGCAAGTATATAAGAGTATAGTAGTATATCTTAAATTTACGTTGCAAAAGCAACATAAAACATCACTTTCTACCTCAATTAAACCTATCAGTGACCAAATTTACTACGTGAGTAATACCCTCTCCGGTCCTTAATATATATAAGATATATTTGAGATGTTGATATCGGTCATAAATATAAGACATAGTTGTGTATATATATAAGACATATTTGAGATGTTGATATCGGTCATACCTGTTAATCTTTCCTTAATTTACCCTTATTGATGCTTTCTCAATAATAATTAAGAAGGAGAGAATGTGGGAATTAAGGATGATTGACAAGGTATTTTAGAAGTTATACATGTCGTATTAACTAACTTTCTTAATCTAATTAAATTAGGTAAATATGTTTTCTATTAAGGCCAGACAGAGTATTTTCATTTAACTCTTCTCCATAAAACTTCAAGGAATCTAGTATATAACTTTACTGAATACAAATTGAAGTAGTGATCAACTAAAGTGATGTGCGCTTTGTAGTGTAGTACTAATTAATTAATGGGCGCACTTAAATAACTAAGGGAGGCATGAAAATGAGGTTGTCCACTAATGTTTGTTGAATTTGAAGGTGGCGGACGTCCATGCATGTGGGATGGGATCGAATATAAATATTAACGTCGTTAAAGTGTCTGTTCCATTGCTGACGCTTCTGTCTGGTGGGGAACTTTCCAGTGTGGGTGGCATCCATATCCACCTTCCCATATTTAAGTATGTCATAAATATCTATACTCCACACCTAGTATTAAGCAAATTGGTTAAAATTAGTCATGAGTCGGTATTCTTTTTCCAATTTTGGAGAGTTATCTTATTTTTCATGAGATAATAAACTTTTACTTGACGTATCTCGTATTCGCTCTTTCATAGATGTCATCTTACTTTTATTCTTATCATCATCAACATTCTTCTCTGATAATCTGGTGTGTTGGTTCCAAATTTCTCGATCCATCAAGATTCTTAAGTGAATCACGAAATGGATGGTCTTGTTTAGTTATGTTTCTTTCCTAGTTTTCTTATCATATTTCTTTGTTTTTAGGGGATTCTCTATTGAATTCTCCTCTTGAACTTGTATTTTGAATTTTAATCTTTTAACTTTATAACATAATTGGCTTTTCTTCCAAGAGAAATGAACCATTAATTTATCCTATATTGAAAAGTCTTCATTACTATTTCATTTCATAATAATACATACAAATTGCCTACTCAAGGGCACTAATTTAATCAATATTATATGCAGGCCCGTCAAAGCTGCTGCTTTGATATGGTTTGTTGCCATGTAAGTGTCAAACCAGAATAATACATTCAAATTCACTTGCTTTACTTTTGAGCTTACAAAGAGTTCAAGATATTATTACTTTGTAATTGAATATCATCATTAATTATTGTCTTGACTTAAGCTTTGTTTGGATATGGAAAAAAATAGGGATGGGAAAATTCAAAGAGGGAATCTTAAAAAGTGTTCTTAGCTCCTAAATTCCAAATATTCCCTCGTCCAAATTTTTCTCTTCCTGTCCAAACGACGGGTGGGAGTTTTGTAAGTAGAAATCACAGTACACTCAAGGATCTTTGTTATATTTTGAAGAAACTTTGAGACCAAATCAATCAATTCATTGATTAATTAATTAATAATAGTTTCCTTAATTGATTCATTGGATATGTGTGGTCGAGGACTCAAGTTGACATCAATATGATGGTAACAACGATTATCAAATATTTTTGTCGGCATGCAGGTATGAGACGATGAAACGGCATTATTAGCATGTATAATAATTAAGGGAATCTGATTTAGGAGCAATTTGGTAAATGGAAAAAAAAAAATTAGGAAGCAAATAATACCTACCCTTTTGGTCCCCTACATGTATTGGCAAGTAATAATATGAAATTAAAGTTGCATAAAGCACAGAGACAAATAGGAAGGTATATGTAGGCATTAATAAGAGTTGGCGCAAAATATCTAATTGTAAACAGTGGTTTTGGATACATTGAAGCCCCACTATCTAATTCACTTGGTCACAACCCCATAAAAAGTGACCACTTCAACTTTCTATCTACTAAGTCATCTTTCCCATTATTTGCCACTTCTCCACATACTTCAATATGATTATATGTTAGGCTTATGCTAAGGCACCCGGTTTCTCTAACCAATTGACACAAAACATCTCAATTGAAATATTTTTTTTTTTAAATTATAAGATTGTGAGTTTGAACCTTCATTAGTAAATATAATGGGTGAGTAAGTTAGGGGGAAAATATGTTAGCTAGCCTCATGTAGCTAGATTACATTTTTTTTTTTTTTACTTTTATTATAATCCCCTCACTGCATTGTTGAAGCTATATTTGAACGATGCGGATCTAACTGGATAAGTGCCAAAAGTAGCTAGTTTCTAACTAGCTACTACTATCACTGATCCTAAATATAGGATATAGTTTGTAGTGTAATTTGCACTACAAACTATGTCCTATATTTAGGACCGGAGGGAGTAGTTTTTAAGGAATGGCCATTAAATCATTAATAACTCATAAATGATACAACTTGCCAATAATTTTTATTATATATATGAACATCTATATATTAAAAGAATAAATTATTGATTCAAACGCAAATTTTTAATTAGAAGAATTAACAAATGATTGACTGTTGCATGATAATTAAAAGTAAAATTCAGTATATAATATCTGACCAAAAATAAATTAGAGGGCGCATAATATAAACAACAGCTCAAATCTTAACAATAAAGTGTCGTTTCAATATGCATAATTAATATATGATAAGATAAGATTAGAGCAATTTGCTAAGAGTCAGACGCAGACCTAACTAACATAGATTATGTTAGAGTCCATATGTCACGTGCCTTTGAATTTAGAACTTTTTTGTATAAACTTTTGAATTTATTGCATATATAATAAATAATTCACGCCCGCCTTTTATTTGCTACTTAGTCCTCTACAGCAACTTTTTTCTTGATTATATAAAACGAACCAGTAGTTAAGATTAGTTAAAAATAATAAATATGTTAAAAATGATATATTAATTACTTCCAAATATGCCCATACTTATAAAAAAAGTATAGGAGAGAGAATGAGGTAAAAATATGAGAGAGGAAGAGATAAATGTGTAGAAGGTATGGATAATAAATGATTGAATGAAGTAGAATTAGTAGTGAGTGAGAGATAATTAATATAGAGATATGTATTTAATAAGAGTAAAAAAAATTTTAAATTTTAAAACACAAGAAAAAAAGTCACCTACATTAAAGGCCAAACTAAAAAGAAAAAATTTATTTATAAAAAGGATCCAAAGTGAATAATTAGCAACACACAGTGTGGTCTATTTCAAAAATTGCTTACCCCACCACCCAACACCAACAATATGATGACTTTGAAGACATGGGGTTTAATGGATCAGTCCTTTGTGGTGGGTCTTCTCTCTTATTTTCTCTCCTAATTTTTCCTTTTTTCACTTTTTCTTCCTAATCTAAATAAATAAAAAATATTTTTTTCCCTAGATTTCACCCATCTTTTCTTTCCATTTAAGTAAGGGGGTTAGGATCTTCCACGTGCAATATCATGATTTTTTTTTAAGAAAAAAAATATTAAGAAAAAGGCATATTAATGAAAAAACACACACACGGCAATTTAGCTTAGATGTATGGGACCGCTCGATTTCTCTCTTATTTTTGAACAAGTAAGGTGGTGTTTCTTAATAATTTTAATCTTTCGGATAGAAAATTAAGATTTAATCTTTTTATTAATCAAGCAAAGGGGCCTTCATTTTTTTTTTTTAATAAAATTGACCGAAAAGCCTATTAGGGACCCTAAACAGGGTTAAACTTAAGGTTGACAGTTGACACGCTCAAACCAATAACTGAATAAATCGTCGTAAAAGAGACAGCACTAACAATAAAAAAAGAAAAAAGAAAACACACACACACACAAATTCACTTTGAGATAGGACAACCTAAACTTGCACAAACAAAATCGAACAAATTGTCAGTAAGTGGGCTTAAAAATAATGTTGGATAAATTATGGAACTAAATAAGAAAAATAACAATATAATGCTTTAACTCCCAAAACCTTGAAAGGTTAATCGAAGACTACTAGCTCTACCCCCCTTTCTTACTGAAATTTTCAGAAAAAAAAACCATTTGTTATGTCATTTTAAAATTCTGAGTCGTAAAGTGTTTTTTTTTCCCATTTAACCCTAGGAATCATTGTCCCTAATAATAATTGCCTCAGAGTTCTTCAACGTAACTATTATCATGCCATTAACATGACCATTTCTTTAAGTGACGTGATTCCACTAGCTAGAAATCCGTACGTAACTTTATTTTCTCATCAATTAATTTTGTTCTATGGATTCTGTTAAGCCACATATTCAATTGTGTCGTCATTAAAAACAACAAACCACAACACCAAAACCCGTCAAAAATGAAAATTATTGATCGAAGTTGAAGTTACTTTAACATAATTGACAATATGTACAAGAAAAAAACTATTCGTTACAAAAGTATAGATATTTGAGTTGTACCTTTAGTATAAATCAATCCACACACGAAACAAAATTGAGTTTCGCAATAATATATAAATGATAGATAATCATATAGTCACACACTTGTAAACCCAAACTGACTAAGACCCAATAACTTTTTGTGAGGGACAAGCATGACCGGGGTAAATCACATCCTTATAAATCACAGACCTTTCATGGTAGGGGACCAAAAAAGCACATCCTTATAAATCAATCAAACATGAGGTTATACATGTGATGGAGGAAACACTTTGGATTCAACTTAACTTCACGTCCTTGTGTTTTCTTCAGGTAAGAGATCGATGAGTATCTGACTTCAGTGTTTGGCACTATCTTGCTGGTACAGAAAGAGTCGGTGGTGATCATATACATACGAATCTCATGTGCTGGTTTTTTTTTTTTTTTCTTTCTTTTTTGAGTTCCATTAGGGTTAGGGCATGTGGCGCGTAACGTACAAGCACTACGAGTGGTAAAGAAGGGCCTTTGCCATTTGGGTTGGTATTGTGTGAACCACTGTTATTATATGATATATTCAGCCTTATGAAAAACAGGTCTTTGATCATCTGATCTCATCTCACTATCAAGCTTTTGCTGTTTGAGTTTGTGTGTAGTTCCTCTCCTACTCTATTTCTTCATCACCATCATAGATTCAACACTTGTCAGAATTATACCACTATGTGATAAAGGCAGATATATGTTACAGGTTCAACTCTGTCTATTAATCAATAAAATTGAAAAGGCTTATTAATTGAACAATATTCACACGTTTGTATCAGAATGTCAAATGTGAGCAGATTTAATTTGATGTTGGGGAGCAGAGAAGTCCCACATTGAATAGAGTTGAGTTAAATAAGATGTATTTGAATGGAAAAAATCCATTTAATTATTGTTTTAAAGTTTTGGGCTAAAATGTATGGTTGATTAGACCACTCTCATGAGCATTTTCGATCTTCTAGCTATTTAGTTACTGAAGTTTCTCGATTTGTGCATATCATCCTTACACAGGGGTTATGCTAATCTTCACTGTATCGTTTCAATTTTATCAGATGTCTCCAAAGGGACATGATTGAGCTTTAATTTATCCCCCCCCGGGTGATATTTAATTTCTTGGGGTCTAACAGTTTAAGTTACATGCAGTGTTCTTATAATAACCTACCTATAGCTTTTAAATAAATTAAGCAGAAGATTTGCAATTCAACTATGAAATATTATTTCTCCAGTTCTAATTATAAAACCTAATTTATAGTACAACTTGTACTAAAAACCTAGATTATACATTTCGCATTAGAGGCAGTACATTTTATATGCCCTCGAGATAAACTTTAATTTACTTGGAGAGACTTAGCTTCGATAGACTTAGCCTGTGTTTAAAATTTTTCACTGAACTATTGTGGATGACATGTATGTTTGATATTATGGAGCATAAACAAGTAAAAAGTCTAAATTCCGAATAAAAATCCAAACTTTGTAATTTAGATATTATATTCAAATTCAGTGCCATCACATAGTTGGACTCACATATTACATATAATTCTTAATCTAATGATGTTTAATTAATATATTAGAGTCATTTTGAATGGGTCTAAATCCCAAGTCCCAACACATGAAAACAACGCATGATTTGGTATTCAAAAGAAGACGGTATAAGAGATAGTGAAAGCGCTGGGACAAAAACATGGCAGATATACAAACCTGTCACTTAAAGAATCTGGTCCGTGCACAATAATAATAGAGATTGAAAATTTGAAGGCCTTTCGATTTGGGATTATTATTGGAAAAAAATAGTAGAAATAACATTATATGTTTGTTTTGCTGTGACCTGATATGTGTCTCGCACCAGACAAATCAGAAGGCCCACATCGATGGCATGCTTCGGCCGACCTTCCAGATCAATTCCCCTCTCTCTCTCTCCCCTTTTCCACTTTGTGGCTCTGTGTTCATTGTATTGTTATTCCTTCTCATTATTTCATCATATAATGTAGTACCAAATCATGCCCTTCTTTTGTTTTTTCCCCCTACTTCCATATCATTACTCTCTATGAACTTCTACGCTTTAACATCACAATTTTCAAAGATTCTCCGTACATTTAATATTACTTTTTATATAACTTTTTGATACTAAGCAGCATTAGCTCAGCCAATTCCTCTTGATGCATTATTTTCCCCCATTTCTAATACTACTACTAAAATTCCTTAGGAAATGTTTGGTATGGGGATTCAAAAGATAGGGGAGAAATTTTCTGAATTGAATTTTAGAAAAAAAATTAAAGAAGTAGGGTTTAAAAGATTTACATTAATTATTCTTAATCTTTTATCTTACATATTATCTTTATTATATAAAATTTTATAACTTCACTCCTCCAAAATTTTTTGTTTAAATCGCTTATACAAATATTCCCTCCCCTGTCCCTTTTAAATTCCTCATACCAAACAGCCCATTATTGATTTAGTGATGCAAAAAAGAAGGGGTTAGGGAGAGGAGAGAAGAAGAGAGGAGAGGCAGAAGCTTATAAGAGAGAATATAGTAGAGAAAGAGAGTAGAGAGGCGAGCAATAAAGGAGGGAGAGAAACTAGATAAATAGAGAAAGGAGAGAAATATAAGAAGAAAAGAAATTCAATAATCCATATTATTCAAATCATAAAGCCTACAAAATAAGATATATTGTATGCTATTTATACCCCAATTCAAACCCTAAGAATTAAAAAAGAACATTCTATAAATCACAAAATTAAATGGGAGTAACAATTAATAATAAAAATAACGTACGATAAATCTACATTAAAATAAAATATTTTTGAATCTTCTCATTAATTTTTAAATTTCCTTCATAGTCTTCAAATCTTCTAGAACCTTCGTGTAATCATTTTCTTCCTATTTTCATTTCCATCATCTAGTTTGAGATAAGTTGAACCTCTTTCACTCAACTCATCAATTACCATTAATTTCATGTATGATTTTATTTCGTATAAATAATGTTGCTGCTTTTGTTATTATTATTAGTTGTTGACATATCAATTCCATCAAGAGGGTTTATTACTAGCTATTATTCTCTTATATTTCAACTGTATCTATTTTCAAGACTTTAGTCTTGTTTAATGAATATTATGGAGACTAAGAACTATTTTTGGTTGGTTGTGTTATGATGATGACTACATACTGTATAATAAAGCGACGGATTCATCGTAATCATCAGTGCCAGTCGGTGCCTGTCTCAAATACGTATGTCATATAAAAATCAATAAATAATCCAAATAACTGTGTTAAGCTTCGCCAATTATTTATAGAGAAATACTTTCGTATTATAGGAATATCATCTGTAATCCCACTAATTAAAATATAACAACTCATCTTATTTTAATCTTACATGGTAGATGAGTCATATGGAGGAATTCAAATTTTACGATTTTAAAAAATAACCGTTCATGAGAGGGAATTGGATTTTTTTATTTTTCTGAATTATGAAGTTTATGTTTTTAAAAATCATAGAATTTGAATTTTTCTTGATGACTGATCTACCATATTGAATTAAAATAAGATAAGTTGTTGTATTTAATCAGTTAGAGTACAGAAAAAGTAATGCTCCTGGGTATGTATGTATTTCTCTTATTTATAACCTTCCTTTGTTGATGATCCTTATTAAAGCTTCCTTAGATTATCTACCAATTTATTTTTTTAATTATATAAAAACTCACTAGGTTCATTTGCTTTTCCACACACACATGAAGAATGTACCATTCATAAGTGTGATGAAAAGAAATCTGTACACAATATATAACGAATAGCAAGCCTTGCATATATACGTCGTATAGTGAAAATGTATTCCAAATTAACTTTTAGAAGGACAAAATGTGTTACACAATCTACATAACTTTTCATCACATTTCCTTTACAAATTAAATTGAACCTATAATTTTTGTCTCATTTAACTATATGAAATATGAAATCCGAGTAAAATGTACAGTACATAATCCATACATATTATAACCTACACTATACGTCATGGTACATTTGTGATTTATTTATTTTTCGAAACAAATTACATGTGGTCCTTGGAAATTTTTTTTGGGCCATCTGATCATATATGGGCCTTACAATGTAGCTTCAAAGTATTTGGCATCCAATTTAAGTGTTTCGGGCTAGTCTTGCAATCAGCCGAACTCCTTTTAGCTTAGGTGAATGAGGCCCACTCCAGTGAAATTGTCAATGGAGAAAAAATACAAAGGGCCATAAAGCACAGAAACTGAGCAAGAATTCTGGCATTGCGAGTTGCGAGCGACCACGTGCTATATGCATGGGTTCTTCTTGTTCGTGTACAGGTAAATGAAATCTCTGAGAGATGTTTTGGGGCACCATGCTCAGATTATAAAAGCTGGTTCCACGTCAAACATTTTTGCTTTGAATCAAGTCATTCGTCTCTACGCTAATCATGGGCTCCCGCGTGTTGCCCAGAAGTTGTTTGATGAAATGCCTCAGCGAAATGTATTCTCTTGGAACACCGTCATATCGGCTCATGTCAAAGCTCGGAACTTGGCTCAAGCTCGAGCTCTTTTTGATTCTTCCCCTCAAAAAGATTCGGTTTCTTATAACTCCATTTTATCTGGTTATGTCAGTGCTGATGGGTATGAAACTGAGGCGTTTAATTTGTTTACTACAATGCAATCTATACGGGAGATAACAGGGATTGATGAGGTCACTCTGACGACAATGATTAACTTGGCTACAAAGCTACGTGTTGGCCATTTTGGCAGGCAAATACATTCACACATGGTGAAAACTGCAAATGATGGAAGCGCATATGCAGTGAGTTCTCTTATTGATATGTACTCAAAATGTGGGTTATTTGGTGAAGCTTGTAATGTTTTTAGTGGTTGTAATGGGAATGTAGACTTGATTCCAAAGAATGCAATGCTTGCTGCTTGTTTCAGGGAAGGAAAGATGGACATGGCTTTGAATCTATTTCGGGAAAACCCCGAATTGAACGACATTGTATCTTGGAATACATTGATTGCAGGGTATGCCCAGAATGGTTATTTCGAGAAATCACTTGGCTTGTTTGTTCAAATGGTTCAAAATGGCGTTAGGTGGGAGGAACGCACTTTATTGAGTGTTTTGAGTGCTTGCTCTGGCCTACAATCCTTAGCACTTGGGAAGTCTGTACATGCTTGGGTGTTGAGAAACACCTTCTTTTCTAATCAATTTATTAGTAATGCCATTGTTGATCTCTACTGTAAGTGTGGGAATCTCAAATATGCAGAATCCGTTAATTCAGGAACCAAGACTAATAACCTCTTTGCAGTTGCTTCATTTATTTCAGGCTATTCATCTGAAGGCAACATGAGAGAATCCCAAAGACTTTTTGATTCGCTAACAGAGAAAAACTCCGTTGTCTGGACGGCTCTAATTTCTGGTTATGTCAAAGCAAAACAATGTGAGGTAGTCTTCAAACTTTTCGGAGAGTACATGACCAATGAAGCACTAGTTCCTGATGAGTTGGTCATTGTCAGTGTGCTTGGTGCTTGTGCTATAGAAGCCACTCTTACTTTGGGAAAGCAGGTTCATGCTTATGTATTGAGAATGGGACTTGAAGTGAATGAGAAATTACCTAGTGCTGTAGTTGATATGTATTCAAAATGCGGCAATATAGAATATGCCGAGAAATTTTTCCGCCTAGTTGCTGATAGTGATAGAGACACAGTCTTTTACAACATCATGATAGCTGGTTTTGCTCACCATGGACTGGTAAATGAAGCATTTCAGGTTTTTCAGGAAATGTTGAAGAAAAATATCAAGCCAGATGCTGTAACCTTTGTTGCACTTCTATCGGCATGTGTGCATCGTGGACTGGTCAATCTTGGAGAGCAGATTTTTTGTTCCATGGAAGCAGATCACAATATCTTGCCAGGTGCTGAACATTATGCATGTATGGTTGATATGTATGGAAGGGCTAATAAACTAGACAAGGCAATAGAATTCATAAGGAAGATTCCTGTACAAGTGGATGCTACAATCTGGGGAGCATTTCTTCAAGCTTGTCGTTTAAGTGGCAATATCGAGCTTGCGAAAGAAGCAGCGGAGAAACTATTGAAAGTTGAGGCACATAATGGGGCTCGCTATGTGCAATTGGCTAATGTATATGCTGCAGAGGGAAATTGGGATGAGATGGGAAGAATAAGGAACAAAATGAGAGGAAAAGAGGCAAGGAAACTTGCTGGTTGCAGTTGGATTTATGTGGAAAATGGTGTTCATGTATTTACTTCTGCTGATACTTCTCATTCAAAATCAGATGCAATATATTCTGCTTTGATCTGTTTGAAAGATGTAATGCATTTTTCATCCACAGAACTGGAACAGCTTTATGAAGATTCAGGGGAGTTCTTTTGAGGACATAAAAAAGTGTCAATTAGCCAGCGCCATTGAATGTGATTCTCTGGCACATTAAAAGGAAAAGCGTCTTTGCCTTGTGGCGATCACAACGTCAGAATTCAACGGCGGAGGCATGCGAAGACAAATGTTGCAAGAAAACAGGATGGTACTGGTTGTCACAATTATTGTTGCAGCACCAGGAAAATGATCGGATGTTCTTTTCTTGAAAGCAAAAAACAGAACAAGATAGAGACAAGGATCACATAATCTAATGTTTACTGAACATCAGTGACATGTTAACTGGAGTTCATTTTGTGTAGCCTCTTCTTAATTTATATTGTTTCACTTCAAGGCATAGGGATTAGGGTTTAGGGTTTATTTATAGGCAAATATCAAAGCAATCTAGTACTTATAGGCCAGATGGCACAAAAGAAAACTGCTGGATTGAAGGCTGAAGAGGGAAGATTCAGGATTCAGGTGAGTTAGAGATATCATATACCAAAATATATATTCTCTTCTCTTCCTACTGCAGTTTTCTATGCTGTTCTGAGATTTCAATCTGATTTCTGAACTCTGGTAAATTGTCATTCTTGATATTTTGATGGGAATATGCTGGAGCTAATATCATGTTGATCTTGTAGAATATTCTTGGGGGAACCTTCCCCTGTTCTTGTTGACGATACATGGAGAGTATATTTAATGTTGGCTCATATATTCAATTATGTGGATCACTAGTTGGAGTTAGTGACTTGGTGGTGGCTATAGAAATTAGACAATGTCATAAGCGATGGAGTTTTATATGGAGGACATATTGTTATAATAACAGTGCTCATTGACAACTTTGTCCCACTTGCATTCTTATATTTACTTCCACGTGTTGGAACTTGCGTCCGATGCATTATTGCATATGCTTTTTGTTTTTGGTGATGAGAAAACCCTTGTTTAATATGTGAGGGGTTAAGATGCAAATTTGTCCTGAAAATGTTCGCTAAAGAGCAATGTTGTCTCATAAGTTTTTTTAGATTCAATGTTGCTCCGAAAATTTTAGAACGAGCAATCATGCCCCATATCGTTAAAAAAGTGATATTGATCATTAAAAAATTAATGTTGATTGTTAAGTTTTCAACGGTAAAGGGTAGCATTACTCCATTTTAATACTTCTGGGGCAATATTGAACCTCAAAAAACTTTCAAGACAATATTGTTTCTCAACGAAAACTTCTGAAGCAAATTTATACCTTAACCCTATATATGAGAAATGCTCTGTGCATTAAAATATACACGACGAACATGAAGAACTATTTTTCTCGTGTGCTTTAATGTTGGGTTAAAGGCCTTTTTTACTCTAGAAGTATTGATCCAGGGGCAATTTTGCCCTAGAAGTTTTGTTTGAGGCAATTTTGTCTCAAAAGTTTCAAATGTGGGGCAACTTCACCCTGACCGTTATCCTAGTTAAGTTAACCGTTAATTGACTAAATTTAGGAGTAAATTTGCTCTAAAGTGAAAACTTTCAGGGTAAATTTGCACCTTAATAAAAATAACATGAACAACAAAATTACCCTAAAAGTTTTAACTTAGGAGCAAATTTGCCCTAGAAATTTTTAGGAGCAAATTTGCTTCGCAATTTGGTTAACTAGCTATCAAACTTCACTGAGATAACAGTCAGGGTGAAATTATCTTACATTTGAAACTTCCAAAAAAAAAAATTGACCCAAACAAAACTTCCGAAAAATTGCCCCGAACCAATATTTTCATGACAAAAAATGGTCTTTACCCCTTTAATGTTCTATTAGGAAAGTCAAGTAGGACCATGTGCAAGGAGCATCTATCTTTCCGCACAATATAGTACTCCTCAATTACTTTACAAATTAGGCTCAACAGTCAACATTGGTTTATTTATTTATTTTTTGCAAGGGCGAAAGAGACACATAGAGATCCACGAAATTGACATTATTCCCACTATGACAATATTGCCCTTGTGTGCCGGAAAAAAATCTCTCCATCACGGCCACCCGCCCGGAGCCCCGGGGCTTCGGCGACCGTAGGATTATTGGGAAGGAAATGTGATCTTGAAATCAATGTCCACTTTACTTAAACAAATAAAAACTTTAATTATATGAAATAACAATAAAACCTTAAATTGTGACAGCTAGTATTTTTAAAAGTTAAGTGCAGGTTTGAAGTGGTAATAGCGACTAGACACCCATAGCTACTTCAACTATATTAATGTATTATGACTGCTTCTAACAATTGAGAAACTCTTATTTTAATAATAATAAATATATATTATGCTTGTTCATTCACTTGATTGATACAAAATGTCAATATATTTATCAGGTCATTTTATTTAAATATTGTAAACATAAATAGGGAAAAAGATAAAAAGAATTTTGAAATTGTAAAATTTCAAATCAGGTTTGTTATTAAAAATTAATAAGAGAATGAAGAAATTTGATAAGCAATTTACAATTTATTTTTGGGCACCTCTAATTTTAAATTTCGTGATTTTAAAATTTTTTTGTCTATTTTTTTGTCATTCAAATATTTAATTTTTTTTTTTTTAAATCCTGGATAAGAAAATGTGTAGTAATGTCAAGATAGGCGATCCTTTTCGTTGAGCTGGGCCTAGTCAAGCGAGCGTTCCTGCTCAGATCTTCGATCAGTGCGAAGCCTGAGTCCTTCCTCTCTGTGCACGAAAGCTCTGAGGAACGCGTTGGTTCAAGATCAGTCCTCCTCAACATCAAAATTCAATGCCATTCTTCGCCCCTCCCAAAACCCTATAGAAGAATCAAGGGTCCGACCACATCATCTGAAGGTTGGGGTAGAAGAGAAGAAGAGACGCCATGATTGGCCGCAGAGAAGGACCCTTGATGAGGAACAATTCCCATTCTCTACACAAATCGAGGGTCCTCGTCGCAATAGCCATCGGGGTTTTCGTTGGATGTGTCTGCGCTGTTTTGTTCCCTAGTGGGTTCTTCGGATCTAATGCAATCCCTCGTCGCAATTACAATCTTGTGGGATCCAAGATTCAGGTTCTATATTTAATCGTTCTGGCTCTTTCTGTATTTCCTTTTGGACTTATTTGCCCTCTGAATCTTGTTTGGGTAGAGACTTCATTCAGTTGTCATTATTTCCAATGCACTGGGATCATTTGGATGACATATGAGGCAGTTGAGTTTTGATTACCCATTTTCGACTAGTTGTTTTTGGAATTTTGTTGTGATGTTACATTTTGTCTTGGCGGATCTACCAGTCCTTGATTTGTTAAGCAGTTGATAACTTGAGAAGGATTGGTTAGTTGCCTACTTCCATCTTTGGAATCACTTTCATGCTAGGATTCTAATGTGATTGGTATATGATCTGTTCCCGCACTCCATATTTTGACCTTAAAAAATCTGATTTTTTTTGTCCATTTTGGTTTTTAGAGATCAAATCTCTCTGGTTTCCAGATCTTTTTTTCAAACGTGTGATTGGTTTGTCTGATGAATTTAGTGAATGGATGTTGCAAAGCTTTTGAAATTTCTACATCTGATGTTAAGAGGTTAAATAGCTTGCTTGCATATGCAATGTCTGTCTGTGTACACGTGAATCCACATGCAGCACTTTGTATGATTTCTATTTCCAAGGCGCCAAGAAGGGGCCATAGCATGATGTGGTTCATTTTTACAACGTCTTCTTTTGGCAGGCAAATTCGGCTGAATGTGAATCATCAGATCGGGTCAACATGTTGAAATCAGAGTTTGTGGCAGTATCAGAGAAAAATGCTCAGCTGAAAAAACAGGTCAGGGAGTTGACTGAAAGGCTTCAGCAGGCAAAGCAAGGGAGTGATCAGGCTCAAAAGCAGTTTCTTGCGTTGGGCAAACAGCCTAAAGCTGGGCCTTTTGGTACTGTTCAGGGATTAAGAACTAACCCTACTGTTGTTCCTGATGAATCTGTGAACCCAAGATTGGCAAAGATATTAGAGAAAGTAGCAGTACAAAGAGAGGTTATAGTTGCCCTTGCGAATGCCAATGTGAAGGAGATGCTAGAAGTTTGGTTCAACAACATCAAGAGAGTTGGTGTAACCAATTATCTGGTGGTTGCCTTAGATGATGAGATTTCAAAACTTTGTGAGTCAAATCAGGTTCCAGTGTACAAGAGAGATCCAGATGAAGGTATTGATATCATTGGAAGAAGTGGAGGCAATCATGCAGTTTCTGGGCTTAAATTTCGTATTCTTAGAGAATTTCTGCAGTTGGGATATAGTGTTCTTCTATCAGATGTTGACATTGTGTATCTGCAAAACCCCTTTGATCATCTGATCCGGGATTCAGACGTAGAGTCCATGAGTGATGGTCATAACAATATGACAGCTTATGGGTACAATGATGTTTTTGATGAACCTGCAATGGGTTGGGCTCGATATGCTCATACTATGAGGATATGGGTTTACAACTCTGGTTTCTTCTATATCCGACCGACAATCCCTTCAATTGAACTTTTGGATCGTGTGGCCACTCGACTTTCCAGGGAGAAGGCTTGGGACCAGGCTGTTTTCAATGAAGAACTCTTTTTTCCCTCGCATCCTGGCTACGTTGGGCTTCATGCTTCCAGAAGAACAATGGATATCTACCTCTTCATGAACAGCAAGGTTTTGTTCAAGACTGTGAGGAAAGATGATAAACTCAAAAAACTGAAACCGGTAATTGTTCACGTAAACTACCACCCAGATAAGCTTCCAAGAATGAAAGCGATTGTTGAGTTTTACGTGAATGGGAAGCAGGATGCTCTCCAACCTTTCCCTGATGGCTCAGATTGGTGACCTTTTCTGCTGCCAAGGTATTTGTTTGGCCTCTTGTTACAGTAGGTCTTATAAAACATACGTGTCCCAGAAAGATCGATCTCATTAAATATATGCACAATGTAGTGATGCCTATTGCCCCCTTCAAAGATGGTTGTGTTTTTCTTTTTCTCCTTTCTTTCTTTTCTTTAGGGCGGGGCTTCTAAAATTCTTCTGTAATGTTTGTTGCTAGCTATAGAAAGCTTTGTCGTTTTATTTCAAATTGGAAAATGAGTTGCAATTTATTGGTATGACATCAAACAAATTCCCCATCAATTGACTTTTTATGCTCTGGTAAGATTTTCTACTGAAGCTTTCGCTTGATTTCTCCACCTTGTAATTTTGAAAGGCAAAATGCCAGTTACCGAAATTCGAATGAGATATATTGAGCTTGTTTGGGATCACGTTTGGGATTCCCAAAAGTGTTTATTCACGTAAATTAAGACAAAATTCCTCTCACATATTTATCTCATATACCGTAAATCACGATTGAAAAGTTGTTTTTGAAAGCTCAAATCACTATTCCAAACAAACACATTGAGCCGTTGATGTATAGAAGAAAGTGTTGTGATTGGTCATTTATGAAAGAGATCAAGTTCTAAAACTTGGCATCACATTTTCTAAGACGAGTATGATTGCCTGTACGTAGTTGTGAAGGTCATTCTCCTAGACCTTAAATATCACTGTACTTTTTAACACTTGTAAAATGAGTTTAATATAGAATTAGAATGACCCCATGCCTTGTGCCTTATAAATTTGAGCACAAGAAAACAATCCACATCTCACAAAGCAAACCCAATGAAGAAGTTCAAGGCTTGTGGGGGATTTCCCAACAGATAAAAATTAAAAAGCAGTTTTAAGGGAACTAAATATATGGGATGTGTTTGAATCAATGGTGGGAAAATGGATTTTGGATAAAATTGAGTAGAATAGATTCTTGTACAATTAATAATGTTTTGATTATGTTTTTCTAAAAGTGAAAATAAAATGTTATTATTCGAATCACTTTTTCATTCATAAATTACTATAGACAAACATAAGGTCATATGACATCACATAAGCTACAAATGCAACTTTTTAAGTAGAGGGGGCATTTTGACACATGCAGCATGTGTAACAGCCATTATTACTTTTCTGGGAAAAAAACGGCCATGATTGCTTTCAATGACCATAATTCATAATCACAAGTCTGCTAAAAAATCCATCTTAAGCTAATGGAAGGTGTTTGGGCGGGAATTCCCAAAACCAAGATCTACCGAACCGACATTTTGAGAAGCGAGAATGTCAAAATCATTCTTACTATTTACTTATTACTTTGGAGAATTTAGAGTTGAAGCCATAAAGCATTGCATCTACTCTTTGAAAAGGTACATGGGCTAAGGCGCAAGCTAGTAAGTAGGATCAAGACTAGCCAGTAATGTCAGTTGATGATTGTGATCGGACGCTTCCCTGGCTATGGCTTTCATCAGTTGATGATTGTGATTGATCGCTTCCTTGACTATGGATTTCATCAGAAATGATATATCCAACCACCAATCACACAAAAAATGAAAGTTTGACACAGGAATTAGCAGCAATAATCTTGGAAGGGAAAAAACAAGAAGAAGAAGTTGAAAGAACGAAACCAAAACCAAAAGCATCATAATCAGCTACTTACACATTAGCTCAACACACACAACTACCTTATTAATTCCATCAAAACTTGGTGAATAGTTGTGATAACAGGAACTACAAAGTGGGTTTATTTTCGGAAAAGATGCTGTTTGAGTTTAAATTCTGAGAGTACTCTGGTTTACTCATTTAGATTGAGTTATTTAATTACTAAAAATACAACAGTGAGTCAAGTATAATTTTAGAGAATGTAACAGGAAACATCTACAAGTTTTTTTTTTGGGCTTGTATACGTTGAGATTATTATGCTAGTAATAGAAAATTCAGAGCATTTTATCATATAGGTATAATGATCAAAACACGTGCATGGTACACTGACATGAAAGCACCATAAGCCAGAAGACAACATCATTTTCAACAGTACTTGACATCTTTTTTTTTTTTTTTTTGCCAATTCAATCCTATTTGACATCATCTCAATTTGTGTGGGTTTGACAACATTCTAAATTATTGTTTTAAATTATGGTTTGTATAACCTGAGGTAAAACTCCTCTCACATATTTATCTAGTACTTCCTTCAGTCCTAATTATAAGATAAAGTTGACTTTTTTGGAGAAATTAAGGAAGCTAATTAAATTACTTTAGAGTGTTTATATTTTTAGTATCTTTAGATTATATATTAGTTTATTAGTCAAATTAATTAGTTTGAAGAAAAAAATAAAAATATAAGTACTCTAAAGTAATTTAATTTGCTTCCTTAATTTCTCCAAAAAAATCAACTTTATCTTATAATTAGGACCGGAGAGAGTAAGTCGCAAAAGCTATTAAAAAAAAGTTAATCCAAACACACACACACATACAAATTGTGAGGATTTCACTTTCTTACCTTTTAGCTTTATCAGGAGTTTCAAGTTATTATAAAACATGTGATATTATTAGGCATGACAATATAAGACAGCCCCCATCCCCCAAACACCAACCAAACAATAAAAAAAAAACAAGGGATGAAATAGCCGAATGACTTCCTAGAGTGAAAATCTTGAGTCACCTAAAGATAATGGTAAATTCAAATTGCGTTGAAGACTAGATTTGTTTTACAAAAAGAAAGTGATGCGGCATGACTATAAAATATTTTATCATTTGAAAATGATACATAACAACTAAATTATAGTTTAAATGACATACCTCAATGACGTCATTTGAACTAGAAAGCTTCATACAATCCTCGCAAATAATCAGTAGATTTTTCTTCCTAGCAGAATTTTCACAGATAAGATTGTCCTTTATATTTTGTAGTTCTTGAAGTCTTTGCTGCAATTTTTGTAGAAAGAAAGAAAGAAATAAATAAAACATCAAATGATAGACCAAAATAAAAAAAAAACAATGCTTTTGGTATATAACTATTTTAATTTACCATTTATTAAAAATATATATAACAGTTTTCAATATAAGAGGCATAATGAAAAAAAATCAATATCTTTATATTATTCAAGACATGCCCTACAAATCCTAAAAGTCACTATTTTTTAAGTCCCAACATCTGATAAAAATGGATTTTCTCAGTGTACCACGCACATGCTTTGATCAATATACGGATGATAAAAATGCTCCTAATTTTCTTTCACAAGCATAATAATCTCAATGTATATACTACACATGAGAAATTAATAATGATATTGATATTTTCAGGCATGGCAACATAACACAAACCAAACCACCCCTAAAAAAATAAAATTTTTATCTTATTAGATGGGATCTGCTATATAAATTGCACGATAACTTTGTGCTCTATCGCAAACCATATCTTTAGATTTGTTATTAATCAATAGATCTACTCTATAACCTTATTGAATGTTTTACAAAAAAGAAAGTGATGCAGAGGGAAGTAAACTTTGGTTATTTGACATGACTATAAAATATTTTAATCATTTGAAAATGGTATATGACAACTAAATTATAGTTTAACTAACATACCTTAATGGCGTCATTTGAATAAGAGAGCTTAATATTCATTAGATTTTTCTTCCTAGCGGACTCTTTACGAAGATTGTCGTTTAGAATTTGTAGTTCTTCAAATCTATCCTGCAATTTTTTGAGAAAGAAAGAAATAAATAAACAAAACATGAAATGATAGACCAAGTTTTTAAAAAAAACATATAAGTATTTTAATTTACCTTACCATTTATTAAAAATATATATATAACAATTTTCAATATAAGAGGCATAATGAAAAAAAAAATCAATATCTTTATATTATTCAAGACATGCGCCACAAATTCTAAAGAACATGATAATTTGAGGCAAAAAAAACGAGACCTGAAAAATTTTAAGAGATGGGACAAGAATCAGAGGGAAGCATAGTGAAAACTACCACTTATATAATCTATAATAATAATAATTTTAAAAAAGTTCTACAGTGGCCACAGTAGATATTCTTAGGGGCATACCTGCTTGTTCAATCTTGATCTTCGAGCAGCTTCCCTGTTTAACCGTCTTTTTCTTTGTCTTCTTATTCCATCTTCGTCCTACAGAAAGAGATGCAGCTTAGTAAGAAAGAGCAACAGTGTAGAGAGGAACTGACCAGAGGAAACCTTAAGAAATGAAGTCTCGGTAATTATCAGCTTAGTAAGAATGAGCAACACTAATTTTAAAACGATAATAACATATCATATCATCACATGCTCATAAATCAGAAGGAATGAAGCAAATCAAGAGAGATCCATGGCAAAGTAACACATGGAAACCTGGAGAAGTCGAACCAAAATAACTACTTTGAAGATCATTTGCACCGTAATCTCCATCAAACATATTATTCAAATAGTTGAATAAGTTAAACTGTGTCGGTTATAAACTATAGATGCCCTGACTGAACATTCACTTTAGCATTTCTCACAGAAGATATTTCTTCTTCTTCTTCTTAATAGCATCTGATACTAGAGTTTTTTTCTTTCTCTTTTTCTTTTTTGACCTTCGATACTAGAGCTCAGACTCAGTACGCTTAGATTAGGTTCTCTGTTAAAGAATGTATGAGAGAGAAAGACAGGAGGGGAGAGGAGAATAAGAGAAAAAGAGGGAAATAGAGACAGAATAGAGGAAGAAACAGAGACCAGAGCCAGAACAGAGGACGATGCAGATGTTGGCGACTGGGGCTGCTGAAGCTTTTGAACTCCAAGTTTCACGTCATGATGCAAAAAAGTAAGTAAGAGAGCTGCAGCTCGGGCATTCTTTTCAATGAGAAGTTCATGACAGCGGGCTTGATGTTTTGCTTCTCGCAGAGTACGCGGCCATAAGAGAAGTCCTGGAGCTGCAATTTCGTGCTTAAGGCTAGCAATATATACACAAACCAATTCATCTTCAGTGAGCGTAAGATCGGCGGTGAGAAGATCGAATTCCAGATTGAACTCAGCAACAGACCCATGTTGTTTGTGCAAGAGTGTTTCTTCACAGTTACGGCCTCCACGAATACGAGTCGCTCGCCTGTCTTCTTGTTTGTCCAAGGGCTCTTCTTGGGAAGACCCACAAGCTTCTTGATCTTCCAAAGCTTTTTCTTGAACTTCTTGAGTCGACAAAGATGACCCATCACTTTCTTGGGGTCGAGGGCCCTGTGTCTCTGCAAGTACCTTTGTAGCCTCTTCGTGGGCAAGATATTTTGCTTCCAACAGAGAAGTCAGCCTAAAGGGACGTAATGATGCTGCAATTTCGTGCTTAAGGCCAGCCATATATACACGAGCCAATTCAACATTAGTGAATGCAAGATCGCCAATGACACTATCGAATTCCACATTGAAGCAACCAAGACACCCATCCTGTTTGAGCAAGAGTGGATTTTCATTGTCACAGTCTTCAAGAACCCAAAGTTGCACCGAAATCCTCTTCAATGATAAATCGAGGTCTTCTTTACTCGAAGAAGAAGATGACTGATTCTCTGTCATGGTGCATAAATTTGCAGAGGAAGCCGAGGATCTACGGCTCTAATACCCACTGTTAAGAGAATGTAGAGAGAGAGAGAGAAGAGGGAAAGAATGAGAGAAGAACAGAGAAGGAGAGAAACTGAAGAATTCGCAATACTATTCAGGAAAAACATAGAAGATACAGTGAAGAGTTATATACCTTGTTAAATAACTCCCAACGGCTGTTAATCCCTACCATGGCCCTGTGGACTTAGAGACCGCATGGTTTATTTATATTATTATTTATTTACTACATTTTCATTCCCTCTCAGCAGGCGCACGTGTTTATAAAATAGGATTAAGAAGTAAATTTACCATCGAAGTTTTGTCTGAAGAGCGTCTATAACAAATATATTTTAGAAGGAGTAAAAATACCGATGAAAAATTAAAAATGAGCCTCCAGCACAAAAACCGTTAAATCCGTCCTAACGGCGTTAAATTATAAGAGAAAAAAACCCTTAACGGCGTTAGTATAGATTTAACGGTTTTTATGCTGGATGTCTATTTTTTATTATTCATTGGTATTTTTGCCTCTTCTAAAATATATTTATGTCAGATGCTCCTCAGACAAAACTTCATTGATAAATTTACCGCCTAACTCTATCAAATATATCTAGTGTCCTTGCCTGACCAGGTCAGAAACCTCAGGTCACTTGAGTCATTGGAAATATCTTCATGCCCCAAGTTGATGTCACTTCCTATGAGCAGTACAAATTTGAAATATTTGTACATTTTCGGTTGTCCCGAGTTAGGGAAGAGATGTAAGGATGAAAGAGGGGAGGGTTGGAACAAAATTGCTCATGTTTTATGTCGTGATATAAAATATTAAGATGCTTTTTTGCTCAACATGAATAATGTACATCTTATTTCGTTCGCATGTAAAGGTCTGTTCTCTAATTTTCATATGCGCAATTAGTCACATTGCTTGGATCATGGGGTTTTATTTCTATTTTTTTCAATATGTCAATGAGACTCTTTTAAGGAGATACGTAAACAGATCTTGAGGTTATTGTTTAGACAACAAATTTATTATGTTCCATATTTCATGTTTTTCCAATTTTGAGAATCCAAATTATACCAGATAGAGGACATAAAAGTATTTCTTTTCACAAGTTTGTTCCTTTTACCTCCTACAGTGTTATATTCTAATCAAATATTTTGAAACAGGTGGTAGAGCTGGGTGAATATTACTCACAAATTGCTGAAAGAACTTACAATCTTATGATGTGCTTGAGATGAACCCAACGGCAATGCAAGCTGAAAATTCTCAGTGAGATTACATAATGTTCAATTTCTTCTTAAAACTTGAGTATCCTACATTCTTTTCTACTGTATTTTGTGTTTGACTTTGGAATTGAGAAGTCTCTACTTCTATATATTCAGATTTTTTGTTGAAAACTGAGTTAGATTCAAAGGCCCATCCGTGAGAGCTGAGTTCCTCAATAGAGTGTGGGCTACGTTTCTTCAAGACAAATTTTAGAGTTGAAGCATGAAAGTAATGTTCCCTGCTGCTTTCTGCTGGTGTCTGAAAATTTCAGCGTGCTAAGCTGGAAATTAAGTTTGGTCTGATCTTTTGCTATCGTGGCTTCCTTAATGAGTCATTGTTTAAAACTAGAATGGGGGGAGCATTTTGTATCTGTCATCATTTTCTCTTTTAAATTTGTAAATAATATCCTCATGATTTCTGTACTGCATTATGTTAAGTTATATATATATATAAAAGTTAAGGTGAATTAGATTCCAGGGCTCACCAGGATCAAGATATATCTCTGGGTTTAAAGAACACTTATAGTGACACTTACAGATCACCCACCAACAAGATACTCACATCGGTAGGATTCAAATTCACAATTTTATGGCTATGAGCCAAACCTTTATCAACTGATAAAATTACATATGATATTTTGCCATTTGAGTTCCTTAATACTCTTAAATGAAGCATTTTATACTTTAGAATTATGAGTACCTCTTATTTTCTGCCAACTTGCAAGGTACTACAGTGCTTGAACAACACGAGAGACCTTGAAGGGATTCTTTAAGGCCTCAAAACTTACCATGTCCCCAGAACAGAGTATTAATAGTGTTTCCTCTCAGTTTGTTGCTTGATATTTTTCCAAGCGTCCTTATCCCGTCAGACATTCATATGGTAGTGTTGGGTGAATTACTCACTATTTTCTAAAATAATTTTCAATATTTAAATTATTCACAATCACTTCACCATCATTTTCTTCTTCAAAGTTTTTACATGTTACAGTAAAGCATTTTGTGATTACCTTAGAGCTGAAAAAATCACTATTTACTTGAATATCGTTACAGAAGCAGAGAAGGCATACCAAATATATGATGAAATTCTTTAGGAAAAATTACATTCAAGTTTTAGAAAAGAGAAAAAAAATAAAAAAAATGGTCTCATTGACAACATCAGATAGGGGTCATTGACAATTCTAGGGGCGTCATTGACAACCTCATTGGACCATTTTTTCATTTTGAGATTTCAATAGATCATTTTTTTCATTTCCCTTCTTAACTAGGACCTGAGTGTAATTCTCCCAATTCTATATATATAAAAAGGCTTTTTTCCCGTGATAGATAGGGGTGGAAACAGGCCAAGCTAGGCCAGGCTTTGGCCTTAACATGCCTGGCCTGTATTGTAGCTATTCGGCCTGTGTCTGGCCTGTAGCCTGTCACAGGCTTTTTTGTCGGCTTGAGCCTGGCCTATTCATAGGCCTGGCATGGCCTGAGGCCTGTTAAAAACCTGTATTTTTTTATACAAAAAATGCATATACACAGCAGTAACCAATCAAAACAAGCCTTGCCACTGCAGATTTAATCCGAACGGCCGAACCCCAAAACAAAAAAATGGAGTTTAAAAATAGCTATTCAAGAATAATAGATCCTAAAATTTTTTTTTTGGCCATCAAATCCTGGACTAAAATCATAAACGATACAGAATCAAATATACAGATCATGGAAAAATCAAAATAATCAAAATGGTCCACATCGAAATATGAGAATCGGAGTGGCAACATGAACTGAAGGAGCAAAATTGTTTTCAAGACTTGCAAGAATGAAGAATCTTTGCCAAAAGTCATGACTGCAAATCTGCAATAAGCTGAATGCAAATTTCCAAGCTATACATTGCATCTACGGGGTGTTTAGCAGGGAGTACCTAATTCTCATCGGCACAAACAAAACTCAAACGATTATGTGCCATCGTCGATTCAAATCAACGAATGTTACTCAAGTTTCTGAAATTTGGCTAACAATGGGTGTTCCGGTCGAAGTGAGGGGTCAAAGAACTCTAAGAACCTCGTTGAAGTGAAGCCAAACCAAATCGGAGAATCAACCTAATCAGACGGCCTCTGAGAGTCTGGGTAGATGAGGATGAGTCATGACACAATATGAGTGAGATCGGAGTGAGATCGTCGACTAAGAGCGAGATCAGAGTGAGACGAGGATTATCAACTGAGAGCAAGATCGAAGAAGGGAGGACGGACGGACGAGCAGACGAGGATCGTCGATTGACAGCGAGATCGGAGTGAAAGTGAGAGTGAGATCGTCGACTGAGAGACTGAGAGCGAGATCGGAATGAGAGTGAGAGTGAGACTATGGGAGTGGGAGTGAAAAAGACGACAGTGGGAGTGAGACGAGAGTGAGAGATTGAGATTTGAGAGATGAGAGGCTGAGATTGAGATTTGAGCGAGAATGGCCAATACACTGAGAGGGGGAATTGGGCTGTTGGGACGTTGGGGGAGGAGCGGCCCAATTTTTTTTTAATATATTAACAGGCCAGCTTGATAGGCCTAAAAGACCTATTAATAGGCCTAAGTCTAGCCTGTTTAATAAATCAGGCTTTAAAATAGCCTTGGGCCTGGCCTTTTATTCTAACAGGCCAGGCCTGATCAGGCCGGAAACAGGCTAGGCCATAGGCCCCTGACAAGCCGCCTGGCCTGTTTCCACCCCTAGTGATAGAGAAGAGTTTTGCTGCATTACAAATGATGATGACATAATCAGTCTATCTTAAAGTATAGGGTTTTTTTTTTTATATGTGATAAAGATTTCTCTTGTGATGAGGCTTAAAGTGTAAATGATTTTCACTTCTCATAGCTTATGTTTTCTGAGATTCGAACATGTGTTCTCTTTTTTATAAGAGTGAGGTTATTTACCACCTTAATCAACAGCTTGTTGGTTTAAAGTAGGGGTAAGGTGCAAAAATATACACGAGATTTTTCTAAAAATGTGCCAACACCAAATGTTTTTTTGAGGGGCAAAAGTAACTATGAACTTCCAAAATAGGGGCAAGAGAACTACGTTATCTGAACTTTATCTAATAAAAACATAACAACTCATATCTTTTAATATAGTAGTCTCATGACTCATGTGAAAAATTCAAATTTTATCTTGTTTTTAAGAAAAAAATATCTTATTTAAAAAAACTAAAACCCAAGTTATGAAACTCGAATAGGACCGGCCGGTGCTGCTCAGAAATCGTTGAACTGATCGGTAAACCGGTCTGGTCTGAGAGTCAAACTGGTTTGATTTTTAAAAAAAAATCAATTTTTTTAATCTTCTCTATAATTTCATATTAATAACCCTAAAATCTTCACTTTTTCACTGATTTGGTCTTGAGTTAGCTTTGGTTTGACTTCGGTTTAACTCACTAACCCTGAACCCAATACCTCGGCTGATTCAGTGACTGGTCCAGGTTTAATTACCTTGACTAAAACAAAATGATCAACCAATATTTTTCTTAAAAGTAAGATACACTTTAAATTTTTCCAGATGAGTCATCAGCTAACTAAGATTAAAATGCTCTGAGTTGTAATGTTTTCATTGTATAGAGTTCAGATGACATGATACTCCTAAAGTATGTAAGTATTTATCTCTAAGTTATGTCTTAATCATCCACGTCATCATCAATATCATCATTTTCAGTCAAAAAATTCAAACGTTCAAGTAATGGTCAATGTATATTTCTACACATATTTTGGAAGTTCATAGTTACTTTTATCCCAAAAAAAAGTATTTGTGTAAGGCACACTTTTATAAAAATCTCATATGTATTTTTACGCCTTAATCCTTAAAAAAATTTAAACAAATGGTCAGCTAACAGTTAATGTGTATTTTTACACCTATTTTAAAAATTTATTTACTTTTGTCCCTAAAAAAAAAACATTTTGCACCTATTTTTCCACCAAAACCCTTTAAAGAATAGAGTTTTTTTAATGATCTTTGAATATCACAACCACTCAACCCCTAATTTTGAAGCTATTGAAATGGATCCACATTAGACCTGCCTGCCTCCTGTAACCCATCTCATTATCTCACGCACTTAATCATAACAACCAAAAGCCCACAAACATATTAACATTTCAAAATGTTAATTAATTTTTAAACAATATGTAAACAATAATTAGAAAATAGTATAAGAATATTTTATTAAAGATAATTATATTTTGCTATATCTTAAACTAAATTATTTAATATTTTCTAAAAACGAAGACGGGCACCAATGTGCAATGGTTCTCAAATCTGCCGCCATCTCCACGTGGTTCCGCTCCCATGAGCTTTCGGGCATGTTTGGTGTGAGGGGAGGGGAGAAAAAGTGGGTGGAGGAAAAAAATTTTTAAGATGAATTTTAAAAAATGAAAGATGTGGGGTGTGAAGTTTTTAATTAAATATTCTTACTCTCTAATCTTACATATTTTCTATATTAAAATTTTGTAACCCCATTTTTTCAATTTTTTTAAATCCAGCTCATGAAAATTTTCCCTCCCCTCCAAATCCCTCGTACCAAACAAACCCTTCGGCAACATATTATTTAATCAAGCACTATATCATTCGGTTTTGCTTCCTTAGCTTGTTGACTTGAAAACTCTCTGCTGTTCTTCGTCCTTCATTACTGCATTTCCCAAGCATTCAACCTCTCTGCTCAACTTCCCCCAAAACAAACACACCTCTCTGCGTTTGATCTTGTGATTCAGATGACGGCGGAGGCAATGATCGATATTGCACTTGGCACTTTGAGTTCACTCATTCATAAAGTGCTCCTTTCGTTTCTAGGTGTCGATGCAGGAATGAGAAGGCTTTCAAGTGTACTCACTACAATCAAGGCTGTGATTCAAGCACAAGGCAAATATGGACATTTATATAAATATATGAATGCCCAAAGTTGATGTCACTTTCGATAAGCACTCAGAGCCTTACACATTTGAAATATTTGCAAATTTACAGCCGTCCGGAGTTAGTGAAGAGATGAAAGGAAGAAACAGGGGCAGATTGGCACAAAATTGCGCATGTTTCACATCGTGATATATAACATTAAGATACATTTTTGCTCAACATGAATGTTGTTCATCTTATTTCATTCGCTCATTAAGGTCTGTTGTCTAATTTCCTCATATACAATTTATGGCATTGCTTGGATCATGGTTTTTTCTCACCTTCAATCATGGGGGTTTTATTTCTATTTCTGAACAAAAAATTAATTCAAGATTCTTATAGTTTTATTTAATTTTTAGTAAGGTTTTGGTAGTTTTTTTATTAGGTCCATACATTTTTCTGAATTATAAGCATCAGTTCGGGAGCAGATTTCCTCATAATCCTTTCTCTCATTTTCTCCTTAGAATCTCATCCCCACCCTTAGATAAAAAAATAGATGGTTCAGATTTAATATTTTGTAAAACTATTATTTTAGTGTTTTATAAATTAATTTTATTAGTAATTTTGTTTGTATTGCAACTATAAATGGTGTATATCAGATTTTGATAGTTTAAATTTATTTATTTATGTTTAAAATGATAGTTTTATAAAATATTAAATCTGGACCATCTATTTTTTAAAATCTGATGGTAGAGATAAGATTCTCGGAAGAAAAGGAGAAAGAGGATTATGAGAGAATCTAGACCCCATTAGTTCTTATGCTCTTAATCGGCTAATTATGACAAATGCGATGCTAACTAAATCTGATATAAGTGGTCACAAAATACAAAATAAGAGTTTTTTTTTAAAAAGTTATAAAATGATAAAATAGAATTTATTTATTATCAAAATAAAAAATTATTATGCTCATAATTATTTCATCATCTACTAAGCTATTTTTCTTACATGGAGAAATAACTATAATTGAGAAAGTTACAAGGACTCGATGAAAAGAAAAAGGCTACAATGACGTAATAAAAATGAGGCGAAGTTACAAGAGGTACATATTAATTTTCCCTGTTTTAAGGTGATACAGCAAGGCTATTTTAATGGTTCTTGAGGTTGTTCTTCAGGTTGGAAATTTATTATGTTCCATATTTCGTATTTTTCCAATTTTGAGAATCCAAACTGTACCAGAATAGAGGACATGACAGTTTTTCCTTTTTCCTCCTACCGTACGTTTTTCTCATCAAATATTTTGTTTTCTAGATTGTTTTGATGTATTAGTCTAATGAGAAATCTCCAAAAATTTATTATTTTAGGTTGAATTGTTTTATCCTCATGTTGAAAGAATTCATGGAATCAGATGTATATAAAGAACACATTAAAAGATGTTAATTACTCTATTGTGAGCAAAGATTTATATCTTGTATAGCCTCCTGATTTAAAAAACTGTGAGCACCTCACACTATTAGGGAAACTAACATCTTTGAATAAACTAAATACATATAACACGTTTCATGTGCAATACTTGGTGATGAATCTTATGATGGAGAGGTTCCAAGAAGTTTCAAAGCTCCATTAGCCACCAAACCTCGTTAAATTATCAGGGGACGATGGAGAAAACATGCATGTTTTCTCGTCTTTCCATGATTGAACTAAGAATACCAAAGAAAAGCAGTCAATCACTGCTTGGTTTGATTCATAGTATATCTTTGCGGTCGATATTCTATTTGGTTTCGTTACAAGGAAGAATTGACTTCCTTTCTAAGGCTATATTTGGATTGAGAGAAAAATAAGGAGAAATGGAGATTAGTGATACGAGGAAGCAAAACTTCCAAAAGTTGTAAAAAAAATTATTACTTTCGATTTTAAATATAAGATAAAGTTGATTTTTTTTTGAAAGATTAAGGAAGCTAAATAATTATTTAATCATTACATATGTTATGTATCCTTAGATTATATATTAGTTTATTAGTCAAACTAATTAATTTGGAGAAAAAAAGAAAAACATAAATACTCTAAAGTAATTTAACTAACTACCTTAATTTATCCAAAAAAATCAACTTTATCTTATAATTAGGATCGGAGGGAGTACTATTTTTTGAATGTGTCCCCTCCTAGCCCCACTGTTTGATTCATGTCCCTTTGCTTTTTCAACCTACAGCTTTGTATGTTGTCTGTTTTTGGCATACTAACGTGATCTGTATAAGCCATTCATCAGGGGTATTCAAAGTGTCTCGGTCTCGGTTCTGGACATTTTGATCCTGAGAATTTCCCGTCCCGGTCGGGACTGGGACCGAGAAAACCGGGACCGGTCACACACCTTGTGATCCTAGTCCCGGTTTTTTTATTTTTATTTTTAAATTTTTTTCTTAAAAACTAAGTTATTGTTTTATTTTTGTATTTTTTATCCCATAATTTAAGTTATCATTTGATAAAATGTGTATCACATATTTAGTTGGAGTTAAACTATATATATCGTGATATTAATCCTAATATATAATGTATAAAAATAATTAAAAAAATGATGAAGGTGATAATAATAATAATAATAATAATAATAATAATAATAATAAAATGTTATTCTTCAATTTTAGATCAATTTGTGTAATTATTATGGCCTTATTAGATGTTAAATAATTACTTTAAACAATAGATTATAGAAAATTTAACTAAGATAATAATATTTTTAAAATTTTTTTAAAAAAAAACAAAACCAAGAATTCCCGGTTTGATCCCGATCCCGCCCGAGATTACCAGGACCAGGACCAAACCAGGACCGGGATCAGGATGTAATTTGCATCCCGGCCAAAAATCGAGACTGGGACCGAGAGTGATAGATCCCGATTCCAGATTTAAACACCCCTACCATTCAAGAACAACCCACCTGGGGCGGTTACTTGAATCATTGTATCATGTCACTTTTAAAAAGTTTTTCCATAGTTTACGATAGGATGAGAATTCCACGGTTTCTGGCTTGATTTTTGTTTTTGTTTTTTTTGAATGGCAGGGCAAGCAAAAGCTTGAGATGCCTGGCTTGAAACGTTGGATGTGGAAGATGTAGGGGATGAGGTGTAGAATGAAAACGCATTAGAGATCATTATAGGGTTGGCCACGTTTGATGGCTCAATCTAATTCATGATCTTGCCCAATATGTAACAAAGGGATTTTTTTTCCCCACAATATAAATGACAAATTGGCAATGACACAAGTGATCTCTCTCTATTTTTTTTATGGGTTTAGGTACAATTTTACTAACAAAACTTTCCCTAAGAGGCATGTGGCTCAAATAAATTTTGGAAGGGACAAAAATACTAATAAATAATTTAAAATAATACAAATTCACCAAAACCTATTTAAATCTGCTTGCCCCGTTCCAACATATTTTAGTCATCAATCATTACCAATAAAGTTGTCACATTTTTTAAGGAAAGGGGGTGTTTAGTACACGAGATCTTGAAGTTATTCTTAAAGGTCCTAAATTTATACCATGTCCCCCTACCTCATAATTTGTTCATTGTTGAGAATCTTTTATATATATATATATATATATATATGTATACACTGCAATGTTACAGTGTTGTTTCCCTTCACAAGCTTGTTTCTTGTTGATTTTCCAACCATCATGCTCCGATCATATATTTCAATCTTTAAATTACTCACAATGACATTATCACCATTTTCTTGATAGAGTTTCTATATATGTTATACAGTATTTCTTTTCTGTAGTTTGTGTTTGACTTTGGAGCTGAAAAATCTCTGCTTCCATATTTTGCAAGAAGATACATTAATAAAAGTGAACCACATTCCCCTGGAAGGAAAATTAGGGACTTAAAGCATGCAAGTTATGTTCCCTAATTACTCTATTGTGAGCTGTTTTTAGTTACTTTTTTCCATCACCATGTCCCCTCTGGTCTAAGCATGTTATTTTTCCTTCCCATCTCTCTCTCTAAGATTTACATACTAATGGGAAAAATTGTATGATTTTTATATGCTGCTGACGAAGGAAATAAGACATTATCTTAAAATCATATCCTTATGAAATTCATCATCATTTTTAGCATTTGTATTTCAAGTGACAGTCATCTAATTTATTGCTGAACTCAAGATTATTGAAGTATGATAGTATCAGTAAGATCTGATTATTTTAGCCATTTCATTTATCATGGTTTGGTTTATTTATTAATGTACCTATACTAAGTTATTAAGTTAAATATCAGCTTTTGCCATGTGACTTCCTTATCAATGCTAAGCAAACATTTAGCAGGTTGGGAGTTATGAGTAGGTTTTCATTTTCTTCCAAGTGCCAACTCCCAATATTACTGTAACATGTCAGGGCCTGGTTTATTTGAACCTCATTTATTCTCTACTAATCGTTCAACATAAGCTCTTTGAAATTAAGTCTCAAGTGTGACATGAAAATTTCTATTCATTTCTTTTTCTCCATTATGGAGGAGTGCAGAAAATAGATGAAAATGAATTAGAAAGTGTAATAAAGGACATCTTCTCTAGAAATTTCTAATACTCCTTCGTGAACTTACCACCTTACTAGAACTGCCAGAAGAAATGAAGTATTATGAATTTAGTCATTCATATATGTATAAGTATGGTGTGAACCAAGTTTCTTGTTCTTTAATTTAGACTAAAGGGAATGCTTTACTTTCACTTTGGGTTCTGTAAACTAGATTTTACAAAAGAAAACAAGTTCAAAAACCCCAAAGTTTTAAGGAACATCTCGTTCCAATCCCAACCTCCAAGGTCATAACTAATCTGAAAACAAAAAGATTAGAAATAATTGTTTATAATCCAAACAAAAATTGGTATTGTTTGCCTATGTTAGATTCATTCAAAATGATTTTTATGATTAAACACCTAAAAGGTAACAACAATAGGTTAGATAGAAGATCAAGGAGAGAATAAAATTATCATCAAAATTATAATGATATAAAAAATTATGCTTTGTGCTTAAAAGCAACCAAATATGTTAGACAAAGCAAATAAACCATTTAATTTACTTCAACCTGATGGGCAGTGAATCATTCAATGAAGTAATGCAGAAGAAAGTGGCAGAATGTGACGGAATATATTGCTCTTTTGTCATTCATATCTCATAATGAAAATTCCTTATGCTCTTCAGAGTTTAGACAGAATTTTTTTGGGGATGTAATATGCATTTTTTGAGTTTCCCACGTTTTTGAAATAATGAGATATTATTTTTTTCCTATGAAGCAAGAGATACTATTATTAACATAACGAGCAAGCATGTGTATGATTTTTCTGAAAATAGAAAAAATTAAACGTAACTCTTTTGAACTTTATGCCATGTATATATTCGAAGAGAACTCTTATTATTTATTTGATTACTTTTTTTCATTAATTATTCAAACTTATTATTTATAAGATATTCTTTTAGGCCTAAAAAAACTGCTACGTCACCATAACATAGTATATAACAGTGTTTCCTACTCCCATCAGATATTCATGTGGCAGTGATGGGTGAGTTACTATTTTCTAAAAGAACTTTCATGCTTTAAATTACTCACAATCACATCACCATAATTTTCTTCTTAAAAGTTTCTACATGTTGCCGTGAAGAATTTTGTGCTTTACCTTGGAGCTGAAAAATCCCAATTTAATTTAATTGAATATGGTTACGGAAGCAGAAAAGGCATACTAAATAATAATGAAGTTATTTATTGTGCATTTTAAAGTATAAACTAAATATCAAAGTAATGTATTATGCGCAAAAAGGTTACCACAAAATGAAATGAATTCTAAAATACTCACATGATTGTTTATATGAAAAAGAAGGCATTTTTCCCGTTATGGAAGAGAGTTTTGCTGCACCACACAAATGTTGCACAATCAGTCTATCTTAAAGAACAGAGTTTTTAATAATTATTATTTGATTGTGTTCTTCTCCTTAATTACAAAGGTGATGATACTTACCACCGTAATCAATAACCTGTTTAAAATATATAAATTTCTTAATGGGATTTCAATAGTGCTTGCACTCATCTTCTAATTTTGAAGCCATTGAAATGGATCCAAACTAGTGTTGAACTATAGGATATCACTCTTTTGTGGAGTCCAAGTTCTAATTGTCTAATTTTATTTATTTCTTATTTTGTGTGTTTCTTATTTTGTGTATTTCTCATTTATGAAAAGAGAAAAAAGGTAGGGGAAAAAGGGAAAGAAAAAGGAAAGGAAAGGAAAGAAATAAATAAGAACCCTAATAAGAGTTGAGTGAGATTGTCATATTTTGTGAGAGGGGAAAAATGAATTTTTTTAATTGTTTTCTGTGAGAGAAAATATTTTCTGCAATTTTTCAACATTAATAGTTTTGATCTAGGTGACGATCAGAAAGTCACTTCTAATTAGATTAATCTGAATTGTTTTGTGGAGGTTCTAGATATATGGAGCTTCATTTTAGATGATCAAATTACCCATTGGAGTCTTCTATTTTCCTTAGAATTTTCATGAACATCTGTTTAATTCTGCTGCTGCGTTTTCTGAGTGACTTTGATCAAGTCGACGATCAGGTAGTGATTTCTGGTCCGATTGCCTTAAAATTTGGTGGAGGTGTTTGAGACATATAGGTCTTAGATCTGAACGGATTGGAGCTTCCTACCATTCCCAAAGTTGGCATGAATGTTAGTATACGTTTTGTGACTGAAACTTTTGCGTTTGGTGATTTCTGGCACACACAGATTGTATCTTCACCCCATAAGTTACATATTTTATTGTTATATTTTTTTTATATTTTATTAATATAATCTTTTGGTGATTTTTGTGGATGAGATGCATTTGTTGTCATCCTATAGTTAAACTTTGTATTAGAACATTGAACATTGTATTTCTTTTTGAAGATAGTGGAATCTTTCACTTTAGGCCATAGTTGCTTGTTTATTCACATTGAGGGGGAGATTTTTTCACAATTCTTATGTCTCAATCTATTATTTTATTGCTCATTTTATTTTATATTTTAATTGATTCCATACAATCATTTTTCATGAGAAAGATTTATTATCCGTTGCACTCTTCCCAGCAACTAGACTTGCCCTCCTGTACACATCTCATTATCTCACGCACTTCATCATAACGACTGAATTAAAACCTGACAAACATATTAACAGTTCGTATGCACTCGATTGGAGACACTCTTTCTTTATTATCTGGACTTTCTTGGTTGTGATTGGATTTTAATATCAATTTCGTTTAAGTGTATCCACAAGTTCTTTTTCCCCGCAAGCAATTCGCTCAATGCACATTGAGTTTTGGTCAAGCTTGGTAAAGCTAGCTTGTGGCTCAAGTAAAAACATGTTTAAAACATTCATAGTTGAAATATTTTTAACTTGACCAATAAGAGTGTATACGAATTGTTGAGGAAAAAATTATATGAATTATTTTTTTTTTCCCATTTTGTTGTCTTATTTCCTTAAAATTTTAAATTCAAAAATTTTTTTTTAAAAAAAGAAAAGATTTGAAACGTAGTTAAAATTTTTTTTATGTTTTTTTTTCTACTCATCCAGTCTTTAATATAAAAAATATTTATCTAATTTAATTAAATTGGGAAAGAGTATTTTCTTACAGGATAAAAAAATCAGCGAAAATATTTTGCTATGCTTCCCCTAATAATGGACCCAATGCAATGCTCGAAATGGTTTGTTCAATTTCTGATTGGAACTCGACAGTTATCCATTACAAACCAACCCGAGTTTTTTTCAAGCAAAAAGAAACACTCACTCTTTCTTAATATATATCTTGTTAACAAAAAGGCTCGGCACAAAAGGAAGGATAGTTATTTGTCATTTTCGTACACCCATAAGGGAAAAATATGTAATTTTCGTGGAAATTGGAATGTAATATTTCCAATTTCCATGGCATTTGGTCAAGCTGCACTGCACTGTTGCATCACGCGGTTTTGCTTCCTTAGCTTGTTGACTTGAAAAGTCTCTGCTCATCTTTTTCCTTCATTACTCCATTCCCAAGCTTTCAACCTCTCTCTACTCAACTTCCCCCAAAACAAACACACCTCTCTACTTTTGATCCTGTCATTTAGGCGATGGCAGAGGCTATGATTGAGGTTGCACTTGAGACTTTGAGTTCACTCATTCATAAAGAGCTCGTTTCGTTTCTGGGTGTCGACCGAGAAATGAGAAGACTTTCCAGCATACTCACTACAATCAAGGCAGTGCTTGAAGATGCTGAGGAGAAGCAAATCACCGATAAAGCTCTCAAGAATTGGCTGCGCAAGCTTCGAGATGCGGCTTACTTGCTGGATGACATCTTGGATGAGTATTCCACCCATGCCCTTTCCTTGGAATACCAACACAAGGTACAAGGCTCTTGCCTTTACTCTTTTAATCCCATTCATGTTATGTTCCGTTACAAAATGGCCAAGAAATTGAAAGACATCGGTGAAAGACTTGATGAAATTGCTGAGGAAAGGTTGAAGTTTCATTTACGCCAGACGGTTCATGAGAGGAGGAATCAAGTCATGGAATGGAGGCAAACCACCTCAATCATTACTCAACCCCAATTCTATGGAAGAGCAGTAGATAAGGAGAAAATTGTGGACTTTTTGGTTGGTGATGCTTCTAATTTGGAGGACGTTTCAGTCTATCCAATTACTGGTATTGGTGGTCTCGGGAAAACTACCCTTGCCCAACAAGTCTTCAATGACGAGAGGGTCATTCATCATTTTGAGCTAAGAATTTGGGTATGTGTTTCTGAAGATTTCAATATGAAACGGCTTTCAAGAGCTATAATAGAGTCCGCTGGGCAAGCTTGCGGCGATTTAGATCTAGAACCCTTGCAAAGACGACTTCAAGAGGTGGTTCGAAGAAAAAGATACTTACTTGTGCTGGATGACATGTGGAATGACAACCAGGAGAAATGGGATAAGTTGAAATACGCTTTGGCTTGTGGATCAAGGGGTTCTTCAATTCTAGTCACTACTCGTCTTACACAGGTTGCATGCATTACAGGAACAAGGCCTCCTCATCAGTTATCGTTGTTATCAGAAGATGATTGTTGGGAGTTGTTTAGACAGCGGGCTTTTGGATTGGAAATGGAGGAACGAGTAGAGCTTGTGGCTATAGGGAAGGAGATAGTAAAAAAGTGTAAAGGAGTGCCTCTTGCAGCTAAAACTCTAGGAAGTCTTTTGCGCTTCCAAAGTGATGAAAAAGACTGGCTTCATATTAAGGAAAGTGAGATTTGGAATTTACCACAGGAAGAAGATTCAATCTTACCTGCTTTAAGATTGAGTTATTTAAATTTATCGACAAAAGTAAGGCAATGTTTTGGCTACCTTGCAGTGTTCCCCAAAGATCATATAATGAGTAAGAAACATGTGATTGAACTTTGGATGGCTAATGGGTTAATTTCAACCAATGAAGGATGTGAAGTGGAAGATTTCGGTGATAGAGTGTGGAACGAATTATATCTAAGATCATTTTTTGAGGATGTTGAAAACGGAGGGTGGGTCCAAGGCACACGGTTCAAGATGCATGATCTTATTCATGATTTAGCCCAATTTGTTATGGAGGAAGAATGTTATAGCAGTACATTTAAGAATAGCCTACATGGTGAAAGAACTCGTCATCTCTCATTTTTGGTAGATGGACCACTTCATAAAGGATGGTCATCTCATTTGGACAAGGGCAAATTGAAGACTTCTATAGTTCTTAATTATGGTGGGGCCGACACTTATAATAATATAATGCTTAAATGTTCTCACTTGAGGGCACTTGACCTCAAGGTTTCAAAAGAGTTGCCATCTTCAATTGGCCGATTAAGACATTTGAGGTACTTAAACCTTTCCGATGGTTTTTTCAAAGCACTTCCTAATTCGATTTGTAGATTGTACAATTTGCAGAATTTGAATTTGAATGGTTGCAGAAATCTTACAAAGTTGCCAAACCAAATGAAGTACTTGAAGTCTCTTCGCCATCTATGTTTGGAACAGTGTGAGTCATTATCAAGATTGTTCCCTGACGTGGGTCAACTAGCTTCTTTGAAGACTTTAAACAAATACATTGTTGGTAAACAAAAAGGGTTCCTATTAACAGAATTAAGAAATTTGAAGCTTGAAGGAGCACTCCACATTAGGCACTTGGAGAGAGTGAGAAGTGTGATGGACGCCAAAGAAGCCAATTTGGCGGATAAGCACTTAATGGAGTTGGTGTTGTCATGGGAAAGAAATAAAGAATCCCAGTCAGAGGAAAATGATGACCACATTCTGGAAGTTCTTCAGCCTCATTCACAACTTAAAATTTTGTTAATTGGAGGATATTTGGGTTCTCAACTGCCGCAGTGGATGTGTAATTCTACTCTAAAATATTTGAGTGAATTAGAACTGGTGGATTGTAAGAATTGTTTCCACATTTCACCTCTGGAAAAACTTCCATCTTTGACGCGTCTTGGTTTATCCAACATAGATCTCTTGGAATATGTAGACAATGAATTGTACGATAATGGGGTTGCGAGAGGTTTCAACAATCTGGAATTTCTGTTGTTGGAAAAGCTACCAAACCTCGTGAAGTTGTCAAGGGCAGATGGAGGCAACATTTTCCCATGTCTCTCAACAATGCAAATTATTCATTGCCCAAAATTGATCTTGCCTTGCCTTCCATCTGTCACAGAAGTAAGATTGCTAAAGGAATCCAACGGAGCTTTACTGGGCTCAATTCAGAATCTGCACAATCTTGAATGCCTTTGGTTCATCAAAGATAAAGATCTGATTTCCTTTCCAAATGGGATGCTAGGAGGTCTTGCGTGTCTCAAGGAACTCCACATTTACTTACTTGAAAAACTTGAAGTTCTCCCAAATGAGCTCAGCAACTTAAATGCTCTTGAAGAATTACAAATTTCAGGCTGTGAAAATCTTGAGACATTGGCAGAGCAAGCGTTTCAAGGTTTGTATTCTCTCAAAAGATTGACAATTAATCAGTATCCTAAGTTCAAATTATCAGCAGGATTTCAGTACCTCACTGCCCTCGAAGATCTTACAATTAAAGGCTGCCCAGAAGTGGAACATCTTCCGGACGCTTTACAGCATGCTATGGCGCTTCAATCGTTAGGTTTATATGATCTTCCCAATCTAGCATTTCTTCCTGACTGGCTGGGAAACCTTAGGTTGCTGAAGTCATTGGTGATATCTAATTGCCCCAGGCTGATTTCACTTCCAATGAGCATTCAGTGCCTTAGTAGTTTGGAAGATTTGAAAATTTACGGTCGTCCAGAGTTAGTGAACAGATGCAAGGAGGGAACAGGGGAGGACTGGCCCAAAATTTCTCATGTTTCACGAACTCATTTGGAAGAACATGCAACTTTAGCATGTGAAAGAAATGCTTTTTCGCATTATATTGTACAGTATAGAGGTTTGTTCTAAATCTAACTTCATTTGTTTACGCCATATTGCTAGGATCTTGGGTTTTTTTGTTTTTTCCTATTTGGTTTTTAAAATGCCAATGGGATTTTTATAAAGAGAGAGGGTATCACTACTTAAGAGATCTTGAGCCTATCCTTAAGGCGCAAGGTTTTTTTTTGTACGTCACATTATTTTCCCCACCATTGTTGTCATATACTCCTGTCTGATGTTGATGTGGGGTGGTTTTGGGTGAATTGCTCACACTTGGAAAGGACTTGCAATCTTTAACGTGCTTGAGATCAAGAAAATGGGGGGCGGGTACTGTAACCAAGTGATATTACATTATCATCATTTTCTTCTTAAAGCTTGTATATGCTATAATATTTTTGTACTGCATTTTTGTCTCTGACTTTGGAGCTCAAAAATCTCTGCTTCTAAATTTTCAGCGAGACTTGACCAGTTCATATTCATGGTCTAGACAAAGGAATGACTTGAAGCATGCAGTTTCTGTTGGGTTGCTTGTTGAGGTGTCTAATGTGTTGCAGATTTAACAGCTCTACTTTGGGAATCAAGTTTTATATAGTCTTGTGCAACCTCACTTTCTTAATGAATCATTAAGGTGACACACAAACAGAATGGCCTTCAAGTTTATTGACTCAACGGTTTAAAAGGTCCGTGACCTTCTGTTGGTGCCAGCTTGAGACTTGCATTTTTAATTTATTGCAGTATTTTGTATGTGCCTTTCTGTCTCTGGTATGTGCATGTCAGTCAATATTCTTTAATTCATTTTTCATATTGAAGCATGAAACACATCAAGCGTTTGGTCTGTTTTTGTGGCAGAAGGAACCTCTCAAATCTTAATGGTTACAACAATGTGTTTGTCACAAGTTCTGGGAGAGACTAAAAGCACTGTGTGGCAAACACTCATGTCTTAGACTAGTCTTGGCCCATAATCAACGTATCAGGTATTTTCGGAGAATTTGAAAATATATATGTATACTACCTTCATTCATTTATATAAGATCTATTTCAATAAAAAGATTGCACTATAAACGAAATTTACTATTAAGAGGAGATAGTAATAACCAAGTGTTTTATGAGTTTTATATATTTAAATTATCAGTCACGCCATCAATGCTTTCACTTTTTTTTTTTTTTAAAGTAGAGAGGGCATTTACTACACAAGTGATCTTGAAGTTTTTCTTAAAGGTCTCAAATTTATACCATGTCCTCCTACCTCTTAATTTGTTCAATGTTGAGAATCCAAATTTTTTTTTTTTTACAAGAACAGAGTATGTTATAGTGTTGTTTTCTTTCACAACCTTGTTTCTTGTTAATTTTCCAACCATCATGCGCCGATCAGATATTTCAATCTTTAAAATCACTCACAATCACATTACCGACATTTTTTGTTTGGTAACAACACATTAGGAACATTTTCTTCATATGTGTTACAATATTGCTTTTTTACAGTTTGTGTAATTGTGTTTGACTTTGGAGTTGAAAAATCTCTGCTTCCATATTTTGCAGGAAGATATATCAATAAAAGTGAACTGTGTTCCCCCAGGAAAACTAGGGATTTAAACCATGCAAGTTATGTTCCATAATTACTCTATTGTGAGCTGCTTTTAGTTACTTTTACTCACCACCATCATCCATCACCATGTCCTCTCTGGTTGGAGCATGTTATTTTTTCTTCCCATCTCTCTCCCTCTCTCTAAGATTTACATACAAATGGGCAAAATTGTATTATTTTTATATGTTCCAAATGAAGGCTGTAAGTCCATTATCTTAAGATCATATTCTTCTGAAATTCTTCATTTTCACCATCTGTATTTCATGTGATAGTCATCTAATTTACTGCTGAACTTAAGCTTATTGGAGTCTGATAGTATCAATAAGATTTGATTATTTTAGCCGTTTCATTATTCATGGTTTGGTTTATTTATTAATGTACCTATGCTAATTTGTTAATAAAGTTCAATATCAGCTTTTTCCATGCGACTTCCTTAATAATGCTAAGCAAACATTTAACAAGTTGGAAGTTATGAGTATGTTTTCATTTTCTTCCAAGTGCCCACTTCCAAGGTTATTGTAACATTTCAAAGCCTGGTTTATTTAAACGTCATTTATTCTTTATTAAATGGCCAACATAAGCTCTTTGAAATTGAGTCTCAAGTGTGACAAAGAAATTTCTATTAATTTATCTTTCCTCATTAAGGAGTACAGAAAATGAACCAGAAACTGTAATACAGGACATCATTTTATTTTAGGAAATTTCCAATACTTCTTCCTGAACTTGCCACCTCACCAAAAGTGCCAGAAGGAATTAAATATTATGAATTGAATCATTTTATGTGTAGGCATGGTGTGAACAAAGTTTCTTGTTCTTTAATTTGGACCAAGGGAATGCTTTATTACTTTCAATTTCGGTTCTGTAAAATAGTTTTAAAAAATGAAAAGTAATCTCTAGTCCCAAATTCCAACGGAGTAACCTCCGTAGCACGAACTAATCTAAATACAAAAAGATTAAAGCCTGTCTTAGATTCATTCCAAATGACATCTATGATTAAAACTTGTAGGCTTTGTTTGGATGGAGGGAAAAGGTAAGAGAAACATAGGGAGAGGGCCAGAATATTACTCCCTCCGGTCCTTAATATATTACATATTTAAGTAGTTGATATTGGACCTATTGATAATTAATTTTTTCTCAATTTACCCCTATTGATACTTTTTCAACAATAATCAAGGAAGAAAGGGAATGAAAGAATTAAGAAAGATCACTAGGGTATTTTAGAAAGTACATATCATATTAATTAATATAACTAACTTAGTCTAATTAAATAAGATAAATAGGTCCTATATTAGATACAAGAGGGAGTATTATTTTACTATGAAAACAAGAGATACTATTATCAATGTAACGAGCAAGATTCAAGAATTTTTTTTCTTAAAAAAGTAAAACTATATTCTTGAACTTTATAGTTTATATAACTTTCCTTGTCTTTCAAACTTTACCATCAACTTCCTAGATTCTTACAGATTAACTTTGTTCATTAGTTATATTTGAACACGTTTTAAAGTTTAGAGAGATTATACCTACAGTTATAATAAAACAGAGATTATCTACATATAACTTAAAGTTTGAGGATTATCTATAATTCATGACTGGAAGTTATCTGCACACTTAAGTTCGGAGAGCTTTATTATTAAGCTTAGGCTAAGTGAATTATTTGTACAAGGTCCAAAATAAAATAAAATTTTATACAATTTATTAAAAAATTCATTTCTTCTCCCTTTAAAATTTTAATTTCAAACATTTAAAAAAAAGACAATATAAGAAAATTCAAACTTAAATAAAATCTGGTTTAATTTTTTTAGGAAAAACCATTTTGTAAAAGTTCATATGATTTCTCTCAATTTTTAATTTGGTAGCTTTATGTTTTTTTTCTCTTAATTAAATACTTTAATTTTGTTCTTCTAGGAAAGCTCCTATTGCGGGAAGGGTGTTACTAGAATAAAGTTATTAGGGTTAACTGTGCTAACAAAGTAAAATTAAACTATTTAATTACGATAGAGAAAAATATATAGATATCAAATTAAAAATTAATGAAAAATATAGGTAACTAGAAAATGATTTTCAGATTTTTACTGCCCCAAATTTTTTGGTGACAGAAGTTTATAAGCATAAGCCCGTTTGCGATCTAACTATACCGAATATTTTGACGTTTTATATGAAATAAGAAGAGTAATTATTTGTCATTTTCAAACACCCATAAAAAAAATTGCGATGTAACTGACTTAAATGGAGAAAGAGGTTTCTTCTATGAAATAGTAGAAAACAGAGAACTATATTAAAAAAAAAAAAAAAAACACGCACACACAGAGCAAACTCAGATTCTATTTTCATTAATAACAACAAAATGGCAATAACAAACCAATCACCAAATTCAAACTAACGCATTATAGGGTAGTGGCCAACATATGATGCATAGCTCTCACGCTGAGTGTTCACCACCCACTCGCCACGTCGAAAGAGAATATATATATATATATATAGAGAGAGAGAGAGAGAGCAAAAAAAATAAAAAATATGAGGAGTTCAGGAAGAAAACTTGTTAAGGAATAAGGACTCACAATCTATTTAAATATGCATGCCCAGTTCCAACATATTTTAATAATGAGTCACTGCCATCAAAGCTGTCACATTTTTTAAGGAGAGAGGGTATCTACTACACAAGAGATATTGAAGTTATTTTTAAATCAAAGGTCGCAAATTTACACCATGTTCTCCTACCTCATAATTTGTTCCATGTTGAAAACAGAGTATGTTACAGTGTTGTTTCCTTTCACAAGCTTGTTTCTTGTTAATTTTCCAACCATCATGATCCGATCAGATATTTCAATCTTTAAATTACTCACAATCACATTATCACCATTTTCTTCAAAGTTTCTATATATGTTATACAATATTTCTTTTCTGCAGTTTGTGTTAGCTGAAAAAATCTCTGCTTCCGTATTTTGTAGGAAGATATATAAATAAAACTGACCCGCATTTTCCTGGAAGGAAATTTAGGAACTTAAAGCATGCAAGTTTTGTTCCCTAATTACTCTATTTTGAGCTACTTTTAGTTACTTTTATTCATCACTATGTCCTCTCTGGTTTGAGCATATTATTTTTCCTTCCCATTCCTCTCTCTCTCTCTCTAAAATTTACGTACAAATGGGAAAATTTGTATCATTTTTATATGTTCCATATGAAGACAATAAGTCCATTATCTTAAGATCATATCCTTATGAAATTCTTCATTTTCAACATATGTATTTCATGTGACAACCATCTAATTTACTGTTGAACTCAAGATCATTGAAGTCTGATAATATCGGTAAGATATGATTATTTTAGCCATTTCATTTATCATGATTTGATTTATTTACTAAACTACCTATGCTAATTTATTAATAAAGTTATATATATCAGCTTTTGCCATGTGACTTCCTTAATAATGTATTAATGTTAAGCAAAGATTTAACAAGTTTGAAGTTATTAGTATGTTTTCATTTCTTGCCAAGTGTCAACTTCCAAAATTTCTGTAACATTTCAGGGTCTAGTTTATTTGAACCTCATTTTTTCTCTATTAAACCTCTGACCTAAGCTCTTTGAAATTACGTCTCAAGTGTGACAAGGAAATTTCTATTAATTTATTTTTTTTCGCATTAATGAGGAGTACAGAAAGTAGATGAAAATAAATTAGAAAGTATAATAAAGGACACCATCTCATGAAATTTCTAATACTTTTATATGTGTAGGAATGGTGTGAAAAAAGTTTCTTGTTCTTTTTTTTTTTTTTTGGCCCATTCTTGTTCTTTAATTTTTTTTTTTTTTTTGCCAACCATTCTTGTTCTTTAATTTGGACCAAGGGAATGACTTACTTTCACTTTGGGTTCTGTAAACTAGTTTTTAAAAAGGAAAACAAGTTTGAAAGTCCAAATTAATATAAGTGTGTGTTTGAATTAGCTTTTAAGAATAACTTTACGATTTACGAGGTAAGTGTGTGAGAAGAGTTTTGTCTCGAGTTGTGCAAATTTAGGTTTGGGAAATTCCCAAACACTCACTAAACACAAAAGGATTAATAAAACTTCTTTATAATCCAAACAAAGTTTCTTGTTCTTTAATTTATACCATTTAATTTGCTTGAACCTAATGGACAGTGAATCATTCAATAAAGTAATGCAGAAGAAAGTGGTAGAAAGGGAGAGATTATATTGCTCTCTTGTCATTCATATCTCATAATGAAAAAAATCCTTACAGAATTAGGGGGAATGTAATATGCATTTTTTGGCGTTTCACATGTTTTTGAAAGAATAGGCATATTTTAAACATGCAGCTAATCCTTATATACACTCGCTTATGATTGCAAGTTAGGATAACTCCACAAGCAGATCATCTCAGTTTGTACTCACAAATAGTGAGAATGCTGGTCCAGTTGGCCAGGCTTCTCAATTGATTTTCTCTGCGTGTGCATGTTTGTTTTAGCTCACGTATGTTTGTTTTAGTATTTTAGAAGTGTTTTTACAATTTAAGAGTTAAAGTACATGAAAGGAATACTAGTCCTTAGAAGACCCCTGAAATCATAGTTTGGGGGTTTACCAACTACTAGGCACTTTAGAATGATAATCATAAAAGCCACTAAAGAATGATATGGAAAACAATAGTTTATAGTCCGAGCTTAGAAAGTCGGGGCTTAGCCTCAGTTTCATTGTTTCCCAAGTTGGCATTCCGTTCAGCTGAATGAACTGCAACATCCTCCGATGCAGAATTTGTACTCACATGAACTGTAGTAAAGTTCTCAGCAGCATCACCTGCTCAAGAAATAAATCATCAGAATGTGGATATTCTATCTTTCCGACAATCAAATAGAAATACATGAACTTCAAACATACCAATGGCAAGCATCCCTTCGCTGCTTCTTAATCGAAAATTCCTGCAGCAGAGGGGAGAGAATTGAACCATCTCATCAGAATTATGTAACAGTGTCAAACTATACAAACAAAGAATTTGTCAATTTTAACGACAATAAAACTTCGGTATAGGTTTTCACACATTGTTGTTACTGTCATCAATGCCATGGCGTTCCTGCTCAGATCTTCGATCAGCGTGAAGCCTGATTCCTCCCTTTCTGTGCACGAAAGCTGTGAGGAATACGTTGGTTCAAGATCAGTCCTCCTCAACATCAAATTTCAATGCCATTCAATACAATCTTGGTTCGTCCTTTCTATGCCCCTTCCAAAACCCTGTAGAAGAATCAAAGGGTCCGACCACATCATTTGAAGGTTGGGGCGGAAGAGAAGAGACGCCATGATTGGCCGCAGAGAAGGAGGAACAATTCCCATTCTCTGCACAAATCGACGGTCCTTGTCGCAATAGCAATCGGGGTATTCGTTGAACGTGTCTGCGCATTTTTGTTCTCCGGTGGGTTCTAAATCTAATGCAATCCCTCGTCGAAATTACAGTCTCGTGGGATCCAAAATTCAGGTTCTATATTTTAACCGTTCTGGCGCTTTTTGTATATCTTCTTGGACATTTTTGCCCTCTGGATCTATTTTTGTCCATTTTTCTGCTTAGAGATCAAATAGCTTTGTCGTTTTGTTTCAAATTCGAGGATGAGTTGCAATATATTGGTATGACATCAAACAAACCCCCATCAATTGGCTTTTCATGGTGTGATAAGATTTTCTTCTGAAGCTTTCGTTTGATTTCTCTTCCTTGAAATTTTGAATGGCAAAATGCCAATCATCCAAATTCGAATGCGATTATGTGTGAATTAAGGATAGCGGTAGGAAAAATGACTTATTATGATTCTGACTTATTAAAAATAACTTAATAGAAAAGTCAATTTTTGTAATATAATTTATGTTTGAATAAGCGATTGAATAAGTGATTTTTTATAAATCAAAATTTGTTTGGATTGGCGATTGTATAACTGTTTTTTGAAAAGTAAAAACTTGTTTGGATTGATAATTACATTAGTGCTTTTGTGTTATTTATAATAAAACAAGATATTTAAAATTAAAAATTAGTGGAGAAATTGAAGGGCATTTGGATATTCTTTAAATTTTAGAAAGATCATATATGCGATATCCAACACTAACATAACAGTAGTAAGCCTTAGTAACTCCAAAACTAGCTTAGTGCGTGGAATCAGTAACATGAACCAAAAATAATAACATGGACCACAAATGTTGCTTAAGACCAATAGCAAAGCCTCAAATGAAATATGAAAAATGAAGAAACAGAGACCACACTAGCAAAGCCTCATATGACAAATGACAATAGCAGCTGACAATCAATAACATGAAGTAGAAATTGTGCTTAGGACCAACTTAAGCTTACCATAGATGAAGATGAAGATGAAGGCTTGTTCAGGTTGAAGATCAGTTCGGCAATATGGATTATGGCTTCTTCTGAAATAATGACAAGGCCGAAAAAATTCAAAATAATAAAAAGAAGCAACTAAAATATGTTACAATTAAAAATTCTTAGATAATGTAGTCAACAAAAAAAATGTACATGAGCCCTAACAATAATTTCACAGACATGAAAAACTACAGAAATAGAGGCCACAGGCAAACAAAACCAGTCAGATCAGGCATAAAATACATTTGAAGTTGAATGTCAGCTCTAAATATTACCTCCAATTCTTAGATGAAGATGACGGCCCTGTTGCGGTTGAAGCTCTGCTCGTACAATAAGCTAGATCCCAGATGAAGACGAAGGGCCTTTTGAGGTTCAGGCACAGCTTGTGGTTGAAGTTAGATCGCAGATGAAGAAGAAGGGCCTGTTGAGCTTGAAGCACATATCGGGGACGGCAGAGCACGCGTCTGTTGAAGCACAGATCCAAGATGGCTCAGCACACATGAAGATGGAGACACCCTTCAGCTTCAACGAGTGGCCGTCGAGACTACGATGAAGTCGACGACACGGACAGAGCTGGGAATCGGATCTGTCACAGATGGAAGACGGAGCCAAGAGGGGGAAGATGACAGAGACGCCTAGAGAGGGAAGACAAACGACACAAGTTGAACTAGGGGTGTTCAAAGTGTCCCGATCTCGTTTGTCTCGGCCCGGTCCCGGACATTTTATCCCGGGAATTTCCCTTCCCGGCCGGGACCAGGAAAACTGGGACCGGGATCACACCTTGTGATCTCGGGAATTCCCGGTCCCGGTTTTTTTTCCCTTAAAAAATAAGTTATTCTTTTATATTTGTATTTTTTACCCCATAAATTAAGTAATCATTTGATAAAATGTATATCACATATTTAGTTAGAGTTAAATCGTATATATCGTGATATTAATCCTAACTATATAATATATAAGGATAATAACAAAAATGATGAATGTGATAATAATAATAATAATAATAATAATATATTATTCTTCAATTCTAGCTCAATTTGTGTGATTTTTATGACCTTATTAGGTGTTAAATAATCACTTTAAACACTAGATTATAAAAAATTTAACTAATATAATTATATTATTGAAACCGGGAATTCCCGGTCCCGGTCTCGGTTATACCGGGAATTTCCCGGGACCGGGATCGGGATCAGGAATGACTTCCCATTCCCGGCTACCCCCGGGACGGGAACCGGGAATGGGTGATCCCGGTCCGTCCCGGGATTTGAACACCCCTAGGTTGAACGGCCAACCGATCGTGCCCGCCGATGAGAGGGAGACGAAGACCAATGAGAGGCACGAGTCTAATGAAGCAAAGCATGTGCAAAGATTCCCTTTGAGCCAGACGAAGACTAGCTTTGGTGCAGGGAAAAGAGACCGAAAATTAAAAAGAGTTGGTGACAATTATTAGCTTGCTAATGGTAACAAAACGCAAAACACATTTGCAATAAGTTGGATCCAATGGCTTTTTCAATAAGGTATTATTTTCACCCAAAACCCAATTTAAAAAAGTCTAACCAAACACTCAAAAATTCGTCACCACTTTTTTTTCGAGCTTATTTGCTGAAAACGGGCTTATTTGGATATAGTAAGTCCAACCAAACACACAGTATATTAGCCGTTGATGTATAGAGAGCTCTTCAATTGAAAGAAAGTGCTGTGATTGGTCATTTATGAAAGAAACCAAGTTCTTTGACTTGGCATCACATTTTGTAAGTGCATGTTGGATTAGCGGTAGAAACTGCTTTTCTAACGTAATTTACGGTATACGAGATAAGTTTATAAAATGAGTTTTGTCTTAACTTGCATGAACATGCTTTTCCACCACTTTCTCAAATAGATCCTAAGAAGAGTATGATTGCCTGTACATAGTTGAATGTCACTGTACTTATTGACATGTTTCAAATGAGTTTAAGATAGAATTAGAATAACCCCATGCCCTACAAATTTGAGCACAAGTAAACAATCCACATCTCACAAAGCAAACCCAATAAAGAATTTCAAGGCTTGTGGGGATTTGTCAGCAGATAAAATATAAAAGCAGTTTTAAGGGAACTAGATATATGGGATGTGCCAAGTCAGATTGCCACATCACCTCAACTAACGGAATCTTCAAATTTTATTAACAGAAGGACTTATATTGACTGTGCAAAAAATAAGGAGCTAATAAAAAGAAAAAATCTCTAAGGAACTTATTCAAAATCTGGCAAAACTATGAGGACTGCCAAATTAATTTTTCCTATTAAGAAAAATAATTAAATTACTTTAAAATATTTATATTTGTCATTTTTTCTCTAAACTATTTTGCCTAACTTATAAACAGATATATAATCTAAGAATACACAATATATAATATAATTAAGTAACTTATTTAGCTTATTTAATCTCTCCAAAAAAAAGTCAACTTAGTCTCATATTTAGAACCAAAAAGAGTAATAAAATTAATGTTTGGATCATGTTTTCCTAAAAAGTGAAAATAAAAATGTTTAGATAATTATTATTAGAATCACTTTTTCACTTATAAATTACCAAAAGAAAAACATAAGGCAACATGACACATACTGACATACACAAGCTACGAATGTCACTTTTTAAGTAGAGGGGGTATTTTGATATATGCGCATGTGTAACAACAATTATTACCTTTCTGGGCCAAAAAAACAACAGTCATTATTACTTTCAACGACCATAATTCATAATCACAAGTGCTAAACAATCCAGCTTAAGCTAATGGAAGATGTTCAGGTGGGAATTGCCAAAACCAAGATTTAGATACATGATTGATTTCCCACCAACCTACCGAACAGGCATGTATAGAAGTGAGAATGTCAAAAACTCAAAATCATTCTTACTATTTACTTCCTACTCCTATTATTTTGAAGCTTTTACAGTTGAAGACTTGAAACCATAAACCATTGCATCTACTCTATGAGGATGAACAATTGATTTAAATCATTCTTATGTCACAAAAGGAAAAAAAAAAAAAGGAAGGTGTATGGGCTATGGCGCAATCTAGTAACCAGGTTCATGACTGGCGGGTAATGTCAGTTGATGACTGTGATCGGTCGCTTCCCTGACTATGACTTTCATCAGAAGTGATTCTAGCTGGCTTGAAGGGTAAAAGATCAGCAATGGCGTCTGGTCCATACTTCTCTACGATCTCTTTCTGTCCAACCACCAATCACACCAAAAATAAAAGTTTGACACGGGAATTAGCAGCAATAATCTTGGAAGGGAAAAAACAAGAAGAAGAACTTGAAAGGATGAAACCAAAACCAAAAGCATCATAATCAGCTACTTGCACATTAGCTCAACACACACAACTACCTTTTTAATTCCATCAAAAATTGGTGAATAGTTGCGATAACAGGAACTACAAAGTGGGTTTATTTTCGGAAAAGATGCTGTTTGAGTTAAAATTCTAAGAGTACTCTGGTTTACTCGTTTAGATTGAGTTATTTAATTACTAAAAAGACAATAGTCAGTGGAGTATAATTTTAGAGAATGTAACAGGAAACATCTACAAGTTTTTTTGGTCTTATATACATTGAGATTATTATGCTAGTAATAGAAAATTCGGAGCATATTATCGTATCCGTATACTGATCAAAACATGTGCATGGTATACCGACAGGAAATCACCATAAGCCATATAAGACGACAACATTTTCAACAGTATTTGACGTTATCCAAAAGTTGTGAGGATTTCACTTTCTTACCTTTTATAGCGTTATCAGGGTTTCAAGTTATTGGACTAAACATGATAATTTAATAATGTGATATTTTTAAGCATGCCCCAAAAAAAACAAGAAGATGAAATAGCCAAATGACTTCCTAGAGTGAGAATCTTAATTTATCTAAAGATAATCGTAAATTCAAAGTGCGTTGAAGACTAGATTTGTTTTACAAAATGAAAGGGATGCTGAGAGAAGTGAACCTTGATTATTTGACATGACTATAATATATTTGAATAATTTGAAAATGGTACATGACAGTTAAAATGACATACCTCAATGGCGTCATTTGAACGTGACAGCTCCATACAATCCTCAGAAAGATTCAGTAAATTTTTCTTCATGGCAGAAGTTTCGCAGATAAGATTGTCCATCCTATTTTGTAATTGTTCAAGTTCTTGCTGCAATTTTTTAAGAAAGAAATAAATAAATAAAACATCAAAAGATAGACCAGAAGTTAAAAAAAAATACAATGCTTTTGGTATTTAAGTATTTTAATTTACCATTTATCAAAAATCTAGATAACAATTTTCAATATAAGAGGCATAATGAAAAAAAATCAATATCTTTATATTATTCAAGACACGCGACACAAATTTTAAAAGTCACGACAGTTTTTGAGTCCCGACATTTGATAAATGGATTTTTCAAATGGAACATGATAATTTGAGGTCAAAAAAAGGAGACCTGAAAAATTTTAAGAGATGGGACAAGAATCAGAGAGAAGAATTATTAAAAACTACCACTTATATAATCTGTAATACTAATAATATTCTTAAGAAAATTCTACAGTGGCCACAATAGACAATCTTGGGTGCATACCTGCTTGCGTATTCGTGATCTTCGAGCAGATTCCCTGTTCAACTGTCTTTTTCTTTCTCTTCTTATTTGATCTTCTTCCTACATAAAGAGATGCAGCTCAGTAGGAAAGAGCAACAACAGTGGAGAGAGGAACTGACCGGAGGAAACCTTAAGAAAGGATTTAATCAACGACTAAATAATTATCAATACTGTCTCGGTAGCCAGAACATTAATTTTAAAGCGATAATAACATATCATATCGTCACATGCTCATAAATCAGAAGGAATGAAGCATATCAAGAGAGATTCATGTCAGAGTAACCATGGAAACTTAGAGAAGTCGAACCAAAACGACTACTTTGAAGATCATTTACACCGTAGTCTCCATCAAGCATATTATTCAAATAGATGAATAAGTTACACTATGTAGGTTATAAACTATAGATGCCCTGTCTGAATATTCACTTTAGCTTTTCTCACAACAGATTTTGTTTTTCCTTGATAGCATCTGATACTAGAGTTTTTTCTTTTTCTTTTTTTCGTTTTTTGACCTTCTATACTAGAGTTCAGACTCAGTACGCTTAGATTAGGTTCTCAGTTAAAGAATGTATGACAGAGAAAGAGAGGGAGATAGAAACAGTATAGAGGCACAAACGCCGGCAACGCAAGAACAATCGACGATGCAGATGGTGGCAACTGGGGCTCCCGAAGCTCTTGAACTTCAAGTTTCACGTCATGATGCACAAAACTAGGTGAGACAGCTGCGGGAGAATCTTGGGTCTTTCTGGAATCAGCCTCACCGCTAGTTCGCACAGTCTTGTTGGGGCCATCTGTAAGAGTCGCTTGCTTGTCGAAGGACTTTTCTTGGGAAGACCCACAAACTTCTTGATCTTCCAAAGCTTTTTCTTGAACTTCTTGTGTCGACGGCAAAGATGACCCATCATTCGTAGCCTCTTTCGGCGATTGCATTTGAGTGATAATCTCTTGATCGCGGGCAAGACTTCTTGCTTCCAACAGAGTAGTCGGCGGCCTAAAGAGACATAATGATGCTGCAATTTCGTCCTTAAGGCCAGCGATATATACACGAACCAATTCATCTTCAGTGAATTTAAGATCATCCATGACACGATCAAATTCTAGATTGAAGTCAGCAAGAGACCCATGCTGTTTGAGCAAGAGTGGTCCTTTTTGACCTCCAAGAATCCAAAGTTGCACCGACACCCTCTTCAATTGAAAATCGAGGTCTGCTACCCGCGTCTCCCCTTTACTCGAAGAAGAAGATGACTGACTCTCTGTCATGATTAAGAGAATGTGTAGAGAGAGAGGGGGGGAGGGAAAGAAGGAGAGAAGAACAGAGGAGAGAAACTGAAGGATTCGCAATACTATTCAAGAAAAACAGAGAAGACCCAGTGAAGAGTTATATGCCTTATATAGGAGACACCTCAACAACCATTAATCCTAACTAACTAACTAACTAACTCCCAACGGCTATTAATCCCTACCGTGGCCTTATGGACTTGGAGACCGCATGGTTATTATTTATCACATTTACATATCATTCCCTCTCTACAGGCGCACGTGTTTATGAAATATATTTTAGCATTAAACATGCAGCTTATCTTCATATAAAAAGCTAATCTTTATATACACTCGCTTATGATTGGAAGTTAGTGTAACTCCATAAGCAGATCATCTCAGTTTGTGCTCACAAATAGTGAGAATACTAGTCCGGTTGGCCAGGCTTCTCATTTTTTATTTTTTTTATTAACCGAAGCCAGGCTTCTCAATTGATTTTCCCTGCGTTGTAGTAAATCCACCAAATACCGTCTAGTCTGGAAAGGGTAATCATAAAAGACACTAAAGAATGATATGGAAAACAGAATAGTTTATAGTACCAGCTTAGAAAGTTGGGGTTTAGCTGAATGAACTGGAATATCGTCCGATGCAGAATTTCTACTCACATGAGTAGTATTAAAGTTCTCAGCAGCATCACCTGCTCAACAAATAAATCATCAGACTACGTATATTCTATCTATCAGGCAATCAAATAGAAATATATTAACTTCAAACTTACCAGTGGCAAGCATCGCATCACATTGCCGCTTCTTAATCAAAAATTCCTGCAGCAGAAAGGACAGAATTGAACCATCTCATCAGAATTTTCTACCAGTGTCAAACTATACAGACAAAAAATTAGTCAATTTCAACAAGAATAAAACTTCACTAGAGGTTTTCATACATTGTTACTGTCATCAATGCCATGGCCTTCATTTGATGAGGGGCATGAAGGTCTATCTCTTGCACTATCGGGCACTGAAGACCCATTACCATTTTCTCTTGATTTCCCAGGAATGATAATTCCAGGCTGCAAGTTTCCATCGCATAATGTCCTTGAATCAATTTCCTTCTCATTGAGAATACTTTTTTCTCTTTCTGAAATTGTCAAGGCAGCACCCTGATGAAAATGCAAAAGCATTTGATACGAATGAATAAATGAATACATGATTATGGACAAATAAAAAGGGGGGGACCAACTGCCGGAAAGAATGTAGACTGGGTTCATTATAATTCCTAATACCACCTCACCCCATAGGAGAAAAGGAAATGCCAATAAATATTTAAAAAACAATGGGAGTACACCGAAATTATTCATGATTACATCAGATAGATGACTGGAGAGACTCCTGTTATGTTGAGTTTCATATTGAAGTGGTATGCTGTATTTCTGTAACAAAACCAACAAATAGAGGACATGAGTTTCCAATCCCTTGGGAAGAGCAAGCAATATGCTCTAAGATATGTGAATATAATATAACTATCTGGTTTTCCCAAATGTTGGGATGAAGGGAAAATTCAGCTGCATATAAATTTACAAAGGGTGTTGCAGTAGACCCGAAATGAGGGTATACATATTCAAAAATGATTAAGGCTTCAGAGCATTAGCTGTTTCTATATATATATGTGTGTGTGTGTGTGTGTGTGTGAAACAAAAGTATCAATAATTCCAAAATAGCTTGATTGAAACAGTATATTGGTCAGACCTGTCTAGAAGTTGACCAATGTGGAGGAAAAGATTTATTTAAAGCTTCCTGTCAGAAAACAAGATGGAAACAACAAGAAATAGTAAATATGAGACGACTGCAAATAGGGAATTTAGTTGACATGGTTCTTAGCGTGTTTACAGACATCTTGAGTTATCAAAGTTTTGCAGGGAGTAGCACATATGTTGGATTCTTCTGTCTCCATCAAACGCAAGTAGCATATGAACTCAGCAGCCACCTAAATTGTCAATTGCTTGTTGAATCTAACAGTGATATCTATATAATGAAATAAAGAACAGGGTCAGCTCATTTGAACCAATTATTGAATTTTGCTAGGGAGAAGTATGAATGTTTCTAAGTTCAAAAATCATAGCTACTTCACTTTCCATGCATTGTGCCTTAGGCAAAAATTATGAGGTTCATCAATTAACTGACCCAATTCACTCTTGTTAGGATTACTTGTTTCTAAATGATCATGATTGATAGATGTCACTGATTAAAAGAACTCAGACTAAATCGGCATCGCAACATGTGCTTTATCCTTGTTAAAGAGTGGCAAAATGATCCATTCTTACAATGTAGCTAAAAAGGTAAAAGAAGAAAGCTAAGTAGTATGAACATTAATGCAAGCTACACAACAAACTGTAAGGTGTCAAGTACTGTTTATGTGTTGTGTCGCGATATATACAAGTGTGAGACACTCTTACAAGTAAATGTGCTTTTTGGTTCTTGCTTCATAAAATGAAACTATTTTCCTTTTATGTTACCTAATGCTAACCATATTCTCTCTCCAGCTCCAATTCCTCCATGGTCTTCATAATGGATATTAAATTCAAGGTGAACACCAGTAACCCAAGCTAAGCTCATGAAAATACCCACCGCCACGGGTAACCTAGAACTCTCTTTTCAGTGACTGCAGCAATGCCCTAAACTGTATTTAGCCTATCGGCCGTTTGTAGAATAAATTTCCGATTTCGAAATTAATGAAAGGGAAATTTATCTTCTATCAAAATAAATGGAAACAAAAAGTTAAATTAGTAATAGGAGTAATAACTATCATCAGAAGCCGACCCCATTAGCAAAAACACAAAGAATGGTTAAAACAAATTAAAGATCAAAACTGTTGAATTGCCGGCAAACTTTCAAAAGAACGTCTTTGATTTTTGTACGGATATTGCTACGACTACATGTCGCAACCAAATATTGCAGCTGAGGGAGTGAGTGAAATCCAGAACAGAAAACGCAGGAAAATCCAGCTACATGTGTTCATAAAAGGAACCCGAATAAAGTAGGCATACCTGGATTGCTAAAGCAGAAAAATGTGCGGGAAAAAAAGATGAGTGCAAATAAAATAAAAGTTGAAAAGAGAAGAACGGAACCAAAAAAAGGTTGAAGTAGGTGTTAACAGATAGAGTGGAAAATCTAGGGAAAAAGATGAAGGGAGAGAGCGAGAAGGTTGAAGGGAAAGAGAAACCTGAGACTGTGTGGCGCGAAAGAGAAGACCGCTGCGACGGTTTTCCTATGCGCGCTTGTTTGTACTGATAAAGTGATATCTATATGGTATTGCTCTTATTATTATAAGCATGTGTGAGAATATTTATTTTTTGAATATAAGTATTTATTATGTAAGTTGAGATAAAATTTCTCTCATATGTTTACATCATATACTATAAATCATGATTTATAAGCACTTATTATCTAAAAATAAGCTATTTCAAACGAGCACTATATAATTATTATACTTGAGAGTCAATTTTAGTCTTAATTATAGAATCAAATTCTAATTTTTATCAAATTTTTCTTAAAATACCCTATATTGATATTTTTTTAATAATAATTAAATATATTAATAATTTAATAAGAATAGATCAGAAGTTGTTGATGGAGATTGACGACGCCGAATTATGTGAAAGCTTAGAGAAATCGTGTGTGAGGTAGGAGAGGTAAAAAAAAAGAATTAACGTAATTAGATGCCGTTTTAAATTTTAAATAAAAATATTTTAGAAAAATAAATACGATTAACCATTATCTAAATTTTTTTAAAATTAAGTAAATATGTTCTATAATTAAGACAGGAGGGAGTATATCTTTTTATCTATATATCGATATACTTGTATTATTTATGAAATACTATAAAATTAAGAGAAATAATAATTACAAGGCATCATTAATTCATTATACTGTTATATTTATCCGGTTGAAGAAACGTTTATTGCGGCCCCACACAGATTTTACCTCGATGGCTTTGGAATACAATATCAGGCCAGAATCTAAAAATACTACTACTTCTGATTTTAATTTGATTTTTTTTTTGAGAATTTAAAGAAACTAAATAAATTACTTAATCATATCATATATTATATAATTTTATATTATATATTCATTTATTAGTCAAACTAATTAGTTTAAAGAAAAAAATATAAATATAAATATTCTAAAGTAATTTTAATTAACTCCTTTAATTTTTTTAAAAAATCAACTTTATCTTATAATTAAGACAGAAAGAAATATTTTTTAATATCGTATCAAAAAAGAGAATCTTAACTTAGGGCGCGTTTGTAGAAAGAAAATTAACCGATAAAAATGGAAAATCCCTTAAGGCCTATTTTCCAACACAAGGCATGTTTTGAAGCACCTCCTTCTCAAAGACCATTTCCACTGTCCTGAGATTTTCCACTTCCTTGGATCATAGGCAGGATTCGATTTTCCCATGTGAGGAATTTTCAGGTAGCCCTTCGACTCCCCCCTTCTTCGATGGCATGGAGCGTGCAACCATTTTTCTTTCTCATTTTGCTTTCATGGTTGTCGTCAACTTAGATTTGGGAGTTGGATTTGAGAAACGAAAGTCGTTACGATGGATCTAGTTCATCAAGTTAATCACTTGTTGTATTAGGTCCTCACTACATCAATCGTCACCATAAGTGCCGCCTTTTTCACTTTCCATCGATGATCCTCACTAATTCTTACATGCCAATGAAATATGGTTAAGTCATTATATATGTATTAAGTTGATAAAATCTTTTAAATATATCCTCGTTAAAATCTTCTCTCTAATGTATTTACAGATCATTTTATCATCTTTTTTTTTCTTTCCATTAATAATTGAATAAGGGTAAAATTAAAAACAATAATTAATAACCTTAAACTAGACTTATATTTAGACGGCAAAATTATTTTAAAATAAACTTATGATAATTATTAGGAGAAAAAGATAAAACAATACCACTTAAACTTTAAAATATCAAATCAATAATTTCCTCTTAAAATAATTTACCAATTTCTACTCAAGTGTAGTTAAATGCCTATACTTTTGTAGGAGACAAAAGTGATTTGGAATTTTAAAATTCAAGTAGTATTTTCTTACTCCCTCCGATTCTTAATATAAGACATATTTACGTAATTTGATTAGATTGAGAAAATTGGTTAAGTTAGTTAATATGACATGTATTTTCTAAAATATTCTAATCACTTTCCTTAATTCCCTTATTCCCTCTCCTCCTCGATTATTATTAAGGGGCATCAATAGGAGTAAATTAGAAAAAAAAAATTGACAAATATGAAAACTATGTCTTATATTTAATACTAAAATCAACTCATAAAATATGTCTATCTTTTTTCCCTAAGGATAATAGGTAACAAACTAGACAATGCCCCTCTTATCATGAATCTTGTGATGAATCATGAACCAAAGGTGCTAGGTCCGTATTTCGTGCTCATTGTAGTGTTGAGTAACTAATTTCGATTCATTGTGAGGAGATCTCAACCGTTTAAACTTTGATTTAAATTGTTCGAATTTAAATTTTTTAATTTGTGATTTTTTATATGATAAATTCATTTTTATGAGAAGTGATAGTTATAAGATTATCTTTATTTTTAATTATACATATAATAAAATAAAAATTTATTTAAAATATAAAAATTAAATTAAATTTAGACCTTTCATAATCAATCTAATAAGAAAGACAGGTGATGCCCACATTTTTACTTAAAAGTGATGAGGATAAAATGTGGTCCCAAGGTGCTTCATGCTTTGGATTCCGTTGTCCAATTTTTGTTGGAGCGTGCGATGTTACTTTTTTTTCATTTTTAAATTCCGGCAGGTTACTGCATACAAACAAAAAGAAGCTAATAATTCTTCAGATAAAAAAGCAACTAATAAATACCATATAATGAATGCAACGGAGGCACTCACTTTATATCCCGGAGGCACCCACTTTATTTCCCGCACCTAATTATAATCTTACAGCAAAATATAGGAAGAGGGGGTTTTTTTTTTTGGGGGCCTTCAAACTACCATTTCATTGAACTATAAATATGAAGCAAACATGACAAAGTTCAGTACACAGCAACCTAACAACCAGAAATAAACAAAATAAACACCCAAAAGGAAATACTAGCCAGTATCTAATACAACATCATTCAAATCCAACATAAGCAATTTCATTAGATCTGGGCACTGGCAGAGGTCTTGTTATCCAATCAGCAAGACACGACCCCTTTCTTGAAGTTGTTGCTGCCCAATCCGCAACCTTGTTCGCTTCCCTGGGAATCCACTGAAAAACATGGTTCATAATTAGTTTCCTCAACTTGAGGATGTGCTCAAGCATAGGTTTACTTCTCTACTCGGGAGATGTCATAGAGTCATTCAGACACTTGATTAAAGACAAGTTATCAGACTCAAAAATAATATCATTCATTTGATGCTCCCTAGCAAACTCTACAGCTTTCAACAATGCTTTACTCTTTGCCACAAAGACAAAGTCTGCACTTATGTTTTCAGTATACCCATTTATAATTCTTCCACTAGCATTCCTTATGACAAAAGCTATTGCAGCCAAATTGGGTTTGGAGTCAAAAGAGCAATCAGAATTAACTTTTAGACATTGACCTCTAGGCCTACGCCATTTACCTTGAGTAGAAACAGATTCATTTGCCTACATAATTTCCTCCTCTCGATGAGGACTCCATCCATTTCACTCCCAAAATTCTTGAAGCCATAATGCCGCCTGTTGAAATACAAAGATAGGATCAAGGGGAATATTTTCATATAAATAAGCACATCGCCCTTTCCATATAAACCATAACATTATAGTGATAAAGCTCTTTTGCCAAAGTGATAATCCAGCATTTACAAAGATAAAATCCAACCAAGAGTTTAGTTCTACTGTCTTTGAATCATAAATCATAAAAGCCAATGGACATCCGAATCATGTTTTCTTAGCCCATTCACATTGTAAAAACAAATGGGTTTCACTTTCCACATCATTTTTACAGATTAAGCACAATATGATTTCACAACATTGTCTTTTAAACAAATTCACCATAGTTGGATGTGCATTTGTTATAACCCTCCAGAGAAAGAACTTAATCTTTTGAGGAACTTTCAAACTCCACACCTGCTTCCATACCTTCTCAGAATTAGAATGAGAAGATTCAAAAGTGTCTCCCCCATTTAATAGAATATTAGCTCTAGCTATCCTGTAACCCTCCTTTACACTATACAAGCTCTTCTTGCCTCTTGTCCAATTCATCCATCCTCTCTATTGGTAGGAGATAGAGTGGTTTTATAAATAGCTTCTTTCTCCATACTCATTAAAAACTCATCAATACCAGAAAGAAACCACTGACCACTTATACTTAAATCTAAAACTTTTAATTTCTTAAAAATTGGATCAAGACAAGGAGAAGTTAATTTCTTACCTGGTAAATCAATAATCCAAGGGTCTTCCCAAACTCTTGTCTTTTTTCCATCACCAACTCTAATTGCAACATCTCCTTCAAGAAGAGAACGCCCTTCTAAAATGTTGTTCTACACCCAAGAAGCAGATCCCCCCTTTTTTGCTTGAAAGAAGTCACATCTCAGGAAATATCTAGCTTTCAGAACCCACACCCACAATTAATTTGGTTCCTGCAAAATTCTCCAACCAAGTTTAGCTAATAAAGCTATATTAAAATCACGAAAATCTCTGAAACCCAGACCTCCTTCTTTTCTATCCTGCTTCAAATTTTCTTTAGATACCCAATGTATCTTCCACTTATTTTGGGAGCTTTTCCACCAAAATTCCACAATGAGACTTTCCAGACGTTGCAGTATCAATTTTGGGAATAAAAAACATGACATTGGGTAAACAGGAATAGCATTAGCAATAGATTTGATCAATACCTCTATGCCTGCATCAGATAAGAAGTTTTTTTTCCATCTTTGAAGTACCCCATGTGATAGGAAGACCAAGATAATTACCAAGGATATCCACAGCTGCAATTTGAAAAATCTATCCTATCTCCTCTTTTACTAGAGCATCTGTACACTGAGAAAAATATAGACAGGATTTAATAACATTTATCAATTGTCCAGATGCAACACAATATAAGTCAAGTATGCTACGAAGATTCCTGCAATTCTCGGTATTTGCCTGTAAGAAAAATACAAAATTTGCAGATAGACAGTAAGTCAAATTCGAACAACTTCTTACTACTTTAACACCTTCAATTTTCCCTCCTAGCTCCCATTTATTTATCATCAAAGATAGAACATTACTTACGAGGATGAAAAGATAAGGAGAAAGAGGGTCCTCTTGTTTCAAGCTCCTCTATGAAGAAACCTTGTGCAAACGTTTCCCAGATAACGTGAGTGAAAAATCCACCGAAGAGATACACCATAAGATTCTTTCAACCCATTCCTTACAAAACCCCATATTCCTCTTGGTGGGATTTGAGAAGAATGACATATTTGAAATAAAAGCACTTAATGCTACACACTCTCTAGTGATTTACTCACTTCGGTCAACGATATAGGGCACATGTAGAGGAAATGGATGGTCGACAATATAGGACACCTGCAGTTTATTTAATATTTTTTTTTTGTTTTACCGATTTGATTAATACTCACTTTCCAACTTTACCTACTAATTATATCCTCCTCTATCCAGTGCAATTATAATGATAAATGTTGGCTCTTCTCTCTACCCACAACCATAATTTCCCATACAAATGCTTTTATGAAATAACTCTCTCTCTCTCTCTCTCTCTCTCTCTCTCATTTGATACAAAAAAAAAAGTGACGCTCTCTCCCCCTATAAATGCCTTTTTTAGGTTGAATAAAATTCATGAATTAATTTCACTCTTTTAGGCTTTGTTTGGTTCAATGGAGGCGAGGTTAAGTAAAGTTAATTAAAGTTATGTTAAAGGAGGTTATAGCTTTGTTTAGTTCAAGAAGAGGGGAAGAGGGGTTTGGTTTCTTGTTTGGTTCAGAATGGTAGATGAAGGGGGCTAATTAAAAGTGGGCAAATCTATCCTATAATTTTATTTATATCAAAATTACTACTCCCTCCGGTCCTAATTATAAGACAACATTTGAGAGTTGAACTTAATCCTAATTATAGGACAAAGTTCTAATTCTTGTCAATTTCTTTCCAAAATACCCCCTATTGATACTTTTTCAATAATAATTAAACACAATAATAATTTAATAAGAGTAGATCGGAAGTTGTTGAGCGAGATTGACGACGCCGGATTGTGTGAGAGCTTGGAGAAGTCGTGTATGAGGCAGGAGAGATACAAGAAAAAACAGAGAATTAACGTAATTGGATGTCATTTTAAATTTTAAATAAGGGTATTTTAGGAAAAAAAATATGATTAACTAATTTAACCACTATCCTTAATTTCTCCAAAATTAGGTAAATATGTCCTATAATTAGGACCGGAGGGAGTATTTTCTTATTTTTAAATCCAAAAACCTCTTATCTCGCCACAATAAAACAAAACTCTCCAAGCATTAGTAAATAAAAAATATGATACAGACAATATTATATAATAATTATATATTGATATAATAATATATAGCTAGATATTTATAAATTTACGAAATAAATAACAGATTAAGACCATCATCCTTCTTCCTCACCCACACGCCAAGAACGCAGCAAACACTTCCTTCAGCATGGAAAAGTGACCCCTTGTCACCCATCTCCTCTACACAAAAAAGACCCCGCACCTAGATTTTAATTCTAAATTCAAATAAAGCGGAGAGGGACGAACGACTACCACATAGCAGGAGGTCGTAGCCACTGGAGGAACAGGTGATGGCGGTGATGACTTATTTATTGTTTTTTTTGAATTAGTTAAGGTATCTTGTATTGTGGATCAAAGTGAGTATATTAACAGTTAAAATTAGTTATAAATAATAAATATGTAAAAAAAAACAGTTTATAAGTGGATAAGTAAGAGAGAGAAATAGAGTAGATGAAAAACACAGTACCCGAAAAAGATAATATAAGTAATTGCAAGTAAAATTAATAAAAACACGTTAAATGCTCATATAACCTCAAACAGACTCTTATAAAAATATTTAATACAATTTAAATTTATGGCTTTTATGAAAAGTGCTGGAGGAAGTACTTCCAAACAAGATATTGACATTGATGTCGAGTTTGAAATCAGGCTTTATAACATATAAATCGCATTATTATTCACGAATGATAGCTTACTATTTAGATTAAAAAACACACAATACATGTTAGTTAGAGCAGTGAGCATGACATCTTTACACATACACGAATATTGCTAAGCACTTATGTTGTTATAATAATCATTAGAAATTAAAAATGAGATTTTGTTGTATAAGTAGGCATGTTAGATTAATGACTTAATTAATATCTCGGGAAACCTTTTTCCCGCTTTGCAAATAAATTTTTAAAGAATGAGTTTCTACATTAATTTCAATTATTAATAGTCTAATTAAAACAACCTTAGAAGCCCATTCTTATACCACCTTGTTGCATACGATATAGTCTAATTCATACTCCTATTATGTTTGCAATGGATTGTCTGAAGTTGAGAATTCATGAATTTCCTGAAACTTACCTTTTTAAGAAAGAGAGAAAATGTTTCATGTTTTATAGAAAATAATAAAATGGTAAAAATAATAAAATCATAAAAATTCATGCGTCTCAGCTTAAGAGGATTTATTTCCTGTTATCTTAGACATTAGGCCCACACCAATGATATAGACTTCACTAGGCTACGTTTTTAAGAGTTTATTTACAAAATCAAAATTTTTTAGACAAAATGATAAGAGAACACTGTTTGAATTTTAAAATCTCAAATTAATGATTTTTTATTAAAATAAGCTGATAATTGCTATATTTTTGTAATTAATACCTGTATTCTTATAGACAATAAGATTGATTTAAAAATTTAAAGTTCAAGTAGTATTTTTTTTTTTTGTCTTTTCCTCAATTTTTTAATTATTACTTTACACTAAGTCACGAGGCTGAGTATGATACATAAATGAATGTACTAGTATTCTTTTTTCCTTTTTTGTTGGTGGCATAAATAAATATTTTTCAAGATATGATAATTTTAATTTAGTTTTAAAATCTGAAAAACAAAAACCGAATGATGGGGGCAAAAAAGGAGGGAAAAAGCAGGGATGGTCAGACGGCAAAAAATTGTGACTGGTGCTGGCTAATAAATATACAACCAAGTGACCAACTTTAACTATTTCAACAAATATAATTATCAACTATTTTTTAAAAATTTAGTTTTCAACATAAAAAAATTAGGGAGAATTACTATGACTATTAGGCCTCAATGAAGGAATATAATTACCAAAAAAATCTTATAACAAGTGAGCAATATATAATAACTAGTTTCAGTGTATTTTAGGGATCCTATTCATTTTTTCCAACTAAGTGATTATATTCATTTCCTACGACCTGTTCTCCATGAAAATTATGTCCCACCTTACTTCTTTTGTTAATAGGGAAATATAATTAACCATGTTTTAAATTAAATATTTGTTGTTAATTTAAGCCTAAACTAAAACTTGCCATTGTATATTGCGAACCTCCTGTTGAGATTTTTTTGATAGGTAGTAGGTTACATTCCTTACTTGCTACTCCTTCTTGTTCTAAATATAAGTGAGGGTTAATTTTTTTGGAGATATCAAATAAGCTAATTAAATTATTTTAAAATATTTATATTTATCATTTTTTTTTCAAACTATTTTGTTTAACATATAAATTGATATATAATCTAATGATACAAAACATATAATATGATTAATTAACTTATTTAATTTCCTTAATTTCTCCAAAAAAAAAGTTAACACTATCTTATATTTAAGATAATAGGGAGTACCTCCCAATGTCTCTCTCAAAAAAGTATCTTTCACCTTAATTACTTCTTTTATTAACTAGTGAATTATAACTAACCATATTCTAAATTAAATATTAGTTGGTAGTTTAAATCTAACAATTCATTTAGTGCCTGTTTGGGTTAGCGGTAGAAAAGTAGTTTTTTTTTACTATCTGACTTTTAAAAAAGTTAGATAAGAAAAAAAGTCAAAATGTAGATGTGATTTGTGTTTGGATTGACAATAGAAAAAGTGACTTTTTTTCTAACCTTAAACGTGTTTGGATTGGTGTTTGAAAAGCCCGTTAAGATGCAAAATGACTGAAAAGGGTATGAATCTTATTGAGTACTATATATATATATATATATATATTAGTTGTATATATTGTGATAATTGAAGTGAAAAAAAAATAAATAAAATTTGATAAAGTAAAAAAAGTTCAATTTTTATTGAAAAAAAATACACTAAAGCCACTTCAATTAAACATGGATAAATTTATATCTAAATTATAATGCATACATGAAATGTCTCATTAGTGGATCATCTACCCCTTACAAGTTGATCTCTGATTGTGTCACGAACATGATTCATTTGTGTTAACGATAATCTACGAATAGTTAATGTGGATGCAACATCACTCGGATCATTAGTATCTTGACCAGGTATATTTTCTCGTTCAGCTTCTTAAAAATCCATATCTGTTTGAGAATTTCTCCATATAAGATTATGTATAGCCATTGTAGCACAAACTATGTAGACTTGTGTTTCAAAGCTATATGACTTCATTTCCCCCAAGAGCTGAAACCTATTCTTCCAGATTCCAAACGTCCTTTCTATAGTAGTCCGCAAACTTGAATGATAATAATTGAACATCTCGTTAGGATTTGCAAATCCCTCGCCTCGCCTGAAGTCTGGAAGATGATAATGCTCACATCTATACAAACCAAGATATCCAACAAGTGTTGGATAGTCAGCATCGACCAAATAATATTTCTCTGATAAAAAGATGGAATTTGTACTTACACTGTAAAATTATAGCAAAGGTGAGGGGGAAAAAAGACACAATGTATCAGTCAGGTGTTGGAGATATACCTTTGAGGTGGATGGAGAAAATTCATAAATGGAGTAGAGATAGTAGTTTGGAAGGCACGAGCATCATGTGTAGTTCCCTCCCAACCTGCCAACACAAAAGTGAAGCACATATCTCAATCACATACGACCATGATATTTTGTGTCGGATATCCCTTTCTCCCTATATATCTCTCCTGCTCAGAATGACTGACCACACACTTTATGTGAGTTCCATCAATTGCTCCTATTGCATCCTGAAAATAGGGGTAATATCGCCAATCATTGCTTATTTTTGGGTGCCAATGACGAAACTTGGGATCAACCGGTTTGATAATTTTTGTCGCTAGATTAACACAAGCATTTAAAACCATGTGGAATATCCTACTAACGGTTTCTCCAGAATGCTGAAATCATTCTTGTAGGATTCTATTTCCTTATGCATGTTCAATTGTATATAAGAACATGTCAACCATTTGTTCAATTCCAATATACCTAGTTCGCCGTAACCCATGTTCTACCAATTTCGAGCACAAGAGAGAGAAGACACATTTTTCCACTCAGAAATTTTCATAACAAATTCCATCGTGCCCTTCCAATACCTCTTGCACCCACTGTGCACCTGTTTGCTTGCTAGTTCTGCATGGCTCTTTGCAAATATACGGCACGAGATATTGAGCCATCAACGCAGCTACGTGTTCATACTCTGCCAACTCTTCATCTAAGAGGGATATAAGCAGAGACCTTCTATCTGCACGAGACAATCGTACTTCCTCTGTTCGCTTCGACTTATCTGCACCACTCGAACTTGCCATAGACGATGTAACCTGTGTTTTTGCGAAGATTGTATGAAATCAAATATGACTATAAAATGTGCAAGTAAATTGACATCATATAGCAGAAGTTAGTAACATTCACAACTGGCTTAACATATATCTGCTTCGTCTAACATAAGTACTATCAAAACATACATAAAGACAGGCATACCGATATAACTACATATGAAAAAGTTTTCAAAAGTAATATACAAAAAGTTAGCCATATCGATATAACTACATATGACTAAGGTTTTGAAAGCAACATGAAGTGGAGTTCAGGGCTTCGGGGCAATATAAAGATGTGGGCTGTTGTAAGCATATTCCTACAACAACTCGAGCAAGGCTTCTTTATTTCCTTTCAAGCCAACAAACATGTCGCGAGGCATTTGGTGCATCATCATATTACAACATCGACGACGCAAGTCCCTGTTAGCAACAATTTCTGGAATGGTAAGTAATTCAGCCACGTCGTCACTCGCTGGTGTATCAGTCATGGAGATCATTTTAATCGCCTGTACTCTATTCGTAGATGCCTCAGCTATTCGACTAACCGCATCTGCTATTACTTTCGAAGTTGGCTTCTTTTTCCTTTTTGCTTTCGAAGCACCTTCAACCCTCTTTCTCTTCCCACTGCTTCCCGAACCACTAGGTGTACTAGGTGTATTGTTCATTGTCAACGTTATTCCCTCGAAGTCAGTTGTCACTCCTACACTACCTCCAGTAGCAGGACCTTTAAGATCTTCCTCACTATCTCCTGATCCTTCTTCTAGGTCTATTGTGGGTCGGTAGACATTGTCTTCATCAGCACCCAGTGACATCCGCTATGGATCAGATGGTGTGAACATGCTGCTGCCCGATGCCATAACATCCTTGAATAGTTTCCCTAATTCTTTCGCAAACATTAGATCTTTGTACATATACTTGGCATACTGTGTATTCTCCTACATGCATACAAGCTTCCAAAATCAATGCCTTACATAAAATAATACAAATAGTAATCATAATATTGTTATTCACAATAACACTAATAACAATCACAACAACAACAACAACAACATATGTGTACCTGAATTTTCCTCTCCCACCAACCATTTTCAGCGATCACCATATTCCTCGTAGAGTCAAACGATATGCCCGTCTCTTTCGAGAATAACTTATCCCACACCTTTCATTCTTTCCTCAAGCTACCAAACCGATTTTTCAGTTGCTTCTTATCATATGATTGTCCTATTTTTTCATTGAATGCACACATAATGTTCTTCCACCCATCCTTCGTGAATGAAAATCCTTAACGTTCTTTCTTGTAAATTTGATCCATGCATTCATGTATGAAAATTCCCATGGTATTTACATCCCACGTTATTCTATGTTTCTCCTTGTTCATACTTCTATGTCAACTATGAATAAGTTAAGATTAATGGAAGAGCGTTTAGAGATTAGGAACCTTATCGATTTGAAGAACAACAAACTAAAAACAACAATTGCTAGAGATCGTGCCAGAAAATCTGAAGAGGATAGAGTAACAGAAAACTAAACCATGGAACCATATGCAACAACATGTTAAGAAAATAGCAATCACCACAAGTTTCTAAGTTCGTAAGCATCAGAAAGTATTCATTAAAAATGATAAAAGGAATCGAGAGAGTAGAGATTAAAAGAAGAGAAATCACATTCTTGAGTTAGTTAACTATCTTCTTTCTACGAACCTTGCCTTCCTACGAATCTGTTGAAAAGAATAAAAATCACATTTTATTGTACTCACTAGTTCTTGCTAACCAACCAGGTTCTTATTGCATATAAACACAAAAAAAAAAACGATGAAGCATTAATGCTCAACGTTCAATGTAAAGTGAAAAACAAACGAATGAGCTCAGAACACAACATACACATGTGTATATATATATATATTTCTCCCTTTCTTCCACATACCATGATAGCAAAGGCACGAGCTCAGTAATTTAAAAAACAGAGATGAAGAAACCACTCAAGCACCCATACGCATTCTCCTCAAGGAAGGAAGATACACTGTGAACTATCAGAACACAGCATACACACGCACACACACATATATATATATATATATATATATATATATTTCTCCCTTTCTTCCATAGACCATTCTCGTAAACCCACGAGCTCGGTAAAACAGAGATGAAGAAACACTCAAGCATCCATACGCATATTTATCAAGGAAGGAAGAGCTACTTCAAATATCAGAATATAGCATACACACGCATATATATATATATATATATATATATATATATATATATATATATATATATATATATATATATATATATATATATATATATATATATCTCCCTTTCTTCCACAGACCATTTTCGCAAAGCCATGAGCTTAGTAAAACAGACATGAAGAAACCACTCAAGCACCCATACGCATATTTATCAAGGAAGGAAGAGCCACTTCAAATATCAGAATATAGCATACACACGCATATATATATATATATATATATATATATATATATATATATATATATATATATATATATATATATATATATATTTCTCCCTTTCTTCTATAGACCATATTAGCAAAGCCACAAGCTCAGTAATTTTAAAAATAGAGATGAAGAAAACACAGAGTTTAACCTCAGAAGGAGACGCAGAAACGCAACACAGCAAACCAACAGCAAGCACCAAAGTTGGTTCCTTGTGAAGCTTCAACCCGTGAACCCAAATCAGGAAAAGTGAAAGGCTTCAGACCGTGAACCCAAATTCGGCAACCACAAAGCAGAGGAAAACACTCAAGGCAAGGAAAAAAACCTGTTTCACCAGAGAAGCTCTGGCAATCACACGACGTCGGTTTGCCTCATATCGGAACACCTACTAACAGATCTGGCCACCAAACCGTAAGGATAGGTCGCAGATCACAACACGCAACACCACAGTTCTGAACAAGGGATGACTTGGAGAAGGAAGATCGGCCCACGGACAGCGATAAGCTCCGACCACACCACACCAAACGTCGACTACACTACTACTAGCACTCGGACACCAAGATCAAGGAGAAGAGGCACGGTTGAGGAGAAAATCATAACACAGCCGAGCAGAAAATGAGAGACGAGTATATGGAGTAAAGAAGAGAAACATTAACGAGAGTTGGGTGTGAATTCGTTGGGCATTAATTGCCCCTATAATAACAAAATTCTGTAATGCCGTGGGAAAAAAGTGGGAGCTTCGAGCTTCAGAATTGAACCCACGTCAATAGAAAAAACTCAGTATAATTGTCGTGAATCCAAACAGGGCCAGTTGACACTTACCGGGCTTTTTTTCATTAACGCACGTTATTTTGGTCTTACCGCTTTGCCAAACAGGTCCTTAGTATATTTTCATTAAGTGAATCAACTCACAGTACTAATTAGTAATCACTGTCACGAGTCACGACTACTGGCATCAAACTAACAATAATGATGTTATAAAAATGGGAAAATACAAGAGATGAAAAGAAAGAGATGAAGAGAAAACTAGAGAGAAAGATAGAGCAATATCTTATTCATTTGGATGCGACCAAATTGTAGTACATAGTGTTTTTATTATAGGCCCCCAACCACAACTAAGAGTTACATAAAGTAAATGGCAAACTCTAATCCTCATAAGTGCACACATTGTAACCTTTGAGTTATGGGTATGAAAACTCCTAAAGGCTATTCATTGGAGAGGTTATGGGATGTAGAAAATGAAAGGCCAAGAGTTGGAAGTTTATGGACATCCACTTCAATTAGCATTTTTACAGCACTCCCCTTTGGATGTCCATGAAAAAATATTGTACCTCATTAAAACCTTATTAAAAAAACCCATTGGGACAAAAACCTAGTGAAGGAAAAAGAGTACACAATGTTTACTCCCCCTAATGATAACATCACTTTATGTCTTGAGCCTACGCATTCCAATACCATGCACTAACATCTTAAATGTTCTAGTTGGCAGTGTCTTGGTCAACAAATCTGCAAGATTGTCACATGAGTGAATTTGCTAAACATCTATAAGCATGTTTGGTTTGGTGTTTGTCTATGTCAATCATGCGATTTGAGGACAAAAAAAAAACACTGTACACTGGTTTTCACTTTTTTGTTATGTTTGGTTTGGCGATTTGTTCGCTAGGCTTATTTACAAAAGTGACTTATTTTTTTAAGCTTCCTGTCACAGCTTATGGCTTGTAACTCAAGTGTTAGCTAGGAAAAAACAGTACGGGGAAAAATATAATAAAAAGCAGATGGACACGTAGTATAAGAGGAGGGTTCCTTGGGGGTAGGTGTGCTGTCTACCGCCTCGCTTCTTTTGAGCCCATGGCCATTAATTATTACATTTATTTCAAATTTTTGTTGCCTTCAATATTTATTTCAAAAATTTATGTATATGTTTCTTGGTTTCTCTTTTCCCTATCAAATACACCCTCAAAAATTCTTAAATTTTGTCAATAAATTTAATACCTTTTCAATTTTATCCTTATTTAATAAGGAAAATTACACTCAATTCCCAAATACAAGAAAAAATATTTAAAAAAAATCCCAATGTAGATTCCTCTATCATAAAACTATATTGACAAGTTATAAATTTAGGGATTCCCCAACTGATGTGGACTTTAGGGAAGCTGAATATGAGAATATTGATGTAGAGATAATAGTCAAGATCAAGAGCCATCCTCAACAAATGATACTCGGACATATTCAACCCAAATGAATCATGTTCGTGACAGCACCAGGGACTAAATTGTATAGGACTCTTGATCTAATTAGTTCTGTTATATTTTACTGTATCAAAAACTTTAAAGTCTGTATAATTTCTAATTCATTCGCATTTTAATTGTAATTTTATTGTGTATTTTACCATTGCTAAATTTTCAAAGTTAATTTTTTCATTTTTCATAGTTTTTAAAATTTTTTCTCTTAAATATCTCAAAAGCCACTTATGCAAAAGCCAAACCAAACACCTTTCACTTTTACAAAAGTCACTTATCTAATCGCTAATCCAAATATTAATCATTTTACCCAATCTTACTTTTTTCCAATCTTAAGATTCTATAAGTCAAAGTAAAAATAAGCCACTTATCCAATCGTTAATCCAAATACACCCAATGTCACCACTCTTTATAAGATTATGAGTGAAAAAGAACTTTGAAAAAATATGTTTTGTTCTATCTCCTTTAATGTACCCTTCTTTCAATTGAACTATACATGCTATATTATCTTCATATAGTATTGTTGGAATCTCTTGTTCAGGAAATAGACCACACACTGATTAGATATATTGAATTATTTACCTTAGCCAAACACATGTTTGACTTGCCTCGTGAACTGCAATTATCTTTGCATGATTTGATGAGGTAGCTGCTAAAGTATGTTTTGTTGATCGCCAAGATACATGTGTACCTCCACAAGTAAATAAATTTCCTGTCTGAGATCTACTATTGTGTTGATCAAATAAAAACCCTGCATCTGCAAAACCAATCAATTATGATCCAGATTCGTTAGAATAAAATAATCTCATATCATTTGTTCCTCGAAGATATGGAAATATATGTTTAATTCCGTTCCAATGCCTTTTTGTTGGAGAAGAACTAAATCTTGCCAATAAATTCACAGCAAATGCAATATCGGGTCTTGTTATATTGGCAAGATACATTAGTGCATCTATAGCACTAAGATATGGTACTTCTGGACCAAGAAGTTCTTCTGTTTTCTCTTGAGGACGAAAAGGAGCCTTCTTCTTATTAAGTAATCTTACAACCATTAGAGTAGATAATGGATTTGCTTTGTCCATATAGAATCGCTATAATATTTTTTCAACATAAGTTGATTGATGAACGAGAATTCCATTTGTTAAGTGCTCAACTTGCAGGCCAAGACAAAACTTTGTTCTTCCAAGATCCTTTATCTCAAATTCTCTCTTTAAACAATCAATAACTCTTTGAAGCTCTTCAGGAGTTCCAATTATATTTAAATCATCTACATATACAGCAATTATCACAAACTCTGATCCATTTCCTTTTATGAAAACACATGGACAAATAGGATCATTTTTATAACATTCTTTTAACAAATATTCATTGAGACGGTTATACCACATTCTTCCAAATTGTTTCAATTCATATAAAGATTTATGCAAACGCATTGCAAAATTTTCTTGAGAATTCTTACATCCTTTTGGCAATTTGAATCCTTTAGGGATTTTCATATAATTTTCAATATCTAAGGTACCATATAAGTAGGTTGTAACAACATCTATTAACTAGTTGCTTCATTCCCTAGTAAAATAACCTTTCCTAGACCCTTAGCATCTTGATGGATTTTAGTGTCTAAGACCTAGGATAGATAATTCTTTGCCGTGATATTAAGAGCTGTAAACTCGAGTTTTGTAAGGTGGGCCATGATTCAAACTTAAAATAATGATAACAATTAGAATCATGATAAAATTGATGAAACATAAAACATCATTATGAATTAAAACATTATAAATCATAAATCTTAACCAACATATTGGTAAACAACATAATTAAAGGGAGCAAAATTTCATGAGTAGCCAACATATAATTCAATAAAGAAAGTTTATTGAAAATATCCTTCATATATTCATCAATAAAGATTTTACCATTAAAATCATGAATAAATAACATATAACAACATATATAAAGGAGAAAAATAGAAAGAGGGAGGGAGAATATAAATGGTGTATAGAGAGAGGAAGAAATTATAGCAATAAAAATAGTGTAAAGAATAAAAGAGATCACACTATATAGTCATATAGAATCCTATAAATAAAATGAATTATAAATAAGAAACAAACGGAATAATAAATGTGGTGATGAAATCAAATGAAAAATGTAAAAGGAATAATTTAAAACACAATACAAATAAATAATATAATATTAGAAACAATAAACAAACAAAATGAAATGGCTTAATAAAAAGAAATAATATAACAGCATCAATAAATGAAAAATAAAATAATAATAAAATGAAATGAATAACTTAAAATAAAAAAAAATATAAATAATAGAATATAACATGAAATGTAAATAAAATAAAATATGAATAAAATAACTATAAGATATGAACTGAAAGAAGGCCATACAAAACAATAAATGTATGAGAAGAAGATAAACAAATGAAAATAAATAAATGTAAATGTAAATAACAAAGCGAAACAAAATATAATGAAACACTAGAAAGTTGTGTCAACAGAAGATCAAAATGATAAACAAATAAAATATAAATAAAATGAACTAGTATAAAATGTAAATAACAAAAGAATCTAAAATAAAGAAATATAAATGAAAAAAATAACAATAATCTTCAATCTCAACCATGGAACTCGATGTATACAACAATCGTTAAAAGGGTCTCTTTAATTCCATACAATAGCTCAGATCATCCCAGATAGATTAAATAGAGATACGGTAAAAGAAGATAGAGGAAATGGTTGAGACAACTGTAAGGAAAGAAAAATACTTTGGTTTGAGCGTCGTACTAATAACGTTTTATAAAAATGGGAAAATATAAGAGATGTAAAGAAAAAAATGAAGAGAGATGAAGAAAGAACTAGAGAGAAAGATAGAATAATATCTTATTCATTTAGATGTAACTAAAATGTAGTACATAGTACTCTATTTATAGGCCCTCACCCGCAACCAATAGTTACATAAAGTAAATGACAAACTTTAATCCTCATGAGTGCACATATTGTAACCTTTGAATTATGGGGCATGAAAACTCCTAAAGGCTATTCATTGAAAATGTTATGGGATGTAGAAAATAAAAGTTCAAGAATTGAGAGTTTATTGACAGGCACCTCAATTAGTATTTTTACAACAAATGAAGATATCTGGTTTCTTATTGGTTGGCTTATTATTAAAAATCTTAAGATGAACGTAATGACTAATTTGAAGTAGCAAAAGATAAATATAATAGTTTATAGCAGAGAACAAAAAAGCGGACCCGACCAGCCGGTTCGACCGGTTAAACCGGGAACCGGTCCATGGTCCAGTCTGATTTGCTGATTCAATCGTTAAACCGGTTGGATCGGTCAGAACCAGTTAAAACTGGTGGTCGAACCGGTTTCTTTTTTTTTTTTTTCTAAATTTTTATTTTGTACTTTTTAGGGGAAAATGGAAGGTTGAAGACTAAAATGAAGAGAAAAATATGTAAAGAAAGAAAAATTTTAAAAAAAATGAAGAAGATAATGAAAAAAATTATTTAAAAAGATATAATAATTATAGGAAATGAGATATAATTGCATAAGTATAGGCATTATTACTAATACTAATAGTTTTTAAGCTTTTTTTTCTAAAAATCTTTATTTTTATTTATAGAAGTTTAAAAATATATTAATATATATTATCACTAATAAATCATAATATTTTAATATGACCGGTGCAACTACCAGTTAGACTCCGATTGACCCATTAACCCTTAAACCTATATTGTGACTGGTTCATTATCCGATCCGATTTTTTGTTCCTTGGCTTACTGTATACAAAAAATAAAATAGAGAAAAGAAAAAGGCAAGCCGTGATGCTGATGGCAGTCAAAGACTAGAAAGTGTAAAATTGGGACAGAATTTCCTTCACGGTTTCACTTTTCGCTGGAATTTTTTTTAATTATTTTTTTTTATAAAATTTTTACACCAAAATTTTCATTTCCAGTTCTATCTTTCCCCATCCGACTCGAACAAAAGGACACCGCAAGTTTCTTTCTGTATTCCCCACTACCTCCTTCATCACTATCAGAGAAACAGCCCAAGACAATGTGTGAGTTTCAGGCACGCACATTGTTCCATTCTCGATTTCTCTCCTCCTCCTTCCCATAACAATGGCGTTGTCCCATCATCATCGTCATCTTCTTCTGAAGGAAGCATTTTCTTCACTCGCTCTCTTCTGGGCTGGTCTTCCCTAGTTGAACAGGTTAGTCAGTCTTCCTGATCTTTTCACCCATCTTGCTTGAATCTACTTTGTTCTTCCAATTGTTAACTCCTTCTCTTTCTTTTCTGTTTATTTTCTTCTTCTCATTGTTGCTCCTGAAAGATCGGCTACTTCATTGCTAGTTAGTAGTAACCCTTCTCTTGTTTTTCTTAGTTTTTAATCTTATCTGGGCGTGGGAAGTGCTTTCTTTTTTGTTCCTGCTTCGCTAGTTTTTCTCATCTTACCTTTACCCTACATGAGTAGGATCTTCGTTTAAAACTCGCACAATTTTAGCATCTTTTCTGCTTGGAACTATATGTGTTGGGACTCCATTCCTTCTATTTTTTTACTTGTCTAAAAAGGGAGACTTAAAATTGAAAACAGTGAACCAGATACGAAGTTAAATGAGTTCGGAACCAGAGTTTCGGGGTTCCTATGCTTGTTGTAGTCTAGGTGGGGAATTCAGAACCAGCACGTGGCTCCATAGCTCAGATCCCATCTTGGCCAGATGATCTGAAGGTAGCTTTGCTTTCATTCACAAGATAGATCCTGGCTTGTTGGAACTTTCACTGTGCAATGAACAAGAGAGTAATGTTTATTCGAGATTAGAACAATAGCTAATCAATTTCTTTAGGACGCAGGGAAGAGAGTGAAGACTGAAGTGACAGAGCGAATAAGGTTTGTGTTGCAATAGCTAAACTGTGAATTCATGTGTTGTGGTTTGGACTGAACATTGCCAAATTTCCGAGCTATTGTGAGCATGACGCACTGTGGTTTGAAGAGGGAAGAGAAAATTAACAGCGCATGGCAAGATCTATGGAGTTGGTTACTGTTCTGCGTAAAGCTGAAGACTATGCTGCTTCTTTACGAGAATTGTCTGCTTATCTAAGTGATCTTGATTTAACATTCTAATGTTTTGTCTTAAGCATGGCTAGGTAGCAGATGTCTGAAATGCATGTTCTGGGTTCATGGGAACAAATTCTGAATGTTAGAGGCCTGGCATGATTGGTTACAGTTTTTAATGTCTCCTGTTGATTATACTTTCCTTTTCATGTTACAACTAGGTTGGCAAACCAGAAAATTAAAAGGTTCCCCTTTTCTTATGTCATCTATAGCATCTGATTATCACTACATTATTTCTTTAACGGAGCGGGTATGGACTTCTTGGCTACAAGATCCCGGAACATGGAATAAGTTTTTCCTGGTATAAATAATCTTCATTTGCTGTAGTGCATGGTCATTTCTCAAAGTCGTGCCTTTGGCCACCAGAACATACCTCTGGCGTTGTATTAGCGCAATCTTGAAACTAGTTGATCTACCGTACTAATTTATATTTTCTTGATCAAATCAAACATTGGAACTGGGCCCATGCTACTTCTGTGTTTCCTACAAAGCTTAGTTTGGCCATGGAAGGATTATTTCTGTTGTATTGCAATACACCATTACAAGTGTTGAACGAACATTTCTTCGAATGTCTTCCAATTTTAATGTGGTCTTGATATATGCAGGTTATAGATAGGTATTGAGTGCTTCTTGGGTTCACTCTTAACATGAAATCGAAATTCAATGGTAGCTGGCCTTCGCTTGTGCGTCTTCGTCTCAAAGACAAATCAGCCACTCGTTTTTGCTTATTTCCAAAGGTGAAATCAGCTGGCAATAATCCTGGAAACTCACCTGTCTATCTTAATGTGTATGATTTAACGGCTGTAAATGGGTACATGTACTGGGCAGGTCTTGGTATTTTTCACACTGGGGTTGAAGGTCAGTTGAAACATAATGCCTGCGTTCACATTTTTAACCTTATTTCTTCATTTAAATAGTTTGTTAAGGTTTTATAGTCAAAATTCTGAGGAGTTACTTCATGGTCTGGACATTATGTCTTAAAAGTAAGCAGTTATAACTTATAATGCTACTATGTTTAACTTCTTACTTTTGTAGTTCACGACACGAACTATGATAGCCTTAAAACTACTTACTTGAGATCATTTGATAAATTTGACCCCCAGGACCAAACTCAATACAATCATTCATGTTTGCACAGTTTGAGATAACAGACTAATTTAGAATATTTTCTCTTCTGCGTTGGATGGATCTGAATCCTATGAATATATCTTGATATATCACAACTATGCATACAGTTCATGGAGTAGAATATGCCTTTGGAGCTCATGATTATCCGACAAGTGGTGTCTTTGAAGTTGAACCCCGTCAATGTCCTGGCTTTAAGTTTAGGAAGTCAATATTCATGGGAACAACAAGCCTGGATCCTCTCCAGGTTAGAGAGTTCATGGAGCGTCAGTCAGCAAACTACAATGGCGATGCTTATCACTTGATTGTGAAGAACTGCAACCATTTTTGTGAGGACATGTGCCTCAAGCTGACCGGAAACACCATACCAAAATGGGTCAATCGTCTTGCAAGAATAGGTATGTGATATTGTGATGTATTCTCCTGCATGACATGGACCAGAAAACTGTTCTTCTTGAACCCATTTGCAAGTGTTAAACAATCGGAACTTGGAATTTCCCAATCTAGGCCTGCGCTAATGTAACAGATAACACTTCTCCAAAAAAAAGTTCTTCCCCTACTGTTTTTTGGCTGGCATTTGCTACTATTGAAATATTTGAAAGTACTTACGGGCTCATGTAGTCATATTTTCATGTCATTGAAAAATTTAGAACAAAACGAAGGCGCAATACCATAGTTTGCTATCAGCTTCTGCAGCTAAATTATAACAGTTGATGTATAAAGAACTGCAAATAAGTTTGTCCTCAACCATTTTACACAAATATTACATTTACTTCAAGTCCAATTAGATATTACCCGCACTTTGTGTCTGTTTAGTGTTAAATTCAGCAAATCTCACCTACTTGGCAAAAGACTGAACACAAGGAGAATTTTTTTTTTTTTGGTTCAAATGCCCCAACTTGTTTCCTTCACTTACCTTACCTCAGTGACTTCTCATCTTTTCATGCATTCCTTGTAGGTTCCTTGTGTAATTGCATACTCCCTGATACTCTTAAAACATCCACCATTCGACATGATGCAAACTTTCAAGGAGGCGATAGTGAAAAGAAGAGGCTGCGAGCTGCCTTCAGTTGCTTGTCATCAATCTCGGTACCTCAGAAGGAGGTATCGATGTCTTCCTTATTTTTGCACTCTCACTATAAAGGTTGCCTACCTCCATGGGAGTTAAAGAGGTCTAGAAAGGGCTCAATGAAGGAAAGATGAGGAGACTTGTCTTATTTCTCTGTAACTCTGTCTTGCTGGTAATCTTGATTCATTAATCACTGGTTTTCAGTGATCCATGATTCTCCAGGAGTGCAAAATTTTCTTTCCTCATTTGTATTTGGATATCCAAGATCATAGGGTTCCCTGTTTTCTTTTTCTTTCCTTGTGTCTATCTGTTTGTCTGGTTATTGCTTGTAATCTTTGGTTGTAAATTAATATTCCGATATATATTGGTCTACAAACTCAATTTCATGGCTGGAGAAAACATAAAGCAGACAGATGATCTAGCTTGTTTAGAAAGTCAGGGATCTGGATCTTCCCATGTTATGTGATTCACAGATGAGAATGGGACAAGTTGAACAGCTATTCACCTATGAATATCTAACTTGTCATGTGAGCGGATCAAATCAATGAAGGTAGAGTCAAATGAATGGAGTAAGAAGTCTGCACAAATGTAAGAAATCAGAAGAACGTGGCTGTTAGATCCTGGACTGTCATTTGCGCTTAATAATAAGTTGAATGACAGGGAAGTGTGAGAAATGAAATATTTTCTTGTTAAACTTACGAAGAAGTTTGTGCATGGAAAGATAATCTTAATGACAGTATTTTCTATTTCTTCTCTCTAAAGCTATATCTGCTGCAGTTTGAAATTTTCTATCAGCTTGCTTGACCATGGAAGCAAATTAATCCTAAAAATAGAAATATTGCCTAAGAATAATTTCATAAAAATTACTCCCTTATATCTAAAATATAAGATCTACCATCTTCGTTGGAGGAGGCGGTCGTTGATGATTAATTTGGGGTTTCCCCTTTTGCTTTGTATTAAGTTCTTAGTTGTAACTTAATGAATTCCAGTTATCATTAAAAAAAAAAAAAAGGATCTAATTGACTTTTTTTTTAGAGATTACGGAAACTAGATAAGTTATTTAAACATATCGTATGTTGTGTATGATTAGATTATATATCAATTTATAAGTTAAATAAATTAGTTTGGAGAAAAAAATACCTTATACTGCTAGATTGACGAGCATCATTGTAACAGTGTAGAACAGTGAAGATATTTATCTATTTAAAAATGAAGAAGTATCGGGCTCATAATGTTGGGCCTGATTTGAACCTAGATGGGCTTGGCTTTGGGAATGGGTTGCCCAGTGAAGCCCAATCCGGAATCTGTATTTATGACTTAAAATTGGTCTTTTTATCTTGGGATCCAAAATTTTAATTACCGATTAACGAAATAAACCCGATCTCTGATGGTTGAAGACCTCTGAGAAACTCCCCAGTCTTGACTCAAGACTCACAGCTGCGAAAACCCAAGGCTGCTCGCAATGGCGAAGCTGATCGTGTTCCTCACCCTCATTTCACTCCTCCCACTTCTCTGCAACTCTTTCTCTGCCGATAAGCCCTCAGATCGCCACATCCTTGTGTTACTCGATGACTTCGCCATCAAATCGTCGCACTCATTGTTCTTCAAGTCTCTGCAATCCCGTGGATTCGATCTCGATTTCAAGCTCGCTGACGACCCGAAGATTTCGCTCCAGAGATACGGCCAGTATTTGTACGATGGCTTAATTTTGCTCTGCCCCACAATCGAACGTAAAGTTTTGTCCCCTTTTTCTCCTGGATGCTGTAATTTTTGGAGTTTCAGAGATCTGAATTTCTGTTGCTAATTTGGATAATGAGACTCGAGGAAGTGATTTTTTTTTTTTTTTGCTTGTTAGGAGAATTTAATTGGTGACACGTGAATGAAGCTCATGGTTCTTATATATTTTCGTTAAAACTTGTAGTTTACTGCACGACTACGTTGTCTCTTCATTTCCTAAGCAATTAACTAGGTATGGGCTTTAGATATAATGTATTGAGGTAAAATGTAAACTTGGACTCGTTTTGCGTGACTTATAACATAATCTTTTATATGTGAAAACTTATTGCGGTTTCATACGAGAAAACATATTTATGCTCATTTAGGGGAATTTGCTCTGATTTTGCTGATATTTGCAACCTTTTACAACTATGCAGGTTTTGGAGGATCCATTGATGCAGCTGCTATTTTGGATTTTGTTGATTCTGGCCATGATTTAATAGTTGCGGCCGATACTAATGCATCTGATTTAATCCGAGAAATTGCCACCGAGTGCGGAGTGGACTTTGATGAGGTACCTACAGTAGTTGTAAATGGTTTGAATTCGTTGGGCCTATATGTAATATTTCTTTTATTAATGCTCACAGCTAGCTTTCTGCGCCTATAATCTGACGTTATGTGTGTGCTTTGATGCGTATATTTGTATCGTTGCTTCATAGGCAGTGAAGCCTTACTTTCTGCTTCTCTATATCTATGTGTACTCAGGATTCTGCGGCTTTGGTTGTGGATCATACCGGTTATGCAGTCGCTGCTACTGAAGGAGATCATACACTGATTGCTGCTGATGATTTCATCAAGTCTAACGTGATTCTTGGCAGCAAAAAAATTGAGGCAAGTGCCACTTTGATTGACTCATTAGTTGTGTTAAGCACAATAATGCTCAAGAGTTTCAATTAACATATGTGAGTACACATGCAACAGGCTCCAGTTCTGTTTCGGGGGATTGGTCACTCATTGAATCCTTCCAATAGCCTGGTAACGTGCCTTTATCTCTGTTGCTGTGTTGACTTTAATTGTGGAAACTCTATTGGTGCATTTGCATTGAAGTTTCTTGAGCTCTGGGTACTCATTGATATATCCATTTTGTTTGTGACTTCAGGTGTTGAAAGTTCTCTCGGCATCTCCATCAGCCTATTCTGCTAATCCAAAATCAAAGTTGACAAGTCCTCCATCACTCACTGGATCTTCTATCTCATTAGTTTCTGTTGTCCAGGTGAATCAATAGTTTTTTTTCTTTTGACTGTCCTCTCTTGTGGTTTCCCTTGATCATGTTCTTCCTTATCTATTACTGTCTGCATATGTTAAGTGTGTTTTATCGTATATGATCTTTCTTATCCTTTTTTCTTTTGGAAAATTATAAATTTCTGTATATATACCCAAAAGAATTGGAAAAAAAAATGAAGGAAATCAAAAGATATAACCATCTTTTCCTGATTTTTCTTTGATGAATGTGTTGCGGTTGTTATACCTGACAATTCATTGCTTGCTCTTAACTTATGGTTTGCAAAAGATAAATTCTAATCATATGCATTAACTGTCCCATATTCTCGTTATTGTCCTTTTGCAGGCAAGAAATAATGCTCGGATATTGATCTCTGGCTCGATAAGCATGTTCAGCAACCGGTATGAAAGGACTAACTTACTGATCATGGTCTTTCTAAAGTGTAAGCTAAATTCTAATGGCGCAATCTCTTTTTTGTTATTCAGATTTTTCAGATCTGGTGTACAAGAGGCTGGGAGTCGAATCAAGTGAGTAAAGCTTCAAACTTTGCCCCTCCTTTTTGTCTTGAATGACTTTTAGCTAGCCGATGTAGAAGCAGTCTTCTCTCTTAACACATAGCCTTTATCGAGTTTCTTGTTGACTATTTGCATAATGCTTTATATTCAACTTTTGGTTTCATGTATTTTGCAATCACGGTGACATTTTTTTTTTGGATCAGACATGACAAGTCAGGTAATGAGCAGTTCTTGACTGAACTGAGCAAGTGGGTTTTTCATGAAAGAGGTCATCTCAAGGTAAGGAAAAACAGTCTTGCTGCCATTTTTTGTGATGATCAATGTTATGCTTATTGTTAAGTAACACTTTTTCTGCTTCATGTATTGACATGAAGGCTGTGAATGTACGACACCACAAAGTTGGGGAAGTAGAAGAACCAGCCATCTACAGGATCAATGATGATTTGGTAATTTAATTATTAATTAAACGCTGATATATGTAATGTTGCTAAAGTTGAAACATTAATGTTCGTTGTGCCTTACATCTCAAATCTTTTTGAAGGAATACTCTGTCGAGATTTATGAATGGTCTGGAACAAGCTGGAAACCTTATGTAGCTGATGATGTTCAAGTCCAATTTTACATGATGAGCCCCTATGTCTTGAAGACTATGTCCACTGACGGCAAGGTCCCTCCTGAAGATCTATTTTCAGTACTCTTATATTTTTCTGTATTGAACCCTTGAATGCGATATGTAACTTTCATTCTTTCAGGGTCATTATTTCACATCATTTAAAGTTCCAGATGTCTACGGGGTTTTCCAATTCAAAGTTGAGTACCAAAGACTTGGATATACAAGCTTATCTCTATCGAAGCAGGTAATTGAGTCCTCTAAACTTTAATTCTCAAGAACTACATCTATATCTTTATATATGTTGACGTCTTTGATTACTACCTATATGTATGGTTTATTGTGGATGTTTTGTTATGAAGGACTGGATCACTTAAACTAGTCATATCAATAACTGGAAAGAAATTTGTTACCAGATCAAATTTACCCGTGCCTTTTGCAAGCCGCTGTTGTAAAATTACTAACGTTTATTGTCATTAGTCATTAGAATTAAAATATTAGCTGCATTTGGGAAGGCTGTGCTTGCAGGGAGGATTGGGTTTGGACTAACGTCCCTTGCATGGCAATATGTTAACCAATTAATCTTTATATGAGTTCCTTTTCAAGAAATTTGAGTGCTAGGATGAGAGTTGTCCATCATTTCTAGTATCCAATGGGATAAATGAAAACTGAGTCTTATGATAAATGTCTGATTGTTGAATGTGTTACCATGACTGCTGTTTGTAGCAATAATGTATTTTCAATATTGATGAGATTACTGAATAAGACATGGGATTCATCTGAGTTTTGTGTGCAGATTCCTGTCCGTCCCTTCAGACACAATGAATACGAAAGATTTATACCAGCAGCTTATCCCTATTATGGAGCAGCATTTTCAATGGTGAGAATCCCTCTCTCTCTCTCTCTCACACACACACACACAAAGCTTGATTTGAAAATTGACCTCATGGTCCACTAAATTCTTTTGATTCGTTTCCCTTGTTTGCTGTTCTGCATATAGTATTTCTGGGGTATACCCCAACCACCGGCGCAGCCCTTTCTTTTTTTCCTCCCTTGGTTGCTTTTGGAGCATGGTAGCGCCAAATTATAAAATTCATGTGTACTGCCTGCGTGCTTGTGTCCTTATATGTTTGTATATACATGTGTGCACAGGTTTCCCTGCGTGTAGGCTGATACTGTTTAGCAATGTTTGATATGTGGGAAATTATTTTCTAGAAATGAAATGGGAAAGTGCATCGCCTTATGTTGTAAAGTGCTGTAGTATACTTTCTCATTTCCTTTCTAGAAAACACAGTTTCGCATACCAAACATTGACCTAGCTCCTAGGTATAGTACATTGTTATCGCAGGTTAAAGTTTTGTGATTGTGTCCATATCAATAGGTGATCTGACTTCTCAATGGTTTTTATGTAACATAATTTTGGATATTGTGTTGCAGATGGCAGGCTTCTTCGTCTTCACCGTTGTCCATCTTTACAATAAGCCGACATAGACCTTTTTGCATCAAGTAACTGCATCCATATTAATGTCAAACCTAACTTGTGAGATTGAAAATTTTGACTAGGCTATTTATAAGCGGATGCTTTATATTTATTATGGATGCATTACTTTTTGCTTCCGTTAGTTTGGTCATATAGCTAGTAAGTGTACTATTTCTATTTTATTTATCTAGGTACATTTGAAAAACACGATTAGCTTCTACCTCTGCAATGGGTAGTCTTCGATAAAGTCAAATCTCTACTTGAATTTCTATATCCTTTTATTATAAAATGCTTATATATAAATTCAGTGAGATGAAGAAAAGTTCTACATATGTATGTTTTGTGGATTCTGTTATTTTCTTATGATATCTCAAAAAATATATACGAAAAAGTTTTGGAAGATTCATATTCCAAATTACCACCTACCCCTCCATGTTCTTTGTCCTTTTACCAGAATTGAAAAGGAGACCCTAAAATGAGCCATACATCTAAGAACATCGGATGGCTCGGAGCTTTATTATTATTCTGGTAATTACTGATTAGCTTTTATGAACAGTTGCCTCTGTTCATAAATACCTTATGAGATAGTAACTTCAAGCACCAGCGAACTTGACCGTGATCAATTCCTTGCAAAGTTTTTCCACTCGTCGGCCTTTGCAAGATTTGATTTTGGATTTGTTTTATGGGCTTTTTTGGGCCAACTCTTGGCCCCGAATTATTCAGGGTTGTGCTCACTTCATTTGTAGAAAGATTTAGAAAATAATAAGGGGTTTGGATTCTCTCATAATTCTTTATTTTTTTTTTCTTTTTAGAATCCCATATCAACCCTCAGATTAAAAAAAATGTGATTCAAATTTTATATTTTATCAACCCTGAGGTGAGAGTACCATCTGAGGGCGCACTGATCCATAACTCATTATATAAAGAGTGATACTGCATACCATGTTTTGTATAAGATTTTAAATCCATTAGTTTATTTATCATTTTTTGGCCAATAAAAATACTACTTATTATTTATAAATAGGATATTTTCTCGAAAAATGATATTATATATTATTAATGTATTAAACTCTTACTACATTGGTAAATAATATGATGACATGCAGGTTTGTTCAATTTTTTTAAAAAAATTAAATGTTTTTTCAAAGAAGATTAGTTAGTAGTTAGTACTGCAAGAGTGATTGAAATATGCGTTTCCAACAAAACAAACACAAACGGTCATTAAAAACAAGGGACACTCACGATCAGCTACAATTACAATCAAACTTGAGTTAAATGTATGTTTGGGTGAACCTCAAATTATGGTTTTAGAAGTTATTTTCCACCTCCCGTAAATCTTAAGAGAACCTTTAAAAAGCTAAAACATGAATACATCAACAAGCTAAGCACACTGAAAACTGAAAATCAGCACTAAACATCACATACATATTGAAACAAGAACAATACTATAGAAAGAGAGGATTGGACGATGTTGGCCATGGCTTTGTCAGGGTCAATGCCATAGAAAGAGAGGAAGCCTGACCCCTTGAAACGGCACAGACATTGAAGGTCTGCTTTTGAGAGAGCTGAGCAGCATGCTTTTGTCGGCGGAGCTGCCGTGTTTTCGCCGCCGCTCACCAATGGTTGACACGCCTCCAGCCCCTCCGGTGTCATCCTGCACAATCCTCCCACACTCACCATCTTCATTAGGGGTGTTCGGGATCGGAAAATACTATTCCCGATCCCGAAAATTTCCCCTTCCGACAGGACGGGAAATGTTCGGGATCGGGAATTTCCGGATTCCGGATTTCTTCTTTTTTTAAAAAAATATCTATATTAATTTTTTTTTGTTTTATTTAATATAGTATAAATATATAATTTGTCTAATATTATATTGTACTAAATTAGTTCAATACAAATATATCATTAGTCTAATACATGCTTAAAGTTGTCGATTTAGCTACAAAAAGCACAAAGACAAAAACAAAAAATTAGAATTATTTAATAAATAATAAATAAAATTAACTAAAAGAATAGATACTACCTTAATGGCATTAGGGATTTTCACATTTTATTTTGCATTTGATCTTATTTTCTTAAATATTTTAAAAATTGTACATAATATATATATTTATATTCGGGATCAGGAAGTCCCATTCCTGATCCCGAATTTTTCCCATCCCTAATTTTTTAGGATGAGAAGATCAGGACGGGAAAAAGTTATACACCCCTAATCTTCATCATCCCTACCACCGTCAACACTATTAAGCCCACCATCGCTACCACCTTCTTCTTCTCATAGTAGCCTTCCATCCTCTCTCTCTCTCTCTCTCTCTCTCTCTCTCTCTCTCTGTGACCTTTGTATTGTGTTGGTTAGGGGACAAGGCCCGATTATGTAGACTCAACCTCTGGGGCAATGTATTATTGGATGATGAACTTCATCTATATACATATAGTAATAGTACCTCTGTTCGTAAATATAATATATAATTGATTTTTTAAAGAGATTAAGGAAATTAATTAAATTATTTTAAATTATTTATATTTATATTTTTTTATAAATTAATTTGTCTAACTTGCATACTGATGATATATAAACCAATGATACACAATATATAATATGATTAAATAACTTATTTAATTTCCTTAATATATCAAAAAAGGGGTCATTTAACTGGATTTTATATTAAGGACCGGATTGAGAGTGAAGTATGTATATTCATTCATTCATTGTGTACACTGGATGGATCAATGCATCACCAAAACACCTTAAATTTAGTATTGGGAAAAAGGGCCAATTGGCCGAGTCCAAAAAGTACAGATTTTTGCGGCCTGGCCCGTTTAGTTAAGGTCTGCCGGCTTCAGACCCGTTTAGCATCTTTTTACTTCCTATATGCTTGAAAACTAAAATACCTAATTTAAAAGATAAATATCATCAAAATTAAGTTAAAACATCAAATATTATTTATATTTAACAAAATACAAACATTAAAACCTAAGTCCAAACCAAAACTAATATCCACAATTAGTCAACCACAACCACAAATACACAACCAAAATCAAATAAATAAGTAGGTAAAATCATAATTATAAACTAAACACTGGACAATATGAATAACATTGTCATTTTCTTCTCCATGACCATCATGACTCGTGAGGAACTGAGGGTCTATATTCAATTATGGCCATATTTAAAATAAATATATATATATATATATATATTAAACGGCCTTAAAAGGAGGGATGACCCTTTTAAGCCCCGATTCCTTTTGGAATTGAAGCTCTAAATCATAAGCCCAACCTTTGATAGGCGTAGGCCTAAACAGGCTGGTCCGATTTTCTGGCTCTAATTGGATTTATTGTTTCTATGGTTGTTAATAATAACCCATTATTATTATTCCCTTACACACACACGAGTTTATTTTATCATTTTATGTATCAATCATGCGTGTAATCGTCACCTTTCTTGTTATCAACATGCATGTGAATATTTGTATTTGTAAAGCTTAGTACTGCATTTCTCACGGACCCGTTCTATGCATCCCTTTGCCCAAAGGTTCAGAAAGTATAAGAGGCCTTTTGCACGCTTCAATTTGGGGAGATATAAAACGATAGAAGCAAGTGAATATCCTTATGCACCTATTTTGGTTTTGGTCTTTCTAAAGATAAAATTGATCTGGTTTTTATTGAATTATAGGGATTAATATTTTAAATTAAATGAAATTTGAAGGATCAAAAAATATGGTTTGAAACTAGAGGGACTAAAACCAAAATAAAAATAAGCTTAAAGGGTCAAAGATTATAATAAGAAGAAACCACCTCATTTCTCGCGTGCCTATAAACAGATCTGATATGCATAGTATAAAATCACACAAATATATGTTACGTATAACAACAAAATTATTAATTGTACACCGAACAACAAATTAAATACAAAGTTAATTGCTCTTGATTATATATTCTCTGTTTGCATTGCATGCACGTCGCTGTTAAAATATTTCTTTTATATATAGAGAGAGCGATGATGTGATATATATATATATACTCCTCCCATATTTAACATAAAATATATCTGAAGAATTGATATTTTAAATATAAAGTATAGTTTTCATATTTATTAATATTTTCCTAATTTACCCCCATTAATGCTCCCTCAACAATAATTAAGAAGAAAATGGAATGAAAGGATTATGGGAGATGAGTAGGGTGTTCTAGATAATAGATGATATCATATTAACTAATTTAATTAACTAACTTCATTAATTTAATCAAATTAGATTAATATGTTCTATATTAATGATAAGAGGAGTATATAATTATATATATATATTTGATAAGCCACCCTCCTCTCTTATTTTCTTTGTTTTTTTAGGTGGCAACCCCCCCCCCCCCCCCACCCCTCAAAAAAATCTTTTTTTTTTTAAAAAAACACATAAATCATCACCTCGTGATATCATAGAACGGTCATAGACGTAAATTAACGTTGGACATTAACAAATTAAACACATAGATGTATGTGTCATTTTGTGTGTAGTTGTAGTGACAAAATCATCCTTAAGATATTTATTTGAATTTCAAGATAAGCTTAACCATAACCACTTACCCACCCACCCTCACCTCACCTCATTTTTCACGTCCACAAAAGCTTTCAACCCTAAATAAAAACAAAAAAGGACACAAAATGAGACGTCACAAACACAGAAATCCCCTAACTTCAGATATAATAATAGGCCTAATCTTCAACTCTGAGATCAACCACCTTGTGCCCCAATTATATTAGTTAATTAAAGTAAATAAATTCAATTTAAGTAAAATTTCTCGTTTACAACTTGATCATAAAATCTGTGAAAAAAAAATGTTCACGCAAAATTATTTAATCAGAAGAACACGTACGTGTTTAAGAAGATGTCATATTGTTTGCAAGAAGTAATTCCCAGCAAGTAATGATCTCTTTCTCTTTTTTTCACGTGATATTTAATTCGTTTACTTGTAATATTAGTATAGTTTTAATTAAGATTTGTTGAGACTTAAGATGTGTGTCTCTTCCTCTCAATCTTGTCATGTATGTCTCTGTTTCTCTTTTTTTGTTAACCCAGTTAGGAGGCTTGCTTTTAAATTTTTTTCCCCTTTTAACAAGATTTTTTGTGTTGTATTGCATTCACTTCATATACTAATAATAAGTTTATGAGTATGAAGCCAATACCTTATGATCCTAATCATACAATAAAGGTGGCCTAATTAATTAATGGTCCAAACAAGTTTAATTTGACCCCACGCATATCAATACCATTTGTATGAAGAATAATTTAGGTGGGTTTATGATCTTGTGGGTTGTGTATGAGTTAAATTCTTATAAATTGGACTAGTCGCTATTGATTACCCTACACATACCAATACTAATATATGTACTCCCTCTGGTCCTAATTATAGGACATATTTACCTAACTTTGGAGAAATTAAGAATAGTAGTTAAATTAGTTAATCTTATTTATTTTCCAAAAATGTCCTATTTAATAAGAGTGATTTAGGAATACTATATAAGTCTATCATGGTCCTGTGAGTATTTTCTCTGATCCAATGAGCTAGCATAATAGAAAAGTGCGTCCCATTGACGATGAACAGTCACGTGATGCTTTTTTTTTTTTTTCGGAACAGTCACGTGATGCTTGCTGCTTTATTTTTCTCAAAAGTCAAAATATGAATACATTACCTTTGTTTTTGTATATTATACTCAAAGAAAAATAAAAGAAACAGTAGAATTGAGATGTATGTGAAATTAATGAGTTATAAGTATTATTCATTTTATAGAATACATAAGTGTATTATAAAATTATTATTGTGTTTCATTATCATTGAGAAAGTATCAATAGGGGGCATTTTGGGAAGAAATTGATAAAAATTAAAACTTTATCCTATAATTAGAACCAAAATCAACTCTTAAATGTTATCTTATAATTAGGATACCGGAGGGAGTATCACACAAAGGCCAAACATATCTCCAACTGAAAAAGTGATTACATGCATATTGCCCAACAAAAGGGTTATCTTGTTGATTTATGACTAAATGCTTGTTTGGATGGTACTTCATATACTGTAAATCACGATTGAAAAGTTGTTTTTGAAATTTTAGTTGCTATTCTAAATAAGTACAAAATAGATTATGTGTTAAATACGTATCAGTTGCATTGACTTTTATTGGTTATCCCACGCATCTCAATACTAAAATATATAATACTGTTTTCTTAATAAATTATATAAGCATCGTGTCATTTTGTTTAAAGAAAATAAAATAAAGTTATATGAATTTCTCATTAGAGAGATTCCATTTTTAAAATTTTAATTAAAATAAAAAAGGATTGTTTTACTATAAAATCAAAGGTAACTTGAACTGATGATGATGCAAATTTTTTGTCCAAATTATTAATTTCTGACTAATCTGTGATTATTATACCAAATAAAAAGGAAAAAAAATCAATATATGGATGGATACGCTGTCCTAAATCATAATGTATAATAAAAAAAATAAAAATCCTAATTTATATACATCGAATGATGATATATAGTATTTCAGATTTAACATTTGTGTCCCTATCTCACATTCACAATTAATTAACGTCAACATATTAGATAATAAGTAAACGTGGCAAAACATATAAATATGACTTCCTGTCACATTACTCAATCCTGAAACATCTCTTGTAGGCATCCAACACTATTATGTTTGGTAGGCAGGGGCGAAAAAACAACATGAAAAATTGATAGAAGGCAAGTTTGTACTTTTGTAAAAGTAACAGATTAATGATATATACCCACACATACGTTTATTCATTTGACTAATTCTCCAATGATCCGACGCTGAATTGGGAGTCAAAGGATTTAACCTTCGATGAAGATTAATTATTTTCTGTTTGGCTGCTTCTTGGGCAATATAGTTATCAACTATACATTGACTAATTGCCTTATAGGTATAATGTTTAAGTTGAATAAAGTCTCTTAAACCAAATAACCAAAAATTACTAATTATATACTCATTTGTATGTATATGTAAAAGAACTTTCAAATTCTTCTATAAATTTGACTATAGCAGAATTAAGCCTATTTTCTATAATGGTTTTATAGATTTTCGGATATTTTTGGCTTACTAGACATAATTCTTCAACATATAAGTTGAGATTACTTATGCTTTCCTTGGCTAAGAAAATAAGTTCTAAAATTAAATCTTTCATATTAAAATCTAAGGGACTGATTCCTTTACCATGCTGCGAATTGAAATAATAACCAGGATTATAACAAAATTAAGGGATTAGGATTTACCGGGTCCAACACATCTTCTGCTATTCTTTTTCTTTTCTTCACTTTTCTACTCCGGCAACCTTTCGGTCAGCTATTTTGTCCCAAAACGGCATCTTGCCTTCACAGGCTCCGGCTTTTCAGCCGACAAACTTTCAAAAAATCGGATATTTCTCACGGAATATTTACTGTTCGGTTATCCGGGCGTTTTCCTCCCTTAATCTCTCTCCTCTTGAATATTATTCTAGAAGCATATTGATAAAGGTATAAGTTTCCCTTAAACTTTTATCCGAAAGAAATAATATACATTGGGTCAAGGAAAAACAAAGTACATAGCTTGTTGTGGCTATTCGTGTTCTGTGGAAAAAACCCCGATTACCTTATATAGACTCTCGGCTAGTCAAGTAATCATAGTTTTATAATTCAATTATAATTACTTTTACATAATCCTGGTTACCGACACTCAATTACATCTTATTGGAATCTTGGGTTACTTTATTCTTGTCTTGTCCTTTTATTGTTGAAACTTATTTTTCACTCACTACGATCCTCATTTCTCTTCTACTTTGCTAGTTGTAACAAGTTGTTAAATATTATTATAATACAATTTTTCATTCTTAAAGTTCAAGGAAATCAGAGTTGGATTGTGCCACAAGTCAGCGCCGAAGTGTGGCGGTGGTGTGGCTGCGGTAGTAACGGTTGACGTAGAATGGAATCTGCTGCGAACTCTCCTAGAAGTGAGACCGATAAATTTGCAACATGTGTCAAGTGACCACGTGTCATCTGGAGAGCATGGCAGAGATGGAATGGGGCCCGCACTCCGTTGCCAAATGCCAATAGCGTGGGCACGGGAGGACGAGGATTAATCTGTCTCTAATAGATCAACGACTTGCCACTTTCAATCAAACTCCGTTTCCAATTTCCACGTGTCGAATCAATCCTCACCCAGAAATCTTAGTATTGCCCTCATTTTCCCCCATTTACGTTGTTACCACTTACCAGTACTATTATTTTTATTTTTTTTATTTTTATTTTGCTTTTGGCTGGAGGTTGTTACCTCACCCCTTCTGAGATGTGATTGAGGAGGGAAGGCGGTGGCTGTCAAACGATTGGTAAGTGTGTCTAACTTTTGTTCCTAGGGAGGAAAACATCCTTGCGGATTATTTGGCTGGTTTAGCTCATAGTATGTCCGTCAACTTTGCTATCCTTGATCACCCGCCACCTTCTCTCCAGAGGGTGGTTGTTGATCATGGATGATTGTGTTGCTTTTTTGGGTTTCCTTTGTGAAACGTGTACTATTGATACCCAGTCATAAGATATTGTAATCCAGCTTTCATTCAAAAAAAAAAAAAAAAAAAGGTTGTGACCTCCAAACTAGTGCAGGCTAGTAGGTCGGTTTAAATAGGAGAATGCACAATTTACACTATGAAGTACGCGTAAGTTGTACGTTTAGTATAGTAGGCAGTGAAATTTTGTTGCCATACAAATACAATAACCAACAATATTGTTATTATACATATGACATTAGTATTACAAATTTACAATCCAAATCCAAAATCTCCAAATTAAAAGTCGGATATCAAAGATAAAAGCAAAGGGTAAACTAATAACGAAACCAAGACAAGACAAAGTAGTGGCTGGTTGCTGCCATGGTGATGGAGGTCCCACATCTAATGAGAAAGACACGACTCATGTAATGAAGCCTCAACAACCAATAGGCCACCAAATTTGTTTTCTGGGCTAACGTGCATTCAACGACTTCAAGTATTTTTTTTAATTGTATATAATATTTTAAAGTATTTTGTGACACATTCAGTATTCTGAAGTATTTTTTTAGATGCATTAAACACTCTGAAGTATTTTTTTCAGATCAATTAGAACTCTAATTTATTTTTTTGAGGTGTACCCAGCAGGCCAGTACATTAAATTACCTAAATTATTAAGTTTAAAATTGCACAAAAAGTACTTGAAGATAAAATACTAAATAAGAAAATATACTTGTTAACAAACTTGTCTGCACCATTAGGTGTTTTCTATCTTGAGAATTCAGGAACATACCAAAACTTGTCCTTTAAATGGTGATGTGAAAAAATACTTTGAAGTATTAGATGTACTATAAAATACTTTAAAGGATGGAGGTGCAATTTTAACAATAATGTTTTTGTCTCAGGGGCATCTGACACCATAAAATTTTTTAGGGTGCTAAAATACACAAAAAATTTATAAAGTGGAGCAATTTTACCAAACCGTTAACTTTAAAGAAACGGACATTATATGCGGGTCCCACACGTATTTTTTTAAAAACGGTGAAGGTGCAATTTTAACAATAATGTTCTATTTCAGAGGCATCTGACACCATAAAGTTTTTTAGGGTGCTAAAATACACATAAAATTTATAAAGTGGAGCAATTTTACCAAACCGTTAATTTGAAGGAAACGGACATTATATGCGGGTTCCACACATATTTTTTTTTTTAAAAAAAGCAATTGTTTCTTGCTCCTTCTCTCGAGTGGATAATTCCACAAAAAGCAATAGATAATAATGTTTACATCGTGTTCAATGCTCCATCTGAAAAACATGGTTTGAAAGCCTTTTTCAACAAATATCACAATTTGTAGAACAAACCCGGTAACTTTTAACTTATTTTTTACTGACGTATACAAATTATTAACGCTGTTGGAGAAAAAAGTTTACTTGTTTCAGCAATGGGAAAGATGAAACTGGACGGGCGAATAGTTAAAGATTTCAAAAGAAGTGTTGTATGTTACAAACAAGACTAGGTAAGAAATTGAGAGGGGAACAGGAGCAAGAATCAATAAATTCACTATGTGGGACCTGCATATAACGTATCACTGGGAATGCGGGCTGGAGGGTTTCACGGGGCGGGCTGGTTCAACCCGCTCCCTTCGCGGGCTGGCTTTGAGCCCGTTTAAGCGGCCCGTCAGCCCGCCATTCTTTTTTTTTTATTATTTCATTTTTTAAAAAAAATATTTACTCTCTTTCTCTTTCATCCGCTCATATCATACTTTTTTTTATATATATTTGTGTTATGAAGTCAATTTTGTTCTTACTTTTCTTTTTTTTTCATCTACTCACATAACAAAAACATATAAACACATCTCTTCTAAATTTAATAATAATAGAATAAATAAATATAATATAAAAATAAAAATTTCAAATAAAAAGTATGAGAAATTAATTAAATACGGCATCAAATGAAAGGTAATAATAAGAGTATTTGAATTTATTTTATTTAAAAAAATAAAAAAAAAAACCAAAAACTAAAAAAAAAAACGGGCCAGCCCGCGGGCTAAACGGGCTGCCATTTAGTCTTTTTTGGGCGGGCTGGTAGGTTGGCCCGCCAGCCCGGCCCAAATTACCAGCTCTAATATAACGTTTGTTTCCTTCAGGTTAACGATTTGGTAAAATTGCTCTACTTTATAAACTTTATGTGTATTTTAGCACCCTAAAAAACTTTATGGTGCCAGATGGCCCTAAGATAGAACATTGTTGTTAAAATTGCACCTTCACCCTTTTTAAAAAATACGTGTGGGACCCACATATAACGTCCGTTTCCTTCAAATTAACGGTTTGGTAAAATTGCTCCACTTTATAAACTTTATGTGTATTTTAGCATCCTAAAAAATTTTATGGTGCTAGATGCCCTTGAGATAAAATATTATTGTTAAAATTGCACCTTCACCCTATTTTAAAATATTGGATACGCATAAAAAATATTTTAAAGTATTAGATGTACTTAATCCTTGTTGTTTAAAAATTCACATGCAGGATCTTAATCCGCTAGCCTGATTGCATCATCTGAACCTCTTTTATAATCTCCAAGTTTTTCTTGACCGCCTTATTATATAAAAAAAAATTCACATGCAAGAGCGGTTTTGGTACGTTTTGCTTGTATTAAGAATTTTTTTAGAAGAATGTCACATCACCATTCAAAAAATGCCCTCGGTATGATTCCACGGTGCATTGTATTCAGCCTACGATATTTAGCAGATAATTTGACTGCTTCATATGTGTAAACTTTATATCTGGATTTATATTTTTGGTGGAAATGTGAATTTTTTTTTTTTTTAAAAAAGGAGGGCTCTGTCAGCTCATGGAGAATCTATATTTTTAAAATGCTGTAAAGGCTAAAAATAAATCAAATTTTACAGTAGTATTAAAAAAATGATAAAACATATAATAAATTTTCATAAAGAATTTGGTTGTAGATTTTGTTGGATGTAATATTATTAACGTGTATAATGATAAATGATTTGAACAATTTTTGGTTTCGTAGAATTAAATTACTTTACATGCCTTAGCTTTTGTGCATATAAAAAGCTAAAAACAAATCTACCTAATTCTCTTGATGTTATTAATTAACCTGACACTATCCTTTTCAAGTAACACTTTCAGGTTAGCATTCTTATCATGGACACATCTTTACAATTTTATCTTGTTTAATCATGGAAACAAGAATCTTAAATAATAAATAATTAAATACGTTATTTTTATTTTTCCCCCCTCAACATGCTTTTCCTTATATACCCTCGCCAAGGGAAACTCTGAAAGTGGCGTCCAAACTTCAAAGGACTTGTTTGGAAGCTTCGCAATAGCATATAAATAAGTATTTGATGTTTCAGGTTGAAGTTAGATCCAATAATTAAATCAATTATTTAACTAATAATTTGCTTGCTTCTATTTTCGCTTAACCAAAATCCCAAAATATCCAACCACATGGGTCTTTTGGTAATTCGCCAAACATAAAAAACTTCAAAAAAAAAAAAAAAGACGCTGACGCCATTTCTTTTCGAAGCTGCTTCTACAGACAAAATAACAGATTTGTTTCAAAAAGACATTTTGTGTGTTCTTATCTCATAAATCTGAAAGCTGATTGATGATATTCTTGACCTCAAGTTTTTGCTTCTCCCTTCTCTTTGGATGATCGAATAGTTGCTTTGCGCGTGAGAACTGTACAGTGTATAAGAGAGAGATTTGTATTTTATACAAGAGGGTATTTTGCTTCCCGCGTTTTCCATCTTCAGAGCTTTACCCTCATTTTTCTTATGCGTGCAAGCGATTCCCAAATCAATCTCTCAGCCCTAAAAAAATTTGCCTGGTCCTTACCGGTTCTTAATATCTTTAAGATACTACATTCCCCTTCAACCTCAAGTTCATTATATTATCTCACTTTCCTCTTTTGAGAAAACGAAAGAAAGAAGAAAAACCTGTCAAATTAGCTCCAACGAACTTGTTTTGGTCGTTCTTTTTTGGATTTTCTCCTCTTCAATCGCTTTCTAAGGTTGGAACATTTGAAAACTCTCTATCTGGGTTTTGTTTGATTCAATCCACTTGTTGTTACATTTCAATATCTGCTGATCTTTTGTGCTTGTCGCTATGTTTATAATGATGTTAGAGTTATCCAAATAAATAAGATCGAGTTCATTCATCTATTTGTCAAACTGGGTTGTTCTTGATCTTCCTCCGACGTTTAAACTTTTCAAAATCAGTGCTTTGTTCATTTCTGGAGATTTTGCGCGTGTCTTTGTTCATTCTGATATTGTAAACTCATACAAATATATCAGATAGCTTCCATCTGTCTGTTAAATTGCCTAACTGGGTTTGTTCTCTCTTTCATACTTTTGAGGTCAACTTTCTGGTTAAAGATTCTGCCCATTAAATTTCTGTCTTTATTTAAAGAAATTGACCGAGAAATCTGAAATCACTTGGTTGAATCATTAGGGGGATTCTGAAAAAAACTTGGTTCTGCTTTTTCTCTGTATGATCAGATTTCCTTTTGGAGTAATGGGGAACCATAGCAGCAAGAAGACCCCTGAAGCATCATATGCAATCAATTTCAACGCTGATATGCACTATACAACCGAGCTGAGTTCATATGAAGCTGCCTGCAAGCTTGATGCTGATTTGCAATCCTTTGATACAACACTTCATGCTAGAACAAATCAAGTCATAAACACTCTAGCAGACGGCGTTGATGTTCGAGCTCTCTCGTTTGAATCTCTAAAGCAAGTCACGGAGTGCCTCCTGGAGATGAACCAGGAAGTTGTTAGGGTGATTCTCGAATGCAAGAAAGACATATGGAAGAGCCAAGAATTGTTTGAGCTAGTTGAGGAGTACTTTGAGAATAGCTTACAAACTCTAGATTTCTGTGCTGCATTGGAGAAGTGCCTAAAGCGAGCTAGAGATAGCCAGCTTCTAATCCTGGTGGCTCTACAACAATTCGAGGAAGAAGCAGAGTTAGGCGACAATCGGTTTGCAAAAACAGTACGAGAGCTCAAGAATTTCAAAGCAGCTGGTGACCCTTTCACTGAAGAGTTCTTCCAAATATTTCAGTCTGTTTATCGTCAGCAAATGGTAATGCTTGAGAAGTTGCAAGCAAGGAAAAACAAGCTTGATAAGAAGCTAAAATCTATCCACACATGGAGGAAGGTGACAAGTATGATATTTGTAGCTACATTTGCTGCTGTTCTGATATGCTCAGTTGTTGCAGCAGCTGTTGCAGCTCCACCAGTAGCATCTGCTCTTGCTGCTGCAACATCAATCCCAATTGGGACAATGGGAAAATGGATTGATTCTCTTTGGAAGAACTATGAGAATGCATTGAAGGGACAAAAAGAAGTGATTAACTCAATCCAGGTAGGTACTTATGTGGCAATCAAGGACTTGGATAGTATCAGAGTTCTGGTTGATAGGCTGGAAATTCAGATTGAGTCTTTACTGCGAAATATTGATTTCGCAATTGAAGAAGAAGCAGTGAAGATTGTAATAGAGGAGATTAAGAAGAAGCTTGGGATGTTTATGAAGAATGTTGAAGAATTGGGAGTTCAAGCTGATGTGTGTAGCCGTGACATAAGGAGGGCCAGAACTGTTGTTCTTCAGAGAATCATAAAGCATCCTTACAATTGAAGAAGATGATGATGATGATGATCCATTTCCTCAGGATTCTAGTAAATTTGAATTCCCCCCTTCTTTTTCATGTTCAAGGCAAATAAAAAGACACTGGATTTTATTATTCTTCTGGGTTTAATTTATTAAGGTAGCTGAAATTTGGTTGTTCGTTATTCACAGTATTGTGCTTCTGAAATGTAAATTGTTTTTAAGATTTTCGTTGACTTTTGTTGTTTGTTGTTAGTTGTTGAGTTTTGAGTAGCTTGACATTGGCATTGCTTCTAAAATGGAGAATATAACTTAGACAACTAGGATTTGATGTTTTAATGGTTGTTTGTTTGCCATGTCTTCTACCTCATTATTCAAATCGTGAACAAGAGTAAGGGGAGAAGGTCTGAAGATATATACCTTATCGAAGGAAGCTATTCAAAATACAAAATAGAATAAAAATGATAAAAAGAGAATATTTGTGGGAAAAGAAAGCTAACATTTATAAATAGCATTAGTGAAGAGACATAAAATAACAATTATAATGACATAACCTGCATGTGCTCTCCGAAGACGAAAAAATCTTTATCCAATAAATGAACCTTATATGTCCTTCAAGAAGAGCGTCTCATTTTGTTTGGGATCACGTTTGAGACTTCTAAAAGTGATTATTCACATAAATCGAAATAAAACTCTTCTCATATACTTACCTCGTATACCGTAAATCATAATTAAGAAGCTGTTTTTAAAGAGTTCCAATAAGTGCTATCCCAAATAAATACATTTGGCATGCACAGTTTTTCTGTTGTGTGATGGAATGGTTTTTGTCAAAGAAATAAGGGAAAATCCCTGAAAAATACCTCAGAAATAGCAAAATCCCTATTCAGTACTCTGAAATTCAAATTCTGGATCAGTATCCTGTCAGTGCGGATGAACAGTACAGGGGCGCCAAAAGACAATTTTGCCCTTCAACCCTCATTCTCGCCCACTTCAGAATAACAACACGAAGCTCTTAATTAACAACTCCCGATTCTTGATTAACAACTCAAGTTTCATCTTTTTACTTTTACAATAACAACATCAATCTTGTTATTAACAACACCATATTCTATATTAACAACTCTCATTTCTTGTTTCATAACTTCGTAATTTAAGTTTCAGGGCCAATAACAACACCTCTTTATTTATTAATAACACCGTATTTTACATTAACAACACTATATTTGTAAGATGCGAACATGTGAAAGAATAAAGAGGGGTTGTTAATCAAGAATGGGGGGTTGTTAATTAAGAGCCTCGTGTTGTTATTCTAAAGTGAGCGAGAATGAGGGTTAAAGGGCAAAATCGTCTTTTGGCGCCCCTGCACTGTGCATCCGTACTGACAGGGTACTGATTCGGAATTTTGGATTTCAAAATACTGAATAGGTATTTTGCTATTTCAGAGGTATTTTTCAGGGATTTTCCCAAGAAAGAATGTAGTATTATTTTTTCCTAATGTTATTAATATTAGTTAATTCCAAAGTAATTATTATTCCAGAAAGAGATAATACGTTAAACTTGGATCCGTCTAAATTATTTTCAAGTGATTTTTTGGCCGGATTTTTCAGTGGTATTTTGAAGACACTTCTCATATCCATTCGATGTATTCGAAATTTTGTTTTTAAGAATGGTCCTTTGAAGAATTAGACCAAGAAGAATTATTTTTGACGAACCAATAATAATATAGTATCCAGTTTTTGAAAAATTCTTAATATTTCATGTGTGACTTCCAAGTTCCAGCAATAAAAGATTGTGAATTCCATCCCCTCATTATATAGTAGGTATGTTCGCAGTTATATGCAGCAAACAAAAACAAAATCTCAATATTATATTTATTTATATGGAGAAAATGTCGATATTTCAGCTTATATATTCTATGTAATTATTTTCAATTAAATTAGAACAAGTAATTTTTAGGGAGAATTACAATGAGGTCCCAAGGAAGAAAAAAAAAATGAAGAAATGATCCCTATAGATTACAAAATGAAAAAATGGTCCCATTAACAACTCCATGAGCCTGTATTGACAACTCATTAACAACTTCATGAGCCTGTATTAACAACTCTATGGGACCATTTTTTCATTTTGCAATCTATTGGGACCATTTTTTCATTTCTCTTCTTCCTTGGGACCTTAGTGTAATTCTCCCTAATTTTTAATTTATTAAAAAAAGTAAATTCAAGATATAATTAATAATAAGGGTTAATTACATGATAAATTAGAAATAAAAAAATACATGTTTAAATTGTTTTGCAAAAACTTTAAATGCATATTGGTTACTTGGTTTCGTCTTTTCTATTTTATTAAATTAATGTATCTAATTATATACATGTTGCAAACATTCTTCGCTAATTAAAAATAATATTAGCCCCATTTAGGACATATACACTTTCTTATTTCGAAATTATTCCCTCAATTATACCTTTTTAAAACTATACCTTTAGGTCAAGGGCTTTAAATAGTCTTTGATAAGCATTAAATCTTTGAAGTTATGATAAATTTCGCCCAAGGTCCTCAGGAATGACAAGTTACTAACATTATCATGATATTTCGTTGGGTTGATACAATCTTTAGTTCTTTAAATTTGTCTTCATTTTAATTTTAGTCTCTCAATGGCTAAAATTATTCAGATTTTGATTTATTTATAGGGAACAATGGTTTATATAAGATGAAACTTAAAAGCTCAAAACCCTTAACTAGAAACTTGAGAGATTAAAGCTAAAATGACAGCAAACTTTATGGGACCAAATATTATATTAACCATAGTTGGTTACAATAGAGATTTTGACTAAAGTTGACCATGACTTTAGCCATTGATTTCTTGATAAAAAATATAGGGGCTTCGACCCTAACTTGACCAAAAAACTATTCATTGGACCACTTATTTCAGATTATTTCAACCTATCACTTCTATAACAATTTAAGAAAAATGGGATGAAATTACATGTAATAACAAGTAGTACAACGTTCATATTACAACAACAAAATCCTAGAATGATCTCAAACAAATGGCTGAGGCCGAACATTGAAATAGGTAGCAGAGCCCAAATAAGCACATACTAAAGAAACATGGATTCTGAACCAGACAGATGAGAAAATGAAGAACATACATGTCCCAGTTACCATAATAACTGCCATGAAGTTTAAAATACTCTTCACATCAGAGAGCTCCTTTTCTGTCACTTGATCAGGGAACTGACCTTGGCCATAAAAATTTGACAGCAATTGGTCCTTAATCCGGAATCGGTCCACCAACCACAACGACATTTCGTCTTCGGATTCTGGGATGCAGTCGAGGGAAATTCGGCTGATGTGGATGTGAACTTCAGAAGGATCCACTCCAAAGACATTGTCCAGAAATGATGGGCAGCGGTATTTGTAGCCAATGGTCACATCATAAACTATAATCAAAACACTATCAAAACTTGAAATTTATTCAGAATTATTGAAGCACTTATAGCAATCATTTAACCGTTTGTGAAAGACAGAAACAGATGAATGTATAGCGTATAGAAACAGAGGATATAAGCAGATATACGGCCTCATCAGACACACAAACTTTCTCAAACCAGCATATCAAAGAACAAGAGACTAGTAGGGATGGTAACGGTCCAGAACCAATTCTGCAGTGCTCAGTAGTATCTTGCTCTTCCTTATGTTGCCTTGTACCTATTTCATGGACTTATGAAGTTTTTTCTTCTATCTAATTTTGCCTTATACATATTTCAGAGACTTGTGAGGTTTTTCCTTTATACAGGTTACTCGAAGCTGGGAGTATTCTATTGTCTTCTCCTTGCCTTTTCCCGCTTCAAACACACATTAAGATAATAATTTGACCTTATAATAGAATCTCTTTCAAATGGTATTTGGTAATTTGGTTCTTCTAGAGTTTCTGCGTGCAACATATTTTTGTTCAAACTAGAAGGAAAAGACCTGCGTATAAACTTAGGGTGACCATGTTTTGTGCTATGATTTATGCTATTTGGCAGGTTAAGAGTGCTTTGGTTTCCCGACAAGAACTCGTAAATAGTGCTCAGATCTGTAAATGATTTGAAGGTTAACCCAACAGATTGGAGCAAGTATGGCCTAAATTGTCATATCTCTAGAGACTCGGTGACGCATAATCCTTGTATAACTTGAGGGAATGCCTAAAAAAGGAAGCATAACAACAACATTTACCATTCAATAGTCATTAGAGGTAGAAAAAACAGACAACCTGCATTTAGAGAACCCCTCAATTCTTGCAAGCAGGTGCAGAAGCCTTTTGTCCTTGGAAGCAAAACATGCTTCAGAATGGGTAACCCATGTTCAGCAGCATACTTTTGACTCCGATCACACTTCTTCTCACTACATCAGAAAACAGAAAAGTGGTGAGAAACTATCAACAGAATGCTACAAACTAGATAATTAAATATGCTACATTACAAAACAACATATATAAGCATCCTTCAAACTTGCATTTGCATGTTCGTGGCTGCATTGTTGTCTATATAATCACATACAAGAAACCTTCTTATTCTGAGAATCAAAATCATCATGAGCAAAGATATGTACCACGTTTTAGTTGATAGCCATAAGAGAGAGAAAAAGCACCATGGGCAAGTGGCTTACGTGTAATCAGTGCCTTCTGGGAAGAGAGCAAGCCAAAGTGGATCTTGAGGATCCTTGAAAGTAGAGAGCATACTGTGCATGGTTGATTCATCAACCTCCCACTTCCTTTCCACTGGGATGAATTCCAGAATGTGAAATGCCCAACCAAATACAGGGAGTCTCATCAAGCTGCTCTTAAGTATATATCTTATGTATCCAAGGCAACCCTTTCGCAAGGCAAGGTCCCATAAATACATCCAATCAACCTCAGTTCTATGATTTGCAATAAGTAATATCCGTTCTTTGGATGGTACAATGTCTCCAGAAAATGTGACTTTAGTCTTGTTTATCTTTTCAAATAGGAAAGGCCACAAAGCTAGCCAGGCACCGAAGAAAAAGGAAGTTGCCTTTCTGCTGTAATGTATGCTAAATAGTCGCACTATAACAGCACTAGTAAAGCCAAAGTACACTAACGTTATAAATGCAGTGGAAAACAGCACGACTAGACACACCAGACCCCTTATAACTTTCAGTGGAGTTAGTGCATTACGCTGTGCTTCGACATTTGAACTTTCGGGAGTAAGAGCCGCCATATGCTATTAAAGATGATCACAGACTGCAAAGGTAATAGTGTTTCTTGAAAGTCACCTTCTTAAGGAATGGTTAGATTCAATCATTTTCTCAGGGAATCAGAACTCATTGGCGGCATACAATAAATTACAAAGCTTATATTGATAAAGCAGAGAATCTTTGAGAGGAAAACAAATACTCCCCCTTCAAGGCTTCTAGCATCAAAGCAGACCAAAGGTTTTGAAAGCTGTTTTTTCCATCTAGGTGATCCTGTTAAAGAAGGATATCTGACAGTTTTGGCAATAAAATCACCAAAACTGTAAGCTGGAAGGAGAAGTTTAGGGCATCATATCTTTACCCTGAAGAAAGAAAGTCAGGAAAAAATGAGTGGTGCAAAGTATCACAAAATATGAATAAGCAAACGATTGTTATAGGATAGATATATATATTAAGAGGAAATAATTGCATAAGGCTGAAGCGGTCACAATGCTCATGAAGTTTTACACCTTGATGAAGTATCATAGAAAGATACACTCCATGTCCATTAAATTAAAACTGAAAGAGAAGTTACTTGCTGACGGAAAAGCCTAACTTCCCTTGACAGTGAAATATGAGCAAGTCTATTGGGAAGGACCAGAGTAATATTAATTTTACTTGCATCTGTGGGGTTAAAATCTTTCAATTCTAGGACACTTGGGAAAGGAGACTGTAAATGCAGGCATAATCAGGAGAGCATATGCCATAATTTCCTAATGATGCCAAAGGTACTTGCAGGTTTTGCCATCATATTTTTGTTGATTTGTATGTAGATAATAGAAGAAAAAATAAATTTACGGATTTCAATTCCATCTTAGTTAGACACATCTATCCAAATCATGATTAGAAAGGCATCTTTCCTCTTGGGCTTCACAATGAGGCATTTTAATAGGGCACGTCTAAAATCAAGTTGAACCCATTTCCTTCAAGTATGAATACATAAAAAAGCACCTTCCAACACACTACAACCACATCAAAAGACCTGATCTCTGATGAAGCCATTAATGATCTTATGCTCACAACAAATCAGACACTACCCAAACATCACCAAGGATATTTATGGTTCCTTTCTTCATTTAGACTATCAAAAAATAAGTAACAAATAGGATCAAATCCCATTAGCCAAAAAGCCTAATGGTTGCAGAGGAAACTCAGGAAAAAAAAAAAAAAGCACAGTTGTTCAAACCATGAGTTCTTGGCTGAAAAATAGTACGAAATCTTGAAACAACAGAAGCAGCCCCATGCAATGTTGAGGAAAACAAAGAATCTACAAAAGGCGTTCAGCCATTCTGGGTTCAGGAAGAATAACAATGAACTTAAACCTCACTCTATTGTTTACCATATTTCTTCATTTTTTCCCGCACTTTCTCGGCTCTCCAAGCAGATCCTGGGATCAGAAAAAACACTGAAGTGAGCAAGAAGCTGACCTGGTAAGGACGAAGGAGATTTCTTCCAGCAAGGTGATTGGTGCGAGAGGTTCCAGACGATGTCTAGACTCTGATGCTTCTGCAATAATAACACCCTGTGCACTGTTCCAAGCTACGCAACGCTAACAGCAATGAATGAAGGGACCAGCTTAAATTAAACTCGCACTTCACATGAAAATAGCCTCCTAAATGCATGGAATTACGAATCTTGCCATGATCCCATAAAGCGCCGTTGTTCCTCGTTGGGACAAATTAGTAGATTCTAGAGTTTTTTTTAATAATTTTTTTTGCCCCATTAAGCATGTTTGGATTAGTTTATTTTTAAAAAATAAAGATTTATTATGTAAGTAAAAAAAAAACTCCTCTCATATACTTATCTCGTATACCGTAAATCATGATTAAAAAATATTTATAAGTAAAAAATAAAATATCCCAAACACACACTACATAAGCCTATAAATTGAGAGGATATTATCTACTGAAGTTATGATATATTTGACATCATCAATGTTCAAAAGTTGATCACCTTCTTTGAAATTTAAAATGAATGTAGGTATACACTTGTAGATTCAATGGTCTGATTTGTACGCTTTGATATTAAAAAAGTTTATCTTAAATTAAATTTTGATGTGTTAGTTATAACCAGCCTTGATTGGAGATCAGTCTATTTCCTATCCTCAAATTAGATTGGTTTACAGGTATAGAGAACTTATCTTTCTATAAACAGTATAATGAAGCATAGTTTTTTGCTATTAATTTTTTTTTTCAAAAAAAATAAAGAACTATAGTGCACAGTTTAATTTTTTTCTAGAGAAGATAACGTGCTTTTATTGAGTTTCACTTTCACGTAGGGTATCATGTGAAGTTTAACCTGGATTCTTACTTGGATGTTGTCATGTAGGGTATCATGTGAAGTTTAGCAAATGAGCCATATCACTTATGAAAGATTTAAATTAGAATGCAAACTCCAATCTTTAATATAAAAAATAATTGACTAATCTGGATATATTAAAAAAAAAATAGTTATTTTTAACAAATATAGATTGACTTTCCTAAAATATTATGTTTCATAACTATTATCCTAAATTGGAACTTTTTAACGTGTAGTCAATAGAGATACTTTGAAAAAAGTTATAAATTTATGAAATAAAGTGGATTGGTGTTTTATATCTCAACTAAATTCAATCTCCAACCAACTCTTATATCAAGGACATAAGGTAGTATAGTATATGTGTGTGTAGTATACCCCCTCTAGTCCTAAATATAGAACTAATTGAGGAGTTGATTTTGATATTAAATATAAAACCTATTTTTTAATTTATTAATCTTTTTCTAATTTACTCATATCTTCCATGTAAAACCCGATAGTATCAAAATTGATGTGTTCTTTTGTCGTTAAAGTAATTAATTAATAGCTAGAATAACTTACTAATGCAATATAATGGCAGCCTAGATCATTCTTCAAGTAATCAATCTATGAGTTTTTCTTTAGGTTGAATCTAGGTGATGAAAAATACAATGGAATGGATCCAAACTTAAATGTAAGACACTACTGCCTAAATGCAATTAAACTAACTAAATGCACTAATGCAATTGACTATAAAACCTATATGAGAATGAAACTAACCTAAATGAATACAAATGCAATATTTAGGGTTTTTTTTTTTGTGAAAAGGGGAATTAAAATCCCAAGGAAGAGAAATAAACTAATAACTAAGAAAATGCAGCGAATGTCTACTTCAGGTAAAGTGAAGGGAATAACTTCGGATTTACATGGAGTTAGCTTTCTTAGCACAATTTAATTAATTAGACCAAAGGGAGGTTGATGAAAGATTGTAATTAATAAATTTAATCACTTAATTGAAATATGGGATAGCCTCAAGCTCAATAACACTTACTCCACTAGAAAACTCATAATGAAATAAGCGGTGATTAATTAAACTCATTAAAAATCAATCATAATTAATTTCAAAATAATTTTGAAAATATTGTTTATAATTTTCCAATTGAACAACGGGATAATTTATCAACCCAATTAAACAATCAAGAGGATAAACCAAATTAACAACTAAATTAATAATGAAAACTGGCAATCTAAAGGTTTGCAAACAAAAATTTCAGAAAACGTCTCAAACATAAAATATTCTAAAATATCAATTCAATATAAAAGAGATATATCTACAATTTAAAATTAAATTGTTCTCAATTAATATAATATAAAATCATTTAAAATTAAATAATCTCAATTAAAAAGATAAAAATATAAAATTATAAAAGAAAAGATACCCCTTTATAATCTTCAAATACAAACTCCTAAACTCTAATATCTTTCATACTCTTTTCAAATTGCCTCCCAAAAAAAATTAAACTTTCATTGATATTTGTCCTCCCTCCAAGCTTCCAACCCGTCACAGCCATTAATGTAAATATTAGCAAGGGTTTGATGATGTGGGTGTGAGGAAAAAGAGGAAAGAATTGATGAGTGGGCACGTGGCTGTTGAGGGGATAATATATGAGGATGATTGATGGTCGATGGGCAATTTATGTCCTTGCAGGTGTACGGTTGTGGCTGTGAGGGGAATGAACCCCGAACTAATATTTGAGCCTGTCTGGCGCATGTTTGTTTTAGTATTAAGATTATTTATAAACTGTTTTTTATGTAAATTGAGATAAAATTTCTATCAGATATCTACATCGTATACTGTAAATCATGATTGAAAAATTATTTTTAAGCATTTCAATCACTGTCCCAAATGAACACCTAGAATTTAACTAACCCATTCGAACTCAGCCATCAGATATTCTTCAAAATTTTCAGATTAATTTTGCATTTTAGGATTCAATAATATGTTTTTTCTTACCCTGCAATAATTAAATAAAATCGTGATATATTATATATTTAGAAATATTATTCAATCACAAGATTTGCAATTAAAATATTAACAATTTAAGTCCAATAATCTCATAATTAATTCAGATTTGTATTATTTCCTAAAATTGATTAACAATTTAAATATTATCTAATAAATCCAAATTAGCCTAAAATAATCCCTAAAATAAATTACTGAAGTGGAATTAAATATATTAAATTTATGATTTATCAGTAATCAAACAATAATTTTGCAAATCCACCAATGTAACTTGAAGTATTGTTCATTACAATAAGGTTGTTTCCAGATAAAAAAAAAAACAAGGTAATCAAAACATAGTTTTTAGAAACTAAGATTCACCTCTCCAGTGTCATAGTAATCCATGTAGAACTTTGATTACTTTGTTTTTCTATCTGAAAACAACCTGATTGTAATGAACCTCTGAAGCATATAGAGAGAGGTCTTCAAGAAAATTTTTAGTGTTCGTTTGGAATAGTTTATTTTTAGATAATAAGTGTTTATAAATCGTGATTCACGGAATACGAGATAAGTATGTGAGATGAGTTTTATCTCAGCTTGCGTAATAAGGACTTATTATCAAAAAATAAGTGATACCAAACAATATCTTAATCCAACATCAAAAGTAGTCCCGTTGAGATGGTGAGAAAGATATGCAAGTTTATAACTGGCTAGTAACTAAGAATTATTATTCCTTAATCAATAGCAAATCACCTCACCACTAATCCTGGGGCATCTAATATTGAATTTGACCTTTTGTTTTCCCTTAAACTCAGATCATTTCCAAAATTCTAAGCTTGCATTCAAGTATTTTCCTTAACAGCTGTCAATCATTTTATTCAACGAAGATTAATCTTCAATAACCCAGTGAACGAAAACCAATGGACAGCATAAAAGTATAAAGTACTAGCCAGCAATTTTGAAGGAATACTATGATGCGGCGAGTAGACACTTGCGAGTTAAACTTGTAAAAAATAAAACTTCTTATTCCAAAATCTGAAAATAAGTGAGAACAATCTGGCCAATCCTATGGGTCTGTCTGGTACGACGGAATTGATTTTGATAGATATGAAAATGAAAATAGATATGAGTTTTAAAAATATATTTGATATTAGGGATGTGTAATTTTTTCCCGTCCCGGTCCCGAGCAACCTTTTTGGGATTGGAAAAATTCAGGATCGGGAATGGGACTTCCCGATTCCGACTTTTTCCCGATCCCGATATATATATTATGTACAATTTTTTAAAATACTTAAGAAAGCAAGACCAAATATAAAATAAAATGTGAAAATCTCTAACACCCTCAAGGTAATATCTGTTCTTTTAGTTTATTTAGTTAATTTTATTTATTATTTATTAAATAATTCTAATTTTTTGTTCTTGTCTTTGTGCTTTTTGTAGCTAGATCGACAACTTTAAGCATGTGTTGAACTAATGATATATTTGTATTTGACTAATTTAGTACAATATGATATTAGACAAATTATATATTTGTACTAAACTAAAGAAAACATAACACAAAAATTTAATAAGGGATTTTTTTTCAAAAAAAGAAATTCGGGGTCAGGAAATTCCCGATCCCGATCTCGAACATTTTCCCTCTCGTCGGGACGGAAAATTTTCCGGTTCGGGAATGAAAATCATACCCGAACCCTTTCTAGGATATGGATCAGGAATGAGATTTCCCGATCCCGAACACCCCTATTTGGTATGTCTTGGAATTGAACATAATTTTTATATGAAAAGACTAAAATGCCCTTATAATTAAAAAATAAAAAAATCCAGGTCCACAAATCTGAAACAATCACATGCTCTTCGGGTAAAAAAAAAAAATCGTTCTGTCTCCTCCTCTCCTTCTTCTTCTTCGATCTAGCAGTGGATGGTCCTAAGATTTGAAAATCGTAGGGGGACGCCTTATGGGTAGTTCTAGCTGGCGATGGTTTGGGCTTATGGTGGTGGCATAGAAGGGAGTCGGAAGATGAGCGTCCTTTGTGGCTAAGGAGGGTCAAGCATCCTCACCATCACCAAAGATTTACCAACTGCAAGCCCCATGCGTTGTGCTAGCCGGCGGTGCTTGAATCGTTGATGGGCTTACAACAAGTTGTGCTTGTTGGCGGTGGCGTGGAAGGCAGCATGAAGACGAGAGTCCATCGTGGTTGAGGAGCTGGTGGTTGAGGTAGAGAGGGCAAGATGGGAAATGAAGACATAGAATTGCAAATCTTGACCTCTTAAATGGAATTGCTTTTGATGGAATCGACCTCATCTATCTTTCACATGGAATTAAATTCCATGACCATTTATATGTACTAAACATGCATAACACATGGAATCTAATTCCAATTCATTACCTTCAATTCCACCATATCAAACAGGGCATAATATGACTCAAAATTCCATTTTTTTAAAAAAAAATATTGAGGAAAATATGTCATCTAAAAATTAAATTAAGGATATAATAATAAGACATCAAATAATATCTTTAAAATTCCTATTTGCCAGCTCATATATCTATGGTAATAGAAAGAAGTTACTCATATGATTCAAAATATCTAAAAAAATATATCAAATCTCCCTAATAAGTTACTCATATGAAGTTCATGCTCCCGCGCAAAGCGCGGGGGATAGAGTTGATAAAATTGCCCTATGGAGGATTATTAGTTTTTATACTACAAGTATTTTATTTGGATGTAAAAGGATATAAATTATTACCCTGACTTTAAATATAAAACTTAGTTAATTTTTTTTAGAAGATTAAAAAATTTAATTAAATTATTTTAAAATATTTATATTTATTAGTTTTTATCAAAATATATAATATAATTAAGTTTTTTTTTTAAAATTTTTTTACAACAGTAACAGGAAAAAAAAAAAAAAAAAGCGTCGTCACTTTGGTTTATACGGCGTGACTGCAGAGACTTAAACTTGGTTTTTCTACTCTGCAAGCAAAGCATTCCTCCTCCGAATTTTCCTGTATTGCTCTCACTCATGGAGGTTGATTTTAAGGCTTATCAGTTGCGATGTGCACTCAGGGGCCATGAAGACGATGTAAGATCTGCCACCATTCGAATTTTCAACGTTTTTTTACTGATAGGGTGTTCAATTTGGTTTTAATTGATATTCAGTGGGTTCAATTCAAAGTGATTACACTTCGCAATCCCATATATGTTTTCTCCTAAAATCGTTTCTGTCTTGGAAATCAGGTCCGTGGAATATGCGTGTGTGGCAACGAGGGCATTGCAACATCGTCTAGGGACAGAACTGTTAGGTTCTGGACTCAGGACCCTTCGGACAAGCGCAAGTTCTCATGTTCAAAAATTTTGTTGGGGCATTCGAGTTTTGTTGGACCGCTGGCTTGGATTTCGCCGAATGAGGACTATCCAGAGGGGGGAATTGTGTCCGGTGGCATGGACACTCTTGTATTGGTCTGGGATGTGAAGACGGGAGAGAAGGTGCAGACACTCAGGGGTCATCATTTACAGGTTACTGGCGTTGCATTGGATGGTGGGGATATCGTATCATGTTCTGTTGATTGGTGAGTTTTAAATTTGATCATTTCTTTTCCTTTTTGTTTACCCATCACATTCCCTACGATGCTGTAGAAGTTAGTTGTTTGCTTGATTATGATGTTTATATTGGAGCTTTTTTTGGGATCAAGTCTGGTAGGAACGTCAGTTTGTTACATCTAACGCTGAAAAGTTTTTTTCCCTATTTACGACTTTCTCCGATTTTTGTTTAGATAGCGGTGTTCCTGTCATGTTCAGATAGCTTCAAAACACTTGCTGTCAGTTACGGGAGTTGCATTGCTCGTCACTGATATAAGTTGCGAGATTTTATGATATTTTCTGTTTAAGTTTGCATTTCAATTAGGTAGCTTTCCTTAAATGTGTATTTGTTACTCTATTTACTGCAAAACATTTGAAAAGGATCCAAATTAATGCATTTTTGCAAATTTACTGCTGCTATCATGTCAGTGGTTATATTTATTTTGGACTTATGTTTATGAAAATTTCCTCTAGTTCTCTTATGTTCATTTCTAATTGAAATGTCCTCTGCAGTACGTTGCGACGGTGGAGGAGGGGGCAACTTCTAGAAAATTGGGAGGCTCACAAGGCAGCAATTCAAGCAGTTATAATGTTGCCCTCAGGCGAGCTTGTTACAGGTATCATTACTTTTTAATTTATTTTTTCAAGACGCTTGTCTCGTCTATCAGGTTATAGTCATGCTTCTCAGCATGCTTTAAACACATGGTGTTCTGAGGTGTACATGCAGGGGTTCCCTTCTCATTACGTGAAAACTACTTAGTCTCCTGATATTATAATTATTATTGAATATTGAATTATTGAACTAGCCTGCGACTGAAGGCAGTAAAGTAATTTTAACTTATCTTCTGACATGTTCTAGGTTCCAGTGACGCAACTTTAAAACTTTGGAGAGGGAAAACTTGTTCACATACCTTTAGTGGACATACAGGTTTGATCTTCTGATTTTAGACCAATTATACTGTTCTAGACTAAGTGTTTACTCCTCTGTCTGATCATAAAGTTATATGACTTTTTATCTAAGAAAATTACGAAGCAATATGACTGAATATGTTTATTCTCTTTGACATATGTTCAGATACAGTTCGAGGTTTGGCTGTGATGTCTGATCTTGGAATTCTTTCTGTGTCGCATGATGGGTAGATTCACTTCTGGATGAACTCTTCTATTTATGTTGAATACTTGATTCTTTATGAGCATATATTATGTGCTGTTGTGCCTATAGCTCGTCATTTTGACATTTTTTAAATGGAGATTCATTGTTACAGGTCTGTTAGATTATGGGCTTTAAGTGGTGAAGTGCTAATGGAGATGGTTGGTCATACTGCAATTATTTATTCTGTTGATTCACATGCATCAGGACTTATTGTCAGTGGCAGTGAAGATCGTCATGCAAAAATATGGAAAGGCAATTGCTTATGCTTCTTGCTTCTTGTCATATAGACGTGTCATTGGAATATTTCCTGCATGTATTACCTGATTATTACTCAATGCTTCTGTTTTTCGTGTCTCTAGTTTAGTTTATGTGGTGAGCTATACATTTGATCTTGGGGTTCTATCTCCATAAACACTCTATGGCATGTATTTGTGGCCAATCATATTTTTAGTGAAGGAAATTGCTTGACATTCTGCTATCTCTGGCTGGCGGTGACATTCACCACGAACTTGTTCAGTTCTAACGTTATGTTAATATTTTAATTTATTCCTTTCTTCTAAGATTGGTGAATAATAGCCTTAGTTATTGGAAAATATTTATTCTTTTGGGGTGGCATATATTTATTTTCATGTTGAAGTTTCTGAGATATTGCATGACTTTTAAGCTGCTTGATTCTTGGATTTTGCTGACTGCATTTCCTTCTCTTTAAATGATTTAGATGGCGTTTGTGTTCAGAGCATAGAACATCCTGGCTGTGTTTGGGATGCCAAATTTCTAGAAAATGGGGATATTGTGACAGCGTGTTCTGATGGAGTTGTACGTATTTGGACTGTACATCAAGAAAATGTTGCTGACCCACTAGAGCTTGATTTATACACTTCAGAACTTTCTCAATACAAGTCTAGTAGGTATGATTATATATCAGATGTTCAAGTCTGGTTTTGCTAATATTTATCTCTGAGACTAGTATGTCCTTGCAAGTGTTAACATGGTTATCTCTGCATGTTGTTTCGTGGCACATGAGCTGTTCTTGTTTGGCTTTTGTTTTTTTACATCACTGCATTATGGAAAATATAAAGTTCTTCTGTCCTTTGCAAATACATTGGGAACATCTTTTGATAATGACATGCTTGGATATACTTTGTGAGGCCATCACTCGTTGACTTAGCCATATCTGTTTATTTTTGCCAGAAAGAGGGTTGGAGGATTGAAATTGGAAGAGTTACCAGGTTTGGAGGCATTAAAGATCCCAGGTCTGGTTTTATTTTTTAAGTCATTCAACATCATCTTGCTCTCCTTTTCCACCATTTTTATGTTTACAATACAATTTGTCAGTGTTAGCTAATTGATTTCCCTTTTTTTTCCAAAAGCAAACCACAAACCACGTTCAGTCCTCATCATCCTTCTCATTGGAGGAGGCCAAGCTTGTAACATAATTCATAGCGTCTAACAATTTAATAATTCGATGATTTTATAAATTCAACAATCTTATAGAGCCTCAGTTTTAAGACTTAAGTACTGCTTTATGATTCTATAATTTAATTATGATAGCAGAAGAAATTATATTAAGAAAGAGAAGAGATGCCAATGAGTAAAATAGGACATTCTTCTAAGAAAAATTTCCTGGATGAAAACAAGATATATTGTTTATTCTGTAATTTAAATTGTGCAACATATAAGGTGTGGTTATGGCATTGTTTTTATTTTCAAAAAAATAAATTATGCCGAGAGTTTCTTAAACTATCCAGGGGTAGTTTGTCCTTCTTTCTCTATTCTAATTATTATGTTCTAATAGTCTTCTGATTCCAAACAGGAACTAGTGATGGCCAGACAAAGGTAGTTAGAGAGGGGGATAATGGTGTGGCATATGCATGGAACATGGGAGAACAGAAATGGGACAAAGTATTTCCCTCGCTTTTAATGCTTCTACACTTCTAGTTTCACTTTTAGCTTTCTGATTCTCTTTGCATGTGATTCCTCTGTACTATTATCTCAATATGCCTGCTCTCTCTTTCTTGTATTATGAATTGGTTACCTAAATGTAATTTTCATTTAGAGATTTGGGACTGTAACAATGCATTTGGTTGTGATTTGCATGCTATGTAGTAATGATAACATCCAAGATCTACAATGGAATTACTCAACTAGCTACATTACCAGAGCCTCAAATTAGAAAAGTCTTTGGGAGGATGGGATAAATAGATATTTGTGTTAAGGCTTAATATACAAAAGGAAAAGTGAGAACATATCGAGATTTTGATAGTTTCAAAACTTTAGGAGAGAAGTAGATGGATTTGGCATAGTTCAGCTGAAATAAGAAATAAATAAAATTGACATTTAGTTTTTATATTTCACCTAACCGGCAGGATGCTTTAGCCATGGACAAACCATAAATTGCGGGGCCGCATAGAATTGACACTGCAAGGTTTCTCGTTGGGTTTTTTATTGGAAACATATTTGACATGTGATTATTTGCTGGCTTTAATGGCTTTATTTGTTTTCTTATATTTGTTAGTTAACGGCCTTGATTCTTGAGCATTTGATGCGCATACTCTTCACAGGAATCACATGGTTCTTTTTTTTTTGTTGGCTAATGGGCTGAATTCAAATGCAGAAATGCTGTTTTCTCCTAAAGTAGTTTCCTGCTTTACAAGTTTTTATCCTTTTTTTTTTAAAGGAAAAAAAACTATGTTCATGTTTGTTCCTTTTGAGGATGCTTGACTGAACCCTCTATGGCCTTCATTCTCCTATAAATTTGTAACCATCGTTTATGAAATAAAATAAGAAATTTCAAAACAAAATTCTTTGGGTTTTTATAACATAATTCTCCGACAGATTGGTGAAGTGGTTGATGGACCAGACAATGCGAATCGTCCTATCCTTGATGGTGTTCAGTATGACCATGGTCAGTTTCCCATTTGTTTTCAACATTTGTTGAGGTTTACCATCACTCTTCTGTCTTAACTCTTATGTCTCCCTCCTCAGTGTTTGATGTGGATATTGGAGATGGTCTTCCTATCCGTAAGCTGCCATACAACCGGTCAGGTACCCTTTTTTCCTGCTCATCATGAGGTTTTCACTTCATGTGAACATCAGTATTTTGGATTGATTATTTAGATATTTTACACTATGTGAGAGCAAGTTGCAAGAGAACTACTGTTTGTTTGATCTCAGAAGTGTTTTGCTGTCCAGAAAAGGATAATGAATATCCCTTTGGCTTTTGCCATATCAGTAAAACTACATTATTTATGGATTATAATTTCATGATTAGTGATAAAGTTTTGATGCTACTAGATAATCCATATGATGCTGCTGACAAATGGCTTCTCAAGGAGAATCTTCCTCTGTCCTTCCGTGAGCAAATTGTACAGTTCATACTTCAAAATACTGGACAAAAGGATGTGACTTTTGATGCATCTTTTCGTGATCCCTATACTGGCTGTAAGTATAATATCTCTGTTTAACAAAAGTTGATGCAATATTTAAATCAAATCCCTGTAGTGTAACTTGTTTACTTGATTTTTGATATCTTGTATTCTGTTTCAGCCAGTGCTTATATACCTGGACAACCTTCATACTCTGGTAAAGGAATTCACCTCATTCAAGGCCCATAGTCAATTTTTTGTTTCATGACTATTTTTGTTCCTGTGCCTTATGACTCAGTTCTCACGTAATTTTTTGTATCTTGCTTGTACAACAGCTGTTTCTGCAAAGCCTACTTTCAAGCATATCCCTAAGGTTTGCTTTCATACAATTTACTTTAGTAGTTACAGTTTCTTTTAGTCTCTAAACACATGTTGTGTGTTGTTCTGTAGCATATTGATGGAGGAGTTTGTGAATTCTACACTATGCTGAATCTGTGACCTGTCTTTATGTATAAATTTTTTTTCGCTTCACTACACGGCTAACATGGCTCTGGGTATTGCTCATTGGTGAAAGGAAGGACTCTAATAGACGTTACACATTGAGGCCTTGAATTTATTGTGCTGTAAACTCATCTCAAGTTCATACTGGATGATGACTCACTGTTCAGGAACTTTCCTTGATGCACCAACTTGTGCATTCTCTATCATCTGGAGTTCATATTGTTAATAGTATTGTTATGATTATCATTAATATGAGAATAATAAGATGATGACAAACGTTACAGTTCAATTTATCATCTTTATAATTAGTCGCTCTCTATACATGTATTTTTATCCAATTAAACAGTGAGTGAGTGAGGTGTGATAAAGCAGCAAGTTTCTTTGCAAAATCTGTTTGGATCTTTTAAGATATTATGTTAATTTTGTGTTGTTATTTGTTATTATAATTTATTTGATAGGCTGGATTTGACCATGAAACTTATTTACCAATCTGATTATTATTCTTCTTACTTTTTTTCGCTTCTTCAAGCTAGTTTTTTGTAACATGCTAGCTGATTTATGGTGCTTTTTTTTTTCTTCCAGAAAGGGGTACTTCTTTTTGATACAGCTCAGTTTGATGGGATCCTTAAAAAGATTACTGAATTTAATAATTCTTTGCTCTCCAACCAGGTAATCTACACGACTAAGAAGTTCAAAATTTTGCCCCAGTTGTTTGTATGTTACATAATGGAGAAAATGTTTTGTCACTAGAAGGTAGCATATCACAGATATCAAGCCACCTGCTATTGTTCAGACTTCAGAAAATGTGCTCAATTCATATTTAATTTATTCATGATCTTTGCAAAGTGCAGGATTATAGGTTTAGCCACTTGGAACAGCCAACATGTTTTGTCATCTTTGGAACTGAAAAAATTAGGCTTCAATTTGAGAACTTTTGTCATATCAGTAAACCTGAATTTTTTAGGATGCATTCTTGAGTCTCGGTACTTGTCATTATTACGTTTGTGATTCTATTCTGAATGTATGGGTTCATTGAGCAATGCGGTTCTCATGTCAATCTCATACAGGAACAACAGAAATTGGCTTTGACTGAGCTTGATGTTCACAGACTGGGTGCCATTGTTAAAATTTTGAAAGATACTTCACATTATCATTCTAGTACATTTGCTGAGGCTGATATAGCCTTGTTGCTGAAATTGCTTAGGTCGTGGCCCATTGCTATGATATTTCCTGGTTAGTTGATTTGGCTTATGAAATTTTGCTCTTTTGCTGTTCCATTGCGTTGAACTTCATGAAAACAGATTTGTTAACTTCTTTACTCTGCTTATGCAGTTATTGATATTATAAGGATGATCGTTCTTCACCCAGATGGGGCTAAAATATTTCTGAAGCATCTGGAAGCTGAAAATGGTATGCGTTTTGCCACTATTTTTTAATATAATCAATTTTGGTTTAGGTCCATCTTTACCATGTCAGGAATACATTGCTACTCACAAATTGCTTGTAAAACGCAAACCAATTGGACTGGCCATATTATTTATAGTTTTATAAGTATTTCTGTTTTTGGTTAATGGGAGCCTCTGTGAGTTTGATACTAGTTTTCCCTCCATTCCCTTCTGTAGAGGTGGAATCTTTGTTAACTTTCTCCTCTTTTACGTCCAGATATATTATTGGAATTAATTAACAAAGTTACAACAAATCCAACAATTCCTGCAAATCTGTTGACCTGTTTTCGAGCTGTGACTAATCTCTTTAAGAATTCGTCCTACCACAGCTGGTTGCAAAAACATCGCAGCATGGTTAGCATCCCTTTCTTGCAATTGTTTTATGACTTATTTTTGTTTTTCCTGTTCTGTGTGATGGGGATATCTTAGTCCACTATTTGTGCTAACTGCGTTTGTTGGTTACAGATTCTTGATGCTTTCTCAAGCTGTATTTCATCTGCAAACAAAAATTTGCAATTGTCGTACTCTACCTTGATGCTCAAGTAAGTATTTTCTTGACTACAAATCTTTGAACATAATTGCATTGCTTATTTTTCCTAGAATGTAACTTATTTACATTTTTTATGTATATTTCTTATGTCTATGGTTAAATTTTTTTTGCATATATTCCAAATTATAGATAAGCAGTCTTCCTGTTCAGGTTCAACCATTCATTGGTGCTTCTTTTGTAATACTTGAAGTGTGATTGGATAATTTTTCTTTCTCTATCTGGAAAAACGAAGAAGGGAGGGCAATTCTTGGAGCTTGGCCCTCTCCCTTGCTTTGCCCAAGTTAACTTGCTTAAGTAAAGAGGCACAGATCATGTTTCTTTGACGTGTTAAGATCTCAGTTTATGTTCCGTTGTTTCCATTATTATGGTGATTTGCTCTAATCTAAGTATTGGCAATGGCATATGACTGTATGCTGCAAAATCATGGAATATGGCATGGCAGCTTTCTTTGATGTGTTAAGATCTCAGTTTATGTTCTGTTATTTCCATCATTATGGTGATTTGCTCTAATCTAAGGGTGTGTTCGGATTAGCTTTTGGAGAATAGCTTCTAGAGGAAAAGTGGAGAATAACTTCTGGAGAATAGATTTTGAGGAGAATAGGTTATGGAAAAAGTGATTTTGATAAAATGAGTGTTTGGGTATTGTGGTTAGAATAGTTTTTTTTCATGGTGTGGGGCCCACATAATGAGAAAGGACCAATGAGAGAGAGTATGGGGCCCACACAAGAGAAAAAGCAGAAAAAAATAGCTTTTCCCAAAACCTAGGTTTGGAAAAATTTTGAATGTTCGTCAACCAAACCTAGGTTTTGAATAGATTGCCGAACACACACTAAGTATTGTTGGCAATTGCATATGACTGTATGCTGCAAAATCATGGTATATGGCATGGCAGCCACTGTTGAAGCAATGTATCGATTTTTTGAACAATGTAAAATTTATTTACATGCCTATAAAAGGTGCATAAGAAGTATGAATATCATATGAAAAACTTACAAAATTGAAATATATTTCTGCTGAAACCAAAATGGCAATCTTCTGTGGAAAAGATTTTTAAAAAAAAAAAAGTATCTCATGGTTTTAAGGTGTTCTGTATTGATTTTAAATTTTAAATTTTATTCCATCGAGGATCTGAAAGATTCAGCATTGAATTGCCTTTGGTTTGTCATGTTTTATTTTCACTTGGATAGGTTAAATGACCCTTATACCCCACAGAATCACAGGCTCTAGGGCTGACTGTGAAATGTGCATAAGTTAGTTACTTGAACGCTGGTGGATTACATAGCAATAGCAACATAATTGACTGTTGCCGCACTCAAGATGCAATTGGACTGACTCACAGTTGGCTACCCTGCCATGACTGCCATGGTGGCTACCATTGACAACACATGCTTTAAGAATTGCAATATGAAGGATCAATGATGTTGTAAGCTTGTGCTAACCCTTTAATTTTATTTGACAATCTCAGTTATGCGGTGCTGTTGATTGAAATGAAAGATCTAGAAGGTCAATCTCAAGTTTTATCTGCATCACTTGAGGTATGTTTTGCACTATTACCTGGGGGAAGATACTCAAATAGGGGAAGAGATGGGACTGTGGAAATGTGTGGTTTTTGACATTTTGTGCATTTCTAGGCTGTATAAACTATTAGAGTGACCAAGTTTAGATGATGCTATTTCTTATTGGTAGGCTGAGAGTTACTACTGTACTTACTGATCATATGCTATTTTCCCCAGGTCATAGAAGATGAAAATGTCGACGTTGATTCCAAATTCCGTGCTTTTGTTGCTGTTGGATCACTGGTAGATTTATGTTTTTCATTTGGTCATTGAATAGATGCAAAGTTGTGTCGTTTATTATGGTGCCATGAAGCTGCTTTGCACATTGCAATTCAACTTCACGTCACTAATCTATTGCTTTTGCATTACAATTTGCTGCACATGATCAAATTAATTTATCACCAATCTATCTACTATTGATGATATAAGTCGCGAAGCAATTCCCTTTTTTTTTTTTTTGGGTCAGGGCTAGGGTGTCGTACCCTATTGGATGGAAGATCTTGGTTTAAATACACACTGTGGTTTCTTGAACAAGGGTCTGTCCTTGTGTACAATGGTGCATCAATGAGATAACAGATTTTTCTGTTCTCAGACCAACACAGATTTTTCTGTTCTTAAATCTAATGAATTGCACCTTGGGCCGGTTTCTTTATAAATATTTTTATATTTATAACAAAACTAATGAGAAGGTGAATTGCTTTACAAATAGCAACTGACTGGGGGACATATGCCCTTGTGTTCTTGTATAATCAGAATTTGGTTTGAAGCATTCTGCCTGTGCTATAAATTCTTCCTAACTCGGACTATAATTGTCAAATCCTCTTGAAACAGATGCTTGAGGGTCTTGTAAAGAAAATATCTCTGGACTTTGATGTTTTGAACATTGCAAAAGCCGCCAAGAATTCAAAGGAAATCAAAATTGCTGAAGTGGGAGCTGACATCGAGCTTTTAATAAGGAATGCTTGATTCTGTTTTCAAGGGTGGCCAACCATTCTCTCCCTCTAAACGAAATGTAAGTTATATTGAAAGTTTAGTTTACATGCTGAACTTGGATCCTATATAAATAATCTTCTGAGTGCTTGAGAAATTAAGGTATTCACGTGCCAAAACCCTCCTGAATTCATCTTACGTGATGGTGATTTTCCTTTCTTTTGGTTTTTTTTTTTTTTTTTTTGCAGGATACTTGTATTCTGGCGGATGATTATTAATATGGTGGGATTGTTTTGAAGACACTCATAGCAGCCACGGGCCAAAAACCAGAGGGGTTACAGTTACATTGACACCCAGAGGACTCATTTGACAATTAAACATCCCTCGCTCCCCCTGTCAAGAACGTTTCAGAATCTTGGTCCCATGATTGCTACTTTTTCCAGGGGACAAAATTCTTGTTCCTACTTTGTTGCAAACTCCGATGAGATTGCTTTGGAAACCCCCCCCCCCCAAAAAAAACAGAGAGAAGAGAGCATGATGAGTCTAATCCTGTCCTGCCAACAACTTAATTACATGCCATTTATGTTGATTGTATTAGGATCTGTCAGACCCTTTTACAAACTACAGTTCACCGTCATTCTTTGTTTTGTGGGTCAAATTTCTATACTTTTATGGGAAAATGACATAAAAAAAGAACTTGTTATGAATTGCATATCAAGTCTAGTTGTTCTCTTGTCAAATTTTTTGGTAACAAATCTGATTTGTGTTTTTGTAATTATAAAGTTATTTTTCTGGTCATTTCCCCCCCTTTTTTTTTTAAATTTCCCTTAAAAACTAGTAGTGTAACTCACTATGACAAGTTAATTTTGGGCAGAACAAAAAATAAAAGCCCCTTCAAATAAAATAGCTTAAGTTAAATTTAGTATACAAATTTGCATTAAAAAAAGTTAAGGTGCAATTTTGCGTTGAAAATAACCGAAATGTAATAATTTTGTTCAAAAAATAACTAAAATGTAATGATTTTACCCTTTACCATTAAAAACATTAACGATTAATATTAATATTTTTAATAGTTAATGTTAGTGTTTTTTTTTTTTTTTATTTTGCATAAGCACTTGGTATCCTAGGGCAAGTCATCTTTCAAGCACATCAACAGCTCTAGATTAATCCGGATTGAGACATGACAGGAACCATTAAGGTTGGCGTTTTTAGCCCTTAAGGTGTTGCATTCTCACGTCTCAAACTCAAAACCTGTGGTTAAGCTAGAACAACTCCAGCTAGTTGATCTAACCCATCGGGGTTAGTTTTTAACACTTTCTGAGCAAAAATTGCTCGATGAAAAACTAACGAATACCAACGCTTCTAAATTCTAAGTGGTTATTTCCAACGTAAAATTACACCTTAACTTGCATTAAAAATGCCGTTGATATTGGCTAAGAAAAATCAAACATCGCAAAAATACAAAATCAAGTGTATAAATGTGTTAAAGTATACAGATTTTGATCCTAGGATAGCTATGTAAACACCATAATTCACTTCCACTTGGCGTAGAACTTTTCATCACCCCACACCAACATTCTCTTCAACGGGATCTGCACATTCCTCTGTGCAAGATGCAAATGTCTTGGAATAATCCTCTTCTCCAGACTGAACCCGAAGTACTGAGGAAACACCTTCAGTTCTTCCACACTCCGTTTCATATGTTTCACCAGATACTCAAATTTTGGCAACAAATTATTCTCAAGCCCATATCCAAAAATGGCCGGATATCTTGCACATACATTTGCCGATTCCTCATACGAGAAACCTACACTCTGCAGAAATGTAATCTTCTTCCGAAGCTTCTCCACCCGCGTGTTCAACAAATGGGCGTTCAAATTGGTGGGCCGATTCAAATTCTCCACTCCTATTTGGCGAAGAAATCGGAGGGTAGGTCGAAGACAGAACTCGAGGTCTGAGAAGAGGATATTGGGGCAACGGAGGATCAAGGCACGAGATTCCTCAACGGAGGCGGGAAGCTCTTGAACTAAGAAATCGAAAACAGGAGCAATGTCAGTGAATTGGAAGGTGTCGGAGAAGAGTTGAGGGCAGAGGAAGACGAGTCTAGGGAAATCGGCGTCGGAGAAGCCCTTGGATCTGAGGAAATTGACGGTGACCAGAATGTGATCGACGGCATCGGGGAGAGGGAGGTTGTTGGGTTTGGTTTGGGGGTCAATGACGCCGAGAATTTTGAGGTCACGGAGGTTTTCACGGTAGGTTGTGCGGAACTTGAGGTAAAAAGCAGTGGATTTAGGGTTAGGGTTGGCAGTAAGGGAACGAGAGCGAGAAGGATGAGAGAAAGAAGAAAGCGAAAGAGAATGAAGCATTTTCTGCGCCTAGCAGGAATGGTGGAGGTGGAAGAGAAGTGGATAACGATAATAACTGATAAATTCTCCAAAAGTGGAAAACGAAAAAGGTCCCACCGAGATTTGAACTCGGGTTACTGGATTCAGAGTCCAATGTCCTGACCACTAGACCATGGGACCTTGGTGAGAGTTTCATTAAAACTATTTATTTAGTTATTAAAATTCTATACCAAACAATGGATAAATTTATTTTTGGGAACATAGGAGCGCGTGAAACACTCGAGGATTATCTCAGAAACGGAAGCCTGTGCTTGAAAGTTGAAATCTTCAGGAGTAGCTCTACTGTCCAGGGGAGGAATATTCATCCTAATAGTTTTAAGGGTTTGTATAGTTTTTGGTTCATGAAGTTTGATTCAATTTTGATTTTGGTTTCTTAAGTTTGAAATCAGTGGTTTTGGTTCTTGAAGTTTCACCTAATTTTGGCTTTGGTCCCTCAAGTTTGAAATAAGTGGTTTTGGCCCCTGAAGTTTCACCCGATTTTGGTTTTGGTCCCTCAAGTTTGAAAATGACTTGATTTTTTTTCTGGGTCGGGTTGAGTTTCAAAAACGGGTCGCCAAGTCCTTTTCAAACTTGAGGGACTAAAACCAAAATCGGGTGAAACTTCAGGGACCTAAACCACCAATTTCAAACTTGAGGGACCAAAACCAAAATTGGATCAAATTTCAGGGAACAAAAGTTATATTAACCCTAATTTTAATATCCATTTAATGACCTGATGAGAAAAGAGAATCATCATATCAATTGGCCTTTTTTGACATAAGATCAAAAGTAACAATATAATCCTGTATTAGGAGATAGTAGATTTGTTTGATGTGAAAGTTGAGAGGATGATTTTGTTCAGGTTTTTATTGATAAGATGTAATGCTTGTGCAGAGTCATTAGAAACAACAATTTTATGATAATCATGATCCCAAGTTCCCAACTTAAATGAAGTCATTCATAGATCCCTATAATCTTCGCAATAGTTGGAAGAACGTAACCTAATTTTTTTAATGAAACCCAATATCCAAGTGCCTTTGTTTCCTTAAATTAGTCCTCAAGTAGCTTTACAATTCTTAAACACAGACATATCTGTAAATAATCTCAATCATTATTCTTGAGGAGGGATTCATCTAGTTTATTTGTCTCTAATTAAACTTTGAGATGTGAGGGTTTATATTTTAGTCTAAACCGAAATAGTTTGTGTCTCTAATTATGCGTCCTTACTTTATTAAATACTTGGATAGTGTCATTACCGATCAGATATTTGGCGGGACATCGTTAACCGCCTTTTCATATAATAAAAAAATCTTTTCTTGGGATAAAACTAACCGCTGTGGTCGTTATTCCTCTATCACTGAACACTCACACACACAGACCTCAGCTTTGTTCGCCTTCAATTTTTCCATCGATGAAGGCATTGAATTGTCCCTTTAAGCCCTCGATTTCACTACTACACAAAACCCGTTTCCTGGAAGGCTATTTTTTTCACCCCTTCTTCAAATCGAAGCCATTCTCTGACAATACCCAAATCTCAGGTCTCCATGAACAGAAGAGGGCTTTTCGGCTTCCCATCGCTAGTACACTCAAGAAGCCTCAAGACCTCAAAAACAAAGCGAATAGCGTATCCAAGAAGATTGTCTTGTCAGAAGCGGTTCCGCCGCCACTAAGGGAGGAGGAGGACGCCGGCGTTCGAGGTGGCGGACATGGGCGGCCTCCGGAAAGCTCCGGGAGTAAAGGCGGTGTTTCTGGGATGGGGAAGGTGTTGATAAAAAGGGTATTGACGGTTCTGTCTAATTTGCCTCTGGCTATTGGGGAAATGTTCGTCATTGCAGCTTTGATGGCTCTGGGTATGCAGATTAAGTTTCTCTTCCTTTTTCTACTTTAAGTAGCTGAAATCTATCAACACTGTTTCTCATCATGATTAGGGAGGGGGGAAAAAATTCAAACACTTAGATGCTCCTTTTCCTCGTTAATTAGAGGATATACATTCAACTTATTTTTAAAAGAATTTTTTTTTTTTTGAATGAACTTGGTGAAAGAAATGTTATTTTGACTTTTGCGTCTGCCAATGTGCTTTACTATGACCAAAAGCGACTTGATATGAGTCTTCTGCGACAGGAACCGTTATTGAACAGGGTGAGGCCCCGGATTTCTATTTCCAGAAATACCCTGAAGATAATCCTGTGTTGGGATTTTTCACTTGGAGATGGGTTCTCACCCTTGGTTTTGATCACATGTTCTCATCACCAGTATTTCTTGGAATGTTGGTTCTTTTGGGTGCATCCCTTATGGCCTGCACTTATACAACACAAATCCCACTTGTAAAGGTTGCAAGAAGGTTGGGCTGTGAATTACAGCTTTCACATGTCTGAGATGGGATATATATAGTTTTTGATTACTAAAGATCTAATTTTGTTTTCTTTAATAGATGGTCATTTTTACACTCTGCTGAGGCCATCCGTAAGCAGGAATTTTCAGAATTGTTGCCAAGAGCATCACTCCAAGATGTGGGCACCATACTGATGGGAGCTGGATACGAGGTTATAACTTCAAAACTCTGCAATTTGTTTATACCCCTTAAACTTTACCTATACTTTGCACTTTGGCTTGGCTCTTAATGATAAAACTGCCTTGTTGGGGTTGCTGTCTAACAAAATCCCATGCAGACATTGAATATACCAAATCCTTTTCTAAGACTTCCTAAATATATTTTTAGTTGCTTAACTAAAGGGTATCATTCCTTCAAATTTATTATTCCAAGCTTGGCCGGCTAAAACTTTTACACTTTCATTGGTTGTCCTTTACTGTCTCATGGATGTTTAATCTTTGTTAAATAAAATGATTGAGAGCAGTTAAGGAGAATACTTGAAAGCTTGGAATTTTCAAAATGATCTCAGTTTAAGGGGGAAAATAAGAAGTTAAATTCAATTTTAGATGCCCCAGGACAAGTGGTGAAGTGATCTGCTATTGACTAAGGGATAATAATTCTTAGTTACTAGCCAATTATAAACTTGAATATCTTTCTCACCATCTCAACGGGACTACTTCTGATGTTGGATTAAAGGTTTTCTTGAAAGGCCCCTCCCTATATGCTTTTAGAGGGCTTGCTGGTCGGTTGGCCCCCATTGGCGTACATTTAGCAATGCTGTTGATAATGGCTGGAGGAACGTTCAGTGCAGCTGGGAGCTTCAGAGGTTCAGTCACAGTGCCCCAGGGATTGAACTTTGTTGTAGGAGATGTTCTGGGCCCATCTGGGTTTCTCTCTTCTCCCACGGAAGCCTTCAATACCGAAGTTCATATTAACAAATTCTACATGGATTACTATGATAGTGGAGAGGTAAATCTTGGTTTCTATGAACTTCGTTTTTTTATCTGGAAATAGCCTTGTTGTAAAATGAACAACGCTTTAAGTTACAATGGTGGATTTACAAAATTCTTGTTTGATTACTATCAGTCTTATTGTGGATATGAAATTCTCAGCTTTACTTGCTTGAACTGGCTGCTTAATTTTTTGTTTACCTTTTGGTTTGTTACAGGTTTCACAGTTCCACACTGACCTTTCTCTCTTTGATATAAACGGGAAGGAAGTAATGCGGAAAACAATTAGTGTAAATGATCCGTTAAGATATGGTGGCGTCACTGTATACCAAACGGATTGGAGTTTTTCAGCACTGCAAATTCTGAAGGACAACGAAGGACCTTATAACTTGGCTATGGCGCCTTTACAGATCAACGGAGATAAGAAACTATACGGTACCTTTTTACCAGTCGGTGATGTTAACTCACCTGATGTGAAGGGAATGTAAGTATTTGAGTTGCAGCTATATAGCTATATATACATCTATATATCTTTACGCTTTATTGTAGATAGCAGATAAGGCTTTGAATCTCTACATTTCATAGGTCTTTATAGCATGAATTCTATCTTTATGTTTTCCTCATTGTTTTTTATGCTTCTGGCAAATTTCAGATCTATGCTTGCTCGTGATCTACAATCAGTTGTCCTTTATGATAAAGAAGGAAAATTTGCAGGAGTTAGAAGACCTAATTCAAAGCTCCCGATCAACATTGATGGCACAGAAATTGTTGTTGTTGATGCAATAGGAAGTAGTGGTTTGACCTTAAAGGTACTGCCTTAAATTTTAGTTGCTCCAAATTATTATATTCGGCCCTTAATATAAAATCTATTTTAATGAAAAAATTGAATTACAATGTGGATCTTATATCAAGAACCGGAGATAGTGTTATTATTTAATTCTCCCTTAGCTCTAAAGGATTTATTCCTACTTTTGCAGACTGACCCTGGAGTACCAATTGTGTATGCTGGATTTGGCGCTCTGATGCTCACTACCTGCATCAGCTATTTATCTCATTCCCAGGTAAAATTCTGCAAAAGATTTTTACTCATTAATTTTTAAGTGATTTTGGGGTGATGTTAGATGAAGTTTCAGACATGGACCAAAAAAAAAAAAAGTTTTCAGACATCATGTTTGATATTTAAGTGTCACAGCTCTAGTAAGCGATCGTTTTCTTTTCTTTTCTTTTTTAAAGCCCTCCAGTCAAAGAAATATTATTTAGTGTCACAGTCTTATGTTTGATACAGAATATTAAAATCTTCCAGTCAAAGAAGATAATATTAATATCATTTTCAATGCAGCAATTGCTTTGAACTAATGACATGAAATGTATTATAAAAATGGCAAATAAGAGGAATTCTTAATGTATGACTTGAAAAAAAAAAAAATGGCAACTGACGTTTGCTTAGTTGCCTCTTAGCTGAGTTTTCATCATGTGCATATGAATTTATATTGAACCGTTTGCTTGATTGTTTTTTGGTCACTTCAAAGATATGGGGTTTACAAGATGGGACCACAGTGATTATTGGAGGAAAGACTAACAGAGCAAAGGCTGAATTCCCAGATGAGATGAACAGTTTGCTTGATAAGATCCCTGAAATTGTTGAATCTTCTGTGTCTGAGAAAGCTGACATCCTTAGTGGCTAAGCTTATACAGCTTTTGAAAAGTCGAGGATTTGAAGAAATAGCCATTTCATTTGGATCATAGATCACATAACAGAGATGAAATCCAAGAGGCACTTTCATTTTCAAACAGAGATAGAACTCCTCACATGAGTTGCTCAAGCATTCTTGGCTGATCAGCCAAGCATTATATAAACTATTGCTGATACGCATTTATATTTTCAATCTTCTTGTTGTATAGTGAAAAGCGTTTATTTGATTCCCTCTGGTGTCATCTATTCTTTTTTTTCCTTCCCAAAAAAAGGGAAAAAAAGGCATTATATATATATATATTTATAGTCTCCTCGGTCAACTTAAATGCATGAACATGATCATTTTTCATAGTTTTTTTAAGGGTAATTGTTTTGTTCCCATATAAAGCACAACTCATTTTGTGCAGAGACTTTACGAGAGCTGGAAATTGCTTTAACAAAAAATGCATATAGCTAAACCCATATCTGAGCCACATCAAATGAACAGAAGATCTTGAGAATTTTTGGCGTTTATTGCCTTAGACTTGAAAAGCTAAAAGAAGTGCTACATTCTGCAGTATATGAGTAAAACATCTCATGCTCGAGCGGATCCCACTTACGCGTGGAGCAATGCTTCTTCACGTTTAACGTCAAACACCTTGATCAGAACATCTTCAACAACCTGTTTGAAATGCAAACTAACATTCATCAAATTGAACAGAGGAAGTTCTTGGGGTGTGAGCTAATGGTGAGAAATGTGGGAGTAAGTAATGGGTTCAAACTTCTGTCCCGTCAGAAATCAAAAATAAAAGGCATAAAATGTGTGTGTGAACTACAACAATCGTTACTAAAAGAATGAGAACCAAATACAACAGGATTGATCACATTACCTTGTCAGGTGTAGATGCCCCAGATGTTACACCAATTGTTATTGGACCCTTTGGCAGCCAGTTTTCCTTCTCTACCAGTTCGCCATGCTAATATAGAACAAGGAAATTAAAAACAGTAAGAAGTTATTCCATGTAAGATGTGGATTTCTACCTGCAATCTTAGTTGCTTACATTTAATTTATGTGATATCTTGTTTCCTTCAATTCTTTGCTCACTGTCAACCCAGTAAGAAGGTATTCCACGTAACTCAGCTATCTCTTGCAGGTGGGAAGTATTGCTGGAGTTCCATCCACCAACTACCAACATAAGATCCATGTCTTTCTCCACCAGCTTGAACATAGCATCTTGTCGCTCCTGAAACAGATTGAAGAACCAACTCCGCCTGTTTAGACTGAACCAACATACAATATGGCCAGAAAATTGACACATTCTATGCATTCTGCTAATTTGGACTCAAATGGATGTTCTACGTATCTCAGTGAATCTAACATAAGCAGGAACATGAACGACTAAAGCGGAAAAAGGAGAATCAAAACTTCAAACTACCTGAGTAGCATCACAAATTGTGTTGAAGCTTACGAAGTGTTCATTGACGTTTTCCACGCCAAATTTGCGCATTATTGTCCTCTCCAATAGTTTCCCTGTAAAATGTGTAGTGCATAAATATCTCGAGTATAAATGTGTGTGTTTTGATGAAGTAACAAAATGAAAGTCTGCACTGATTGAGAAATAATAGCTAACCAATCTCTTCAGTCTCTCCCTTGAGCATTGTTGTCTGATTGGCAATGCCTACTTTTATCAGGTCAGTATCTGGATCAAAGCCCTCAGAGACTGCAAATTTAAATTTCTGCACAGTGGAAATATCCAATAAACATTCATGTCAAAGTGATTATCACAGAATTCAGTGAACACGGTCAATTGCAAGACAAAAAACCATACCTCTAAGAAGGCATCCTTCGTTGAGCTGGATCCGTTAAGTTCACCACCAAGAATGTAGTCACAGACATATTCAGCCTACATAAAAGTTAATAAAGGTGCAACATTATAGCTTGATAAAAGCATCAAACATTGTTTAACTCTGCACATTCATCCAACATTTAAAACTAACTGCAACTTTTAAACAAACCTCTGTCATATTCTTCACAATGATGTACTTTCCAGCAAAAGATGCAGTTGCTACAGTCTCCTCATGGGAGTATTTACCATGTATGATAGAGGTATACTCTCCCTTCTTGTGCTTCTCAACAGTATTCCACACCTAATTGAAAATTTTAATTTAAGAAATCTTATCAGAACCCAGCTGTGTATGGAGTATGATGCATGAATTGGTTTTAAGCAACTCAGCACAACAAAAATTCATCACTACATATAGTTAGTTACCTTTGAAACCCATGGACAAGTTGTATCAACAATTTGTACATTTTTCTCACTTAAAGTCATCATTTCATCCACTGCAGCTCCAAAAGCAGGCAAAATCACAACATCACCCTTGTCTACAACATCAAACTGTTTTTTATCTCCCTCCAGCGGAATATTCTGCACTTTCATCTCCTCTAGCCTCTGCGTTTAAAATTTACTAAGTTCACTAATGGATTGTAATTGGCTAGAAACAGTGACACAACATTATCTATTGCCTGAAGATATTGCGTGTAGAAGAAATAAGGCAATGATCAAGATAACCTAGAAAGATGACAAAACATTTGAAAGGACCTTAAAACGGTTTTAGTCGACTACAAAAACGGTAGCATAAGATCTAATATCAGTCCGAAGATCGCGTTCTTATTTCAGAACTTATCACAAAAAATCTCTCTCTAATATAACAACGGAGGCTTAATTCAATTTGGCCCCTCCAAAAAGCATGCCCTCAAATAAGATGTGTCTCTTTCAAGATCTAACAACTTCACTTCCTCCAGATGATTATTAGAACACTTTTTCGGTTTTTTCTTTTTAACCAAACACGCTGAGTCCGTATAAAGTCGAGATGACTTATTGGCAAAAAAAAAACAAAAAAAGTCGAGATCAATCAACGACAGCAAAAGAAATATGCAGGAACCTTGTTAACGGTTGGGTTGTGAATGATTTCGTTGGTAAGCCATATTTTCTCAGTAGGAAACTGTTTTCTCGCTTCGTAAGCAATTTGAACAGCTCTCTCGACTCCCCAGCAGAAGCCATAGGATTCAGCCAACCTCACTGTGACGATACCCCATGTATACTCATTTCCATTTTCCTTCAGAGTCTTAATGATGTCACCTGAAATTCCAAGCAAAGTCATACAGAATGAACCAGAAACGATAAACAATATGGCTACGGGCTTTCAATTCTCTGGAAAATTAAAGAAAATCTATCAATGTCCACAATAGTCAACTAAAGCTTACTTGTATACTCCCGGCTCATGAGCTCGAGGGTCTCTTCCTTGTGACCAAACCCTTTGCGGTTATAATTCTTGCTCCTGGTTAGGTTCTTGCGGAACACCTTGGCATCGAAATCAGAGTCCACAGACACGGAAGAAGAAGAAGAAGAATCACCGGAGCACTTGACTGAGAAAGGCCTCCGGCATCGAAGATTTACGATCTTGGAGAGATTCTCCGGCAAGGCAAGGTCCGATCGCGTGGAAGGGAGACGGCAGAGGTGGTGATAAGCGACGGCCATCGGAGCTGGAAACAGAGTCGCGCTGGTCAGCAGAGCGGGCGTAGAGAGTTTGGGCATCGACGAACGTATTATATATCCGACGACCTCCGGCTCCCGAGGAACACGTGTTCCATGAATTTGAATTTTTTTTTTCTGAAATCATGAATCACTTTATTACAATAAAATATGCATGCAATAAAACTCCAAGAAATTAATAATAATTAAGGTTCTCCATAATTAACTCTCGGGTCCAAATTTTAAGACAAACAATGACTCTACAATCTATGTTTACGTCATTATTAGTAATTTAATAATTAGTGCCCAAAATTGGGCAAGCTAGATTCAATGAAAGGATAACCAACCTTACTGATATACATAAAATTCAGTAATAATTACTTCGGTTCATAATACAGGGCGTTTTTAAAAAAATAGCTTAGTTTAAAATATAAGCTGTTTGTAGAATAATTAATACTAATTTTTCAATTTTTTCAGTAATTAGTGTTAATTTTCAATTTTGCTCCCTCATTAAATTTTCAAATCCATTTTCTAATAAGGGTAAAAGTGATATTTTTATCAATTTATGACATATTTAACAAATTAGTTAATTACCACTCCTTGTTTTTTATAAATTAGTTAAAGTGCCTAATATTATTAGCTAGCAGGAGTACTCCTATGACCTTATAAGTCTCTTTGGTCCTTATTATAAGGTATCGACTACTAATTTTGACGAATCAATAAAAACGGATAAAAGTATTAAAGTTGTCCTAAAATTCAAAAGATTTCTAATATGACCTTTACTAACTACACTAAACTCAAATATCATAGAGTATCAATTATTACTCTCTCCCACTACCTTTATTAAATATGGACAAACATGAAAAAATAAATTAAATGCTCCTTGAAAACTTGCAAGTGTCTTATAAAAGGGATCAAGAATATTTGTTAGTTGGCGTTTTATAATAAGAACAAGAGAAACTTTGGTCCTAATTATAAGTTTTGTCCTTATTATAAGGCATCAATTACCAATTCTCACAAACTGATTTAAAACAATTAAAAGCATTAAATTTGTCTTAAAATTAAAATAGTTTCCAATATTATTTTTACCAACTACATTAAACTCAAATATTATATTAATTATTACTCTTTCCTACTACATTTATTAAATATAGGTAGACATTGAAAAAAAAAAAAATTAAATTCTCCTTAGAAACTTGTAAGTGTTTTATAAAAAATATCAAAAATATTTATTAGCTAGTGTTTTATAATAAGTATCAGAAGGAGTACAACATCTTATCCATACTCTGGTGAAACAGAATCTATCTATTGGTTAGGGTGTTATAGCCCAAAATACCTTTTTCAAGCATAAAACTATGATCCTTTAGAAAATTTAATGAAATGTTGATGATACACTAAAAATTGTTAGATTTTTCTTTTATTACTTTTTTGAATATGATAAAATTCTTTTACAAAGTGTTTGTTAGGAGTGATGGACATGTGTGGCTAATGTTTTATTCAGACATGTTGAATGTGTTGAATGTGCAGGTAGGTAAGAGCCGTGTGACTGATGCCTGTGGAGGTTAGCAAGGTGGGACAGATAAGGGTCCACTCCTGGGCATGGCGGCTGTCACATTTGCTTTGGCGCGCGCCAAATTCCGAGCAAAACAACGTCGTTTTGAAGAACTCACACATCATCTCACGTTCTTTAGGAAACTAATTTAACAGCTTGCCCGCCCTTCAATCCCACGCGTTCTTTATTTTTTTTAAGAGATAAGGTGTAAATTTATTAATGAAATATTGTCTGAGGAGTATTTGACATAAATATCCTTTAGAATGGGTAAAAATACTAATGAACAATTAAAAAGGGGCATTCACCACAAAAACCGTTAAATCCGTACTAACGACGTTAAACTATAAGAGAAGAAAACCCCTAACGGCGTTAGTACGGATTTAACGGTTTTTGTGGTGGATGCCCCTTTTTAATTGTTCATTGGTATTTTTGCCATTTTTTAATTATCTATTGGTATTTTTACCCCTTCTAAAAGATATTTGTCCCAGATGCTTCCCAGACAAAACTTTATTATTAAATTTACATCTTAACCCTTTTTTTAATTAGGCCTAGACACGTGTCTTCTCTAGAGATGATGCGATCCAGATCAAACAATAAATTTGTAGATATTAAAAAATAAATTAAATTATTTATTTATAATAAATACGTTGAAATTCAACGCTATCACCCTGGAGGCTATTCATTGTATCATTTATTTAACACATAGTTTGACTGTCAGGCCAAAAAAAGTCATAGACACTCACTCTGTTTTTAAAATTAGTCACCCTGGATTTTTGGCTTTGTTTTCAAACAATTGGGTTTTGAATAGTACCATTCAAGTATCGCATGGAACTTAGGAATTAACCTTTTGAATAACAGGCGAACAAAACAATTTATTAATTTTTTCTGTTAATATAATTTTTGGTCTCTCTAATTTAGCTTTACTTTGATTTTGATCTATTAAGTTTTAAATCATTGGTTTTGGCCTCCATAAGAGTTAAAATGATTAAGGTTTTTATTAAATTATAGGGTTAATTTTTAAACAAAATGAAATTTGAGGGATTAAAACTAGAATGAGGGCAAATTTAATACAGTATATCAGAGGCTACGTCAAATATAAACCCTTAATTATTTTTTAATATTATACACGAATATGCTCTTAATCACGCACATGTGTGCTGAAATATGTAAGTGGTAATGCCAAACCCAATGACTTAAGTTTTCTTCATACGTTACAGCAACAAATATCAGGCACAAACCTCCTATTGGATGCTTGCCTCTTCCACAAACCCCACCTTAATGAAAGTGTCCTCATTTAAAAAACTGGGAGGACCATGTGAGTCACATGATGTGACCATAATTTATTACATGTCATGTTTTTTCAATTAATACTAGTGATGATTTTTTTTTTGTAAGGTATATGTATCCTCCTATTAGAGATAATCATGTTTGAGGTAATGTTGAGCACTAAATAGGGGCGTCTCTCCCAAAGGGGATTTACACCTTGGTTCACCACGTTGTGAACGATTAGCCCTTTCTATTAAACCCAGCCCCCATTGATAGTACTAGTGATGAATTGGGAACGAGTAGATGTACGTGCTCGTTTGGAATAGCTTATTTTTGGGCAATAAGTGATTATAAATCGTGATTCACGGTATACGAGGTAAGTATGTGAGAAGAGTTTTATCTCAGCTTACGTAATAAGAGCTTATTATCCAAAAATAAGCCCAACCAAACACACACATTGATTTGTTATATGCTACCTCCTCCTCCGGTCCTTTTTATAAGGGTCCAAATTTAAATTATTTTGATCCTTTTTATAAGAGCCCGACAAAAGTTATCTAGACATTTAGTGAGGTTTTTTTTTTTCAATTTTTACCCCTCGTTAATTATATGTATTGCATTAATTAAAAGGTTGATGGTGCTTATATTTATTTTGTTTCTCTCTCTTATTTACCCCTTATAATAAGAATATACTTAAAAAATAAAATTTATTTCATACATACTTATTATTTTTAACTAACTTTAATCCTTTTCTTAAATCTTGTAATTTATTTAGGGAGAATCACTCATAGGTCCCAAGAAAGGAAGATATTATCAGAAAGGTCCCTGATTACAACCTCAAAGCGTGTATTCACAATTTGTTGGGTGTGTTTTACATCCTTGAGGGACCTTTATGATAATATTTTCTTTCTTTGGGATCTAGGAGTGATTTTTCCATTTATTTATGGGTTAAGGTGTAAAAATACCCATGAATTTTTCTCAAAAGTGCATCCAACACCATAAAATTTTTTTAGGTGCAAAAATACCCATGAACTTCTCAAAATGGGGCAAAAATGTCAGACCATTAATTGGTACAAACGTCCGTTTGCAATATTATTTTTTGAGGTACAAAAATACCCATGAAATTTTCTCAAAAGAGCATCTAACACTATAAATTTTTGAAAAGTTCATGGGCATTGTTGCACCCAGAAAAAATTTTACGGTGTTGAATGCATTTTTCAGAAAAGTTCATGGGTATTTTTGCACCTCAAAAAATAATATTGTGGGTCCCACAAAACAGACGTTTGTACTAATTAAACGATTTGACATTTTTACCCAATTTTAAAAAATGCATGAGTATTTTTATACCTAAAAAAAATTTATGGTGCTGGATACACTTTTAAAACAAAATTCATGTGCATTTTTTTTACAACTTAACCTTTTATTTATTAAGCCCCTATAAAAAATGATGGAAGGGAGTATATTGATGTTTGGATAAAATAAAATCCGCTTTGGTCCAGGGGGCTCTGAGTTGTGTGGTACTCGCCATGGATGCGCACAATACTTTGGTCATTTCTGCCCCCACTTATCATAGTCACCTATTTTTAGCAAATACTTCCTCGAATCCTATTTATAAAAATTGGATAATTGAATTATATTATTTAAGAAAGTGATTAAAATTAGTTAAAAATAATAAATATATCTAAAATAAATGTTTTTTTTTAAGTATACCCTTATTTATGAGGGGACAACTAAAAGAGAAATAAAATAAATATAGATACCATTAACATATTAATTAATTTAATTTACATAATTAATAAGGGTAAAAATAGAAAAAAAACTCAAAAAATGTTTAAATAACCCTTATTGGGACTCTTATAAAAAGAATAAATGCAATTCAAATTTTAGATTCTTATAAGGAGGACAGCAGGATATTATTATTTTATTCATTTATTCTTGTTTTATATAGACTTCATTTTCATCCCAGTTCATTGTATGCATTTAATTTTGTGAATTTATGCAAGTTGTTTTGAATTCAGACACTCATCGTCAAAGGATTCATTTTTTGAATAAAAAAATTTATGCATTTAAAGCTTTTGATACTTTCCAAAACAATCTAAATTCTTCATTTTCACTAAATAAAAATTGAGTTGTTCCATTCAATTGGCACGGCTGCTATGATACAGAAGGAAACGTCAATGGAGAACAAGAGCTGCAATGATGGCGCGTCAAAGTTGTTATGAGAACGAACTCATTGTTAATAAGTGATTTTGAGATTCCACAATGACTGTTTAAAATAATTAATTTATTTTAAATGATTTTACGTTTTACAACTTATTTTAAGCGAGAAGAGTTTTGCAATAACACTTATTTTAAGTGCTCCCAAATAAATTATCAAAAGGAACTATATTTTGATTTGTATTTTTTTACAAATGATGAAACATCATCGTTGGATAATAATTCTGGATTAAAAATTAAAAAGTAAACAAATGATTCCACATACTTAAAAATTTTGACTAGTACAGAGATCGAGTTAATCAATAATTCTGGATTAAAAATTAAACAAATAATTCCACATACTTAAAGATTTTGACTAGCACAAATATCAATATATTTTTCTTCTGATTCTTCCTTCATTCCAAGCTAGACCAGGCATTTTATATATACAGACTAGAACAGATTTCCGGATATACCATTATACCTAAAACGATTTTGTAAATGATATTTTATTATTTTATAATTGTCTGCGCCAAAAGTCCTGGGTGACGTCTAAAAATCAGGACAGTCAAAAGAATTAGCCAGGAAAAAAACATTAGGATAGAGGTTTTGAAGTAAGTTGATTCGGTTAATTATTTAAAAAGCAAATCAGTTTGACTTATTGACTATGACCCAAAAAAAAAAAAAAAAAACTTGAGTTTGATTTTTTGACTCATGCCCAATTATATGCTAATTATATAGATAAGAAATTTCTTCTTTGTTTATTAAAATATTGGGTTGCAGTATGTTCTGGGAATCTTTTTTTATAATTTATGTCTCAAAAGAGATAGATGCTACACAAAAAAACAAACATGAGGTAGGTAGCTGGTCCTGGGTTGAATGAAACTCATTTGCTAAATAGCAGCCCAACTATCCTCTTGTTGGAATCTCTCTCCATCTCCCCATCTTCATCTATGGAAATTAGGAAGTAAGGTTTAAGCCTGTGTTTGATGTCACTTATTTTTTGATAATAAATCCTTATTATGTAAGTTGAGATAAAATTCTTCTCACATACTTCCTCGTATACTGTGAATCACGATTTATAAGCACTTATTGCCCAAAAATAAATTATTCCAAATGAGTACTAAACAAGGTTAGAAGGTCATGCATGTTAAAAGATAATAATTAGTATTATAGCTAAATTTGTATTAAAATTATTTATTAAAGCTAAATGACTCAATTGAGATCATAATTCATAGCATCCCTATGAAACAACTACCACAAAGATCTTTATTAAAATTCTATATTAATTACAAAAAGGCTTTATATAGTCAAAACTTAGACAATAGAAAGGGATGAAATTATTCGTGTCACTGATTAAAGATATTTATACAATATATAAACATATAAAGGGACACATATCTATTTCTTATCTTAACCAACTCTGTTAACTTAACTAACATCCCTCACCGTTCATTTCATTCCGAGATTAGTTATGTTGTTAATTGTGTTCGATTCTTCATGCTCAGACGAAACATCCTGAGCAAGTAAGTTCTTCATTTTGCAATTTGTAAAGAGATTCAAAACTAACTAATCCCATTAGTCGTAATAATTAGCCTGTGGATTCTAGTACGATATATATACAGAGACTTGAATTTGAGAAGAGAACTCTGATAATGTGTTGGTGACGTGTGATGTGGGGCCCATCATATCCGCTTGTGTGGAGGTTGGCGTTCAGGCTAATTCTGAAAGATATCCATGGATAAAGATCAAAACTAACTCAAATTCCAATTCAACATTGATCACTCATACTCAGAAAAACTTCCTTCCGTGTTCTAACAATGGAGGGTTTCACCCTGCAATCACTTACCCTCACATCCATTCCCTCCTCTTTATCACAAGGATCGATTCTGGAGAAACCTTCTGGTTACGTGAAGGTTCTCAAACACTCGGATCTCACCAAGTGCACATATACCACAAATGCGTCAAAGCTCAAAATTCGTAGCATTAGAGCTCAAGCTTCGGGTTAATTACTGTCCTGCTGCATTTATTTTATCAAATCAGTATAATCTCCCAAAAAATGTTTTACTCTCATTGCGTCATTGATCTTTATGAACTTGATTTAGGTTCACCAACATACAGTCCAAATACCGCAGAAGCCGTTCCTGGGAAAACCGACTCCAGGGATGACAACGTAGTGTTTGTCGCGGGGGCTACTGGTAGAGTTGGTTCACGAACTGTGAGGTACACTTTTTATGGCGCATTTCTAGATAAAGTCTAGAACCATATTTGCAAAATGCTCAGTATTGCCTCATTCAGGGAGCTAATAAAGCTCGGCTTCCGAGTGAGAGCTGGAGTGAGAAATGCTCGGAGAGCAGAATCACTAGTGCAGGTAAATTTTCTGGTGTAGATGAGAGTGATTTAATGGCCTTTTCTTAAATAATATATTAACTTACGCAGAGTGTTAAACAACTGAAACTTGATGCTGCGAATGCAAATGAAGGGAGTCAACGTAAGTCAAAGTTCTTTGAAATCCTCGTATTAGTACTGGGTTAAGAAATGCTGATGTATTAAATAACAGGTTGTTTTTGGCTTTTAGCCCAGCTGTAGAAATGCTTGAACTAGTGGAATGTGATCTTGAGAGAAGAGATGGGATTACATCGGCATTAGGGAATGCATCAACCGTAATATGCTGCATTGGTGCCAGTGAGAAGGAAGTTTTTGACATCACTGGACCCTTTCGTATTGATTATCTAGCTACCAAAAATCTAATTGATGCTGGTACGAGAATTTCCATTATTGTGTACTTACTAGTTTTTAATTGTTTGATGTTCTCCAAACATCAAGTTCTTGCAGTAACCCAAAGCTAAAAGATATGGTTTTTTAAAAGAAAAAAGAAAAGGATGACTGAAATTTCTGATGGTAAAACCTAATCTTAGGCATATCTTTGATGTATGATAGCAAAATGTTTTGTCGAGATTTGAGAATAACAGTGACATGTGGACTAGTTTTAATTTTGTATTGTGCAAACTTTGTCAAGCCCTCGGCATCAAATGGTCATTAAAATGATTTCCTTGATATTGCAACTAGCACAAATATTGATTCAACCTGGTCCAAGCAATTAAATAGTTATTAGTTCTTGTCATTTTGTTGATTATTTATGATTTGCAATGAGTTGAGTTACATTATCCTATATGTTGAAATTTTTTTTTTCTTCAATAAATCTTGCAGCAACTGTTGCCAAAGTAAATCACTTCATATTAGTTTCTTCTTTGGGAACAAACAAAATTGGCTTTCCTGCCGCTATTCTCAAGTGAGTAAAGTTTTATTGAGTGGTAGTCTTATCTGACTCTTACAATTTCCATGATGTAGTTATAAGGATGCATATATTTTTGAGCATTTCAACTGATTTCTTAATTCTTCCTCTGAAGTTTGTTTTGGGGAGTTCTAATCTGGAAAAGGAAGGCAGAGGAGGCATTGATAGCCAGTGGCATTCCATATACAGTGAGTCGTTATGACACTAATTGCACCAAGATCAGAGTTCTATGTTCTAATTGCCACATTTCTTCAGATAGTGAGACCTGGAGGCATGGAACGGCCTACCGATGCTTTCAAGGAAACTCATAATATATCACTTTCAACTGAAGATACGTTATTTGGTGGTCTGGTGTCAAATCTTCAGGTATTCATCATGTAAAATCGTTTCATGGTACTACTATTTATTTATGATAGAGAGCTGAAAGTTCTTAACTATTCCTTTTTCTATCTTAAAAATAGTACACCATATTATTGTAGCCAAAAGTGGGCTTTTACCTCTTGATGCAATGCAACATACTGGAATGTAGAGGTTTCTAATGGACTGAGTGATAAGCTCTAGTTTTGTAGTTAGAGCTTAAACCATTTTTTTAATCTAATCCATACCTTTTGATTTCTTTCCTTCACGTTCAGAACAAATTATCTGCATAAGATTTGTAACTTTATTCAGGATGCCGTGTTCTTTATACGTTTGAATTCTGAATGTAGATATATCAAGTTTTAAATTTTGCTGCATATGAACACAATACACATGCTGTTGTTGATCTTTAATGTGAAATTCATTGCAATCTCCTCTTTCTTCTGGAACGCCATGTTAGGATTTTATTTGCTGACTGATAATATCCAGAGTAAAATTAACATATATTGATTTATTGCAGATTGCAGAACTCATGGCAGTAATGGCCAAGAATCGTGATCTTTCATATTGCAAAATAGTGGAGGCAATTGCTGAGACCACTGCACCACTGACCCCCCTGGAGGAACTTCTTGCAAAGTTACCTTCTCAACGTGCTTACAATTTTCCACCAAAGGTATTACATTTTCTTGCATGGACAGATACTGCACATTAAGTTAAACTAGAGTCGAACATTTCAAATCAGAAGGATTAGATTGGATCTGAAATTTCAAAGTTCGTCCTTTCCATTAGGGCTACTCATTAACTATCCTGCCTTGCCATTATTTACAAGAACTACAAGTTCATTAACCTTTTATGGGATGATTCAGACACCAGATGTTGCAGCTGCCCCTGATCCAGCACCCTTGGCTAATGTTGCGGTAGAGGAACCCAACATTACTACTCAGAAAGAAACTGCACAACCAAAACCTGTGACGAAACAACTACTTTCTCCTTATACTGCGTAAGCCTGATTACTCCTGTCTTGATAAGAGATTTTAAGTATTATTCAGTGAAAGTCATAAGGAATAGTGCTGTACAGTGATCTGTTCTCCCTAGGGCAATGCATATAGAATATATAAGAACAAAATTTGCCGGCCACCCTTATCTTCTGTTTTTATAAATATTCTGAAGGAAGCTACTTAGGTAGAGGCAGGAGACTTGAAATATGCCATTTGACATTCTACAGATTCAGTAGTTTCATCTGTCTTTTTTCTCTAAAATATTTATATAACTCTTCTTTATGTAGTTTCATCATGTTGTCGGACAATAGAATTAGTGCACAAATGTGCCATGAGACCTGAATATTTTGGTTCTGCATTCCCTGTGTTTGATTCTAGATAAAGACTCCTGCGGACTGTAAGCGCAATTACATAAATTTTTTATTTTCTTTTTCAGTTATGAGGATTTAAAACCAATGTAATCAGACCGGACCGGACCAAAAACCGGCCTACCGACCAGTAGACCGGTTTGGTCCGGTCTGGTTTTTGTATTTTTATTTTTTAAAACATTGATTTTTTTAATTTTTTCTTTAGAATTTTATATTAATAATCCTAAAATCTTCAATTTCTCACCGGTTTAGCCCTCGGTTAGCTCCGATTTGACTCCGGTCTGACCCACTGACCCTTAACCCAGTACCCTGGTCAATTCAGTGACCGGTCCAGGTTTAATTACCTTGTTTAAAACCACCACCACCCCCTTCTCCAGTGAAGCCTGATGCAGCGCCTAAACCTGGTGCTTCTGATACCCCCAGTAGCATGCAAGAAAAAGATGGCATTTCTCGGCCATCTGCCATAGTGGGACAGGTAGCCGATTCTTGATCTCCACATACAGCGTAAGTCACCATATAAATGACTTTCTTAAATTTTAATGCTCACTGTTGTGTTTTTCACCTACAAGTTTTTTGTTTGGACAGCCATGAGGATCTGAAGCCTCCCACTTCGCCAAGCCCAACACCAAGCACTTCCAATGACAAACCTCTTGCTGCCTCAACAATGGATTCTGCACCCCAATCTCCAGTAGCCGAAAAAACTACATCTGCCAGTTTCACCGTACCCAGTCCTTCTCAGGATTCAAAATCTTCTTATTCTCCCTACCCTGTGCAAGTCTAATATAATTCTTGTCAAGTTGCCCTCCTTGTTCTTAGTGTCTTGTATAATCTCAGTTTGATTTTCTTCTTTACATTCCTATTCTCTAAGGCCTGCTATATGTTTGCAGATACCCTGACTTTAAGCCTCCTTCTTCACCATCCCCTAGTGCGCCCAGTGTATCACCTCCATTGGCGCCTGAAATTGACTCAGGTAATGGCCCAGCAGCTCAGCTTCCAGTTGCAGATAGACCAAGTGATGAACAAATTCTTAATGAACCAAAGCCAAGACCACTTTCTCCTTATAGCATGTGAGTTTCTTCTTTGCTTGAAGAGACCTCTCTGGCTGAATCCGGGTCTGTTTATGTTGTGAGGAACATTTATATACTCTGTTTTCCTAATGTGTTATGGTAATATTTTCGTTAACACACAGGTATGAAGATTTGAAGCCTCCTGCATCACCATCGCCTTCCCCGAAGAATCGTAGTAAGTAAAGTTTTTGACTCTGACAGAATTGTTCCTGCGAACAGAAAAGTCATGTTGGAAGAACCTGTACGGCAACTTGAATAATGGAAGAGTGGAAACAAGCCAACATGTATAATAATCATTTCTTGGAGAAGTAATTTATTACTGGATGACCTTTTTTTGGGCGGAAGAGAACAACAGGGATTATTGTTTTGTGACATGTAATACGCAGCAGCAAGCCCATAGTTACCATCTTCATGAGTACTCCCTCCGTTCCTTTTTTTATTTTTAAAGAAATGTTTGATCAAATCTGGCCGTTTGAAGCATTGGTTAGGAACATTAAATATATCAAAATGGTAACCTTTTTTTATTAAAATATCCTTGTTTATGATGGCATAGGGAATAAGAGAGAGAGAATAAGAAAATAAATATGGTAGAAATAATAGGCCTTTGGGGTTGTGAAAATTTATTTTATTGACATTCATTAGGGGTAATTAAATAAGGGCAAAATGGGAAATAAGAAGTAAAAAATAAGACATTTTTTGAATGTTTCTTATAAAATGAATGGGGTATGTGTGACAGTTGTTTTTTTTATAATAATTTTTTTATAATAAAGAACGAATAGAGTATATGTTTAGCTTAATCCATCTTGAATTTAGCTTTACAATTTCTAAAAATTTATAATTTGGTCTCTATGATTTTAAATATTTTTAAATTTAGTCAAATCTAATTCATAATTGAATGTAAAAAGTATTTATTTAATCAAATGGGTGGAAGATCAAATTACGTCCCTTGCAGATATAATCCTCTTCTCTTCCGATACTTAATATAAAATATATTTGTCTAATTTGATAAGATTACAGAAGTTAGTTAAGTTAGATAATATATGTATTTTCTAAAACACCTATTTATTTTTCTTAATTCCTTCATTCTCTCTCCTTCTTAATTATTGTTACGGGAGCATCAATAAGGGGGTAAATTAGGAAAAGATTAACAAAAATAAAAATAATATCTTATATTTAAGGTGAAGATCAATTCCCTAAATATGTCTTATATTAAATATCGGAGGGAGTGTTTTATTCTATATGACATATTCTCCCATATATTTTACTTTGCACTACATAAAATCACTAGTACAATCAAGCATGAATTAAACAAAGTATTTCAGAACAAAAACTTGATCAGTAAACTCTTGCTTGCCCTTTAAGTAATGATCAGAAGATTACTTTTGGATTAATTTTCTCATATACAATAACTTATTTTTCAGTTAACAAATTTATAATTAATACTGATTTATTTATTATTTAATAATATTATTTTGTTTTCTAATCAAATAGTCAGACACATCAAGTGCGTGGACCTGGATCTAAAGCCTAACGATATGTAATGAAAATGTATCACCATGTTAATGTATGATTGGAGCAGCGATTGCAAAACTAGCTTTTGCCAATTTGACTTTTAGCAATCTTACTTTTAGATAAAGTCAAATTGTGTAATGTGGACCTTTACACAATATTAAGTGCTCTTGATCAAATTAAAGTGTTATCCGAGAGAAGTGTGCCACGACTCAATTTTTGCCATGGAAGAAGCCAATGTCCGTAAGGTGCTGCCGGATAGTCCATCGAAAGACCTCACAAAAAATATTGCGAACAAGAAGAAGTCTAAAAAAGAAATTACAAAAGACACTATTATGTCAGATCATATGCTAGACGTAGAGGATGAAGAAGAGTAAATGGGAGGTCAGCAACCCCAGCCAGAATAGCAAAATAGTCCATCAAGGCCCTCAAAGTTTTCATATAGAGATTCACTAATGGGTTTCAATAGAACATATTTCAATGGAGTGGCTTATGGAGCATCATGCATGGACGAGGATCCGTTAATCTTGGACCTATTTGACCAAACGTGGAAAATTCCGAAACCTTGAGAGGAAATAAAAAAAACTCATGAATGTTTATCTGGTCATGCTAATTATAGAAGAGGAATTCAACGAAAGCTGTGAACCATGGAAGAAAGCACTAATTATCACGGTACTAGGGGCACGAGTGAATTATTACAAGCTGAAGGAAAAGTTGAGCCGAACCTGGCGGTTCAAGGACTTAAAACTTGTTGATCCCCCAAACAACTATTATGTTGTGAAATTCACAAATGAGTAGAATTGGGGAGTGCACTATAAAAGAGTTTTGTTTGAAGGCCCATGGGTGGTAGCGCATCACAGTGTTTTAGTTCACCGATGGTCCCCATTATTTGACCCATTCCACAATCCATTGGGGAAAATAGCAACGTAGGTAAAGGTCTCAAACGTTCCCCTGAAATGCTATTCAAAAAAATATATTTCCAGATTGGGAGACATGATAGGGAAGACCTTGAAGGTTGATTTGCATACGCTAAATTACAGGGAAATGGAAGTGAACAGGTGGAAAGAGGCAGATATGCATGAATCTATGTGGAATTAGACCTTCAGAAGAGATTAATACCCAGAGTCATTATAACATCAGCTCTATATAACGTTGAGTACGAGGGCTTGAACCTGATCTATTTTGCTTGCGGGAGATATGGTCATCGAAAAGAAACATGTACATTAAAGGAATGTTGTAGATCAACAGGGGAAGAAAACATCAGCAACCTAAAATGCCTCTACCCCCAGCGATGTCGCCGGAGAAGTCTCTTCTGGCTGAAGAAGGTGATGAATTCGGCCCGTGGATGTTTGTCCGTGAGAGAGGTAGGACACATTTTTTGATGAAAGAAGGCAGGAAGGTACATCCGGTGTTTGTGCATCAGAATGCTTGGATGGATAGGAGTATAAGTAGTAGATCTCAGATCTCTCGTTTTGCTGCAATTTCAGACTGGGATAAGGAAAGAGACTTGTCAGATGGTCAAGATATGCCAAAAGGAGTAGAGAAAAATACACAAGGAAACAAAAATGGTTAGCTAGTGGCGTTTGAGGTAGGAGAAAGATGAGGGAAAAAAAGGAAAAGTTGGGCATGGTGTCCTAGGGAAGTCAAAAGGGAAAATGTATCAGCAGTCGAAAGTAGTTTATTTGATCAAAGACAAAGAGAATGTGAAGCCAAAGGTATTAGAAGTGGCGCAGGGGGCGGCGCCCAATAACATGGAGCAAAAGGGAGGTGAAATGAAGAGTAACATCATGAGCTTGAAAAAGGCCTAAACACTAAAGGGCTAAAAAATAAATTGTGTAATAAGTGGGTCAATGGAGAGGTCAGATCCAACAAGAATAAGTGATGAGAATGATGAAAGTAAGTTGGTAAACTCGAAACTAACATTTCTAGAGGACTCAACATTGATGAGAAATCAAAACATAATGGCCGAGACCGAGACGGGGCGATAGAAGCTATGATAGTCCTGAAAGATAGAGGTGAGCAGGAAAATGGCCAACCTGATCAGAAAGGCACAGCTAAGCCGAAGAAGAATATCAAGGATGGGGTTCCTCCAGACAAGTGAGTTTACTCTGTTCTTGGTAGTTATTTTAAATTTAGTTTTTATGATTGTGGCTTCATGGAACTATCGTGGGGTTGGTGGAAAATCCTTCCCCCGAATTCTAAAAGATGTGGTAGAATAGAATCATATAGTATAAATGTTATGGGCCTACTGGAGACAAGAATCAGTGGTCTGAGGACTAATAGTGTTTGTAGGAGGTTGAGTTTTAATAATTGGCCTCGAATAGAAGCTACGGGCTTTGTGGGTGGAATTTGGTTGCTTTTGAATGAAAATGAAGTGTATGTAGATTATCTATTCTTTAATACCCAATTATTACACTGCAAGCTGTTTGAGAGAAGAATAGGGGAATTAATTACAGTTACGTTAGTATATGGTGACCCTAGATTTAATTATCAACGGGATTTGTGGGCATCACTAAAAGTTTTGAAAGACACAGCACAAGGGGAGTGGTTGGTTCTGGGCGATTTCAACTCATACTTGAATGTTTCTAATAAAGGGGGGGTGTGATTTCCGCATCTTAACGCTTTAATACCTTTCCGATCTTGTGTAAATGAGTGTAATCTTATGGAGGTACCGGTTGTAGGAGATTTGTTTACCTGTGAAAGAAAAGGAGTTAAGGAACACTTTGATTGGGTTTTTTGTAACACCGAGTGGGAGTTGAATCATCCTTTACACAACTTATCATCAGCTGAAATTCAAGTCAGATCATCAGGTTGTAGTAGTGTCCCCGGGTAATATGATGGACAGAAACTTGTATAAAGCCCCATTCAAGTACCAAGCTACATGGTGTTTAGAAGAAGGGTTTTCTGGGGTTGTTAAAGAAGCATGCAGGATGAAAACTGGGCAAAGGGGAGGAAGAAATTCAAAAGTGAAGTTTTTGAATGGAACAAAAATACCCTGGGTCTGCCAAGAAAGAAAAGAGAACTAATACGCAGATTGGAAGGGGTGGATAAAGCTTTAAAAAGACAACCCCATGCTGGATTGTCCATATTAGAAAACAAACTGTGAAGGAATATATCAAAATTACAAATCAGGAAGAACTTTTATGGCACTAAAAGAGCAGATGTAACTGGTTGCAATACAGTGATAAAAATACTAAATTTTTTCACACTTCTGCAGTAGTAAAGAGGAAGAAAAATAGAATTGAGGCCTTAAAAGATGAATAAGGAAATTGGATGACTAATCAGGAATCTCTGAAAAAACTAGCCCTGGATTACTTTAAAAGCTTGTTTACTAAAGATGATGATGCATGTGTAGATGTAGAATGACCAAACCATTTTTCTACTTTGAGTGAAGGACAACTAAGGTATATTCAAGGTGAATTGTCAACTACTGAAATAAAAAATGCAACTTTCAGTACGGAAGCGTTTAACGCTCCGGGACCAGATGGACTAAACCCTCATATTTTTCAATCTCAATGTAAAATAATAGGTTCAAAAGTATGTGATCTGGTGTCTAGGGCATTTAGGGATCCTTTGAAGATTTAGGCTATAAATGAGACTAACATTGCTTTGATCCCAAAAAATGATTCTCCAGAGTATATCAAAGACTTGAGACCTTTTTCATTGTGCAATGTTTTTCAAGATACTAAGTAAGGTGTTGACTACTAGATTACAGAGAGTAATGAACTACTTGATTCATCCAAATCAGTGTAGTTTCATTCGTGGAAGACAAAGTTGTGACAACATCATACTAGCTCAAGAGGCTATTCATACCATGAAAGTAAAGAAGGGAAGAAAAGGCGATGTTGCTATCAAGGTCGATATGAAAAAGGCCTATGATAGCCTTGAGTAGGGATTTATTGAAGCAAATCTGAAGAGCTTAGGGCTGAATGATCATTTCATCAGTTTAGTCATAACTTGTGTTTCATCAACATCAATGAGAATCTACTGGAATAGTTCGTATACTGAGTCTTTTTTGCCATCCCGGGGCATTAGACAGGGTGATCCCCTAAGCCCATATCTTTTTGTCATATGTTTGGAAAGGTTGGGGAACAAAATCAATAGGGAAGTGGAGGTAGGTAAATGGAAGCCATTGAAGCTGAACACTTACGGGCCACCCATATCTCACTTATTTTTTGCGGATGATCTTATACTCCTTTGCGAGGCATCAAGAAGTCAAATGGTAAGAGTTAGGAATATAATGACAGACTTCTGCAAGCTGTCGGGACACAGAGTAAGCCTACTGAAATCTAAATTCTCTGTATCCAAGAATATACAGCTTGGTAGGTCATAAGATTTTAGCCAGATTTTGGGTATTGGGATTACTTCTGACTTGGGGAATTACTTGGGTGTTCTATTATTGCATAAAATAATAGTGAAAATGACCTTTACTCCCTTGATAGCCAGAGTGAGGAAAAAACTTACAGGATGGAAGGGTAAGATACTTAGCACGGTGGGAAAGATTGTTCTTATAAAGTCCATGTTATCATCATTACCATACTATCAAATGCAGTCCATTCTCATCCCGAAAAGGGTTCTTCAGGAGATTGAAAAGCCAAGTAGAGATTTCTTCTGGAACCAAGGTGAGAGTACGAGGAAGATGCATCTTATGGATTGGGAAACAATGAAACTAGGGAAAGAAAAGGGAGGATTAGGGATAAAAGATTTGGAGGCTCAAAATAAAGCTTTCATCATGAAGCTTTGTTGGGGATTGATTACCAAACCAAATGCTTTATGGGTACGTTGTCTGAAGAGTAAATATGGGTATGGATCAGAGAAATTCCCAAGAGTGGAGAAGGAAAGAAATCAATCAGTAGTATGGAGTGCTATATCCTCTATTTAGAATGACTTTTGAAAGGGTGTAGGGAGCAAACTTGGAGACGGAAATAATACTAGTGCATGGTGGGAACTATGGTCACCTCTGAACTATCCACTGATGCATTATGTAAACAGAAACCAAGAGTTTTTGAATCCTAAAGAGATAGTAAGAGAGTTTGTTTTACCTAACAGAGATTATGATGTATTTAAATGGGGTTGTTTCTTGCCAGGATAGGTGGCGGAAAAAGTCAAGCTAGTAAAACCCCCTTAACAACAGGGGGATGATGTCTTCTGCTGGAGAAAGGCATCAAATGGGAATGTTAGTATCCGCTCTGCTTACAATAGGATCATCCAGTCATGGTGGGAGCAAACTTGGAGACGGAAATAATACTAGTGCATAGTGGGAACTATGGTCACCTCTGAACTATCCACTGATGCATTATGTAAACAGAAACCAAGATTTTTTGAATCCTAAAGAGATAGTAAGAGAGTTTGTTTTACCTAACAGAGATTATGATGTATTTAAATGGGGTTGTTTCTTGCCAGGATGGGTGGCGGAAAAAATCAAGCTAGTAAAACCCCCTCAACAACAAGGGGATGATGTCTTCTGCTGGAGAAAGGCATCAAATGGGAACATTAGTATCCGCTCTGCTTACAATAGGATCATCCAGTCAGGTAAAATGTAGAACGAACCTTCTTGGAAATAAATATGGCGTTGGCCAATTCCTGAGAGAACTAAGTTCTTTATGTGGCGAAAAGAGGCATAAGTGAGCAAAAAGAGTGTCCATTTGAGTGTATTAGTGAGGAAACCATTATCCATACGCTGAGAGATTGTGAGGTTGCTAGTAGAATGTGGTGTTATGTAATTGACCCTATATATTATAATATTTTCTTCAGTAGTAACTTGCAGGTATGGCTGGAATGGAATATAAAAAACAAGCCAGCATCTAGCAAGTGCAGAAAATGGCATTGGATGAAATATTCAGCACCATATGTTGGCTCACGTGGAAAACAGATGCAGAAGAGTCTTCGAAGGGGAAGGAGAGCAGCCTAGAAGTATCATCCAGAGATCTCATCACCATCTATTGGAGGGAGTTGAACAAGGCAAGTTTAAGGACTAGCTTTTTCAAATCTTGGTCTAGAGTGAATCCGAATGGACATCTCCATCGATGGGAGTCATCTGGGTAGATGTTGATGGTTCAGTCAATGAGGAAAATGAAGCTGCTTGTGGGGGAATTATTTAAAATCAAGAGGGAGTGTGTATAGGTGGCTTCCAAAAGAAAATAAGGTACTGCACTTCAACAATGTCAGAGATCTTTGCCATTAAAGCAGGTTTACAAGTGTGTAAAAACATGGGGAATGTAAAAGTTTATACTGACTCACTGGAAGCAATTCAACTGTTATTAAATGAGTTTAGGTCTAATCACCTTTAGTTACAGGAGGTCATGGAAGTAAGAAGCTTGCTTCTTGCAAACTGGGATGTGGAATTGATTCACTGCTATAAGGAAGCACTTGTGTGTGCGGACATTTTGGCTAAGAGAGCTCAAGAGGTATGTAGTGGGCTATCGTTTTTGCAGCAAGCTCCAGGTTACTGCTTGAATCAGATGCTGGCTGACTTAGGCCATATAGGTAGATCATGATCTTTGTGTTATAATATGGTCAATTCTAACTAAACTCAAGACATGAGTCTTGTCTTTATGTATTCAAAAAAGATTTTGTAATGTGATTTATATTTGGATTGATGATTGTAAAAATGACTTTTGCAAAAGTAGAACTTGTTTGGATTGGCTTAAGCATAAGGACTTTTGTGATAATGGTAAGAAAGAAATTAAATTAAAAATTATAAAAAATTTATAAAAGTTAAAGTTGGGAAATTAGACAATTAAAAAAATACACAATTTGCTGAAATAATATTACAGAACAAATTATATCACATGTCCCGTACAATTTGGTCTCTAATTGAGTCACGAATATGATTCATTTGAGAGGAAGATCGCCTACCATAATTTGTCGCGGAAGGTTGTTCATCTACACTATTATTATCTATATCGACAAGATTCCCAGCTTCACCTTGGCGAAACACTACATCTTCAACATCATTTCTCCTAATAAAATTATGTAGGGCCATTGTTGCACAAACAATGCGGGCTTGTGTTTGATAGCTGTACTTACGCATTTTTTGTAACAATTGTAATCGATTCTTTCACACTCCAAAAGTCCTTTCTATAGTAGACCTCAAACTATAATGACAAAAATTAAAGGTCTCGTTAGCATTTCTAAATCCGGGTTGGCGGCTAAATTCTAGCAGATGATAATGCTCATATCTATAAGGACTAAGGTAACCAAGTTGTGTCGGATAGCCAACATCAACCAAATAATATCTGCCTAATATATGTTGAAATCAATCTAAATTGTTAGATTCATTAAAGTGTAAAATGAAAGTAATTGACTAGAAGGTGACAAAAATATACCTGCAGGTGGATGAGGGAAGTTCATAGATGGATTTGAAACAACAGATTCAAACACACAAGCATTATGTGCAGTACCTTCCCAACCCGCCAACACAAACGTAAAGCACATATCTCTATCACATACATTCATTACATTCTGTGTTGGATATCCCTTTCTCCCGATATATTTTTCGCGGTTCGTACTAGTGATCACACACCTAATACGAGTTCCATCTATTGTTTCAATAGCATCTTGGAAGTATAGATAATAACGAGGATCATTTTTCTATTTTTGGGTGGCATACACTGAATTCAAGATCGCATGGTTTGATATTTTCTCGCGCTAGACTAATGAAGCATCAACACCCTGTGCAAAATCCTATTGACTATTTCCCCTGAATGTTAAAAGAGTTCCTGTACCACTCTATTGCCTACTCTATGGCCAACAGTGAGATAAAATATGGCAATCATTTCCTCGATTCCAACGTTCATTGAATTCTTTAAGCCATGTTCGACCAATTTATGACATAAGCTGTAAAAGACATGTTTTTTCACTCTAAATATGTCATGACAGCGTGAACTATGGGTTACTAGTATCTCTTGCACCCATAACCAGTGTGTTTACTTGTTTTGCGCGGTTCTTTGCAAATGAAAGGCACCCAATATTGACAGAGCAACGCAGTCAATCGTTCATACTCTGTTAACTCGTCGTTTATAAGAGATACAACTCGAGACTGGTCATCTTCCTCCACCATGTCAGGTAAATTTTGATTGTTCGCATTTGCTATTGACTATGTACCTTGTGAGTGTGATTAAAAATTCAACTATGAGTAATGGAAGGAAAAAAATACTAAATAAGGACTCAATGACATAGGTAAATAGATTCTAGTGAAAATGGCATAAAATATTGTTCACAAAGCATGTTGTCATCTTGTACAAATAAACACAAACATAATGAAACATAGTTCAGGTACATCTAGGAGTCATAAATCATAAATCACAACCAAGGAACCATGAACTTAATGTTCCATTTATAGAGTGAGACAAACGTTTCCCGATTAGTCTTGTCCATTACAAGCTTGATACAGTGGTGACGAAAGTCCTCATTGCGTATGACTTCATCAAGGTTAAGCAGCTGATCTAAAGCATCATCGACCCTGACATCTTTAATAGCATCTAATGTTGCCGCTCTATCCTTGGATGTTTCTGCAATCACACTAATTGCATCCGTAATTTGTTTCACAGCTGACACTTTCTGCTTTTTTCTCTGACCAGACCCTTCACCGACCTTCCTCTTACCCCAGCTTCCTGACTTAGTACCAACGGTTGATGGAGTACTTGTTGTTAGGCCAATGCTTGCTAGCTTGTCCGTCACTCTTGTACTAGGCACGGGGTTAGCAACAAACATATTATCTTCGTTGTCCCCTAAGCCTTCCTCTTCATTCATGGTGGGTCGGTACACATCTTCCTCATCGTCCTGCTATATCTGAGGCTGTGTGAAAGAGGGTGCAAATATATTGTCTCCACATGCCATCACATCCTTGAAAATAATTCTTAATTCTTTTTCAAACTTGAGGCTTGTGTGTCTAAACTTTCTATATGATGCCTTCTCCTGCATGCATACAACAAACCAGAAAACAATTACTTAACCAAAACTAACCAGTTAAGAGGGAAAAAATGAAAGATATAAGTTACAACAATTTTGTTTTACCTGTAGTTTCCGCTGCCACCACTCATTTGATGCGATGACTTTATTTGTCGTAGGGTCTCTACCTACTCCAGTCTCTTTGATTAAGGAATCCCAAGTCTTGAAATCTTTCCTTAGGATATCTAACATATTCTTCAATTACTTCCTATCATATTCTTTCCCAGTCTTCTTATTAAATGTAGAGACAATAATCCCCCACCCTTTCTTTGAAAATGTCTGCCCACGATGTTCTTTTTTGTATATTTTCTCAATGCAGGTGTTGACAAAAATCTCCATTGTGTCATCATCCCAAATAGATTTATCCATATTTTTATGCCAATATTTCAACAGGACTTGCAGCTCAAACAAAAAAAAATTAAAACAACTATTCCAGCAAAGTAAAAATTGATCATTAAAAACACACAAGAATAAATGCATGATTTTATTGGTGTCACACAACTCAAAATACTAAATCACTTATGTCATTGAATAAGAATTAATATGAAGGCTAAAATATATCATGTGCATTACTATTCTCATCCAGACAAGATACCGCAATGAAACCAGTTCTACTATCTTTGTTTGATTCCCTTTTTTATTTTCATAGTGTATGGTTAAAAAGCTCCAACCACACAAACCCATCTGTGAGTCACCCCCAAATGAAAATGAAGCTCCATCCCCACAACATGTCCACTTGTTGGATAAATTGCGCTTACCTAAAGGAAAACCAAGCTTCATCATGTCCATTTGAGACATTTCAAACAGAGCAACAATGGCATACATTGCAGAGAAATACTACAAAGTAAAAGAATCTACATACTAAAGGAATGATCAGAGCAACATGAGCATACACACATCAAACTTCTGAATTTCCTTATTGTACGCAAACAACTAGATTGCTAACAAAACTGATTCAAATTTCTTTTCTTTCTATACAAAACGCTGCATATTTAGCCTAGAGAAACACTACAAAGCAAAGGAATAGACACAACTCTGTTTTGCTTTGGCAGCCATGGAAGTAGCACTTAAAACCAGGTATAAGAAGGAAATAGGAACTTTGGTGAGTCACAAGAAGCAAGGTTAGAGAACAATAATGAAAGGTTTTTACTCATTTTAATGAGTAGGCGGTGGCGGCTTCAGGAGCAGGCTGCATGGCACCACACATTGCTAGAGAAGACGACCGAAGTGCCAAAGCGAAGTGACAATGTTGGAGAAGACGACCAGCACAGTAGGGGCAAGGAGACGACTAAAGTGAAGAAGCTGAGTGACGACACTGGAGAACATGATTGACGACTAACGATAACGGCAAGGACACGATCGATGGCTTAGACCACTATAGCTTGAGCAGATCGACTAGCACAGTAGACGAGCACGAACACTGGACGCCAAGACAATGTCCAAAATCAAGGCCGTTCCCTGAGTCAAGAGCACGAACAGATAGGCCACCCCCTGAGTCAAGGCTGCCCAAAATCAAAGCACAAGACAATGTCGGACTTCAACGGACCTCCCGGACTTCCACTCCAACGCACACTCTGACGAAGGCTGAGAAGACAAGAGCACAAACATCAGACGATGGCCCGAAAGATGGAGCGTAACACCACGCCTGAAACCAGCTGTCACTGCCACAACCAGCCGGGGTTGCTGCAACCACGATCTAGAGCTTTTGGTTGCAAGTTGTGTCAGCTTTGCTTGGACGACAAGAGGAGGCAGTAATAAGGAGGGGGGAGAGAGAGAGCTGTGGGGGTAAGTAACAAAATGTAAAACATAATAAATGCATAATAGTGGTAAAATGGGCTCACACATCAAGCTATAAGCTCCCTTCAATGACTTATTCTGATAGTGCGAATCTCCATCTCAAAATGCCATAAACCCAATCAGTCAAACGCTCGTCCAAACATTTGAAAACTTTTCCAACTGCAGTGCATCATGCGATTGGGCCACAGAAAAGCAGCTCCAAACACTCACTTAACGATGAAGTAAAATAAAGCACGCCACTATGTCTCCCCCTACCCATTGTCGAGAACCATCTCCTGATATTCATTTAGTAGCAAAAGGCCGAAAACGGTTAAACAGGAGATGCTCTTCAGTCTGGCGGGAATTTCTACTCCTGACTTTTCCAGCTTGCTTCTTCCGTAAGCCTCCACTCCCACGCCGGAAACGTCGACGGGATTCCCCTGTTCTCCACTTTCTCCGATCACCGGATTCGATCAACTCGTGGTTCAATTTTCACCCACATTTTTTTTGTTGAAGTTCTATAACACGAATGCCCTTGGTTTCACCGTTTAAGTTCTAGCACGTAATATCGTTTTTTCTCATCTGATTTGTTAGTGGGTATGGGGGACTATCAGAGCAGCGACAAAAATTCCCAATACTCCAATCAGGAGTTCTCGGACGGATGCTCATATGGGGAGCCCGATTCTAAATTGGTCGCTGGCACTGCCAAGGGTCCCACAATTAAGGTAATCGAAATTTGATCATCTAGGTTTCTTGTTGCTCCGGCAGTTGTGTATTGAGTGGATTAGGGGGTCAGAATTTTCTTTCTTTCTTTCTTTCTTGCTTCTTTTTATTCCTTAACGGCTCACGTTTTGCTTTTACTCTGAATTGATAAATTGGAATTTTATATGATTCGCCGAAGCGATACGCGTTGGTTACTTTGGACTTTTACTCCGTTAGAATGTTCAACCTGGATATTATGGCTTTGAATTGTATGAATTCGTTTGTTGCTGCTGAATTGTTTGTCGAATTATGCACGATAAACGCTGCAATTTTGTGTTAAATTTCATTTTGTGTATAGGGTGATTGGCGAAATATATTTTCTGTTGAGGGACGAAGCCTCAGATCCTCAAAAGAATCTAATGTTCAATGATTTGAAAGCTGCTTAGGCACCCGTTTTTCTGCTTAATCTTATTCTGAATTTTTGTGAGCCCAAGGATTTGTCCCCAAGTCTTACACTTTTATGTACGATAATGACTGTTTATGTAAGCTGGGTCCCTGCATGATGTTTTTTCAAATGCTTTGGAACATGCAGGTTATTACAAAGGAAACACTTTCAACTGCACAGGTAATTTAAGAAAGAAAGGCACGATATAATTGAGCTGTTTGTTGTGCTGATCATTGAGATAGCTAAGATTTCTCTATGCGCATGCATGAAGGAAGAGGATTTGTCCACAATAATGGATTTGCTATTAGTGGAAAAGCATCAAGCACGTAGACTTCTTATTTTTCATAGGTGGGATAAGGAGAAATTAGCTAGGAATTTCGTGGAAAAGGGGAAGACATCACTCTTTGCTGAAGCTGGTGTTAGTGAAAAAGAACGCCATGATTTGGGCTCATCAGTTTCTTCTTCAATGACGTGTGAAATCTGCTTCGAGGTTGTTCCCTGTAATGAAACCACAAGAATGGACTGTGGTCACTGTTTTTGCAACAAATGTGAGTATTTGGTTGTTTTGTTATTCCCAACTTATGGATAGTAGTTAGTGCTAAAACTAGATTATTACCCCCTTTGGTCCTTAATACAGGACATATTTGAAAGTTAATCTTGGTCTTAAACATAAAACATAGTTTTCATATTTGTCAACCTTTTTCCAGCCCTTTTGATGCTCCCTTAATAATAATCAAGGAGGAGAGAGAATGAAGTAATTAAGGAAGATGACTAGACTGTTTTAGCAAATATATGTTATATTAATTAACTCAACTATCTTCCTTAATTTAATCAAATTAGATAAATATATTTTATATTAAGGACCAAACAAAGTAGACGTCAAATGGAATGTATATCAGTTATTGATCAGACTTTTTTATACCAGAACGGAAACTTGATCAGTGATTGGGACATTGTTATTTAATCATTTAATGTCTATTCCTCTTGCCATCAATTTTCATGATAAATCACAGTTGCGTGCTTCTTTTAAGGATTATGACGGCGGCATCTATTTTCTCAGGTTGGATTAAACATTTCATTGTCAAGATATATGAAGGTCAAAGTAAACACATTAAATGCATGGCACACAAATGCGAATATTATTGCAATGAGGATGTTGTAAGGACGCTGCTCAGGGAAGAGAATTGTGATATGGCAGAGAAATTTGAACGTTTTCTTCTCGAGTCCTACATTGAAGACAACAGAAGAGCAAAGTGGTGTCCTAGCACTCCTCACTGTGGGAATGCAATCCGTGTTGAGGATGATGATGTATTATATGAGGTGGAATGTTCATGTGGTTTTCAATTCTGTCTTAATTGTTTGTCAGAACCACATTCCCCTTGTTCCTGTTTGATGAGTGAACGTTGGACTGAAAGGTTTACTGGTGCCAATTGGTTAAGATATAACACACAACCTTGTCCAAAATGCGACAGATTAGTGTACAAAAGTGGAGGTTGTGACTCGGTTACCTGTATTTGTGGCCAAGCATTTAGGTGGGCATTGCTATTTCAATTCCCTTACTGTATCATATGGTGATGTCTTTCAAGTTTCTTAGTTTTTGGTCACAGTTTTGGCTCGTTGTATGTTGTCTGTCTGAGCAGACATAAATTTATGCTGCCATAAATTGATGGTGCAGGTGGCAGGCCGGTGGACGAAAGGAAAAGGCTGAAGAGGTGACTCGGGATGAAAGCCGATTTGCGCGCTATCATGAAGCTCATAAGAACTGCTTAGAAAAAGGATTTAGATTGACAGAATCTATAGGAAAAAAGGCTTCTTTCCTGAGAGACAGTTTCTGGGTAAATGATGGACTCTCCACACTTGTCAGGTCTTGGCGAGTCCTATCATACTCATATCCATTTGCATTCTATTTGTTTAAAGATGGAATGTTAGACATGGAAACGATAACAAAACACAACTTATTTGAGTATCATCAGGAGAAGCTTCAGGAAAATGTTGAGAAGCTCTCTAAAATTTTAAAACAGCTCTTTGAAAGTGACAAGGACAAGGTTTCGGATATAAAGACGCAGGTTATCAATTTGTCAGCAGTTATTGACAATTTTTGTGAGCATGTGTAAGTGTTTCTGTAACATTAGCCCCTAATACATCATCATCATCATGGTCACTTTTGACACTAACGATTGTGATTTTTTGGATTTTTGAAGGTATGAGTTCATCGAGGATGACTTGTTGCGTTCTTTCCAACACAGGATAGCTCCATACAAGTTATTGAAGCCAGGACGTGAAAAACAGTGAAGAACTTGATCATGGAATTGGCTGATCCCAAGTTTTTTGGGCCTTCAGCTGATACCAAGTTTTTGAACTTTGAGTTGTACTGTTCTAAACGCTGAATCATTCACTTTCATATTGAGATGATGAAACAAGATGCGCTAAGCTTATAAATTACACTCATTTTTGCTTGTTACTCTGTGTAATGGATATTAATTGCGCGCACGTTTTGTTGAGGTGACAGTTTATTTCAACTTCTGGGGCAAAAAGATATTAATCTTACCTTTTTTGTTATCTCTTAATTACATAGACTTTTTTCCTTTATTTTGAAATATATCTTAGGTATAAACAGTTAATTCCATTAAGAATATTCTAAAAATATATTTTGAATTAAAATTTATGTTAAAATAAATTTTATATATCAATATACCCTTCATACTAAATCCCTAATTTGCTTGTCAGCTTGCAAACATAGAAAAGGAAAAGAAAAAAAACAAGATTGCCGTGAAAAAGACAAAGGCTGCTGGAAAATGATATACTTGAAAGCAAAAAGGGTACGAAAATTTGTTTGCTTTTTCTTTCAAATCCAATAAACAGAGTATTTCACATATCCCACTCGGTTTTAGCAAACATCCAGGAATGGGAGAATCTGTACGGCAACTTAAATAATGTAAGAGTGGAAACAAGTCAAGGCCTTGGATCTAAAGCCTAACAATACGTAATGAAAATGCATCACCATATTTAACGATGAAATAAAATAAAGCATGTCACTCTGTGAAAATGCATCACCATATTTAACGGTGAAATAAAATAAAGCACGTCATTATATAATCCCGTAACTTTTTTGAAGTTATGATAATGGGTGTATTTGTTTCGACGTTGAAATTGTTTATAAGCTGATTTTTACGTAAATCAAAATATAACTTCTCTCACGTACCTACCTCGTATACCGTAAATCACAATTAAAAAATTATTTTTAAGCATTCCAATCACTACTTCAAATGAGCACATTAATATAACCCCACAATCGCTTAGAAAAACCCGTTAAGGTTCATTGACCCTCATAAGGTGTAGTACTATTTTGGATTGTTAATATAAGGGTTAATTGACTAATTTAAGGAGATTGGGAAAGGTAAATACATTACATCGTTATAGTATATGTTAATATAATTTCTTTGAAATATTTATATGTATCATTAGGATTATATATTAATTTATAAGTCAGAAAAATTAGTTTAAAGAAAAATGATAAATATAAGAGATAAAAATTAAATGATGATTTTTTTATGAGGATTTTGAAAAATTTTAAAGTCTTATTTCATCGTATAAAAAATACTGCCTCCAATTATAATGTAAAAGCTAGTTGAGAAATTTGATTTTGTCCTAAATAGAACATTTTTTCTCATAATTATCATTTTCCCCCCTATTTTATTAAGGGAGTTTGCATTAAGGAGTAATTTTAGTGCAAATAATTTAAGAGGGTGTTTTAAGAAAACTGACACATTTTTTTACAAGTAGTTTTTCTTAATCTGGTCAGATTAATTAAGTAAATTTCATATTAAAAAAGAATGAAGTGTTATAATAATTGAATAAGATGTCTGTGACATTATAATAACTTCTTTCTTTCTTCCGTCGATTCACGAACTTCCCTGGCAAGAAAAAGAGAATCTGCCAAACTAGTTGTTTTTCCACTGTCGGCCAAAAAGTTTAGAAGACAACAAGCTCCATCCCTTTCAAAGAGCTTCCGTCGAACGCTTCATGCTCGTTCTAGCCTTCATGATGTGACTGCGAACGTAATGAACTCCAAGTGCCATGAAATCCCGTCAGGTTCAATGAACATTGTCGAGCACCCGTTTTCCTTATAATAGATCTATCGTTCTATAAATAACAGGGCCGACTTCGGTTTGCTTCACACAACAATTCACAATTCACCATTTCCTTCTCATTGTCAAGAACCATTTCATGATATTCATTTAGTAGCAAAAGGCCGAAAACGGCTAAACAGGAGGTGCTCTTCAGTCTGGCGGGAATTTCTACTCCTAACTTTTCCAGGTTGCTTCTTCCGTGAGCCTCCACTCCCACGCCGGAAACGTCGTCGGGATTCCCCTGTTCTCCACTTTCTCCGATCACCGGATTTGATCAACTCGTAGTTCAATTTTCACCCACATTTTTTTTTTGGTTGAAGTTCTATAACACGATTGCCCTTGGTTTCACCGTTTAAGTTATAGCACGTAATATCGTTCTTGCTCATCTGATTTGTTAGTGGGTATGGGGGTCTATCAGAGCAGCGACGAAGATTCCCTATACTCCGATCAGGAGTCCTCGGACGACTGCTTATATGAGGAGCCCGATTCTAAATCGGTCGCTGGCACTGCCAAGGGTCCCACAATTAAGGTAATCGAAATTTGATCATCTAGGTTTCTTGTTACTCCGGCATTTGTGTATTGAGTGGATGAGGGAATCAGAATTTTCTTTCTTTCTTTCTTGCTTTTTTTTTTTTTAATTCCTTAACGGCTCACGTTTTGCTTTTACACTGAATTGATAAATTGGAATTTTATATGATTCACCGAAGCGATGCGCCTTGGTTACTTTGGACTCTGTTAGAATGTTCAACCTGGATATTACGGCTTTGAATTGTATGAATTCGTTTGTTGCTGCTGAATTGTTTGTCGGAATTATGCACCATTAAACGCTGCAATCTTGTGTAAAATTTCATTTTGTGTATAGGGTGATTGGCGAAATATATTTTCTGTTGAGGGACGAAGCCTCAGATCCTCAAAAGAATCTAATGTCCAATGATTTGAAAGCTGCTTAGGCACCCGTTTTTCTGCATAATCTTATTCTGAATTTTTGTTAGCCCAAGGATTTGTCCCTCAGTCTTACACTTTTATGTACGATAATGACTGTTTATGCAAGCTGGGTCCCTGCATGATGTATTTTCAAATGCTTTGGAACATGCAGGTTATTACAAAGGAAACACTTTCAACTGTACAGGTAATTTAAGAAAGAAAAGGCGCGATAATTCAGCTGTTTCTTGTGCTTATCATTGAGATAAATTGTACTTTTTAGGTTTCTGCTAAGATTTCTCTATTCGCATGCATGAAGGATGAGGATTTGTCCAGAATAATGGAATTGCTATCAGTGACAAAGCATCAAGCACGTAGACTTCTTATTTTTCATAGGTGGGATAAGGAGAAATTAGCTAGGAAGTTCGTGGAAAAGGGGAAGACATCACTCTTTGCTGAAGCTGGTGTTAGTGAAAAAGAACGCCATGATTTGGGCTCATCAGTTTCTTCTTCAATGACGTGTGAAATCTGCTTCGAGGTTGTTCCCTGTAATGAAACCACAAGAATGGACTGTGGTCACTGTTTTTGCAACAAATGTGAGTATTTGGTTGTTTTGTTATTCTCAACTTATGGATAGTAGTTAGTGCTAAAACTAGATTATTACCCCTTTGGTCCTTAATACAAGACATATTTGAAAGTTAATCTTGGTCTTAAACATAAAACATAGTTTTCATATTTGTCAACCTTTCTCCAGCCCTTTTGATGCTCCCTTAATAATAATCAAGGAGGAGAGAGAATGAAGTAATTAAGGAAGATGACTAGGCTGTTTTAGCAAATATATGTTATATTAACTAACTCAATTATCTTCCTTAATTTAATCAAATTAGATAAATATATTTTATATTAAGGACCAAACAAAGTAGACGTCAAATGGAATGTGTATCAGTTATTGATCAGACTTTTTTATACCAGAACGAAAACTTGATCAGTGATTGGGACATTGTTATTTAATCATTTAATGTCTATTCCTCTTGCCATCAATTTTCATGATAAATCACAGTTGCGTGCTTCTTTTAAGGATTATGACGGTGGCATCTATTTTCTCAGGTTGGATTAAACATTTCATTGTCAAGATATATGAAGGTCAAAGTAAACACATTAAATGCATGGCACACAAATGCGAATATTATTGCAATGAGGATGTTGTAAGGACGCTGCTCAGGGAAGAGAATTGTGATATGGCAGAGAAATTCGAACGTTTTCTTCTCGAGTCCTACATTGAAGACAACAGAAGAGCAAAGTGGTGTCCTAGCACTCCTCACTGTGGGAATGCAATCCGTGTTGAGGATGATGACGTATTATATGAGGTGGAATGTTCATGTGGTTTTCAATTCTGTCTTAATTGTTTGTCAGAACCACATTCCCCTTGTTCCTGTTTGATGAGTGAACGTTGGACTGAAAGGTTTACTGGTGCCAATTGGTTAAGATATAACACACAACCTTGTCCAAAATGCGACAGATTAGTGTACAAAAGTGGAGGTTGTGACTCGGTTACCTGTATTTGTGGCCAAGCATTTAGGTGGGCATTGCTATTTCAATTCCCTTACTGTATCATATGGTGATGTCTTTCAAGTTTCTTAGTTTTTGGTCACAGTTTTGGCTCGTTGTATGTTGTCTGTCTGAGCTGACATAAATTTATGCTGCCATAAATTGATGGTGCAGGTGGCAGGCCGGTGGACGAAAGGAAAAGGCTGAAGAGGTGACTCGGGATGAAAGCCGATTTGTGCGCTATCATGAAGCTCATAAGAACTGCTTAGAAAAAGGATTTAGATTGACAGAATCTATAGGAAAAAAGGCTTCTTTCCTTGGAGACAGTAGCTGGGTAAATGATGGACTCTCCACACTTGTCAGGTCTTGGCGAGTCCTATCATACTCATATCCATTTGCATTTTTTTTGTTTAATGATGAAATGCCAGACGAGGAAATGATAATAAAACAAAACGTATTTGAGCTTTATCAGCAGCAGCTTGAGGAAAATGTTAAGAAGCTCTCTGAAATTTTGGAAATGCCCTTTGAAAGTGATAATGTTCCGGATATAAGGATGCAGGTTATCAATTTGTTAGCAGTTATTGACATGTTTTGTGAGCATGTGTAAGTGTTTCTGTAACATTAGCCCCTAATACATCATCATCATGATGGTCACTTTTGACACTAACGATTGTGATTTTTTGGATTTTTGAAGGTATGAGTTCATCGAGGATTACTTGTTGCGTTCTTTCCCCCACAGGATAGCTCCATACAAGTTATTGAAGCCAGGACCTGAAAAACAGTGAAGAACTTGATCATGGAATTGGCTGATCCCAAGTTTTTTGGGCCTTCAGCTGATACCAAGTTTTTGAGCTTTGAGTTGTACTGTTCTAAACGCTGAATCAGCTACTTTCATATTGAGATGATGAAACAAGATGCGCTAAGCCCATAAATTACACTCATTTTTGCTTGTTACTCTGTATAATGGATATTAATTACGCACACGTTTTGTTAAGGTGACAAAGTTTATTTCAACTTCTGGGGGAAAAAATATATTAATCTTACCTTTTTTTGTCATGTCTTAATTACATAGACTTTTTTCCTTTATTTTGAAATATATCTTAGGTATAAACCGATAATTCCATTAAGAATATTCTAAAAATGTATTTTGAATTAAAATTTATGTTATAATAAATTTTATATACCAATATACCTTTTATACTAAATGCTCGTTTGGAATAGCTTATTTTTGGATAATAAGTGCTTATAAATCGTGATTCACAGTATTTGAGGTACGTATGTGAGAGGAGTTTTATCTCGGCTTACTTAATAAGAACTTATTGTCTAAAAATAAGTGATACCAAACACATGCTAAATCACTAATTTACTTATCAGCTTGCAAACATAGAAAAAGGGAAAAAAAAAAACAAGAATTGCCATGAAAAAGACAAATGCTGCTGGAAAATCATATACTTGAAAGCAAAAAGAGTACGAAAATTATGAAGAATCTGTTTGCTTTTTCTTTAAAATCCAAAAACAGAGTATTTCGCATATCCCACTCGGCTTTCGCAAACATCCAGGTATGGGAGAATCTGTACGGCAACTTAAATAATGTAAGAGTGGAAAACAAGACAAGGATTGTTATTGTTTGCGACATGCAATACGCAGCTGCAAGCTCAGTTTTTTTTTTTTTTTTTTTTACCATCTTAATGTGTATATGTTTAGCTTAATCAATCTTGAATTTAGCTTTTCCAGTTTTAAAAATACATAATTTTGTCTCTATGATTTTAAATATTTTTTAATTGAGTCTAATTAAATTCATAACTGAATGTAAAAAATTATTTATTTAATCAAATGGCTAGAAGATCAAATTCCGTCCCTACAATATAAAATTAGTTAAAAGGAACACCGTCCTCGTATAAGAGCCATTTAATTTTATTTTTTTTTTGGACATAAAAGAGCCATTTAATATTACACATGAGTATATTAGAAAGATTAAATCACATTTATTATAATTAGCTAACTTATTTTAGCTTAAACTTATATTAGAATTTGTGGGTGTTTGAAAGCTCTGAAAAAAGTATTTTATTTTATTCAAAACAAAACTTTTATCATACATTTATTTCATACTACTTAAAATCACTTAAAATAAATTATACTAATCCAAACAAACATGAATTAAACAAAGTATAAATATCATCCTATCAAATTCAATTCTTAGTTGTATGTATGCAGATACATAACCTGTCTCTTCTCCGCCTAGTTCCCTATATGAAGCACACCATTACAGGTAAGATATATTTTCTCAGTTTAGAATCATTCAATTAAGTAATCACAACATACTCTTATATGTCAATTTAAATTAACCTTTTTGACCTTGCAATTTAAATTAACTAACACTTAACCAAATTTACTTTTGAGTAAGAGTAACAATTTATGGAGACTAAATTTGAAAATTTAAAACTATTAAAATTAAACTAAAAATAAATAGACTATGAATATTAGAAGCTGAATTTTCCTAATTCAATTTTAAGATTATTTTTCATTTTGATCAATATACCGCATCAATATGTAATGAAAATACATCATTGGCAAAAAAAAGAAAATACATCACTATATTTAACAATAAAATTTTTAAAAAAAAAAAACACGCGCGCACACGCACACACATCACTATTCTCACCCTGCGCATGGTCAAGAACCGTTTCATGACTTTTGACTTTTCATCTATAAGCAAAAACGGTTAAACAGTAGGCACTCTATAATCTGGCGGGAATTTCTACTCCCAAACTTTTCCAGGTTGCTTCTTCCGGAACGCTCCACTCCCACGCCGGAAACTTCGTCTGGATTCTCCTGTTCTCCACTTTCTCCGATCACCGGATTTGACCACCTCGTATTTCAATTTTCACCCTTTTTTTTTTTTGTTGAAGTTCTTTAACACGAATGCCATTGGTTTCACCGTTTAAGTTATAGCACGTAATATCGTTCTTTCTCATCTGATTTGTTAGTAGGTATGGAGGACTATCAGAACAGCGACGAAGATTACCAATACTCCGATCAGGGTTCCTCGAACGACTGCTCATGTGAGGAGGAGCCCGATGCTAAATTGGTCACTGCCACTGCCAAGGGTCCCACAATTAAGGTAATCGAAATTTGATCATCTTGGTTTCTTGTTGCTCCAGCATTTGTGGATTGAGTGGATGAGGGAATCGGAATTTTCTTTCTGTCTTTCTTCTTTCTTGCTTCTTTTTATTCCTTAACGGCTCGCGTTTGGCTTTTACTCTGAATTGAACGTTCAGCCCGGATATTACGGCTTCGAATTGAATGAATTCGTTTTGTGCTGCTGAATTGTTTGTCGAAATTATGCACGATGAAACGCTGCAATCTTGTGTAGAATTTCATTTTTTATATAGGGTGATTGGCGAAATATACTTTCTGTTGAGGGACAGAGCCTTAGATTCTCAAAAGAATCACAGTCATGGTCTATTGTTCAATGATTTGGAAGCTCTTTAGGCACCGGGTTTTCCGCATAATCTTATTCTGAATTTTTGTGGGTTTTAAGGATTTGTCCCTAAGACTACACCGTTATTTATGATAATGACTGTTTATGTAAGCTGGATCTCTGCATGATGTTTTTTCAAATGGTTTGGAACATGCAGGTAATTACAAAGGAAACACTTCTAACCGCACAGGTAATTTAAGAAAGAAAAAGCACGATATAATTGAGCTGTTTATTGTGCTTATCATTGAGATAAATTGTACTTTTAGGTTTTCTAAGATCTCTCTATTCGCATGCATGAAGGAAGAGGATTTGTCCACAATAATGGAATTGCTATCAGTGAACAAGCATCAGGCACGTAGACTTCTTATTTTTCATAGGTGGGATAAGGAGAATTTATCTGCGGAGTTTGTGGAAAAGGGGAAGACATTACTCTTGGCTAAAGCTGGTGTTAGTGAAGAACACAGTGATTCAGGTTCATTAGTTGCTCCTTTAATATTGTGTGCAATCTGCTTCGAGGCTGTTCCCTGTGATCGAGCAACAAGAATGGACTGTGGTCACTGTTTTTGCAACAGCTGTGAGTATTTGGTTGTTCTGGTATTCCCAACTTATGGATATTATTTAGTGCTAAAACTAGATTAATAAATGGGATATGGATCAGTGATTGATCAGCCTTTTTTATACCAGAACGGAAACTTGATCAGTGATTGGGACTTTATTATTTAATCATTTAATGCTTTAACTTAATTGGATGTCAATGGATTTAATGGCTCAAGATAAAGCACATTTGCATGCTTCTTTTAAGGATCATGACGATGACATCTTTTTTCATAGGTTGGACAGGATATTTCATTTTCGTGATAAGTGAAGGTCGAAGTAAACACATTAGATGCATGGCACACGGATGCAAATATTATTGCAATGAGGATGTTGTAAGTAAGCTAGTCCGCCAAAGGAGCTGTGATATGGCAGAGAAATTCGAACGTTTTCTTCTTGAGTCCTACATTGAAGACAACAAAAGAGCTAAGTGGTGCCACAGCACTCCTCCCTGTGGGAATGCAATCTGTGTTGAGGATGATGATGGATTATTACATGAGGTGGAATGTTCATGTGGTTTTCAATTCTGTTTTAGCTGTTTGTCGAAACCACATTCCCCTTGTTCGTGTTTGATGAGGGAACTTTGGGCTGAAAAGAGTGCCAATTGGATAAAAAATAACACACAACCCTGTCCAAATTGCAACAGATTAGTGCACAAGAGTGATGGTTGTGACATGCTTACCTGTATTTGTGGCCTAATATTTAGGTGGGCCTTGCTATTTCCCTGTCATCTTCCTCTTTTCTTTGTCATATAATGTCTTTCAACTTTCTTAGTTTAGGTCACAGAAATTAGGCTAATTGTATGTTGTGTGTCTGAGCTGACATATATTTATGCTGACATAAAATTTCCACCTTGATGCTGCAGTTGGCAGGGTGGTGGTGACTACGAAGAACAGGAGGAAAAGGATGACGAGGGAAAGCAGGATGAAAGCCGTTTTGTGCACTATTATCATCGTTTTGAAGCTCATATGATGAACTGCTTAGATAAAGAATGTAGATTGACAGAATCTATAGGAAAGAAGGCTTCTTTCCTTGGAGACAGTAGCTGGGTAAATGATGGACTCTCCACACTTGTCAGGTCTTGGCAAGTCCTATCATACTCATATCCATTTGCATTTTATTTGTTTAATGATGAAATGTCAGACGAGGAAATGATAAGAAAACAAAACGTATTTGAGCTTTATCAGCAGCAGCTTGAGGAAAATGTTAAGAAGCTCTCTGAAATTTTGGAAATGCCCTTTGAAAGTGATAATGTTCCGGATATAAGGATGCAGGTTATCAATTTGTCAGCAGTTATTGACATGTTTTGTGAGGGAGTGTAAGTGCTTCTCTAAATTAATTAGCTCCTAATGCATCATTCGCTCTCAATAATACATGATCACTTTTGACACTAATGATTGTGATTCTTTCTTTCTTTTTTTAATAATGAAGGTATGAGTTCATCCAGGAAGACTTGTTGGGCTCTCTCTCACTTGGCCCTCACAGGATAGCTCCATACAAGTTATTAAAGCCATGACGTCAATAACACCTGTAAATGTTTTCCATTGTGAAACTGGACCAAACCTTTTACTTGGATCCTGAGTTCAACCTGTTACTATTCTGATAATGGTTTTATGGTTTCAAGTAGACTTAAGTGGATATACTGAGTGAAGTACAAGTCCTGTATATACTGTAAGCAGTGTAACAGCAGAACTTGATTAGCCTTCTGATTCTCGCGTATCACAGGAAAAGAGAGTCATGGAATTGGCCAATTTGCCAGTGAGTTTGTAGAAAGAAATGGTTTTCCATAGAGTACTCAAGAGTTGTACCGTTCTAACGCCTAATCAACAACTTTCATATTGAGACGAAGAAACAAGTTTGGTACAGCCACTTCACATTGACACAAATACTGTGTTGTGCATTTTGTACTATATATGCTCGTCACTTATATTAATTACTCACACACACACTTTTGGTTAAGGTGAAAAAAGTTTTTTTTAACTTGTGAAAATCATAGACGAAGAACAAATTAAATTTATACACACACACACACACTCACGCATGACAGTATAAGCGATACAAATTAAAATGGTATGGGTTGTGATATAATACACTTCTCATTTTTATACTTGAATATTATTTTTTAAAATATATGATTATTTTTAGGGTGTATGAATATTATATAGTATTAAAAAGAATATATTCCAGAAGTGTGATGAGCGAGGGAGAAAGGTCATCAACTGATTTGATGTAGCCAGCTTGCGTTGAGAATCATCATGCTCCAACGGATGGCTAGCAACGACCATATCCATCCCAGTTCTAAATTTACCAGACAAAAACAAATCAGATTCTCTTAAATTTTGTGCTCTTTTTTTCCCAATGAACAACTTATGATACTGCCTACTTGCAAATTATTCACACTCTTCACTGCTAGCCAATCTTTGTTGATATCGAAATTCATTCCCATTCAATCTCACATGTCAAATCTTGTTAATACAATACTCTCTCTCTCTCTCTCTCGCTCGCTCGCTCTAGTCGTCAAAGATAACTTATATACTCCATGAACATGGTTGTTGCCAAAAGCTGCAAATAAGATAACAAAGAAAACACTTCTCATAAGATAAAGTAAAAACCAAGCATGACGGGAAAGTTATTCCCTCGAAGCTTGCTAGCCATCCATAACGTCCTTTCTGTACACTTTTCACAGCCTTTCAATTTCATATTCAGTGGCAGGGATGATAAGTATAACAAGTTGCAGATTTGGACTAAAGTATACGATTTCCAAACTACGCCTTTTTATCTTTAATAGTTAATGGCGCTCAAAGTAAAGGACTATCACGGTTCTGCTTTCTTTTCTTCTCGTCCTATGCAACTAGAATGATTATCAACATGTTCCTTCAAGAAAGCTCTAAAACTAAGAACGATTAGGGATTAGTGATTACGATGAAAACTCCATCATGCATTATTCAATCATAGCTTTATCATAATTTCTAATATGAACATCCCTCGTAAAACAACTCTAGAGTAAAACAGAAGAACATTTGTTGACTGAGTGGTTAAGTGCTTTATGAGCCTTGATGGCTAATGCACCTAACTCTTGAAGTGACAGTGGGATGTGAGATTTAGAAAGTGGCAAGAGAAAATATATTTGACCCACTTGAAGATCTTCACTTGGAGCCACATGAGGCAATAGTGAGCCTATGTACATAGAATCTGAGCAGCAGATGAAGCAGTTTGGGTTCTGAGACAGAACATACTCTGCTTTCAATGGCTGCTTCCATCGTTGGAGCTTACCATCAAAATGAACTATGCTCACAGTGAATTTCCAGCTAAAGTTCCCACCTTTGTTTTTGCATTGAGAAGAAGCAGAGGTGCCCATCTGGGTATGAGTGAAACAGAGATAACAGAGATGCAGAGATAGTTCTGAGGGGTGGCTTTGGATATATCTCTGGTGTAATTGTGTAAAGAGTTCATATATATATATATAGGAGTGAAGAGTATAAAGGTTGCCTTTCAAGAGGAATTTCAAGTTCAGTGGATGTTTGTTGTGCCAATGAAGATGTGCATTTGAGAGGATTTTGAGGTTGAAATTTTTGACTTTGGGACATTCCTGTCTCCTTCTTTTCGTTAACGTGGGCCTTTGTTAGCCGATTAATTAGTTGGGGTCTCTCAAATATATTTGTTCCATCATTCTAGTTCTTCGAAATAATTATGTCTATACCAGTCTAAACATTTCCAAAAAGAGGAAGGAAAAAAAAAACCGTGTGTTATTTTGTATTCTACTTAAATTGTTAACAGAGTTGACCACATTCACGTGAATCAACTTTCTCTAACATTGAATATCCATGGTAGATATGAATGATGGGGTGAAATGGGAATTTAATCTGCTTAGTATGCAAAAGCAATAGGACCCAACAAGCCATATTGCCAATCTCAATCTCTCTCTAAAATTGCTAGGTTCTACCTCACAGGCCAAACCACAATAACTCACGTATATTTGAAATTTTGAACTTCATAAAAAAATCCTCAGAACTTTCACAATATCTTTCTCCAATGACCAAGACCTATTCTTTTTATAACCCTTTAGGCATTTTTTCTAGATCCCATTAGATATCTGAGCAACCGACCAATTTAGATTAATATCTGACCAAGACTTTGTAGCCAATGCCTCTACCCCAAAAGGTCTTTTTGAGTAGTATGCCCAAAGCCTGTGAAGTTAATATTTATGTACTCAAAGTCAAAATTAATGAAAAAAATCCTACCAATAATATGATTGACACTTTTTTAATTCCAGCCATCAGAGCCATTGGACCTGACAACACCAGCAGCAGTCATCTCTCAGCATTTTGGTTTTCTATCTGTCAACTTTCTCTGTCCTCTGGTTGGCTGTACTCTGCATATTCTTATGACTCAATTTAACTTCATGTCAAAACTCCACCTTCCAGATCTGAGAGAGACACATGAAATATTTTTGTTCTTAACTGAAGATGATTTTCTTAAGACTGAGTTGGTAGCAGAAGCAGTTGAATTAGCAGTAGAAGAAGGTATGTGCGAACGATCAAGAGCTGAATTAGCTTTGATGGCCAGATCACACAAGTCCTGGAGCGAAAGTGTTGTGTGGGATTTAGATACAGGCAATAGGAAGTATATATGTCCAAATCGAAGATCTTCACTGGCACCCATTTGAGGTATCAGAGATCCAACACTCATGGATTCTGAGCTGCTTATGAAACAGTTTGGGTTCTGAGACAGAACATGCCCTGCCTTCATTGGTTCCTTCAGTTGTTGCAGCTTACCCTCCATGTCTATTACGTTCACACTGAATTTCCTACTCAAGTTTCCTCCTTTTCCTGCGTATTGAGGAGATACACAATTACCCATATGGAATCACTCACTAATTTCTTTTCTTTTTGATCGATCTCAAATCACAGATGCTTTCTCTGTTTTTTTTTTTTTTTTTTTGTTGAAACAGAGGAATAATATGAGTTCTGGTGGTTTTGGATTGGTTAGTTTCCGTGATCCTTCCTTCCCTCGTTTTCTCCTACGATTGTGTAATGGATATCAACTTGGTAACATTCGAGACAAGTATGTAAGTATACGTTTGACTTACGGAATAATTGCTTAATTATGCATAAGCCTTTTAAATCTGCAACTAAACAGGACAACCACACAAAACTATTCCTGAAATATATGTAAATCCCAAATTAGGATTATGTTATGCCACATTCTCATTGTTTCCTTGGAAACTTCTTTGGAATTGAGTATTTTTGTGAAATGGTCTTACGGCTCTTGTGTAAAGGGATTAAATTATTAAATACTCCAACAACAATTAGCCGGGGGAATGACTAATGCACCTTCAAGAAATGCTCCATTTATTTTTAATATAAGATATATTTATCTAATTTAATTTGAATAAACTAAAGAAGTTAAGTTAATTATTTAGTTATAACATATGTGGCATAGTCTTTATAGAATACTTTAGATTATATATAAACAAGTGTTTACTCTCAATGCGTTGTGTGGGATGAATATAATTGGAAAATAGTCACGTCAAATTTTTTATATCTATTTCTTCAAAGTTCTCAAATCACATGTGTCCATGTATTATATTTTTGAATTATTATCATTTAATTATAAACCCATTAAAAAAAACATGACACATGGTCATGTGTGATGGAAGAATTTTATGTAATGGATATAGGAAACTTAATGTAAGTATGATCCAATATAATTCTTTTTTTTTTTCCCTTATGGTCCAATAAAATTCAATGATGATAAAATTGAAAGAATATTTTGTAACCCTCCCCCCACCTAAAGAAAAATCATATAGAAAAAGTAATGTAGTCAAAGATGAAAATAAATTACATCTCCTAAAATTAAGGGATACGTTGCTTGATGAAGATATAATTATTTAACAAGTGAATTATGATTTCTTAATTAATGAATTATGAAGAAATGTATAAAAAAAAAAAAAAAGGAAAGCATGAAATAATTAGTATTAAATTGTATTTATTAATTAATAAATCCAAACCAACCCGTTTTCGTATTAACAAGTTATTACAAATTTTTAAGAACAAAATTGATGATTAATTGATTGATTGCTAAACAAATTAATTCAAAAAAATATCTTACATTTATTTAGAACCAAAATCTATTGGCAAACTAGATTATACATTTAAATCCAGATAAATAACAAAAGCAGTAATAAGTTTTATAATTCATCGCTGGCATGAAAATGAATGGTAACTTTAATTTAAAAAGTAACAACTTTAATTATATAAAATAATAATAATGCCTTAAACATTTACATTTAATTATATGAAACTTAAAACATCAAAATAGTAGTTTTCATTATTTAATGTTTTTTATAATCACTGTTTAATGTTTTATTATCATTTTATATAATTAAGTTATTATTTGTTAAGGTGAGGACATCCTTTATCCCTAGAACACTAATTTCTTAAATAATTCTCTGCCTTCGCGACCAAGATTGGAGGGATTTATTTTCACAAGGGAAAAAAATAATTTTAGAATAATCAATAAGTTGCGATGTGATGAGAACATGACATTTAACTGATCCTTATATGATATTCACATGTTTTTCAGGAATTTTTGTGTCATTCTCCTAATTAAACATATACTCATCGACAAGGTTAAAAAACCTCCTAAGGTTGATGTAAATATATGGATCCTAACATTCTCAGGTCTTACTTCTTGTATATTTTTATTTTAACAAAAAAACTCGGCCTCAATCTGATATATTTAAATTAAATGGGTATAATTTTAAGGTTTAGTCTAGCATGCAAGAGCAGTTTATTATATGGAACCCAACATAATTAATATTTATTTGAAACTGCTTATTATAAGCATTTTTAAATAAATTTAGATAAAATTTATTTTATATATTCACCTTTCGAAAATCATAATTGAAAAGTCAATTTTAAAGGTTGAATCATCATTCTAAACAAGCCTTGCTAAACTATTTTTAAGTCTCTTGCCGCAATTGCGCATGTAATTTCATTTGCAAGTTCAAGGTCACGTCCCATTTGTGGGGACAGGGACGTGCTTCGCCCAACATGCATGTACCTTGCGTCTTTATTTTTGCCTTTTGAGGCAAAAGTAAAAGCGTGGTTTTTTTTTTTTTGAATAAATTATATGTATCATTTTAATTTTTAAAATTAATTAAAATATGTCAAAATGTCTAACTTTTTTGCCAAAAGAAAGAAGAGTCCTACTAAATGAGTTAAGGATGGGAAGGAAGGAAGGACTAAGGGGTAATTTTATTCTGAAAGTATAAAAAATGGGATGATTTTGTTTCAATTATTATTGTAGTTAATTTTGACTGTTAGTTAACCAAATATGCTAAATTAACAGTCTATATGTCATTCACATCATTTTTGTTAAGATATAAATTTGTGTCAGAAGTCCATGTGTCATTTACTTCCTTTCTTTTTTTTTAAAGTTAGATCTAAAATTTCCAAGGTAAATTCACACATTAACAAAAATGACGTGAGTGACATGTGAATTGTTAGCTCAACATATTTGATTAACTAACGGTCAAAAATCAAAATTAACTGAAACAACGGTCAGAATAAAATTACTCCATTTTTTATATTTATAAGATAAAATTGGCCTCGAAAAAACTTTCAGGGAAAATTATCTTTTAACCCAATAAAGGAAAAAATTACGCACAATCATCTGAGAAGTGACACAAGGTTAATAATAACTCAATAAAAGTGCAAAATTTAAATATTATGTTTTATATTAATGTATTCTGTCTGTGGGCTTGACGCTGTGGTGTCGTGAAGCACGAAGTAGGCTTTTAGGATGGAAATTACAAGTCGTTCATGTTTATTGAATACTTAAAAGTGAGGCCTCAAAACTGTGGGTATTCTCACTCGGTTTCATTGACCTACTTCCTTCAAATATTTCCTAAATTATTCGTTGAATTGTTTCACGTGGTGGGATCAGACTAAGCAATGATCAGTGACGTGGGTTTCTTTTTGTGAAGGTTATGAAATCCGGATTGATTATTAAACTAATCGAGATATTGAGTCAAAGGTTAATGGGTCAGATCGGAATGAAATCGGGGCTAAACCAGGGTTTAGATCAGTGAGGAAGGGAAGATTTTAGAATTATTTATATAAAATTTTGAATAAAATATTAAAAAAATTAATAAAACCAATCAAACCGTGAGAAAACTGATCAAACCGTATGAAAACCAATCGAATCAGAATTACTTATCAGATCGGACCGGTCGAACCACCGGTCCGAGGGTTTCATAGCCGGACCGACCACTCCGGTCTGAGCTTGAGAGCACTGCTTTTTCTTGCTATCATTTCTTGACATCCAACTGAACTGAGTTCAGCATAAAGATGATTCAATATTTCCTAAAATATTTATCTTTTTTTATTATTTTTGTTGAAATGTGTGAAATAGTTTGAGAAAAAAATATTAAAATCAAAAAAGTAAAATATAGTGGAGTGTTACATTTAAAATATGAGTTTAAGACAGAATTCCGGGTTCATTAGGGCTATGACATATCTTTAAATTAAAAGACAATTTATAAAGGTATTCCTTTTGATTTTTAAAATAAGACATATTTATCTAATTTAATTAAATTGATGAAGTTAGTTAATTTAGTTAATATAACATGCGTAACATCCTAATTTCTTAATCCTGAATTAAAGTAACATTATAGAAGAATTATTTCATGATAAAAATAATTTATCATGTAATTATTTAATTAATAGGAAATTATTCAAAAATATTATTTATAGAAATAAAAGAGATTAAAATAATAAATTGTTGTTGTTGTTGTTGTTGTTAGTAGAAGAAAGGTTAAAATAAAAGACATAGAAAGCAAGGGAAAAGAAATAAAGAAAAATAAGGTACTCAAAATTAGAGCTTAGGGCAAACTTTGAAGATCAATAAGGTACTCAAAATCAGTTCTTCTTATTAAAATTCCTTCATGAAAGTTATTCTATATGATTTTATCTTTCTAATGATACTACTTTTATATTGATTAGAGAATATTTTGGGATTAGGGTGTTAGCCAAGTTTTCAATTTTGTTAATAGATAGCTATAGGAATATAGAGGATGATTAATAGTTAATTTTAATCAGTTTATGTTTCTTATTTAGTTAGTATAAGATATAAGATTTTATAATGAATTTTCTATATAATCAGCCTAAAAATAATTCTATATTGGACATTTTAAAATTTTAACCGATTAAATTTGGGCTAAATGGTTTATTTGGACTATTGGAGGTATTATTAAAGTTTTAATTAGTTTATATTTTTTATTAAAGTGAACATTTATAATTTAGCTATTTTATGCCCCAAACTTGAAATTGGAGATTTTATGTAATGGAATGAAATTGATGATGATCAATGACTTAAATGGGTTGTTGGGCTAAAAAAATATTTAAACTAATATTAAAATAAATAATTGGTATTTTAGTGTGAAATTGGAATTTTTGAGTAATTAATTCAAAACTTTAAATTTATAGAATTAAGTTAATTGTTCAAATAACACAAGGAATTATTAATGTGTAGTAAATTGATTGTTATAGATTGATTATGGCATGTGTTTGAGCTATTGGATTAGGAGCATTGTGGTAATAATTTGCTTTGGCGAGAGGTAATCACCCTCCTCTTGTTGTGCATATTTATATGATGTTTGTAAGTGATTTTTAACTTTATATAATTATAAATTTGCTATTGGCATGTGACACGGGCCATGAAACTATGTTGTTAATGAAATTGTCTTGTGAGACTTATTTCCATTGAGAAATGACTAGTAATATTATATAAATTGGTGTTGATCTATCAGATTGGAAAGATTCTCTTGATAATTTTTGAATTGATAATGACATGTAATAATCCATTGTGATAATATCACTTGAGTATTGATGTGAGAGGGGATGGTAGATGTGAATTTGATGTGAGGTTATTCAAAGAGAAAATAAGGGGATGAATTCTTGTATAAAAAAGAGACAATAAGGTAGTGAGCTTCCAAGTGTACATTGGTTAATCCTTTGACCCATTTATGTCTATTAGGGCTTTAATACCCCACTAATGTATTAGAGGGGAACCCATGGTCCGGTCTTATACTCTGCGGATTTTGACCAATTTATATCACTTGATCGGTGAGCTTGTTGAGTTGAACTACTAGTCACATGGGTAAGTAATAGCCCATAGGTTTAGTCAAAGGAAATAATGGAGGACAGAGAATAAATTCTTATGTACTGATTTTGTTGGAAATTGTGCCTAAAGGGCCAATCATTGTACTTTGAACATTATTAATTTAATGAAATTTCTCGATTCTGTTATCATATTACTTGCATGTTAACTGTGATAATTGCATCATTGAATAAATCATAAAGATTGTCCTAAAATGTCTCTGGTCAGTCATCTATGCGGGAGTAGAGATGATACAAGACCAATATAAATTTGATAAGATATGGAGATACAAATCAAAGTCTAGGGCACTTGTAAGAGTACAAGGTGCTGGACCTACCTACTATGAGAAAGTTACATGGATCAATTCATATGCTTTTCTCATGTACAACCACATCACGATGCCCTATGACCTGAGGTCATCATGGATTCCTATATGAGAGTTGCTAAGTTTTGAACTAGTCAAAAGTCACTTTTGACCGGGTAATGATAAAGACTACAATCGGGCTTGGTGGTTTTTCATACAGAGGAATATGAATGATCAAGATGGAATATGTCCCTCACATTAGTAGAGAGGTATTACTGGGCCCCTTGATAAGTGAGTTTGAGAAATGTATGGCCATACTACGATGGAAAGGAGTTTCCATTTCTATTGTCAAATTACTCAGGAATCGAGAAAGTAATGGTTAGGAACAAGAGGATGACATTACCCATGCCTCATCCTTGACCGATATATCGTGTGACAAAAGGGACATGACATGGTTGTATGACAGGTTGCATCGTGTTAACGATCCTCATATGAATTGAGTAGTCGTAATGTCTTCCTAGAGGCCGCTTGCAACTTGTGGGTTAGTACAGTTATTGGCCCACTGCCAACTTCGTATGGGCCTACAAGGTCGCACACAATAATAACCTAACACGAGATAATGTTTAATTTAGGGTGAACGAATTATATATATATATATATAATATAAAATTCGTTAATAATATTATATATATGTATTTTTTTAAATATTATATATATATATATATATATATATATATATATATATATATATATATATATATGTATATACATATTATATGATATTATTATATTGTGCTAGTTTTAAATTTAATTTATTAAGATAAATTAAATTTAATAACTAATATGATAGAGATATAGCATCTCCTCATATTTAATTTATGAAGATAACTTAAATCTAATGGCTCTTTATTTGAATTAAATAAACAGGTTAAATTAAAACTATTGGACAGATTTAATTTAAACTGAATTTATTTAATTAGCTCATCAAGATAATTAATTGTTAATTAATTTCAAAATTAATAAAGATTAATTTTGAAATTTGAATATAGCCCTCAAAGGTTATAAACTTGATAAAGCAGATATACTCATACACGCATGAGAATTGTGAGTGGCAAGGGAAACCTTAGGAGACATTGGAGGCACTAGCACGCAGTCTCTGTTGGAGAACATTCGTGTGGATACCGGTAGAAGGAGCGGACCTGATATGTTGGCTCCTAGAGATCGAAAACCCTGAATTCGAAAAGTTATTAATCCTTCTAACTCGATTTAAACGCCATTGATAGATCCTTGATTAGGATCGATGAAAATTTTAAAATTCTTCCGCTATGCCTATCGATCCTAACAATGGTTGATAGATCTTCGATTAGAATCAGCAAAAATTTTAAAATTCTTCCGCTGTGCCTGCTGATCCTAACAGATTTTTGTGCACCCATGTGATAAATATAAGAATGAGCTTATGATATTGTAAATTGACATACATGTGACAATGTAACCTTTTTTTTATATAGCGCTATATATTTATAACTGTCCCACTTGATATCTCAAGAGCACTTACTCATATACCCAATAAAATGTATTGTTGGTTGCTAAGAGTTTTATCTCATCCCATTAATTTGAAATTTTCCCACGTGATAGTTCTCATATGGGCTCATCATGGAAGACTTCAGAGGCTTAAACTACTTCTGTTAACAGTAGTGCTTCCATCTTTCTGGTATATGCTGGATTATTATATATTGTCACGTTAAGACTCATCTTACATACTCTGATTTATTTTGGAGATTTGATGCATTAATTATATATTTTTCATTTCTCCGTGACTGGATTACTCTTGATGATTTTGGATGGCCTAGAGGCCTTATGATTTGTTTTGAACTTGTGAATCCACAACTTGGCTTGATATGGATATTTTGATATATGATGAAACATTATTCAATTAAAGAGTTTAGGCTTGATAGTGAATAATTATTCAGGCCTTGTGAAGTTCAAAGCCTAACTGTGTGCATGATAATGTTTTAATAAATGGTTTGATTAAACCCTTAGTTAATTATTGTTTTAAGGAAAAGATCTTATAATAAGTATTTTTTAAAAGACCCTAATCATTTTCTTTAATTCCCCAATTCCCTTCCTTCTTGATTATTGTTAAGAGGGCATCAATAAGGGTAAATTAGGAAAATTTTGACAAATATAAAAACTATTTCTTGTATTTAGGATCAAGACCAACTCTCCAAATATATTTTATATCAAGAACTGGATAGAATACTTATAAATCACTTATCAATAAAATTGAAATATTTGTACCTTAGGCCATTGGTTTCATTCAATGGGCCGCATAAATGAATAATTCGGCCTAAAGGTGCAAAATTTGACGATAAAGGGTGTTAGTTCAGGACCCAACAAGACATTGCCAATCTCAGTCTCTCTCTCAAACATACAACTACGACAATATCTCTTTATAAGTTTATATCTTGAGAAATTGTCAAATATTTTCAATAACGTTTGGTGAAATCATTATCAACTTCGAATACATTGAAATTGCCAAAGATTGATGGGAATGATGATTTTCATATTTCACAAGAAGCACACTTCACTGCCAAAATTTCTTCACAGGTTCTTTGATATCTTGACCCAATATTGCCACCACAAAAATCAGGTTCAAGTCAGCCGCATCTTTGGTATAGAGTTCAGCAACGTCCAGGTTGTACGATAATAACTCATAGTTACTGTAATTTTCAACTCCCGATTTTAGGTTGTCCGATAATAACTTACAGTTACTGTAATTTTCAATTTTCTCAAATGGTCAAGGCCTATTAACTTAATATTGATGGATTGGGCTCAAACTCAAACTAGTCACAATCAATGAAAAAAATCCTACAAATAACAACAGATTGATGCTTCCAATTCCAGCCATCAGAGCCGTTGGATCTGACAGTACTAGCAGCAGTCATCTCTCAGAAATTCTGGTTGTACTCTGCATATTCTTGATGCCTCCGATCTCCTTCCTCAATGACTCAATTAAACTTCATTTCAAACTTCTACCTTCAAACTCTGAGAGAGACATGTGGAAGACCTGAATTGTTGAGAAGATTCTTGTGCTTAACTAAAGATGATTTTCTTAAGCTTGATTCGGTAGCAGAAGAGGTTGAATTTACAGTAGGTGTGTGGGAACGAACAAGAGCTGCATTTGCCTTAATGGCCAGAGCACACAAATCCTGAAGCGAAAGTGTTGTGTGAGATTTAGCAAGAGGCAATAGGAAGTAAATATTTCCTAATTGAAGCTCTTGACTTGGACCCACATGAGGTATCGGAGATCCAACATACATGGATTCTGAGCTGCACATGAAACAATTTGGATTCTGAGACAGAACATGCCCTGCCTTCGTTGGTTCCTTCAGTTGTTGCAGCTTGCCCTCCATGTCTATAACGTTCACGCTTGATTTCCAACTCAAGTTTCCTCCTTTTCTTGTGTATTGAGGAGATGCACAATTACCCATATGGAATCACTCACTAATTTTTTTCTTCTTGATGGATCTTAAATCAAATATGCTTTCTCTGTTTTTCTAGAAACACAGCAAGAGAACCAGAGGAATAATATGTTTTTTTTTTCTGGCTTTGGATGGTTAGTTAGTAAGGAGTAGTTGTATTTATAGGGTTATAAACAAAGAGAAGATGACAAGAATCTGGAAACGAAGAAGAATCGCATAAGGATTATGATGTTGACAAAGGGACATTCTTTGCTGTTTCCTTTGCCATAAAAAGGTAAAGTAGTTTACTGTACACTCTCGCGTCGGGCTTGTTCATGGCAGAGTGTGGGCCAGTTGATATTAGCAAGTTAACTCAGATTTTTGTGGGCTTTTCAGATGAAACAACGATAAGGAAAAGTAAAAGAAAGGCGCGTAAACAAAGTGTGATTAGAAAAACATTTTGGAAAAGACGAGGAATCCTATATTTATATAAGAGCAACATACTTACACAAAAATTTAATCCACCTGGGTTATTAATAATCTACTCTGATTTGAGAGAGAGATAACTTACAACACTTGAAAACTACGAGGAACTTCCTTCTTTAAAGAGAAACTCAAATTATTCTCTCTATCAAGATGGTAAGAATCTCAATATCTTATCCACTAAACCCCACTAAGACCCTTTATATGAACTCCTTAACTAACTAACTAATCAATTAATTTCACCTTGATATTTCTAATAAGTCATCCAGGTAAATTGCGGAAGGTTAAAGGAAGGAGGAAGCATTCGTGAAAGTTGTGGTTTCACATTATAAGGGCGATGGGTGTGTCTGACTTCAGTGAGTCTGTGGGGTAGCTTAATGAGATATGCCAATTTTCGCAAAACACGTTTTTACTGTATGGTGTGTGTCTCTGTCATATTCACAAAAAAAGCTAAGATGGACTCTCCGCGATCCTTCCTTTTCTCGTCTTCTACTGCTGTATAATTTGTAACAACCCATGTATTGAACCGAGTATACAAGTATACAGTATACATTTGGCTTAAGGAATAACAACTTAATGATTTATGACTTTGAGCCTTCTGAATTTGAAATTAAGTAAGGGGAACGACAAAAAAAATTTTCTATTTTTTTTAAAAGGTAAATCCTAGAATTTCCTTCTTACATTAGATACCTTTAACACATTCTTTCATTAATCAAGGTAAAACTTCTTTTTATTCTAATAATGATCAGATAATGTCATATTCTCGTTTGGCTTATTCCATCTAAATTCAAGTAGATCGTCAAGAGTAAGAAAAATACTTATTTCATGAATATGCTTCAATGTTTGTGTCTACTAAGGGCATGTTTGGATTAACTGTGATAGAAGTGACCTTTTTTTTCCCCACAATATGACTTTTGCAAACTCCAGATTAAATAAAAGTCAGATTGTGTAATGTGATTTATATTTAGATTAATTGTGACAAAAATGTTTTTTATCAAATTGCACTTATTTAGATGTACAAATCGACGCCAAGACAAAAAATGAACAGATGCACACCACAAGACTCTGCCAAAGAGACAAGAGAGAAGAGATGATGACCTGAAGACACTCGACTAGAGACAGAATGAAGCACAAAAGACAGCTAGGGAGAAAACAGAGAACAAATGTGGGCCATAGAGACGATCAGTTGAAGAGGAAAGAGAGGTTGGAAATGTAACATAACTCGTGCTTGTTTGTGATAGCTTAATTTTAGTTCATAATTACTTTTAAATTGTGATTTACAATATACGAAGTAAGTATACGAGAAAAACTCTGTTTCGACTTATGTGAAAAGCCACACATAGAGAAGAGAAGATGGTAGACGAACGACCAAGGAAAATGGAGACCAAGAGTAGCATGATGGAGAAGAGAAATAAGGGCTAGTTCAGGGTTGGCCAAATTTCTTAAATCATCATTTAATGCCTAACGGTAAATCAACTTATCTACTTAACTACCGTGGCATAAATAAACTTTTGGAGAATAATTTATGGTTTAACTTTTACCTGATAAGTTGAACGAGTCTATCCAAACACAGCCACAAGCTAAAAGGAAGCCACCGCCCGTTTACCCTCAAAAAGCTACAATTGCGTCTGTTTTTGGGATTCAAGCCCACGGATTACATCTATAGCCCACAATCCATTTATCCCTTTTCCCAAGTCATTCCCTTTAAAAAAAATTGCCTGAAAACATTTTCATGTGACCTAAATATCTATATACCACGAAAATTAACATCTTAATTTTTTAAATAAATTATATTTATCATCTAATATTTAAAGTTCGTTAACATATGTGAAAGAGTCTAATTGAATGGGTTAAAAGTCGGAATGAATAAAAAAAATACATGAAATCTGAGAAGTGACTTACGGAAATAATGATGCAAGAAAAGTGCAGATTTAAATATAATATTGTATATTCAGATAAAAAAATACTACCATATTTTATATTAATGTATAGTGTCTGTGGGCTTGACTTTGTGCGGTCGTGAAACACAGAGTAGGCTTTTTGGATGTTTCAAATTACAAGTGGTTCTTGTTTGCTAGAAGCCTAGTGAGGCCTCAAAGGTATTCTCACTCTCACTCTCTGTTTCATTGACCTACTTTCTCCAAGCTTGTGTTCCGGGGACAGGACCGGGATACCACAATTTCGGTCCGGCCCCGGCCCCGGCCCCGATAGTATCCAGATAGGATCAGGAAATCCTGACTTATTTTTTTAAAAAATAATAAACTAAGAAAAATCATTATATCATTTAAATTCTCCCTATTATATTATTTAACATGATCATTTAATAACTAATAAGGCCGCAATAATTACATAAATTAATCTAGAGTTGAAGAATAACATCATCATCATAATAATAATATTCGTTAGTATCTTTATACAGTATATAATTAAGATTAGTATCAAGATATATGCGATTTAACTCCAACTAAAAAATGTGAAACACATCTTATCAAAGGATAATTTAATTTATGAGGTAAAAAAATACATAAATAAAAGGATAGCTTAATTTATGAGATAAAAAGAAAAAAACCTGGGACCGGGATCCTAGATAAGATAGGAGATTCCGGGATCAAAATGTCCGAGACCAAGTCGAGAAGACTGAGACTGAGACACTTTGAACACTTCTAACAAGAGTGGGATGTGAAATTACAATACATATCCCTAGATCAGGAAGCTTGCGGATGCACTAGCAAATGAGGGGTCATCTCTAGCTCTTTCATTCTGGATTCATGTCCGGCCAACCTGCAGACCTTAGTTGATAGAGAGTGTTTGGGATTTCATCCCTTTCCTGTTTGATGTTGATTTAATTTTTGGCCAACAGCACTCTCTTGTAACATAAAAAAAAATATTGAAAATATGTATTGAATATATTGAATTAGGTTCTTCTATTGTTTTTTTTTTTTTTACATCGATTCAAAACTGAGAGTTCAACGTAAAAATATTTATTTTTTAAATTATTTGTATTAGAATGTGGGATATCAATAGACATAGTTTAAAAAATAATAAATTCAAGAAATAAAGGCTACTTGGTGCCGAAGACTGTTGGTCTAGCGGCACAAGATGTACCCTTGGTAGCATGAAGTCTGGAGTTTAATTCCCAACTTTTCATTAGACTATAAGGGTCTGTTTGGTTAGGGGAGAAGAAATTTTAATGTTACCTTATTTAATTCAGGAGGGGAGAGAGGGGAAATTATTTTCATATGAATAAATTTATCCTTATATTATAAGTGATTTTTTCTAAACTTTATTAAATGTATAATAAAGTTTAATTAATAACATTTGTATAACATTTAATATAAATATATATACATATATATGTATTTAAAATTATATTTTAAAATAACATTTGGTATATCATGATGAATGAAAATGGTTAAGGGTGGTTATGAGTTATCATAAAATGTGATGAGCATTTTTATTCAATGTCAAATTATTTTTTAGCCTTCCCTCCAAATCCCCCCAATTTGGAGGAGAAGGGTTATGAGGGGAGGAAGGGGAAAATTTCAAAAAAAATCCTCTCCTTCCTAAAAATTCTGTAGTGCCAAATAAGGGGAGGGGAGCAAAATTCCTCCCCCAATTCCCCTCCCCTCAAACCAAATAAACCCTAAAAAAAAGTGCTATTAGTGATGTTGATATGGTGTTTAGAATAAATTTGTCTCCTACCCAACAAGAGGATAATTGATCTTCACAATTGAGAATGTATAGCATGAGAGTGTTCATAGATGAGACGATATCTGGACAGCTCTATCTTGACAAATGACAAAAATAAATAAATGTTAGGAACAATAAATAAATGTTGTATTGAAGGTATAATTGCATTGTTGAAAGAGATCAATCACACTCCATTATTACTTACTCATCACCCACACTGGCACTAGCTACAACCTAAGAATCTCTCATATTGGTATACAAAAGAACAAATGTTCCATAACATGAAACGCCCATATGTCTATGTGACACCTACCACTTACTGTACCTACATCTTCCCTTACAAGCTTTATTGTTATCTTGAATCACTTAATATTTACAAAGCATCAACTGCATAATATAGTGCTCAAGCTAAGTATATATGAGTAGCTATTAGAAAGAACATGTTGTAACAAGTTAATACGCAAGAATCAATTCATGGTGGACGAGTACTATAGGTGGTCGGCATTCTATCTACAGATATAATGGATATATGATAGGGATGATAAACCAATTAGATAATGTCGTTTAGGTTTTTAATTTTAAGGAACAGACACGATATCCATCGGCATACACAAAAGCTTAGATTGCTGAATTTCTGACTCTGCAATATAAGGAATATATCTATTCTTTTGGTTGTTTGTTTTTATCTTTCAAAACTTTCGATCTGTTACAGTGTGGTAGCTTGCATGTATTTTATTCTCCATACATCCCTAAGCGCTTTCATATCACAATGAATCCACAGCCTTTCATTCTTTGCTTCATTCGTATAAACATCATGTACTGCTCTTGCCATCATTAATCTAAGATATATTTAGAGAATTGATCTTGATCCAAAATATAAGACAAAATTTTCATATTTGTCAACATTTTCCTAATTTACCCATATCGATGCTCTATTAACAATAATCAAGGAGGTGAGGAAATGTGGGAATTGAGAAAGATGACGAGGGCATTTTAATACATGTCATATTAACTAACTCACTTAACTTCATTAATCTAATCAAATTAAGTAAATATGTTTTATATCAATAACCATAGGGAGTATTTTTTTTTTAATAGAAAATAAGAAGAATCAAGTCAAGTAATTAAGTTCTCGTCAACTATATAAATTATGAAAGCTTGCATTAATGCAATATGCCATATTCTTATTTAGGAAGAAATTCCTAGAAATTTTCAATAACATTTTTGTCCATTGATTCATTAATTGATTGATATTCCATTCACACAAGATAGACTTACTTTAATACGAAATAAAGCTTAATTACTATGTGTTAGTAATATCGAAAGGGAGGTATATCTTGAGTCTCATGTACAAGTACTCTATTTTTGCGCGAACACATAGTATTCAAAGTCCTTCAGACCTCAACTAATCTAGATCAAATTGGGTCAAACCATGGAATAGCTAGAGTACTTAACACAACTACATATTTATATCTAGGCTTAGATTTGAAATCTCTAGTTAGATTAGCATGTTCTTTCGCCCTAGAGGGTGGCTTGTATACAAACACCTTAACAAGAAAGAAAGAAATCAATGTGATCTTCAAAGACTAACAGAAGGAAACTAAATAACTGAATATTATCAGGTTAAAAAGAGATCATGCATGGAAAGCTTAAAAATTCGTAGCATATATTCTCCTCGTGGGACGTGACTCATCAATTTGCCTAATAATCTGACTCCCTCTCTCTAGCTTCTTGTTGACATGGAAATTCCCAGGAATTGAACTTCCACCATTATCACCTCATCACCAAGCATAATTCTTTCCCATTTGCTTCCCCCACAAGCCACCCCAACTTAAACCTAAGCCCCAAGCTTCAAATCACACCCCGATAATTAATTCTAATTCAATTCATATATAAATCCAAATACCTCTTCTTCACCTTCATGCATAATTCCTCCTCCGATCCTCAGGCAATATATAATCTCTCTGAAAAACGGCCATGAAATACAGCGAGATCTCTCACTTCAGCCACCCAGAACACAAGCTCAAATTCGAGTACTCAGAATTCCCATTCAAATGCGACGGCTGCAACGAAGTCGGAATCGGATCGCGATACAAATGCTCGATCTGCGATTACGACCTTCACGTCCATTGCGCCGTACCGTCACCGTCGATCTGCCACGCTTTCTACAAGAAATGCTCGTTCCAGTTCCTGACGGTGCCGCCAGGGGATATAGCGCGTTACTGCAACGCGTGCGAGAAGGACGCGAGCGGATTCGTGTACCACTGCAGATCTTGCGGTTACGATCTCCACCCGTGCTGCGCGAAGCTGCCGATGGTGCTTGACGACGGAGAAATCAAGCTGTATCTGTACAGGAAGGTGAGATCGGCGTGTCACCGGTGCGGGAGAAAGGGACGGAGCTGGAGTTACAGATCTGAATGCAAGAAGTACAATCTGCATGTGGCTTGTGTGAGGGAGATGATTGTGGAGAGTTGGTATGAGATATATAGGGAAGGGAATAAGGGGAAGGGATTGGGGATGATGAGGATTCCGAGGTTGAAGAACACGCTTCAGAGCAGCCATGGAAGTGGTGGGAGGATTAAGGGGAAGGTGAGGAAGTGCTGTGAGATTGCGGGTCTGGCGGTTCAGTTTGTGATATCGGCGGTGCTGGGAGATCCGACGGCTCTCATAGCCGGAGTTGTGGGATCACTCATGTCACTAGGTTGAAGTGCAGAAGCCATTATTGTAGGATAGTTGCTAGCTTGGTCCTCCAAAGTAGTAGCTTCCTCATGCACGCCAATTCCCACTGTAATTTACTCAAAACAACTTAGCTTTCATCTTTTTCCCTTTCCTGTTTCGGATCATCAGGTAACTGTTGATGGGTTATATACTTCATGAATCTAGAAACTCAAAAAACTTGCTCAATCACTCATCAACTCAACTTCACTCCTAAGCTCATGGATATACGTACTGTGCATGTAACGTGGACCCTCCAAACATATACAGGGACTATTCAAGTCAGCATAATTTGTTTTTTTCCATACTTTACCTACCTATTACTATATCTTTTAGGAGGTGTTTAATTAGTGTCACTTGAGCTGGCTAATTTGTTTGATTCATGACTTTTATTACCTATTTTATCAATTAGACTATATATTCTTTTTTGGTAAAAATTAATTTACAGCATTCTTAATTTCTTATATTCACTTTGGACCTCTTTATAATAAACAATTATTATACAACAATAATTCAAAATTATGATTTTATCAAATGAAATCAAATTAATTACATATAGGTAATAGTTTGCCTGAAAGCACTTTTTATTGGTTTGATCCTAGATTTCTATTTGTATCGCACCTAGCTCTTAGTATTTAATATATATATATATATATATATATATATATATATATATATATATTAAAAGCAATAACAATAAATATGTAAATTATCGCTTTAATTATTTTTGAAAAAGGGTGGCCCAAACATGCTCCCAGAAGTTGAAAAGGCAAAACTCAGAATGAAGGCATAAAGGGTGAAATTAAAAGGTTTGTATGGAGAAAGAGTGAGGCAGAAGCAAGTTTTCAACTTTTTACCTTGGGTAGGCGTTAACGGCAAGGTTGATGAGCAAATATTTAGTGAGTGTTTGAAATAGTTTATTTTTGAAAAATAAGTATTTATTATGTAAGTTGAGACAAAACTCTTCTCACATACTTACTTCGTATACCGCAAATCATGAATTATAAGCACTTATAAGCAAGGTATTAAAACCCGGACCGGGTACTGAACCGGTCGGGTACTAGGTTAAGGGTCAGTGGGTCAGATCAGGGCCAAACAAGAGCCAAACCGGTGAGAAATTGAAGATTTTAGGCTTATAAATCTAAAATTCTAAAGGAAATTCAAAAAAAAAATTCTTTTTTAATATAGGAACCCGGACCGGACCGGTCTACAGGCCAGTCCGCCGATTTCCGGGCCGATCCGGTCTGGCAACTCTGCTTATAAGTTAAAAATAAGATATCCCAAATAAGCACTTAATCTATCTATATGGTATTTGCTTTTTGGGGTTCTATACAAGTTATATAATCAGGAAATGGAGCCTGGCGTAGCCACTTATATATAATCCTTGTAAATTTCAATCGCCTTTTGTTTCTTATTTTTGTGTAATTTCGTACCCAAAATGGGCTGAGCCTTTTGAAATATTTTCTCCATTATTACGACAACTTTTCCTTTGTGGGGATGGCATCATGAGAATTTGCAGATTTCAGAAAGTTCCCTTCATCATCATCCACCAGATTTTTGTTCGCTCTAAATGTTAGCTGACCTCAGCTAACATTTGGTCCTTTTGGTTTTTTCTCTTTCAGCATGTAGGCCTGCTATTTCAGCTCGTCGTGGCGTCAAGAGTCTTCTCTCTTGTCTTTGTAATCCAAAAAAAAATAAAAAAGAAAGTTCCCTTCATCATGAATCACGAATCACCAGATTGAGTTCATGTTTTGTCCCATGAGTTAACAATTCAGCTCCCTTTTTAGTTTGTGACTGCACTAAACATAATTCGGTACCCATAATCTCCTAATAATAACCAGCTACATACATCTTTTTTATATTTAAAGGGGTAGGCACTAACGGCCTGAGATTATAAATGAGAATGAATCTGCACCTTCCTGCTTATTAGATATAAATCTATTAGCAAGAGTTTTGACGGGTTTCTATGACTTTTTGGCATTGGACCTTGTAAATTATGTGCCTCAGAGTTCCAGAAAGTATGTAGTTATTATAGCTCAAGAGATTTGAAATTTTTATTGAAACTTAGTTTCAAGTTGACACCATATATTCCACTCCCATATACAATACAGTTCTTATCAATTAGCGCTTCTCTGTCTATCCTTTGATTCTTTCTCACATAGAAGTTCTGACATTAATTACAACAATATTCCAATATGCTGCTTCCTGGGATTTCTAATTCTATAATTTACAAAAGAACAAGTTTACACTTAAAGGGGGGAAAATATCATAAATGAAATATGATATGAACTTATGGAGCTAAAATGAAAAGAGAATCACAAGGAGGGTAATAGCCAAAGGTTGAAAAGAGAGGATGCCAATGACAGAAGCCATGACAGAAACGCCATAACTGCAGATATCTGATATCTGCTGCAACACTTCCAAGGGCAATATGAACCATGTGAATGCATCAGCAGATCCACTACACTCGCTGTTGAGCATGCTGCTGCTAGTGTCAGAACAGATAATACCTGCAACAAATCATTAAAATTTCCATGTTCTTCGTTTTTTTCAAAGGAAAATATAACATGTCAGCACCTAATCTTCTCTTTGCCAATATTTACTGATACGTCCCGGGTCTGGGTGAGGATTAAGTTCGGCCAGGTGGCACCACAAAATCAAAAAAGACTGGTGAACTTGTGTCTAATCTTTCTAAACTCGATCCACACCCCTAGACCCTGGACATATCATTTACCTGCAGGATTGGAATCTACATACCCAATCTCCCACAGCAATGATGAGCAGTATTACTGGTTGATGAATGGGGCATTTGACGAGAACAGAGTATCCATCTACCAATGCTAATGTGAAGCTCCAAGGTATGACCAAACCCATAATCGTTACCAAGTAACTGCAATTTTGGGATGATCCAAGTTCAAAACACAGGAATCAACAAAAATTACATACGCAGTGAAAAAGAGTAAAAGGGATTATCTAAGTTAAAAGCAAAGAACAGAACCAGAAGTTGGTTTATCCATTGCCTTGATTAGTAAAAAGGGGATTTTAGTTTTAAAGCCAGACTAATAGTATTATGATTTTAAGGAGTTCAACCACTTCTCAGCCATGGAAATGGGCATCACTACATTGAATCTACATGCTTTGTAAGACGTTTAAGAATCTTAGGCATAAAATCAATCAACTATTTCACAGAACAACCAGCATAATCAGGTAAATAAACTCAAAGGTTAGATGACTGATCATGGTAATATATGGCTAAATTTTTCTATGATCCCATTTTCTACAAGCACTTAGAAGATCCTAAAGACTGCAGAATCTCAAGGGCCACACAGTGAAGTAGCAGAAAACGAAAAGAAAGTATACCAGAAAGCTGTGTAGCTGTAGAATTCGACGCCAAAAGACATGAAGAGAAGAGAAGCAGAAGAGAACATAGTCTGACCCAATCTGAGACTAAAGCTGGCTGTGGTACCAACAGAACCAGGGAATAATTCATCCATGCCCTTCTTGTTGCATGACACCTTCTGAATCTAAAATCTAAATCTAATTCAATTTCAGGGTTTGCCTTTTCTTCTTCCTTTGTGTTTCCTCATCATTTTTCCCTTTCATTTCAGGTTCATAGTAATCCACACCCCTCATGAGTTGAAACCTTCTGATATGATCTGTAATTGAGAAGAATCACAAATCCCAAGAATGGTATGCACAGAAATTCCTGACCACTTTGTCTCTGTTTCTTGTGGCTATGAAACATGCCAAGAAGACAGCCAAACTTTATGGAAATTAAGATCACTCTTTCCCAAACATCTAAGTCCTAACCTGTAGTTGCCTGGTAAGTTTCTTGGTGGAAATTTGGACTATTGCAATGAAGAAATTTATTAAGGGAATCATGGATGAATAAAGTGGGTGCCACTAAAAAGAAGAAAAAAGTAAGATTTTGCATATTTTTATCATCAGCTTTAACATATAGTATGAGTAAAAGAATGATTTTTTTTAAAAAAAAGTTCGATTGTCTAGTATGAAAATATATTCATGCTTTTAACAATTGGGCTTAGGTGCTTGCTTCACTTTCATCCACAAATCCAGTCCATGCATGTTACTATCTTGTGATTTGTTGGTTGAGCAATAATGTTGTTTCTATAATTATGATAGATTTGACAGTTGACACATGGGTTGCTTTGCTCTTTTGGGAAAATACAATTAAGAACTCATAATAGTGATTAAAGATTTTAAAAATATAGAAGTTATAATTGAATAATTTGTATTACTATATCATTATGTACAAATTATAAATTATGGATGAAATTGCTTGGACTAAAATATAAAAGATAATATTAGGAGCTCAATTTTCAGTACAATAAAAATGTAATAATAGACAAACCTGTTTTAATAAAAGGGTTGATATTATGATATATTAAGGTGCTTTGTTTAGTTGATGCTCTAAATTGAATTTTTTATATTCCTGAATTTGAATGGTGGTTACTTGTTAGGGCCAATGAGAGAGCACTAATGTAATGTGGGTGGGACCATCGGGCATTAGTGGAATACAGGCACTTCTCAAAATTCAATGCCTATTTTAACCAAACTCTCTGATTTTTCAGTCAAAGCAACAGTTCCTAAAAGACCACAGAAGTGCTTTCTAAAAGAATGACCTTGAATTTGGCACGTGTCCTACCCTAAGGGCCCCCAATGTTCTTGGGAAAGTGATGAGAAACTAGGGGACCAGATTTGGTTTCACTGTCTACTGTTTTTACAAGAATTGTTTTAAGCAATATCACAGATTTTCAAAGGAGGTACGTAAATTTAGTGAGGCACCAGTAAACCTACAAGTTAATATACTATTTGGGTCACTAATATAAAAGATTCAAACTTTTTAGACAGTAGAAGGCTGAGATTGAATCAATCACACAGTTTTTTTCAAGAAACCCTCAGTGGATCCAAACTTAGGTTTTTTGACTGCTATGGTATATACAGTAAAAATATATTACTGAGATGCTACAGTTTGAGAAATATTTACCAATATGATATAGCTAAAATCGTTCACGGTTGGAACGAGTTTGAATTTATGGAGAAAACGTTCTTGGCCGGATTAAGTTTTATTTTGTTTTGTGTGAGGTAAAAAAGCCTCCAAACTTAAGAGCCTGAGCTTTGTTCTCCCAACAGGCCCTGAAGAAATCAAGACATGTTACGCTGCAACAGTGAGGGTAATCTTAACAATATTACTTGGAAGCACTATTACAGAAAGGCTGAAAGGTGGCGCACATTTTGTAACACTTCTTTAAAGAAGTGCCACAACTGACTTTTTTTTTTTTTTTTCTTTTTTTATTTTATTTTTTTTAAATTTTGGGTGCCAACTGTGGCACCTGGTGGACCAGATGCCACAGTTGGTAGGCCCAACTGTAGCGCTTGCCAAGACAGACGCCACAAGTAGGTGCATCCTACCAGCTGTGGCGCCTGGAAAATCAGGCGCCACAGCTGGTTGTATGATAAATAATAAAAAAAAATTACCAGCTCTGGCGCCTGGAAAACTAGGCGTCACAGCTTCTTCTATATTAATAAAAAAAAAAAAGAAGGCTAGCTGCCTCGTGCCTTTATGGTTTTAAAGCTTTGTAGTTTTAGGCGCAGGTATTCCCAAAAAAAAAAAAAGGACCAGCTGTGGCGCCTGGATTTCCAGGCGCCACAGCTGGTTCTATTAAATAAAAAAAAATTTGGCACATGTATTCCAAAAAAAAACATAAAATAAAATAAAAAAAGGGACCAGCTATGGCACCTGGAAATTCAGGCACCACAGCTGGTCTATTAAATAGCAATGGAGCATGTATTCCAAAAAAAAGAAAAAAAAAAAGGAAAAGGGACCAGCTGTGGCGCTTGGAAATCCAGGCGCCACAGCTTATATAAAAAAAAATTGACCTTTTTAATGGATTACACCATCCACTTCCCACCAATCACAATTCCCCCCGCTCCCACTCTTATCTTTTTTCCCCTTCCCGAGCAGTAGAGCTGGTAATTTGGGCCGGGCTGGCGGGCCCAAAAAAAGCTTAAACGGGCTGCCATTTTGGCAGCCTGTTTAGCCCGCGGATTAGTGCGGGCCATCCCGCTGGCTGGCGGGCTGGCCCGCTTTTTTTTCATTTTTTTAAAATAATATAAATTCAAATACCCTTATTACCTTTCATTTGATACCGTGTTTAATTAATTTCTCATACTTTTTATTTAACATTTTTATTTTCATACTATATTTATTTATTCTACTATTATTAAATTTAAAAGAGATGTGTTTATATGTTTTTGTTATCTGAGTAGATGAAAAAAAAAAAGGAAACTAAGAATGAAATTGGCTTCATAACACAAATGTATATAAAAAAAGAAGCGTAATATGAAAAGGTGAAAGAGAAAGAGAGTAATTTTTTTTTAAAAAAATTGAAATTAAAAAAAAAAAAAAAAAGAATGCCGCCAGCCCGCCTAAACGGCTTTGCCCACACACCCCGCCAAACAACTCAACTCGCGGGCCAGCCCGCATTACCAGCACTACCGCGCAGTGGCCCCCTTCCTTCTCTTTTAATTTATTTTGACTCATCCCACTTTAATTATTCCCTCCTCTCTCACTTTCTCTTTTCATCTACACTACAGCTTCTTGCAGTGGACGACCGTCGCCCCCTCCCTCCATTTCCTATCATCTTCACACTTAAAAACATACACACATGCACACATGTCTTCATCATCGAATCTACTTCTTTGGTTTGTTTCAACTGCCATCCCCACTCCTCCTCCTCCTCCTTCTCATTCAAGATTGCGACACCAACGAGTAACGTGGTCCCCCACTCCACTGCACTGATCAATTAAGCTTGTAAGTTCAACGTGCTTCTTCCTTTTTTTTTTAATTGGCATATAATTTCTACAATTTTTTATTTCAAATCGATATTTATGTTCTAATTTGTGTTTAAAAAGTGGAGAATATATATAATATTTCAAAAGAAGTTATCCAAAAAATAATATTTCAAAAGAAAAGAAAAACCAAAAGTGGACCATGTCTCGTGATGCCTTTAGCATGTTCATAAAAGATATCTTTACATATCCGGAGTACTTGATTTCAGATTAGGCTTAAGTAATTTTAACATTTTTTGCCTGAAAATATTTTTAATTTCAAAAAACCTTATTTTAGTAATTTAAAAGAAAATAGTCTAGTCCATACGCATGATTAAGAAAAATATAATATTTGTATCATAATATAAGTTTCTTTAGCTTAACTTTTTTGCCAACGGTTTCTAGTTTAACACTGGCATCAATATCTTCAATTTTGAAAATAAATCTGGACAATTAATATTATTTTGTAAATTAAAATAAAATAATTTCTTTAGCTAATTTTTAAAATTTTTTTTTTAAAAAAAATTACCCTTCTGTGGCGCTTGTTGGAGGAAGTGCCACAGGAGGGGGGTCTCCTGTGGCGCTTGTTGGAGGAAGTGCCCCCTCCTGTGGCACTTCCTCCAACAAGCGCCATAGGAGGGTATTTTTTTTAAAAAAAAAAATTTAATGTTGTGGCGCTTTCAAGCATCACAGCTTCTTTTAGTGGCATCCAGATATGTGGCACTTCTCTAGCGCAACAGCTAATGCAATTATAAGTGCCACAACTTTACTTTTTTATAGTAGTGAAGATAAATCAAGAGTATATAGCCTTAAGATAAATACTATCAAATTGATTTAAACTATTTTTATAGAAAGACAAACCTTATATATATATATATATATGTGTGTGTGTGTGTGTGTGCGCATCTCAGAAAATATAATAGAGAGCAGGAAGAGTTGGCTGAGAATTTAGCTCAAAAAATGGAGAGTAAAGTAAAGAGTGTGTTGGAGTGTTAGTGCATGGAGGGTACAGAAGCAATTAGTAGAGCATGACATGAAGATTATTGAGGCATTGTTTTTGTGGGAATGTAGAAAGAGCAACATCAGAGAGATGGATCCATAATGAATGAAACTATCAAAAAGATTTGAAGATCGTGGAAGCTATTTTGCTGAAAATTCACATCAAGGTTCACTTATTGGTGTAACGCCAACAATATTGCAGAATCTGTACATCTCAATCATTTGATGGTCGCAAATAGTTTTAATATATGTGTGTGTGTGTGTGTGTGTGTGTGAGTTACCCAAATTAATAGCAAATGTTTCATTAGGGCACCCTCCATCTGCTGAAATGCTTTTCATCAATTTTTCACCTCTTGTTTTAGGCCCTGCAACCTTCGTGTTATTAGCATGACGCTCTAACCAACTGAGCTAATAGGCCATTGATGTTCATAAATTAAACTGTAAACTATATCAATATTATATTAGTTGGCATTTCCTGCTATATACTTGTAGCTACCCTCTCCAGTTTCGAGAGGCACGATTGACATAGAGTAAATATTTTCGAGATGATATTTTAGAGGCAAATTATATTAAAACCAATTTTTTTTCCTTGCCAATAACACTAAACTCTTGAGTATCCAACAAATTGAAATTGTGTCTGTCTCTGCTCGTCGATCAGTGTCATTTTCTTGAACCTCCAAGGCTTTAAAAAATTATATGTGTAGAGGGGGACACTACAAATATGCAGCAAGTCATGTAGTATAATGTTATGTGAGGGACGAGAACTGGTGTACGTACTTAGGGCCTCAAATTATTATGCATGAATATTGAGAGCACACACAAAAGAAGATATATTACAGAGTGACCGAATGAGGAGGAAGAGAAGCCAGAGAGGAGGATGAGAGATGGCATGCGGTTCATGTTGATGCATTATAAGCATCTCTCCCTAGGCCTCTCGATCCAGAATTATGAGCTCTGTATGAGAAGCCTCACAGAAGAAATAAATGGTTAAAGCTCCCTCGATCTTTAATATAAGGCATAATTTTCATATTAAATAATTTATCTAACTTATTTAATATAATTAAATTAAGTAAATATTTCTTATATTAAAAATGAGAAGGAATATAAACTTATTTTCATCGCAACACGCAAAGCTCATTTAATTCAACTCTACGTATACGCTTCTTCATAACCATAATTTTCAACACTTGCAGCACATCCACCACGTACGCCTCCTATAATTTGATGGTCCCGTAAACGTCACATCTTCATCTGCCTACTCTGTCTGTTTCAAAAATGCAGAGGCGGCTAGGGCTTTTCAACATTTCTAAACATCGTACGTAATACTTTAATTCATATTGCATGGCGATCGCAAATGACGACGGATTTGGATATTACTCGTAACAGGTTAAACCAAACGTAAACCCTCCATATATATACTTTCCAACAATATAATATATATCAATTTACTTTCCTAGGAATTCTAATTCAATTTCGCTCCTCCAGCCTGTCCATATTCCATACATTTATAAATCAGAAGATATCAAGTCATCTTAAATACTACTAGTATAGATTAAAAACAAACAAACTTGGGGGCAAAAAGATGGTGGAAGAAACGACAGAAAGAAAATCTTATTCAGAACAATGAATGGCTAATATGAGCAAACATCACGGGGCAGCAATCAAATTCAACTAGAGATTCACAAAAACACGCAAAAGTTAATCATTATAATTACGATAAGGTGGTGGCCTTGGTGAAGGACTTAACGGTAACTGTGGGGCCGATGGTTGGGGTTCCAATTTCCACCTCAAACGTGTCGTATCGGAGGAAGAGTTCCACCAGAATCAGCCTGAGGATGAGCACCACCAGATTCTTGCCCGGACACTGCTTGTTCTCCGGGGTCGGATCTTCTGTTTCTCTCCCATTCGACCAGTACACATACTTCAACAGTCTCTCTCCATCTTCTCCCACGAACCTGTCCGCTACAAACTTGTCTGCGTCCTTAAACACCTTAGGATCTTTGGTCGCAAATGGTTGGAACCCAAATATCATTTCCCCTTTCTTCACTTCAAATGCTTCCACGTGGCTTTCTATGATCATGTCGTGCTTTGCCTTCCCGTACTGGTACGGTACCGGAGGTTCTATTCTGAGCGTCTCCCACACCACTGATTTGGCCAATGGCATCTTCTCTAGGGCGCTGTAGGTGACCCCACCTTCTTGATTGACAACGGCCCTGATTTCTTGGGCTAGTCTCCTGTGTAGAGGCTCCCCAGCCGATCCCACCCACTTCATGAGGGTGGGGGCCACTATCTTGAGCCCACCGTAGCTGTTGAAGCCCAGGACGAAGAGGATGTTATTGCAGGCTTCTTCTTTGGTGAGGCCGAAGCTTGGGGCTTGATCCAGTGCTTCCTTTGCAGACGAGGATATGGCTTTGAAGAGCTGGTGGTGGTCCCATTTTAGGGACCAGGCAGGAAACGGCACCGTATGGAGCAGGAAGTCTTCCACCACGTTGATGGGGAAAAAGTACCATGGAAGCCCTGCATTCATTGGGAAGTGCTTCATCAATTGTAAATAAAATTTAAACTGCTACAAAAAGGACTCCTCTAAATATAATAAATATAAGAAACTTAATTTAAATATTGTTGGTTATAAAAACGTATATTCATAAAATAGAGTTGTGCCCATTCCTATATCTACCAGAATCGAACCTTAGTCCATGCTTTTTAATTGGGTAAGAACAAGATGCGAGACTTCGTTTTCAATTGGGGACCAGACTATGATACGTAAAAAAGGGTTGATTGACATGACTCTTTTCTTCACGACTCTCTTCAAAGGAAACTTATTTATTAGTCTTTTTTTTTTAAAAAAAATCAACGGATTAATTTGTTGTGTGAGTGAAAATCAGGTGAAATCGAACCCAGAAAAAAAAAATTTTAAAAAACGGCCTTTAACCTGCAGAACCCACGGGAAGAAGCTGCGGGTAAACCCAAAGATCAAATAGTCTGGGTCCACATGACCCGAGATTTGTCTGGGTCGGGTCTTTTCCACAGTAGTATCGAAATATGAAGTTGAAGAGCTCATTGTCGCTGATGGAGTTGAATTGCGCATGGCCTTTACCGGCCACCTTGTCCTCGAGCTTCTGGAACAGCTCCGACAAGTGGCTCCGGAGGAGCGGAATTACCTGGCCGTGCCTTGATGCGAGCAGGGAGAATAAGAAGCTCTTGATCTGTTGGTGCTTTTGCTCTGACGGATCCAGGTAGGGGCAGACACGGTAGCCTCCGGTGAAGTCGGTGGACGGCATATAAGTTCCGGTGAAGACGTCGCGCTTCTCGACCTTCGATGTGTCGAAGAGGACGGAGAAGCTGGCGGCGTCGAGGACGGTGACGACTCTCGGATCGGAGGCGTTGAAAGGGCCGGGCGGCATGTTGGTTCGGAACACGGTGGAGTTGTACTTCTGGATCCGAGAGGAGAAGAATTTTTCACGGCCTTGGTTGTAGAAGAAATCGAATCGGTCGGCGATGGCTCCGAACAAGGGGAGGCCATAGCCGCCGGGGATTGTTCTCAGTGGGAGCTTGGGATTAACAGAGATTGGAGAAGACATTGTTTGGAATTCGCAATAATCAAACACACGACGAAGTATTGAAATATATAAACAAGAGGGACCCGAAATGAAACGTGATCGATTTTGTTATCTTTGTTGTATAGCCATTATGGCATTTGCATGTTTTATTTCATTTATTTTACAATATTTTATTTATGTCTCTGACCAAACCACACAAGTTGATGGAAATCTTGATAGAAAATGTGGAGAGTAAGGGAATAATTAAAAATTAAGTTTTACAAATATAAAAAATCATTGAAAAAAATGCCTCCGAAACTCTTGGAAAATTGGGTTCTGCATTACTTGTTGGAAACTCCACTAAGTGTTTGTTTGAGATAATTTATTTTTGGATAATAAGTGCTTATAATTCATGATTCACAGTATACGAGGTAAGTATGTAAGAGGAGTTTTGTCTCGATTTATGTAATAAATGATTATTTTCAAAAAAATAAGCTATTCCTAACACTTACTAGATTAAAATTCACAAACTGTTCACAAGTGATGCTCATACTATAGGAAGTATTTTAGCACAGATTCTAGCTTTAGTTAATCAAGTTTTAAAGAATTTTTCTGTTTTATGATTCATTATGTAAATCGCTCTTCACAGTAGCTAGCCATTTTATTTGCACATTTTTTTTTCATTAATAAAATTTCCCTTTCACTCGGAAAAAAAAAAAAAAAAAAGCCTCCGAAATTCTCTCGCGGCATTATATGATTTCAATCTAAATATATTTTTGGAGGAAAGAATTTGAAAATATAATAATTGAATTCCTATTGTTGTTTATCCAAATCAATCAAAATCTCAGTCACGTGTGTTTAGATCTCATTCCCTATAGTCAGAAAGGTTTGTATTTTGTATTTTCTAATTTCTTATTAATTCTCTTGTCCCAAAGTAATTTACTAATTTTTATATTTAAAGGATTAAAATTCACTCCCCAATATATCAATTTTCAAGTGGGCTGGCTTTCCTTTTTGAGATGGTGTTTAAATTTAGTGGGAACCAGTTGCCGACACGAGACTCGTAAAACTTCGACGGCGGGGACAGCTGTATTGACTATTGAATGTTGAGTTTTCTTCGCCTCGCTGTTTTATCGGCCATACTGCCTTGAAAGTTAAAACAGGACCCGTAACCAATTAAAGTTCTTCCAAGGGGCCGGGAGGCGTGTCTGACCAGCCACGATTTAGCTCTAACTTAAAGTTAAAACTCGAGTCTTGGCGTGTGTTTGGACGTGCGATAAACGGGTCAAATCCCACGATCACGTATGAATTCGTATGATTGTGGGGAATGATGTTTTTTTTGGGTGTTTGGACATGCGATTAGAAAATCTGGTTTTTAGAGGTTATATTTGTTTTAATGATCAGATTATTTATAAGTTATTTTTTTACGTAAATCAAAATATAATTTTTCTTACATGTTTATTTTATATATTGTAAATTATTATTGAAAAATTATTTTTAAACATTCCAATCGTTAATCCAAACAAACACTTAGACTTCAAAATGAACAAAAGGATAAAGCCACATTTTGGAGTTCTTTTGCTATTGATTTGTGTGATATGCACGTGAAAATATTTTTTCAGTTATACCTAATGTGTTATTAGACTGATTATAATTTTACTCTTAATATACTTTTTTAGCTTTAAAAATTATTTAAAATATTTTTTAGTGTTTTAACCCCTTAAAATATTTTTTCAGTTGTACTTAATATACTATCAGACTGATTGCAATTTTACCTTTAATGTAACTTTTCAACTCTAAAAATTACTTAATTTTTTGGGAAAATCACTCCCAGGTCCCAAGCAACAGAGATATCCACAGAAAAGTCCCTGGAGATTCTGAAATATCAGAAAAGTCCCTAAGGACTTTTCTGTGATTATTTTCTAATGTAAAATGACAAAGATGCCCACATTCTAATCTCCTTCACTCAAAATCAGACTCGTGCTTCAGCAGCAATTGAAGACCTTGCCCTTGCTTCTCGCCTTCTGTCGCTGCCGCTCTGCTCCCAATCGTCGTCCGTCGATGCTCCTCTCCTAGTCGGCGTGCGTCACTTGAGCTCCGCTCCCATTCACTACGTCGCTGCTGCTCCTCTCCCAGTCATTGTGCGTCGCTGCTCCGCTCCGAGTCGCCGTCCGTCATACAACTTAATATTTTAATGTTATATGATTTGCTATTCAGTTGTGACAGTACAGTGATGAAATTGTAAAATTTTTTAATTCATGTAACCTCTATAGCATTCTCTCTGTACTATGACTTGTTAGAGATTTTGTTGCTATATATTATTATTCAAGCATCATTATTATATTGACGAAAATAAAAGTATCATTATCATGTTATCTGTGGCAGGTTTCCATTGAGCTCTGACGTCATGTTTTAAGTGATTGGCCTAGCCTTGCATATTTGTTTTGCATTGCTTCATTTAAGATGGTTGTTACTTCATATATTTTGGAGTTATAATGTTTGGGGATGAAATCAAAGATTAATAAAAGTTAATAGAAAACTAGCTTAATTCCAGTTTGGATACATTTTTCATTTTTCTTCCCTTTTGCTTATTCTTTTCTTGATCTATCCTGCATAGCATAAAAGTGGTTGGTTTGATTTGGAGGCTCTTGGCTGTTTCTTGTTTTATATGTTGTGAAAATGAATGCAGCTTTTGATAGGCCCCCTTTTTTTGGTAATACATTCTCTTAAATCTAGGAAATTGGACTTAATGAACTGCCTTGAATTGAGATTAGCACATGCTAAATTTTGTATGTTCTGCTGATGGCGTTATGATCAGCCATAACATGATTTTACAACTTGTGCTATGCTGTACATATAATTTCATGCCATTATATTCTTTTTAATCAAACCTTCTACTGCCAGTTTGACTGAAATTCAGAATGCTCGTGGTATTATGGATGTTCTTGCAGAAATGCTCAATGAAATAGAACCAAGTAACAAAGAAGTAAGTTGCTTTCCTTGAATATACATTTAAAACATGATGTATCGTATGAGAATACCTTTAGCTACTGATTATTGGCAAAGATGTCATAGATTGTTGGCTTTTGTTAATTTAGCCACTGATTAGGTTGAAAGTGTTTAGCACCCTGTCTGGGATACAATGAGGCTTATCATGAAGCAGTCTTTGAATTTTAGTTGGATATTGGTTTGAGGTCCTTGTAAAGTACTTCACTCAAGTATCTAGGTGTGGCCATGTGGCTTATGCTAAACTAAATCAATTTGTTATAACTGGTAAACAATTTTATGATCATTCTCCTACACTAAGATTTTGTTATATGATTAGGTACCAGCAGTTGTTTGAAATCATGATTTGTTGTAGTTACAGGGGAGACATTAATTTTACAGACTATTGCTGGTTGGACAGTCACCTTGTGAAAATAACTCATGATGTTGTGAAAACATACATTAGAACTTGTAAAAGTTGATATCAACTGTTGTAAAAATTGTCAGCAGGAGTTGTAATCAAATAAGCACAGTAATGAGTTAAAATCATGGTTAACTTCTGTGAAAGTGGAAAGGTGTGCAATTTATAAACTAATGGGTTAATTACAATTCACTTGTAAATGTAACTAATGCACTTGATAAAATAGGCATAACAAGTTGTTAATAACTTGATACATTATGACCAAGTCAGCTGCTCTAACACCCCCAATGGGAAATATTGATGCAGTTGTGAGATCTTGCGTTGCAAATAAATATAGTTTCATCCAGCAATGAGACAAAGTTGTAAAAAGACTCAACATGTTGTTAACATATGCTTAAGAAGTTGTAAATAGATGCTTGACGAGTTGTAAACAAAGCACTCCGCTTACTTAACGTGAGAAAACCTTGTTTCTGTCCAATGTGAGGTAGAAGTTGTTAAAAAAACTCAACGTGTTGTAAATGGATGCTTGAAGGGTTGTAAACAAAGCACTTTGCTTACTTAACTTGAGAAAACCTTGTTTCTGTCCAATGTGAGGTAGAAGTTGTTAAAAAAACTCAACGTGTTGTAAATGGACGCTTGAAGGGTTGTAAACAAAGCACTTTGCTTACTTAACGTGATAAAACCTTGTTTCTATCCAATGTGAGGTAGAAGTTGTTAAAAAAACTCAACGTGTTGTAAATGGACGCTTGAAGGGTTGTAAACAAAGCACTTTGCTTACTTAACGTGAGAAAATCTTGTTTCTGTCCAATGTGAGGTAGAAGTTGTTAAAAAGACTCAACCAGTTGTAAATAGACGATTGACAGGTTGTAAACAAAGCGCTTCACTTACTTAATATGAGAAAACCTTATTTCTGTCAAATGTGAGATAGAAGTTGTTAAAAAGACTCAAAGTGTTGTAAATGGACGCTTGAAGGGTTGTAAACAAGGCACTTTGCTTACTTAACGTGAGAAAACCTTGTTTCTATCCAATGTGAGGTAGAGGTTGTTAAAAAAACTCAACGAGTTGTAAATAGATGCTTGACAGGTTGTAAACAAAGCCATTCGCTTACTTAATGTGAGAAAACCTTGTTTCTGTCCAATGTGAGGTAGAAGTTGTTAAAAAAACTCAACGTGTTGTAAATGGACGCTTGAAAGGTTGTAAACAAAACACTTTGCTTACTTAACGTGAGAAAACCTTATTTCTATCCAATGTGAGGTAGAAGTTGTTAAAAAGACTCAACCAGTTGTAAATAGACGCTTGACAGGTTGTAAACAAAGCGCTTCACTTACTTAATGTGAGAAAACCTTATTTCTATCAAATGTGAGGTAGAAGTTGTTAAAAAGACTCAAAGTGTTGTAAATGGACGCTTGACGAGTTGTAAACAAAGCACTTCGCTTACTTTACAACTTTGCTTACAAAGTGAAGTGCTTCGTTTCACAACGTCCCACATGTTCCTCTTTGACACTTTTCTCACGTTAAGTATGACCAATTGAGTTATTTGCAACTCGTAAAGCGTGTATTAACAACCCTTTCATTTTGTTTCACAACCCCCAACACCTTTCCTTTGGCACTATGTTTTCTCACATTAAGTATGATCAATTGAGTTATTTACAACTCGTAAAGCGTGTATTAACAACCTTTTCAGTTTGTTTCACAACCTCAAACACCTCTCGCTCTCGCACTATGTTTTCTCACGTTAAGCATGACCAATTGAGCTATTTACAACTCATAAAGCATGTATTAACAACCCGTTCAGTTCGTTTCACAACCGGATGCCGTGACTGCATCAGTAGTTTCTATTTGGCAGCTCACAACAGTTGAATTGTATCATAATTGATCAAGTTGTTGATAACTTATTGGCCTATTATATCAAGTGTGTTACACACATGCACAAATGACTTGTAAGTCTCCCATGACTTTATAAACTTCACACCTTACACTGTCACCTAAGCAATTCATCATTTTAACTAATTTTAATGCCTATTTTATTACAAATCCTGCTGCAAAATTTGACAGCAACTAATGCAATTTTTCACAACTCTTAATGCCTGTTTTCACAACATAATGAGTTATTTTCACAAGGGATCTATCAGACCCGATAGTGTACCAAATGAAAGTCCCCCCTATAAGTACAACATAGCATGAAGTTAAGCAATTGATGCAACCTAATGAAAGTCCACCCTGTAAGTACAGCATAGCATGAAGTTAAGCAACTGATGCAACCTGATGAAAGTCCCCCTTGTACCAAATGAGTTATTTTCACAACGGACACGCACGCCGAAACGACCGGACCACAATGGCGGACAGGCTTGGGGAATGACCTGACCAACGACCGACATGCACCGCGCAGCACCAGACCACCACGGAGAGGCAGCAAGACGTTTTCGAAAATCCTCTTCTTGCACGATTTGGGGTTGCTCTGTTTCAAATGGAAAAGAGAAGAGTTTAACTTTCAATTAAGGGCATGTGTGTCATTTTACTTAGCAAAATAATATCAGAAAAGTCCCTAGGGACTTTTCTGATATTTCAGAATCTCTAGGGACTTTTCTGTGGATATCTCTGTTGCTTGGGACTTGAGAGTGATTTTCTCTAATTTTTTTTGTGATTTTAACCTTTATACCCAGTTTTAAGAGACTGACTACAATTTTACATTTAATGTGTTTTTTTTAGTAGTAAAGAGCACCCAAAACTTATAATACTAATTTATTGATTTTCATCCATTTTAAAATATTTTTCAAGTAGCACCTAATATTTTAAAGTAATTTTTGAATATTTTTCCACCCACTCTATCTTACCATTATAACAAAAGTCACTTATACTTAAGTCAATCCAAACATAAATCACATTACACAGTGTAACTTTTACTAAAAATAATATTATAAAAAATCAAATAAGAAAAAGTCATTTTTCCTATCGCTATTTCAAACACACTTACATGAAGAAAACATGATCATAAATATTTAACTTCATATTATTATTTTTTACCACGAAATTGCTTTATCTGATGAAGGATTCAAGCATGGATTTTAAAATCCAGAACCATATTTCATCAAATGAATTTTTTAAAAAAAAAAAGATCAGGAAATTTCATGACTTGGATGCAAACTATGCTCCAAAAATAATTGACTGACTGCAACAGAATTAGAATGCTAAAGTAAAGATGCACAGGGATGACTGAATTTTGATTCCCTGTGAGTGTGTTGGGGGAGGAAAACGCTCAATTAAATGGGATAAGCTTATTTAGCAATTGAGAAAAAAAAAAAGTGAGTGTTTGGATACCATTTTCATCAATTGAGCTTATCTTGTTCAATTGATCAGTGTTTGTCATAAGCTCCATTTCCTAGCTTTTACTGATTTAGCGTTTGGGGAGAGCGTGAATTATCAAAATGTTTTTTTAGCTGTGTCTAGTGTGTTATCAGACTGATTGCAATTTTACCCGTAATGTACCTTTTCAGCTACAAAAATTAATTTAGACTATTTTTTTGTGTTTTTAACCCTTAAAATATTTTTTCAACTGTACTCAGTGTGTTATCAGACTGATTACAATTTTATCCTTAATATACTTTTTTAGCTTCAAAAATTATTTTAAAATATTTTTTTGTTCTTTTAACCCTTTAAATATTTTTCCACTCATTCTCTCTTATTATTATCACAAAAGTCACTTGTGTTTAAGTCAATCCAAACAAATTTTACTTTTACAAAAGCCATTTATACAATCGATGTTCCAAACATAAATCACATTACACAATCGAGCTTTTACCAAAAATAAGATTATCAAAATCTAAATTGACAAACTCTATTTTTTCAATCGTTGTTCCAAACACACACATGCTTCTGTATTTAACTAGCTAGCAACATAACAAAGCCAATACAGAGAATCTGAAATGTCAATGCAGAACAATGAATGAACCAGTGCAGCTAATATGAACAAACATCAGCCGATCAAAAAAAAAAATGAACCAACATCACGGGGCAGCAATCAAATCCAACTAGATTCACAAAAACACGCAAAAGTTAATCATTATAATTAGGATAAGGTGGTGGCCTTGGTGAAGGACTTAACGGTAACTGTGGGGCCGATGGTTGGGGTTCCAATTTCCACCTCAAACGTGTCGTATCGGAGGAAGAGTTCCACCAGAATCAGCCTGAGGATGAGCACCACCAGATTCTTGCCCGGACACTGCTTGTTCTCCGGGGTCGGATCCTCTGTTTCTCTCCCATTCGACCAGTACACATACTTCAACAATCCCTCTCCATCTTCTCCGGTGAACCTGTCCCCTACAAACTTGTCTGCGTCCTTAAACACCTTAGGATCTTTGGTCGCAAATGGTTGGAACCCAAATATCATTTCCCCTTTCTTCACTTCAAATGCTTCCACGTGGCTTTCTATGATCATGTCTTGCTTTGCCTTCCCGTACTGGTACGGTACCGGAGGTTCTATTCTGAGCGTCTCCCACACCACTGATTTGGCCAATGGCATCTTCTCTAGGGCGTTGTAGGTGACCCCACCTTCTTGATTAACGACGGACCTGATTTCTTGAGCTAGTCTCCTGTGTAGAGGCTCCCCAGCCAATCCCACCCATTTCATGAGGGTGGGGGCCACTATCTTGAGCCCACCGTAGCTGTTGAAGCCCAGGACGAAGAGGATGTTGTTGCAGGCTTCTTCTTCGGTGAGGCCGAAGCTTGGGGCTTGATCCAGTGCTTCCTTTGCAGATGAGGATATGGCTTTGAAAAGCTTGTTGTGGTCCCATTTTAGGGACCAGGCAGGAAACGGCACCGTATGGAGCAGGAAGTCTTCCACCACGTTCACGGGGAAAAAGTACCATGGAAGCCCTGCATTTATTGCAAAGTGCTTCATCAATTGCAAATAGAATTTAAACTGTTACAAAAAGGGAAATAATAAAGAGAATTACTTATAATATATTATGTCAACTCCTCTAAATATAAGAAACTTAATTTAAGTATTGTTGTTATAAAACCGTATATTCATACATTAGAGTTGTGCCCATTCTAATATCTACCAGAATCGAACCTTAGTCCATGCTTTAATTGCGTACGAACAAGATGACAGACTTCGTTTTCAGTTGGGGACCAGAGAAAATAAATCAGCGCACTAAACCTATTTATGAAGGGTTTATTGACAAAAAAGGGTTTATTGACATGACTCTTTTCTTCACGACTCTCTTAAAAAGGAAACCTATTTATGAAGGATAACAATCATTAAATAACGAAATTTGGTCAAATGAGTTTAGATCTAACTACTAATTCATGGACAATAATTTAATTTTAGGAATGACACTTCTCTATTAAATATGCACTACTAAACATCAATGTCCATATTAGAGTTTTAATAATACTTTTTTAAATTATGAAAGTAATAATTCCTAACACAAAATTTAAATAGCATAAAAAACACTAAACATAAGATACTAGTATATTTTAAACTGAGAATTATAATGTTTGAAGAATACCAAGAAATTAAAAAAAAAAAATTCAGAATACCGTAATTTATATTTTATACCTATATTTAAAACATTTGCTTTGCTTGTTTTCTAACTGAGCAGATAGTGTTTAATTAAATTAAAATATCCAGAATTTCTTTGACTTTGACTTATCAGCACGAAAAGAACTCTATACATTTTTTTTCCCACAATGAACCTTTCAAACTTTTGAAGTTCAAGAGAAAATATCACTGAGCGTTTGATTTATTGAGCATCAAATTGAGTTAAGGGTGACCTTTCCAATCTTCTGAAACGAAAAAAGAAAATAATGAGATCGAAGAAATCAGATTTCACTACAATTTTAGAAGAAACCGATTTATTAGTCTTTTTTTAAAAAAAAAAATCGACGGATTAATTTGTTGTGTGAGTGAAAATCAGGTGAAACCGAACCCAGAAAAAAAAGTTTAAAAAAACGGCCGTTAACCTGCAGAACCCACGGGAAGAAGCTGCGGCAAAACCCAGAGATCAAATAGTCTGGATCCACATGACCCGAGATTTGTCTGGGTCGGGTCTTTTCCACAGTAGTAGCGAAATATGAAGTTGAAGAGCTCATTGTCGCTGATGGAGTTGAATTGCGCATGGCCTTTACCGGCCACCTTGTCCTCGAGCTTCTGGAACAGCTCCGACAAGTGGCTCCGGAGGAGTGGAATTACCTGGCCGTGCCGAGATGAGAGCAGAGAGAATAAGAAGCTCTTGATCTGTTGGTGCTTTTGTTCTGACGGATCCAGGTAGGGGCAGACACGGTAGCCGCCGGTGAAGGCGGTGGACGGCATATAAGTTCCGGTGAAGACGTCGCGCTTCTCGACCTTCGATGTGTCAAAGAGGACGGAGAAGCTGGCGGCGTCGAGGACGGCGACGACTCTCGGATCGGAGGCGTTGAAAGGGCCGGGCGGCATGTTGGTTCGGAACACGGTGGAGTTGTACTTCTGGATCCGAGAGGAGAAGAATTTTTCACGGCCTTGGTTGTAGAAGAAATCGAATCGGTCGGCGATGGCTCCGAACAAGGGGAGGCCATAGCCGCCGGGGATTGTTCTCCGTGGGAGCTTGGAATTATCAGAGGTTGAAGAAGACATGTTTGGAATCTGCAATAATCAAAGGGCAACCCGAAATGAAACGTGAACGACTTTTCTATCTTTATTGGATAGCCATTATTATGGCATTTGTGGTTGTCTGCTTTATTTCATTTATTTTACAATATTTTATTTATGTCTCTGACGAAACCGCACAAGTTGATGGAAATCTTGATAGAAAATGTGGAGAGTAAGGGAACAATTAAAAATTAAGTTTTACAAATATAAAAATGCTGTAAAATACTAATTAAGATGGATGTTTATGAACTCTTAACTCTTGACCTTTCATTTTTTATATCCTATAATATCTCTAATGAATGATCTTTAGGAGTTTTTATGCCCATAACTCAAAGGTTACAATGTATGCACTCATGAGAATTAAAATATGTCATTTACTTTATAATACTTTTAGTTGTGGATGAGGGCCTATAAATAAAACACTATGTACTATACTTTGTTGGCATCCAAATGAATAAGATATTGCTCCATTTTTCTTTTTAGTTCTCTCTTTATCTTTCTTCATTTCTTGCTTGACATCTCTTGTATTTTCCTATTTTTATAACACGTTATCAGTACGATTCTCTAACCAAGGTATTTTTTTTCCCTTACCGTTGTCTCAACCTTTTCCTTTATCTTCTTTTACCATATCTCTATTTAATCTATCTGGGATGATCTGAGCCATTGTATGAAATTAAAGAGATCCTTTTACCTATTGTTTTATACATCGGGTTCTATGACTGAGATTAGAGATTTTTATTATTTTTTTATTTATATTTCTTTATTTTAGATTCTGTTGTTATTTATATTTTATACTAGTTAATTTTATTTGTTTATCATTTTGATTTTATGTTGGCACAACCTTCTAATATTTCATTCTATTTCATTTCACTTTGTTATTTACATTTACATTTATTTATTTTCATTGGATTATCTTCTTCTCATATATTTTGTTGTTTTGCTTGGGTTTCTTTTAGTTATTTTTTTATAGTTATTTTATTTATATTTTATTTACATTTCATGCTATATATTTCTTTATTTTACATTACTTATTTCATTTTATTGTTATTTTATTTTTCATTTACTGATGTTATTATATTATTTCATTTTATTAAGCCATTTTGTTTTGTTTGTTTATTGTTTCTAATATTTTATTATTTATTTGTATTGTATTTTTAATTATTCCTTTTTCATTTTTTTTATTTTATTTCATCACCACATTTATTATTCTATTTGTTTCTTATTTATAATTCATTATTATTATTATTATTTAATTTATTTGCCATTTTACCCTTGTTATTGCTATATTTATGTTAATATATATATATATATTGTATCTGTTTACATTTACTCTTATTTACATTTATTACCATATTATTATCATTTTATTTATAGTATTATATATGACTATATAGTGTGATCTCTTTTATTCTTTACACTATTTTTATTGCTATAATTTCCTCCTCTCTCTATATACTATTTATATTCCAATAAATAACATATAACAACATATATAAAGGAGAAAAGTAGAAAGTGAAAGGGAGAATATTTTCAAGAAAATTTCTTTATTGAATTATATGTTGGCTACTCATGAAGTTTTGCTCCCTTTAATTATGTTGATTATGATATGTTTTAATTCATAATGATGTTTTATGTTTCATCAATTTTACCGTGATTCTAATTGTTATCATTATTTTTAGTTTGAATCATGGCCAACCTTGTCAAACTCGAGTTTATAGCTCTTGATATCACGGGAAAGAATTATCTATCCTGGGTCTTAGACGCTGAAATCCATCTAGATGCTAAGGGTCTAGGAAAGGCTAGTTTACCAGGAAATGAAGAAACTAGTCAAGATAAGGCCAAGGCCATGATTTTTCTTCGCCACAATCTCCATGAAGGACTAAAAGCTGAATACCTAACGGTAAAATATCCATTAGAATTGTGGATTAATTTGAAGGAAAGGTATGATCACCAAAAAACAGTGATTTTGCCTCGAGCTCGTTATGAATGGATACACCTTAGGCTTCAAGATTTTAAGACTGTAAGTGAATATAATTCAGCAGTTTTCAAAATAAGTTCTCAATTGAAATTATGTGGTGAGAAAATAACTGATGAAGACTTATTAGAGAAAACTTTTTCTACCTTTCATGCTTCAAATATGCTCCTGCAGTAGCAATATCGAGAGAAAGGTTTTAAAAAGTATTCTAAATTAATCTAATGCCTTTTGCTAGCCGAACAAAACAACGAGCTATTGATGAAAAATCATGAAAATCATCTCACTGGATCTGCTCCATTCCCTGAAGCGAATGTGAGTGTACGTAATAATTACCATGCTCGTGGTCGTGGTCGTGGTAAGGGACGTGGTAATTACCGTTATCATGGAGGTGAAAGTAATATTTATAATCTTAATTCCCACCAGAAGAAGAAATATAATGAAGGGTAGAAAAATGATAAGAGTGGTTCTTTAAAAGTTGTTGAGAATAAATGTTATCGGTGTGGTATGAAGGGGCACTGGTCACGTACCTGTCGTATGCTTGAGCATCTAGCAAAACTTTATCAAGTTTCTATGAAAAGGAGTGCGAACAATGTGAAAACAAATTTGATTTTTCAAGATGATAATGTTGAGGGACACAAGAATGATGGTGTCAATGAGCTAGATGGTATTAATGGCCTCGATGATATGGCACACTTGGAGGAGGCTGATTTTTTTTAGAATCATGATTAGATGAGTTTGGTTGGAAGAACAATAAAAATGTTTTAATTTATGGTTTTTTTTAATTTAGTTTATGCTTTACTTTCATTTCCCCTTTTCATATGTAATAAGGGTATTATTGTACTTATCATGTATTTTTGAATTTGTTTTAATGCATTTTTCTTTTCTTTTGGTGAAGATTATGGATGTTTTGATCATTGGACACAAGAATGAAGATATATGTCTCATAGATAGTGCTACAACACACACCATACTTAGAGATAAAAAATATTTCTCACATCTAACAAGAAGTAGTGCAAGCATCAATACCATAGTGGGTAATACAAAATTAATTGAAGGCTCCGGAAGAGCAATTATAATATTACCCAAAGGAACAAAATTTGTTATTAATGATGCTTTATATTCCCCTAAGTCTCTTAGAAATTTATTGAGTTTTAAGGATATCAGCCAAAATGGGTATCATATTGAGACTATAAATGAGAAGAATATGGAATATTTACAAATTAAAATTGTTAGATTTGGTGAAAAATGTGTCCTAGAAAAAGTACCAACATTATCTTTTGGTTTGTACTATACAAATATTAGTACAATTGAAACAAATGCTACAGTGAACCAGAAGTTTGTTGATAAAAATATATTTATTATTTGACATGATTGGTTAGGCCATCCCAGATCAACTATGATGCGAAGAATTATTGAAAATTCACACGGACATCCATTGAAGAGCTAGAAGATTCTTCAATTTAAGGATTTTCTATGTGCTGCTTGTTCTCAAGGCAAATTAATTACAAGAACTTCTTTGACAAAAATTAGGCTTGAATCTCCTATTTTTCTAGAGTGTATCCAAGGGGACATATGTGGGCCTATTCATCCACCCTGTGGACCATTTAGATATTTTATGGTTTTAATATATGCATCTACAAGATAGTCACAGGTGTGTTTGTTGTCAACACGTAATTTAGCATTTGCTAGATTACTCGCTTAAATAATTAGGCTAAGAGCACAATTTCCAGATCATACAATTAAGACAATTCGTCTTAATAATGCTAGCGAGTTTTCATCTCAAGCTTTTAATGATTATTGCATGGCGACTGGAATAACAGTAGAAAAATCTGTTGCTCATGTCCACACTCAAAATGGTCTAGCAGAATCGTTCACTAAACGCCTCCAATTGATAGCTAGACCAATGCTTTTGAGAACAAAGCTTCCCATATCAGCTTGGGGGCATGCAATTTTACATGCGGCATCAATTATATGCATCAGACCAACAAGTTATCATGAATTCTCCCCATTACAATTGGCTTTTGGTCAGGAGCCAAATATTTCCCATCTTAGAATTTTTGGATGTGCGGTATTTGTTCCTATTGCTCTACCACAACGCACAAAAATGTGACCTCAAAGGATGTTAGGAATATATGTTGGCTATGAATCTCCCTCTATAATCAAGTATTTAGAGTCTTCAACTGGAGATTTATTTACAGCACGTTTTGATGATTGTCATTTTTATGAGACAATTTTTCCAACATTAGGGGGAGATAATAAGCAGCTGAATAAAGAAATTACATGGAAAACAACATCACCATCACATATAGATCCTTGTACACAACAATGTGAGCTTGAAGTTCAAAAAATAGTTCATTTGCAAAATATTGCAAATCAACTGCCAGATGCATTTACTGACTTTAAGAGAATTACCAAATCTCACATTCCAGCTGAAACTGCTCCAATTAGAATTGATGTCCCAGTAGGACAACCATCAATTGCAAATAAAACTAAGCCACGCTTGAAGCGTGGTAGGCCAATTGGTTCCAAAGATAAAACTCCTAGAAAGAAAAAGGGAGCGATTAACCAAGATGGTTAAATTGAGGAGGCAGACATAACTAATCAAAAGACCCCAGAGGTCCAGGTACCTGAAAATAATGAAGAGATCTCAATGAGTTATGTCACTACGGGAAAAATATGGAACCGAGAAAGTATAGTTGTCGACAACGTATTTTCATATAATGTTGCGGTTGAAATAATTAATCAAAATGAGGATCTTGAACCTAGGTCAGTTGAAGAATGTAGAAATAGAAATGATTGGCCAAAATGGAAAAATGCAATTCAAGTAGAGTTAAATTCACTCTCAAAACATGAAGTTTTTGGACCTGTAGTCCAAATACCAAATGGTGTAAAGCTTGTTGGGTATAGATGGGTATTTGTGCAAAAACGAAATGAGAAAAATGAGGTCGTTAGATATAAAGCACGATTGGTAGCACAAGGATTTTCACAAAGACCTGGTATTGATTATGAAGAGACATATTCTCCTGTGGTAGATACAATCACTTTAAGGTATTTAATTAGTCTGGCAGTGAGTAGAAAACTGGATATGCGTCTAATGGATGTTGTTATAGCCTACTTATATGGTGCTTTAGATATTAAAATTTATATGAAAATCCCTGATGGATTCAAATTGCCAGAAGGATGTAAGAATTCTCGAGAAAATTGTGCAATTCGTTTGCATAAATCCTTATATGGATTGAAACAATCTGGAAGAATGTGGTATAACCGTCTTAGTGAATATTTGGTAAAAGAAGGTTATAAAAATGATCCTATTTGCCCATGTGTTTTCATAAAAGGAAATGGATCAGAGTTTGTGATAATTGCTATATATGTGGATGATTTGAATATAATTGGAACTCCTGAAGAGCTTCAAAAAGATGTTGATTGTTTAAAGAGAGAATTCGAGATGAAGGATCTTGGACGAATAAAGTTTTGTCTCGGCCTACAAGTTGAACACTTAACAAATAGAATTCTCCTTCATCAATCAACTTATGTTGAAAAAATATTAAAGCGATTCTATATAGATAAAGCACATCCATTATCTACTCCAATGATTGTAAGATCACTTGATAAGGAGAAGGATCCTTTTTGTCCTCAAGAGAAAACAGAAGAACTTCTTGGTCCAGAAGTACCATATCTTAGTGCTATAGGTGCACTAATATATCTTGCCAATACAACACGACCTGATATTGCATTTGCTGTGAATTTATTGGCAAGATTTAGTTCTTCTCCAACAAGAAGGCATTGGAACGGAATTAAACATATATTCTGATATCTTCGAGGAACAAATGATATGGGATTATTTTATTCTAATGAATCTGGATCACAATTGATTGGTTATGCAGATGCAAGGTTTTTATCAGATCCACACAATGATAGATCTCAAATAGGATATTCATTTACTTGTGGAGGTACACCTATATCTTGGCGATCAACAAAACAAACTTTAGCAGCTACCTCATCAAATCATGCAGAGATAATTGCAGTTCACGAGGCAAGTCGAGAATGTGTTTGGCTAAGGTCAATAACTCAACATATCCAATCAGTGTGTTGTTTGTTTCCTAAACAAAAGATTCCAACAATACTATATGAAGATAATAAAGCATGTATAGCTCAATTGAAAGGAGGGTACATTAAGGGAGATAGAACAAAACATATATCTCCAAAATTCTTTTTCACTCATGATCTTATGAAGAGTGGTGACATAGATGTTCATCATTTTCGCTCATGTGACAACCTTGCAGATTTGTTTACCAAGACGCTGCCAACTAGAACATTTAAGAAGTTAGTGCATGGTATTGGAATGCGTAGGCTTAAAGACATAAAGTGATGTTACCATCAGGGGGAGTAAACATTGTGTACTATTTTTCCTTCATTTGATTTTTGTCCCAATGGATTTTTCCAAGTAAGGTTTTAATGAGGCACAATATTTTTTATGGACATCCAAAGGGGAGTGTTGTAAAATACTAATTAAGGTGGATGTCCATGAGCTCCCAACTCTTGACCTTTCATTTTTTACATCCCATAACCTCTCCAATGAATGATCTTTAGGAGTTTTCATGCCCATAACTCAAAGGTTACAATGTATGCACTCATGAGGATTAAAGTTTTCCATTTACTTTATAACACTCTTAGTTGTGGATGAGGGCCTATAAATAGAGCACTATGTACTACACTTTATTGGCATCCAAATGAATAAGATATTGCTCCATCTTTCTCTCTAGTTCTCTCTTCGTCTCTCTTCATTTCTTGCTTGACATCTCTTGTATTTTCCCATTTTTATAACAAAAAAATAATTGAAAAAAAATGCCTTTGAAACTCTTGGAAAATTGGGTTCTGCATTACTTGTTGGAAACTCTTGTAAGTTAAAATTCACAGACTATTCACAAGTGATGCTCATACTATAAGAAGTATTTTAGCACAAATTCTAGCTTTAGTTAATCAAGTTTTAAAGAGTTTTTTTGTTTTATGATTCATTATGTATGTTAAAAGTCAACAATAATGTCCTCTTCCGTTAGTAATATCGCCCACCGCCAAAGAAGAGTGTGATGAATATGTACAGAATTAGGGATGGTTTCAGATTGTGTTAATTGTATATAAATATGTTGTTTTATATTTCATAAATGAGTATGAAGTTTGTTTAATCATGAGGACACACGCGCCGTTGTCTTGGGATGCCGTTTCAGGGTTGGGTCGATCTGTGGTCAGGGAATAGGGTGGAAGGGCGTGTGTTTCGAGAAGGCACACCAACGAATGGAGATCTGAAGGACTGAAACAAGCTCATTACCAGAAAAAATGGAGGTCACTGGAAAACAAAATGAAATCAGAAGGGAATATATTAACAAGGCTCTGGTACCATGTTAACCCAACTGCATCCCTTGCATTATCCTCTGTTCTTAATGTTCTTGATCTCACCTTTAATCTTTTATCTCCAAGTAAACTCACTCGTCATCTAAACTGCTTTATCTCATTCTTCCCTGACTATTGTTTAATTCAGGATCTATCGACGAAGCAGATTATTGGTAAAGGCTATGAATCTGGTAGACATTACATCCTTGATGATCAGGTGCCATGTTCTGTTGCTTGTTCTGGTGGGTCGTCTCTCTTTGACATTCATTGTCGTTTAAGTCATATGTCGCTATCGTCTCTCCGAAAATTATATCCTCAGTTTTCTTCTGTATCTACTGCATGTTTTCTCATCAATCGCATGCCTTCGACTATTCTTGGTGGGGATATTCTGTATTTAGTTTTGTTTCCTACCACTAAGTTGTTTCCTATTGATCCTAAAATCTTTGGCTGTGTCTGTTTTGTTCGGGATGTCCGTCCTAGTATTAGTAAACTTGATCCCAAGTCCCTCAGATATATTTTCCTTGGCTATTCTCGAGTTCAAAAACATTATCGGTGTTACTTTTCTGATCTTCATCGTTACCTTGTGTCCATTGATATGCACTTCCATGAGTCTTCTCCTTTCTTTGCATCTTCCACCTCCTTTGAGTCTCCCTCTGTCATTATTGAGTTTGATGATGTCCTGGTTTATCGTGTCCCTCTCTCACCAGTACAAGATGTTGTTCTAAAACCTGTTATCATCAATGATATCGATGCAACCAATGTTTTGCCTTTTCCGATCGCTGCTTCGCTGACGAATTCTGGTCATGATTCCTTGGTTTTCGTTCCTGATTCCCTAGATCATTCCATTGATGTTCCTGATCCAGTTGCCCATGATTCTGCTATTGCTCCCTCTCCTGACCTACCTATTGCTCTCCGGAAAGGTACTCGTTCTCGTTATCCTCCCAGAAAATATGCTGAATGTACCTATCTTATATCCTCCTTTGTCTCTTACCAGAATTTGTCCTCTCCTTCTTCTTCTCTTGTGGCCACCCTTGATTCCATCTCCATCCCTACTATCCTTCATCAAGCCTTGACTCATCCTGGTTGGTGTACCACAATGGCCGAAGAACTTATGGCCCTTGAAAAAGTCGGTACCTGGACACTTGTTGATCTCCCTCCTGGGAAGAAAGCCATTGAATGTAAATTGGTGTTTGTTGTTAAAACCAAGGCAGATGGTTCTTTGGAATGGTTAAAAGCTCAGCTTGTTGCCAAAGGTTATGCACAAACTTATGGTATTGATTACTCAGAGACTTTCTCTCCTGTGGCTAAGCTAACCTCCGTTCGTCTTCTGATCTCTTTGGCTGCCACAAATCATTGGTATCTGCATCAATTGGATGGTAAGAATACTTTTTTGAATTGTGATCTCCTTGAAGAAGTTTATATAGAGCAACCACCTGGGTTCGTTGCTCAGGGGGAGAATAGGAAACTATACTACCTCAAGAAGTCACTGTATGGTCTAAAGCAAAGCCCTCGTGCTTGGTTTGATCGGTTCTGTGATGTAGTCAAGAAGTTTGGATTAAGTCAAAGCAAGTGTGATCACTCTGTGTTCTATCAGCAATCTGAAGCAGGAATGATTCTTCTAGTAGTGTACGTTGATGATATTGTGATTACAGGGAGTAACATTTCTGGAATTTCAGAACTTAAAATCTTCCTGAATTCTCACTTCCAGACAAAAGATTTGGGGTCATTAAAGTACTTTCTTGGTATTGAAGTTTTGAGAAGCAAGAAAGGTATTCTTTTGAGTCAAAGGAAGTATGTTCTTGATCTCTTAAAGGAGACTGGAAAGCTTGGAGCCACACCAAGCAACATCCCTATGATTTTGAATCTCTTCTTAGATCTTGATGCTAGTATGTTTGATGAGCTTCCTGATGATTTAAAGAAGAAGATTGATCCAGAGAAATTGAAGCCGTTTCCATTTCCTGAGAAATATAGAAGACTCATTGGTAAGCTGAATTATCTAACGGTAACTCGTCCTGATATAACCTTCTCAGTCAGTAGGCTCAACCAATTCATGGCATCACCAACAGTGGCACAATGAGAAGCTTTAGAATATATCTTGTATTATTTGAAAGATTCTCCGGGTCTTGGTATTCTTTATACAGATTATGGGCACTTTAAAGTTGAGTGTTTTTGTGATGTGGATCATGTAGGATCTAAGGCCACAAGACGATCTACTACGGGTTACTGTGTGTTTGTTGGTGGAAATTTGATATCTTGGAAAAGCAAAAAGTAAGGAGTCATGTCAAAATCAAGTGCAGAAGCGGAATACAGAGCCATGTTACAATCAGTACAAGAAATTGTGTGGGTATTTCAACTCTTGAAAGAAATTGGCATCACTACTACATTGCCGGCAAAACTATGGTGTGACAATAAAGCAGCTCTTCATATAGCATCGAACTCTGTGTTTCATGAAAGAATAAAACATATTGAGATTGATTGTCATTTTATTCGTGATAAGATCAAAGAAAATATTGTATCTACAGGGTACATACGATCTGACGACCAACTAGTAGATCTTCTGACGAAAGCCTTAAATGAAACACGGGTTCAATATCTTTGTAACAAGTTGGGCATGATCAATATATATGCTCCAACTTGAGGGGGAGTGTTAGAAGTCAACAACAATATCCTCTTCTGTCAGTAATATCATCCACCGCCAAAGAAGAATGTGATGAATATATATAGGATTAGGGATGGTTTCAGATTGTGTTAATTGTATATAAATATGTAGTTGTACATTTCATAAATGAGTATGAAGTTTGCTTAATAACAATGTAAATCGCTCTTTACAGTAGCTAGCCATGTTATTTGCACATTTTTTTTTTTCATTAATGAAATTTCCCTTTCACTCGAAAAAAAAAAGCCTCGGAAATTCTCTTGCGGCATTATATGATTTCAATCTAAATATATTTTTGGAGGAAAGAATTTGAAAATATAATAATTGAATTCCTATTGTTGTTTATGCAAATCAATCAAAATCTCAGTCACGTGTGTTTAAATCTCGTTCACTGTGGTCAGAAAGGTTTGTATTTTCTAATTTCTTATTAATTCTCTTATCCCAAAGTAATTTTTACATTTAAAGGATTAAAATTCACTCCCCCATGTACCATTTGATTCTATTCTGATTCTATTTATAAGTCATTTTTAACTAATTTTTATATATCAAGAAGAATTAGTTAACTCATTAATTATGAGCTAAATTTTCAAGTTCGTCTTTATCTATGATTGATTTCAAAAGTCAATATGAATAAATTCTTTTTATTTATTGTAGTTAATAAAAATAAAAAAATATAAAACTCATTTATTATCCTAAAACTAGATTTATAAATAGAACCAAATTTTTTAATAAAAAAAATTTATAAATATGACGAGAATAGTATCAATTTTCAAGGGGGCTGGTTTTCCATTGGAGATGGTGTTCAAATTTAATGGGAACAGCCGTCCTCGTAAAAATTCAACGACGGGGACAGCTGTATTGACTATTGAATGTTGAGTTTTCTTCGCTTCGCTGTTTTATCGGCCATAGTGCCTTGAAAGTTAAAACAGGACCCATAACCAATTAAAGTTCTTCCAAGGCTTGGGCCGGTCGGCGTGTCTGACCAGCCACGATTTAATTTTAACTTAAAACTCGAGTCTTACATGAAGAATCCATGATCATAAATATTTAACTTCATATTATTATTTTTTTACCACGAAATTGCTTCATCTGATGAAGCATTCAAGCATGGATTTTAAAACCCAGAACCATATTTCATCAAATAAATTTTTAAAAAAAAAAGATCAGGAAAATTCATGACTTGGATGTAAACTATGCTCCAAAAATAATTGACTGACTGCAACAGAATTAGAATGCTAAAGTAAAGATGCACAGGGATGACTGAATTTTGATTCACTATGCTTCTATGTTTAACTAGCTAGCAACATAACAAAGCCAATACAGAGAATCTGAAATGTCAATGCTCAACCCTGTTGTTAGTAATTTAACGGAAAAACATAGTACTATCTCCAGTCTTTAATATAAAATCTAGTTTATAGTGCCTGAGTTGTATTAAAGGTTACATACTTCACAAGATCTGGCATAAGGATAAATTGTGACTGAGACGATGGTGTGCTCGCTTGATTATACTAACCCATGGCCAGTTTCTCCAAACCTGCACCCTCCATCATTCTGATTTTGTCTCACTATTATGCCAATCTAGTCTCAGAAGATAGACAAATCTGGAGGCGGTCCGTATACAGTCGTCCAAGAGAGTGGAACACGCCATTTATCAGCACCACTTCCTGAAGGAGTAATGATATCAAATAAACTGACGTAAGAGTGGGTGCATTTTGCTACCAGACACAACTACTCACTATCTGCTAAGAGAACCTTTAATACTGAGTAAGCAAAAGATTATGCACTAATATGGTTTGAAAGCAAGAAATGTTAAAAGGAAGTTGTAAGTCAGGTTGTATGTGGAGATATTTAAGTTGAGTCTGGCGAGTTGCCAATTGAAATAAATCAAAGTGAAAATATCAAATTATTTAAGATAAATAAATAAAGCTCACCATTGGGACTCAGTGTAAGCAGTTTGCATGCAGCATCAGCTAACTGAAAAGCTTCAGGCATGTTGTCACCCTCCGAGCAATAACATAACAGGCAAGTCACATTCAAACCCTTGGCCTAATACAATAAAATAGAGCTTGTGATCAAGTGAGCTTTAAACTTTCAGCCACACGCAAATATAACCTCAATTCCATATTGTTCATTATGTTCTTTCTCTGCAAGAGAAAACAAAATAATAGCCGTCCCCATTATTTTTATTTATTTATTAGTCCAAATGAAGGAGTGCATTGGTAAGTATTTAATCCACAATGCACAGTATTGCACAAGCAGCTGCTAGATTTCACCATTATTGACATGGTAAGCTGATCATGACAGAGGTCCGAAACTCTAAACAGATGTATTGCACAAATATACCCAGGAAGCAAGAGGTAGATACAATAACACTTTCTAGATGACAAGTATTAATAAAGATAAGAAAATCATAAATTATACAACACAGTAATTACCTTGAGAAAAGAAAAAAGAGCAGCAAAAGGCAAGCTAGCATAATAATTTTCTTCTTCCAATTCATCCTCTAAAGGAGAGATTTCTTCCCTAGTCGCATTTCCTTCAGCTAAGTTGCTAAGATATTTCCAATGCTTCTCAGAAGGGTCGTATTCCTGAAGTTTCTTCCACCCAAGTTGTTCACACTTTTCATCTACTCCATCGCTGTTGGCACTAGAGAGGTAGTATATCTGCAAACCACTAAAGTGATAATATGCATATCAGGAATTAAATAGATGCAGTGTGCACTTGTTAGTGATATTAGATAGGTGGGTGCTTATATTTACAATATTGTCAAGGCGATTCATTTAAGACATGGTCTTGATAAAGCTACATTTTAACACCAAATAAAGTGTATGCATCCGAAGAATATACCTGGACACGTCAACTCTTTGCCACTTCCCAAAATCTAAGCTGGAGAGCAAAACAATATGCTTCTTTCCACAAGCAGCAACAAAATCAGACAAGTTCTTTGCAAATTCAAGCATCATACCCTGCTCAAACGAAGATATAAAATTTAAAAAATTTCCCTCTCCATTCCAAATGACTGGTTCCAATTAGGGTAATAAAAGCAACTATACAGTATACACCACCAAGAGTGAAACTAGCATCAAGGAGAAGCAAGGCATAGACACAACAAGAACAATAGTAAGCTAACTTATAAAGCAAGAAGTTAATGTTAGCTTTGAAACAAAAAATGAGATGAAAGTCACGCATAACATTTGTCATATCTTCTGTAAAATGGATATGCATAGTCGTAGACATGCTTCGATGTCTAAGGGGACAGTCACGATATCCAGCATGTGCATGCTTAAAAGCACTAGTCAGTGAATGAATCGTGTAAAAGCTAAACTGTGATACCCGGGAAGAGATTATGATATTCCACTGAATCAATTTAAATGACAAAATTTGGCCTTCAGTGATACCTTAACGACTGGGGATCTCTGTTGGATAACAGTGAGCGCACTAGAAGGAGAATCATAAACTGCAAACCCAGTAAAAAGGCAATAAGAGTTGTCTATTTTTAGCACCACAATTTTAATGCAGGAATTAAAACTCTCACAAATTACAACCAAAAGAATGAGGTAAGAATCACCTTCAAGAGGAAGCGCGAGGTCGCCTTGAGGAACTGGTCCATAAGCATCATTCCCAACACAAGGGAGAACATAAGGATCATCCAAATATCCAACTCGTTCTGATCCCAATGATGAAACTAAAAGGTCAGCAGCCAGCTGCCCCACATTCCCAATCGACAAGGCAGGCTGAACACAGAAATATTAACATTAACGTAACGATAGAACTAGAAATGAGTGAACTAATACCACAATTTCTCTAACGGTAAACCAAAATTTTTATATCCTTCTGATTCGCCCGTTTGGTTAGAAGCACATAAGGGTGAAACACAATCAAAATTAGCAGATTCTTCGAGAGACTCATAGCTCATCGACAGAGAAGGTAAAGAAATGAATTGAATTAATTGGGACTTAAAAAGAAAGCAATCGGAGAAACCCTAGAAAATCATACGAACCAAAATCAAAGTGGAGCAATCTTCATGAAGGTGCTTGTCTTCTTCGGGAACGAACTCCATGGCGAAATTTGGTACTGTGCTTTCTTGTCAGTCCGGTTAAGCCACCGGGGTTTGTTGCCATTTGAACCTGGAACGCTTTAACTTTTGGGCCTAGTACTTAGCTGTTTGGGCTTTAAGTCTTGCAACAGTTCTGGTAAACGTTTTAATCTTGGATTATATATTTATAAAACGAATTAGAATGGGACAACTAATAGCCCAGGTAATAAAGGGACCCAATATAAGCCCATATATGAAATTAGTCGAGCAATTTTGTGAGAGAAAAATTAACCAAAAATAAAGTCAGAGCATGCCCACCAATCATCAATTATCCTATAGAAACTGAGAAATAAAATAAAGGTCCGCGGTTCCTTTTTTTCCCTGATTATAAATGTTTGTTTAAATTTTCTTCGATATTATACCTTAGCAAAATTTTAATATTCAAGTCCTATAATTTCACTTCATTTTTAATTAAGTCATTATATTTTTTTATACTTTGTTGATTTATAAGAGAAACTATGTTAGTAGCTAATTGTATGGCCCTCACTCAGCATTCCTTTGAATTAATTTTGCCACATGGATCTAAATAAAAACCAAATCAATCATATTACATATCGTATAGAGATGCAATGAGACTATTATAAGCAATGTTATGTAACTCGGACCGGACCGGCCTGGAAACCGGAGAACCGGCCGGTAGACCGGTCCGGTCCGGGTTACAATTTTTGTTTAAAAAAAATTTTAATTTTTCTTTTAGAATTTCATACTATAAATCTAAAATCTTCAATTTTTCACCGATTTAGCTCTGGTTTGACCCCGGTCTAACCCATTAACCCTTAACCCAGTACCCCGATCGGTTCAATACCCGGTCCGGGTTTTAATACTTTGGTTATAAGCACACTAATTCTTTATTCATATTTCAATAATAAATTATTTTTACTCCATCATTTCATTTTAAAGAAAAAAAAACTCTTTATTTTGTACTTTGTGGCACCTTATATGTCACTTAGCCAACATCCACGTAATCCCTAATTAACAAATTATGACCATAAGGTTTAATAACTGCAATTGAGAAAATAGTAAGAACCCTATAAAGAGAAAACAAAAACTACAAGAACCTTATTACAAGTGCTTTCTCACATTCAATCTATATAACTATAAATATAAACATTTGAATTTTTAAATTCATAAGAAGTTAGTACACTATTTATAGACCATGGCTTATTCTAATCTCCAGGCAGAGCACGAGAACTATACATTTTAGCTTTTTATAGTGTATGTTTGATTGATTGGTATGACAATAAGGAGGAAAACTTTGTTTATGAAATTAAAAGAGAAAATCTTAAATGTTAACATAATATATATATATATATATAGCATAAAAGGTCATATTATTTACAAGTTGAATACGCAATCATTTTATGATTTATGCAAATGCACTAGACTTTTTTGTGCCATACCGTTTGAAATGTTCAACGTATTTATGCACACTTATCATGGAAGAGATCGCCAGAGTCTACTATAAGTAACGTGAGAGGGGTAACATGGGCACCAAATGGTGTGATAATCTTAAATATTTCGCCGAGAAGACAAAAGTGGGATTCGAATAAGGGATTAATATATGATATCTCTAGAGATTGCAATCATATACATTGCATCGAACCCAACAATTTCCTTTGAACTTTGGTCCCGATGAACAGAGAAGAAGCAGACACGTATATATATAGCCACAGCTAGCTAGAATTTGTTGAAATTAATGCCAACGACCTCGTTCTAATCACAATCACTTAATCAGGCAATCAAAGAGAGCTTATCCGACAATAATTATCCACATGAATGATTATGAGCCCACAACTAATCCAAGTCGTCTTTATACTCTTTCTAATCATTTGTATAAACAAATTTCTCTCTTTTGAGTCTGATCCTATATATATAAGTATCATTATGATCTTATTTCTAATTCTGATCTTATTTTTGTCAAAATGAACTTATAAATAAGATCACAGTGTTAATAATTTTTCTTTGTCAAATAATTTAATGCATATTTTCTATTTTCGCCTTCAATTAATTATATGTCTTTCTCGTCTCTTCTTCCCACTCATTCCTTCTCATCTTTTTTCCCCATATATTTTTTCCTTTACAATCTTCATAAATAAGGATATGTTTGAAAAAAAATATAATATTTTCTACGCATTCATTATTTTTAATTAATTTTAACCATAATTTCGATTTACGTGATTTGAACAGTTGTGCTGATAAAAAAACTGGAGGAAGATTACACATAATCCATTGAGGGGACTAGCTATATAGTTGCATGATGATACTAATTTTGGGTTATTTTTGTGTACTGTGTGAATGGCTTGAAAAGTAAAGGAATATTATTGTTTGGAAGGTAGAGATATAGAGATGTTATACAAGCGGGGAAGCACAGAGAGTGGACACAATGCTTAATTTGGTAAGAGTGAATAGTGTAGAAGGAAGCCAAGTGTATAGCACCAAGTCAAGTATTGTGGCACCTTCTAGATCTGCTCCCCACTCATTTACATTATTTCTATTGCCACCATTTTAATCAATCATATAGCTCCAATCAAACCATTGGACCCCTCTCACCAAACAAACTGCAACCTCCACTTTATCATCCTCCTAACATTGCATCAACGATAAGTTGTCCTCGTAGCAACTCTGTCTGTCATACTTAGATTAGATCTGGATTTAAATCTAATGTTGGCATAGTTGTGTGTGTTTAAATTAAGCTTAATTAACGTCCTCCACCTTATCATTCATATAATATCATTTACTTACTCACTACTCCTTTGATCCTATTTATATAACAGGGAAAGAGTTTTTGTCCCTGTTGTTTAAAAATATAAAAAGTTTACATTCATTAAATTAGTCTTATGAATGTGTGTGTGTGTATGCATTTTCATTCTAATTTATTATCCTTCACTCCTCGGTTCACCCCTCATTCCTTCATACTCTCTCCCTTCCTAAATATAAAAGCTATAAGAAAATTGATTAGTTAAGTTAATTATTTGTAACAAATACATATTGATTTTCTTAAAATACCACATTCAATCATTATCCTATTGATAGGAACACCATTTGGTATAAATAACTTTCATTCATTACATTAACTTAGTGAGGCAAAGTTAATATCTTATATTTAAGATCAAAACAACCCCTTAGTTAACTCTAATATTTAGGATTGTAAGCAATATTAAGTAGGGACAAAATTAATAGGTTATTAAATTTTAAGATAGAATCATGTAAGAAGAACGGGGATAATTACCTTTTGGAATTGAGCTAGCTCAAAAAAATAATTGTCAGCTCTATCATCAACCTCCATATTCTAACTAGTACTATCCAACTCAAAATCTGGTTTAATTTCTTTCAATTTAGAAACTCTTTCGCACTCGTCATTTCTGTCTAGCGTAGCTATCTAGTCCATATATAGTTCAATACTGTCTAAAGTTCCAAGCTGATTTATGTCCCGATGTTTCAACTGATGAATCATATATACAAGTATTGTCCATGTATGAACAGTATGTAAACAAACGTAGATGTGAAGTGGCATTTCTGTAATTGTAGGAGGAGACAAGTTGGGTACATCACCGCACTGTCATGTCATTGACAACTATTTGCCAAGATATAGAAGCCACTAATAGTACATATATCGTCCTAAATAGATGCTTATATATACGCCAGAATAATTAATGAGGCTACGAACCTCACATAGTAATAGGATATTATATATATATATATATTATTTATCAGGTGATAACCAGAATGATCTGTCTTCCTCATAGCCACTGTTCAGTACAATCACATTATCGAAGCAGCAAATTGGGATGTTCACATAGTATACAGCCTTTTCAACTTGTCTTGTTTATCCCTCACTATGCTCAATAACGAATTTAAACTTACCTGAATATATAGGCAAAAAGGCCAGACAGCTTTACTTTTTTTGTGCTGCTCTTTATAATTATAATATTGTCCATATGTATATTATAGGAAAAACTAATCTTGCGGCTTCTATAGATTTGAGTTTTTGACTAAGGTATTGAAAATTGGATTGGAAACTGAACCAGCTGAAAACTGAAGTAGTGGCTTAAGGGTCAGTAGATCAGACTGGAGTTAACCCGAGGGGTCAGAGCAGGATAAATTAAAAAAATAAAAATATATAATTTAAATATTCGTGTATACCATTAAAAAAACTACATAAGAATTTTTTTTCCAACCAATAGTCCAATATAACCTCATAAACCTAATACCTACAAAAATATCATTAAGTACATAAGGATTTTTCTTCTTCAATCATTGCAAAACAGTAAAAGTATTCCACAATCATTTCAAAGCTCTTTGCAAATCAAAAATCAAAACAAAGAGCATCCCACAATCCTATTTGAAAATCAAAAATCAAAACAAAGACTAGTAACAGATGTCAATGCCTTCGGTGAAGAACTGAAGATAACTCCAAAAGACCAAAACCCACAATCCAAAGCAAATGTGAAGAAGAGGAGGGGGAGTCTAAAAAGAACAAACATTACATTACAATATAGCTTGAGAAGCTGATCAAAGACGCAACATTTCAAGTGAACGAACAAACCTAAAATCAGTGACGGTGAAGGTGAGTCTGGCACAAAACTCTAAAGATGAAGATGAGTCATGGTGTTACGGTGAACTCAGCATCACGCTGAACTTGTCTCTGCCACGAACAAAAAACAGAGAGTTATTGGCACTACACTCTTCCGCAAACGACACTCACGACGACGGTGTCACGGAGCGACTCAACAAAAAAGGCGACACCTTTCTGGTTTCTAGGGCAAGAAGGAACAGGAAAGGGAAGCATTTTTTCTGAGCTCAACGGAGAAGGGAGAATAAACAAAATCATGCAAAAGAAACAACGAAAGTCAAAAGAAACAATCCTGTCCCGTTTTCAATATCATGGTTTTGACTCCTTTGAACCTAACTTCGCAACTTTGACTCAGTATTGTAACTCAATCTTATTGTTTGAACTATAGTTTTAATTGCAACAATTACTTTGCTTCTCTTTGTAATTATAGTTAGGTGGCGTGTGGTTCTTTGTCTGGTGATCAGCAAACAAAGTTAAAGAAGTTTGCGTTGACTCTTACATCATAACATACTGTGTATCCATGCATCTGTGTAATTAATTTGTCTATATATTTAATTATTTATCGATCTCGCTCTCTCTCTCTCTCTCTAGTACTCTATATATAGACATATATCTGCAAGTGTGTATGGGTGTGATGGGAGCTTTTAACCTTGCTATATAGAGTGGGAGTACGTACACGCGCCCTCGTCTAATTATGATCAGCACTTAGATCTTTTGGTTTCAAAATTAAAATTTTTAATGCAATTAGTATATGTAATCCAGCCACGTGATTAGATAATAGGTTGCCACTAAAGCTTAGTATTACGTGAGAATTTGTTTTGAACTAGCATAATCAACCTGTTTGAGTCTTAAGAGACATAACATACAGCAGCAATACACCTGAACTAATAGACTTTGTCTTTTTTACTTTTGCCAGCAATACGTAAGGGAAAAAAAAAGGGTTTTAATGTACAATACGTAAACATGCAGAAAGCATAAGATCGATGTACATAATTAATAAGCAAGATTAATTAATTATTACCAGCATATTTCTTCTTCACGGTGAGATGAATAAAACAAATTATTGAGGTTCCTGTTCAAATGTTAAAGTATAAATTAAGGAGATAAATTAAAGCAGAAGATAAATAAGAGCGATTACTTACTGGCAAAAATTAAACAGAGCAATTAGTTAGTTAGTTAATTAATTAAGGCATTAATATGGATGAGTTACGTTGGGTGCAACTGTGTAAATCATCTATATATATATATATATATATCAAAACACTAGTTGTAATATGCATGAAAAGCTCTCGTACATGATTTGAAAGGTTTGGTGAAAAAATACGTGTACCAAAGAATTAGATAAAAAAATGTAACATCTTTAATTTAGATTTTTTTTCTGCAGTGTTTTGTTCGGATAGTGTCATAGTAATGATCCTCTTGATATAGATTATATCAACTCTCCTTAAAAAAATGGTAAGAAAAACGTGAAGACGGCCTGGAGTAAGATTAAGATGGAAGGAAGAAGGGAGATTAAGCCAAGTGTAAGTAATATAAGAACATGTATATGGAAGGATGACGCGTCATGTATATGAAACGTCGTATATGGAGATACCTCTAATTTAGGTAAAACGAAGTTGGTCTAAAAAACACATTGGAGGTAGATAATTCTGAGTTGGTGTGGCTGTTTTTGGTGACGTGTAGAATTTGAGGTCATCCAAGATAAGGTAACGAGTCATCAGACTAATTTTATCACGCTCCACAATATGATCCGTGCGCGCGTATCCACTCTGAGGGAAGGTTCATGCATGCTGAACAGATTCCAGAATATTCCCACGAGCATTTCATTGCCGCTCAAATTGACCCAATCGCTGTTATAGCCGCGTGTACTCTTCCAATGTCAAACCTAAACATCCAGGTGTTCAATTCAAGTGATCAATGTTGCGAATCATATCAAAATAGTACATACTAAAGTAATAAAATTAAACACTCATCCTCCACTATTTGTAAGAGCTGTTCAGGAGGTCATTCCTTGATTTTAAATATAAGATATGTATTTATCCATTTTATATATAATATTTATTATTTTCCTAAACTAGTTTACTTTACCTAGCTATAATAAACTAATATTATTATAGCTAGTATAATGTTATTTTTCCGGTTCTTAATATAAGACATTGTTTTTATATTTATCAATCTTTTTTTTATTTACTCCTATGGATGCTCCTTCAACAATGATCAAAGAGGACAGAAAATGAGAAAATTAAGGAAGATGATTAGGCTATTTTAGAAAATACAGGTCATATTAACTAATTCAATTAACTTCCTCAATCTAATCAAAGTAAATAAATATTTCTTATATTAAGAACGGGAGGGAGTATATAAGAGTGGCTTTGGAGATTATGTGATATTTGTTATAATCATATAATCTATCAAGCTTTCTTATTAAACCAAATAAATTAACTATATTTAGGAGGAATAATATATTGATTATTGTTATTCTTATCATTATATTGTGAGTTGAAGGCAATACGTAGGTGAAATTGTTTGCCAACACACTGAAGAAAAGCTTGCTACGAAGGTGGCTCCCTTCAAATTGCTTTACCTTTCCAACTACCAAATAATAATTCCAAGAATTGTAAGAATTCATATTATATAAATAAGAATTACAATAATTCATATTATATAAATGTAGACCCTTTTTATCTTGAACGTAGTTTTGGATTTGTTTTTAATCAAAATAGACTGCATAAAAAATTAAGTAAGAATGATTGATCATATATTTCGATGACATTCTAATCCAAAAAATTAAAATTAAATTAAAAAAGTAAATTATTTCCCTCCAAATAAGATAATGTCTGCTCTTTAATTGATATAATTAAAAACTATAGCTGAACAATTTTTTTTTAAAACATAATTGCATGATTCACTATTTTTAAATGCGTTGATTTTTTGATGCGATTTGCCAATAATATCTATGCCAGATTGGGCTCTTTTCCCACAAGGGGCAAGTTCGTGTTTCGGATTATATATGTTGTTAATAATTATTGACTATTATATAAACAATCTCGTCACGAAGACGAAATAGTGCTCCAACTGGAGGTAGCAGGCACACAATATCCAATCTAATCAGTATGTCAAGAAAATCCTTAATTTTGAAAAATGAGATATTTTGGTTGCAATAATGGAAGTGGACAAATTTAAAATGTTTGATTAACAAATGATTAACTTGCTTGTTTGGGAAAGAGCCAGGTGGGAGGCATCACGGCATGAACCTTTCAACGTTATATTTATAAATATAAATTGAATAAATTCACATCACTTCACATCGTAATTTAGGGTATCCTAATTGAACAACTTGAGACCCACGTGTTATTTTAGGTCTCGGACATACAATTATCTATTTCTAAACTTTTGTAGCTTTCCCTGTGGCAAGTGTATCATGAGTCATGACGACACGAAGACCTAAAAGAAACCATGAGTTAATTCCTGCCTCATGACTAACATATACATATATGATCATGTAGATTATATTTTTTATATTTGAAAAAAATGGAACATAAATCTTATAAGAACCTACATGATATATATTAATAATTATTTAATTATTTTGGAAGTTCGATTATCTTTCGTAAAATAGAATAAAAATGATTAATCTTATGTTGTTGAGTAGTAATATAACATAACTATATATGTGCTCCTATAATCAAAAGTGATGGAAAAAAGGCATTTGCAGGGTGAAAAATTATATGTAAGTGATACCTAACAATTGCGAAACGTGAAGCATGAGTTGCCTTAGTGCGTGTTTGGTATCACTTATGAAAGGCTTATAAGTGATTATGCACATAAGTCGAGGTAATACTCTTCTAATGTTTACTTCGTATATCACGATTGAAAAAGCTGTTTTTGAATACTCTAATCACTATTCCAAACGAACACTTAATTAAGTATAGATGAGTTAAGCGATCTCTTTTACTGGTCCACAAAAGTTATCCTTTTTAGATATTGTGCTCGTTTGGAATAGTTTATTTTTAGGCAATAAGTGCTTATAAATCGTGATTCATGATATACGAGGTAAGTATGTGAGAGGAATTTTATCTCGGCTTGCGTAATAAACACTTATATTCAAAAAATAAGTGTTCCCAAACATACACATTGACTAGTCCATAATAGTACGAATTTAAGAATTAAGATTCAACGCGCCATCATACTTTTCCTCACATGCTAATCATGATTCATGAATCTTTGTTCAGTGGGCAGTGCCATCGTAGGGTTATAAATTTAGTCTCTGAGTCATCCGCCTTGGCCAACTCTAATGCCCTGTTTGGTGTCATAGAAGTGAAGGCGTGGAAGTAGAATTAATGCTGAAAGTCTAATTTTGTCATGTTTGGTACCAATGAATCCACTTCCATATGGAGGTGAGTTCCATAAAAAACGATGGAACCTACTTCCAACCTATAACTTATGAAGTCTTGACACTTCTATGAAACTCAAGATTTGGGCCTTTTTGCCCCTCGCAACTGTTGGTGGTAAGGATGGCAGAGGGGGTGAGGATGACGGCGGGGCTACGACGGCGATGATGGCGCATCAAAAGCCAGAACGACCGCGACAGTTATGGCATTCGGAGGCAATGATGATCTGCAACTTCTTCACAAGAATCACGACGGTGACTTCTCTCCCTCTTTGTGCGACTCTGTTCCCTCTTCGACTTCTTCTCCCTGTCGATTTGCAACTCCTCTATCAGCTACGACCCTCACCCGTTGACGGCGACAACCCTCTGGCTTCTTCAACAATTGTTGTCACCACCTCTCCCTCTTCAATTTGTCTTCTTCATCTTTCTTAAATTTCTTCAATGGTTGTCTGTTTCTTCAACCTTGGTCCCCACCAGATCGAGTTCAAACCTCCATCTTTCCAGATCTACAATGACCATCGCGTTTTGCTGTTATGTTTCTGATACAATGTTGATGGATGATATTTGATTTTGGATTTGATTTGTATATTATTTAGATTGATGATTGAACATGGATAAATTGTTTTCTGGTTGATAATTTATTGCCGGCAATGGTCAATTTCCAGTGAAATGTGGGTAGATAGTGACAATAATGGTCTTTGGGGTGGAAGATTTTTTTTTTTTGTTGGAGGTATTTGAGTATTTTTATATTACAAATATATGTTTCCATTAAAAATTATATTCCACTTCTACTGTCATACCAAACACATTTTTAAACTCCAGTTCCAGTTTCAATTCTATTTTTATTTTCACTTCCAATTCTCTAAAAACTCTTCAATTATACCACACGGGACATAATTTTCACTGTCGTTCGTAATTTCATATTAAGCTATATTTGGGATAGCTTTTTTTTGGGATATAAGCGCTTATTACGTAAATCAAGATAAAACTCTTCTTGTATATTTGCCTCGTATACTGTAAATCACGATTTATAAACACTTATAAGTTAAAAATAAGTTATCCAAACAAACACTAAAAGATTAACAGCGAAATCACTTCTTATTATTCCAATTTTGATTTATTATCAAACATTTGGATTTTGCACAACACAGATATTTTCGTGCCCTTGATTAATAGCGTGTGAAGCCGAGGCAAATTCGAAAAAGGCGCTATATATCCACAACAAAGCTTCCCTCCATTTTACTATCAAAAAAAAAAAAGCTTCCCTCCATTTTCAGATTGTTGAGTGACCGGCAAACCCGGTTTCCCGCTGCATCGTCCCTTGATGCACCACGTGTCCACCGCCATCTCTTTCGATTTGATTTCAAACTGTTCCATTCCTTTATATGTACACCCCCCCTCTGTCACCTCTCCCAACTTTCATCCACGCCACACAACGCCTCCAACACCAACCAGTCTCCTTAACTCTCTCTCTCTCTGTGCATCTTCCATTTCTGTTCGTTAAATTTCCTTGCTGGATTTGGATGACAAACCAAACAGGTGGTGCTTCCACCATGACAGTGGAGACAACCACCTTTCACCGTCCTAGATTCGGATCCCTCTTGCACTCCGACCCCACCTCGCTTTTCTCAGGCGGCGCCCACGACTTCTCCGTCGACAAGGACTTCTCCCACCACCACGATCAGCGCCACAGCAACGTCGAAGCACCCACCGCCGGCGGCATCGAAGAAAGTGCCTTCTCCAGCAACAATAGCTCACCTTACTTGATGTCTCCCTGGAACCAGCAAGCCGCCGCCGGCGCCACCTCCCCCTACTCCAAATCTCCATGGTTCCTCTCGTCTGTCGCTCCTTCAGGTTTCCACGAATATGATGATGACCATGGCTTCCCGCCAAATGGCCTCATCGGCTCACTCGTACGTGAAGAAGGGCACATATATTCGCTCGCCGTGTCAGACGATTACTTGTACACGGGCTCACAAAGCAAGAACATAAGGGTGTGGAAGAATTTGAAGGATTTCGCTGGGTTTAAATCGAGCAGTGGATTGGTGAAGGCCATAGTGATCTCTGGGTACAAGATTTTTACGGGACATCAGGATGGGAAAATCAGAGTGTGGAAGTTTACTCACAAGAATCCAAACTCTTATAAGCGCATCGGGAGTTTGCCGACTTTAAAGGATTACGTGAAAAGCTCAATGAATCCCAAGAACTATGTGGAAGGCCGGCGTCGAAAGAACAAGGTGAAAGTCAAGCATTTTGACGCCGTCTCGTGTTTAAGCCTGGTGGAAGCTGAAAGATTGTTATACTCAGGCTCGTGGGATAGGACGATCAAGGTTTGGAGTCTGACGGATTCCAAATGCTTGGAATCAATCCACGCACACGATGATGCTGTGAACTCGGTGGTCGCCGGGCTACCAGGCTTCGTTTTCTCGGGGTCCGCAGACGGCACGGTGAAGATGTGGAGGAGAGAAATGATGGCGGGAAAAGGGAAAACAAACCACGTGCTAGATCGTATTCTTCTCAGGCAAGAAAACGCCGTAACGGCCTTGGCTGTGAGCCACGAGTCACGTGTGGTGTATTGTGGGTCATCCGATGGGTTGTTGAACTTCTGGGAAGCAGATGAAAAAGGTAATCTTTGTCACGGTGGTGTTCTGAAAGGTCATAAGCTCGCCGTTCTCTGCCTTGCCGCCGGCGGTAACCTCGTGTTCAGCGGCTCGGCCGATAAGAACATATGCGTGTGGAAGCGAGAAGAGAGTGGAATCCACTCGTGCCTCTCGGTTCTTACGGGTCACACCGGACCCGTAAAATGCATAGCCGCGGAAGAAGAGAGAGCAGAAGAAGCATCAGAAGAAGATGAATGCAGAGAGGATGATCTTTGTCGTCGGGTTCCAACGTCCTCGACGGTGGGAGGAAGACGGTGGATAGTGTATACAGGGAGCATAGATAATTCAGTGAAGGTGTGGCGCGTATCCGAGCACGCGCCGGAGTTGGGGATGTTGCAAGGATTAGTGAATAAAGCTATCAGCGCCTCGGCTCCCCCTGGAGGGATTAATGATAACAGGTGGCACTTTCAAAATGGGAATTATTGAGGCCAAGTGGTAAGTACGCTCTTTGCATGACCGTGGACATCACGCGAGGCCAGAGAAAAATAGAGGATTAATTAGAGTAGCATGCCCATTTCGTTGGGGTAACATATCCATCAATGACGTCTCGCAACTTTCCCCAATTATCCTTCGTGTGCTTGAATTTAGAAAAAGAAAATCAATACTCTCAAGGAAATTAAAATATGGTCATGTATTTTCATCTCCACAAAATGCATGCCGCAATATATAAAATGTTTTGTACGTTTTTGTTTTTTGGAGATCTTCTTCTTGAGATTGCTAGCCTTGTTATAATTATAACGTATTCATTAGTAGCCTTTACCCAACTATAGGAGAGAAAAATAACGTGCAAAAAAACTCTTAAAAATCCGTGGGCTATAATTAGGATAGGGTATTAGGGTGGAAAATATAGGTACCATGTTGAGATATTATATCTCGTATAGAATTATGGAATATGAGATAAAATGTCTCAACACATCTCACGTAACCTACTTGGATACCTTTTTTTAGAAGAGATTGACGGTCTTTTTTATCCAATACAATTAAACACATGCACGCTCGTAAACATGTCAATGTTGGGATTGAATCCAGGATTACTAATGAAAAAATGACTTTTAGATTAGTTAAAATTGACTTTTTAGACCGGTTTTGGATCCGATCTTGATATAGCCGATGTTAAAAGTATGTCACTTTTGAGACTGGTTTGGTAACCGATTTTAAAAGTCTCACTTTTAAGACCGGTTGTATTAATAACTGGTCTAAAATTAATAATTTTAAGACCGATTTTCATGAGCACCGGTCTTAAAAAAACTCTTTTGTAAGGCGATTTATATAACATTTTTAAGATCGGTTATAATTATAACTGGTCTTAAAAGTTATTTTAAGACCGGTTTTATATCTTAAAAATAATAAGACCGGTTATATATAAAACCGGTCTTAAAAGTATTATATTTTTTTTTAATTGTTTGTGATTATGTTAGTTACCATAACGCGTCCTTGAATTGCTACCTCCAATGTCATACTTATTAAGTGCCATATGGTGTTCAATTTGCTTCCACTTACCATGTCCTTTTGCTTTAACCTTCTTATTGAATTGGGAACTTGTAACATGTCATATATCCTCATGTATAATGTTTTGTTTAAAACCATCATATATATATATATGCATAAATGAATTAAACACCATGTCATATCATGCAACCAATAAGTCAATTCATCAAAATATACAAAAACCATGTCAAAACTAACGAACATGTCAAATCATGCAACCAACAATATTTGCAACCAACCAACATGTCAATTCATCAATATATACAAAAAAATTCCTCAGTTTTACAAGAACTCACTGTTGTAAAATTTCATAAATGAATTCAGCACAACAATTGCAAATGTGCTCAATATCTTCTTCTGGAAAGGGGTGAGCAAGTTAAAACATCTGAAACACCAAAACCAAGTAAAACATTAACTTCACTTAAAAAAATAAAAGTAATACAAAATTTTTAATATATATATATATATATATATTTACTTCTTCAGTAAGTTCTGTTATGCCTAGGGTAATAATATTATACATGTGCCTCAGAATATACAACCCACACAAGTTGGACCCCGGTGGTTGCCTACGGGTCTGAAAAATAATTTGATATCATTAAAACAAGTATAAAATTAAAGCATAGCTTATTATTGAATACATTCTTAAAACAAACCAATATGTAACTAACCTTTAGCAAGATCCATGTAGGGTCTTTTACCTCACGCATAGGCCTACCACAAGCTGTGTGTTAGAATGTCCGCATAGCCCTATATCATCAAAATCACAAAGGTTACCTATTTTATACAAATTTCATAAATTTTGCACACGGAAGGTAGTTAATAATGCAAGAAAACTTACACGTTCAAGCTCTTCTTCAATTCACTAGTTGGCTTGCTGAGATGGAGGGAGCATAAGAGGATGACAGGATAACTCTTCTTGCACAAAATAGCTAATTGCCAATGATCACTGAAAAAAGGGAAGACTTTTAAGCAAATATAAAACATTATGTATATTATGAAATATAAATTTGTTTCTTACCCATGCAAATATGGAGCCAAGAAACACTCAATTGAGGTTTCACTAAGCTTGTGCGATAAGTATATGTGTCTGATAGAAGCAGTGGTCCCTTTGTCATAGAGTTGAACTGGGCATAGGAGTCCAAATTTATCGGTTTTGCCAAAGTCAACCAACCTACGCTGCATACACCTATAATAATTCAAGCAGGGACATTAAATCAAATTTTAACGGTGTAATTTGTAAAATATTAACTTCCAATTTGAGAAGATACTTACATCAAAAAGAGCTGGACAATCGAAATCGTAAGCTGTTATAGAGGAGCTACCAGGGACATTAAATCATCCCTCTCAAGATAGCATTGCACCCCTGACTTGCCAACAGCTGACTCAGTAGCCTAATCTCTTGTTGCAAAGGATGTGTCATATGCCATCAGAATCACTTGCTGCATGACATTCAATGGAGCCCGTGAAACATCTTGAGTGAAGGGAGGTGGAGGTGGAGGTACTGGGGATTCCTCAGCTCAATCAGAAACAAGGTTTTTTGGCCACAAGATGAAAGAGTTGATGACATCGGCCACAACCTTGAAGTCGTCAACAGGGATAGGGAGAGGTGCATCTGCAACGATCACCTCTTCAACTGCCACTCTGACTTGATCATCCATTATTTCTTGGTAGTGGATAGTTGATCCCAAGTTGTGGACGCTCCCCATGCAACCAATCGTCTCAGAGGATCCTCCACAAATAAGTCACAAGGCTCACCAATTTCTTTTTCAGGATCCTCTGATGATTGACCAATGCAACTCCCTTTAGTACTCTGTTTAGGGTTTAGGGAATGAGCCTGGGGAGCACTGGTATCTGCTTGTCTTGTGCTCATCATGATCATCCATTCCTCCTTCATATTGCTGAACCTTTCTTCAAATCGTGCATCAAATAATGCTTCTGCCTCAGCCCTAGCATCCGCCCTCACAGTGGCCAATATACGCTCCATCTCCTCCCTAATCATCATACTACTTGAGGAACGGCGTGGGGGTGCTCCAAAGTAATCCCTTATGCCTACCCCTCCTCCAATCCCCCTGACACGGTTGGGATGCTCAGGTTTTCCTGTAGCTATGGTCAAGATGTCATTCCTCCCATCTGACCTAAACGATCCCTCGGCTTGTTTTTTTTAAGCTCCTCCTATAAGACACAGATGACAAATGTTAGTAATGAAATTTGTTTACTAAATAATTAATAACAACAAGTCAACAACAATACTTACAATTTTCTTACCAACTATACAAGATTGTTCACTCGTATAAGACCCGCTCCTCTTTTGGTGAACGAACAACCACTTTTCTTCGCGACGTATCGGAGATAGTGGAGAAAGAAGAACAGAAGGATCGGATTAAGCTGCTTCTTCCAATCTCTTCCGTTTGGCCGCCAATAAGTCTTTTTCGGCCTTCGCATACCCCCTACGAGACATTGTATGGGGCAATCATTCTTTCTACCACTCTCTTGGGCCTTTTTCCTTTTTTCCTGTAAATAAGAAATCAAAATTAAGTCATTATAAATCAATAAAGACAATTCATAATTCATAAGCAAATCAATTGCAAAATAAGTCAACTCACTAATGCTTCTAGAGTAGTTCGAAGCCGTCTAAATTCTTGTCAAGTCTGTTCGTCAATAAAAGAATACTGATCGCACGGATTAGGAAGAGGCTGACCTTCTTCCACCTCGATATGCACATAATTATTGGCTAGACTTGTCTTAAACTTCCTCCAGCGTTCATCACAATACGTCATTATCTAATCATACAAGACTTCATTCTCAGGAATGTCGTAAGTGAGCTGGATAGTTCCCAAATATATCGCTTCACACCTTTATCCACATTTCTCCACTGCTCTATCAAGATGCTAGGCTTGTTGCGTGCTAGGAGGCCGACAAAACTCCTATACCGTTGGGCATTAGGCCCGATTGGTTTCCAATAACTATCAAACTCAATCGGAATCTTTTCCCCTGTATTCCGATTGAGAGGAATGTCTCTCAATCGGGTGGTTCTCCTACCCCTTCGTCTAGGCCGGTTACTTGGCTCACTGTGTTCCTGGCTAGGAGCATTACTAGGCTCGCTTTGATTTGGATTAGTTGGATCGAGAGTACCCTCACTAAGACGACTCATTGTCTAAAAACACTTTAAGCACACTATTTAAGGATAGCTAGTGATGGTTTAAGGAAATTTTGCTATACGGCACTATCTACAAAGGCATCATTCAAAAGCAATTCCCAAGTTATGCAAACATAAACAAATAATTAATTACAATGCACAAGTTGAACATACATGCAAAAATAGGAGTTAATGTCTGTTATGGAATATATAAGGGTAGCTTGATAGGGACCTAAGTGAACAAACTAGATTAGTCTAAATAAGGATTTAAGTGCAAACTCACATAATTGGATAGTTATTAGTGAATAATGTGCAAGGAAGTTAGTAGCCGTTGGGAGAGGTCAGCTATTATGTTATGAATAGCATATGCACCCTCCATTGTATCAGTTTGACCTAAGTTGTTCATTGAGTGATATTCTAAAAGAATCTTTCTCTTCTCTACTCTCCTCTGTTTCCCTCACTTTCTGTTCTTCTCTCTTTCTCTCTTTCTGATTTCTTATCAGGTCAAAACTGATATAATTATGTGAGTTTGCACTTAAGTCCTTATTTAGACTAATCTAGTTTATTAACTTAGGTCCCTATCAAGCTACCCTTATACATTCCATAACAATGTCAGCATAAGTTGAACAAAGTTGAACATAAATGCATTAGGAGGCAGACTCAAAAGCAACACCAAAGTTCATATCAAGCAATATCAGCACTACCTTATCCAGAGTTTTACTATATTGAACATGCAAAAATACAGGACCAAAATTGAACCCTTCTCATACACAACCAAAAAAACCCAGGTCCACAGAAGCATAAGGACATTAACCTCATACATACATGCATTATGTAAAACTCTTCAGAGTAATTAACGGTACCTTCAACCTTTGCTCGAGGATCCTCTTCTTTCTCTGGATTTAAACAGTCTTTGGTCACTTTACAAATCGAGTAAGGACTCTCTTAGGAGGCAATGGACGCTTCTGAAAAGTGGGTTGACGACTTGCTGCAAAAATCAAACAAAGAAAATGAAGATTTCAATGAAATCCCCAAAAACGAAACCATTTATTTAATTGAACGCCTGGCAACTAAAACACAAACCTGATAATAAAAACGAGGTTGAGAACGAAATTAATCGGAGGGAACAAACGATAATAGCCTTACGGCAATGTATTCAACCGTAAATCTCCGTTGACGGCGGCGAAGTTAAGGACGGAGGAGAGAAGGGGAAAGGAGGAGTTGCCGCGAACAGATTCAGGGGTTTCGCTGATGTGCTTGAGTCTCAAATTTCAGAGTTAAAATTAGATGCTTTTTGAAATCTAGGTCAGTTTTTAGACCAATTGTTAATAGTAATATTTAAAAATAGTTTTAATCAGAAATCGGTCTTAAAATTAAAATTTAAGACTGGTTATTATTTAATAACGGGTCTTAAAAATAGAAAATTTTTAAGACCCGGTCTTAAATTTTTAATATTTAAGACTGATTTTCATGTACAACCGGTCTTAAAAATAATAACGATTTTATTTTTTTAATTGTCTTTAATTCAAATAATATTTTCTAGACTGGTTATATTTAGAACCGGTCTAAAAAATATATTACATGTATTTATTTTTTTAATTGTATATATTTTAAGACCGATTTTTATTATAACTAGTCTTAAAATTATTTTTAAGACCGATTTTAAATATAACCGATCTTAAAGGTATTTTTAAAACCGGTTATAAATATAATCGGTCTTAATATTTCATCATAATTACAAAAATACCACCGGTCATATTTTTAAGACCTTATCCGATATAACTAGTCTAAAAACCCTTTTCTGTACTAGTGGACCTTACCCAAGTGTAGCATATAACATTGCGCCTTGGAAATATTAAGAATAATGTCTTATTTTAAGACAAATTTAATAATTTAACCATCTTTTAAGTGAGATAGTTAGAAGAGAGTACGTACATGGTACATGCAGCGTGTGTGTGGAGTGATTACTGCTTCAAACCAAACTTTGAGAGCTCATGTTTTCACTTAAATATGGGGTTGTTCGTGCGTGACAGATAACGCCACTGAAACTTATGCTCTCTTCTTTCCAAAAAAATTGTCTAGAGTGGGGCACACATGTTAAGGGAAAGGGCGACATGTAATAAGTATATATAACCTAAATTTTAATTCTAATAAAAATAAATAATATTTTTCTAAAATATCTTTATTTATTATGTTGTTATAAATCAGTACTTCTCATCATTCATTATCGAAGGATAAAATAGTTAAAATAATAATTAATGCTTTGTCGAAAACCTAAAGGAAGAATTATCTCGAACATATTATATGTATACCTTTTCCATATATATAAATGGTATAAAAGAAACTCATAGAAACTAAATTATACTTTTGGCCATAAAAGAAACAAAAGTTAAACAAAATTAAATCATCAATATAATACATATACGCATGTTCAAGAATAAGAGGATCGAAAGGTATCAAAGCATGAATAACGCGATTATTGATAAGTATTATCCAAGCAAGTATGTATGTCAAGTGATAAAATAGTGCAGAAAAGGACTTCTTTGAATAAAAATGAGTTATTTTAATTTTGGTGATATTTTTGGGTGGAATTGGAAAAAGAACGGATGGACAGTTGGGTTTGCCTGAAAAAAGGGGGAGAGGATTTTGGGAGGAAGGGAGACGGAGGGAGACGTGGAAAGCAGCAGGAGAGCGCAGTGCCCCGAAATGAAGGGACTAATAGAGGCCTGACAGGTGGGCTACAGCATGAAAACGACAAAAAGCATGGCAAAACGACGTTTCAGTTTGTGTGTTGCTCTGTTGCCCGGCTTTATGTGTTTGGGATAGCGATAGGAAAAATGAATTATATAATTCGGGCTTATTAAAAATGACTTAATAAATAAGTCAATATTTGTAATGTGATTTATGTTTGGATGAGCGGTTGAATAAATAATTTTTCATAAGTCAAAACGTGTTTGGATTAGCGATTTATACAAGTGCATTTTTAAAAGTAAGAACTTGAAGGGTATTTGTATATTCTTCAAATTTTAGATAGATCATATATGTGATATCTAACAGTAATATATTATCAAGACCAGGAAGATATTTGAAAATGCAACAATTATAACTTCTTCACCTGAGTGCATGAGAAAAGAAACAGAAAGTCTTTTTAATTATAGATTTCTGGCAATTTATTTCTATTTCTTCAATAATTTTTCTATATATTTAATGAGATTTAAATTTAAATGTTAAAAAGATGAGGATGAATACAATTTATAGATTACTATTAATAATTGATTTTTTTCCTTATATAATTTTACCGGGAAATATGCAACAAGACCCCTTAACCAAATAATGAAACCATCATAATGGTAATAAATTCATGTTGTCAGGTTTGGACCAAAAAAAAAAAGCGTTGCAGCTTTTTTTTAAAAATAAATAGGTATCTTTAAAATATAAGCTACGTTTTTGGGCTTTTTAAAGTAAAAACGGGCTTATTTGGGCAAAATAAGCCCAACCAAACACACACTTCGTTGGTAAGGTGGCTTCCTAAAATTCCTCAAGGCAAGCTGGCTTAGCTAAGTGACCATTTCAAGTTGTGAAAAGGAAGAATTTGTCTTTTTACATATGGGCGTCTCTCATCAACTAATTAACTTCATGCATGTATAGTTATGTTTGAAATAGCTTATTTTAGGAAATAAGCACTTATTACGTAAATTGAGATAAAACTCTTCTCACATATTTACCTCGTATACCGTAAATCATGAATTATAAGCACTTATAAATAAAAAAATAAGCTATCCCAAATGAGCACTGAGTGACCTGACTTTTTTGTAACTAGTGGATGTAATTAAAAGCTTACTAATTTACTTCAACATTACAACAGAGTACCCTGTAGGGTACATGTTGGTTGTAAGCTGTGTGAATTCTATCCTGATGACCACATTTCTTAAGAATATCACTCTTTTTGGGATAAAAACCGTACCAAAGAAAAGCTTTTCATAGTTTGCTTGCAATGGAGTATGCACGTTGACTTATTCAACCATTTGTGAGATTAGTGATCAGTAATTTCTTGCTTCACACAGCTAAAGTTAGTGTATGTTCTGATAACTGTGGATAAGTGATTTTGTATTATACAAGATAAATAAAACATGCAATAAAAAGTTTATCTCATAAAGTGTAAAAAATATTTATTTTGATATGATCTAAATATTGCTTCTAGCTATATTTATAAGTCATTTTCAACATGTTTCATATAAATTAATAAACTTTATTAACTCCGCCTTAAAATCCGATAATTTTTTAAATTTATTCTTATTTAATATATATTATACCATGAGAACAAAATCAACATAATAATAAATAAATGATGAAATTATATATTCATATGAAATTTTTAATAATATGAATTATAAATATGACAAAAAATTCCTTTTCTCTTGCCCAATAAGTAATAGAAGAGGAGTATTTAATCCTTTTTTTTTTGTTACATCAAAGTTTATGTGGGTTCGGTACTGATCATTCCATCAAGGTTATGGCACGGTGCTATAACTTAAAGAATATTTACAGGAACTTATGAGATAATCTATCAAAAGAGCCCTTACAATGACAGTGGGAATCGAACTTACATATTTTAGAATCTAAACTCATTTCTTATCATCTGTGCCAACTCTCATTTGCAGGAGTACTTAATCTTTGTAAACACGGCACCTCTCTTTACCCTTCCACCCAACTAAGCATGGAGTGTCCAGTTTTGGGCTTCACTTGCAAGTCCACTAATCAATGGGCCAATATTTCATCTGAGGGTATAGCTCTTCTTCCGTTACCCTTTCCCTTTCGTCCTTTAATTTTCTTCTTTTTAGCGGGTCAGACGCCAACTTTCTGATGTTACAAACGAGATTAAGCACGCAACCTTTTACTTGTATGAGTGTTTATGTCACTAAGTTATAAAGTTATGACATCATTTTGCTTTTCGGAGATAGTCTGAGTACTGATCCTCTTTTTATTTTAATCAATAAAATTGACCCCTCTTTTTTTCACTTTTTTCAATATCATGTGAGTCACGTTTTTTCCCTTTTTTTTTTAACTCTTAATTTGAGGCTCTTCCAAAAAATAAAGGAAAAAAGACAGAAAAATATCATCAAAATTGATAAAAAGATAAATAAGTATATTGAATTTTAATAATTTTAAAGGGACTGATTTGAAATTTTGAAATGTTGCAAAATTTGAGAAATTACCTAACTACCCTTATTTTTTTTAAATAAAAAATCCCCAACCCTATTGCCGACCGCAGAAGCTCCTGCGCCGGTGACCAACGACAACGGCCATTTGATGACCTTGCTTGTATGGTGGCCTAATATTTTTTTTTTTTAATTTTTCAAGCAAAAGTCGTCAATATACTCAAGTATTTATATTGACCACTTTAGCCTCATAAATAAAAAAAATATTAGCAGTCGGAGCTCCGGTGAAAATTATTAAGAAATATCTAACAAATGTTCCGTTTACAGCTTTATCATCGCTATTACCAACTCAAGTATCTATATTAATAATTTCAGCTTAAGAAATTCAAACAAAAATATTAGTTATTGGAGCTTCGGTGAAAATTATTATAAAATATTCAACAAATACCTTGTTTATAATTTTAGTTTTACTATTAACAACTTAAGTATTTATATTGACAATTTTTGCTTGAGAAATTAGAAAAAATATAAGGTTGCGTTTATGACTCTAATATTGCTATTAACAATTCAAGTATTTATATTAATAAATTTTACTTGAGGAATTAAAAAAAAATATTAGCCACCGGAGTTTCAATGAATGTTATTAAGAAATATTCAACAAATACCCTGTTTATAATTTTAGTGTTACTATTAACAACTCAAGTATTAATATTGATGACTTTTGCTTGAGAAGTTAAAAATATATATATAAGGCCGTCGTTTACAACTTTAATATTGCTATTAACAACTTAAATATTTAATTTGATAATTTTTTTTTGAGAAATAAAAAAAAAGGATGCTAAAGCTACGGTCATCAGTTGTCAGCATCGGAGTTCCAGCGGCTTGTCACTGACAAGGTCACCGGAGCACCTGTGGCGATTGCTGCCGTCGGACATCAATGGCGGAGCTTCAGCGGCCAGCAAGGGGGTTGAGGGGATTTTATAAAAAAAAAAAAGGGTAGTTAAGTAAATTTTCAAATTTTACAACATTTCAAAAATTTTAAATCAGTATTTTTGGAATTATTGAAATTCAGTATACTTATTTATCTTTTATTAATTTGGATGATATTTTTCTGTCTTTTTTTCCAAAGATAAACTTGTAAGATTTTTCATTTTTGAAAGTAGTCATGTAAAATAAAATCAATATTAACATGGATGCGATATAAATTCTCGTGGCTTCTTCCCCTGAACCTGAAATAACGGTGGAAATTTTGAGGGAGTTTCAATTGACTATAACTCAATGGAAATTGACTAAAAACCAAGGTAATTAAACCCGGACCGGTTAGTGAACCGGTCGGGGTACTGGGTCAAGGGTCAGTGGGTCAGACCGGAGTCAAACCGGAGCTAAACCGGTACCAAACCGGTGAAAAATAGAATATTTTAGGCTTATAGTATGAAATTCTAAAGGATTTTTTTTTTAAAAAAATAAAAATTAAAAAAAAAATGAAAAAAGCTGACCCGGACCGGGTCACCGAACCGGACCGGTTTAGTGCCCGGGTCGCCGGTTTCCGGGCCGGTTCGGCCGGGCCGGTCCGGATTAGAGAACATTGCTAAAAACCACACAAAGTAAACGGACCCGTCCCTCTCGTGGTCCCCCTACTCTTCTTTTTTTGCCAATGGTCTCCCTACTCACTCTATTGTCAACAACTTGGAACTTTGAAGTCTTGCTTTAACTTATGGGCCCACGCTGGCCCAATACTTACTCTCAAATCGTTATTCGTTATCATTGACTTGTCTATTTTTTTTTTAAAAAAAAAGAGACTAATTTTTTATATAATTATATGATATTCAACAAGCAATGTTGAATTTATTTAATTTAGGGCAACTCTTGTATGAATTTCTCCATTTTTAACATGTGAGAAACACATGTAAATTTGCTCAATATTGTTTTCATATATGCATTAACTGAAAATGATGAGGCATTTTAAAATTCTCGTTTATTATAAGTCGTTAACAAAACACTTAAATTTTTGGAATATACAAATTAATTCTGAAATTAAATTCACGTTGCTTCACAATCATTTATTTTCTTTCGACTGTCTATTAACCGCATTCTTCGATTATCTTATCCATTAATAATAAATAAATAAATCTCTCTTCAAAGCGTTTTGAAAATGAAAACATTATTATATTTTTTAAAAAATAAATACTTGTTGAGCTGTGACTTCAAAATTTAAAAGTCTAGTAACGCGTCACTAGGAACGAGAATCCTGAGAATTCAGAAGCATATAATTTGGACCTTTTGTAGATTCATTGCACAGATTATAAATATGGTGTTATTGTTCAGTGAATTTGATAAAAAGATCGTTGACCGTTCTAATCAAGCAATTCCATTAAAAGCTGAAGGCGTTCATTTCCATTCGCTAAATCCAGGTTTGCTTGTCATTTACGTCATTAGTCACTCTCTTCTTTAGTAATTTCTTCCTCCTAATCTACAGTTTCGCTTCTCTAACCATAACTTTTCATCCATGATCACGTTCAATTTTCACGTTTTCATGGAGTTTTGCCTCTGCCAAATGGCTTTTTTGCTTCCTGGATATTCTTTTTACCTTCTGTGTTTCATGGATTCTTCGCATGACACGTTCTCGTCGGAAGAAATTTAGTTAGTAACGGTTACGAAGCAAGCTGGGTCTGCAAAATTAGGGTGAGTTTAATTTGTTTGACACTAAGCTACAATGGCTTCGATTCTGAAAAAATGGCTGCCTGGTGTGTCCTCATCAGTTTCTAAAGATAACGACGACGATCATGACCTTGAATACTCCATTGCTATGGTATATGATGGTCCTGATTTAAACTACTCGATCCCAGAAATAGCTCCTTTCAAAATTGATCAAATCCCAGTTGCTTCCTTGGCTTCTATTTCTTCCGATCAATTTTCTGTTCCAATTATCCAGCCCATTGTGAAAACCAGTCAAACAACACCCATCAAAATTAGTAACTCGGTTACATCGGGCAATGGTGATAAAGAGGATAGGTCCTTTCAAAATGAACAGAACCCCGCCAATTCGGAAATAACAGAATCAGGTTCAAACTCTCAATCACTCTTCTCTGAGATTTCTTCTTGCAGAGAAGGAGATTGTAAAAATGACTCACCCAGACCCACTCATGTCAAACGACCTTCAAATGTAACTTTCCGCGATCCTGAGTCTGATGCCCTCGTAGTAGCGAGTGAGAGATCTGTTGATTACCCAGAGAGACCAAAAGTTGATAGAACTGGTAAGAAAGGTACATGTTATCGATGCCATAAGGGTAATCGTTTCACTGAGAAGGTGGTTTGCGTTTCTTGTGATGCAAAGTATTGTCGTAATTGTGTGATAAGAGCAATGGGGAGCATGCCTGAAGGAAGAAAATGCATTACTTGTATTGGTTATCGAATCGATGAAAGCAAACGAAGAACCTTGGGAAAAAGTTCTCGGATGATGAAGCACTTGATGTCTGAGCTGCAAATAAAACAAATGGTCTATGTTGAGAAGATTTCTGAAGCAAACCAAATACCACCAGAACTTATTTGTGTGAACGGGGAACCTCTTAATAGGAAACAGATGGTGTTACTGTCAAGCAGCTCAAATCCACCAAAAAAGCTAAATCCAGGTTTTTATTGGTATGATAAGGCATCTGGTTTATGGGGAAAGGTGAAAATTAACCTCCATGATTAAATACTTATGTTTGTCTCCTTGATTTGAGGTAGAGCTGATGTTTTTATAAGCATACCTCAAATCGTTTTGCTCTGCTTGATTGATTATACAGGAAGGTAAAAAGCCATCTCAAATTATCAGCCCCCAGCTGGACGTTGGAGGTGACTTGAAGGAAAATGCAAGCAATGGAAACACAAAGGTGTTCATAAACAATCGAGAGATTACCAAAAAGGAGCTCTTGATGCTCAAGGTTGTTATGTGAGGCACAATCATGTATGTTCTGCTTTGTTTTTGGAATTTCGATTATGTTAAATGGAAATATTCTGTTCATTGTTTATAGGCAGCAGGAGTGGCATGTGAAGGACAACCTAACTTTTGGGTAAATGCTGATGGATCGTACAGAGAGGAGGGACAGAAGAATATCAGGGGGTGCATATGGAATAAGGTGATTTTTGTGTAGTTTAATGTTGATTTGTTTGATCCTTCTGGTTATAGTTACGACCATTAGTCAATAATTGTTGGCTTACTCTCTAACAGCCTGCAACGAAGCTATTTTGTTTGGTGCTGTCTCTGCCATGGCCTCCTAACTCTATCCCTCTTCACGGTGAAGAAAGAGTCAATACAGTTACCCAGAGCTGTATTGAGAATAAAAAGCTTTGCAAATTTTTACTGGTCGGATCAGTCAAATCTGGAACAAGCACTATATTTAAACAGGTAGGATTCTTTTTTGGGGCCATTCATTCTCATATGTATGCTGCTGATTGAATGAATAACTTATGCTTTGATTCAAAAAGCTTAAAGCTTGCTCGGTTCTGCTAAATATTTATAACTCCAAAATCTATCTGTCCACGTGGTATAAATCCTTTGTCGAAGTTTATAATTTCTCTTCTGTTGGTTAATGGAAATGATTATGAGTGACACTAAAGACTAAAACATGACATCCTAGGCCAAGCTTCACTACGATGTCCCTTTCTCCTACAATGAGCTCCAAAATATTAAGCTGGTGATCCAGAGCAACCTGTATACCTTCCTTGGTATGTTGTTGGAGGGCTGTGAGAAGTTTCAAGAAGAGAGTTTACTGCAGAGTAGGAAAAGACGGATGGTTAATGATTCCACCTCATCTGGTAATTATTTTCACAATTAATGAATGTGAACCATGTTTGTGTAGTCCTTATTGGCGAAATGCAAAGTAATCGGCAATTGCTTTTTCTATATTAAGTTTATGCCTATAACTCTGATAATTTTACTTACCGGTAATTTAGCTCACGTGGAAAAAGCTTGTTTACCATTAGTTGGTAGCTTGTGCTATGGAGGGAAGTTGCTAACTTCTAGGTTACAGCAGAGAATACAGGCAACACTATTGAAACAACAGTATATTCCATAAGCCCAAGATTGAAAGCCTTCTCAGATGCACTCATCAAATACATGGTGTCGGGTGATTTTGCTGAGATATTTCCAGCTGCTCCGTCGGAGTATGCATCTCTTGCAGAGGAGCTATGGAGGGATGCAGCCATTCAGGCAACCTACGACCGACGAAATGAGTTAGAAATGCTACCAAGAAATGCAAGTTATTTTCTAGACCGGGTAAGTGGTGCTTGGTTGTCCATATTTTCATGTGTTTTATTATCTTAATCGTTCCTCAAGTGTGAGTAAATGTGTGTGTATGTGTATAAATATGGACATGGACATGGCAACTGCATCACTTCATTTTGAAGAGATCATTTACTATTAATCAAGATCTAAATATATTCCTCATGTGCAGGCTGTTGAGATTTCCAAGACAGACTATGAACCCAGTGATATGGATATCTTGTATGCCGAGGGTATAACCTTATCCAACAGTCTTGCTTCCATGGAATTTTCATTTCCTAAGCCAATTGATGAAGACTCTGTGTTCCCAGAGCTTCGACAAGATCCTTCTTTCAGGTCAGGTCTCCATATCAGTGTTGCTTTGTATGTGAGAATTCATTTCCGGTCATTATCTTCACCTTTTTTTTTTTTTTTTGAAATGCAGTGAATTTAATTGAGTTCCTGACCAAGAATCAGTGTATTTTTTTCACGCACATGACTAGCACACCGCTCCTTTCTTAGTTTTTGTTTTACCCAAATTTTCTTATAGGCATGTCATAATCTGTTTAAATAACTATTGATAGCAAGCATCCAAGAACAATGCATAAATTTTTTGCCTTCTATTTTCAGGTGCTAAACAGTTTACAAGGGATGAATTGAGTCCTGAAGTATCATATTTTACAAGAGCTTTATAGTTTTCATTTGTTTGTTTTTTATTATAGGTACCAACTCATCAGAGTGCATCCTAGAAGCCTAGGAGAGAACTGCAAGTGGTTGGAGATGTTTGAAGACATGGATGTTGCCTTGTTCTGTGTCGCCTTAACTGACTATGATGAGTACACAGTTGACAGTAATGGAGTTTCTACGAACAAAATGCTAGCAGCTAAGCATCTCTTTGAGAACATGATAAGACATTCAACCTTCAAAGAGAAGAAATTCTTGTTAATTCTGAGCAAATTCGATCTTTTTGAGGAAAAGATTGAGCTGGTGCCTCTGACAAAATGCGAATGGTTTTCTGACTTCAATCCAGTGATTAGTCACAATCAAAACGACGCCTGTACAAGTAACAAAATCAATAACACCCCACTAGCTCACCGTGCTTTCCAATTTATTGCTGTAAAGTTCAAGAAACTGTTCAAATCTGTCACAAATCGAAAGCTATTTGTTTCACCGGTTACTGGTTTAGAACCTGACACTGTTGACGAAGCGCTCAGCTACGCAAGAGTGATCACGGCATGTGAAAAATGGATACCACCTTCCTTCAAGCCTGAGATCACTACAACAACCTTTGAAATAGAGGAGGCAAGCTCCTTCTGATTCTTCCCCAAAATAATTGATATACAGGTTATTCTGTTGGAAGATCAGTTCACGTCTATTCTCAGAAAGTTTTTTGCACATTCTTGAAGTTGAAGCTGGAACAACACAGATTTATATTTAAGAATAGGTATGTTCCATTGTACTTGTCCATATACTCTGTGTATATCAATACTTTTACAGAAAGCATGGGAGCCAAGAGTTGTTTGTTATCATCTTTGATCTATAAGAAGCTGTTCTGTTTCTCTGGCTTCCGCAGAAATAGAAAGTTCTGCTAATATTAGTCCATTGTGTGAAACCAGTTTCGTTCATATAGTCAATAATACATTGATTAATCCAAAGGTGAAGGTTCAAGAGTAGAGATACTACATATGGGTTTTCATTAGCGATACAAAAAAAACAAACCTTTAAGATCTCCCCAGAAACAAAAAAGGGTCTAGCCTTAGTATGTACAAAAACAGAAGATATACACAAATACATAATCACCAAGGCACAAATCGATCCATGAGCAAAAACACAGATGCTTCAGACATCATTGAAGTGTCTGTGGGAACACTTTTGTAGTCCTTCTTGTTGTTGTTGGCAGCATCCTTTTGTAGAGTGCGCTCAACTTGAGATCCTTGTTTGGCTTTGTGAGGCATGGGCTTCGCTTTAAACTTGGACAGCTTGCTCATCCATATCTCAGCAATGGCAGACATTTTTCACAGAACTAGTCTCGCAAATCTGAATATGTTGTTGGAAGAAAGAAGCTTTGTGGGAGGAAGGAGGAGAGAGTAAGGTTTATATAGAGAAACAAAATTCTGAAACTGTGGTGGCCGATGTATGCGTATGTCAGAAACGGCAGCCGTGGGAAACACAATGAATAGAGGGAGGAGACACAGGAAATGAAAGGATAAGCTCATAAGCCCATAGAAAAAGCAAATAGCATATGCCCCGTCGTTGTTTGGGATATTCGGTGGGACAAATCTATTGGTTTCCTTCCGACCTGCATCTCCATGTGAAATACTATTATTATATAGTTGCACAATATAATTACAATCTTTTGAGGTATTTTAAGATAAGATCAAGAAACTTCCCGAAGAAAAAAGAAAATATTGTTGGGCACATTAACATTTATTGGACCATAACGTGGGTCCAAGTGTCTTGGCATCACCGTGGTTATTGAGGTCGCAAGTACACAGGATATGACCGGAGGCCGGCGATGTATTGGAAAATAAAATCGGTAATTTACATTTCTTAAAATATTTTTTTAAAAAAATATAAACATATTTGCCGGATTGATTTTTTATTTTCTTTACGAAAATAAACATTTCATTCTTTTTTGTTTTTTTCCAAGAAAATAAATGTTATGGAAGTGAATATTCTATAGAAAAAAATTGTGTATCCTTTTTTTGTCCAAAAAAAGTTCAAAATATTTTTTTGCCTCTGAACCTGATATTTCTTACACATTTGAAATATTGTTGTCCCTATTAATTATTAATTAAAAGAAAATTCAAACAAAACTTTGGACACTGGGCATTTAGGGATGGAAATAAGTCAGACCCTTAACAGAGGCTTATAGTCTAACCTATATAAAGCCTAGTCTAATTTATTTAGTAAATAGGTTAGGGTCATGCTCATGCCTATTAACAAGCCTATTTAGATAGACAGGACAGACTTATTTTCATATGTCCTAGCTTATAAATCTATAGGCCTAACCTATTTAACTTTTTTAATTTATACTATAATATAAGACTATATAATGTCATCTAAATAATTGTATAAATTATTTATAAATTTACCAATTTAACCTTAATTATAAGTTTCACATTTCATTGTTATTACTTTTAACCCCTTACTTTCACATCAATCATTAACCCCTCACCTCTCTTCTCTCCGATCACTCGAGATGACAATACTAACTCACTCCCCCTCTTGATTTGCATCGTCCACTAAAACATAATAATTTATATGAGTTTATTTTAGTGCCAAATAAAATATTATAATCTTAGTAGGAGGAGTTCGTCCCAATTTATGTGGGAACAATAAAAAAGATAAAATCTAGTTTTATATGTTACTTGTTATGCTTGGTCAATTTTAGAAAATATATCTCATTAGTCAATAGACATTAATTTTTCTTTTGTTTTTTTTTTGCTCAAATAATTGTTGTTATTAGATATTCTTTTTTTTTTCCTTACTAAGCTTTTATATTACAACGATAATAGATACTAAACTTTTAAGATATAATATAATATTTTAAATAAGCATGAAGGCAAATATATATAAATTTAGATGCATATGTTTTAAAGGTTATTTAAAGACCTATATTTTAAGTAGGATTTTAAATAGGTCTCTGACCTTATCATGCCTTTTGATGACTTAGGCTCAAATTTTAAAAAAACCTACATATAAACTCATGTTTTAAATTTTCATTACAGTTTCAGGCCTATTTAAATAATACTTAACCTAACTTAGCTATTTCTAACCCTACCTCTACCAAACTCGCAGGACAGTTTGGCCTGAACTCCCCGCGGCCCCTGGATCCAAGTCGTTAGGTAAGTAACCCAATCTGATCCGTTAACTAGAAAGTGATCATGGCCGTCCACTTTAAAAGGGATTTAGGGATTTTTGCTTCAACCTGAGACGACACGGTGATCGAGCGCCGGTGATCCTTCCTTTAATCCATACGATGCATTTTGGATGATGGGCTGTAAGCGCCCTTAGATGTACTGAGCATTTTTCTTCATCCAATTGCGGATCGCAGGTGAAGTACTCATTTTCCCCGTCTTCTTCATTCGTGTTCTTCTCCCGTCTTTTTCATTTTCTTCATTGGCAGGTGAAAACTTTCCCAGCAACGCATGCTACCACGTCAAGCAACGTAATTTTTTATATTCCTCTCACTATGCAGCTTGTGAAATTCTTCAATGTCAAATCTCTCAAACCCCTCGAGTTCAAAACACTTTTGTGCACAAATAATCTTCTGTCTCGTGCTCATCTTTCCACTGCGCCTCACTTAAAACTCCACTCTCAATCCCAGGTTACTGTTTCCGATAACCTATCAACTCCTTCACCAATCTCCGAATCTCTACTTCTAGATTCAATCAAATCTTCTCAGTGGCTTTTTATCAAGCAGGTTGCTCCCAGCTTGACTCCTTCTGTCATCTGTCCGATTCTAAACCACCTTTCTCAGAATCCTCAGCTCGTTCTTCAACTTTTAACCCATCTTCAATTTAACTCCCTAGATTTCAAGACTCATTGCGTTGCAATTGTTATCATTTCCCGCCTTTCATCCCCAAAACCCGCTATAGAACACTTGAGGAAATTAATTACCCATGGTATTGCCACTAACAGGCTGATTTTTGATGAGTTGGCTCTTCTCCATAGCAAATTCAATCTGAAGAGTAGTATTGTATTTGATTATCTCGTGATGGCGTATTGTGAGTTGAAGAAAGCAAGTGAGGCATTGGAATGTTTCTATATGATGAAAGAAAAGGGGGTTTCGCCCAAGACTGAGACCTGTAATATGATGTTAAGTCTGTTGCTGAAGCTGAATAGAACAGACATGGCATGGGTTTTGTATGCAGAAATGTTTAGATTGAAGATTAAATCCAGTTTGCGTACTTATAATATAATGCTTAATGTTTTGTGTAAAGAAGGCAAGTTGACAAAGGCAAAAGAATTTATTGGTTATATGGAGACTTTAGGAGTCAAGCCTAATACTGTTACATATAATACAATCATACATGCATATTGTATGAGAGGGAAGGTTGATGTGGCTCAAGGCATCTTCAAAGATATGAAAGATAAAGGCCTTGAGCCTGATAGTTATACATATAATGCTTTTATCACTGCAATGTGTAAAGCAGGAAGGCTTGAGGAGGCATCTGAGTTACTCAAAAACATGTTGGTCCCTGATGCCGTAACTTATAATGCATTGATCGATGGATACTGCAATAAAGGAGATTTAGATAAAGCTATTGCCTACAGGGATGAGATGATCAGTAGAGGTATAAATGCATCTTTGGTGACCTATAATTTATTAATTCATGCACTATTTATGGAAGGAAGAAGGCGTGAAGCTGATGATATGATAAAAGAAATGAGTGAAAGAGGTATCCATCCTGATGCCATTACATATAACATATTGATTAATGGGTATTGCAGATGTGGGGATGTGGAAAAAGCTTTCAGCCGTTATGATGAAATGATGAAAAATGGGATTCAACCAACCCAGGTAACATATACATCTCTCATTTTTGTTCTGGGTAAAAAGAACAGGATGACAGAGGCAGACAACTTGTTTAAGAAGATGCAACAAAGAGGTCTACGGCCAGATTTAATTATGTTTAACGCGTTGATTGATGGTCACTGTGGAAATGGTAATATAGAACGTGCATTTTCAGTCCTAGAAGAGATGGATAAGATGAAGGTTCTTCCTGATGAAGTTACTTATAATACCTTGATGCAAGGATACTGTAGGCAGGGGAAAGTGGAAGAAGCTCGTCAACTTCTTGATGAGATGAAAAGAAGAGGGATCAAGCCTGATCATATTAGTTATAATACACTCATTAGTGGTTACAGCAAAAGAGGAGATATGAAGGATGCTTTTAAAGTTCGAGATGAAATGTTGAGTAAAGGATTTAATCCTACCCTTCTCACTTACAATGCTCTTATTCAAGGCTTATGCAAAAACCAAGAAGGTGAGCATGCCGAAGAACTCCTCAAAGAAATGGTGCGTAACGGCATCACTCCTAGTGACAGCACCTATATCTCTATAATGGAGGCAATAGGGAAAGCTGAGGACTTGGTTGGAAATGGTGATAGCTGAATTTGTGCTTATGTGCGTTGACCTGAAATTGCACTAAGAAATATCTATTTTTTGGTAGCTTTTGTGAAAGTTTGAAGTTTCTATCTGGGACTCGCACTTACTGGCATTCTTTTATCTGCAGCCTGCATCACCATTCACCATGAAAATCATGTTGTAGATCAATAACTTGATATATATTAACTCTATGCTCTGTTTTTGGGCTGTGATTAGGATTTATCTATTGATTCTGAATTTTTGTTTTGGTTAGTTTTGAAATGTATATACTGTTATACGATTAAGAGTCTAATAAAGTGGCATGCTCAAAATTTAAGTTGTGCTGTCATTAGGAGCTTTGGTTGACTACGTTTACAGATGAGACCCTTATTTTCAATGACTTCCCTGTTTGTTTTTCCCATAGAAACCAGGGAATCATCAACTGTTGGAAACAGGAAATATTTGGAGGAAAAGAAAAATCTACTCAAACTATATTCACAAGATGCTAAAAAAAATTACTAAAACACATTTGCATCACATAAAAACTTCACTTTTAGAATTCCATTCATTTTCATAACTCTCCCACTCTAGGTACAAGATCCATAATTTCATTTAGTGCTCGTTTGAAATAGCTTATTTTTAAGTAATAAGTGTTTATAAATTGTGATTCACAGTATACGAGGTAAGTATGTGAGATGAGTTTTATCTCGACTTGCGTAATAAGGACTTATTGTCTAAAAATAAGTGATACCAAACATAAGCTTACTCTAATTGACATAATTCTAAGTTCACCAACTCACACAATATTAACAGACTCAATCCTAAAAGGCATATAATACTCATGTTTGTTTTCGTCTTCCTCCTCCTCCTCCTTTGCGATAGGATCGCTTTCTTCATATTCTTTCTCTTCATGTGCCTCCATCACTGCATGGCCATTTGGTTCAAAGATTTGGAACTTAAATGTATTATTTCCATTAAATGAAAACGTAATGAGGCTCCCAACCTCTAATGAATTATCTACTGTAAACTTATTCCAACCATTATAGAAATACATTTGAGCTTCAATGCTACAAATCTCAACATGCCACAATCTTCCTGCACCACTCTCAAGCATTGCTTTCTCTGGCACTCCGTTGTGTAAGCTGCGCAAAAAGGCATTTGGAATAGGCTGCAATGAAGTAGAAATCAACAAGCGACAAAAATTATATTTAAACTAAAAATCTGAATCAGAGAGTCTATATGGAATAAAACATACCATCATTTCAGAGTTGTTTTCAGGGAAGAACTCTTGATAGAAATCTGGATACTGATTATCCATGGAAGATGATGACGACGAAGTGCAAGTTCAGAGAAATCTGATATTCTCTTTTTCCTTAAGACCTGCCAAAGATATGTTCAATCGAGTGTTACAAATGGAACGAAAGATACGTTCGTTCGAACTTTATGATATTTTCCCTTATTTTTTTCCTTTAGTTATTTTTATATTTTATTATAACTTTATTCATTTCTAGTTTTTTTAGGCGTTCTGCTTCTCTAGATTTGGAAGGAACAAAAGTCACTAATCATTTTAAATGCCCCACAACATAAAAGAATTTTCTCCCGGTGCTCCATAACTTTATATAGAGAGGCTAAAACTGGAGTTTTTATTAGATAAGATGTTTAAAGAATCTCCTCATAGATCATGACGTTAATTGAATTTTGAGAGAGATGTTATTTATTTAAATATTGGGATATATATTGACCAAGGTTGTCAAACTCGCGAGTTTAAGCAAACTCGTGATAGTGATGTAAATTCGTATCGTGAACTCGAATCGTAAACTCGTAAGAGTTTACTTTTACTATTAAATAGATATTATTAGTATATAATTAAATAATTAAAATATAAAAAGTTGACAACAATTTGATTTAAATATAGTTTAAATGCAAATAATTGAAATTAAATCTATCAACATTCATAATTTATAGTATTTAACAAAGAAATTTCTATAAAATTCATATATAAAGCCGTTGAGTATAATCAAATTGAAAAAGTTAACGTGAGTTTAAGGGTGCGTTAATACAGTTTTGTAAGCTAGAAACGTAAAAACGGTAAACTCGGTGTATAAACTCATAAATTTAACTGAGTTTACAAAAGTCATGAGTTTACCAATGACTCGACTCGATTTTATAAGTTAAAAACGTAAAAACGGTAAACTCAGAGAGTCAACTCGCGAGTTTGACAACAATGATATTGACGCCTCATTATTTTATTTATTCATTGGGAGATCTTGTCAGACAAATTATTAATATATTAATTTTTATTATTTTTAACCACTTTGAAGTTTGAACCTTTTTTATTTTCTTGAGGATAATCCTAAAAAATCTTGCAGTTATAGAGATTATTTTTTCCCCAAACTCCCAAGGAATAATCCTCAAGGATAATCCTCTAATTTTTTTCTTAAAATTTCAAACATCATTGGATAACTTTTAATTTCTTACTTTATGTTTTTAATTTTTTTTTTTTTTTTGGATTTTCTTGCTGGTATTTGAGCGCTACTCGCAACAGTCTTATTCGTAGAAATCACAATGGGGGAATCTCCTCCTTCTCTCATTCATTATTTTCCCGAAAACTATGCAAAGTAGTTTCTTAAAATATTAAAAAAAAATATTTTTTAGACTCTGATTGTTTTTAAAATCTTAAACAAACATAAAAATTTCACAAAACAACTTTTTGAATAAAAATATGATTTTTAATGAAAAAGAAAAATAAATTAAACAACTCACCCTAAATCTCTAAAATCGTTGAATAATGATAGCTTCAGAAGTTGAAGAACTTTTGGAAGGACCCAAAATTAAAACATTTTTCAAAAATAAATAAATAAATAAAAGGAGTCCGTCACAAAGCTAAAATAATAATAATAATAACCATATGCATCATATATAACTAACCATATGAATCTGTAATGTAAACTCTTGAAGCAAAAACATAGACTTGAAATCATAAACATCACAATCCCAACAAAGACTCATAACTAACTACTACTCTGGTCTTAATTATAAAACAAAATTGATTTTTTTTGGAGAAATTAAAGAAGCTAAATAAGTTACTTAATCATATCATATGTTATGTATCTTTAGATTATATATTAGTTTATTAGCTAAACTAATTAATTTGAAGAAAAAACTAAAAATATAAACACTCTAAAGTAATTTAATTAGATTCCTTAATTTTTCTAAAAAAGTCAACCTTATCTTATAATTAAAACCGTAGGAGGGAGTATATAGCTAACTACTAGCTCCTGTACCTAATATAACATCTTATTCTTAGTACAAATTACACTGCGAACGAGATCATACATTGAGAACTCATAATTTAAGGCTCGTCCCTGACAATGTGAATCTGTAATGTGTCGATTTGTCCATTGTCTCCCATCAGAAACTCACACAGACACACATCTTTTTCAGTGATCCGATTGCCTCCACAAAACTTAGCCCACTCTCTTATGCAAAATCTTCCATCTTTCAATTTTATCACTTTCCCTTCCCATTCCCTTTTCTCTTGTCTTTCTTCAACAACACCTCCTTGATGATGATGGTGTGCTTCCACTTCATGTTTTGGAAGACGCTGATTATTCATCAACAACAACCAACTTAATTCATTACTAATCTAAAAAGCTTCTTCTTCTTATATATATATATATATATATATAGGTACGTGATGAGATCAAATTAATAATGCAAACCAAAGAGATGAGAATTAATTAAATTTCACACCTTGCAACATCTCCGAAGGGTTATTCGTTGTTGTTCTTCTAGTTTGAGGGAGTGGTCATGCATGATTGAACTGGGAATAAGCTGTAAGATCAAAGAGTGAGAAAAGATGGTGAAAACATATATATATATATATATATATAGAATTGTAGAAGAAAGAAGATGAAAGATAATTATACTATAATCTGTAATTACCAGCTCGTTTTTCCTATTTCCTCCTAGTTTATTAATAAAACAGGGATTGTCTGGCTGAACATAAGTTTCTGCATCAATTCCACAATCTTCGATGTTGATGATTCGTTTAGTCCTAGAAAAAGAACTCAAGCATTTTCTCTTTTTACCACTTGTATTGTTGACTTGTTTATCTTTCTCTTCTTCCACATCTGTATCATCATCATCCTCCTCCTCTACCACCTCTACTGAATCATTTTCTTCTTCATAGGTTTCAACCATTTCACAACGGTTTCTTCTATAAATTTTGAAGTTGAATGTATTACTTCCATCGAATAAGAAAGTAATAAAGCATCCAACTTGGAGTGAATTTTCTTTTGTAAATTTTCCCCAACCGTTCTCAAAGTACATTCCCTCACCTTTAATGTTGCATACACTGATATGCCACAACTTGCCCTTAGGACTCCTGAGAATGGCTTTCTTTAACACCCTCCCTCGTAAGTATTTTACAAAATCATTGGGAATCCTCTGCAATATATAATACAATACATCAGAATGAAGATGTGAAAATATAGATGATAATTACCCAATGAAGAAGATAATAACAAGAGACAAATATTAATTAATTAGAGAAGCTACGTACCATCCTTTGGGAGTTGTATTTAGGGAGGAATACGTCGAAGAACTCAGGGTACTCATCATCAGCTGCTACGTTGTTCTTCTGCTTATCCATCGATCGAAGACGATATAACCAAATTTGCAAGTTTTGAGACAAGTCTGATATAAATTAAAGGCTCTTTCAAGTTCCAAGTTTTGATTCAGGAATCAAACTCTAGTATTCCCTTTTTTTTATTTGAACCTGCCAAAGTGACGTTACATACATATACATATATATATATATATATATATATATATAAGAAACAACAAGACCTTTGCTCCCAGAAAATCACCCCCTCACTGTCTACTTGAGAGAACAAAACGTAAATTCAGAACGCACCACTCTTCATGAATGAAAGAAGAGTGAAGAAGCAGGAAAAGAGAAACTGGTAGTAAAGAGAGAAAATTGAGAGAAGAAGGGACATATACATGTGAAGGTTGTTTTCCAGGATTAGCCAAGTAATAAGTTGAAATTGCGAGAAAAGTGAAAAAATTTACTAAGTTTTGCAGTTGTTTTGGTACAATTTCAACAAAACACCAAAACCATACAACTTAAATGAAGCAGGGAATATCAAACAGAATCAACCAGACCCTGTTTCGGATTTTGAAAGAGAATAGGATTCAAGTTTCTACAGGTTTAAGTATCCACATAAAACTACACAACTTGGCTAATAAATTTAGATAATTAAAAGAGATGAGTAATCATTTCTAAGATTCTTGGTTTATAACACATACAATGCCGTTAAAAGAAACAGAGCATATGCAAAATATAGAGAAATAAATAGATGAACCTTTTGCAACAATGCAGAAACAGATAGTGTGGATGGCAAAGTTAAGAGAAGCAATTAACCAGAATGTAATAATAAACTAATGCCACATTCTGAAGTCTAAACCCCAAGTTGTTACCTATATGAGCAATATTGATTGGATTCGTTTCTGTTTTGAAAGTTTCACTGATGATGTCATGTTCTCTCAAACCCTCCTTCTCAATCTACAACAAAAGAAAAGATTAATTCAACTTTATCAAACAACTCATTTCCAATGTTCTTAGGCTAACTTCATTGTAATTTCCTCCGTTTTCCTTATTCTTTTTTTCCTTCTTTGGAATTCACTCTCACATATGCTTAATAGAAGTTGCCTTGTGATCATATAATGAAGAAGAAAATTAAATAAGAAGAAGAAGATATCAGAGATCATACCAAGAAACACACAACACATGATACCTTTGTCTTTGTGTTTTACTGATGAGTAGCTAGCAGCCCTTGGAACCTTTTCACAATGCTTTGATCCTCTCTACTGAATAAGATCAGCAACAAACATCTAAAAAGTTCACTTCTTAAGAAGTAAAAATGGTTTTAGCTAGGCTGTTTGACACGTTTGTGTGCTCGCGTGTATATATTCTTTTGTGGTGGTGATCATGATAAGAACGATTAAGACGAAGGTGAGTGAGAAATGATCAGACAATAAGAGAGAGAGAAGGCCATATATGGAAGAAGATCATATCAGAGGGCTAGTCATTAACCATGTATAAATCCATATTTGTGCTACAAGACTGTGCTGTGTGTGGCTCGAATATGTTGGATGAAAATGACCTCTTCTTCTTTTTGTGCTTAGCTTCACATGCAACTTGCAAATTAATGCCACTGCCATTTTTCCATATAAAATCAGTCTTTATAGGTTATGGGTAAAGTTAATAAACCCGGAGTTAATAAACCCGGACCAGCTTCTGGACTGGTTGAAATAGTTGATCAAGGGCCAGTAAGTCAAAATCGGAGTTAATCTGGGTCAAACTTATAAAGAAGTGAAGATTTCATGATTATTAAAATTAAAAAACATATATTTTAAAATATATATATATATATATAGACATGGGTTTGGGGTTAAACCCAGACCAGTTAGGTGACCCGGTGCTTCAGTCCGGGTTTAATAACCTGGTTATGAGTCACTCCTTTGAAGACCTTCATCTTCATATCCTATTAATATATGGTCCTACCTCAGCTCCACTGATTAGTCTATTAATTTACATACATACATACGGGTATGTTTGCATGTATATTAATGTTGTACATATGAAGGAAAAAGAATGGATTGGCAAAAAAAAACTTTTTTTTTTTTTATTGGGGTTGAGATATTTGTCTGACTTTTTCGTTCAGATTAAAGGTGTAATTTTGATTTGATTCAGATGGCAAAACGCCGTCGTTACGAAAAGTTGGGAGGATATTTATATTTTATCATATATGGCAAGAAACTTGAGCTTATGAACTGAGGTTCTTTTTTTTTTTTAATAATTATTCTTCTATGTTTAAAGAGCTAATAATAATGTCGCCATGTGATTGCTACCATTGGTCCTCAATTTTCCTTGATGACGGGGTTGATTAATTATGAGGACTAACATATTAATCCTTGCAAAGCCTAATAAGTAGTCATTCAAGAACTTAGAAACCATAGAGGGCAAATTAAAAACTCTGTATAAAATTTGAGACAAAATGTCCAATTTTCCCATCATAAAACTATTTATCAGCATGCAAAACTGTATCTTTGTTGCTTTAATTTTATAGTTTTAGTTTGTTCATTCAATATCTTCTATACACATCTCAAATGATCATTTTTTTATGAGTTATTATTATTTTAAAAAAATAAACTCAATAGGTCAGAATTAAACACTTAAAATTTCATGTCAACATTTTTTTAATAAAAATAACCGTGTTAAAATTACAAGACTTTAGAAAATTAAGGGATCAAAGTGAAACTTATATAAATTTACAGGATTAAAGGTTTAATTTTCCCAATTTTCAGCATTTTTCTTTGTTTAATTTTGGGAAAATACCAGCTAGGTCCCAAACTATAGAATTAATCTCAAAAAACTCCCTTTGCAAATTCTAATGTCAGAAAAGTCCCTAGGGACTTTTCTGACATGAATTCCTAATGTCTATTTGCAAAAATAACCCCCACTGAAATAATTAAAGAAAACGCATAGAGGAGAGGAGGGCAACATGTTTTTGTGATTAAACCATTAAGGAGATAGAGAAAAAATGCACAGACGAAGAGCGCAAGAGGTGGAACATTTAAGGGATACGTGCTGTTAATGTCGTTTGGAAACGTCTTCTTCTTCATCGTCCATGTACGGGTAGGCAGGCACAGAAGCGAACTGGAATTTTTTTTTCCTGTGTGAAAGGTTGTTGGATTGAGATTGAGGGATTGTCAAAGGTTGGATCTTGGGCTCAAAAATGGAGTAAGTGGTAGGTGATAGACAAGAAATACTAAGAATTTGCCACACATGATTTTGATCATTGAAATTGGGGTTTAACCTTGGGTGGGTTATGTTTATTTTAGAGTGCTCTATTTTTGCGGCATAGTTACAGAGGAGTTGTTATTTTTAAGTGAAAATGATGAATGTAATTGTTCTTCCTTGCTGTGAAAATGCTGAAATAAAAACAAAAAATTGTTGTAAATTTGTCCAGATGTAGTTGTAAATGCTGCTGTGGAAGTTGTTAATACAAAACCTCTATTGTGCTCTGTTTTTGGACAAGTAAACAGAGTTGTGACGTGCATTCTCACTGGTTTGTGTTATTAGAAAATGCTAATATGATGATAAAAAAAAAGTGTTGTTAACATGTTGTAAATTTGTGCATATGTAGTTGTAAATATTGCTGTGGAAGTTGTTAATACCAAACCTCTGCTGTGCTCTGTTTTTGGACAAGTAAACAGAGGTGTGATGTACATTCTCGCTGGTTTGTGTTATTAGAAAATGCTAATATGATGATAAAAAAAGTGTTGTTAACGTGTTGTAAATTTATGCATATGTAGTTGTAAATATTGCTATGGAAGTTGTTAATACCAAACCTCTGCTGTGCTTTGTTTTTGGACAAGTAAACAGAGGTGTGATGTACATTCTTGCTGGTTTGTGTTATTAGAAAATGCTAATATGATGATAAAAAAAATGTTGTTAATGTGTTGTAAATTTGTGCATATGTAGTTGTAAATATTGCTGTGGAAGTTGTCCCACAAACTCTCAAAATCTCAAATATTTATGTTTACAACTTGTAAGAAAGAAAGTGTGAAAGATATGTTTACAACAGATGTTGCTACGTTTACAACACCTTCAATTCTTTTTACAAGTGTTTAAGCTACGTTTACAACTATTCCCATCAAGGACACCAGGGCAGTAACTTGTGCAACAAGCCACAACTTAGACACCACTTTCTTCTATCATCGTTTACAATATGTTTTGCTATATTTACAACATCGTCAGTGATATTAACAACTTAATAAGCGACGTTTACAACTTACAAGAAAGAAAGTCTTAAAGATATGTTTACAACACATATTGCTACATTTACAACACCTTAAATTCTTTTTACAAGTGTTTAAGCTATGTTTACAACTACTCCCACCAGAGACACCAGGGCAGTAGCTTGTGCAACAAGCCAAACAACATACACACCACTTTCTTCTATCATCGTTTACAATATGTTCAGCTATATGATTTCATTTGCATTTCATTCCTTTCTTTTCCCATTATGGATGATATGATTATTCGCAACTCCTCATATGTTGTGCCTTCCTTTACACATCTTGTTCTTACTAAACCACCAACATATTGCATTTCATCTTCTCCACCATTTAAAAACTTCCACCCCACATGAAAGAAACAAAATAAATTCTTCCCCAAACAACTTCCCATCTTTCATGTCAATCTGCAACACAAACTTCGTATTATCAACTTCCAAAGCAATATTTACAACTTCATACGCACATATTAACAACACGTTAACTACATGTTTAATTCCTGCACATATGCTTTTTTTAATAACACCAAACACACTAAAAACAAGGCCAAACCTCTGTTTTCTTTCCCAAAAATAGAGCACAATTACGGTATGTATTAACAACTTCCACAACAATATTTACAACTTCATATGCACATATTAACAACAAGTTAACTACACGTTTTATTCCTACACATATGCTTTTTCTAATAACACCAAACACACTAAAAATAAGGCAAAACCTCTATTCTTTTCCCAAAAAACAGAGCACAGCTACGGTATGTATTAACAACTTCCACAGCAATATTTACAACTTCATATGCACATATTAACAACACGTTAACTACACTTTTTTTCCTACACATGTGCTTTTTCTAACAACACCAAACACACTAAAAACAGGGTCAAACCTCTGTTTGCTTCACCAAAAACAGAGCACACCTACGGTACATATTAACAACTTCCACGGCAATATTTACAACTTCATATGCACAAATTTACAACAATTTTTTTTGTTCATTTCAGCGTGTTTCCAGCAAAGAATACCAATTACATTCATCATTCTCACTTTAAACATAGCAGCTTCTCTGTTACCATGCCACAAAAACAGAGCACTCTAACATAAACCCAACCCACCCAAGGTGAAATCCCAACTTCAATGATCAAGCTCATTTGTCTACCAAATTCTTAACTTTTCTTGTCTACCACCTACCACTTACTCCATTTTTTAGCTCAAGATCCAACCTTTCACCAAATCCTCACTCTCAATCTAACCAACTTTCACACGGAAAGAAACAAAATTTTCCACAGTTCGTTTCTCTACGTTGCTGCACTTACCTGGACGATGAAGAAGACGAGATTCCCAAGAACATTAACGCCACTTTGTATCCCTTCAATGTTGCACCTCCTACGCCCTTCGTCCGTGTGCGTTTTTCTGTTTTTCCTTAATGCCTTGATCACTAATACAGTAATACGTGCTTCACTCCTCTCTCCTCTGTGCGTTTTCTTTTCTTATTTGAGTGGGGGCTATTTTAGTAATTGCTCAAAGGGAAATGCTGTCAGAAAAGTCCCTGACATTGGAATTTGCAAAGGGAGTTTTTTGAGATTAATTATGTAGCTTGAGACCTAGCTGGTATTTTCCCTTTAATTTTTCAACATCCTTTCAAGATATCAAGACTCGTGAAGTGTATCTGACAACTTGCATCTTATATTTTATGGAACCGGCTTCCCTTCGCTGCCAATTCCACCCGCTGTCATCCTTTTTTCTGGTGTAGCTTTGGGTGTAAAATAATGAGGCTCAATTTTTTTAAAAAAAAATTAATCTAATATTTCAAAGTATTTTTTTGAACGTATCTAGTATCTTAAAATATTTTTTAAATAGTATGCAGTATCCTAAAATAATTTTTAATGCTTTTAATCCCTTAAAATTTTTTTTTAGTTATACCCAATGTGTTAGCAGACTGATTATAATTTTACCCTTAATATATTTTTTCAACTCCAAAAATTACTTTAAAATATTTTTTGATGCTTTTAACCCTTTAAAATATTTTTTTATACCCAGTGTCTTAGGAGACTAACTACAATTTTACCATTAATGTATTGGTCTTAGTAGCAATGAGTGCCCAAAACTTAGGATACTGATTTATTGAGAGCCCGTTTGGTTCAACCACATTGCATGCATGCAATGATAATCATGATTGCATTACTAAGATAAGAGTGTTTGGTTGCCCTTTAGCATAGTAATAGGGTTTACCATGGTAATGATGATTACCAAAAAATTGGTAATCCTCATTCATACCTCCCCCCTTATGAATCCTTATTACCATCTCATTGCATGGTTTAAAAAGTCCAATTTACACTTGAGTTTCCAGCGTCTTTATTTTACTTATCTCATTTCACTTGCCATATCACGCCACAACTGCCACCGCCGCCACCTCCTCCTCCTCCGTCACCGCCGCCGCCATCGTCACACGACCACTGCCACCACTACCACCTCCTCCTCTGCCGCTACCACCACTACCACCTCCTCCGCCCCCGCTACTTGCCCATTGCCGCCGCTACCTCCTCCTCCTCTGCCGCCACCGCTGCAACTACCTCCGCCTCCTCCTCCACTACCCTCCCACCTCCACCTCCACCATCGCCACCACCACCTCCTCCTCCTCCGCCACCGCCACCGCCACCGCCCACCCACCGCCACCTCCTCCGTCGCCGCTGCCACTACCTCCTCTTCTACCGCCGCCGCCACCGTCACAAGCACACCACTGCCGCTGCCGCCACCACCTCCTCCTCCGTCGCCGCCGCCACCACTACCTCTTCCACCTCCATCTTTGCCGCAGCCGACTCTTAACTTTTTTTTTTTTTTACAAAGATTATATTAAGGGTAAAATAGACTTTGTATAATATATTAATTTTAAACAATTGTTAAAATATCAACTCATTGCACCTTGCTTAAAATTCAAACCAAACACTACCCCTGTAATTAATATTGCATTGCATTATCATTGCATCGCATTGCAGGGTGTAATGGGATCGAACCAAACGGGCCCTGATTTCCACCTACTCTAAAATATTCTCCCAGTATCACCTAATATTTTAAAGTAATTTTTGGAACTGAAAAAAATATATTAAAGGTAAAATTACAATCAGTCTGCTAACACATTGGATATAACTGGAAAAATATTTTAAAGAGTTAAAAGCATTAAAAATTATTTTAGGATGTTGCATGATATTTAAAAAATATTTTAATATATTAGATAAGTCTAAAAAAATACTTTAAAATACTATATACCATTTTTTTTAAGAAAAAAAAGTTCAACCCCATCATTTTACGCCAAAAACTACGCAAAAACGGCATAATTTTAAGAAAAGGATGCAACGGATGGAAGCAAGTTCCATATTTCATGGGAGGCAATGACAAGAAGAAATCAAGAATTACTATAAATTCACACACTTATCCTTATCCATTCTTAGGAATTGTCTTCTGCCAGCTAAATCACAAGAGCACCAGAAAGAACCAATTTTTCTCACAAATTTCATGAAAGCTAATAAGCTATTATATTGCAGAGTACATGACCGTCCATAAAATTAAAGGGAAAAATTTGCTCCTTTCATAAACTATTTGCGAGGGCTTTTGCTTCCAAAACACAGGAATTTCTTGCCCCTAACAAGATACAAATTTTTGAATATAGTAAGTTAGCCTTAGAACAAGTAAAACAGGTCAAATAGTATGTGCAAAAGTTAATCTTGAGAGGCAAACAGAACTCATAATTTCAAGCTTTTCAACAGAGACAGCAAATGTGAAGAAGCTATCACCATAATGTAAACAGAGCGAGCCAAAGCGAAGATCATAATGATATGAACCAGAAACAGCAGCACCTTGGCACAGTTACTCATCACCTAAGATTCAACAACCTATTTACAGCACAAGTCTCAGAAGAGGACAAGAAAAATACCATTTCCCCAAACTGCTACAACTAAATTTCACTTGAGTGAACCTAAATTAAAGTGTTTATGAACATGAAAAGCATCTGATCGCAGAAGCAAGGATCGGCAGAGTACAATAGGGCTATCAGAAATTAAACCACAGCTAGTTTCTAATCAGTTTAGCTGGCATCATGGTTTGTAACATAGGAGCATTCAACAGTTTTGTTGGGCTGACATTTTGATGTTGATGTATAGGAGAAGGGCTCATCAATCCTTCATTCTCAGCGACACGAAATATAGTAACTTTCAACACTACTTCCTTCATTCTAAGAAGTTCAAAAACACAGACATCCCCTTCGCCTAAATTATTTTCCAGTGAAAATTCAAACCACCCTTGGCTTAACTTGGCTCTCCCTCCTCTGTAAAGACAGCGAACCGGCCACTGTTTTGCATCAGAGATCTGGAGTTTAATGAATCCTGAAACCTCATTCAAATGCTTTTCTGCAAAACAGGATGGCAAATACTGCAAAACAGATGGGGAGTTTAGTATAGTAAGTTCAAGATGATTGAACAAACATGTTAGTCTTACTGAGTTTAATGGCTAACCATTATGCATCCCCTGTATAAATAGGAGGGCCGCAGGACAACCCGACAAAAAGGATTAGCTGGCTCAAATGCTTTTGCTGAATTAATTGCCCTTTCTCTTTCTTCAGCTGTCACAGTTCTTTTTCTCGCAGAAGCACTTTCATAAAATCTATAGCGCATTTCGCCCTCTTCCTCATGTTGAGCTGAGGGTTCTTGTCCATCTGCACTACCAAATATTGAAATAATGAGTAAAATTAATTTCTAGACCCCCAGATCATAGGAAAGGAGGGGGGAAGAAGAGTAAAAGAAGCTTACTAGGTTCCATTTTCCGCTTCTTTCTTATAGTTTTCTTAACTCTTTGCATTTCCTCATTAGCAAAACGCAATTTTAGCTCTTCAGTAGACTTTTTGAACTCAACTGCATTAAACTGAACACCTATATTTCTGCTTGATTGATTGTCTTGAGAATTGGCACCCTTAGAAGAAAGGGAATTGCTCCCATCTCCCCAGTTTATGGAGTTAAGTTTAGACCCATGGAACAAATTCTGCAATGCTGGAGTTCCAGGAAATGCCTTGTTCTGCAATGCACCAGGAGTAACAGATGAAGGTGGTGAATCTAAGAATTCAATGGAGTCTTCTTCATCTTCAATATCATCAAAATTAAGATGTTGATTAGGAAAGAAAGTCCCTTCATTACTGCTACGTGTGTTTGATTGGTAATTTATCTCACAAGTAGCCAAATTGAAAATATGAACATTGAATGATGATTTCCCTTCATATCTGAATACCAGCAGGTAACCAACACCAATGGAGTAGCGTTGAATAAATTCCTGCCAGCCATCAAGGAGCCAAAATTTGTTGCCCAACCTTTTTAATCCTACTCGCCAGACACTGCCATCTGGAACAGTGAGGGTGGCAACTGTAGAAAGCTCACCCCCAAATTTTCTCAGAAAATGATCTGGAATAATCTGCAGTTCAAAATTCATGTTAGGTTCTGATTATTGGTAGATATTTGTGATATTGAAAAAAAAAAAATCTATTGGTAAGAAAATCATCCAGGTTGCCTTCCCATTGCCTTAATTTTTCCCCATCACCCTCACCCTATGAAGAGAACAGGCCAAAAAAGAACTTGGGTATTATATTTAATATTGATAAGCCTAATAAATTGTAATAATGATTATCACTGCATTTAGTTTCAGCCAAGAATCAAAACTAGACTAGTTCACATAGGAGTACCATATTAATAAGAAATGAGTTTAATAAATTTAAGCCTTTAGCCTATGAAAGAGCTTACAAAGAAAAAGAAACAATACCTCAAGGTAACTTTCAAGCAACACGGAAATGCTTCATTAACAATTTATCGATTTAAAGGCCACATGATTGAAGATATAAAAAAAGATCCATTTCCATGCAGTGAACACACAATTCAGAAACCATTGATAGCAAAGAACATCATCCAAAATTCTTATTTCGATAATGCAAGAGGAAGATTTTTTCCTGCTGTAGCCTCCTAGCGATCTTTCAAAACATCTTCTAAGCCAATATGACAATATCAGAATAACAGCATGTTTCAAACAGAAGAGACAATCAACTGTGACTAATGACACTCAAATAGCAAGTACAGGAAACATGACTCCCAAATGACTTCATTTGTTACTTTGAATATAAATCTCTGCCATAAGCACCTAAGCCCTATTTAGAGGTGTTTCTTCTTTTACTTTAGATTATGTTGTGATCCTTGAAATCCTCTCCAAAACACAAGTGAACTCGTGAACCTTTCAGGTATTGAAACCAATTTTGAGAGCAGGGGAAGAATTCTGCCCACAGCTGCTGCATCAAATTATTAGTTTCCTAGTTCCTCCAAACAGAAGTGCAGAAATTATTTTTAAAAGCTACAAAGATATATTCTTTTTTAAGAAGTCTCCACAATTAAACTTAGTTTCTTCCCTTTGGAACGCGGGCTATCCCCTAGAATCTATGTTTTCTTCGCAACTCTACAAACATGAACCCCTGAAACATGTAGAAGGCTAACACCACCGAGGAATATGAAGCACTAGAATATCCATGTGCTTATAAAGCAAGAAAGCTACTTAAAGTAAAGCAGAGTAGTACTAATAATCAAGCACAATCAGAAACCCTCTTCAGAATCCTTAAAACTTACCCCTCAAAAACATCTCAATTTTAGTTTCAATCCAATTCACTGGACATACATTCCTCTGGGTAGCAGTAATTTTTAGAAAGTACCTTCCTTTACCAAGAATCTTATTCAGCAAACCATAAATGAGAATTACAACATAAGTGTACAGAGGGGGATCAAAACTTTATGAAAGGGGTTTCAAGTTTTGAGGTAGTGGAGGGGGACAGCAAAAGCAAGCCCAGAAACACAATCATATACTCTTTCACACGCTCTCGGTAAAATTGTTCTAATCCACTAAAGAATAGACACTACAAACGTCAATTACAGAATAAATTCCGAAAAAACAGAATAACCATGAAGCTAGAAAGAGCGAGAAAAGAGGAAAAGTTCAGGTACCAGCTGCCGAGATTGGAGAGTGGAGGGACAAATAAGCTTGTGAAAGCAAGGTCGCGGCATTCTCAGAGTGTTAGGAAAGCCGGAAAAACGAAGGTTCAAAGCATTTGAAATCCCTTTTTCTTCTTTGGGAAGAAGAAACCTTTGGGATTTGCAGAGAGCAGAATTAGCAAAGCTTTCGGATCTACTTCACCCCTCTCCTTCCCCACGCCCTCGTCTCTGCTTTTGAGTCAAACAAATAGCGATTTTTAAAACCTTTAAAAAACCTCTACTTGACCTAAGTTAAGATGGGATTCAGCTACGGTCCTCTTCCTTTCCATTCACTTAAGGTCCTCTTCTCAATCTGGACCGTTAGATTAAAATCTCAACGGTTCAGATTTTTTTAATATAAAAATATTATTATTATTATTATATTATTATTATTATATTTTTATAATATATTAAATCTGGACCGTTGAGATCTTAATCCAACAGTTCAGATTGAGAAGAAAATCATAAGTGGATGGGAAGGAAGAGGACCGTAGCCGGGTCCGTTAAGATGGCTTTCCACTCATACGAGTCCATGACTCGGTGAGTCGCCCCATTAGTCCCTTTGCGCAGATTGATTTCGTCCTTTTCAAAAATTTTTTTATTAACAAAATTTGAGTGAGTTAAAAACTCACAAGAGTGGGATAGAACCCAAAATATTTATAAAAATTCATCATAGATGTCGTATAGTATCAAATAATTTTTTAAGCATTGGCAAAAAAAGCAGATTCTAACATGAAATATTAAAAATATAAAAATATATTTGTTAATATGTACAATTTTTATATTTATATTAAAATAATAAATTTATTTTTAATATAAAAGTACTAGTAACATTTTTATGATTAAACGATAATTTTATATAAAAATATTTTATATTTTTCTTAAAAGTCTAATCTTCACTTCATTCATTTTTTAGAGTGCAAAAATTAAAACAAAACTTCATAACCTTTTTAAATTATACATTTGCAGCAAATAAACTGTACAGAATTATTCTAACAAAAAAACTTTAGTATTTAAAAATATAGTTCAATTTTAAATTTAATTTGGTCAAAATGTAATATAATTTCCGTGGGATAATGTGAAAAAACTTCAGCTTTTGTTTTCCAATAAAAATTTAACTTTGGAACGTATTCTACTTTTTTTTTTTTGCCAATATATTCTATTAATTTAAAAAAAAAAAGGGAAATTGCACTTAGGTCTCAGAAAGAAAATATAATAAAATGATTCCTTGAAATCTTGAAATTGTATTTAAATTCTATGAGACTTTTTTTTGCAATAAATTTCAATTTTACTGACAAGTTCAGGAGCGTCTACTAGCAAGTTTATGGGCGATTACATTGACAAGTCCATAGGCATTTGATAATTGAAATTTATTATAAAAAAGTCTCATGAGACTGAAATATAATTTTGAGAATTCAAGGGATAATTTTATCTTATTTTCATTTATCCAGGACCTAAATACAATTTTCCCATTAAAAAGTAAAACCAAACTACTAAGATAATATCAGTTTTGGAAAAATGTAAATCAAGCTAAAGTGGTCAGATTTATTTATTTATTTATTTTGGTTATTCTTGGTGTAATTTTAGTTTTGCACGCCAAGGGTTGTAACTTGTGACAAGAAATAAAGGCCAGAGAGAGATTCCAGTCCCATAGAGGAACTGAGCTTCTTACAGAAAAAGACAAGAAATGACCAAAATAAGTCAGAATTCTTATTGGAAAGCATCTCGTATCTCAGTCCGTTGAATTTTAGGAAACAATTACGGAGAAGAAACAATTCCTTTTTTTCCCCATGACTTTAGATTTGGCCTCAACATAAAATTATGAATAATAATGAATAAAAATATCGCCCAAAATATTCAATATTTTCCCTTTTTTACTGTATTTTTTTAATTTTTAATTGTGACAATAGGTTCTTTTGTTTAGAGAAATCAGATTATTTTATTTTATTTTATTTTGAAAGTAATCTATTTATTGTGTGAAAATTAGGATCGAGTAAAGATTATAAAGTTGTTATTCAAATACCTTATTCATACAGTCATACAAAAGCAGCTCCTTTCACGCCTTTATTCCATCCTTCTTTTTCCTTTTTCCTTTTTCCTGCTTCTTTACCTTAAAATAAACCCAACATTCTCATAAATCAATCCTCACCTCCCATACAAATAAATATGGATTAAAGAATTGTTATAAAAAATAAATGGAAAAAACAAATGAGTAAGAATGGTGTCATTTATTTCTTAGATTTCATGTAACTCTAACCCAATTTGCTAAATAATACTCCCACTAAATTTTAATATAAGAGCCAGTTACTTTTTTTTAGAGAAGTCAATGAAGATAAATAAATTACTCAATCATAACATATGTTATGTATTATTAGATTATATATCAGTTTATAAGTTAAGCAAATTAGTTTAAAGAAGAACAATAAATATAAATATTTTAATGTGACTTAATTAGTTTTTTAATTTCTCCTAAAAAATATCAACCAACTCTTATATTAATAACCAAAGATAGTAAGTACCTGGTAAATTTTTTCACACTTTTCCATCCTAAGCTAACATTAACTTTTGCTGGACCTTAAAATTTTTAACAATTATATTATTTTCATTAAAATTATAATATTAACATGAAAAAAATAGTACACATGCGATTGGATATTACTTTTATGAAAGTCTTCTCAGCCTTTTTCAGCCGTTGCCTCAAGTGGCTGCGGATTGCAAATGAACGAGACATTACGCGAAAATAGAGCCAATTTTTTTTTTTAACATCAAGAACATTTTTTTTCAAAAATTATGAAATTATACTGTAATTATCCTAACATATAACAGTGATTTTTAAAAATATTATGATAGGAAAATTAGGGAGAAGGACCTAAGAAAATAAAAACTCCCTCCAACCCTTGATATAAAACATATTTGGATGGTTAATATTGGTCCTAAATATAATTAAAAAAATTTTTATATTTATCAATCTTTTCCTTATTCACCTCTATTGATGTTCCATCAACCATAATCCAGGTGAAAGGGAATGAGGGGATTGAGAAAGATAAACAGGGCGTTTTAGAAATTGAGGTGTCACTGAGATTGAAATTCTGTTAGAAATGTTGGTCCAGGATAATACCAACCCAATTCATGCAATTGTGGTTGAAACTTACAAGGACTTGGAAAACAACTTGACAAACAATAAGTACTTCAATGATAGGGTAATACTTGCCCCAACAATAGAAATAGTTAGGGAAATCAATAAATATATGTGCTATTTGTTGCCAGAAGAAGTTCGTGACTATCTAAGCTGTGACTCTGTTTGTAAATCCACAGATGATAGTTATTATTTTAATAATCTTTACATAACAGAATTTCTCAACATAATAATTAGCTCTGGCTTGCCACCGCATAAACTTACCTTGACGGTTGGAGCCCCAATTATGTTGCTTCGAAATATTGATCAATCTGGTGGGCTATGCAGTGGTACAAGGCTGCGTATCTCTAAGTTTGGAAAAAATGTTATTGAGGCAATAACATTGAATGGCTCCCACCTCAAAAAGAAGGTTTTCATTCATATGATGGATACGAATCTTTCAGAAAGTAGATGACTATTCCATATGAGGAGAAGATAATTCCCCATCAATTTAAGCTTTGCAATGACTATTAACAGAAGTCAAGGGCAATCACTACGGCATGTTGGAATATATCTCTCAAAGCCTATTTTCACACATGATCAATTATATGTTGTACTTTCTAGAGTTCGTAATTTGGATGGATTAAAGATATATGTACCTAACAATGGCATTGGTTGTCAAAGGAGTACAACAAATGTTGTCTACAAGGAGATTTTTACCAACTTGAATTGCTGATTTATGTACATTTGGCGGCCAAAAGCATGAAATTTACCAAATTGTAATCGATACTATTGTGTATGGACAATGATAATCCATCTGTTTTCTACATGTTGCATGATTGCCTTATAAATGCATGGGTTGACATTGTATTTGTCAACTGTTTGGTAATGCCTTGGCCAACAGTTTCATATTTGGGTAATTTGCAAGCCATTGTTTCGCTCCTTCCAATATTGAAAACATTGAGCAAGTATAATTTTTTGTAAGTCATGCTCCCCGCATAACGCACGGAGGAGGAATTGCTCATTTTTTAAAATATCATGATAGGAAAATTAGGGAGAAGGACCTAGGAAAAGAAAGACCCCCTCCAACCCTTGATATAAAACATATTTGGATGGTTGATATTGGTCCTAAATATAATGAAAAAATTTTATATTTATCAATATTTTCCTTATTCACCCCTATTGATGTTCCATCAACCATAATCCAGGTGAAAGGAAATGAGGGGATTAAGAAAGATAAACAGAGCGTTTTAGAAAAAACATATCATATTAAATGTGTATTTAGATGCACACAAAAAAAATATTTTTGTAGTCACACCATGGTTTTAAAAAAAAATTCCCAAGCACTACAAAAATAAAGAGAAATCCGTTTTTTTTGGGCTAAACCATGGTTTTGCTATGGTTTTAAGACCAGCCTTTTCTTTTTAAGGTTGAGCATTGGCAGGGCAATATAAATTGTCTCTCTCCATTGCCTTTTCATTCAAAACAATAATTTCTTTTCTCTCTCATTAGCCTTGTCATAATTACTATCCTTTTCTTTCTCCTCTACCCTAGTATTTGGCAAAATGATTTTTTATTATACAATTTATTAATATACAGATACCATTATGATTCTATTTATAAATTCATTTTAATTAAATTTCATATATTAATGAGAGGTAGTTAACTCAATGATTATTGAGTAAATTTCTGACTATTCTCTTATTTATAAATGTGTACTTTTCACCTCTTTATTCTCTATTTATCTTTAAATTATTTCTCATTGGTACAATAAATAGGGACAGAATTGTCACAATCTCATTTACCACACTGAAACTTGACTTATAAATGGACCAAATTTTTTGATCAAAAAGGACTTATAAATAGGATCAGAGTGGTACATATTTGATCTATTTTTTTATGTTACATAATTTACTAATGTTATAATTTTAAATTTTTTTGATAAATTATTTCACTTTTTGTATTTATTATGTAATTTAATGTTAAATAATACTTAAAATATAATCTTACCCTTTATATGTAATTATCACAAAAGTTAATGTCATTTTTAATAATTTGACCATGAAAAAAAATGTTTTTAACACAATATCTAAATACTATTATTTTATCTAAATTATTTTGATAATTAACCGTTACATAGTTGAGATGAGCCATTCAGAGGTACAGAGTTTAGTTTTGGTTAATTTCATTAGTGAAAACTTATATTTCAATTTTTAATTTTGTTTTTAAAAATAATTACAATTTTTAAGATTCTTATTAATAAATGTTTTTTCCTTAATCCTTTTCCCTAATTCCCCCATCATATTTTTGCTAATATCACAGAGGCAGGTCCAAAATCTTATCATGCTGGGCTTAAAATTAAAAAGTATATATAGTTTAAAATCTTCATAAATACTGAGAAACCCAAAAATACATCATACATATATAGGATTTAAAAATTAAAACTTGGGGCGCCGTGGCCTTGCCACTTGCCTCTTCAATACAAACATTCGAACATAAATTTTTCATGCTTGATTTTGTTCTTTGTAAATTTTTCTGTGTCCTTGTTTATTTAAAAAAATAAATAAATAAAACTTTAATATGCATCTTCAATCTATTCCATTCTATTTTTTTCCTAAGTATATATGAAGACAACCAACTTTTAATTTTGCATCACCTAAAAAACCTTTGTGGTGATCATGCACTCAACACATTATTGACGGAGAGACACGTAATCACGGAACGTTTCTTCTGATTGCTTCCCAAGAAAAATGTCACATCCCAATGTCAGATCCAAATCTCCATTTTCCAAACCATCTTTGATATCTCTTCCTTTATAGGCATTTCTGAGAAGTGAGAACCAAACGTTAATAACGTTATATGCTGGTTTGATCTTTTCGCTTATTTTAGATCACAAACACACCGTGCTTCAATGCAATCCCCTTTTGATATGTGCATGTAAATATTTGTTCTTGAGATTCAAATTATCAAATCCCTTCAAAACCCTCTTCCCATTTATGCTGATGGAGATTATTAAATAATTGATGAATCGTTTTGCTTCTTCGTCAATTCTCTATTTCTCTTGTTCACTCAACATATTCTATATAACATCGTGCAAATCTTCATCTCACGCACGTCTGGGTTTTCTTTAACGCGTTCGGAGATTTCTGCAATTCAGGATTAATCATGCTTCCATGTCCACCATTTGACCCAGAAATTTAAATCATATATTATTTGTTACATAGGCACAATTTTGTTGCACACATATATCTACAACGTCGTTTCTTTATTTTCCTGATTCTTGCATTGATTCTGTACAGAAAAGAAAAGAACCATGAGGAGGACAAGGAACGCAACGCTTGGGACATTAAGAACGATGATTATAAAGGTGGTGGTTGTGACAGTGATGATGATGTTTGGTGCAGAAGGGTTGGGTGTAAATTTCTTTGGTTCAGATACAAACGGGGTTTATAGTCCATGCGAGGATACAAAAGTACAGAGAGGGGATGGTTTTACGTTTGGAATTGCATTTTCAGACAAAGATTCGTTCTTTATGAATCAAGGTGGTCCTCAGCTTTCGCCTTGTGATCGTCGTCTTGATCTCTCCAGCAAATCTGCACAGCTCGCCTTGTTCAGACCAATGGTGGATGAGCTCTCTTTGCTCACCATTAATACCTCCACCCTTGACCAGGTACCATTTAATTAGATCCATCAAGTTCTCTAGTTTTAACATTGATTCATACAAGCAAGTGCTAATCATTTAACTTTGAACATCATGGTATTCTGTTGGCAATTTATTCTGATTTTGCTTCATTTGAGCTGGCATCAATTCAAGTTATATTTTTTTAACTCTTTAGTCTTTACTCATATTTCTGATCAAAAGGAAGAACTATGCCTCTTATAGATTAAAGCAGCTAATTCGCCTGAACTCTTGTGCATGTTATTGGATGTGTGGTGTTTATATAATTGAGTAACAGGTTGTTCTTTTTTGCGATCTGATCAGGCCAAATCTGGGGGATTTATGGTAGCCTTTGCTGGACAAAAATATGCAGCTAGGTCAGCACCAATCAAGTTTGCTGACCAAACTCACACGATTACTAGTCTCACTTTGGTAAACACATTTCGCATTGCTCTCTTATTTGTTACTTTTCTAGTGCATCACAATGTGTCATTTGTATCCTTCAAAAACAAAAAAGAACAAAAAGAAAACTCCCGGGCAAAATGTTATAAAGATTGATATTCTTATTTCCTAACAATGAAGGAATTTGTTTGAAACATTTGATGAAGTAATTCTGACTTGTAAGGAAATATTCACTTGTGCATATTTTTGTTTGACACTATAATAACGAGCACATGCACATTTCGTTTAAATTTTATCCTTTTAAAGGTGATCTTTATGTGGGAATCTAATATGGAATGTGGGTTTTGATTTGATTCTCAGATTCTTGAATTTGGAGAGGGGACTCTACAGAATCTGTATTGGAAAAGCTACGGATGCGAAAAATGCTCAGGAGACAACGTTTGCTTGAACAATCAAGACTGCGCAGTGCCAAATTCCAAGTGCCAAAACAATGGTGGGAGTGGCTGCAACATAGGCATACAACTCGCATTCTCAGGGACAGACAAGAGCCTCAATGTTCTCAACTCTTGGTACGAGGTTGAACAGCTACGCCAGTACTCTCTCTATGGCCTTTTCTCTGATCTTAAGAATTACATTATCACACCTTATAAGGAGTTTTTCTAACTCCTTTTGTGCGCACCTCAACAATCGACAGAGATTCTGTTTCAATGCAATGGTATAGTGAATGGATGGAGATTTCTAAGACTTGATTTATACGGAGAAAAAAAAATTGATAGATGTGATTTCATGCTCTACTATTTTTAAGGGCCAAGACATCATCACAAGTAGAAAACAAAAGGTCCAATGTTTTGGCCAAGGAAAACATTACAGACAGGGAAACGAGTGAGCTGTGCTAGCTAGCACTCAATTTAAATATTCCATTGTTCATGGCAAAAGATCAACCTTGTTTTCACAAAAAAAATAGCCAAACTTCAGGTCAATCTCAGCAAAATCTAGGAAAATATACACCTTGGTCTGCTCAATTTCCATTGCCTCCATCCAATCACCTTCCCAAGTACTCAACAATGATCACACTAGGGCCCCTCTTCCAGCGAATTAATCTCCTCTATTTCAGGGGTTGGTGATCCTTTTGACTTAAAAGTTTGGATGAGATAATGTGCCACAGATTTGAATCCTAATTCTGACACCTTGTAAACAAAATTCAGAGGACGAGAGATAGGAATATATCAGTTCCAGAAGCAGGTCTCGTAATGTCATGGGGGCTGGGGCTCATATAATAAACAGACAATGACTATGACTTGATTCAAATCTTTCAAGATATGAAAGAACCTGAACTATTGCAGGAACAGAAATTATCAAACATGCAGATCTTCAAACAGAACGAGGTCGAAAAACCAACTAACCTTACTGTACAGATTACCAGTGGGCATCCAACCCTTTGCTTTACGGCAACGACTACAATTGCAAATTCCCCGGCAAGCTGGACATATCCATTTGCGATTCTCGTTTGCTTCTAAAACATTTTCTCCATATCTGCACAATATTACTAAAAATTATTACATTGGCTAGCATCAATCTTCACAGAATCACAGTAAATGAGACGGTGCTAGAATTTTTCTCTTGAATCTAAGATGGAATCGAAATTTTTAAAACAACCAACAATCTGCATAGTACTGATGGAAAAACAAAAAAACGAAAGAAACAAAGAAAGAAAAATGTTGCTTTCTCAATCTCATCGCAGACAGCTAGAAAATGCTACCTCATGTACAAGCAATCTCCACAAATCTGTCCTTGGGATAACTCGCATTTGGCACAGAAGGTATGCAGACCAAGAGTTTTTTGCCTGCAAGGAAGCATTTCCTAAAACTCAACAAGCTCACGGAAAAGTTGACGTGCCAACTATATACATTAAGTACAAAAATCTAGTAGATCTGTGTCTTTAATCAAAATGCATGCTTAAAACCATTTTGTCTAAAGATCAACCAATGCAAACATAACAGAGATGCGTTGCTACAATGCAAATACACCAGTATCTTCTAATAACAGAAGAATCTAAGTTTTGCTTTCAACATTAGGCATGTAATGTTAAAATAGAAAGTAACAAACCTGCAAAGTAGAAGGCATATTTAGAGAGCATTATAAACTTCTAAAACAATATTACCTGCATTGATGACACGTCTGCCCTTTGATCGGATCATATAAACGATCCCCATCATCATCATATCCATCAACATACAGTTCCCAATCCATTTTACAATCTCCTAGAAGCTTTTCTTGCTCGTCAGTGTAAACTTCTGGATTTGTACCTTTCGGTATGCAAATCTCTAAATTTTTGGAAGAGTCGCGCTTCACGCGGGGTTCATAGTACTTTATCGGTCCCAAGCTCTGTATTCTAAAATTCCATAAAACTTGGAAATAAGATTACCTCCTTTATCAAAGTTTAAACAAAATAAAAATTCAACCAGGTCAAGAATACTAACCACAAATGCATTATGAATCTCTAAAAAGTTTTTGAAAATCTACTAAAAATAATAAAATTCAAAACACGCCTTCAAAAGTTATATCACGTAGTATGGCCGTATCGTTATAGCACGTAGTGAGCAGAGAAATGTTTCCATAATCAACGGCACCGGAGACAACAAGCAGAAGTAATGTCCAAAAAATAGAGAAGACAAGCAGAAGTGAATAAGTTGTTCTCTGCAATTTTATCATATCCAGATGAAAATTATCTCCAATTTCAATCGAGACTAAAAGTAGGAAAAACTTGTTAGTAGAAGAAAATGCGCAAGAGACAAGGAGTGAAAGTATACCTAGAAGATCGCCTCGGGGGGGCATTAGGAGTTAAAGCATTCTTAGGGCGAGGGGATTTCTTCTGCGGCAAAGTTTTAGGTTTCTTGAGTTTCAGAGATAGTTCGAACAAGCCTAACTTGTGCAGCCTCTCTTGGTTCTCCTTGATCCTCTGGTCCCTGACCTGTTCATAACGCGAAAAGCCTTCTTCATTTCTCATTGTATCAGGTGATTCGCTTTTAAAGTCGGTAACCTCAGGTGGTTCTCCGGCGTTCTTTCTCGGGCGACCCATGGTCAGAAAGAGGAAGGTGAAAGGTGGATGGAATGAGCAGGAGAAGAAAGGTTTTGGCGAGGAGCAGGAAAGAGCGGGAATTGTAGAATTCTCACTCTCGGAAATCGGAGCGAGGCATGTCAAAAACTCAAAATTGCCTATCGACTAATGAGAGTAATACACGTAGGTAGCCCAATTTTCTCCCCATACATTTGCTCGGACATTGCAAAAGAATTCAAATTGTTTTTATAAACATACAAAAATCCAAAAAATATTATGAAAAGACATAAAAATCACTTTACTTTGAAATTATAAAACTTCAATTAGATTTATTACTCAGAATTAATTGGAGAATAACAAAATTTGATAAGTAATTTATAACTTATTGAAAAAATTACATTCAAGTTTTAAAAAAGAAAGGAAATGAAAAAATGATCCCTTGAAATTACAAAATAAAAAAAAATGGTCTCAGTAACAACTCTAGGAGTTGGTATTGACAACTTTATGGGACCATTTTTTCATTTCTCTTCTTCCTTAGGAAGTGAGTGTAATTTTCCCTAACTTTTTTTTTTTTTTTTGCAAAATCCTTATTTGAAATTTTGCAACTTCAAAGCTCTTTTTTTGTCTTTTTCCCAAATATTATTCCCTCTTGTCCACAACATAGAATGTTCTTAGAAGAATAGTTTGATCCAAAATATAAATCACTTGTAAAATAATTAACACTCTTTATTAATTTTGCTTTGTAATTAATGTTCATTTCCAGTTTTGTTCACTTACTAAATTTTCAAACATATTAATAAGGATAAAAGTGAAAAAACATTCAATCTATGTCATATTTAATGAGTTAATTGTCACTTTTTATATTTGGTGAATTAGTTAAAAAGTCTTATATATACAAACTTATGACTATTAATTTATATATTAGATTATTAATAGAACATACAATAACAAGTGCCTGCTCATGTCTAAATGCACTTTCTTATGTTTAGATGGGCGATTTGGTAGCATTTAAGCTGCTTTTTACGTAAATTAAGATAAAACTTCTCTCATATACTTACCTCATATACCGTAAATCACGATTGAAAAACTGCTTTCAAGCATTTCTATCGCTGTTCCAAACACACACAAGTCTAAATATTAAATGCATTTTTATCAATTTTACTGATAATTAATTCTATTTTATCTCATTTTTTTTCAAACAGTCTTTCATCATTTTCCTCCCACTGTTTTTTTACCTTACTTACCTCCTTATATGGGCTTGGAAAAAAGGGTTAATTTATTATATATTTAATACTTTTAATTAATTTCTTAAATCAAGTAGATTATTTGTATATACCTAAAAATTTAAAAGAAATAATTAGGGAGAAATTACCCATGTCACTCACTATATTGTATATTCTTCAATAAAATTATTATTGGTAGTAATTTTATTAAAAAAAAACTTATTTCTGTTTGGGAAACAAGAGAAGCAATTAAAAAAGTTCTTTTATGCTTTCCAGAATAAAATTTCTTTCATATATTTATCTGTACAGAGCAAACTCATTTAGAATAATCTAATCCAAATAGAAAATGCAATATACTCCTCTGGTCACTTAAATTTTCGAGGAGACCAATAAACAAGCAACAGCCCTCAATAGCCGACAATGTCCTTATTAACAATACAAAACCCCCCATTGAACAAGTAACTCCGGAGAAAGCACGGGGAACAAATTTACAAAGCGATGGTTTCTGCCCAATAAGCAGAAAATACTACGAAACAATTGTTTCTGCACAAGCTCTACATCAAAGTCTTGTACTCGATTACATACAAAGCTATTTCCCCTAGTTGTCTAAGGAGAAAATGCCCCTGATTGTGATACTAATAGAGATCAATATATCATGAGATGATTAGTTTTACATCAAGCAGTATGAACTGTCCTAGATATACTTAAACGGGTTGATTCTCCTACATAAATGGCAAACTTCTAGAGGAAGATTTATTACTTCACTTGAATGCCCCATTAAACACCCAAAAAAGAATTCTATACAGGTTGATGTACCCGCATATGTGCATGAACATTCATGATCAGGTTCTTCATCTCAGGGAAGAGGGATACTAACACAAGTTCGAGGACCGCAAAAGTAAGTTGCTTCACACATATAGTTGACTATTATGCAGAGATAATACCAGTGTTAGTTTCAGAACAAGTTTTTTTCACGTAAACAAAAGAAAGAGAGAAATTTGCTTCAAGTGGATAGGATAAAGTGGGAAGCGGCTTTCACCTGGCTGAAAAAATATATGTCTCGAGCACAGCGCCTGTATTGCTTTTGCCCGATTAAGCTTACTAAGGCTGTTGGAGCTCCATCTGATCAGTATGGAGGCAAGTTCACATATGTCAAAATCTTGTCATGCATATTCTAAGTATTGATTCAACGTTTAAAAGCCTTTTTGGCCAAAAAAAAAAAAAACAGTTAGAAGTGTTTGAAGACCATATGAGGAACAAAAACAGACAGCCTTCAGTCAAGAAATAAATACAGTAACAAACATGAACAGAACACTTTTTTGAAGTCACGAAACTACTAAACATTGATTTCCTTCAACATGTCGCCCCAATTAAATTTCGTTTAAGTTACATTAGATATATAGGGAACAGGATGAAAATAGGATATACTCAAATGGGACTAACCGATGAGCAGTTTTTTGATATCACTCGCTCTACGAGCGGCCTCAAGCTGTTGCTCAAAAGATGTTGACCCTGATTTCGAGATATTGCTTCCCATAAAGTCTCCCGTTGTTTGAGAAGATTTTTGATCAACTCCACCGCCATCTTTTTCCATCTGAATCTTTAAACTCAAGAAAAATGTGCCCCCAGGCCACAAGATCTGAAAGCATGCATGCATGCGACATTAGAGTATTTGCACCAGCTTGAAGGAGTATGTCAAGAAAATTTTATGAAAGATCAATCATATAACGCTCAATTGCGCATATTTTCATCCGAAATCCTAATAATAAAAAAATTAAAAAGCTGCGCTTGAATTTGACCATTTTTTTAAATGGATTTCTTTCAAGTTGGGTTAGACTCCATTAGTCCCTTCAATGGATCGAGTAAGACACAACTAATAGAAGTATTTTAAGCAAACTCCAACCGTCCAATGATCTAACTGTACATATCAAATGGATGAATAGTTCCTGATCGAATTAGGCTGATTGATCATCAGCCATGTAGAAGCCTTTTGCATAAAAATGCTTCAATTCTTAGTTGAGAAAGAAGTTCAGAGTAAAAGATTGTGTTTGATATTTTGCTCAATCCTTACATCTTGAACCCACCGAATTCCTTGGGCAACAGTATCCTCTCTCAGGAGCCAGTTAATCTGGCTGAGGAGGAAATCATCAACTGCATCTTCCATTGCTAACTGTAATATCTGTTTTGATATCCAAAAGACCTGTCTCCTGCATCCACAGAGATGGACTAGTGTAAGCAGAATTAGCCCTGGAACTAAAAAAGATCAACAACATCTTGTAACCTAATATTGCGTTTTCTCCCATCAAATACAATGGTTCGAACTCGCTGGTGGTAGTTGTTCTAATTGACATGCATTAAATGGAACTGACATGAAATTATTGAAAGCAGCTTATGGAAAATTAATCTTTTAAAACAAGACAAGAAAGAACTTAAGATAATACCATACCAGGTGCCAGCATATGGATTTTATGCGGACGAGTCAAGGAACAAATCTTATTTCTAAGAAAAACCACGGAACATAATGTGATGATTAACACACGAGAAAAAGAAAAACACTAAATGATGACTCCAAAAAAAGCTTCTGCAATCAGTATAACGGTATCTTTAGACAATTATCTTTAGTTCTTACTAAGTTAGAAATTGCCAAAGACGGGATAGAATTATACACCTTAGCCAGCCTCTTTTATTAAGCTGAAATACCTTGTCGACCAAATTCAAAATAGGTACAGTCACATTAGGTGGGCTCCACTGCAGAAAAAATCAAAATTACAAATTAGAAATGTCTATAAAGTGTCGTATAATACAAAGTTCTCGTCATATTAACTATCAAAAAAGAAAATCAAAGATCTGACAGATTTTTTATTGAATAAGTCAAATGAAGCTTTAATTTTGGTTTATTTTTATTCGCAAATTACAGTTTTCCCCTCACCAGAGAGGAAAAGAAGAGGCCCAATTCATCCCTTCAAACATGTTTTCAGAAGAATCTATATATCTATGGAGCTGCATATAATCTAAAGTCTACAAGGAATCACACTATTTATAAGGTATAATTAGTGTACCTTGCCTCACATTCTGTGCCCCACAACCTAAGTTCTACAAAAGGGTTAATATCATCTTTGGTTTTTTAAGTTTGTCTCTATTTTGGCTTTAGTCCCTCAAGTTTCAAACCATTAGTTTTGGTCCTTCTAAGAGCAAAATGGTCCAAATTTTTATTGAGTTATAAAAACCAATGCTTTAACTAAATAAAACTTAAGGGACAAAAAATTATTTTAACCCTTTAGAAAATTATAATTTGCAATTTAAGAATTTTACTTCTCAACTTACAACATAGAAATGATTTTTCGAAACAAATATCTCCATAAGTTTTGGCAACAGAGCACCTGAACAGATCTATGGAACTTAGGATGCCTGATAAATCCTCAACATTAACGAAGGCACAAACAAGAAAGTAAAACAAGCTTTAAGCCAGCAAATAGAATCAAAATAGCTAGGGAGGTAAAATTTCGTATCTTGCTTTATTTTTGGAGCCACAAGGGTCACACTTTGGGAACACGGGCCAACATATTACATCTGTACAGTTTTCTATCGTTTCTTAATTATTGATTCTATTCCTATTTTTACCAGGTAGATTAGTCAGTAGTCAGCAATCTAATCCAACTGAAATAGCCAGCAGACAAATATTTTTTATGCTTCAATTATCAAATTCCAGAGAACCAAGTGAATACAAAACAGAAAAGGAGGCAAACTTAATAGACCTCTGGTGGCACTTCCCCCAAATTATCAGGAATGAGAGTGAAATTTGTGGCTGCGGCTTCCTTGCTAACTGTGGTTTCAGACACCAGATCATGTTTTCCATCTAGATCCAGGCTACCAAATTCTTCAGCTTGGTGTGGCAGGGAACCGTTTGAGCTCAATTCAATGTTAGAATGCCACCCATTAGCGTGCTCCAGTTCTCTAGTTTCAGACACCAAATCATGCTTTCCATCTAGATCCCAGTTACCAGATTCCCCAGTGTTCTGCCTTGGTATAATTTCATCTACTTCATCAGCATTCAAAAAATCGTTGTCTGTTGGTGTAGAAGAGCCTCCAGAACATGGGGACGATAAGGGAACATCAATGTTTTTCGTCAATCCATCCGAAACACCATTAAACTGGTGGGCAATATCATCCTCGGCATCATCTATATTAACTGTCAATAGACAAAAATTAAAATTATATTTCGAATAAGTAAATAGACTTTTTTCAAGAGAAAAACAAAGATCTCCGCTTTTAAAAACTCTTTGCACATTGGGACTAAATCCAACAAAATAATTGTTTTGTACCGCTGTTCATCAAGGAAATGACTAGTGCGAACCTAAGAAAATGCATAGAGGCATATAGAATGAACATCTCGGTGTCCATGAGGGTATCTATATAGTCAGAAAAATAGCTTCTGCCTCTGTCAAATGAAATCCAAGGGCGCTACATTGAATGTAGTTATAACCGGGCAACCTATACTGCAAGTGAAATATAAAACCTAAATGTTAAAACCACGTACCTGCCAGGGTCCTCATCGTTGAAGATATGCCCAAACCGTAATTCTTCAAAGAAAAAAGGAGGCCGATAAAGATACTATCATCAGATCAATAATTTTCTAATTGAAAAAGTATCAACAGAAATTTTAGAGCTCATCATGTGAAGTTATAATAAAAATACCAAGCAGATACACACCTTTGAAGAAACACTCAGAAAGTCCCAAATTTCATGATGTTCAGTGACATTAGGTATTGATAGGAGTTCCTGAAGCAAAATAATATAATTGAAGCAAACACGTTGCTATAGAAGAGTTTAAAAAGAAATAATTATCTATCAGTATCTAATATGTATAATTTATATTTATAGGTAATAAGAAGTTGCTCTATTCATAAGTTATAAATAGTGTGATTCATATTAAATTCTATGCAATGCATGCGTCCTTACGGTCTAGTTCTTTGAAGTTGGATATAAGGACTAAAAAACCTGAAGATATTTATCAAGCAGAGTGCCACGCTCACGGACAAAGGAATCCTCCGTGCTTGAGGCAAATATCCTTTTGGGAGGCAAATGTAATCTGTATTTTGGAATATCTTTAAGATTCTGATGCAGTGTGTCAAAATGCCGGTATCTAGATATCACCAAAAAAAAAAAGAAAGTAAACAGAAGTCAATGCACAATTCTATAGAGACTGAACTCGGCAAAATCAGCGATCTCAGCTTTGTTTTTTTTTGGGTCAAAACATATGAAGTTCCTCCTTTTATAAACCCAATGATAATTATCAAATCGTATGAAAGAAGCGAACCTTCTCTTTATAAACCAAGTATTGTTTTCCGCATCTGTCACCGCAATTAAATAGACAGCAAAAGTTTTAGAATCGTATTTCTCTTTGAATGCTCCCTTTACCTGCAGTATAAAAATAGACAAGAAAAACAACAAACTAACAGAGATATATCAAAACTCAAGATTCTAATCTGATTTTTTCCAAAACAAAAAGGGTATATTACATAGATTCCAGTATTCCAATACAATTTATTTTAAGATTATTAGTCCAACCTATGACCGTAGCACCAAAGATTCGTACCCGGCAACGGAGCTTGGGAACCAGTTGACCCTCTTTCCTAATAACTATGTCGGAAGCACTCCTTCCTAGAAATCCTTCATTCTGTCTCTCGAAATCATGATTCTGGATTCCCAGGAGACAAGCACTGTCTGGTCTCTTGCGCTTGCTTTTACTTTTATAAGACGCAAAGTGATTAGAATTCTTCACTTCATCTGCCCAATGCTCTCCTTCGAATGATGATTCTTTGTCGGGATCTTGAGAAGTCTCCACGTTTAGTAAGGGATCTGTACCCAAGCTCTGCATTCGCTGCAAGAATGGCTCATACTCTCCATGTTTACTCGTTGATGTTTCGTTTGCCAAATGTCCATCAGGCAGTGAACTGTCTGTGGCAAAACCATTTTTAGGATAATCATGAAAACTTGCTTTGAGATTTGTGGTCTCTTTCTTTTTATAATCCGTCCCTTTGGTCCACATGTTCTCGAGATTCTCAGGCATAAGAACTTCAGTCCTTCTTTGTGTTGCAGCCTCCAACATTCGTGCCCAGTCGGCATGCCTGACCTGCGAAGGCTCTTGCTGGAAGGTGTTGCATTGAAATGTTTCATCGGTACCTTGATTTACACACGAATGTTTGTTCGAGTTCATGTGATTATTTTGTCCAAACACATCAGCAATTGAATTACCACAATGATGAGTTGCTGAAGTTGTTTGCTGATCACCGACCAGCCCTGCTATATCCATATCTTTAACGATATCCAGAAGTTGTTCAATCAGCTCATTGATATACCTGAGCACGAAGATAATCATATTTTTTTATGAATAGAAATTGAAATGAGTTAATAAGAAATATAGTCAAAACAACTTCTTCCAGTCTTGTAGAAGACCGATATGAAAGTTATATTTAGGGTATCAACAAAGCAGTCGCAGCCTATTATGGTTGTGCATAATTAAATAATTATTAATTAATTATTCTATTTAGCGTTGTGATCAGGTATCAATATATGTATTACTCTGATTCCTCAATTATATGTTTCAACACGTAATGATACATTAATAAAAGCTAATGCAATATTCATTATAGAGGTTTTGAGTGACCCTTTTAGTACTTTGCATGTTGAATTGCACATTAAAATGTTAAAATATGAATTTAAAGATGCATCTTCCAGCAAAGAGCACCCTTTTCGAGACCTTCTTCAACCAAGACCAGTCCAACGGCCATACCCTCACAAAAGAACAGTTACAAAGTGCGCCACAACCCTTTCAAAGCAGAAACTGTTAAGATCCTCCTTCGAAAAAAAGATATGCTTCAGAGAACGAAATATTGAACAATATATTTAAGAACATACCCAGGGCATGCCAACTTTAATAGTGGCTGCATTACCAAGCAAGTTATAAGTTCCTGAGCTATAGATCGTATTACAGGGCAGTGCGCTTCTTGTCGTCTTAGTACCAATGCTAACACACCACTCATTAGCTGCCGAAGAACCTACAGAAAGGAAAAACTATTGCACATATAAGACATGATTCTCACTAGCAAAACATGGATTGTAAATTAAAGTAGAATATTCCACTCACACCTTGTACTCACTCTCAGAAGATATAAGCGCAGGATGAAGCTCCTTAGAATTTAATAGATGATATTTCAATCTTTCATCCCTCTCTTCAGAAGATAATGTTAACATGATATTGACACCGATGGCAGCTTGATTTTTTCTGAAGAGGTCTATGTGATCACCGACTAAATGAACTATGTCCCTGAAATATAATCGAAATGCGAGAGAATGAGAAGCTTTTCACAGAAACTTATTGTTACCAGATAACTATGCCTAAAAGCCTAATCTAATTGCTCACCAAACCCTTTGTTTTTTGACAGAAATTGGAGGGAAAAAGGACACCTTGTTAGCAAGTCGACTAGATTTATTTCTTTAACCCTTCTTGATATTTCGCCAACAGCATCCATGATTAACGCATGTATTTGAGCGGGAAACTCCTTATCTGGAGTAATATCTGGGCACACCAAATCTATGACGAAATCCTGTATCAACTTATCAGCAAAATCACTTAATGCAGCCTCCACAACAGGAGAACCAATTTCACTCTTCCAATTTGGCGGGGGAATTTTAGTAGAGACGCGTGCATCATTCAGAGATAACTGTTTCTTCTCCAAATGAGATAAATATGTCCGTGATCTAGGTTGCTGAACCTTCCAGTGGAACTCCACGTTGTCAAAAAGGATACGCAGTGCAGAAACCAAGAGAACTGACACTGGTATATTCATCCACATTGATTCACTCGTATCTGTGGTGAACAATAAAGAATGTCAATGAAACAAAAATGACTCGTAATGAAAGCAAACCATGTTACTCTTTGGTCAATTGAATAGATCATTGATCACCTAAACTAAATGATTATTCCGATTTGGTTCTTTAGGTTTGCTATGTATCAAATTTATCATTTAGCTTCTGGCCAGAGTTGTATGTGTTCCAAACTAGTCAGCTCTTTCCATTAGGTTAGACGCATTGGATGTTAAATCAATGTTGTCCAACATGTTTGTCAACGAAATTCATGGGTTAGAACATAATGATCAAAATCACTAAATTAGAAGTTAAAGGGTTAAATGTTACAATGCAAACTTCAGATATCAAATCGAAACAATCAATAAACCTAATGGACCGAAAAATTAATTTAACCTTCCTTCTTAGATCTTCTTAATGAATAAGCTCTCGTATTAAAGTACAATTACTCAGTGAATGCATAACGCAGGTATAAAATTCCAATCTCGTACTATCAAACTCGGGTTGATGATATCAGCCAGAACCAGCGCACATCTAATCACAGTTTCATTGCGAAAGACATAATTAAGATGAACACGAAGTAGCGTATATCACTTACGGGTTAAGAAAAACGAAACGGCGAATATGCAAAGACCCCACCAGACAATTCGCACCTTTGCCTCTTCAATCAGGCCATTGATAGCCTCCATTACATCCATTGATTGAGACCCGGAAAGAGTTGTCATTGGGATTCGCCGGCAAAGGCGAGTTCAGATTTTCAGGTAGCAGGTCGGAATTGCAAGGAAGATTTGAACCGGAAAACGGCAATAGCAACGGGATCCCGTGGGAATCTTCCAGAAAAAAGTACCTTCCCCTCAAAAGAAAGCTCCTGGAATTTGTCTCGCCCAGATTTTCGCAGCACTGATAACGCATTAACGTTCTTTGTCATGTGATCAAGCTTTGTTCGTTTACGTTTCGCGCTCCTCATTTCGGTTGCCCCCACATGAACCGTTTAAATTAGTAAAAACTGTTTTAACGACCATTTTTCTAGTTTAAATATTTTTAATTTGCATATGTTATATGCATGTTCCATTAAACTTTCAAATAAGCTAGATTGTTGTGTAAACTCTTTTTCCTTTTTTATTATATTGGAAAAATGTAGGAGTGATATCTGTTGAAAATTTTATTTCTTTGAAAAACCTATTTACAAATTTGGTAAAAAAAAAAAAGGAACCTAAATAAAAATATCGTGTTGATATTTTCGATGTATAAAAGTTTATCATGTCTTCTTTGCAAAAAGAAAATTTAATGAAGAACTTTTCTACAAGTATTTTTGAAATAATATATGATATAAAATATTTTTTATGTTTAGCAAGATGTAAAAATTCTTCATGAATGGCAAGAGATCTATGTCATTTCAAATGTAGATTGAATGTCATTTTGCAGGTCAACATGCAACAAATGAGTTACTCTAATATGTTTTGGATATAAAAATTTTAAACAAGGAGTTGGGCTCACACCGACAAACCAATAACAAAATACTTGTCATATTACATACAACTCACTTATTTGTTAATTACACGTTACCCTTTGGATAACCTAAATGTGTTTAGGTTATTGATTGGAGTAGAGTATTAACCACATAAAAATTAGCTCCAAATTTCATGCTTTACCTGAGTAAGAAATGCCTTATCGTAATGAGCTTTTCTAACATTAACACTCTGTTTGGTTCGAAGGGATTGGAGGGGAAGGGGAGGGGGGGAGGGATTTTGCTCCCCTCCCCTTGATTGGTAATATATAAAATTTAGGAGGGAGGGGAAAATTTTGTGAAAATTTCCCCTCCCTCCCCCAAAAATCATTCCCCCCAAAATCGGACGGATTTGGAGGGGAGGACACAATTTTATACCTGATGGGACTAAAATACCCCTGTTATTTTCATGAAAGCCCAAACCTGCCCTTACCCCTTACTTCTTTTTAATCTGAACAGAGGGTCAGAACTTCTCATGCTCGACCAAAAGCCCTGGCGCGAGAAGCAAGACCGAGACGGAGAGCAGGATTGAAGAACGACAGCACAATCGACCCATTTCCGTTCGGTAATACCTTGATCTTGTCTACTTCCTTGATCTGTTTTTTTTTTTTCGATGAAGCTCTCCAGTGCTCGACCGAAAACCATTTTTTTTCTTTTTTGTCGGGGGACCTTATTTTCTGTGATTGTGGTCTCTTCGATGAATGCAATCGGTGAATCGCTGATTTTTTTTTGTCTCTTCGATGAATGCAATCGGTGAATCGGTGCGGTGGGGTTCTTTCAAACCGTTGTTGTGATTTTTGGTCTTTTTATTCTTTCGTTTTAAGATCAAGTCGAAGATATGTTGATAGCTGGTAGTCTGAACAATGATATATTGATTGCTGATTTTTAAGGTTGATTTTACATTATCGTCGATTCTGGGTTTTTTTTTTGTCGCTGATTCTCTGCATGATTTTACATTATCGTCCAGTATTTTATGATTAAAGTATCGCTGATTTTTTTTGGTCGCTGATTCTCTGCATGATTAAAGATATGCTAATCGCTGATTTGCTGATTTTTTTTGGTCCTTTACTGCTGCTCAATGTAGTGTTCAAGTCTCTGTTTTATTTGAATGAGTTGGTTCTGTATATGCTTCATCGAAGAGACAAAATCATGTAGTGTATATGCTCAATGTAGTTGCTCAATATGCTGGTTCTGTATATGCTGAATGAGTTGCTCAATGTAGTGTTCAAGTCTCTGTTTTACTGCTGCTCAATGTAGTGTTCAAGTCTCTGTATATGCGAGCTTATTTGGTCTACTGTTTTAATTGGGGATAATTTTTGTATTTGTTAGATGGGTTCTGAAGAGGAATTTGTGATGCAATGGTTCTTAATGCGTCAGAGACTTGTAGCCCACCTTGTTTGTCTTCTTGTCCAGTATTTTATGGTTCAGAAGTGTAATAATAAGAAGAGAATAACCTACAATATGAATTCTGCAAGAGAGAGGGTACGTGAAGAAGTGATGTATAGGATAACTAGTAGTCAGAGGGGACGCGATATTGTTAGGATGGGTCCTGAAGCCTTTGTAGGATTGTGTAACATGTTAGAAACACACGGTGGCCTAAAGCCTACCCGATTCTCAAGTGTGGAAGAACAAGTTGCCAAAGCCCTTTACATCTTAACACACAAAACAAAAAACCGTGTGGTTATGTTTTGGTTCAGGCGGTCTGGTGAGACAGTTAGCCGTCATTTCCATAATGTGTTACATGCTATCCTTCAATTAGAAGATAAATTCCTTGTCCAGCCAGATGGTTCTAGAGTCCCTACTGAAATTAATGTTAATGATAAATTCTACCCATATTTTAAGGATTGTGTTGGGGCCATAGATGGAACTCATATTCGTGCCAAAGTACGTATGGTAGATGCGCCTCGTTATCGGGGTAGGAAGGACTTCCCTACACAAAATGTTTTGGCAGCTTGTACCTTTGATTTAAAATTTACTTATGTGCTTGTGGGATGGGAAGGAACCGCGTCTGACTCAAGAATTATAAAGGATGCATTAAGACGAGAGGATTGTCTTAAGATTCCTCAAGGTAAGTACTACTTGGTTGATGCTGGATTCATGTTAACAAGTGGTCTTATTACACCATATAGAGGAGTTCGGTACCATTTGAAAGAATATTCAGAAAGAAATCCTCCCCAAAACTATAAAGAACTCTTTAATCTTCGACATTCATCACTACGTAATGCAATTGAAAGGGCTTTTGGGGTATTGAAGAAAAGGTTTGTCATCTTATCAAGTGCAGCAGAGTCTAATTATGGCATAAAACCGCAAAAATTGATCATTGCTGCATGTTGCATTCTTCATAATTATTTGATGAATGTAGACCCTGATGCAGAGCTTATCCATCAAGTAGATAATGAACTTGCAGCTGAAGCTCACTCTAATGCTGAAAACCATTTTCCAAGGGGTGATACAAGTGAGGCAGCTCAGGGCGAGCTTATAAGAGATGCAATAGCTCAACAAATGTGGACTGACTATGGAAATAATGCTTAGAATAATGTTCTGTGAACTAAACTTTACATGATGTTAGTTATGTATGATGTTTGTTTCTTGAATTGAATGTTCAGTTTTATCCCTTAATTCATTCAGAAGCTTATCATTTATGTACATTGTTTCTTTTGATGTTAGTTAATTTATTTGGGTTTACATTTTTTAGTATGGCTCCGAAAAAGCCAGCTGATGTGAATGCTGCCCCAACTGAAAAGAGTCTTATTTGGAATTCCAAGATGGATGATGCCTTGATTGATGCATTTATGCATGAACTGGATGTGGGTAACAAGGTTAATGGGACATTTACAACTAATGCTTATGATAATATAATTACATATTTGACTGCACTGTTTGGATTTAAAGTTGATAAGGAGAAAGTGAAAAATCGCTGGAAAACTTTGAAGAAGAACTTTTCTGAAATTTATGATATCTTCAAGGGGGGTATGAGTGGATTTTCATGGAACTCATCTACTCATACATGGGAAGCTGAGGACCAAGTTTGGGATCAGTTGATTCAGGTGAGATACATAAACCTTTCTTATTGTATAATTATTTTTCTGCATATTTTTGCTGTCCTGCTGTTCTGTATACGCTTGAGTTTATAATATATTTGATGTTCTGCATATGCTTTACATAAACCAACCTTATTGTAAAAATATTTTTCTGCATATTTTTGCTGTCCTCCTGTTCTGCATATGCGTTACATAACGTTGATTTTTGGAGAAATAAAACTCTTTTGCTGTTTTGCCATGCCAGTGATATATGTCTCTAGCTGTAATTGCTGAGCATGGTTTGTGCTTTATTGTTGTTGTACCTTGAAGCTAATATCTTCAACTCTGGTTTTTCAGGTCAAACCAAAAGCTGCTCTTTGGAGAAATACTCCCCTGCCCAATTATTTCAAGATGCTTGCTCTTTATGGAAATGATAGAGCCACTGGCGATGATGGTGACACTCCTTCAAATATGAAGAAAAGGCGTCGCTCAAGTCCTCCTGCAGCTCGGTCAAGTACTCCGGTAGCTCAGTCAAGTCCTCCACCACCAGCTGAGAATGAGGTAGATCAGCTGCTGTCCCAAAATAATCTGACTTTTCAAGATTTTTCTGTGGACAATGTGGAATTTGAAGAGTTATCTCATGGAGCACAAAGTGAGAGCTCTAAGAGGGTTAGAAGAGGTGCTGCAATCAATGAGAAGGTAAGTTCTGATGGAGTTATAATTGCAATGCAAATGAAAGAAATAGCAAGTGCTATGAGAGAGGGTAATCAAGTTTTTAGAGAGAGATATGCGCCTCAAATTTCTGGAGAAGACACTTTCAAGTTAATTCGTGAGAGTGGGTGTGATGAAGATAAAGTTTCAGACATTTACTGCTTCCTCATGCATGATGTTAGCAAGCTCAGGGCAGTGATTGAATGCCCCCCTCCAATGCGCAAGCAAGTGATTATGAAGATGGTTTTCGGTGGCTACCATTAGAATGTTATGCCACCATAGATTTTTTGTATTGGCCTACAAAGACATGCCAACCAATTTAATGCCATGCTGAATTTTGTTTTGGATGAGCTCCTTACTTTGTTGTAATGATATGGTGTTTGGTTATATTTTGTAATTGTGTTAGTATCATATGTAACAGTTGTTCATCTTCGGCTTATCAGGTGTTTGGTTATATTTTGTAATTGTGTTAGTATCATTTGTAATTTTTTTGTATGCATCTTCGGCTTATCAGGTTTTGTTATTTGAATCTATGTCTTCTTTTACTCTCTAGCATTTTACTCTCATCATTGGCTAGTTATTAGCACGGTCTTATTCTCATCCCCAAATAGCAGAGTAATATCCTCTGTTCTAGCTAAAATATTTTATGATGTCTTCTTCTTAATTAACATTAGGGGACAAGTTTCCCTTTCCTATAGATCCCTCAGCTGAATTATAGCTGCAATGCGAACCAAATCCAGAGAAATTTGTTTCCTGCAATCAAAAGACAACATGTCTCTCCTATCATCATATAGACTGTTCAGAAGCAGTTTATATTTATTTTTGCATGTCATGTGATTGCCATTTCAATTATAATTTAGGATATAAAAATTTTATTGATACTTAAATTTAATTATACATTTAATAGAGTTTGGATAAAATCACTTATAATATAATTGTCCATGTGAAAATTGTCCATATCAAACTAATTTCCCTCCTCTCCCCTCCTGAACCAAACAAGGTAACATTAAAATCCCTCCTCTCCCCTTCCTTTTAACAAGGGTAAATTTGTCTATGTCAAAAACATTTCCCTCCCCTCCCCTCCTGAACCAAACAAAGTAACATTAAAATCCCTCCCCTCCCCTCCCTTTTAATCAATCCAAACAAGGTAATATTAAAATCCCTCTTATCCCCTCCCATCCCCTCCCCTCCATTAAAATCCCTCCCATCCCCTCCCCTCCGTCGAACCAAACAAAGCCTAATTGATCAAAATGTTTGTTATCAACTATGATCAAATAAGACTAAGTAACACCCATGACACTTATTTAACTACTCTCTCCGGTCTTAATTATAAGATAAAGTTGATTTTTTTTGGAAAAATTAAGAAAGGCAATTAAATTACTTTAGAGTGTTTATATTTTTATTTTTTTCACCAAACTAATTAATTTGACTAATAAACTAATATATAATCTAATGATACTAAAAATATAAACACTCTAAAGTAATTTAATTGGCTTCCTTAATTTCTCCAAAAAAGTCAACTTTATCTTATAATTAGGACCGGAGGAAGTATTTTTTACTGACATTTAATCGAATGTTGCAAGTTTATGCCCCTCTCTAATTAAAACGCACTTGCACAAATCAAATTAGTGAAGATGGAGAGTGAACAAAGCACGGAGAAGGTAGTATGGTTAAGAGAGGAAGATTTAAGTTCATAACTAAGTTGTCGTTCCCTTCCTTGTCAGGTTTCACAGTTTGGAGACGTCTTAGGTAAGTTCATCGCCATCAAAACTAGTATAGAACACGGCAACATGAACCTCTGTCTTGCCATGTCGAGGGATAGCGAGTTAAAAGTACAACATTCATAAATTTCAAATTCGTTGCTTTAAACATATTTGACATTTATGGATTCTAGATGAGGGATTGGAGTTTTAAGTATTTTTATGAGTATTTTATAAAAAAAATATTCCTCCCATGAAACGCTTGACCTCGTCATAACTCAAAAACACAAGGGCCCATGAACTTTGGATAAGCTTGCCAGAAGCAGGTGAGTTCTATTATTGAGTGCGTTGGGAAACATCTCATACCTGGATAAAGCACAGAATTTGGACATAATGTCTTAGGGCATGTTTGTTTTAGCGATTCGATTGCTTATAAGTAGCTTTTTAATAGTGATTTACGGTATACGAAGTAAGTATGTGAAAGGAGTTGTGTCTCGATTTACGTAAAAAGCAATTTATAAGCAATCGTAACGCCCAAACAAACATGCCATGTAGTTAGTACTCTACTGCAACTAATGATCTAGGCACATCAAGATTATCTAAAGGGAAGTATGCAACCAACAGTCAACAGACAACTGGGTTATGCGTGACTAGGCAAGCATTGTGCCACAAGCTTGTGGATTAGCCTAACCTCTACCCAATTTTTTTTAATTAAAAAATACGAGGGGCTATGTGAAATTTATCTAGGGTGTGTTTGGTTTGAGGGGAGGTTAGGGGAGGGTAAGGGAGGGAGGGGAGTTAAATTACCTTCTTGGGTTAAAGGTATTTAAATTTTGGATGGAAACCCAAAATTTAAAAGGAGTGAGAGAATAAAATTTGGGCAGGAAATCAAAATTTAAAAGAATAAGAAGGTAAATTTTAGATTTATTTTATCCAATATTATAATTTTACCCCCTCCCCTCCCTACCCTCTCTTCAAATCAAACACACCCTAAATCTTTTGTGAAAAAATATCCATCGGATAAGATCCTTTTTTTAGTTTTTACTTTTTAGATTTTTAGAAGACCCCGGTCTCTCCGCCCACCGGATTTCACGCCACACTCGCGCTCTCTTTTTTCTTCCCCACAAAAAGTTCAATTCTGGGTCCCATGTCGTACATGATTTTGCCACGTGGTCCTTTCCATTCTGGATCAAAGTGATGGACTTCATGGGCCCAGTTATCCCCAAGCGTTCCTCCAATAGTCTAATTATCAACGCCCAATATCTGACTATCCGACACAGCAGACCGAATCCAAAGGACCATACGCATCTGTCGCTTTTCCTTTCCCCCTGTTATTTTAAAATATCTAATAATATCTCTAATCAAAATATTTTATTCTCATCATCCTTATCCAACCCGGAAACGAAACCCACTGAAATTCGCAGTATTTAATGGTATCATCTTCTTTATTCGATGTCCTCATTCTGTTCCAGGGTTTCTAAAATTGGGTTGTTTTGTTGTTTGAACACCATGACTAAGCCAGCCTTGCTTCGATCTTGTTCTTATCTCCTGCTTCTTGATCCAACGCCTTCTTCTTCTTCTTCTACAAGATTTGCTTCCTCCACTGTCTCTTGTTCGTCCAGAAACCAGGCTTTTATCCCCAAGCTTGAACCCTTTAGCCGATCCAAGTTTGAAAGGGCCCTCAAGGAGCCTCCGTTGATTCAGAAATCTGAAATAGAGCTTGCAGGTATTGTTTTACTATTTCTTATTGTTTCATCTTATGATTTTTCACACAGGAAAGTCCCCCGATCCTCGAAATTATCTCACGAAAGATTCACATCTTATGGCGGTTTCTTTCACGATTGATTCTCGGATGTGCTTAAATCAGAAATTTATCGTTATTGTTGCTATTATTATTCTTCCTGATTTGCCTTGTGATCTGTGAAGATTATTGTTCGACGCTTGAAGGTGAAGAATCCTATGGTTGCTGGCAGGCTTACTTTGAGCTGAAGGATCTTGAAGTAAGTCCTTTCTTTCTTTTCTTTATTTCAGCAGGATGGAACAGATTAACCTATGATTTTTAATCATCAGAGACTCTATAAACGAAATTTATGCCAGGCAAGAGTTCCGTTACTTTCACAAACATTAACCGCAATCTTTCACAAGCCCAACTTTTCCCCTTTAAATTTTAAACAAATAAAGATTTTGATGAGTTGAGGACTGAGGATAAAATCACTCCAAGATAAAATAACTCTCAAGAGTAGCATTTAGAGGCTAAAATTTTTCCTGTTCTGCAATTTTTGACAATTGTAAGGACATAAAACCAGTCATCTTTTGTAATGATTTTGCTGTTTTTTTTTTTCCATTGCTTTTTCGCCTAGCAAGATATGTTTCACAAGATTGGCATTCTGTATAGAAAGCCCCGTCCTGTTTTAATGCCTTTGGGACGCCTCTAGTTAAAAGTCCAAAAGTTTGTCTGGCATATGAGAAAGTAATTAAGAAGAATTATCAATGACACTAATTCTACTATCTGATGTTAACACTAGTGCAAAGGAAGGGCCCTTAAACTTATGTACCAAACTTTACTTGAGGCTCTCCGACATTGTACTCATAACATCTGATTCCTAATGGGGCCTTATATTTATATAAGCTGAGCAAGTTATTTGTTGACATTGTTGCAATGTTTTGACAGAAGGAGTTGCCAAAAGCAGACATAGAGAGGCTGATTCTGGAAACAGGAGGTGTGAAGTCATTAATAGGATGCTTACATGGAATCGCAAACATGCACAAACTGAAGAAGAATGGCCTGAGTGTGTCAGAACTGGTGGAATCAGAACAAGGGCAAAGGCAGTGCCCTATACCAGATGGGCTGCCAAAATCAGATGAGGAGATGAAGGAAGAGGAGGAAGGAAGACTGCCTGATTCTCCATTCACAAGACTTCTCAGAAGCAAGGGCAGGTTCCCTGCTTGGTATTCCCAAGCCCCAGATCACCAAACTGATTGAACATTCATTCACTATTACGTCTCCTTAAAAGGCAAATAAGAGAGAGGGAGATTTGGTCTGAATGTGTTCTATAGAACTGCATATTGTCTTTATTTATGAAAGACTGAAGAGTTTTGTTCTCTGCTTAATGCTGTTTCATCTTTTCATCTTTAGGAGGCGTTTGGTTTTTTTAGTTTGGCAGAAGCCCATCTGTGAAAAGTCAGTTATGTTTATGTACATATTTTTTTTGGATAGTCAGTTTGATAGTTTGAATAGTATAGCTTCTGTTTTTAACGGTGTAGTTATTAAAGCGGGCATGAATTTATGGAATATGTAATTTTTATTATGTAAGACTTGATTTGAGTTGTTAAACAATATGTGGGTTTATATATATAGTATAAAATTTAATATGATGAGTGATAATAAAAGAAAGTAGAAATAATATTAACTTTTATATGTTAAATTAGATATGCTGACACGACTCATTCTTTTCTTCTTTAAATGGATAGTACAGTTGTAGTGTTATATTAAAATGACAAATTTAGTCGTCTTTACCTTTTCATGGAGATGTAAGAAGGAGGTTATGCAAGATTGAGTGCTGAGGGAATTATGTCTCATGATGTGAGCTTTGGTAGATTAAGTGTGTGTTTAGGTGGGCTTGAAACCCGGCAGTCTTTTTACAAGGCTCCCATGATTGAATGAAGCACCTAGATGTTGATTGATATTTTTTTCTTCTAAATATAAAATGGAGTTAATTTTTTTTAGAGATTAATAAAGTTACATAAGTTACTTAATCTTATCATATGTATATTATTAGATTATATATCAGTTTATATATTAGGCAAAATAGTTTGGAGAAAAGATGATAAATATAAATATTTTAAATTAATTTAATTAGCTTCCTTAATATCTTAAAGAAAACCGATTTTATCTTATATTTAGCACAGGAGGAAGTATTTTATTAAAGAGGAGTTGGGGAGAAATGTTATCCATGCTCAATTTGTGCAGTCTGAAAATCAGCTTGCACATATCCTTATAAATGTAGCAACTGTGAAAGCGGATAATCATTCACCAATTTGGGGGGCGATAAAAACAAAATATTTAATCAGGACTCAGGACAGCTAGGATTGCACTTCGTTTGATTCTTGATATAATGTATATTTATTTAATTTGATTGGATTAAGAAAGTTAGTTGAGTTAATTAATGTCATTTGTATTTTTTAAAACACCCTAATCATATTTTTTAATTCTCTCATTTCCGCTTACGTGCTAATATGACTTGTATTTTATAATAGTATGATATTATTGTAAACCTTGGCTCAGTCAGAAATCTTATGGGTTGGGATAGTGGAAATATTATGATAACATTTTTAGATATTTGAGAAATTGATTTGATAGCTAGGGGTTGTGGGTATATTAATGAATAAAATGAAATTACATTTTTTCAAACTAGTCTTATCCTTAGCCATGTGACCTTCTATTTTTTTTTTAAACAAAAATAAAATGATCGCATAAATTAGTCTTAAAAAATGGCATTTATATGTAGCCGTATCTTGGGAATTCTTGATTTTTTTTTTTTTTTTTACAAAAAAAGTATGAGTCCTATTATTATTTTTTATATACAAAAATTTTAGGAAAGGGATTAGGTTCACCCACAATCTAAGGACATGGTTTTAAGTTGGGATGCTTCCCCAACGCCTTGATTGGAACACAACTAAATAGACTTTCCCCGAATCAAACCCTCTCTCATTAATAAGAGTATCCGACTTTTTTACCAGCTGAACCCAGAAACTAGAGACAGTCGAGTTCTATTAGTATCGTGAATGCCTCTACCTCGTGTCGTTTTGGGTTTCTCAAACTATACTGTCATGGGCCTTTTGGCCAGCACGACACAAATTTTCATTCTTATTGTTTTTCCCCCTTTAGATGTGCGGTACAAATTTAGTTTTATATTAAAGTACTCCCTCCGGTCTTAATTATAAGATAAAATTAATTTTTTTGGAGAAATTAAGGAAGCCAATTAAATTACTTTAGAGTGTTTATATTTTTATTTTTTTCTCCAAACTAATTAATTTGACTAATAAATTAATATATAATCTAAAGATACTAAAAATATAAACACTCTAAAGTAATTTAATTGGCTTCCTTAATTTCTCCAAAAAAGTCAACTTTGTCTTATAATTAGAACCGGAGGGAGTAACAAATTTAATTTAGTCTCCTTTGAAGTAATAATGTTAGGATCTTAGGAATGAAAATATACTTTATAAAATTAAAGAGTTAATTTAAAATTTTATATAGAAATAGATGATAAAAAGTAAGTGTACATTTATGCTAAAAAAATGTTGCTTTATGATAAAATATCATACGCAAAACAAACTTATTAGGTTTAAATGGCCTCTCTATTCTTAAAAATAAGATAACATTTGAATTATTGTGTAATGAGTCACCAGTTAATTAGGATTAAAATGATATAAATTATTATATTTTTATTAGACAGAATTTAAATGATGTAGTATTCTTAGAGTATATAAATATTTCTCAAATTTTCATTGATGTTTTGGCTCATGATAAGGATGAAACTAAAAAAACAAATAAAAGTATAAAACTGTGAAGGTCATTGTTTATTTTTATTGTGTTTTTTGGACCTGGGCTGGGGTTTTGAGTTCGAACTGTTTTGATTGAAAAGCCCACTAAGCTTCAGAAAATAAAGATATAAAATGTAGGCCGCAGTAACAATGTCGCTTTCAGTGCGTTGCCTTCACTCTTACGCCGTGAAGGGTTTTAAGTTTTAACTCCAAGCGAATTCCGTGGTCCCACAAGACCAAAGTGACAACGAGATGAATTTTTTTGTTTTGGTTTAATTTCTGAAAAAAAAAAAAAAAAGAACATCGTTGAGAGTTGAGAAGAGAAGATCATAGCTCTGTAGGAATCTGAGATGGAAGAGGAGAAGAAGGAAGTTGCAGAACAAGCGAAAGCCGAAGAGGTCCCGCCTCCAACCGCAACTGGTGGCGGTGGAGGTTGGGGTCGCTGGGGTCTTTCTTTTTCCGTTATCTCAGATCTTCAAAAGGCCGCTGCCGCCGCTGCTGAGGAGATCTCTCGCAATGTACGTTTGAAATGCTTTTTGTCTGCAATCTAACTAATCAAGCATTTCAGTATCTGTATTTTGATATCTATTGTCCGTCTAGGTTATGTTTCGATCTCGCTTCACATCTTCTCGTGATGCATAGTGAAATGATTGACAATTGCGTCTACGTTATAGTAAAGTTTCTTTTTTTTTTTTTTTGTTATTCTGGACTCGGCTGCTTCAATCATTTTATCTCAATTTGATGTCATGCCTTCGATTTTTACCATCAAATTCTCAGTATAAGGTATCATGGCATACAATTAGGCAAAAATTCTCTAGCAAAGCAACAGTATAGGAAGAAACGAGAGGGGGAAGTGGGGCAAAGAAAGATACGTAGAGCACTTAGTAGGCATTCTACGGTATGACAGTTGAATCCTATTTAGGATCGGGGCTGATACATTTGTATGAGCTCAAAACATAAGCGCCTTATACTTGCATATTTGGCTTTGATTGGGTGAAATATAAGAGTTAATTGCTCTTTCATAGCTCTGTTAGTATTTTGGAGTTTATATGCAAACTTACAGATCCTAAGATGTGCTCAGTGTTATTCTCTGTGGTACTCAATTTGGAATTTAGTATTCTTTTGAATATTATTTTACCACGCTATTTGCTGCTCTGTTTATGATTATCCCCCTCTTGTAAGGCAGGCCGCTGCAGTTGCTCAGACTGCATCCAAGACCTTTGCTGAGATGCAAAACACTTCTGAAGATTTAGAATCTTTGAAAGAGACGGAAGGGGAAGATGTGGCTTCAACTGGAAGGGAAAGTGAAAATGAGAATGACAAAATACGAAAATCTGCTTTGGAAAAATTGGAGAAAGCTAGCGATGACTCAATACTTAGCCAGGCAAGAGATAAAAGGGCACTTTGGTTTTTACATATTGTAGCTTTTCTTTCATTCCCAAGGTCTATGGTTTGAATTAGTGAATATGCATTCTACAGTTTGCAATCCCTCGTGCTTGAATTTTGGATTTATATATTTTCTACCAAGCTGGTTGCTTGTGAAATTATTGCTTGACATAGGTCTTGAACCCTCTTGTACATCTCCTGCTTTCTCTCTTCTTGCCATTACTTATTCTATTTCCGTAGAATTGTTACAAATTTTAGGCTGCATTGTCCAAAAAATTGGAGAAACTTGATGATTTGAAGTAGTTGAACAATGGAACAATTGAAATGGCTGCAAAACATACCTTTGTAATTTTGTCATTGTGCATGCAAATTCTCACTACTATTTTCTTTGTTTTAAGCATCAAGCACATAGATTTGAGCTCCGTAATGTTTGCAGGGTTTGAAGGTGCTCGATAATTCTGTGGAGAATTTAACATCGGGAGCATGGAATGCTTTAGGAAGTGCATGGAGAGAGGGCACTGGTTTAGTTCAAAGGTATTATTATTCCTTTGAAAAACATTTGAGTTGCACTGATGCAGGTGTCCAAACTACAAACTTAGTGCAGTCAGTGGTCTTTATATTCTTTGCTGATTTGGATTCCCAAAAGCAATGTAGCGTTCATGTCTATGCTTTTATTGAGTGTTATTTATGATTTCTTGAGTACAGATTTCAGTCTGTGTTGTATGATTGGCTTTTCTCTGCAGTTTCTTTTGAAGCCATCTAACAAAATTGGCAAGTTGAAAACTTGATCCTAATGTTGTTAGATCAATGTTTAATTAGTAGGTCTTGAACATATTCTGTTGACTGAGGAAAATGTTTTATTGTTTATTTGATGTCAGTGTATTTCTCTGCTTTCCTGCAAGTTCAGAGTTTAAGAGAATTCCGTCTTTCATTTTCTTTGATAGATGTCACTGACTTGTTGAAGTTCCAAGCATACTTTGTTGGTGTTGGAAAGGAAGACAGTTGTTTCCTACTGTACAGCAGAGTGTTGTGTCTACTGGGCTATTAAACTAAAGTACTAAAAACCATAGATATTTATGTTCTTCAGGTCAGCTGCAAACCTTGCAGGTTCTGTACAGCAAGATGCACCCGCAAAAGCTGGTTCTGGTGTGCCATCCCTATTAGAGGTTTGGAAAACTTTTGGTCATGTCTCATCATATTCTCTGCTTGAAAGTTATGAGCTTACTTTCTGCCATCACGTGACAGACCGGTAAAGCTTTTACTGCAAAGGGAATGCAAGTACTGGAATATGTAGGTAAGGAGACAATGGACTTGTTAATTAATGAAACTGGAATTGAGGTTGAGAAGGCTGATAAGGCAGCTGGAGAACAAAACGAAGAGGATCAATCATTTGAGGAAATGACATTTGATCGATGCTTTTACATATATGGAGGTCCAGAGCAGTTGGAGGTAACCCTATCACAATTCTCAGGCATCATTGTCTATATCATGGCTTTAGCTAATCATTTAATATGTGTGATGCTTTCAGGAACTGGAGGCCTTGTCTAGTCATTATGCCCTGTTGTTCAACCGAAGAAAAACTAAGTTATCACCAGAACAAAAATCTTTATATGATGGGAAGCTTAAAGAGGTCCAACAAATTTTCAATTTGAGTGCTGAAAATGATGGAAGCAATGTTGATTTAAGAAAAGGAAAGAAAGTGGAAAAGGGAAATGAGGGAAGCAGTGATGAGATGAAGAATTTACATGACTCAAGTGTCCACAACGCTGCTGAAATGGCCGCAGGGTATTTAAACCAGCCCCCTCTCTAATTATTTGTTCTTTTGTCACCCATCATTTAAGTTTGTTCCATTTTTAATTTGCTCAAATTTGCATTTCACCGCGTAGGAGATTGGAAATATGAATATGACCAAGCTAGAAAATAAGCTGATCTGCATGTGAGGTCATCCCTATATGATATGCCCTAATTAGCTCATCCTATAATGTGTTTTGCAGTTTTACAAGCACCTTGGGTGGACTCGCTGTCAATGATATAATTCAGCGAACTGCCAGAAGATTAGAATCTCTTCACTCAGAGGGTGTTCATGTATGAGAAAAAAAGATATTTCAATTTACTGTAACATTATGAATAAGTTCTATTATCTATAAAATTCCTTATTGGAACTTCTGAAGTTTGTTGGAAATTTGAGTGAGACTGTTTACATTACTTTGCAGAGACTATCAGAAATGTGCTGTTTTGCGGTGTCTCAACTGTTGATCCTTGGCAAATCCATCATATCTACTGCCAACAAAGCCAAGGATGAAGACGACGATGAACAGACGGCGAATATTGAGTGGCCTGAGGACGTCACTGAAAAAGCTAAGATGATCAGAGTAAATGCCCAAACAATGATAACATATGTGGAAGCAGTTTCCAACAGTTTTCTTACAGGTTAGTTGTCTATCACTTTCATCTTTGTATAATCATATTCATATTGGTGGCATTCCAGTTAGGTCCCATTGTAATTGTAAATGTCCAAATAATTGTTACCAACCGTACCGAGATCTTGATAACTTTTCCCCACAAACAGACGTATTTTTGTCGTCACATAAACATAATTAGGGAAGAATCTACTGGCATATACCCGAATAGTTCTTGTTTATCATTACAAGTAGCATATCAGCAATTACAAGTTATGTTAATGCGTAAACAGGCATATCTGACGTAACTGAGGCATATCAAGCAGCCATTAAAAGTGCTTTTGCTGAGTCTCATGAAGTTCATCCGGGGACTTCGATTCAGGAAAAAGCCGGCGCCCTCTCCGAACACCTTTGCTCCGATCAAAAAATGGCAGTAGAGAAGATCCAGGATGGGCTGCAATTCTTGTCCCATCTTGTCGTTTCGAGTTCTATGAATTCTGCTGCTTGAACGGAACCATTCTTTTTTACTTGTTTATCTCTTGTGCTACTCTTCTGCACATCAGATCTTAGTGTAAATAGTCACATTTTAGAAGGAACATGACATGAAACTACTCAACCACGTTTGATTTTTTTTTCTAGTATGAATTTGTTGATTATTGAACCCCATTCGTATCACTTTAACGAGTGAAAATGAAGCGGCAAGAAAATACACTCCATATATATATACGCATATTTTAACTTTCCCCTCGTATTTTTTTATTTTTTTAGAAAAAAAGATAAATAAATACTACTAGAATTTTAAAATCTCAAATTGGTTTTGTTGATAATAAGAATAATGAGATTGATAAAAAAGAATGTAGTATTTAACAACTTAAATTTTAAAAAATAACTGATTTGAGATTTTAAAGTTTAAGTGGTATTTATTTATTTATTTATTTTTTTATTACTTTCATTTGCTTTTCCCCTTCTTTCCTTTCTTTTTGTGGCGTACCCCACACGGCAAATCTGAATCGTGTTGGTGTAGTCGCTAGCGGGGTGGGGGCCCAATGGGGTACACAATTTCTTATTTAGGAAAAAGTAAAACCCATTTTGCAAATATGTTTATTCACAATTTTAAATTGAAGAAAAAAAAAATCTCAATTTCAGAGATTTATTGGTGAGAAGGACATAAACAGAATATTGAAAATTTTGTGTACGCAATTTGCAAGATATAAGTAGTATAAAAATTTATCACATCTTTTTCACTAACTTAATGACCGACTTTTCTTCTCAAATTTCTCCTTTTTTAAGTTTTATGCTTGTGTTTTTTTATTAAATTCTTTAACTTCGTTCAATTAGCACAGAGAGCCCCTTTGTTTTAGGAATCACATCGATGGGCCATTAACGGAGCAATGGACGCCGTTGAAAGAGAAAAGGAGGGAAGAAGCAAATCGCATGAAAAGTTGTGGCTAGCGGAGAAACAGAGAATCCCTCTATTGCTGAAGTTCACACTGAAGATTCTTGGTTTTAACGGCGTCAATTCACTCCGTTGGCACTTCAGTGTACTTCCTAAAGTATAGGGACTAACTATCAATTGAGCAAAGTTAGAGTTAGAGCACTTAATTAAAAAAAAAAAAAAAAACAGGTATCAAATTACAAAAATAATTTTCGTGCACGTTTTCTTCGCGCGTGTTTATCAGTTTGCTTTATGTACCTTTGAGGCCCCATAAGAAAAGAATTATATGTTACAGGTATCAAATTAGTGATCACAGGCATCAAATTACAAAAGTAATTTTTGGGCACGTTTTCTTCGCACATATTTATCAGTTTGCTTTATACCTTTGGGGCCCCATAAGAAATGAATTATATATTACAGGGATCAAATTACTGATCACAGGCATCAAATTACAAAAATAATTTTTGTGGACGTTTTTTTCGCACATGTTTATCAGTTTGCTTTATACCTTTGAGCCTTTGAGGCCCCATAAGAAATGAATTATTACTAACAGACACCTTAGTGCTATCGCACATTATTAAATTTTGCCCAAATGGCTCAGTGGGACCACTGGGTATTTCATCCAGGGGCACATGCCTATGCCGACCCACACTAACAAACAAGGCTTTAAAAGGACCCTTACTCCTCTAGAAGTGCCTGAAAAAGAAAAAGGGACAATTATAATCTGAACCCGCTCCAAAAGAAAAAAAAGAAGCATGAATTGACAGGGCAGGATTAATAATTCTATGGGACTAATTTTTAATTTTTTCTCTTAAGCGTGACCTTATTATAATTTTCCCAAAGAAAAAGGGCTCTTATAATTTATAAAGCATGAGGATAAAATTTTTCTTCCTGGTATGATATACAGATTCAATTTGTTGAATTATTATGAGTTCCCAATAATAATAAGTGATCACTGTAATTCGATGTGATTTTCTGCATTAAACTTTATCACCTCAATTGTTATCAAACTTTTGGTGATTAAATTACTTTCTTGGTATCTTTTAGCAATTTTCCCTAAAATTTTGCTCGCTCCCGAGTAGTAGTATTATATATACATTCAATATGTTTGTTGAAGCGCGGGCAAGAAATCTGCCAGACATGGGAGACATTGATTCAGCCTTCCTACAATCCCCAGACCATCGTCCCCAGGCGCCAAAGGTGGACGCCGACGCGGTGGCCGGCGAAATCCCTGTGATAGACCTATCAGTCGGGGACATCGGAGAGCTGGTCTCTCAGGTGGGCAGTGCATGCAAGGCCTGGGGATTCTTCCAAATCATCAACTACGGCATGCCCGTAGAATTACACAAAAAGATCGACGTCGTTACGAGGAAATTCTTCAAACAAAGCACGGACGAGAAGATTAAAGTGAAACGAGACGAAATAAACCCGTTGGGTTACCACGACGGCGAGCATACTAAGAACGTCAGGGACTGGAAAGAAACTTACGGTTATCTTCTTAAGGAAACTGTTGAATTTCCGGTTAATCCTGACCCGGAAGACCAAGAACTTAGGACTATCACCAATCGATGGCCCCAGTACCCACCTGAATTCCGGTAATTAACTTGAACAATTTTTGACAAAACTTCACGCATATTTTCTTTTTCTTTTTAAAATTTTTTAATTATATGATATATATATATATATCGTGTGGCAGGGAGGTATTGGAAGAGTATGGCCGTGAGATAGAGAAGGTGTCATACAAGTTAATGGAGCTAATTGCTCTAAGCTTGGGGTTACCAGCTCAGAGATTCCATGGATATTTCCAGGAGAAACAACTGAGCATATTGCGACTTAATTATTATCCTCCATGCCCATTTCCTCACTTGGCTCTGGGAGTTGGGAGGCACAAAGATTCTGGTGCTCTCACTCTGCTAGCTCAAGATGATGAAGTTGTGGGTCTTGAGGTTAAGAGAAAATCGGACGGAGAGTGGATTCCTGTTAAACCCGTCCCACGTGCTATCGTCGTCAATGTTGGCGACATTCTTCAGGTATTAAAATTAGGGGAAATATCACTAACCTTCCAACCAAAGAAAATAATATTGTTATAATATTATTTTTTCTGGTTAGGATGTTAATGGTAATTATCCTTAAAATTATGTCATGAACCCTCTTAAAATATAAACTTTAAATTTTTAAATGAACATGTCCCTTAATATAAGTTTTATTGCAGGATTTGGGTTCTCTTATAATCCTTTATTTCTTTTTTTCTTTAGAATCTCATCTCTATCCTCAAATAAAAAAAAAAATAGATGATTTATATTTCATATTTTATAAAACTATTACTCTCTTTGGTCTTAAATATAAGATAAAGTTAATTTTTATGAAGATATTAAGGAAACTAATTAAATTATTTTAAAATATTTATATTTATCTTTTTTCTCCAAACTATTTTTCTTAACATATAAACTAATATATAATCTAATGATACGCAATTTATGATATGATTAGGTAACTTATCTAGCTTCCTTAATCTCTCTAATAAAAGTCAACTTTGTCTTATATTTAGGATTAGAGGGAGTATTTTAAACTTAAATAAATAAATTTAAATTGTTAAAATCTGATCAACACAAATCATAAACTATAATACAAACAAAATTTGTAAAAAAAAATTAAATTATCAAATATTATAATAATAGTTTTAGAAAATATTTATTCCGAACCATTTATTTTTTTTATTTGAGAATGGATATATGATTCTAAGAAGAAAAGGATAAAAAATGATACTAATAGTATCATCTTCTCTTTATTTTAGGATTATCAAAATATTTATTGTATTTTTTTTTTCAACTTTACCCATTTACTAGATTTGTTGCATTTGTTGTTTATCTTATTTATTCTCTTTATAAATAAAGCCGTAGTTGGAAACTCTTAACTAATTTTAACTATTTTTTTTATAAATATAAATCCATTATTTAGAGCTTTTTTTTTTGCCAAATATTTAGAGCTTATATCTAGTGCCAGATGGGGAAATATATTTGGGAGAATTATATTAAGATCCCAAGGAAGGAGAAATGAAAAAATGGTCTCAATAGATTGCAAAATGAAAAAATGGTCCCATGGAGTTGTTAATACAGGCTCCTGAAGTTGTTAACGAGTTGTCAATACAGGCTCCTAGAATTGTTAATGGGACCATTTTTTCATTTTACAATCTATAGGGACCATTTCTTTATTTTTTTTCCTTTCTTAGGACTCCCATTTCCATACAGTGGAGCGTGTCGTGGTCGTGGGCCTCTTTATATTGTCACGGTGTCTGGGGATTTGTGCAGGTTTGGAGTAATGATAAGTATGAGAGTGTGGAGCACAGGGCGGTGGTGAACAGTGATAAGGAGCGGATTTCGCTTCCGTTCTTCTTCTTCCCAGCTCGGACTGTGATGGTGAAGCCAGTGGAGGAGCTTGTGAACGAGGAGAACCCTGCAAGATACAGAGAATACACCTGGGGAAAGTTCTATGCCCACAGAATCTACGGCGAGTTCAAGAAGCGAGAGGTGGAGAATCTCCAGATTGATCACTTCAGGATCGATCAGGATTAACCATTTGAAGATCTTCAGTTTCATCCATCCAAAAGCTATCTAGCAATTAGTGTGTCTATCCATGCATGGCTAGGGACGTTTAGGTGGGTGGAGTGTGATGCGCCGGATGGGCTTTGCATTTTCTGATGTCTATGGTGTTGTTGCTTTCAAGTTTCAGTGTCTTTGCTTGTGATGGGTTTGTCTTGTTGTCCCCTTTCTTTGTGGCTTCCTGGTCTCCGACCTGTCAGCTGTTTACACATGTTTGTCAGCTGATGGCGCTGTATCTTTTTATATTTATGTTAATAAAATCGTCTACTATCACCAAAAAATAAAAAAAAAGAAAGAAAGAAATAGTGCTAAAAAAAATGGGAAAATTCCAAAAAACTACACTCAAAATATCCAAAGGATAAATCAGTACAACGAAATTCAGAAATGACAAATCAGGCGGGTGTTAGAAAAATGTGCAATCTGTCCTTTTGAAATTTCGGCCAAATTACCAAAATGCCCTTCATCCCTCAGTCGTAATAACAACATCAGGGTTGTTAATGGCGAATCATGAGTTGTTAATGGCGAGGTGAGTGTTGTTATTGGCCCTGAAACTTGTTAAATGTTGAAAGAAGAAATTGGAGTTGTTAATATCGAATCCGAAGGTGTTAACGGCGAGATATGTGTTGTTATTGGTCCTGAAATTTGTTAATTGTAAAAGAAGAATTGCAGTTGTTAATACCGAATCTAAAGGTGTTAATTCCGATGATCATATTGTTATTCTGAAGAGTGCATGAAGGGTATTTTGGTAATTTGGCCGAAATTTTAAAAGGATAGATGGCTCATTTTTCTGACACCTGCCTGATTTGTCATTTCTGAATTTCGTTGTACTGATTTGTCCTTTGGATATTTTGAGTGTAGTTTTTTGGAATTTTCCCAAAAAAAATACTGTCCAGCACCATCGGAACGTGGACCTGCGCACACGGAACCAATTATAATATTAAACTTGGTTATATTAGAATTTTAAGAAATTGTGAAATATTCAACTAAAACAAGTTGAACATAAACAGTTCTATCAAATGTTATTTATATTTACAAGTTTTAATTATAAATAATACTATAAATTAATTTGTAAATTTATGTTTGGCGAATCCATATATGACTACAACCACTCTTTAATATATAAAGTTGGGAGAATTTCAGTTAACCCTAGAATAATGCGAAATAATTTCAGATTTTCAGTCAACCCCAAACTTTTCTAAATTTTACTTTATCCTTTTAGATCAAAATGAAATTAAGTTTTGGAGTGAAAAGACATTAACGCCCTTACTTTATTTGTTTTACAAATACCCATATTTATCTTGTGAATTTCTATATTTGTTTTGTAAATGCCAAAATGTTTTTAATTTCTTAATTTCTTTTGAATATTTTTATTTATCTTGTAAATGTCATTATTTGTCTTGTAAATGCCCATATGTCTTGTATATTTTCATATTTATCTTATAAATGACCAAAATGTTTTTGGTTCCCTATGTTCTTTCAAATTCCTTTATTTATCTTGTAAATATCCTTTTTTTTTTTTTTTGCAAATGCTCTTCTGAAAAAAATAAATGAAGGGAATTATTGTATTTTCATCAACAAAACTTAATTTTATTTTGACCAATAAAATGCAGTAAAGTTTCATAAAGTTCTAGAGGTTGATTGAAATTATATCACGTTAGGGGGCCTCAATGAAATTTTCCCTATAAAGTTTATAGTGTAAATACAGGCTAGATGTTATTAAGTGCTTGTTTGGGAACTTCCCAAAAGTGTTTTTTTAATCACGTTTGAATTAGTGTCTGTTTGGATTAGTGGTAGAAACTGTTTTTCTAATATATTTTACGGTATACAAGGTAAGGTAATATGAGGAGTTTTGTCTCGACTTATACAAAAAAAAAATTTCCACCGCTTTCTCAAACAACCTCTTAAATTTTAAAGAATAGCTTCTACGATTTATGAGGTAAGTATATGGGAAAATTATTTTTCTCAATTTATAAAAAAAGGCTTCTGAAACGGAGTGTTTTCCAAACATATACACCTCATAAATTTTCAACAGAAAAACAAAACCTCTTAAATCATAAAAACAATTCTAAAAAAAGTTAAAACCAACCTATATTAAGGATATGAGCTAATATATCACAGACAAATCCAAATTCGGTGACCATGATGAGCTAAATTAAAGGTGCACATTGAGTGGCCTCGAGGATGTCGCTGAAAAAGTCAACATGATCAGTGAGGAAGCAATACGTAGCCGGTAGCCGACTGATTTATTACAATTTACTTCTCTCAAACTGATTTCAGTGCTCATGTAATTTACACCAAAAATTGTATTCCTTCAGTCTTAATTATAAGATAAAGTTGATATTTTTAGAGAAATTAAGGAAGCTAATTAAATTAATTTAGATTATTTATATTTATTTATTTTTTCTTCAAATTAATTAGTTTGATTAATAAATTAATATATAATTTAAAGATACATAATATATAATATGATTCAGAGCCCATTTGGTTCAACCCCATTACATGCTTGCAATGGTAATCATGATTGCATTACAAAGATAAGAGTGTTTGGTTGTTCTTTAACATGGTAATAAGGTTTACCGTGGTAATGATTATTACTAAAAAAATTGGTAATCTTCATTCATACCTCCCCCCTATGAATCCTTATTACCATCTCATTGTATAGTTTAAAAAGTCCAATTTACTCTTGAGTTTCCAACTTCTTTATTTTACTTATCTCATTTCACTTGTCGTATCATGCCACAACTGCCACCGCCACTACCTCCGCCTCCGTCGTCGCCATCATTACAAGCCCGCCACCGCCACCTCCTCCTCTGCCGCCGCCGCAATTACCTCCTTCGCCTCCATTACCTGCCTACCGCCAACACCACCTCCTCCTCCTCAGTAGTCGTCGCCGCCGCCACCACCACCATCACCTCTTCCTCCTCCACCACCATGGTCGTCTCTGCCACTCGCCCTTTGCCACTTCCACCACCACCTCCTCCTCTGTCACTGCCGCCGCCGCCGCCGTCACAAGCCCACAGCCACCGCCACCATCTCCTCCTCCTTTGTTGCCACAGTCACCCACCCACTGCCACCACCACTACCTCCTTCTCTACCGCCACCCCTATTGTTGCCGCCATCGACTCTTAACTTCTTTTTTATAAAGATTATATTAAGGGTAAAATAGACTTTGTGTAATATATTAATTTTAAATAATTGTTAAAATATTAACTCATTGCACCTTACTTAAAAATCAAACCAAACACCATCCCTGTAATTAATATTACATTGCATTACCATTGCATCACATTGCACTGCACTGCAGAGTGTAATGGGATCGAACCAAATGGGTCCTAAGTGACTGATTTAGCTTCCTTAATTTTTCTTAAAAAAATCAACTTTATCTTATAATTAAAACCGGATATAATATATTCTAGATTTAGGGCGCAATATAAATCTCGTCATGAATAGTCAAAAAGCCCTCTAAATGAAGGTGTGTGGATTAAACAACTTAAATAAAATATCTTTTTAATAGCAACTTTAAAGTGTTGGATACTCCTCAAGATATATTTTTAGGTGTTGAATGAACTATGAAATATTCCATAATGCTAGACAAATCTGAAAAAATACTTTAAAGTATTGGATTATTATGCGAATAACAAATTACTTTAGGATATTTAACATATATGAAAAAATACTCGACCATCTTGACCCTTACAAAAATATACAATCATAGAAATTTTATATTCCTAAGATAAAGTTTAGAGTAAAATAAGGTAAAGCTTAAGAATTATTGAATTTTAGAATACTACTGTATTTATGAAATTTAATTTTTTTCTTAATTTAAGTAAATATGTTGAGATTGGGTCGGAGTAGTTCTCTATCGCTGATATATTGATGATGACATTTCAGCTGGGTTCCATTGTAAATGTCCAAATAATGATAACTACACTACGAAATCCAGGTGGGGCCATTTACGGGTCACGGAATTTATTTTTCCCGTTACATGACAAAAATTAAAAAGACAGGACCCATAAAAATGACATTTATGAATTATCTTTGAACGTTAAAAGGTTAAGATTTAGCCAACAGGCTGAACTTTTTTTCTAGTTATGTCTAGAATTCAAAAGTATCATGTGGTGCAAATTTATCGTTAAAGTATTTATTTAAAATTTTTATTAGTTGAAATGATCTAAATTAGAGTTTTAGGTATGTATATCTTCAAAAATATTTTATGGTGCAAATTTATCCTTAAAATACCTATTTAAAAGTTTTATTGATCAGAAAGATATGAATTAGAGGACCTGCACTTTATGTATATAAAAATCTGCAAAGTAATAATACTTTCTATATATAAAAATATATTAGGTTTCTATGACCAATAAATTTTCTTAATGGTCTCTTTGGTATGAGAGGAATAGAATGGAGGTGTTGAGAGGAAAAATTTTAATGAGATCGATTTATTTAAAAAAAAAATAAAAAATGTGGTTATAATATTTTGAGGAGGAGAGTATGTAAGATTTAATAGTATAAAAAAAATTAACTGCCCAAAAAAATATTAAAAAATCCATTAAAAGTTTTCAACTTCATTTCTTCAGTTTTATTCAATCGGATTCATTAACATTTTTCGCCCCTCCCCTCCCCTCCCCTTTCCTCATGTGATCCCAAGTATTATTTTCATTTTTGTCTTCTAATTTAGGAAATGTGTATCGACATATCTGGGACTTGATAGGAGTTCAAAGTTAAAACTGAAAGCAGCATTGAATGGGAGGAAGGAAGAAGCAATACGAAGATTCATGATCTACGCAATACTGAACCAGTTATAACATTAATTTTTCTAACTTTTATTAAATTTTAAAAAATTATTTGATAAATTTAACCAATGTTCTAAAAACCAGATCGTGCCAGTCAGAAACCGGCCACCTAGTGGTATGATTGGTTTGGTAGATAACCCCGATTCAACCGGTTTGACCGGTTTTTTAAAAAATATTTTATTTAGAATTTCATATAAATAACCTTGAAATATTCACTTTCTTACCCGTTTATTCCTAGATTGGTTATAATTTGATTTCGATTTGACCCACTAATCTTTAACCCAATACCTTATCAATCCAGTGACTGATTCGGATATGAGACCCTTGAATTTAACTGAATAAAGTTAAGTATCAACATATCTATCAAATTTTATTTATATTAATAAATATAAAAATGTAATTTGTGAATAGTAAAACAACCGTACTAAAATAATGCCGTCAAGCCGAGGACGAAGACCAAGTACGATGGGCATGAGTCGTCGCTGAAAATAAAGACGTTCAGTGTTGGAGCAGTTGCCGACAGTTTTATTACAGGGCTAAATTTAATTCATTTACTTTTGTTTCTTTATAAAAATTAGTTTAACGTCAGTACTCAGTAGTTTTGTAGCCCAGTGATATGAGAATTTTTTTTAAAGTGGAATATTATGGGTTCGATCCCGTCTAATTGTGGTAAAAAAAATTACTTTAATGGATATATAATTTTTTTATATAAAAAAACAATCTTCTAAATTTGAATTTTTCAAAATATAATTTTTTTATTTTAAACATCATCATTTAAAAATTTTAATCTATACTATGGAAACTGTATCTAGGGAAAATCTTATATAAAGCCCATGGTGCTCCCGTATCTATCTCAGTATCTCACGAGTGCCATGGTACACCTGTTTGTGATGAACACTGGGATTAGTTTTATAAGTCGAGGTCGCATATAGAGAATATTTTTTGTCCTGTTGACAAGAAATTATTTAATCTTTTTGCAATTTTACCCTTCACCCCATATTATATAGAGTTTGTGCTTTTGAAACAAAATATATATTTTGTGATCTGATCAATGGGTTACCCTTCACCTTAGGGCTTGTTTGGTATGAGGGGAGGGAAAGTGGGCAGAGGGAAAAAATTTTTTAGTTGAATTTAAAAAAATTAGAAAAGTGGGGTTAAAAGTTTTTAATTAACTTTTTTTACTCTTTTATCTTATATATTCTCTTTATTAAAATTTTATTATCCCATTTCTTCAATCTTTTTAAAATTCAACTCATGAAAATTTTCTCTCCCCTCCCTTCCCCTCAAAATCCCTCACACCAAACAGACCATTAGGTTTTGTTTGGTTCAACGAAGGTTAAGTTAAGTGAGGTTTACTTAAGTTAGGTTAGAAAAAGTTATAATGTTGTTTGGTTCAACGAAGGTTAGGTTAAGTGAGGTTTATTTAAGTTAAGTTAGGTTAGAGGAGGTTAAAATGCCCTTCTACATATTTTCCTTCTTCTTTTATAATGTATTTATTAATAATAATTATTTATATAAAATTATTATTTATAAAATAATTATTCGTGTAAGCATATAAATAATTATTTATAAAATTATTATTATTTGGAAAGTTCGTTAAATCAGGTCAAGTTAGGGCAGTGTTGGAATTTTAAAATATTGTCATGGGCAATTTAGTCACAATTGAAGACAAATATTCTCTCACCTAGGAAAAACCCCAATTTTGGAGGTTTCAGAACCTAGGTTAGGTTACCACTAGAAGACAAAAAAACATCAAACACATAACCTAACCTCCTTCCAACCAAACATCAGTTTTTTACCCCCAACCTATCCCAACCTCCAACCAAACAAAACCAACTCCACTCCAACCTAACCTAACCTCCAACCAAATAAAGCCTTAAGCTCTAGAGGGTAAGAGGTTCTCACGTACCTCAATAAGTGCAATTTATGGGCTCAATAGTTCAGTCATGGGCTCTAGAAATTACAGTAAGAAGAAATTACAAAGGAAAGGGAAAAAAGTCAGAAACCAATCAGAGTGAATGAAGAAGTGGACAGATAGAAAAGATCAGACAACAAAACTCCACTCCTCCCTCCAAACTCTAAGCCCTCTTCACATTCAAACATTTCTCTGAAAAGCCCAATTGAAACCTCTGGCCCACTTCTCAATAAGTCCAAGTCCAGATGTAAGAAAGTTTAAAGCCCATCAGTGATAGTTATTCTGCTTTTGATCTCTATACTTTTAAAAATTTTGATTTTTGCCCATATGTTTTGTTTTCTTTGTTTCTTTTTTTTTTTTTTTTAAGGTTTTGGGGAAAAGTCCCAACCTAGCCTTTTTGTTTTTCCGTCGGAGAGAGGTGGTAGAACTTAATTATCTTTAATCATGCGGAAAAATCTTAAACAATGAAATCATTTGCATCTAGCTGAAGTTAATTGTACTGTACATAATTAAACTAGTGTTGCACCTACTCAAATTGATAAAACCGTATACAAAAGTAAGATAACAGGGTATGGATTGAAATGTTGAAAATTGATTTCTCCACTCAAAATCGATTTTTAAGTCAAAATTAGATAAGTTTTTTTTTTAATCTCTATACTTAACTATTCATATTCAAATTTTTATAAACTATGGCCATAAAGGTCTTAGAACATAGAGTGTGTATATGAAGAAAACAATGAAAGCTCTACAGGGATCAAAACCAATGCAGATGTATTAAAAGCACAGGGATTAAAACTACATTCAGCCTTAAATTAAAAGAGAATATATGTTAAGTTTAGTTTAAAAAATTCACTCTTGAATTATTTCAACTTTTTTGTTATGAAAAGAAAAACTAACACTTCGTTTGTTTTTTCGTTTTTTTTTTTACTTTAATAATACTTAAAAATTTCTCGAACGAAAAATATACTTGAAAATTTATTAAAAAAAAATTAACTTGGTGCACCACCACATTGAGTGGCGTCGGCGATTTTTGTCTGCATATTTTCTGAACCATATAACATGGTGTCCATTCCATTCAAGTTGGGGAACACACCCTTCATTACGTCCAAGTTCACTCTAGTGCAAATAAAATTGATCTCTTCGCTGCCCAAAATAATCGTATAAAATATTTCTACTCGTATATAGATTCAATTTGTTGAAGGAAGAGCAAGGAATCTGTCAGACATGGGAGAGATCGATCCGGCCTACGTCCAATCCCCAGACCATCGTCCCAAGCCCAAAACGGTGGACGCCGACGCCATCGCTGGCGAAATCCCGGTGATCGATCTCTCCCTCGGGAACGAACAGCTAGTCTCTCAGGTCGGCAGTGCGTGCGAGGCCTGGGGATTTTTCCAAGTCATAAATCACGGCGTGCCCGCCGAATTACACAAAAAGATCGAGACCTGTACCAAGAAATTCTTCGATCAAAGCCTGGAGGAGAAGAAGAAAGTCGCACGAGACGAATCGAACTCATTAGGGTACTACGACGTCGAGCACACTAAGAACGTCAGGGACTGGAAAGAAGTCTACGATTACCTAATCGCAAACTCTGTTCAATTTCCGGTTTCTCCAGATCTACATGACCCTGAATTAAGGACAATCACCAATCGATGGCCCCAATACCCACCTGAATTCCGGTAATTTCAACAGTATTTCACAAATTAAACTTCACACAGATTTTTCACTCTCTTAAAATTCTTGAATCATACGATAATTAAATCTCGTTGTTTAGAGAGACACTGGAAGAGTACGCCCGTGAAATTGAGAAGGTAGCATACAAATTACTGGAGTTAGTTGCGTTGAGCTTGGGATTATCAGCTCGGAGATTCCATGGATATTTCCAGGAGAAACAATTGAGCATATTGCGACTCAATTATTATGCTCCATGTCCATTTCCTCACTTAGCTCTCGGAGTAGGAAGGCACAAAGATTCCGGTGCTCTGACTCTGCTTGCACAAGACGACGTCGTAGGACTTGAGGTGAAGAGAAAATCAGACGGCGACTGGATTCCAGTTAAACCGCTCCCTCATGCCCTGATCGTCAATGTCGCCGACGTTCTTCAGGTATTAATTTTGCCAAAATTACAGATCCATTTCAAAAGATCATGAGAGAATCTCTCTGAACCAGTGATGATTTGGGGATTATCTGTGTAGGTTTGGAGCAATGGTAAGTATGAGAGCGTGGAGCACAGGGCGGTGGTGAACAGTGAGAAGGGGAGGTATTCGTTTCCGTTCTTCTTCTTCCCTGCTCCGCATGTAGTGGTGAAGCCATTGGACGAGCTTGTGACCGAGAAGAATCCTGCAAGATACAGAGAATATAACTGGGGAAAGTACTATGCCAACAGAATCTACGGTGATTTCAAGAAGCGCGAGGTTGACAATCTCCAGGTTCATCACTTCAAGATTCAGGATTAGCCATCTTTAATTAGCTTCATCCATCCATGCAACAAATTATGTGCTGCTTTTCTATTATCAATAATAATAAATCTTATTGTTAGAAATGGTGCTAATGAAATAGGACTACTACTTTTGCTCACATCCCAAGTATTAATTTCTTTCTCTAGTTTCTGGAATCTGTTTCGACATACTATAGGAACTGAAACTGAGAAGAGAATTGAATTGGAAGGGAAGAAACAGTACGAGGATTCATGCTTAGAATTTGTTTGTTTGAATTAGCTTTTGAGTATAACTTTTACGATATACGACTGTAAGAGGAGTTTTGTCTCAGTTTGCGTAAACATAGGTTTGGGTAATTGCCAAATACTCACTTAAAAAGCTAAGGAAGTGACTGATTCTACCCCCTTCTGCCATCGGATTCATGTTGGTATTAAATTTTCAAAAAAAAAAATGCCACTAATTAAAGATCTAATAAGAAAATTAAAGAGGAACACATCTTGTTGAATTTCATTTAATATTAATAAATTACAAGAGATCTAATATTTATAAATTTAGTTTGCCTAGCTGCCCTAAACAAAATTCCAACAACCCCACAAGGCAACAAACACAGTACAACACTTTCATGTGCGAATGCTACGGCAGGCAGACAACCATGCAAGCAAGAACCCACGTTAAGAAAATGGAATCTGAGAAGTGCATACGAAAACCCACCAGGTTCAATGAGCCTTGTAAAATTCGATAGTTAAACTGAAAGGGATTGATGCTCCGAGCATTGTGCAGGACTAGGGCCCAACCCATCAAGAACTTGTGCATATCGGCTTCGATGGGCTAACGCCATGTGTCTCTGTTGTCCAACGCAATAGTCCATATATATGTAATTAAAAATAAAAGGAGAGCTACACTTAAGTTCCAAGGAAAAAAATAAATGAAGAAATGATCTCTGAAGATTGTAAAATAAAAAAATGGTCCCATTAATAACTCTAAAAGTCTGTATTAACAACTCGTTAACAACTCTATGAGCTTGTATTGACAACTCCATTAGACAATTTTTTCATTTTGCAATTTTCAGAGACCATTTTTTCATTTCTCTTCTTCCTTGAGACCTGAATGTAATTCTCAAAAAAAAAAAAAAAATTGTCCATATGTATGTATTCACCAAAATGGACTACAAAAGTCCATAATTTTTTATTTAGCTCGAAAAGAGGGTGAAAACACCCTAAATTAAACAAAAATAAATAAAAAATCTGGTCCTAGGGAAAGAATGTGATCACTTAAAAATCTACACACATATGTGCTACATGCGACGACAGTTTCTAGTATAGGACAATAAGTTCATGATACTTGCTTATTATTGAAACTTTTTTTGTGATTGTATTCCTTTGTTTAGATCTCATAGCAATTTTTACTGAATTAAAATAAGAAACATATCGAAGCTGCAAATCATGCAAAAGAAATCTAATAGACAGACAGCGATTAAGAAACTAGAGTTATCTTAGTAAGAGGGAGCGAGCATGAATGTGAGGTTATTGTGTTTTTATTCAACAAGATCATGCATGTGTATTTTTCGGAACATAACAAAGTTAATTAACGAGAATAAATTAGTCATGAAAAATTCAAACCAAACATATATAGTGGCGTCGAAAAACAAACGCAAATGGAGAAGCAAGCACAGCATTTTAAAGCTTCAATAATCAATAATACCACGCCACGTGACCACCATGCAAGAGCCTGCGTGGTGGAAAAACACAATGGATATTGAAGAGCCACGTACGTATTTTTATTCTGGCAATGATAAACGTATACTTCTGAAGCTCAGGCAGCTAGGTTCGCACTATGAACTCAACCAAGATTTACAACTATTTAAATTTATCTATGTCATGCAAGTTACTAGTTGATGCTAAAAAGTGAAATAAAGCACATATTTTATATCATTTCTAAAATTAAGTATTCACCAAGCTGGATGGGTCAATGATTGGGACTTATAAAAGTGTTTTATTACTATTACTATTTTATTGTCTGCATGTTCACTTTATAATAATTAAATATCACAGAGTAATTATAAAATTATTTGAGGGGCCAAAAATTACTTTAATCCTAATTTATGACATTTGTTTTTTTCCTAAAAAATTCTGCCTTGATATTTTATTAGCACCTCAAATATGTTATTATATCTGATCAAGTTTTCTACTTTTTATGCCTTATTGAACCCAGAAGAATCGTAGTACTATTATTTATTTTATAATATCAGTTTGTTTAATTATTATTTAAAAAAACGTTGTCTGATCTGATACAACTCGTCTTATAAATTGAGGCAACTTTGATTTGACAACTGATTTCTTTTCTTGGTTAGAGAAGATCATAAGAGTCCTAAGGCCTAAGAACACCAGGTCAAAAAAAAAAAAAAAAAAAACCCCTAAGAAAACACAAATCAAACAAATTGCCCCACTCGCATAGTCCTCTCCGTCTCCGATCAACCTCCCGATTAACATAGAAACCTTATCCCCTTCCAACTGATTTACCTTCTCTAAGATTCGACCCGAACCAATCTGCATGCAATGATAAGAAAAGTGTTGACTGCGACTCAAATTGCTCAAATCTCCAACCACACCTCCTTAATTAGCCATCAAACAACGACCTCTGCTAACTTGTATGGAAGGGTACCTAGCTCTGTTTTCAGATATATCAGAATCATCGCCGTCCAAGGCAGAGGCAGACGTAGCTTTCATCCAAGAACCTCAACACAGGCCCAACGTCTCTCTTATACCACTCATCGACCTCTCTTGCCCCAACATCAACGGCCTCGTCGCCGACATAGGACTTGCCTGGAAGCAATGGGGATTCTTCCAGGTCATCAACCACAGCGTTCTGACGGACCACCGCAGAAGATGGAGGAGGTGGAGCCGGACTTCTTTTGTTTGAGCATGGAGGAGAAGATGAAGGTAAGGAGAGGCGCCGAGAAGGTGATGGGGTATTACGACCAAGAGCACACCAAGAATGCCAAGGATTGGAAGGAGGTGTTTGATTTTGTCAATTGTACCAAAACGTAATGGACTTTTCATTTACTAACTGAAGTCGGTTTACAAAGACATAATAGGGTCCCTTATATAGGCCACATGACAACCTATCTTGTACATAATATAAATACAAGAATACAAGATTATAACAATCAACTAATTACAATCAACTAATCTTTCCTAATGCTCACCCTCAAGTTGGGGCTATACAGATTAAATGCTCCCAACTTGTTAAGTAAATATTCATGAGCTTCTATCTCTAATCCCTTTGTCAAAATGTCAGCCAGCTGTTCTGAAGATTTGACATGTTTTAAATCTATTAAACCTTGCTATAACTTTTCTCTCACAAAATGGCAATCTATCTTAATGTGCTTCGTTCTTTCATGAAACACAGGATTGCTAGCAATATGTATGGCTGCATGACTATCACAGAAAACTTGTGTAGGCTCAATGTTTATCACATGCAGATCTTTTAGCAAACCAACAATCCACACTATTTCTGATGTCACATGTCCAAGAGCTCTATATTCAGCCTCCGCAGAAGATTTGGAGACTGTACTCTGCTTCTTTGCCTTCCACAACACCAAGGAATTCCCCAGCTTTACTGCATATCCGGTCACAGAGCGCCTACTATCCTCACATGCTGCCCAATCAGAGTCACAGTAACATTCCAGCAACATTTGACGATTTGAAGCTAGTAAAATTCCTAATCCGGGTGTTCCTTTCAAGTAGTGAAGCACACTCATTGCTTATTGCAAATGTGAATCCCTTGGTTCTACAAGAAATTGGCACAAAACCTGCACAGAGTAACAAATGTTTGGTCTTGTAACAATTAAATAAGACAACCTGCCTACCAAATTTCGATATACTTCTGGTTACTGCAACTTCCTATCAACTTTCTTAGGTTTCTTGTCTTCTTTCTTCTTATCTAGTTCTGTTTCAGGTCGTGGATGGGCCACTAGCTTCTTGTTTTTCTCTATGGGTGTTGCAACTGGCATTGCTGCACTTAAACCCATGTCATTAATCAAGTCTAGTGCATATTTTCGTTGATTCAGCACTATTCCAGCCTTTGACCTAGCTATTTCCAATCCCAAAAAATATTTTGTTGCACCTAAATCCTTTATTCTAAACTGACTGTGCAGATATGCCTTAGTCTCCTTGATTCCTTCAATGTTATTCCCTATAATGAGTAAATCATCTATATATAACAATACTATAATCATATATCCTCTTGTCCATTTAACAAACAATGAATAATCATGCAAACTTTACTTAAAACCTCCTTTAATCAATGCTTGGGTTAATTTAGCATTCCACTGCCGAGATGCTTGTTTTAACCCATACAATGATTTGGTTAATTTACACACCTTATTCTTACTGGTTTCCTTAAATCCTTGAGGTACTTTCATGTATACCTTCTCATGTAGATCCCTTAAAAGAACGCATTGTGTACGTCCATTTGCGAGAGATCCCAATTATTCATGGCTGTAAGGGTGAGAACTACTCTAACAGTTACCATTTTCACCACTGGTGAAAATGTCTCATAATAGTTTATACCTTCAGTTTGTGTATACCCTTTTGCCACAAGCCTTGCCTTGAATTTCACCACATTTCCAGCTAAGTCATATTTGATTCGGTAGACCTATTTGCAACCAATAGGACTTTCTCCTTTTGGTAAGTCTATAATTTTCTAGGTGTGATTTGTCTCTAATGCTTGGATCTCCTCTTTCATTGCCTCAACCCATCTTTGGTCTTTAACCGCTTCTTTAAAAGTCCTAGGCTCAATCAAAGAGTCAGTACAATGTACAAAATGCTTATATATAGAAGATAGGTTAGAGTATGTGTAATAATTTTGCATGGGATACAAGGGTACCCCCTATTTAACTAATGTTGTTTCTTGCACATTCTCATGCTGCTCATCATGCCTTTCCATAGTGCTAGGTGAAGTTTCCCTTTCATGTTCTATTGTTTCTTGCATCCTAGAGTCTTGGTTTGGCCTTTCATAATCCTGTAGCCACCTTGGAGGCCTTCTATCTCTTGTAGAACGTCTCTGGGAAGGTGGTGGTGGTGTGCACATCTCGTTTGGTTCACTCGGTTGTATTTTGTTGTCTTCTTTTCCCTGTTGGACAAAATCACTTTCATATGTATATATAAAAGGGCTAGGAATAGGGTTGGAAACTCCCCCTGGATTGTTATATTCCTTTTCTTTAAATGGAAACCTTCCTTCCATGAATGTGACATGGCAGCTTACCACGAGCATCTTTGTACGTAGATTATATAAGATATAGCCCTTTTATGTCATAGGATATCCCATGAACACACAAGGATAAGCTCTCGAACGAAATTTGTCAATATCATGCAATTTGATAGCATATGCCAAACACCCATACTCTCTCAAATGACTCAGATTAGGTGGCTTACCATGTATTAATTCATAGGGAGTTGAATAGTTCAATACCTTTGATGGTGTTCTATTGATCAAATAGGATACACTTTTAATGCTTTCCCCCCAAAATTTATTGGGAATTTCTGCCTGCAACATTAAACAAAGAGCAACTTCTAACAAATGTCTATGTTTCCTTTCCACAAGCCCATTTGTTGGGGAGTGTAAGGACAAGAAGTTTGATGTAAGATTCCCTTATCAGCAAATAAGGCCTTGACTGTAGAATTAACAAATTCTAAGCCATTATCACTTATTACCCTTTTTATATTGGCATTATATTGATTGGAAACATATGTTAAAAAGGTTTTAATGTGCATGGCAGTATTAGATTTGCTTACCATAAGAAAAATCCAAACCCCTCGAGAGAAATCATCCACAATCGTTAAGAAATACGGATAACCCTGATGTGTAGGCTCCTTATAAGGACTCCACACATCCATATGAATCATTTCAAAATAATGAGTGTATTTAATACTACTAAAGGGAAAAGGAAGTGCAGTTTGTTTTAATTGAACACATATGTCACAGCTAGCATTATCCAAGTCTGCAATATGATTTTTTATTTCATCCAAGTGTTTGAGAACACGTGTAGAGGCATGGCCAAGTCTATGATGCCAAACATGATCATTTACATCATTCAAAGAACAAACAGATTGAAAAGAAGAAATAAACGAATTCTGAATATCAGAAAGACAATCTAACAGAACATCTTCTTGCAGCATATAAAGTCCATGGTAGAGTTTACCAATCCCCTTGATCTTCCCACTCAAGGTGTCCTACAAAATGCAAACATTAGGGAAGAAAAGGGCCACACAGTGTTCCTGTGAGGTTAATTGAGAAATGGAAACCAAGTTAAATTTTAGACAAGGGGCATACAAAACATTGTTCAAAACAATATTTCTAATTTTCACACTACCTATATGTGTAACTGTAAGTCTCTTACCATTAGGCACCTTAATACGCCTAATAGGATCATTATAATGAGCAAATGTATGTAAACAATTTAAATTGCTGACTACATGAGTTGTTGCTCCTGAATCTAATAACCAAGCACTACTAAAGAGAATTGAATTATCGAAACCTGATGTGGTTCCAATAGCACCAACCATAGTGTCCACTCCATCCTTTGAATCCTTTCTAGCAGCTTGAGAATCCTTTTCTAGCATACGCAACAACTATTCATATTGCTGAGGCGTCAAATTAGTTGCTACAGCCAGTGAGTCAGAAACAGTAGGTGGAATTGCAAGTGTGGGTGTCTCTCGTATGGGTCTTGGCTTCCAATTTGCCGGAAACCCAATAATGTGGAAGCATTGTTCTTTCTTGTGTCCTGTTCGATGACAATGGGAACAAATATCAGTGTATTTGTTTCCTGTGCCTTGAGAGACCCTTCCACGTCCACGGCTTCCTCTACCAGTGGGTGCAAACATGACAGTGCTTTCAGGAGATGGATTACTCACAGTAGAATTAAGTGATCTGTGTGCTTCATGCTGAGATATCATGGAATAAGCTTGGTTGACAGTGGGAAGAGGTGTTAGCAGCAAAATATGATTACAAGCTTGGTGGTAATTCTCATTCAGTCCAATCAAGAATTGAAATAATCTTTATTCTTGAACAATTTTCCCATATTGTTGGGATGTACGACATTGACAAGATGGTAGGATAACAAGACTATCAAATTCCTCCCACAAATCTTTAAGTTTCAAGTAATATGCAGCATTGGACAGATTACCTTGCGAGAGAGTGTTGATGGCACGATCCAATCCAAAAATCTTGGAACCATCAGTTTTGTAAAATCATTCTTTAAGGTCTTCCCGCACAGAACGTGCGTTCTCAGAAAAAGAAATGCCTCCACAAAGAGACTTGTCAGCAGAATTAATAAGCCATGACAGTACAACAACATTACAGTAATCCCAAGTGGATTTGAGGGCTTCAGCTTGAGAATCACGAGTACAAGTCCCATCTATAAACCCATATTTGTTTTTTTTCCTAGAAGTGCTATGCGCATATAACGACTCCAGGCTAGATAGTTATTTGACCCAGTAAGAACGCAGGAACAAGTGTAGTGGCTTGTGTGTCAGAAAGATATAGGAAAAGGGGGTGATTGAACCCTAGATTAGCTGGATCAATTTTGTTGGTGTTGCTTGACATAGTGAGAAGAAGAGACTTACCAAAACTAGTGAAAATCGTTGTGATCTATTTGCGAAGATAAGATACACAAGGATGTGAACCACTAAAGCATTCCTAACAATCAGGATGAATTTTGACACTGTTGATGATGACACTCAGTTCGATAATCATCGTGGACAAGAATCACGGTGGAGGGGAAACTTTTAAGGAGAAATCTATCTTTAATGAGAAATTGGGACAAATTTTGTCAAATATTCTGTAGTACCGATAAATAAGAATCACTATAGAGACCAATCTTGGAAGATCAATCTGACTAACTTTGTTTAATAACGTGATCAAGCTGACATGAAATCACAAGAAGAACCTTGAAAATGTCATGCCGTAGTGAAATCACAATAGAATTGAATCAAAATTGGATGCTTGACTGAAACAGGCTTTGGGCCCACAATCTATTCTTTTGGCTCTGGTACCATGTCAATTGGATCAAAACGTAATGGACTTTTCATTTACTAACTGAAGTCGGTTTACAAAGACATAAAAGGGTCCCTCATATAGGCCACATGAAAACGTATCCTGTACATAATATAAATACAAGAATATAAGATTATAACAATCAACTAATTACAATAAACTAATCCTTCCTAATAGATTTGACGGTGAAAGAACCCACTTTCGCTGCCGCCTCCGTCGATCCTCTTGACTATTAGAATACATAAGAGAATAGTCTCACATTGATTACATAAACATTGAAATGAATGTGTATAATCCAATGGTAGGTCCTATCAAATCGACTTGAGTCAATTTGATAGAAAGACCAACCTAATATACATACATCACGAAAAATAATATGGTATCAAAGCCAACCGATCAATGGGACAAAAAAAGAAGACAAATGAATATTGAAAAAAAAATATTGTGAACCTGAGGCCTGAGACTTAAAAAAGAAAGTACTTAAAAAAGAAAGTACTTTCCCAGGCAAAAAAAAAAGAAGTAGGAAGAATATTATAATATATAACATTGATTATATAAATATTAGAGTGAATGTATATAATCCAATAGTAGGTCCTATCAAATTGACTTAAGTCAGTTTGATAGAAAGATCAACCTAATATACATACATCACTAATGCACAATATTTTTTTTCAATCTTCATTTTTCTTCTTTTTTTTGGTCCCATTGATCGGTTGGCTTTGATACAATATTCATTTTTCTTCTTTTTTTTTTCTGAAACAATATTCATCTTTCTTCTTCTTCTTTTTTTTTGGTCTCATTGATCGATTGGCTCTGATACCATATTAGATTTAGTAATTTAGTAATGTATGTATATTAGGTTGGTCTTTCTAACAAATTGACTCAAATCAATTTGATAGGACCTACCATTAGATTATATACATTCACTCCAATATTTATGTAATCAATGTGGGACTATTCTCTTATGTATTTTAATAATGCTTGCGTCATCAATATCGGAGATGTTCTTCAGGTATGGACGAATGGGGAGTATGAGAGCGCAGAGCACAGAGTGATGGTGAAGTCAGAGAAGGAGAGGTATTCAACGGTGTTCTTTCTGTATCCGTCGCACTACACAACGGTGGAGCCAGTGGAGAAAGTGATGGCGGAGCAAAATAACCCAACCAAGTACAGGGCATACAATTGGGGAAAGTTCTTACTCGCCAGGAAGTGCAGTAACTTCAAGAAACTGCATGCTGAAAATCTCCAAATTCACCATTTTCATGGTTTAAATAATTTGTCCAAAGGATAATTCTGTATGTGATTGTTGATGGTAGTAATATGTGTATTTGAGGGCTATGATATGGGCTTGTATATAAGTAATGCGTGGGAGTGTTACTGTGGTGTATATTATTAGTGTATATACATATACAAGGCTTTTGTTGAGAGGTCGTATGGTTTGTTGTTTTTGTATATACAGCTTTACCTCTTTTGTATTGGTGTTAGTATTCAAAAAATAGGCTTTTAATTATTATAAACACAAGGGTTAAGGGGTAATTTTATTCCAAAAGTTGTTACTGAAGGATAATTTTGCTTTGGAATTGTTAAAAAGGGAGTAATCTTATCCTGATTGTTATCTTAATTAATTTTACCAGTTAGTTGAGACAAGTTTATCAAAAAGGAAGTGTTAAAACCATACTAAACCGATCCATAATCAACTTATTGTAACCATCCTTCACAGAATATGTTTCTGATGCACTATACCTCCATCCAATTTTATCTCTACCATTAAAGAGCATGAAAGGGGTTCGCAAAGTCTCATGAGCCACTGGACGATTATATAACTCCCTGACCAACTGTTCATTCCAACACCCCCCTTTATTGCAGTAACAAATCACCCACTGATTATAGAGTCAGTGGGCTAATACACTGCATAGGTTGCCAAAGAAGGCTAAAGAGGCTAATAAAAGAACCAGTACCAACACACCAATGCAAGTTATTAACAATAAGATCCCTAGTCTTGTAAGAATCTCTCTATATATCTGACTGACAACATTTTTGCAGCAACCAACCATCATTATGAACATCCACATACTTAGGCCTAATAACCAATCCCAATAATGAACCAGCATCATCAGTCAAAGCCCTCCACAGATATTTTGCCAACAAAGCATTATTGAAATTTCAGTCTTTCTAAGCCCCAAACCCCCCATATATATCTTGGAACACACAATTTATCCAGCTAAGCAAATGCATTTTCTTCTTATCATTATTCTTGCCTCAAAAGAAATCCACAAATCTCATCAATTTTATGAGGCATGGAAGAGGACAACTTAGCACAATATAAAGGATAAACCAAAACAGATGACAAAGTGGATTTAATGAGAGCCAAACGACGTGACTAAGATAGCGAAGTAGGTCTCAAACCTTGAAGTTTTTTATCAATTTTATCCAGCACATCAGTATATTGCATGGATTTATCTCTACCGAAGTCAACATATGTCCCCAAATACTTACCTAATTTATTAGCAAACCTATAGCCAAAAAAATTAGACAAAGATGCCTTCATAGTATTGAGAACATTTGGACTGAAAGACCATCGGAGATTTTGCTTCATTAGTAACCTGACAGGCTAACATCGCATAATTATGAAGAACTTCTTTTGCCACCCCGAGAAATCTTTGCTCGGCTTTGACAAATAAGAGGGTATCATCAGCAAACAATAAATGAGATAAAGGCAATGAACCTCTAGCAACTGAAAGCCCCAGACTCCGACCATTATCCTATTCCTGAAGGATCATAGCTGACAAAATGTTAGCACACAGAATGTATAAATAAGGGGATAACGGGTCACCCTACTTTAAGCCACCCGAAGGTTGAAAAGATTGAGAAGGAGAACTGTTGACAAGCGCTTGAAACAAAGAAGTAACACGAGTCATGATCATTTGTATCCACTGTTCTAGAAAGCAGGCAGGAATCAAGACAGCATGAAGAAAGTCCCAAGAGAGCCTGTCATAAGCCTTTTCAATGTCAATTTTTATGACAACTTAACCATGCTTTTGTTTTTTCATTGATCTCAGCTTGGCCATCACCTCACTAACTACCATGGCATTATCAGAAATCATCCTATTCTTAATAAAAATATTATGAAAAGGTGAAGTGACTTTGTTCAACAATGGTTGCAGTCTATTGCAAATAGAGCTGGGAATCAGGGCCGGCTCGGCCCTACAGGGTCGGCCCTTGACGGGCCAGGGCCTAACAGGGCCGGCCCTAAAGGACTCGGGGTCAGGAAAATTGTAGTTTTTCAAAGCCCGGCCCTGAGAGCATCAGGGCCAGGGCCGACCCGCAGGGCCCGGAAGTCCTTTTCACAATATTTAACTATTTTTCTTACGTATTTTCCCCAGAGAGATATAATTAGTAAATAACAACTATTAAAGTTCTAATTTAATACATAAATGTTGTCAACATTAAGATTTAAATAGCATGTCTCTTACAACAAACAAACACAGTTACTAATGTATAATCAAAGGTAAAATCATGTCCATAAACAACTCACACAAAAGCCAAAGTATAAAAAGGCAAGAAGCTAAATACTCTTAACATTTAAGCAACATAAGTATCATGACTATCATTTTCACCTTCTTCGCCACTATCATCAATTTCAAGGACATTTGATTGTGTTTCACTTTGAGTAGTAAGTTCAAGTAGTCAAATAATCACAACCTCCATAAAAAATCATACTCCATCAGGTAGAACAGTATATAATATGATTTTATTCTAAATAAGGAGAACAATATACTCAAAAATCATAATATGATTCAATTAGACAAAACAATATACTCAAAAATTATACTCTATACAATATGAGGACAGAGTGACATATAGATCAATAAGGCAATTCAAAAATGTAACATAATTCCCTTTCCAAGAAAAAAAAAAGATAAACGGGCTTAAAGGGCCGGCCCCTTTAAGCCCGAGGCCCTACAGGGCCGGCCCTTTTAGGCCCGACTTCCTTTTCAGGCTACAATTTACAAGCCCTGGCCCTTCAAAAGGGCCGGCCCGACGGGCTCGACCCGTTTTCCCGGCTCTAATTTTGCAAAGGACCTTAGCAAGGATCTTATACAACACATTACAAAGGCTGATTAGACGGAAATGATTGTGCACCAGGCCCTTTCTGAATTAAAGTGATAAAAATCCAAAATAGTTGAAAGAGAATGTTTTGTTATTTATACGGCATTTCTAACATTTTCACACATAATAAAAAAAAACTTTAAATTTCATTAACTCTGCAAAAAAAATTCAACAATTTTTCAACTCAATCCCTATTTAATATACATAATACTACTAAATAAAAATAAAGTCAATAAAAAAAAAGTAAATGGTTAAATTATGCTGTGCATCCACTTCAAAATTTTAAGGATGTGTCTTATAAATAGGATAATAAAAACTTCTCTCTTTATTCTATAGATAGAACAAAAGGAGTAAGTAAGAGCTCATGTCTCGGACTCGAATTTTTTAAACCATCTAAAATCAATATAGTAAAATATTGAAGGAGGACCATAAAAGGCTAGAAAAAAAAAACAAACAAGAAGAGAAACAGAGGAAAGACAGAGTAGTTGGAGAAGAAACAGAAACAGAAACAGAGGAATGGCAGAGTAGATGAAGAAATAGTTGGATTCTTATTGTGTTCCGGTTCTCCTAAAATGCCTTATATATATTTGTGTATCTCAAAATCCTGCTACACTTGCATGATACCATTAAAAGGCAAAGAGCCTTTAATGCCACACATTGGGCCTAGAAATATAAACACAAAATAATAAAGAGATACAATTATCGCGAACAGCATGTCAACAACATTGAGAGACAGTGGTTTCATGCTCATCCGAAAATTCTAGGAGAATCTGGTAAATAACGCTGGGTCGGAATATTCGTAAAATGGTGAATCTGAACATTTTCAACCTGCAGCTTCATGAAGTTACTGCGCTTCCTTGTCAGTAAAAACTTGCCCCAACTGTAAGCCCTGTACTTGGCTGTGTTTTGCCCGCCCGTGAATTCCTCAAACGGCGCCACCATTACGTAATGCGAAGGACGCAAAAAGAACGGAACTGAGAACCTCTCCTTCACAGAATTAACCGTAACTCTGTGCTCTACGCTTTCATATTCCCCATTCGTCCATACCTCAAGAACATCCCCCACATTTATGATGTAGGCATCGGGTACGGGTTTGACTCCGACCCATTGTCCGTCCGATTTCCGCTTCACCTCTAGCCCACCCACTTCGTCCTGAGCCAGGATTGTCAAAGCCCCTGCGTCTTTGTGGGGGCCCACCCCGAGAGCCAGTTCAGGGGATGGGCACGGCGGATACCGATTTATTCTGCCGTTGCTGGTTTGGTCCCTGAAGAATTCCTCAAACTTCCTCGCCGGCAGCCCCAAGCTCATGGCGATTAGCTCCATCAATCTCATGGCCAGTTTAACCATGTCCTCTGTATATTCCTGACACGCCTCTCTGTTTTCATGGTTCAAATCACAAAAACTTTGTTACTTTCAGATCTAACGGAAAACTTCACATCATAATACATACGACTGTTCAAAGTAATTAATTTACCTCAGTTCAGGCGGGTTTTGAGGCCACTGGTTCTCCCAGTAAGTCACACGGTGGTCGTCCTCATCGAGCGAGGCGGGGGCGAGAGTGGGTTCATTGGCCGTGAAGTCGAACACCTCCTTCCAGTCCCGGACGTTCTTGGTGTGTTCCGTGTCGTAATACCCCATCACATTCCGGGCATCTCTCCTGACCTTCCTCTTCTCTTCCTGGCTCAGCTGGAAGAACTTCCGCGCCGCCTCCTCCACCCTGTGGAGGCTCTCGGGCGGAACGCCGTGGTTGATGATCTGGAAGAAGCCCCATTGCCTGCAGGCATGCCCAATTTCGAGGACGAGGTCGTCGGCGTCGGCGGTGGAGAGGTCGATGAGAGGGATCCCTTGGGCGTCTTGTGAGAGAGAAGGATTGGGTTCTGTGTGAAGGTTGTTGGATGAAGGCTGCGTTTACCTGTGCCATATGTGAAGGATGATGATTGTGAAACGAGCATGAAATTTTAATTAGCCTTTTTTCATTCACCTTGTCTGAATTCCAAGTTGAAAGTTGAAACAACTTACTAATTATGAATTCAATATTTGATTGTTAACTTTTTATTCTTTTGGAAGCTAAAAGTCCTCCCCATGTCAATCTCCTTATAGCTGTGTGTATCTATTCGAAGACCTCTCTTCGGGGTTGTTTGTTAAGAGAAATTTGGGGGGGGGGGGGGGGGGGGGGGGGGAATTTATAAATTAAGATTTTTTTTTTAAAAAATAGAGAAGTGGTGCAAAAAAAAGGGGGAAATCCCAGAAAAAAACTTCCGAAATAAGAAAATTCCTATTCAGTACTCTGAATTCCAAAATCTCGAATCAGTACCGTGTCAATACGAATGAACAGTGTAGGGGGCAAAAAGATGATTTTGCCCTTCAGCCCTCATTATTGCCACTTCAGAATAACAACACGAGGCTCTTAATTAACAACTTCGGATTTTTGATTAACAACTCCGCTTTATTCTTTCACATATTCACATCTCAAAAAGATAGTGTTGTTAATGTAAAATACGATGTTGTTAATAAAGAAAGAGGTGTTGTTATTAGCCCTGAAACTTAAATTACGAAGTTGTTAAACAAGAAATTGAGAATTGTTAATGTAGAATATGGTGTTGTTAATAACAAGACTGATTTGTTATTGTCAAAGTAAAAAGATGAAACTAGAGTTGTTAATCAAGAATCTGAAGTTGTTAATTAAGAGCCTCATGTTGTTATTCTGAAGTGGAGAGAATGAGGGCTGAAGGGATGAAGGGCAAAATCATCTTTTAGCGCCCCTGCACTATTCATCTGTACTGACACTGGTACTAATATGGGATTTTGGAATTCGGAGTATTGAATCAGAATTTCCCTATTTTTGAGGTATTTTTCTGGAATTTTCCCTAAATAAAGTGTTACTCATCTGATTTCTAATATAAGACATGTTTACTTAATCTGATTAGATTAAGGAGTTAGTTAAACTAGTTAATATAACATATACTCCCTCCGATCCTAAATATATATAAGATAAAATTGACTTTTTATGGAGAGATTAAGGAAACTAAATAAGTTAATTAATTATATCATATGTTGTGTGTTATTATATTATATATTAGTTTATAAGTTAGGCAAAATAGTTTAAAGAAAAATAAATAAATATTTTAGAGTAATTTAACTAGTTTTTTTCATATATCCAAAAAAGTCAAGTTCGTATTATATTTAAGACCGGAGGGAGTATTTTCTTCATAGCTGTGTCTCTGTGTGTGTGGGGGGACCTCTCTTTGGGTTTGTTTGTTAAGAGAAATTTGGTGGGAAGAGGATGCGCCGAAATTTTTATAAATTAAGATTTTTAAAAAAAAAAATTAGAGAAGTGAGGCGAATAAAGTGTTATGCCGATTTAATTTTTATTTTGGGCTAAGTAATGTGTCTAGGGAGTTCTAGCTTTTTAGGATTTGATTTCAAGTAAATTTACTCTTATTTAATTTAAATATACCACTATGTATACATGTATGTAAATCACTTGTAGGAGAAAAGTTTGGTTCAAAATATAAGTCACTCATAAAATATACTTAATGGATTTTTTTTTTCAATTTTACGCCCATTTAATTTCTATTGCAAAATGGAGAATGAGGAGAGAGAGTGGAGAATGATTGAAAAATAGAGAGGGAGAAACAACAATTTTAATAGAGAAATTGTGGAAAATTTTATCAATTAAATGCATTCATTAGTATGCAAATTTGGGATACAAGTTACTTACATATATACGAGTACAGAATGATATGCGAAACTGACCTCGTATGCATTCCTTGAATTAAGAAGTTTTTTTTGCCATCCCTTGAATTAAGAAGTTACTGATTTCATAAGTTATAAAACTCGGCTCTAAATATTGGAAGCTGGGACTATTGTGTGACACTCATGAATAAGGTTTGATTGAGAATGGTGCAGGTGTTGTGACTCCAAAAAAGCAGAATTTGTTTGGCCATGAAGATGGCAATGTAACATTGGGTGTGTTTGATAAAGTAGTGAAACGTATGTTTACGTAAGTCGAGATAATATTTTTTTTACAAACTTATCTCATATACCGTAAACCATTTTGGAAAAGCAGTTTCTATCACTAATTCAAACAAGCACATTACTTCCCTCTGCATCAATAAAAGACAAAATCCCAACTTTTCTGTTTTACCAAGTAATGTTGCCTCCCATTGTCTACATAAAATCTAATTGGAGGTTAAATTTAGTCCTAGATAGATAGGAATATAATAAGTTTCCAATCTACCTTAATGTATATATTTATCATTTTTTTAAAACCATTCTTATTGATTGCACAGGTCAATGGAGCTTGTGTTAAATGATTGTTTCAATGTAAATAATTTAAGAGCATATTTTATTGAAACTAACTCTCAGTTCAAATAAATAATTAATTTAACTAGTTTTTTAATCTAATTAAATTAGTCAAGTAGATCTTATATTAATGATCAAAACTAGTAATATTAGCTTCTTTTTGGGCAACATATTTAAGGGCTTGTTTGGTATAAGGAGAGAGGAGAGGGGACAGAAAGAAAGGGGAGACAAAAAAAGTTTGAGTTGAATTTAAAAAAATATGAGAAGAGTGGGGTTAAAAAATTTTAATTATTTTTTTATTAAAAATTAGTAACCCCACTTTCCTAATTTTATAATCCAACCCATAAAAACTTCTCCTCCCCTCCAAACCTCTTGTATCAAATAGACTCTAGGCAAAGCTATAGTTGAATAGAGTGGGAGATTGGGAGTAACTTTGTCCCTTTTAAAGATGGTTGAGACTTGGTGAGTGTTTGGTGCAACGTTTTTAGGCCTTATAAGCCCGATTGGATAGAATTAAGCTTGATTAGGCATGAACAACTTTTTATTCATTGTTTGGTATAGCTTAAGTTCAGTTGGGCTTGTGTTGAATTTAATAAGCCAGATGGACGAGCTTTTTACGATTGACTTGTCTGAATTATTGGATCTGCCTTAAAAAATGATTGCGCTAAACATTTTTTTTAAGAAAATGGTGTCTAATATTATGAAGTATTTTTCTAGACTTATTTAGGATCTTAAAATGTTTTTTAAATAGCATGCAATATCATAAAATAATTTTTAGTGCTTTTAACCACTAAAAATATTTTTCCAGTTGTACCCAATATATTATCAGACTAATTGCAATTTTTCTCTTAATATACTTTTTTAGCTCCCAAAATTACTTTAAAATATTTTTTCGTGCTTTTAACCCTTTAAAATATTTTTTCAGTTGTATCCAGTTTTAGGAGACTAATTACAATTTTACCGTTAACATATTTTTTTAGTAGTAACGAATAATGAGCACCCAAAACTTAGAATACTGATTTATTGATTTTCTCCCACTCTAAAATATTTTTCTAGTGGCACCTAATATTTTTAAGTAATTTTTAAATATTTACTTGATTTTTAAAATATTTTTCCACCCACTCTCTCTTAACATTATCACAAAAACCACTTATACTAAAGCCAATTCAAATAAGTTCTATTTTTGTAAAAGTCACTTATACAACCACCAATCCAAACATAAATCATATTACACTATATAACTTTTACCCAAAAATAAGATTGTAAAAAATTAGATTAAAAAAAGTCACTTTTGCAATCGTTATTCCAAATACAAACTTAAGAATTTGAACCTCTGAGATGAAAAATAATTACTTCCCAATTGCAATCTCTTCATAACATATTCATTCAATAATACTTAGATATTATAATTTTTAATACAATTATACAAATATTTATTACCATGAGATCGAACTGAATCAACGTCTGCTGGTAACTTGATATATATCTGGTATTTCTTTACCACCTTTGAGTTTTTTTTTTAAATATGATTAAAATTGTATGCTTTTTTTTATTTCAAAATATACCAATTGTTTGTTTTCTCTTTTCAATATGACGAGAGATGTAAAGAAGTTTATATATTTAGGAATTTATTGTTTATATATTAAAAAGCTAGGGCGCTTCAAATTAATCCTCGGATTCACGTGCTTAACAGTAGTGCTGGCTCCGAATCATGAAGTGGCAGATCTGGACTTATCCTTCCGTATATTACAAGGTTCATTGAACCTGGACTGTTTTTCGTAGGGATGGAGATCATGACGGGAGCGCTCACATTAGTCAGAGACTCACAGGGCAAGTTGCAGAATTTCTGGGAAACAGATTGAATCTTATTGACTCAAGTATTTTAATGCCCCCTTCCCTTTGTTTGTTTGTTTGTTTTTTTTTTTTTTTTGCTTTGTCCCCGCAGACGCCGCTTTCAAAGATTCACTTCAAAAAAAGACTTCGTGGAGACTCAAAAACAAAAACAAAAAAACAAAGAAATAGAGAAATGACAAAGGATCTGATACTATTTATAAATTCTTTTTGATACAAAATTTAATCTTATTTATAAATCCAGTCCCATCAATTGACTTGTTAACTAGAGGAAGTGACATCAATTATCTCTTTAGCAAGATTACCGTTACATAGGGATTGGCAGGTTTGAGTTTGGGTCAGAAACATGATTAAGTGATTGTTTGGGATAATTTATTTTTATACAATAAGTGTTTATAATTCGTAATTCATGATATATGAGGTAAGTATGTGAGTGGAGTTTTATCTCGACTTATGTAATAAGTGTTTATTTCCCAGAAATAAGCTATTCCAAACACTCATTAAAGACTTATACTTTAGTAGATTAATTGGCTAATTCTTCTCATGGTCGAGATGGCAGTTTTTATCTTTCTGATCATTATCGAGCTCTTTGAATTTACCCAGATGAGGCAGATGATGAAGAAGATCGAATAGAATGTGATGATGATTGGCTTTTGTGTGTATTTCTCTCACTGGGTGAATAGAATCTTTCTCTATTGACGCCCCTGAATAATTTTGTTAAATTAGTTTCTTTTGCTGTAATTTTGTTAATAGTGACTCAACGATTATTCAAACAGAAGTTTCACTAACAAATTTTGAAACTTTAACAATTATCTGCACATGTAACTTTCATATTTATACCGTTGCACCGTGTCAATATATGCATGTCACTTATACATCATTTTCATTCATTTGTTATTATTAAAGTTTTTGTCTCTTTCTATATCTACAAAGCATTCCCACCTCTCCACCTTTTTCTTTTTGTCAAATAAATATTAAATAGGGATAAAATTTAAAAATTGTGATCAATTTTTAAGAAAATTAATTATTTAGTCCTCATACTTTTACCAAATCTATAACTCAATCCTTATAATTGACTCGCGGTTCAGTTTTCAAGTTTGATCCTTTTAATAATTCTGTGTCCCTATTATCCAAACTCCACAGGGCACTAGAGTCGGGAAAACGGGCCGAGCCCGTCAGGCCGGCCCTTTTAGGCCCTGGCCCTTCAAGGGCCGGGCTTATAAATTGTAACTTGAAAAGGAAGTTGGGTCTAAAAGGGCCGGCCCTGTAGGGCCTCGGGTTTAAAAGGGCCGGCCCTGGAGGGCCTCGGGCCGGCCCTGGAGGGCCTCGGGCCGGCCCTTTAAGCCCATTTATCTTTTATTTTTTTTGCTTGGAAAGGGAACCATGTTACATTTTTGAATTGCCTTATTGATCTATATGTCACTCTGTCCTCATATTGTATAGAGTATGATTTTTGAGTATATTGTTTTGTCTAATTGAATCATATTGTGATTTTTGAGTATATTGTTCTGTCTATTTAGAATAAAATCATATTATATACTGTTATCCCTGATGGAGTATGATTTTTGATGGAGGTTGTGATTATTTGACTACTTGAACTTACTACTCAAAGTGAAACACAATCAAACGTCCTTGAAATTGATGATAGTAGCGAAGAAGGTGAAAATGATAGTCGTCATACTCATATTACTTAGATGTTAGAGTATTTAGCTTCTTGCCTTTTTATACTTTGGCTTTTGTATGAGTTATTTATGGACATAATTTTACCTTTGATTATACATTAGTAACTGTGTTTATTTGTTGCAAGAGACGTGTTATTTAAATCTTAATGTTGACAACATTTATGTATTAAATTAGAACTTTAATCGTTGTTATTTACTAATTATATCTCTCTGGGGAAATACGTAAGAAAAATAGTTAAATATTGTGAAAAGGACTTCCAGGCCCTGCGGGCCGGCCCTGGCCCTGATGCTCTCGGGCCGGGCTTTAAAAAACTACAATTTTCCTGACCCCGAACCCTTTAAGGCCGGCCCTGTTAGGCCCTGACCCGTCAAAGACCGGCCTTGTAGGGCCGGGCCGGCCCTGATTCCCAGCTTTACAGGGCACCAACAACAATATAATAGCTCCCAGAAGTAATATCAGACCCTCCCAAAACCTATTTCTCTCTGTCACCAACATTCTTTTGCAGCTCAGAAATGAACCCAGAATTCTCTTGTCTCTCTAAACCAGTTGAAAAGGACCAACTTGGACGAAGCAAGAGAATTCTGCCAGTCTGATTTCATGAGAAAAAAAAAGTTATTATAACTATAATACCCAAACACTTTCAGTTTATGAAAATTATTTTTTTTCTCAGAAGCTATTATGCTTAGAATATATTCTCCATAAATTAATCCGAACACATCCTTCCTGTCTCTTATTCCTAAGTAGTGGGAGACCTTTTTGTTCCTCCACACACCCACACACACAAACATCATTAGAACCTGGACGTCTTCCGAAAAACTTGGCATTACGTGTGCGGTTACATCACCACGGCTATAACAAAACCATAACTTTACTTCTTCTTTTTTTTCTTTTTTTGAGAAAGAGTAAAAGTTATTGGCTTAGGAGACTTATAGCGTTTGAAATTAATATTACTACTGTTACAGAAAATTTATGGGGTGAAAGTAAAAAAGAGGAAAATTGGTGGTCTCTATTTTAAAATTTTGTTGAATATAAAGAGCTGATATGTGTTCGAACATAGAAAGTAACGGTCTGAAAATTTCATGTAAAAGAAACAGGTATATTCAAGTTTATGTTCTTTTAACTAGTAAAATTTTTAAAGAGATATATTTCACTGATCTATCAGATTAAAAAATTAGACATGACAAAATTAACTGTTTTTACAATGAGAAATGTGATTTTTTTTAGAATAAAAAAAGTACCCGAAATGAAACAAGTAAGTCTGGGAGATTCTATTTTATGTACGGCCGCGAAGTCCATGAATCCATGACGTAAACTCTTTACATGGAAGGGGTTGTCCCCTATGATTCATGCTTTGAAGTTGATTTGATGAAAAAGACTTTGAAGTCATTCGCTGAATGGAGAAAAGAAAAAAATGAATGGTATTGTTGTTCTCATGGGAAAGTTTGTGTTGTTCTTAAAGAGTTAAGATGCTATTCTAAATAAGTACAATGTGTCGTAAGAATTTACGCAAGCAGTTCCGAAGGAATTAGAATGTTATGAAACCACTTTAAAACATGAAGTTTAAAATTGCATCCTTGAATTACTCTATAATTTTAACCAAAAAACATTTGAAAACGTGGAATGGGATTTCACGCGAGTGCATGAAGTGGGCTCTCGCGTTGCTTGCGGTGTCTTACTCAATTATTTGAATTTATGTACCTTTCAAAGCTTCAAAGATTCACTTCGCTCTTCTCATAAAATATTAAAGTAGGGCCACAAAAGGCTCAAAAAAAAAAAAAAAACAAATAACAAATAACAAACAAAAAGAGGAACAGAGGAAGGGCAGAGTAGTTGGAGATCGAAGAAACAGAAACAGAGGAATGGCAGAGTAGATGAAGGAACAGTTGGATTCTTATTGTGTTCAGGTCAAAACAATATGAGAGCAAACCACTTCTCCTAAAATGCCTTGAATATATTTGTGCATCCCACAACTCTGCTACACTTGCATGATACCATTAGAAGGTAAAGAGCCTTTAATGCCACACATTGGGCCTAGAAAAATAAAAACAAAACAATAAAGAGATACAAATATCGCGAACAGCATGTCAACAACATCGAGAGACCGTGGTTTCATGCTCATCCGAAAATTCAAGGAGAATCTGGTAAATAACGCTGGGTCGGAATATTGGTAAAATGGTGAATCTGAACATTTTCAACCTGCAGCTTCATCAAGTTACTGCGCTTCCTGGTCAGTAAAAACTTGCCCCAACTGTAAGCCCTGTACTTGGCTGTGTTTTGCCCGCCGGTGAATTCCTCAAACGGCGCCACCATTACGTAATGCGAAGGACGCAGAAAGAAGGGAACTGAGAACCTCTCCTTCACAGAATTAACCGTAACTCTGTGCTCTACGCTCTCATATTCCCCATTGGTCCATACCTCAAGAACATCTCCCACATTTATGATGTAGGCATCGGGTACGGGTTTGACTCCGACCCATTGCCCGTCGGATTTCCGCTTCACCTCTAGCCCACCCACATCGTCCTGAGCCAGGATTGTCAAAGCCCCTGCATCTTTGTGAGGGCCCACCCCGAGAGCCAGTTCAGGGGATGGGCACGGCGGATACCGATTTATTCTGCCATTGCTGGTTTGGTCCCTGAAGAATTCCTCAAACTTCCTCGCCGGCAGCCCCAAGCTCCTGGCGATTAGCTCCATCAATCTCATGGCCAGTTTAACCATGTCCTCTGTATATTCCTGACACGCCTCTCTGTTTTCATGGTTCACATCACAAAAACTTTGTTACTTTCAATCTAACAGAAAACTTCACATCATAATACATAAGACTATTCAGGATAGACATTTGTGGGCAGCTACCCCGGATAACACTATAAAAAAAAAATTCATTTACCTCAGTTCAGGCGGGTTTTGAGGCCACTGGTTCTCCCAGTAAGTCACTCGGTGGTCGTCCTCATCGAGCGAGGCGGGGGCGAGAGTGGGTTCATTGGCCGTGAAGTCGAACACCTCCTTCCAGTCCCGGACGTTCTTGGTGTGTTCCGTGTCGTAATACCCCATCACATTCCGGGCATCTCTCCTGACCATCCTCTTCTCTTCTTGGCTCAGCTGGAAGAACTTCCGCGCCGCCTCCTCCGCCCTGTGGAGGCTCTCTGGCGGAACGCCGTGGTTGATGATCTGGAAGAAGCCCCATTGCCTGCAGGCATGCCCAATTTCCCGGACGAGGGCGTCGGCGTCGGCGGTGGAGAGGTCGATGAGAGGGATGCCTTGGGCGTCTTGTGAGAGAGAAGGATTGGGTCTGTGTGAAGGTCGTTGGATGAAGGCTGCGTTTACCTGTGCCATATGTGAAGGATGATGATTGTGAAACGGGAGAGAAAATGAGAAGGAGATGACTAATGCTGCTTGTTGCTGTGAGACACTTTGACCAAAGCGAAAGGAAAGCTGCTATTTATAGAAGAATCCAAGCTAAGTGTAAGGAATATAATAAAAGTTGCTTGTACAGTGTTGAGTCAACCTGGATGGGCTTTCGAAGCAATCGGCGTTACGTTTGTGGTTACATCATCATGGCTCCTTCTAGTCTTCTACTCTTTTATGACCCGCCAGAAGCTTCGTACCCCGTTTCCCCCACCCATTTTTTTTTCTCGTTTGTTTTTTTTTGAGATCCATGAAATTTTAATTAGCGTTTTTTCATTCACCTTATCTGAATTTTAAGTTGAAAGTTGAAACAAATTACTAATATAATTATGAATTCAATATTTGATTATTAACTTTTTATTCTTTTGGAAGCTAAAAATCCTCCCCATATCAATCTCTTTATAGCTGTGTGCGTGCGCACCGAGACCTCTCTTCGAGGTCATTTGTTAAGAGAAATTTGGAGGGAAGAGGAGGCGGGCGAAATTTTTATAAATTAAAATTTAGAAAAAATTAAAGAAGTCGGGTAAATAAAGTGTTATGCTGATTTGGTTTCTATTTTGGCATAAGTATTGTGTCTAGGGAATTCTAGCTTTTCAGGATTTGATTTCAAGTAAATTTACTCTTATTTAGTTTAAATATATCACTATGTATACCTATATGGAAGTCACTTGTAGCAGAAAAGTTTGGTTCAAAATATAAGTGACTAGTAGCATATATTTAATGGAATTTTTTTTTTCAACTCTCATTTTAAATAAATAATTAATTTAACTAATTTTTTTTTCATCTAATTAAATTAGTCGGGTAGATCTTATATTAAAGATCAAAAGTAATAATATTAGCTTCTTTTTGGGCAACATAATGATATTAGTACCCGTTTGGTTTGATCTCATTACACCCTGCAGCGTAATGTAATGCGATGGCGATAGGAGGAGGTGGTGGCGGTGGTGATAGGCGGTGGGTCGGTGGTGGGGCCGGGGGATGCGGGGGCGAGGGGTGGCGGCAGTGGAGAAGGAGGTGGTGGTAGTGGCTGTGGGCGAGTAGCGGCGACAGAGGAGGAGGTGGCGGTGGGCAACAACGGGGGTGGAGGAGGAGGTGGTGGTGGTGGCGGCGGCGGCGGTGAAGGAGGCAGTGGCGGTGGCAGTTGTGGCGTGATACGGCAAGTGAAACGAGATAACTGAAACAAAGACAAGAGAAACTAAAGGGTAAATTGAACTTTTTAAACCATGCAACGGGATGGTAATGAGGATTTATAGGGGGGAGGTATGAATGAGGATTACCAATTTTTTGGTAATCATCATTACCATGATAAACCCTATTACCATGCTAAAGAGCAACCAAACACTCTTCTCTTAGTAATGGAATCATGATTACCATTACAGGCATGTAATGGGGTTAAACCAAACGGGCTCTTAGTCTTTGAGTGCTTGTTGGTATGATGAGAGGGGAGGGAGGGAAAGTTGGGGGAGACAAAAAAAAAAATTGAGTTGAATTTAAACAAAATTAGAGAAATGGGGTTAAAAATTTTTAATTATTTTTTCTTACTCTTATACCTAATACATTTTCTTTATTAAAAATTTGTAATCTTATTTTTCTAATTTTATAATCCAACCCATAAAAATTTATTCTCCTCTCCAAATCTCTAGTACAAAACAGGCCTTGAGCGAAGTTATAGTTGAATAGAGTGGGAGGTTGGGAGTAACCCCGTGGGTTTTAAATATGGTTGAGATTTAAGAGTTTGAACCTCTCAAATGAAGAAGAATTATTTCGCAATTGCAATCTCTTCATAACATATTCATTCAATAATACTGAGATATTATAATTTTTAATACAATTATACAATATTTATTACTATGAGATCGAACTGAACCAACGTCTGCTGGTAACTTGATATATATCTGGTATTTCTTTACCAACCTTTGAGTTTTTTTTTTTTTAAATATGATTAAAATTTTATGCTTTTTTTTATTTCAAAATATAACAATTGTTTGTTTTCTCTTTTCAATATGATGGATGTAAAGAAGTTTATATATTTAGGGTCGGAGAGGCCGAGAGGGTAATTTATTGTTTATTTATTAAAAAGCTAAGGCGCTTCAAATTAATCCTCGGATTCACGTGCTTAACAGTAATGCCGGCTCCGAATCATGAAATGGCAGATATGGAGTTATCCTCCATACATTACAAGGTTCATTGAATGTGGATCGTTTTTCGTAGGGATTGAGTTCATGACGTGGGTGCTCACATAAGTCCGAGACTCACATGGCTAGTTGCAGAATTTCTGTGGACCCGATTCAATCTTATTGACTCAATTATTTTAATGTGCCGTTTTTTTTTTTTTGTTCTTACGCCGCTTTCAAAGACTCACTTGGCCGTGGAGGCTCTAAAAAAACAAAATAAATAGAGAAATGATAAAGTATCACTCTGTTATTATTTATAAGTTTTTTTTATAAGAAAATTTGACCCTATTTATAAATTCAGTTTCAGTGTAGTAAATGAGATTGTGACAATTTTTTCCTTGTTTATTGTATCAATGAAGAAATAATTTAAAATAGATAGAGAAGAAAAAATTGAAAAGTATTAATTCATAAATGAGGGTATAGTTGAAAATTCACCTCATAATTATTGAATTAACTATCTTTAATTTATATATAAGATTTAGTTTAAAAGGATATATAAATAAGACTAGGGTAATAGTTGGAGAAGAAATAGAAGCTCAGCTACATGAGTATTTACATGCAACGGCATACTACCTCGATCCTTATTTCCATTATGACACTAATTTTAAGCCTCGTTATATGATTAAACAAGGGTTATATGATTGTTTATCAAGAATGATTGGGGATTAAGATGAGCTTAACAAAATTGAGTTTCAATTGACTGACTTTCATAATGCAAGAGATATGTTTGGGCGTGAAATTGCACAAGCATTAAGAAAAAAAATTGCCTCCAGCAGAATGGTGGGATTCTTATGGAGATAGATGTCCAGAACCTAAAGAATAGCAATTCGTATTCTTAGCTAATGTTGCAGCTCTTTTGGCTGTGAGCGTAATTAGAGTGCTTTTAAGACGGTAAGATTTTTACTTTTTTTATAATTTTCAACATAACTTTGCTGGAATGTTAGAATAATAATGAAGTTTTTTTCCTTCAATTTTTTTTAGACTCATAAAAAAAAAAGAAACTGTTTGCATCAAAAGAAGATGAATGATTTGGCATTTATTATGTGCAATTTGAAACTCACAAGGAAGCAAAAGAGTAGAGCTTTCAATTATAATTTTGATGATATCTATTTTTAAGATGAATGGATTGATGAAGGAAGAATGGATGGAGACTATGTGGAGGAAGAGGATGATAAGGTTCTCCAACGTCATGAAATTAATCAGAATATGGTTAATCCATTATTTGGAGTTGACTTGAATGTTGAATTTAACATTGATGATGTTAGGGCAAATTATAATGACAATAATGACGCGGGCGATGCAAATGGGGATTATAATAGTGAACACGAAGAATTTGAAGGCAATGGAGATAATGATAATCCAATATTTGATGATCCTTGTTGACTTTATAATTATTTTTATTTAATTAAGTTTAGTGAGTTTATGTTAGTATATGAATTTCTTATAAATTTTTATGTTAAGTATGTTATGATAAATTATGAATGTTAATGAATTTAATTTCATTTTTTTGGATTTAAATTATATTTAAACTAAATTGTTATCATTTTTAGTATTTTAATTATTTTGTCATATAAGTTTAATTATTATTTATTAATAAAAGTAAACTCTTACATGTGAGTTTGTTTAAACTAATGGGTTTGACAACATTGGTCTTATCCGATTTTTTGGGGACAGGGTTTTGGTGAGCTGGACACAACAGTGAAAGTGACGGAGGTGTGGGAGAAAGACAATGTGTTGTAAGAATCTACGTATGGAGTTCCGAAGTAATATAGAATGTTATGAAACCACTTTTAAAACATTAAGTTTAAAATTGCATCTTGAATTACTTTATAATTTTAACTAAAAAACGTTTGAAAATGTGGAAAGGGTTTTCACGTGAGTCCGTGAAGTGGGCTCTCGCGTAGCTTGCGGTGTCTTGTTGCTTTGATGATGGATATTTTCATATTTGCGATGCGGCGGAACGGTTTCAATCTTTACTCAATAATTTGAATGTATGTACCTTTTGAAAGCTTCAAAGATTCACTTCACTCTTCTCATAAAATATTAAAGGAGGGCCACAAAAGGCACCCAAAAGAAAAACAAAAAGAGAAACAGAGGAAAGGCAGAGTAGTTGGAGATCGAAGAAAAAGAAACAGAGGAATGGCAGAGCAGATGAAGGAATAGTAGGATTCTTATTGTGTTCAGGTCAAAACAATATGAGAGCAAACCACTTCTCCTAAAATGCCTTGAATATATTTGTGCATCCCACAACTCTGCTACACTTGCATGATACCATTAGAAGGTAAAGAGCCTTTAATGCCACACATTGGGCCTAGAAAAATAAAAACAAAACAATAAAGAGATACAAATATCGCGAACAGCATGTCAACAACACCGAGAGACCGTGGTTTCATGCTCATCCGAAAATTCTAGGAGAATCTGGTAAATAACGCTGTGTCGGAATATTGGTAAAATGGTGAATCTGAACATTTTCAACCTGCAGCTTCATGAAGTTACTGCGCTTCCTGGTCAGTAAAAACTTGCCCCAACTGTAAGCCCTGTACTTGGCTGTGTTTTGCCCGCCGGTGAATTCCTCAAACGGCGCCACCATTACGTAATGCGAAGGACGCAGAAAGAATGGAACTGAGAACCTCTCCTTCACAGAATTAACCGTAACTCTGTGCTCTACGCTTTCATATTCCCCATTCGTCCATACCTCAAGAACATCCCCCACATTTATGATGTAGGCATCGGGTACGGGTTTGACTCCGACCCATTGTCCGTCCGATTTCCGCTTCACCTCTAGCCCACCCACATCGTCCTGAGCCAGGATTGTCAAAGCCCCTGCGTCTTTGTGAGGGCCCACCCCGAGAGCCAGTTCAGGGGATGGGCACGGCGGATACCGATTTATTCTGCCATTGCTGGTTTGGTCCCTGAAGAATTCCTCAAACTTCCTCGCCGGCAGCCCCAAGCTCATGGCGATTAGCTCCATCAATCTCATGGCCAGTTTAACCATGTCCTCGGTATATTCCTGACACGCCTCTCTGTTTTCATGGTTCACATCACAAAAACTTTGTTACTTTCAATCTAACAGAAAACTTCACATCATAATCCATAAGACTGTTCAGGATAGACATTTGTGGGCAGCTACCCCGGATAACACTATAAAAAAAAAAAATCATTTACCTCAGTTCAGGCGGGTTTTGAGGCCACTGGTTCTCCCAGTAATTCACACGGTGGTCGTCCTCATCGAGCGAGGCGGGGGCGAGAGTGGGTTCATTGGCCGTGAAGTCGAACACCTCCTTCCAGTCCCGGACGTTCTTGGTGTGCTCCGTGTCGTAATACCCCATCACATTCCGGGCATCTCTCCTGACCTTCCTCTTCTCTTCCTGGCTCAGCTGGAAGAACTTCCGCGACGCCTCCTCCACCCTGTGGAGGCTCTCGGGCGGAACGCCGTGGTTGATGATCTGGAAGAAGCCCCATTGCCTGCAGGCATGCCCAATTTCGCGGACGAGGGCGTCGGCGTCGGCGGTGGAGAGGTCGATGAGAGGGATGCCTTGGGCGTCTTGTGAGAGAGAAGGATTGGGTCTGTGTGAAGGTTGTTGGATGAAGGCTGCGTTTACCTGTGCCATATATGTGAAGGATGATGATTATGAAACGAGAGAGAAAATGAGAAGGAGATGACTAATGCTTGTTGCTGTGAGACACTGTGACCAAAGCGAAAGGAAAGCCGCTATTTATAGAAGAATCCAAGCTAAGTGTAAGGAATATAATAAAAGTTGCTTGACGGTGTTGACTTGAACCTGGATGGCTTTCGAAGCGATCGGCGTTACGTTTGTGGTTACATCAGCATGGCGCCTTCTAGTCTTCTACTCTTTTCTGACCCGCCAGAACCTTCGTACCCCGTTTCCTCCTCACTTTTTTCTTTCTTTCTTTTTGTTGAGATCCATATATGAAGTTTTAATTAGCCTTTTTTCATTCACCTTGTCTGAATTCCAAGTTGAAAGTTGAAACAAATTACTAATATAATTATGAATTCAATATTTGATTGTTAACTTTTTATTCTTTTGGAAGCTAAAAATCCTCCCCATATCAATCTCTTTATAGCTGTGTGTGTATATTTCATGTTTGTGGAAATTGGACTGGATTGGCTGGTCCGGCCCAAAAACTGGCAAACCGGCAGGTAGACCAGTCCGGTTTCTTGTCTGGTCTGGGTTCTAATTTAATTTTTTTTATTTTTTCTTTAGAATTTTATATTATAAGCCTAAAATCTTCAATTTCTCACCAATTTAGTCCCGATTTAGCTTCAGTTTGGCCCCAGTCTGACCCACTGACCCTTAACATAGTATCCTGACCAGCTCAATACCCAATCCAAGTTTTAATACCTTGATATATTTGAAGACCTCTCTTCAGGGTTGTTTGTTAAGAGAAATTTGGAGGGAAGAGTAGGTGGGCCAACTTTTTATAAGTTAAGATTTTAAAAAAAAATTAGAGAAGTGATATAAATAAAGTGTTATGCCGATTTAATTTCTATTTTGGCATAAGTAATGTGTCTAGGGAATGTTAGCTTTTTAGGAATTGATTTCAAGTAAATTTACTCTTATTTAATTTAAATATACCTCTATGTATATATGTATGTAAATCACTTGTAGCAGAAAAGTTTGGTTCAAAATATCACTCACTCATAAAATATACTTAATGGATTCTTTTTCCCAATTTTATGCCGATTTAATTTCTATGGCAAGTAGAGAATGAGAAGAGAGAGTGGAGAATGATTGATAAATGGAGAAGGAGAAACAAAAATTTTAATAAAATAATTGTGGAAAATTTTATCAATTAAATGCATTAATTAGTATGCAAATTTGGGATACAGGTTACTTACATATAGTGTGTGTTTGAGATAATTTATTTTTGACTTATAAGTGTTTTTAAATCGTGATTTATAATATACGAGATAAGTATGTAAGAAGAGTTTTGTCTCGACTTATGTAAAAAACACTTATTTCTTATGAATAAGCTAATCCAAACATGCAATGTAAGTTAAGAATGATATGCGAAATTGACCTGATATGCATGCCTTGAATTAAGAAGTTATTGATTTCATAAGTTATAAAACCTGGCTCTAAATATTGGAGTTCCCGCCGCCTCCAGGGGTGCAACAGAGGGGCTGGGGAGAGATTCCTCCATCCCTTTGTTTTATTTTTTTTAAAAAAAAAAATCCTTATGTTCTTTTTTTTATACCATTTAGTCCCTATGTTCTTTTCACATGTCACTGTAATTTTGTTTCCAACTTCTCTTCCTCATACTTAAAAATAGCATAATAAAATTTTAAATTTGGTTAACTATGCGTATCCTTGTTTAATATATAGAGTATTATGTTCCACAGGAATAAAGTCAATATGTAATGCCCCAAATTTTGATTAAGGGCTAATGAGGATTACTGTAGAGATTTGTGAATTGAAATTTGGTATATTATGTATTTTGTGACAATATTAATTAATATGTTATAGTCGGTGGAAAATTGAAAGAATATAATTACTGGTCATAAGTTGGTGATTAATAAAGAGACTTATTACTAACTAAGAGGAAATGAGAGGTGTGTTTAAATGGCTAATGGATGGATTAGAGAAGCAAATTAGTGGTTTACTTTATGAGAACCAATGACCATGAGACACTTGGCAAAGCTCGGGGAGAGTATTAAGAAAAGTCAAAATGTCATTTTAAAATATATTTTCTCTTTCTTCTTCCCTCCCATTTCGTTGACATGGAAGGCTAGAGGGAGTACCATTATCATCATTCTTCATCCCTTCATACTCCACCTCTCACTCTCGTTCTCTCTCTCTTCTTTCCTCATTCCAGTGCCGTTATTGCAAAAATAGAGAAGGAAAAAGTTTGAGAAAAGGTAAAGAAAATGACCTCAAATGCTCAAACTCATTTTTTTAAAAGTTGTTCCTTAAGTAAAGAGTTTCATTTTGATGGTTGTAGTGTGTCCATTGATATTAGTTTGTGATTCCAAGAGATTGTGCAAGTTGAAGGATCAAGAAGTCCTTTTGGAAAAGTTGAAGAGATAAGTGAAACCCATCTATCCATTTAAGTTTTGTGTCATTTGGATTAGTTTTGAATTTCTGGGAATTATTACCTATTTTTGAAAATGAAGGTTAATGGGAATTTTGGTATATTATTGGCATGGAAATGATATGTTTGGAATGTATATGGATAGGTAGGATTGATTGGGGATTGAATGATTGAGTTTAATGATTTTGGAAATGTAGTGTTTAATGTTGCCCAAGACCAAAGCATGATAATGGAGTAGGAATTGGGTTATTTTAATGGTTTTATTGGATTCATTGAGTGATTTTGTGTGAAGACAACTTTGGTTGAGGTTTTGGGTCCATTGGGAATTCTTGGGAAAATCTTGGAGATTGCTGTCAGTTTTCTGAGTTTTCTGGGGTCTGATAAGGTCACTCGAGTGATTTGGGGTTCACTTGGGTGAGCGATGAATATCACTCGGGTGAGATTGGGTTCCACTCGAGTGAGCCAGTGTTATTCTCCATTTTTCCTTTCAGTTTCGCATTGCATGTCTACAAAAGAGCAAGAGTGATGCCTCACTTGCGATTATGGTGGGTTCTCACTCGAGTGAGCTTCCTCTCACTCGAGTGCTGGTGTATTTGACACATAGAACTTGCCTCTGGGTTGTCACTCACGGTTGAATGCAAGAGTGTCTCTCAACACTCACGAGAATTCAATCTCCACCCAAGTGAGAAGTCTCGTGCTCGAGTGCTTCTTCCCTCTGAAAACTCCCAGTTCTCTCGGGTTCTTGCTTCCTGGACTTCACTCTATAGTGCTCAAGTGAAGCATTTGGCTTCCACTCGAGTGAGGTCTCGTGTGCTCGAGTATTCCTATCTTTGAAAAAGTTCTTGTGCTCTCAGGCGCTCACTCGCTAACCTTCACTCTCAGATACCTGAGTGCATACCGTCCCATCACTTGAGTGAGGCCGTCTTCACTTGAGTGTTAGTGCCCCATCACTCGAGTGAAACGGTGAAAAATATCAGTGTTTGTGCTTCCAAAAGGGGATCCCTGGGATAGTTCTCCCAACCCTTTAGTGCTTTTATTAGAGGCATATATGAGTACTTAAGAGACAATAATGATAACCAATTTAAGTATTGTGAATGTATTGAGTATTGGACTAATTGATAACGCATCGTCCTTAATTATGACTTTAGGATTTGATAATTTCCCAGAGCGTAGAAGGCCCGTGCTTGCTCAAGAGCGAAAAGACCAAGGTAGTAATACTTTATCATATATCATATATATTGCATTGCTTGTTTATATTAGTTATCGAATACAGATATAATAAGGGGACCTAGCGAAAGCTCGGCCTTGAATACAAATACAGTGAGGGGATATGGCGAAAGCCCGGCCTTGAATACAGACACAGTGAAGGGATGTGGTGAAAGCCTGACCTTATATACAATGAAGGGGACGTGGCAGTGTGCCCGGCCTCGAGTATTGATTGTTTCATTGTGATATGTGTTTACTTGATTTGTTTAATATGCATCATATACGTAAACTGTTGTTACTGGGATTCTTTAGAATCTCATTCTTTCCAAATAACATTTTTAGACAGGGCAAGTGGATCAAGAAGCAAGCAAGCGTATAAGGGCAACTAGGACTACCGGCGGTAGTTTTAGATAGATACTTTTGGTTTTGATTAGTTATCATTTTGGTCGAATGTATGTATTGAATAGATTATAGAATTATAGTTTTGTGTAATTCCCGGTATGGGAACTGAGATGGGCAATGATGCCTTGTACAAACTCTTGGATTAATATTATTATCCCAGGTGAATGTTGGAACTTTTGCTTATATTCTGATATTGTATATGTGACAAATCGAACAGGCCTATCGATTTTATAAATTAATGAATGGAGATCTATTTGTACAAGTGTTGTAAAAAGTTTTTAATCATTTCGGATCTCTTATTCAATTATGCAACGCATTTAAATGCTAATCTCGGCCTTGATTGTGACGAGGGTTACACAATACAATAATAAATAAAAGTAAAATTATATATATTTATATGAAAAATTTAATAGTGTTACTTATTAATATAACCACAAAAAGTTTTGTATCTTTACCGTATAAATTGAAGGCTAAATTATACAAACCTCCCTGAATTCTGGGTTAGTTGTATATAAGCCTTTAACATTTTAAAGTTTAAATTTAATTCCCCTGACCTTTCGTTTATTAACTATTAACTCCTTGCCTTTAAGTGACCGTTATCTTTTTGACGAAAATTACTACGTCAGATTATAAAATGACACGTGACATCTTGTATAAATTACTAACTACAGAAAATCCTCTGAACTTTGATCAATTACAAATAATCCCATTGACATTTCAAAATTTAAATGTAACTCCCTTAAAATTTTGATTTCTAAAAAATAAACCTCATGTTGTTACTTTAATAATTTTAATAAATTTATGAAGTTTTTTACTACCATCTGTAAGTTAAAATAATGTTTTTGAATGGGAAAAACTAGAATAATAAAATTTAAAAAATATCAAAATTAAAATGTCATTGTTTATATAATATTTACTTATTTTCTTGAGCTAATTGAGCATTGTTACTATAAAATTGTCATCATTTATGTTAAATATATTCTTGAAATGATTAAACATTGATAGTTTAAATATTATATTTTTGTCAGAGGATAGTTTTTGTCTTCATTAATATCAGTAATAAATTTTTTTTGAATTAGAAGTTGAGTGTTTTTTTTATATTTTTTAAATATTATTCTTTTAATTTTTTTCATACAAAAGAACTATTTTAATTGACAAATGATAGTAAAAATGTTAATAAAATTATTAAAATGATAGAAAATAATGGCATGTGGTTTAATATTATAAATCAAAATTTTAAGAAAATTAAATTTAAATTTTAAAATGTCAAGAGGTTATTTGTAACTATTCAAAGTTCATGGGGTTTTATAAAATTAATAATTTATACAAGATGGCATGTAGGATGACACGTGTCATCTTATAATCTGACGTGGCATTTTCCGTTAAAAACATAACAGTCACTTAACTTCAGGGGGTTAATAGTTAAAAAACTAAAAGTCAGGGAGGTTAAGTTTAAACTTTGAAATATTAGGACGGTTTTATGCAATTGGCCCAAAGTTCAAGAGATTTTGTATAATTTAGTCTAAATAGAACAAGAGGAGTATACCCTTTCTTTTATCGGCCAATTTTCTATTACACTCTCACTAAAAATGTGTTGCATCTTTCAGTTATAAGTGAGGTCAATTACATAAATGGTAGCAAACTAGACAAAGTTATATCCAATCAAGGGTTATAAAATTTTGGGGAGCACATCCCATGTTCATTAAAAAGATGATGAGCATTGTGAATCTTCATTTGAACTATCTTGATTGATTTTGGGTGGTCCATATTCAATGCAATTTTTTATATTTTAAATGTTTTTTATTCATTTTAATTTTTTTTACTGTTTTATTAATTTTAATAGATGCATGGTTTAAAACAAAAAATAATCTTTTGACCTGTAATTTTCTAAAAATTAAATTTATCGTCCTAAAAAAATTGCAGATTACAACTTTAAAAATGAACTGTCTAAATTATATTTTAGATGATGATACAAATTTTGTCCTACTCTTTTACATTTCAAGTATTGTCAGAACATCAAATTCAAAGGAGGATGTTCAAGAATGAGTGAATAACCCCCCAAGCATCTATTGGGAAAGAGGTTGACGAAAGCGAAGATGAGGAAGCAAGCACGTAGAATCCAGAAGATAAATTGGAATATATGCGGTTTCTAACCGCGTAAGGATGTACGATTCCCCGTATAACCTGATATGGGCAAGTTATTATGGGCATCGGCTTGACCCAACTAATGGACTCGAGATCCCACAGATAATGGGGAACGAGCTTCCCTGCTCCTCCTTTGGACGAACAGGAGGAGCTCATCCCATTTGGTCAGTCTAGATGGTATCTAGACGATTCAGATTTTTTTTAAAATAATTATTTTAATGGGTATAGAATCTAAAATAAAAATATTTTTTTAATTGACATTTTCTCAAAAAATGATTTTTTTATTAAAAAATAACCAATTTAAAAAAAATCAAATATGAACCGTCTAAATCCCATCTGAATAGTCCGAGTGGGACAAGCTTTCCCAAGTAGTGGAGGCCCCGAGTTATTTTTATTAGGAGGGAAGATCAATGTAGATACCCCTCTCCCATTTATAAATTGTAACTCAACTTGTTAACAAAATTATTCAGGGACATTAGCGTGCTTGTCTGGGATCCAATGGAAAACCTAAAAAATGCTTATTCACATAAATCGAAACAAAACCCTTTTTAAATACTTACCTCATACAATGTAAATCATGATAAAAATATGTTTTTAAAGGCTTTAATTGTGATTACCAATAAACATAATGTCATTAACTTTAGAACTAAGTCACCCAACCATACCTCTTTTTTTTTTTATATATATCATAATGGCTAATTATAAATTGGAGTTTACAAAAGACTTAGGCCGGTAGATGAAGGTCTTGGGCCATATAAACATTACAACCCGGGTGTGGTACTGATAATAACATCGAATCCGCTTGTAACTGATGAGCTTCCCAGGCTAAGAAATCAGCACACATAAGAGAATTACGAGACATATAATGAAGCTCAATGTCTCATTGAGAATATAATAAGTCCTTTACAATATTGATCTCTGATCTCAATGGGTGACTGTGACCCCCATCTTTCATAATCAGGTGATATGCCTCAAGAGAATCCGTATAAGCAACAACCTTACTGAAATTTTGTTGCTTACATATTTGAAGTCCTGATAGGATAGTTGTCAATTCAGCCATGGTGGATGGAACAAAACTTAACCTTTTCTGAAAACCGAGAACCCAATTGCCTCATTCATCACCCCATTCATCACGTAGCACGCCCGCACAAGTGGCCTGCCCTTAAGAATTGACAAATCCATCCGTGTCAAAACAAATATCCCCTTCCGAAGGAGGGTGCCCAGCCATATCTCTTTAGACCCAAGTCAATATGTCATTCTCCTATTTAGAATCTGTTCTTCACAGCTGTGAAGCGAGTGGAGGATCTTGCTGTCCTTAGGGCCTCAGTGATTGTCATGGGGTGATGGCTTCTATTTCTTCGCCAATCACTACTTTAATTTTATTTATAAGTCTTTTTTTTAACTAAATCTCACATACCAATAAGAGTTAATTAACTCAATGATTATGGGGTAAATTTTCAACTATGCCCCTCATTTATAAATATGTACTTTTAAACTCTTTATTCTCTATCTATCTTTAAATTATTTCTTCATTGGTATAATAAATAGAGATAAAATTGTCACAATCTCATTTACTGTACTGAAACTAGATTTATAAATAAGACTAATTTTTTTTTTGTCAAAATAGGATCATAGTGGTACGTTCTCATTTCTCTGTTTCTTTTTCTTTTCTAGAGCCTTCACGCCGTCTTTTTTTGAAGTGAATCTTTGAAAGCGGTCTGCCGGAAAAAGAACAAAAAAAAAAGGTACATTAAAATAATTGAGGGAGAATTTGGCTTAGTGTATGTTTGGGAACATTGATTTTTTTGAATATAAGTGCTTATTACGCAAGTTAAGATAAAATTCCTCTCATATACTTACCTCGTATACTGTGAATCACGATTTATAAGCACTTATTACCAAAACATAAGCTATTCCAAACGATCACTTAGTGTTTTGGGGGCAATAAACTTGTTTTTCATTGAAAAAAGCCCGAATGAGTTGGGGTTTTTTTTAATGTTTGGTTTAGTATTTTAAAATCGCATCACGGGTAAAATAAGTTATTTATTAAATAATCTTCTCATGTTTGGGAACACTTATTTTTTGAATATAAATGCTTATTACGTAAGCCTAGATAAAACTCCTCTCACATACTTATTTCGTATACCGTGAATCACGATTCATAAACACTTATTGCCAAAAAATAAGCTATTCCAAACGAACATGTGGCAACTTTTCTATTAAGTCACTTATTACGTAAGTTGACATAAAACTCTTCTCACATATTTACCTTGTATACCGTAAATCACGATTTAAGTTATGTTTGGAATAACTTATTATTGGGAAATAAGTACTTATTACGTAAATCGATATAAAACTCCTCTAACATATTTACCTCGTATACCGTAAATCACGAATTATAAGTACTTATAAGTAAAAAAATAAATTATCCAAAACGAGCACTTATAAGCACTTATTGTCTAAAAATAAATCGCCCATCCAATCATAAAATCACATTACAAAAACTGACTTTTATATTAAGTCATTTTTAATAAGTCAGAATCATAATAAGTTATTTTTATTATTGCTATCCAAAACGTACACTGAGTTAATAGTGTTCTTATTAGCTTTTGGAGAATAGCTTGTGAAGAATAGATTATGAGGAAAATAGATTATGGGAAAAAAGTGATTTTGAAAAAAATGAGAGTGTTTGGATGATTTTATCAGAATAGCTTTTTTCATGGTCAAATGACTAAAAAGGACATTAACTTTTATAATAATTACATGTAAAGAATAAGATTATATTTTATATATTATATTAGAGGGAGGTCCAAATTTAATAGCCAAGTTTTTCCTGAGGGATATCCGGTACAAATAAATTTTAGAAGATGAAAAAATAACAATGAATAATTAAAAATGAACAATTAAAATCCCTAACGGCATTAAAAATGATGTATCTTAACCTATTATTTAACATTAAATTTCATAATTAATACAAAAAATGAAATAAATTTGTCTATATGTAATGTTAATTAACTTAACTAATTTTTCTAATATAATTAAATTAGAGAAATATATCTTATATTAAGGATAAGAGGGAGTATTAAAATTTTAAAATTCAAAAAAAAAAACAAGGATGAGAGAGGGTGTGACATGGGACCCACATACAAGAAAAGAATCAATGAGAATGAGAGAGTGGGACCCATAAAGTGCAAAAAAAAAAAAAAAAAAAGCTTATACCCAAACTATGATTTTAAGGTCCAAAACCATGATTTGAGGTCAAAATAGCTTATTTAGAAAAATTGAGTATTCTTGTATTTTTTATGAGGAGAAAGCACTTTTTAAGATTGAATCGGGTCCACTAGCCTTGTGAGTCTCTGACTTATGTGAGCGGCCACGTCATGAACTCAATGCCTAAGAAAAACCATCCAGGTTCAATGAACCTTGTAATGTATGGAAGGATAACTCCAGATCGTCTGCCATTTCATGATTCGGGGCCAGCATTACCTTTAAGCACGTGAATCCGAGGATTAATTTGAAACGCCCTAGCTTTTTAATATACAAACAATAAATTACCCTATCTGATACTAAATATATAAACTTCTTTACATCTCATCATATTGAAAAAGGTTCATGATTCCGGATCGGTATTGAATCAGTCGGTGTATTAGGTTAAAGGTCAGTGTATCAAATTGGGGCCAAACTGGAGCTAAACCGGTGAGAAATTGAAGATTTTACGTTTACTAGTCTAAAATTCTAAAAAAAAAAAAATTTAAAGAATTTTTTTTTAAAATAGGAACCCCGACCGAGAACCGGACCAGTCTACCGCCCGGTTCACCGATTTCCGGATCAGACAAGACAATTCGGTCGAGGTTCCTGAACCCTAATATTGAAACGAGAAAACAAACAATTGTTATATTCTGAAATAAAGAAAAACATATAATTTTAATCAGATTTTTAAAAATAAACTCAAAGGTTGGTAAAGAAATACCAGATATATATCAAGTTAACAGCAAACCTTGGTTCAGTTCGATCTCATAGTAATAAATATTGTATATGTTATGAAAATCAGGAAAATATAAGGGATGAGGGAAGAGGGAGATGAAGAAGATGAGAGAAAGTAAGGAGGAGTTCTTATTCACTTCATTGTTGTTGGTACCAATACATTATACATGACCTCTATTTATAGGCATCTAACCATTGAATTCTATACATATGGTTACAAAGAAATAAAGATGAGCATAATTGTATTAATCATAAGAAACTCCCACAAGCCATTCATTGGGGAAGTTATAAGGTTATAGCATTGAACACATGGAATTCTAAGAGTGAGAGGTTATGGAGTGAAGGGCATATGAAAGGCCAAGAGTTAGATAGTTTATGGACATCCACATTATATAATATTCACAACACTCCCCCTTGGATGTCCATGAACAAATATTGTGCCTCATTAAAACTTTACTAGGAAAAACCCAATGGGACAAAAACCCAGTGAAGGAAAAAGATTACACAATACATATTGAAGTTGCCTCATTAAAAACCTTACCAGGAAAACCTAGTGGGACAAAACCTTAGTTAAGGAAAAGAGTACAACATGAACTTTACTCCCCCTGATAGCAACATCACTTATTTTGATTAGATTGTCATATTTCAAGACAATATACTGATTTCTCAATTGCAACTACCATTAATGATTTTTTCAAGCAATTGATGTCCTTTTTATCTAAACTATGCATAATGCATTGTCATCAAATCATATGTTGAAACATAATTATTTACCATATCTTCTGGATATGTTAAATATTATATTCTCCACTTGCCTCTATGCATTGTGGAAATAATAAAAGAAAAATATCTTGAAAATCACCATGATATATCTTCTATCCACATGTTCAATTTGTTATAAACAAAATATACTTATAGAATAGTTTTATAAAACTACTAAATCTCAGTTTCATAGCATCCATAGTGTACCTGCAGCATCTTGATTTTACTAGAAAGAACATAATAACAACAATATTAACATGATGTAAATATTCATAAATGTGTGATACTTATAGACCATTAAATTCAATAAATTTTTGCGAACAATCATCATAGCAAAAATATATGATTTTGAAATCATTAAGGTTTCCAATAACTTGATATGTAAAATTATTCATTTTTCAATATATCTTTCAATCAATTATATATATACTCAAATCATTTTAATCTATGTGACATTTTATATACTGAATACTTTTCTTAGACATGCTTTCAACATTTTGACCCTTCAAAAATTCTCATGTAATGTTCATTATCCATAGGCATATGTTATATATAATGATATTTAATAGACGTATTATTTCATTTGCATATACTGCCAGACTAATAATATATGCAACAATTATTGTATCCACCACCAAATGTTGTACCTCATCATAATCATCATTAAACCTTGTGAAAATATTTATTTTCACATGAATATTCATATATCACAAATAACTTTATATTTCAAATGTTTTGGATTACAGGTCCATATTTGGATTACTGGTCCATAAATTTCACATGCTGAAAGAACATTTTTCATTGCGTCTTATCCCCTTCTTCAGTTGGCCAATTACCTTTTTTTTTCCTACTGACATATTTATGTATAAGATCCTCATTTGATCACGTGATATTATTACTAAAACTGTTGCAGACAACTTTATCTTTTCAGTTCCATTTTTCTTGTTGTGGCATAATCTATTAAGATCTCTTTATTACTTTCAGGTACCTGAACCTCTTTTGAGGGTTCTGCAAGTAGTTATGTATTGACCTCTTCTGGAGTGTCTGCCTCCTTAATATGATTATCTTGATTATTTGCTTCTTTCTTTTTTCTTTTGGAACTGATTATTCTCACATACTTCGGGCATGTCTCACTTTCATTTATGCTGATTAGACCACTTATAGCTGGAATATGAGATTTAGTAATTCCCATTTAGGTCAGTAATTGCATCTGGCAGATTTTATGTAATATTTCATGAATGCAAACCAAATGAACTTCTGGTTCATATTGTTATATTCGAGGATCTATATTTGATAGTAATAATGCATTATTTTTCTTTTCTTTTCCAGCTATTTAATTTCTCCCCCTCATGTTAGGAAAACTTTGTCAAATGACAATCGACTAATCATGCAGTATAAGTCTCCTAAATCCATTTGTTTCCATTAGAAACATCCTTTTGTTTCATTTAGAGACAAAGAAGAAGAAGGAGATTCTTACCCAACATTTATCTCAATTTCCTTTAAATATCCATCTATGTGCATTGTGGTGAATCAATAGGAATGTACATTCAAACTTTTTAAGATGGAATATACTTGACTCCTGACCAAAAGCCAATTTTATCGGGAGAATTTGGTTGGCTAGTATAAATGCTGCAATATGTAAGATCAAATATGTCAACACTGAAACATAAATTTTGTTCTCATAAGTATTAGTTTAGCTATTTATGGAGGCTTTAATGAATGAATCGTATAATCTGGAAATTGCGCATAACATAGTAATTTATTCAAATATTCTTGCAAACTTCAGGTTGCAAACTAATATTAATATTACATGTAACCATCTTATAGATGTAATGAGGCACAATATTTGTTCATGGACATCCAAGGGGGAGTGTTGTGAATATTATATAATGTGGATGTCCATAAACTATCTAACTCTTGGCCTTTCATATGCCCTTCACTCCATAACCTCTCACTCTTAGAATTTCATGTGTTCAATAGCTAAGACAAAGTATTCTCAGCTTCCAACTATCAATTCTACAAATATAATGTGATCATGTTCATTTTCACTCTTACATATTTTCTTTACTTTCAATAGCATCATCAATTTCTCCAAATATTGGTCTTCAGGACCATAGCAAAAACCTTACAGAGCTTTTTTCTTTTTGTTTAGTTTGATATTTGAATATTTAGCCTTCAGGGCTTTGATATTTGTAACAATTAAATCATCAAAGTGCCAAAATTTTTCTTGTCAATCTTGCAATTTAATGAAACCAATAGCATTCTTTCTCATAAGAGCTATTACAAAAGTGATGTGACTTCTGGTCATCTGATCACGAAATTAAGAATATTATGGCTTCTGGCCTTTCGATAAAATCAAAATACTAGAAAATAAATTAAATAAATTCAAATTCATAATCAAAAATAAATAATAGATAAGCCCATTATCAAATAGACCACATTACATACTCATATATAATACTATTATATATTAATGTAATATAATAAACAAATGAAAATAAAAGATTGACATAATGATATAACAATAATGTATTAATATAAATAAATGAAATGTAAATAAAATAACAATAAAAAAAGATGAAATAAATGACATAAAATAAAGAAACAAACAATAATATATAACATAAAATGTAAATAAAATAAAGAAATATAAATGTTAAATAAGTGTAAATAAAATGAAATAACATACTATAATAACATAAAATGTAAAGAATACTAGAATATAAAACAAATAAATATAAATTTTGAATAATAAGAAATTAATGGAAAACGATAAATAAAAGTTAAAAGAAAGAAAACTTGCGGAGGATAATATAATCTCAAATATTAGTCATGGAACCCGATGTATAAAACAATCGGTAAAAGAGTCTATTTAATTCCATGTAATGACTTAGATTATCCCAGATATATGTAAAAAATAACAACATGATGGATAAAAATAGATAGCGTAAAAGAAAAATAATAAAAATAATATAGAACAATAGATTGATAATGTAGACTAGAAAGATAAAATAACATAGAGAATAAACAATATACAACATAGTATGGAAATGAGAAAGTTAGATAATAGAAGAGATAGAAAACTACACCGTAGGTCTTCTGAGCGAATTCGTGCTGATAACGTGTTATGAAAATCAGGAAAATATAAGGGATGAGGGAAGAGGGAGATGAAGAAGATGAGAGAAAGTAAGGAGAAGTTCTTATTCACTTCATTGTTGTTGGTACCAATACATTATACATGACCTCTATTTATAGGCATCTAACCATTGAATTCTATACATATGGTTACAAAGAAATAAAGATGAGCATAATTGTATTAATCATAAGAAACTCCCACAAGCCATTCATTGGGGAAGTTATAAGGTTATAGCATTGAACACATGGAATTCTAAGAGTGAGAGGTTATGGAGTGAAGGGCATATGAAAGGCCAAGAGTTAGATAGTTTATGGACATCCACATTATATAATATTCACAACAGTATAATTGTATTAAAAATTATAATATCTAAGTATTATTGAATGAATAAGTTATCAAGAGATTGCAATTGCGAAGTAATTCTTTTTTATTTGAGAGGTTCAAACTCTCAAGTCTCGACCATATTTAAAAGGGACTGGGTTATTCCCAACCTCCCACTCCATTCAACTATAGCTTCGAGGTTCTATTTGGTATGAGAGATTTGGAGGGGAGAAAAATTTTTTATAGGTTAGATTATAAAATTAGGAAAATGGGATTACAAATTTTTAATAAAGAAAATGTATTAGATATAAGAGTAAGAAAAAATAATTAAAAATTTTTAACCCCATTTCTATATTTTTTTTTAAATTCAAATCAAAATTTTTTTTGTCTCCCCTCCCCACCCCTCATACCAAATAAGCCCTCAAAGACTAATATCATTATGTTGCCCAAAAAGAAGCTAATATTACTACTGTGGATCTTATATCTACTTGCTTAATTTAATTAGATTAAGAAAAATAATTAAATTAATTATTTACTTAAAATGAGAGTTGGCTTCACTAAAATATGCTCTTAAATTATTTACATTGAAACAACCCTTTAATACAAGCTTCATTAATATGTACAATTAATAAGAATGGTTAAAAAAAAAAAAGATAAACGCATACTGTAAGGTAAATTGATATCTCATTTTTTCATCTATCTGGGACTAAATTCAACCTCCAATTAGATTTTATGTAGACGAGGGGAGGTAGTATTACTTGGTGAAACAAAAAAGTTGGGATTTTGTCTTTTACTGACGCGGAGGGAAGCAATTTACATTGCCATCTTCATGGCCAAACAAATTCTGCTTTTCTGGAGTCCCAGCACCTGCACCATTCTCGAACCTTATTCATGAGTGTCATACAATAGTCCCAGCTTCCAATATTCAGAGCCAAGTTTTATAACGTATGAAAATCAAAAACTTCTTAATTCAAGGACTGCATACGAGGTCAATTTCGCATATCATTCTGTACTCGTATATATGTATAGTAAGTACTAACTTGTATCCCAAATTTGCATACTAATGAATGCATTCAATTGATAAAATTTTCCACAATTTCTTTATTAAAATTGTTGTTTCTCCCTCTCTATTTTTCAATCATTCTCCACTCTCTCTCCTCATTCTCTATTTCCAATAGAAATTAAATTGGCGCAAAATTGAAAAAAAATCCATTAAGTATATTTTATGATTGACTTATATTTTGAACCAAACTTTTCTCCTACATGTGATTTATATACATGTATACATAGTGGTATATTTAAATTAAATAAGAGTAAATCAGAACCCCGAACGAATAGGGAACCAGAACGGTTTACCGGCCAGTTCCCTGGTTTTCAGGCCGGACCAGTCGGTCCAGGTTCCACAAACATGAAATACACACATACAGCTATAAAGAGATTGATATGGGGAGGATTTTTAGCTTCCAAAAGAATAAAAAGTTAACAATCAAATATTGAATTCATAATTATATTAGTAAGTTGTTTCAACTTTCAACTTGGAATTCAGACAAGGTGAATGAAAAAAGGCTAATTAAAACTTCATATATGGATCTCAACAAAAAGAAAGAAAGAAAAAAGGGAGGAGGAAACGGGGTACGAAGCTTCTGGCGGGTCAGAAAAGAGTAGAAGACTAGAAGGAGCCATGCTGATGTAACCACAAACGTAACGCCGATCGCTTCGAAAGCCATCCAGGTTCAAGTCAACACTGTCAAGCAACTTTTATTATATTCCTTACACTTAGCTTGGATTCTTCTATAAATAGCGGCTTTCCTTTCGCTTTGGTCACAGTGTCTCACAGCAACAAGCATTAGTCATCTCCTTCTCATTTTCTCTCTCGTTTCATAATCATCATCCTTCACATATATGGCACAGGTAAACGCAGCCTTCATCCAACAACCTTCACACAGACCCAATCCTTCTCTCTCACAAGACGCCCAAGGCATCCCTCTCATCGACCTCTCCACCGCCGACGCCGACGCCCTCGTCCGCGAAATTGGCCATGCCTGCAGGCAATGGGGCTTCTTCCAGATCATCAACCACGGCGTTCCGCCCGAGAGCCTCCACAGGGTGGAGGAGGCGACGCGGAAGTTCTTCCAGCTGAGCCAGGAAGAGAAGAGGAAGGTCAGGAGAGATGCCCGGAATGTGATGGGGTATTACGACACGGAACACACCAAGAACGTCCGGGACTGGAAGGAGGTGTTCGACTTCACGGCCAATGAACCCACTCTCGCCCCCGCCTCGCTCGATGAGGACGACCACCGTGTGACTTACTGGGAGAACCAGTGGCCTCAAAACCCGCCTGAACTGAGGTAAGTTAATTTTTTTGTAGTATAATCTGGTATATATGGCTACCTCCGAACACAAATATCTGAACAGTCTTATGTATTGTGATGTGAAAGATTTCTGTTAGATCTGAAAGTAACAAAGTTTTTGTGATGTGAACCATGAAAACAGAGAGGCGTGTCAGGAATATACAGAGGACATGGTTAAACTGGCCATGAGATTGATGGAGCTAATCGCCATGAGCTTGGGGCTACCGGCGAGGAAGTTTGAGGAATTCTTCAGGGACCAAACCAGCAACGGCAGAATAAATCGGTATCCGCCGTGCCCATCCCCTGAACTGGCTCTCGGGGTGGGCCCTCACAAAGACGCAGGGGCTTTGACAATCCTGGCTCAGGACGAAGTGGGTGGGCTAGAGGTGAAGCGGAAATCCGACGGGCGATGGGTCGGAGTCAAACCCGTAGCCGATGCCTACATCATAAATGTGGGGGATGTTCTTGAGGTATGGACGAATGGGGAATATGAAAGCGTAGAGCACAGAGTTATGGTTAATTCTGTGAAGGAGAGGTTCTCAGTTCCATTCTTTCTGCGTCCTTCGCATTACGTAATGGTGGCGCCGTTTGAGGAATTCACCGGCGGCCAAAACCCAGCCAAGTACAGGGCTTACAACTGGGGCAAGTTTTTACTGACCAGGAAGCGCAGTAACTTCATGAAGCTGCAGGTTGAAAATGTTCAGATTCACCATTTTACCAATATTCCGACCCAGCGTTATTTACCAGATTCTCCTAGAATTTTCGGATGAGCATGAAACCACGGTCTCTCGATGTTGTTGACATGCTGTTCGCGATATTTGTATCTCTTTATTATTTTAGGAAAAGTGGTTTGCTCTCATATTGTTTTGACCTGAACACAATAAGAATCCAACTATTCCTTCATCTGCTCTGCCATTCCTCTGTTTCTGTTTCTTCGATCTCCAACTACTCTGCCTTTCCTCTGTTTCTCTTTTTGTTTTTTTTTTTTGGGAGCCTTTTGTGGCCCTCCTTTAATATTTTATGAGAAGAGTGAAGTGAATCTTTGAAGCTTTGAAAAGGTAAATACATTCAAATTATTGAGTAAAGATTGAAACCGTTCCGCCGCACCGCAAGCTACGCGAGAGCCCACTTCACGGACTCACGTGAAAAACCACATTTTCAAACGTTTTTTAGTTAAAATTATAAAGTAATTCAAGATGCAATTTTAAACTTAATGTTTAAAAGTGGTTTCATAACATTCTATATTATTCCCTCCGGTCCTAATTATAAGATAAAGTTGATATTTTTGGAGAAATTAAGGAAGTTAATTAAATCACTTTAGAATATTTTTATATTTATTTTTTTTCTTCAAACTAATTAATTTGACTAATAAACTGATATATAATCTAAAGATACTAAAAATATAAATACTCTAAAGTGATTTAATTAGCTTCCTTAATTTCTCCAAAAAAAGTTAATTTTATCTTATAATTAGGACCGGAGGGAGTACTTCAGAACTCCTTACGTGGATTCTTACAACACATTTTCTTTCTCCAACGCCTCCGTCACTTCCACTGTTGTGTCCAGCTCACCAAACCCCTGTCCCCAAAAAATCGGATAAGACCAATGTTGTCAAACCCGTGAGTTTAAACAAACTCGCGGGTAAGAGTTTAGTTTTATTAATAAATAATAATTAAACTTATATGAAAAAATAATTAAAATACTAAAAATGACAACAATTTAGTTTAAATATAATTTAAATCCAAAAAACTGAAATTAAATTCATTAACATTCATAATTTATCATACTTAATATAAAAATTTATACGAAATTCATATACTAACATAAACTCACTAAACTTAATTTAAAAAAAATAATTATAAAGTCAACAATGATCATCAAATATTAGATTATCATTATCTCCATTGTCTTCAAATTCTTCGCCTTCACCATTATAATCTCCATTTGCATCACCCGTGTCATCATTATCATTATAATTTGCCCTAACATCATCAATGTTAAATTCAACATTCAAGTCAACTCCAAATAATGGATTAACCATATTCTGATTAATTTCATGAAGTTGGAGAACCTCATCATCCTCTTCCTCTACTTAGTCTCCATCCATTCTTCCGTCATCAATCCATTCATCTTCAAAATAGATATCATCAAAATCATAATTGAAAGCTCTACTCTCTTACTTCATTGTGAGTTTCAAATTGCACATGATAAATGCCAAACCATTCATCTTCTTTTGATGGGAACACTTTCTTTTCTTTTTTTGTATGAATCTAAAAAAGATTGAAAGAAAAAAAAAACTTCATTGTTATTCTAACATTCCGGCAAAGTTATGTTGAAAATTAAATAAAAAATAAAAAATAAAAATCTTACCATCTCAAAAGCACTCCAATTATGTTCACAGCCAGAAGAGCTGCAACATAAGCTAAGAATACGAATTGCTATTCTTTAAGTTCTAGACATCAATCTCCATAAAAATCCCACCATTATGCTGGAGGCAATTTTTTTCTTAATGCTTGTGCAATTTCACGTTCAAGCATATTTCTTGCATTATGAAAGTCAATCAATTAAAACTCAATTTTGTTAAACTCATCTTAATCCCCAACCATTCTTGACAAACAATCATATAATACTTGTCTAATCATATAATAAGGCTTAAAATTAGTGTCATAATGGAAATGAGGATTGAGGTAGTATGCCGCTGCATGTAAATACTTATGTAGCTGAATCTTATATATAAATTAAAGGTAGTTAACTCAATAATTATGAGGTAAATTTTCAACTATACTCTCATTTATGAATTAATACTTTTCAACTTTTTCTTCTCTATCTATTTTAAATTATTTCTTCATTGATACAACAAACAAGGAAAAAATAGTCACAATTTCATTTACTATACTGAAACTGAATTTATAAATAGGGTCAAATTTTTTTATAAAAAAAACTTATAAATAAGATCAGAGTGATACTTTATCATTTCTCTATTTATTTTGTTTTTTTAGAGCCTCCACGGCCAAGTGAGTCTTTAAAATCGGCGTAAGAACAAAAAAAAAAAAAAAAGGGGACATTAAAATAATTGAGTCAATAAGATTGAATCGGGCCCACAGAAATTCTGCAACTCGCCATGTGAGTCTCTGACTTATGTGAGCACCCACGTCATGAACTCAATGCCTACGAAAAACGATCCACATTCAATGAACCTTGTAATGTATGGAGGATAACTCCATATCTGCCATTTTATGATTCGGAGCCGGCATTACTGTTAAGCACGTGAATCCGAGGATTAATTTAAAGCGCCTTAGCTTTTTAATAAATAAACAATAAATTACCCTCTCCGACCCTAAATATATAAACTTCTTTACATCTCATCATATTGAAAAGAGAAAACAAACAATTGTTATATTTTGAAATAAAAAAAAGCATAAAATTTTAATCATATTTAAAAAAAACTCAAAGGTTGGTAAAGAAATACCAGATATATATCAAGTTACCAGCAGACGTTGGTTCAGTTCGATCTCATAGTAATAAATATTGTATAATTGTATTAAAAATTATAATATCTAAGTATTATTGAATGAATATGTTATGAAGAGATTGCAATTGCAAAATAATTCTTCTTCATTTGAGAGGTTCAAACTCTTAAATCTCAACCATATTTAAAACCCACGGGGTTACTCCCAACCTCCCACTCTATTCAACTATAACTTCGCTCATGGTCTGTTTTGTACAAGAGATTTGGAGAGGAGAATAAATTTTTATGGGTTGGATTATAAAATTAGAGAAGTAAGATTACAAATTTTTAATAAAGAAAATGTATTAGGTATAAGAGTAAGAAAAAATAATTAAAAATTTTTAACCCCACTTCTCTAATTTTGTTTAAATTCAACACAATTTTTTTGTTGTCTCCCCCACCTTTCCCTCCCTCCCCTCTCATCATACCAACAAGCACTCAAAAACTAAGAGCCCGTTTGGTTTAACCCCATTACATGCCTGTAATAGTAATCATGATTGCATTATTAAGAGAAGAGTGTTTGGTTGCTCTTTAGCATAGTAATAGGGTTTATTATGGTAATGATGGTTACTAAAAAATTGGTAATCCTCATTCATACCTCCCCCCTATAAATCCTCATTACCATTCCATTGCATGGTTTAAAAAGTTCAATATACCCTTTAGTTTCCCTTGTCTTTGTTTTACTTATCTCGTTTCACTTGCCGTATCACGCCACAACTACCACCGCCGCCACCTCCTCCTCCTCCTCCTCATCCTCCGCCGCCACCACCTCCTCCTCCTCCACCCCCGTTGCTGCCCACCGCCACCACCGCCACCTCCTCCTCTGTCGCCGCTACTCGCCCACAGCCACCACCACCACCTCCTTCTCCACTGCCGCCACCCTCGCCCCCACCATCGGCTCACCGACACTACCTCTTCCTCCAACCCCGCCGCCCACCACCGCTGCCACTACCTTCTCCTCCTCCACAGCCACCCCCGGCCCCGCCACTAACCCACCGCCTATCGCCACCGCCACTGCCACCACCTCCTCCTACCGCCATCGCATTACACTGCACTGCAGAGTGTAATGAGATCAAACCAAACGGGTACCAATATCATTATGTTGCCCAAAAAGAAGCTAATATTATTACTTTTGATCTTTAATATAAGATCTACCTGACTAATTTAATTAGATGAAAAAAATTAGTTAAATTAATTAATTATTTAAAATGAGAGTTGAAAAAAAAATCCATTAAATATATGCTACTAGTGACTTATATTTTGAACCAAATTTTTCTACTACAAGTGACTTACATATAGGTATGCATAGTGGTATATTTAAATTAAATAAGAGTAAATTTACTTGAAATCAAATCCTAAAAAGCTAGAATTCCCTAGACACAATACTTATGCCAAAATAGAAATCAAATCGGCATAACACTTGCCCCACTTCTTTAATATTTTTGAAATTTTAATTTATAAAAATTTCACCCGCCTCTTCTTCCCTCCAAATTTCTCTTAACAAACAACCCCGAAGAGAGGTCTCGGTGCACACACACAGCTATAAAGAGATTGATATGGGGAGGATTTTTAGCTTCCAAAAGAATAAAAAGTTAATAATCAAATATTGAATTCATAATTATATTAGTAATTTGTTTCAACTTTCAACTTGAAATTCAGACAAGGGGAATGAAAAAAGGCTAATTAAAATTTCATGGATCTCAAAAAAAAAGAGAAAAAAAAAATGGGTGGGGGAAACGGGGTACGAAGCTTCTGGCGGGTCATAAAAGAGTAGAAGACTAGAAGGAGCCGTGATGATGTGACCACAAACGTAACGCCGATTGCTTCGAAAGCCATCCAGGTTCACATCGCACAGTACAAGCAACTTTTATTATATTCCTTACACTTAGCTTGGATTCTTCTATAAATAGCGGCTTTCCTTTCGCTTTGGTCACAGTGTCTCACAGCAACAAGCATTAGTCATGTCCTTCTCATTTTCTCCCCCGTTTCACAATCATCATCCTTCACATATGGCACAGGTAAACGCAGCCTTCATCCAACAGCTTTCACACAGACCCAATCCTTCTCTCTCACAAGACGCCCAAGGCATCCCTCTCATCGACCTCTCCACCGCCGACGCCGACGCCCTCGTCCGGGCAATTGGGCATGCCTGCAGGCAATGGGGCTTCTTCCAGATCATCAACCACGGCGTTCCGCCAGAGAGCCTCCACAGGGTGGAGGAGGCGGCGCGGAAGTTCTTCCAGCTGAGCCAAGAAGAGAAGAGGATGGTCAGGAGAGATGCCCGGAAGGTGATGGGGTATTACGACACGGAACACACCAAGAACGTCCGGGACTGGAAGGAGGTGTTCGACTTCACGGCCAATGAACCCACTCTCGCCCCCGCCTCGCTCGATGAGGACGACCACCGAGTGACTTACTGGGAGAACCAGTGGCCTCAAAACCCGCCTGAACTGAGGTAAATGATTTTTTTTTTTTATAGTGTTATCCGGGGTAGCTGCCCACAAATGTCTATCCTGAACAGTCTTATGGATTATGATGTGAAGTTTTCTGTTAGATTGAAAGTAACAAAGTTTTTGTGATGTGAACCATGAAAACAGAGAGGCGTGTCAGGAATATACCGAGGACATGGTTAAACTGGCCATGAGATTGATGGAGCTAATCGCCATGAGCTTGGGGCTGCCGGCGAGGAAGTTTGAGGAATTCTTCAGGGACCAAACCAGCAATGGCAGAATAAATCGGTATCCGCCGTGCCCATCCCCTGAACTGGCTCTCGGGGTGGGCCCTCACAAAGACGCAGGGGCTTTGACAATCCTGGCTCAGGACGATGTGGGTGGGCTAGAGGTGAAGCGGAAATCGGACGGACAATGGGTCGGAGTCAAACCCGTACCCGATGCCTACATCATAAATGTGGGGGATGTTCTTGAGGTATGGACGAATGGGGAATATGAAAGCGTAGAGCACAGAGTTACGGTTAATTCTGTGAAGGAGAGGTTCTCAGTTCCCTTCTTTCTGCGTCCTTCGCATTACGTAATGGTGGCGCCGTTTGAGGAATTCACCGGCGGGCAAAACACAGCCAAGTACAGGGCTTACAGTTGGGGCAAGTTTTTACTGACCAGGAAGCGCAGTAACTTCATGAAGCTGCAGGTTGAAAATGTTCAGATTCACCATTTTACCAATATTCCGACACAGCGTTATTTACCAGATTCTCCTAGAATTTTCGGATGAGCATGAAACCACGGTCTCTCGGTGTTGTTGACATGCTGTTCGCGATATTTGTATCTCTTTATTGTTTTGTTTTTATTTTTCTAGGCCCAATGTGTGGCATTAAAGGCTCTTTACCTTCTAATGGTATCATGCAAGTGTAGCAGAGTTGTGGGATGCACAAATATATTCAAGGCATTTTAGGAGAAGTGGTTTGCTCTCATATTGTTTTGACCTGAACACAATAAGAATCCTACTATTCCTTCATCTGCTCTGCCATTCCTCTGTTTCTTTTTCTTCGATCTCCAACTTCTCTGCCTTTCCTCCGTTGCTCTTTTTGTTTGTTTTTTTGGGAGCCTTTTGTGGCCCTACTTTAATATTTTATGAGAAGAGCGAAGTGAATCTTTGAAGCTTTGAAAGGTACATACATTCAAATTATTGAGTAAGACACCGCAAGCAACGCGAGAGCCCACTTCATGCACTCGCGTGAAATCCCATTCCACGTTTTCAAATGTTTTTTAGTTAAAATTATATAGTAATTCAAGGATGGAATTTTAAACTTAATATTTTGAAGTGGTTTCATAACATTCTAATTCCTTCGGAACTTCTTGCGTAAATTCTTACGACACATTGTACTTATTTAGAATATCATCTTGACTCTTTAAGAACAACACAAACTTTCCGATGAGAACAACATTCCCTTCATTTTTTTCTTTTCTCCATTCAGCGAATGACTTCAAAGTCTTTTCCATCAAATCAATTTCAAAGCATGAATCATAGGGGACAACCCCTTCCATGGAAAGAGTTTACGTCATGGATTCATGGACTTCGCGGCCGTACATAAAATAGAATCTCCCAGACTTACTTTTTTCATTTCGGGTAGTTTTTTTATTATATAAAAAATCACATTTCTCCATGTAAAAACAGTTCATTTTGTCATGTCTAATTTTTTTTAATTTGATAGATCAGTGAAATTTATCTCTTTAAAAATTTTATTAGTTAAAAGAACATAAATTTGAATACACCTGTTTCTTTTACATGAAATTTTCAGACCGTTCTTTCTATGTTTGAAAACATATAAGCTCTTTATGTTCATCAAAATTTTAACATAGGGACCACCGATTTTCCTCTTTTTCACTTTCACCTCATAAATTTTCTGTAACAGTAGTAATATTAATTTCAAACGCTATAAATCTCCTAAGCCAAATAACTTTTACACTTTCTCAACAAAAGGAAAAAAAACAGTAAAAGTTATGGTTTTGTTATAGCCGTGGTGATGTAACCGCACACGTAATGCCAAGTTTTTTGAAAGACGTCCTGTTTCAATGATATCTATGTGTATGGGTGTGTAAAAAAAAAGTAAGTCTCACACTACTTAGGGAATAAGAGCGTACAAGTTTGTGTATATCAACATATTATTTTGGACTTATAAAGGAGAGTTTAGAGGAGTTATGGGTTCGCACACATAACAATAGGTTATCAGGAGGGAAACATAGTTTCCTATTCGTAACCCAATAGTCATTCTCTCCTCCTCTAACATAGTTTGCTCAGGTGCTCTTTTTCCCTCAGTTATGTTCACAAACACATAAGAAACTAAGCACCACCCATCTCATTCTCATTTCAATCTCTTTTATTTCCAAACTCCAAGCTTTCATTTATGCACACACAAACAAAAGAGCCAATATTGAGCACGTAAACTTTATGAAAAATTACACTCAAATCCTAAAAAAGAAGAAAAATAAAAAAATGGTCTCATGAAATTGTCAATGCTCATTTCTGAAGTTGGCAATGAGACTGTTTTTTTATTTTTTATTTTTTTTTTTGGAATTGAGTGTAATTTTCCTTAAATATGTTTGTTCCTCTGCTTCAACCTTCCCAAGGGTCTTCTTGTGTCATTGCAAGGAATGACACTGGCAGAATTCTCTTGCTTCGTCCAGATTGGTCCTTTTCAACTGGTTTTGGGAGGGTCTGACAGTGCTTCTGGGAGCTGCTATATTGTTGTTGCTGCCCTGTGCAGTTTGGATAACAGGGACACAGAATTATTAAAAGGATCAAACTTTAAAACTGAATCACAATAAGTCAACTATAAGGATTGGGTTATTAATTCAGTAAAATTATTAAGACTAAATAATTAATTTTCTGAATAATTGATCACAATTTTTCATTTTTATCCCAATTTAATTTTCATTTGAGAGAGAAAAAGAGGCGAAGAGGTAGGAATGGTTTGTAAATATAAAAGGAGACAAAAACTTTAATAATAATAAATGTGAAAAATTTTATCAATTTAATGCATTTCTTTTCTTTTTACCTGAAATTTAATGACAAATGAAAATGATGTATAATTGACATGCATATGGTGACACAGTGCTGCAGTATAAATATGAAAGTTACCTGTGCAGATAATTGTTAAGTTTCATAATTTGTTATTGAAACTTCTGTTTGAATAATTGTTGAGTTATTATTAACAAAATTACGGCCAAAAAACTATTTCAACAAAATTATTCAGGGCCGTTAATAAAGAAATATTGGATTCTATTCAACCAGTGACAGAAATACAAACATAACTTGGTCATAATTTGTTCATAGGATATCACTATTAAGCTTGTTTTTATAAGCTTAGTCAAATAGACTTGGTCATAATTTGGTTACTTGGACGATTATTGTATATAAATCATATTTGTTTGTCCAAATGAGACATAGAATAGTTAGATAATAAATTCATTAGTTTCATGTTCAGGAGACAACTATATTAACTCTCATCCTACTCATGTTAGTTAGCTCTTCACCCTTTTAACCATGGTTTTTATTGAACACTTTCCCCTTTGGATTTCTGGAAACATTCCAAAAACTCCCACTCAATCAAAGCATTTATAATAACAAGATAATAATATAATATTATCTAAATAACAACATGAATGTTTATGGGGGAAAAAAGAATATGCTTAATTCAATTTTAAAGGCAAAGAATTTAATCATAAATTCAATGAAGAAAGAACATTCAAAATTTGTGAAAATTTGCCTCATATTGATGTATTTTAAAGTTATATTTCTCATAGGTTCTTCTGACCATATGAACTCATGTAGCGTCTAGCTACAATGTCAAGCTCCTCTTAGCCATGCTTACATCCACTTATAACTTGGATGTATTTGCAGCATACCTCTTGTTTGATGAGATGATTTCTACATTTCTATCTATCTTGTCCTTTATCACAATACTTATAAAAAAGGGTTGACTTAGAAGTCACTATTTCAATCACAATTGATTCAATGTAGTTAGAAACGTTGGAGGACTTATTATTATTTAATAATTTCAAAATGCTGCAAGTTTCAAGTTTTGTCTTCAAAAAGTTTGAGTCAAGTTTAGATAAGATCTCATGTTCAAAAAGTTTTCTATCATTACCCTAGAACGAGAGGAGTATACCCTTTCTCTTATTAGCCAATTTTCTGTTACGCTCTCATTAAAAATGTGTTGCATTTTTCAGTTATATGTGTGGTCAATTACATAAATGGCAGCAAACTAGACAAAGTTATATCCAATCAAGGGTTATAAAATTTTGGGGAGCACATTCCGTGTTAGTTTTAATAGATAAATAGTTTAAAACAAAATATAATCTTTTGACCTGTAATATTCTAAAAATTAAATTTGGCGTCCAAAAAAAATTGCAGATTAAAACTTTAAAAATGAACTGTCTAAATTATATTTTAGATGATTCAAATTTTGTCTTACTCTTTTACCTTTCAAGTACTGTTAGAACATCAAAGGAGGATGTTCAAGAATGAGTGAATACCCCCCAAGCATCTCTTGAGAAAGAGGTTGACGAAAGCATAGATGAGGAAGCAGTCACACAGAATCCCGAAGATGAATTGGCATACATGTAGTTTCTGGCCGCTTAATAAGGATGCCCAATTCCCCATATAACCTAGGATGGCATGATAAGGGCAAGTTATTATGGGCATCGCCGGCTTGATCCAACTAATGGACTCGAGAACCCACCCATAGTAGAGGTAGAGCTGGCAATTCGGATCAGTCAGCCATAGCCTGCAAGCTAAATGGGTCGGGCTAGTGTAGCCTGCCTCTTGCCAACCCAAGCCCGCCAAGGCAAGAGGCAAGCTAACCTCTAACTCGCCTATTTTTTTTTTTTTGAAAAGTTGTTTCACTCTTTTTTTTTAAACTCTCACCCTCTTTTCTTTTTCATTCACCCATATCACATTTATTTTCCTTTATACGTTTGTGTTAGGAAGACAATTTCATTATCACTTTCCCTTCTTTTTATCTACTCACATCACAAAAATATATAAACATATCTCTTTTAAATTTAATAATAGTAGAATAAGTAAATATAATATGAAAATAAAAGTGTCAAATAAAAAGTATGAGGAAGTAGTTAAATGATAAGTAAAATATTTACATATTTATTTTTCCTTATATGATGATTTTATGGACGATATTTGAGCTTAATATAATATATTTGGGTGTAAAATAAATAGTATTTAAAAAAAATAAAAAAAATAAAAAAATGAAAAAAGGTCACTACTGTAGCAAACACACTTTTTACTATTAATGACGGAATCACTGTAGCAGACCGTACTGTAGCGGACGGAAGTGACTGTAGCAGATGGAAGAACTGTAGCAGTCATGGAAAAACGCATAGATCTACTGAGAAGTCATTGTTCGTGTGTGAAAAGAAGCACTAAACACCGTAGTACCTATGGAAAAAAAGCAACGGATTGTGGCACTCGTGAAAGGACTTCGCCTGCCTATATATAGATGTGCCTTTTCGCAAAATGAAAGGAGAAAAAGGAGGGAAGAGATGTAAAGGTTTGATTCTCTGACAGGGAAAGATATTTTCTCTGACAGTTCTGAATAAATTATGTTATATTTTATATTTAATTTCATGCATTGTATTACATTCTTCAATCCTCCTACATGGAAGGCTTAATATTGTATTACTTTTTACATGCTGCCTACATGGAATGTTTTACCTCCAAAATGGACAGTTAGATTTCTCCATTTTTCATGTATCTTTTGGTTTTATATTTATGTTTGAGAATTTAAAATTTAAATTTTATGCAGTATTTATGAGGATTTTATTCTAGTTTTATGTAATGTTAATTTATTTTTATTTTTATTTTGTTTTTAATTTCATCATGATCTAAATTTCTATTTTCCCAAGGTGATGGCATAGCTTGATAATGACAGATTGAATCTTAACTTATTAAATCTAGTTTTAATTTCTCCTTCATAATTGAGTTTTAATTATTATTCTTAATGCTTTTGATTGATTGACCATTTTTTGAATGATTTCCATATGCATTTGAGACCAGAAGGAGATGCATGTTTGTAGATCATATATTTAAAACTATGACTTGCATATGAAATAGGAATATATTCATATGAGTTGTGTAGTCTTACTGAGTTCCATAAATCTTAAAGTATAATTAATTGCTTAAATCCATATAGGAATATATTGGATTGACAATTAATTATAGAATTGCTTAATCTTATAAGAGACTAGTAATTAAATTAGGAAAACTCAACTATCAATCATATGGAGTAAATCGGGTCAGAATAGATAAGTGATTCAATTCGAAATTTGTTAAGTGAAATTTGACCTCTAGGACTTTTTCTCATATTTGCTTCCATATTATTTACACTCATACTTAATTATTTTATTTTATTCTCTCAATCACCAATTAATCGATTGACTAAATAGAATTAAAATTACCCATTTTGGTACTTAGTGTTCAATCCTCGTGGGAACGATACTCTACTCACTTCTACATTATTTGATTACGATAGTGTACACTTACACTATTTCATATATCATCTAAACCCATAACAAGTTTTTGGCACCGTTGCCTGGGATTGTTGTCATTAATATCAATATCAAGTAATTTTGATACTAATTTAGTCTTCATGTAAAAATTTAAAAAAAATAGAAAAAATGGATTATTCACAGCATTCATTGGGTTTAATCAGTTATAACTTGTCATATCTTGGTTCTTTTTCTGGAATGCATGTGGATGGAATGAGATAAGAAAATATAGATGCTGGTTGGATTGAAAATTCTTCTCCTTATTATTGTTTTTCTTGTGTTTATTGTGGAGAGTGTCATTCTTATGAGCATTGTTCATATAGCAATACTTGTCATTATATGAGAGATGATTTCAATATGAACCAAAATTGTTTTGATCATTCCTTTTATCCTGGTGGAATTTTAGGGCAACAAGAATCTTTGGATCCATATGTCAGGTATTGTCCTAATTCTCCTTTCTACTTTTATCCATATATTGAAGAACACACTTTTGAGTACAAGGAAAAATCTGATTTAGAAAGATTAGACGAGGAGTTTGTGGAATCAACAGAGAGATTTATTAGAGAGCAAAAGGAAATTATCACTAGTGTTGAGTTAAGTGTTCAAAATATTGGAATATATGTGAGTCAAATTGTTTCGTCACTCAAGACTATGAGGCAAAATAATTCTTTGAGCATGATGACCACTTCTTGTGTTTATGATGATTATTGTGAGGAAGTTGAGGAGGTGGAATTAAATGAAACTTTAGCTCTTGTGGTATGTGATAAGAAACTTAAAATCACTTTTGGAGAGAACAATGAATGTCCAATTGAGGTTCCGGATGTAGAGCCTAATCTTTGTGAATTTGATGTTGAAACTAATGTGGATGTTCCAAAAGCTGTTGTTCATGTCTCTCCTATTGAAGTATTAACTCTTATGACAGTCAAGTGAATTTTATGGGATGATCTAAAATTTTGGAAACTCCTAAATTTGTTTGCAAGTACATGCATATTGTGTTTTATTTGAATTCAGTAAATAATTGTACTCTAAAATTATCTATGATTGAAGAAATACAATTAATTACTTTGAATGATCATTTCTTATATCCGAAACATTGTTGTTTTAAAAGAAATGAAGATAAGGCAATCATGGTGTTTGATACTTTTGATTAGTAGTTTGTTTAGGAGTCTGGCTGAAAACTATAAATTTAGCGCTGCTTGGGATGCAACCCAAGGTTTAGTTGGATGTTTTGTTATGATTTTGTAAAACTTCTGGTAGCCCCTGATGATGTATTTCACTTTGGTAGTTACAATTAAAAAAATGAAAAAAAAAATATAATAACAAAAATAATTTTAAAAAAAATTTGGTTTGGTCTTTGTCTAGCTAAAGACATTAAAGAATGACGACTATTTGGGAGGCAACACAAGACTTCTTTCCTACTCACTCATTTCTTTTCTACTTTCTCAAAACTTCTTTCCTACCCTCTCATTTTTCTTACTCATCGAAACACACTGCATTGCGTTGAGAATTTTAGTTTTCATCAGTTTCATTTTAAATTATCATGGAGGAATCTCTTGCAAAGCTTAAGAACAGGTTTCCCACTCTTCCTAAAAATGTGCTCAGGAAGCTCTATAGCTGTCGACTTGAAAGGATGAAAGTATTCAAACATTTGGGCTTTCTTGAGGACATACGTTAGATCATTAAAACTAAGGTACGTTTAATAAATCAGTTGTTAAACATTTGATAGGAATGGGAAGAAGCTCTTACTCTAAAAAAAGAAGAGCTAAAAGGATGAATGTCTGTCATAAATGTGCAAGGTTGAATTGTGATCAGCGCTGTAAGAGTAAAGGTATGTTTTCTATAAATCGAGAAGATAAAATTAAATTTATAAAGGGTGGACTGAGTAAGGAGTCACTGGATGATATCATTCAAACTCTTGAGACGCATTCGAGTGGTGATATTCATCGTATTCTTCTAGATTTAGTGGACATATTCAACAGAGAAAAAGAGCGCTATTGTCTTGGGAATCTGACGTTAAAAGACCCTGTTTGCTAGTTTATAAGAAAACTGGATGGGAAGCAAATCTTCGATTCATAGAAAGCGTTTAAACCATTACTGGACGTAAAATCAGAGAAAAATATGAACCAAAATCACAACTTCTATACAACCGTTGTGCTAAGAGGTTGAGGGTGAGGTGTTAGTATAGTATTTGTAGTTTTTTGGGGATCAATATAAGGTACTCAATCATTTCTAATCACAAAACTTCCTTCATAAAAAATGTTCTAAATAATTTTTTTTTTCTTATGATAGTAATTTTATATTGATTAGAGAATATTTTAGGACTAGAATTTTGGGTAAGTTTGAGTTTTGTCAATATATGACGATAAGAAAGTAGATGATGATTAATAATTATTTTTAATGGGTTTATTTTTATTATTTAGTTGGTATAAAATTTTATAATGAATTTTTCAGTATAACCCGCCTATAAATAATTCTATATTGGACTTTCTAACCGATTAGATTTAGATTAAGTAATTTATTTAGGTTATTGGAAGTATTATTGAAATTCTAATCAGTTTAGTTTTTGTAGATTTGGTGTTATATGAAATTATAAATTATAATTTGATACTAGAAATTAGAGTTTGATATGGTTTTAACTATATGGAGGTTTCAATATTGTTTAATAATTAGATTATGCTTATATAGGCTAGAAAAAAGATTTACTTAATCTAGGATGTTGATATTGATAATTTCATGACTATTGAAGTTAAGGTGATTAGAGAATTTTTGTTGTTAAAGATCTTATGGAGTGAAATAGAGTTAAAATAATTTAGGAATTTGATTTTTTGAAGGAAATTGAGGAATAGATTAAATGTAGTTATTTTTCTACGAAAATTAAAGTGAGTTAATTATGGGGTTTTTTTTGTATTAGTTAACAATTATTATTAAATTTTTTAACATGTAATTATATATTCATTGTAGAGTGAATTTGGCCTGTTGAACTTAAATTCTCTCAAATTTAGTTGTCAAGAACTCGAGGTAACCATTTTTCAATTTATCTCGTATGCTTGTTGAAGTGATTATAAGTTTATGTTGATATTTTTAATTACTATAAATATGTTACAGTATTTTATATATGAAAAATGTACAATGATAGTATGAATTATGTTTTTAGTAAACTTGTTAGTTAAGTGGGTCAGAATGGTTTTAAATGATTAATGATGCATAACATTGAATATGGAATATATGATAATATATTATTGATATTTGATGTTGAGATGTTGAATGTGATGAGTTGTGATCGAGGAAGGTTTGGTTCTTTTATACCACGTTGTATAGCCACCACTGCGCGCATAGTGGATGAATTTAATATTTTCGGGACCTTTGGTATCACCCTTTCTTTTGATTGGGTTAAAGGTCAACTCAAGGGACAGATGACACATTTGCATGTTCGATGGAAAGAGAACCCATGGTTTGATATAAGTACTGTAGCCTTTGACTGGGTTACACCTTATTATTGGAGAGCTTGATGCGGTCTTATCAAAGAGACTAAATCTATTATATGTTGTAGCTCATGAGTTTTGTCAACGGTTAATAAGGTTATAAGGATGACTGAGGGAGTTATATATATATATATATATATATATATATATATGAAAACGTTCTTTTGTACTATTAATGGTTTTGGAACTTTGCACTTTATATATTTGGCCGCTTAACTATCTTATAATCAATCCCTGCATACTTGTTAAAATGGAAGTGGTTATTGGGTCCATATGACTCATCCCGTGGATTTATTGTTATTTTTAGGCAAGAGTTCAGGAGGTGATACCGACGGGGAGGCGCATGAGACTTGATTTGATATCAATTTGTATGTTTCGTTTAGTTACATAAGTATAATGTATTCTCTCTGATCCTATTTATAAGCAACTTTTCTTTTGTTTGCGTAAAACGAACTAATAGTTAAAAACAATAAGTGTGTCAAAAATACCATATTTTTTTTTCATATATGCCCCTATTTATGAAAAAAGTACAGGAGAGAGAATAGATAAAAAATATGAGAGATAATGAGTATTTAATAAGGATAAAATATGAAAAAGAAGCTTACATTTTCAGACAAAAAGTAACAATTGCTTATAAAAGGGACCAACCTTATGAGAGAGAAAGTTACTTATAAATAGGATTGGAGAAAATATATTACCAAACTTAAGGGCCTTTTGAGCATTCATTATATATGTTGAATATTCCACTATATATTGATATTTGTATTGTGGATAGAGCTCTTTTGATATGTTCTTTATGTAATATTACTTAATATTTTGATGAAATTATGAATTTTACTTTAAGGAGGTTGTTACACCAAATAATCAGAATTTGATTAACTTTAGACCCAAGTCAGCCAATCTTATGTCACGAGACCCAAGTCACTATGTCATTCTCCCATTTAGTGCCTGTTTGGATTAGCGGTAGAGAAGGAGCTTTTTTTACAGATGAGCTTTTGAAAAAGTCATATAGAAAAAAGGTTAGATTATAGATGTGATTTGTGTTTGGATTGACGGTGGCAGAAATGACTTTTTTTTATCTCCATCTGAGTAAAAGTAGCTTTGATCTCCATTTGATAAAAACTCAATTTTCTGCAGAAGCTCATCCATCACCAACACTTTTTCAAACACTCCAAATAAGCTTTTGGAGCTTTTAGCCCCCCAAATAGACTTTTTTATCCTTCAAATGGATTCCCAAACAGACCTTAGAATCCCTCCTTCACAGCTGTGAAGCGAGTGGCGGATATTCCTGTCACAGGGATGGCCATTGGGTGATGCGGCTTCTATTTCTTCTCCAACCACTTTGTCATTTCTCTATTTCTTTTCTTTTTTTTATAGAGCCTCCACGGCCGTCATTTTTTTTGAAGTGAATCTTTAAAAGCGGCGTCTGAGGGGAAAAAGACAAAAGGGTTCATTAAAATAATTGAGTCAGCTAGATTGAATGGGGTCTCCAGAGATTCTGCGACTAGTCTCTGGCTTATGTGAGCGCCCACGTCATGAACTCAATGCCGACGATTAATTTGAAGCGCCCTAGCTTTTTAATATATAAACAATAAATGACTCCCTCGGCTCCTAAATATATAAACTTCTTTACATCTCATCACATTGAAAAGAGAAAACAAACAATTTATATATTTTGAAATTAAAAAAATCGTATAATTTTAATTAGTTTTTTTTTTAAAAAAAAACTTAAGGGTTGGTAAAGAAATACCAGATATATACCAAGTTACTAGTAAAGGTTGCTTCAGTTCGATCTCATGGTACTAAATATTGTATAATTTATTAAAAATTATAATATCTAAGTATTACTGAATGAATACGTTATGAAGAGATTGCAGTTGCGAAGTAATTCTTTTTCATCGAGAAATTTTACAAGATTAGAAAAGTGAGGTTATAAAATGTTATAAAAGAGAATTCATTAGGTAAAAGAGTACGAAAAAATAATTAACAATTTTTAACCCCACTCCTCTAATATTTTTGTCTCCCCCCAACTGTCCCTCCTCTCCCCTCCCCTCATACCAAACAAGCCCTCAAATATGTTTCCCAAAAAGAAGCTAATATTACTAGTTTTGATCGTTAATATAAGATCTATTTGATTAATTTGATTAGATTAAGAAAATTAATTAAATTAATTATTTATTTAAAATGAGAGTTAGTTTCACTAAAATATGCTCTTAAATTATTTACATTGAAACTATCGTTTAATACAAGCTCCATTGACATATGCGATCAATAAGAATGGTTTGAAAAAAATGATAAATATGTACTGTAAGGTAGATTGGAAACTTATATTCTTATCTATCTAGGACTAAGTTTAACCTCCAATTAGATTTCAGGGAAAATTCTATTTAAATACCATTTGAAATTGTTTAACCTCAAAAAGTCTATTAACACTTTAAAATGACAGATATCAAATTGGGATTTTAAAGTGTTGCCCTTTTCACCATTTTGCACTTCAACCTTTAAAAAAAAAAAAAAAGAATTGTGCCCCCATCGGATCACCACTACCGGCCGACCGCCTGACCTTCAGCCGCCAACTGTAGGAGCTCCAGCCAACGGGGGCTTTTTTTGGCGGGGGTTTCTTTTTTCTTTTTTGAAAAAAAGTTGTTGAGTATGGCAAGGGGTGGGATCGAACTCATCCCACCCCTTCATCAAAGAAGCATGGTGGCCATTGGGCAACCAAAGCTCCTTTGATATGTATATATGCATTACTAAATATATAATATAAATAAAGGCGTAATAGCTTTAACAAAATCAGTAATAGAAATAACAAAATCTATAATGATATTGACTAAACGGGTAATATATGCATTAATATATATGTGTGTGTGTGTGTGTGTGTATAATATAAATAAAGGTATAAATTAAAAAAAAATCAATAATGGCTTTAACAAAATCAGTAATGGAAATGAAAAAAATCTGTAATGGTATTAATTAAATGAGTAATATACATATGTATAATATAAATAAAGATACAACAGTTTTAACAAAATCAATAATGACTTTGACAAATTCAATAACGGAAATAACAAAATATGTAATGGTATTGACTACACTAGTAATATACATATGTATAATATAAATAAAGACATAACGGCTTTAACAAAATTAGTAATGCCTCTGACAAATTCAATAATGGAAATAACAAAATCTGTAATAATATTGATTAATTTTTAATATACGTATTACTCGTTTAATCAAGAGGTATTACTAATAAACGAGTAATACATATATTAAAATCAGTAATGTATATTACTCGTTTAGCTAATACCATTGCGGATTTTGTTATTTCCATTACTAAATTTGTCAAAGTCATTACTAATTTTGTTAAAGCTATTATGTCTTTATTTATATTATACATATGTATATTTCTTCTTTAGTCAATATCATTATGGATTGTGTCATTTCCATTATTTATTTTTTTAAAGACATTATACCTTTATTTATATCATACATATACATATATATATATATATATATTAATGCATATATTACCCGTTTAGTCAATACCATTACATATTTTAATTTGTTATTTCTATTATTGATTTTATCAAAGATATTACACCTTTATTTATATTATAAATATTTAGTAATGCATATATATATTGATGTCAAAGGAGCTTTGGTGGCCCAATGACCACCATGCTCCTTTGATAAAAGGGTGGGATGGGTTTGATCCCACCTCTTGCTATCCTCATTAACTTTTTCCAAAAAAAAAAAAAAAGCACCACCTTCCCCTACTAAGAAAAGCCCCCGCCAGCCAAAGCTCCTGTCACCAGCGGCCGGAGGTCAGACGATGATCGGTGTCGGCCAACTGCTAGAGGCCGATAGTGGCGCTCCAGAGGGGGCACAATTCTTTTTTTAAAAAAAAAAATTTGAAAGGCAAAATGGTAATACCTTCAAATTTCAATTTGATATCTATCACCTTTATGTCTTTTTAAATTATTAATAGACTTTTTAGGGTTAAAAAATTTCAAATGATATTTAAATGAGATTTTCTCTATATTTTATATAGACAAAGGAAGGGACTTTTACTTGGTAAGACAGAAAAGTTGGAATTTTGTCTTTTCACTAATGCAGAGGGAAGCCTGACATTGTTACATTACCATCTCCATATATGGATTCAGTTTCCCTGCTCATCCAAAGGATGAGCAGGGAAATCTAGATGGTTCAGATTTTTTTTTAAAATTATTTTATTGGATACATAATCTAAAATAAAGATAATTTCTTAACTAATAGTGTTTTCAAAAAATAATTATTTTATTCTAAAATTACTCATTTTAAAAAAATTAAATTTGGATAATCCAAATCCAGATCTATACGAGCATCTGGATAGGCACCGAAACGGGTTCCCTCCATATATGGCCAAACAAATTCTGCTTTTTTGGAGCCCCAATACCTGCACCATTCTCAAACCTTATTCACGAGTGTCATATAATAGTCCCAGCTTCCAATATTTAGCGCCAGTTTTACAACTTATGAAATCAATAACTTCTTAGTTCAAGGAATGCATACCAGGTCAATTTCGCATATCATTTTGTACTCATATGTAGGTAATAACTTGTATCCCAAATTTGCATACTAATGAAGGCATTTAATTGTAAAATTTTCCACAATTACTTTATTAAAATTGTTGTTTCTCCCTCTATATTTATCACTCATTTTCCAGTCTCTTTCTTCGTTCTCTACTTCCAATAGAAATTAAATCAGCATAAAATATCAAAAAATCCATTAAGCATGTTCCACAAGTGACTTATATCTTTAGTCAAACTTTTTTGCTACAAGTGATTTACATACATGTATACATAGTGGTATATTTAAATCAAATAAGAGTAAATTTACTTGAAATCAAATCCTAAAAAGCTAACATTCCCTAGACACATTACTTATGTCAAATTAGAGTTTTCTGAACTTATCCTAACACTTTATTTACACCACTTTTCTAACTTTTTTAAAAAAATCTTAATTTATTAAAATTTCGCCCACCTTCTCTTTCCTCCAAATTTCTCTCAACAAACAACCTCGAAGAGAGGTCTTCACACACACATACCCACGCAGCTATAAAGAGACTGATGGATTTTTATCTTCCAAATGAATAAAAAGTTATTCCGGTTTTAATTATAAGATAAAATTAAATGTTTTAGAGAAATTAAAGAAGTTAGTTAAATAATTTTAGAGTATTTTTATTTTTATTTTTTCTCTAAACTAATTAATTTGACTAATAAAATAATATATAATATAAAGATACTAAAAATATAAACGCTCTAAAGTAATTTAACTGAGCTCCTTGATTTCTCTAAAAAAATTAATTCTGCCTTATAATTGAGACCGGAGGGAGTAATAATCAAATATTGAATTCATAATTAGTAAGTTGTTTCAACTTTCACCTTGGAATTCAGCCAAGGTGAATGAAAAAAGGCTAATTAAAATTTCACACATGGATCTCAACAAAAAGAAAGAAAGAAAAAAGGGAGGAGGAAACCGGGTACGAAGCTTCTGGCGGGTCAGAAAAGAGTAGAAGACTAGAAGGAGCCATGCTGATGTAACCACAAACGTAACGCCGATTGCTTCGAAAGCCACCCAGGTTCACTCAACACTGAACAAGCAACTTTTATTATATTCCTTACACTTAGCTTGGATTCTTCTATAAATAGCGGCTTTCCTTTCTCTTTGGTCACAGTGTCTCACAGCAACAAGCATTAGTCATGTCCTTCTCATTTTCTCTCCCGTTTCACAATCATCATCCTTCACATATGGCACAGGTAAACGCAGCCTTCATCCAACAACCTTCAAACAGACCCAATCCTTCTCTCTCACAAGACGCCCAAGGCATCCCTCTCATCGACCTCTCCACCGCCCACGCCGACGCCCTCGTCCGGGAAATTGGGCATGCCTGCAGGCAATGGGGCTTCTTCCAGATCATCAACCACGGCGTTCCGCCAGAGAGCCTCCACAGGGTGGAGGAGGCGGCGCGGAAGTTCTTCCAGCTGAGCCAAGAAGAGAAGAGGATGGTCAGGAGAGATGCCCGGAAGGTGATGGGGTATTACGACACGGAACACACCAAGAACGTCCGGGACTGGAAGGAGGTGTTCGACTTCACGGCCAATGAACCCACTCTCGCCCCCGCCTCGCTCGATGAGGACGACCACCGAGTGACTTACTGGGAGAACCAGTGGCCTCAAAACCCGCCTGAACTGAGGTAAATGAATTTTTTTTTATAGTGTTATCCGGGGTAGCTGCCCACAAATGTCTATCCTGAACAGTCTTATGTATTATGATGTGAAGTTTTCTGTTAGATTGAAAGTAACAAAGTTTTTGTGATGTGAACCATGAAAACAGAGAGGCGTGTCAGGAATATACAGAGGACATGGTTAAACTGGCCATGAGATTGATGGAGCTAATCGCCATGAGCTTGGGGCTGCCGGCAAGGAAGTTTGAGGAATTCTTCAGGGACCAGACCAGCAATGGCAGAATAAATCGGTATCCGCCGTGCCCATCCCCTGAACTGGCTCTCGGGGTGGGCCCTCACAAAGATGCAGGGGCTTTGACAATCCTGGCTCAGGACGACGTGGGTGGGCTAGAGGTGAAGCGGAAATCCGACGGGCAATGGGTCGGAGTCAAACCCGTACCCGATGCCTACATCATAAATGTGGGAGATGTTCTTGAGGTATGGACCAATGGGGAATATGAGAGCGTAGAACACAGAGTTATGGTTAATTCTGTGAAGGAGAGGTTCTCAGTTCCATTCTTTCTGCGTCCTTCGCATTATGTAATGGTGGCGCCGTTTGAGGAATTCACCGGCGGGCAAAACACAGCCAAGTACAGGGCTTACAGTTGGGGCAAGTTTTTACTGACAAGGAAGCGCAGTAACTTCATGAAGCTGCAGGTTGAAAATGTTCAGATTCACCATTTTACGAATATTCCGACCCAGCGTTATTTACCAGATTCTCCTAGAATTTTCGGATGAGTATGAACGACGGTCACTCAATGTTGTTGAGATGCTGCTCGCGATAAATATATCTCTTTATTATTTTGTTTTTATTTTTCTAGGCCCAATGTGTGGCATTAAAGACTCTTTGCCTTTTAATGGTATCATGCAAGTGTAGTAGGATTTTCAGATACACAAATATATATAAGGCATTTTAGGAGAAGCGGAACACAATAAGAATCCAACTATTTCTTCATCTACTCTGCCATTCCTCTGTTTCTGTTTCTTCTCCCACTACTCTGCCTTTCCTCTGTTTCTCTTTTTGTTCGTTTTTTTTTTCCGAGCCTTTTTATGGCCCTGCTTGAATATTTTATCAGAAGAGTGAAGTGAATCTTTGAAGCTTTGCAAAGGTACATACATTCAAATAATTGAGTAAGATTGAAATTGTTCCGCTGCATCACAAATATAATACTATCCTCGATTCTAAATATAAGATAAAGTTGACTATTTTTAGAGAGATTAAGAAAGCTAAATAAATTTTTTAATCATATCATATATTATGTATCCTTAGATTATATATTAATTTATTAGTTAAACCAATTAGTTTGAAAAGAAAATAAAAATAAAAATATTCTAAAATAATTTAATTAACTTCCTTAATTTTTTCATAAAAATCAATTTTATTTTATAATTAAGACAAAAAAAGAGTAATATCGAACATCAAAGCCGCAAGACACCGCAACGCGAGAGCCCACTTCATGCCCTCACGTGAAAACCCATTCCAAATTTTCAAATGCTTTTTAGTTAAAATTATAAAATGCACCATCCAAAGCTAAATATATAATATAAAGTTGACGTTTTTTACGGATAATAAGGAAGTTAGTTAAATTATTTTAAAATATTTATATTTATTATTTATTTTTCAGATTATTTTACCTAATATATTACTAATATATAATTTAATGATACATAACATATAATATAATTAAGTAACTTATTGAATTTGTTTAAGTTAATATTGGAGAAGTGCATTTACGTGAGTTGAAACAAAACTCCTCTTACATATTTATCTCGTATATCGTAAATCACGTCATAAAAATAACTTTTACTGCTAACTCAAACAGACACCTAACTTCCTTAATCTCTAAAAAAAATTAATTCTATCTAATATTTAACATGGTACGAAATAATTCGAGATGCAATTTCAAACTTAATGTTTTAAAAGTGGTTTCATAACATTCTATCTTACCTCGGAACTTCTTACGACACATTGTCTTTTCCCAACACCTCCATCACTTCCAAAGTTGTGTCCAGCTCGCCAAACCAAAAAATCGAGTAAGAGTGTGAAATAAATATAAGGTTTTAGATGTAAAAATACATATAGATTTTTATCCAAAGTAGTGCCTAGCCTCAAATATTTTTTTTAGAGGTATAAAAATAATTATAAACTTTAAAAATTACAACAAAAGTCACAAAACCATTACATCTTACATGACGGTGTTAGTTTTTGAGATGGGGCCCATACAATAGTTCTGAAAATACAAAATGCCCTTAAAAAACACCCTCCCAAGCTTTGGGGCTTGTAACCCACTCATCTAACTCTAAAATGAGCGGGTTTGAACCTGCTCCATTATGGGTGTTTTTTGGGCAAGCTCAAAATGGCTCAATTACATTGAGTAGTGGTCTGACTCATAGGTTATGGACTCCTTGTTTAGCCCTAATTATATGCTTGGGCATGAGATACATGTCTACGTGTGAGTCGAGTATAATATAAATTGATATTGTAAACTCATTGATTTTAAGTATGTTTGGGATTACAATTGAGGATCTTAAAAGTGTTTATACATATAAGTCATGATAATACTCTTCTTATATACTTATCTCGTATATCATAAATCATAATTAAAAAGTTGTTTTTAAAAACTTCAATTATTATTCCAAACAAGCACTTTAACGCTTTGAATCGCGATTTTAACAACCATGGTGGTGAATACGAAGATAAGAGTGATGTAACCACAAACTTAACGATTGCTTCTAAAGCCGTCCACTTTGACGACTATTGGAAATTTGTATGGCAGCTTATTTCTTAAACAAGCTTATACTTTATTGGCAAAAAGGACAAAAAAAAAGCTTATAATTATGTTTGGATTAATTTTTGGAGAATAGCTTTTACGATTTACGAAGTCAGTATGTGAGAGAAATTTTATCTCGATTTACAAAAAATACTTTTGAAACCATGATTTCAGAGCTATTCAAACATGCATTAGTCAGGTCCGATTTATAAGCTTAAAGTAGCATTCGTTTTATTTTTTTTTATTTTTACCTCTAATATGTTTCTCTTATATCTTTTCATAGTATTCTTCTATTATCTCGTTTCCTACCTATTTCCTCACTTTCTCACCTTTTCTATGAATAATGGTGTTATCAAAAAATAAGATTATACTCGTATTTTATACATTTAGTTTCTTTAAACAGTTTTAGCAACTTTGCCACGTAATTTAGATTTGGAGGGATTATTTTTCTATAAATACAGCGTTTTCGGCTTCGTTCACCCCAAAGACACGCATTAGCAATTTGCTTATAATTTCTGTGTAGTTTCAGAATCTTCGTCGTCGTCCATGGCTGGTGAAGAGATAGATGTAGCCTTCATCCAAGAACCAACACACAGACCCAATCCTTCTCTCTCACAAGAGGCCCAAGGCATCCCTCTCATCAACCTCTCTAACCCCGACGTTGACGCCCTCGTTCACGAATTTAGCCATGCCTGCAGGGAATGGGGCTTCTTTCAGGCCATCAACTACGGGGTTCCGCCGGAGCGCCACCACAAGCTAGAGGAGGTGGCGCGGAAGTTCTTCTATCTGAGCCTCGACTAGAAGAGGAAGGTCAAGAAAGACGCCCAGAAGGTGTTGGGGTATTATGACACCGAACACACCAAGAACGTCCGGGACTGGAAGGAGGTCTTCGACTTCACGGTCAATTAACCAGTGGTTTATTGGGAGAACCAGTGGCCTCAAAACCCGTCGGAACTGAGGTAAATTAGCAACAGAGAACAGTATTTTTTTTCACATTGCCCCTCCCTCCACATATGTTTCTTCTGGGATTCAAATCCGACATCTAGAAAGACATAGCGGTGTCCTACACCACTAAGACTAATTACACAGAAGAGTATGTATCATGATGTAAGATTCTTTTGTTTCGTTCGATCTGAAAGTAATGGAAGTTTTGTGATGTGAACTATTAACAGAGAGGCGAGTCGTGAATATGCAAAGGACATAATGAAGTTGGCCATGAGATTGATGGAGCTAATCACCATGAGCTTGGGGCTACCGGCGAGGAGGTTTGAGAAATTCTTCAGGAACCACACAACCACTTGCAGAAAAAATCGGTATCCGCTGTGTCCTTCCCCGGAACTTGTTCTCGGAGTTGGCCGTCACAAGGATATAGGGGTTTTGAACATCCTGGCTCAGGACGAAGTGGGTGGGCTAGAGGTGAAGCGGAAATCCGATCGGCAATGGGTCGGAGTCAAACCTGTACCCGATGCCTACATAAAAAATCTGGGGGATGTTCTTCAGGTGTGGACGAATGGAGAATATGAGAGCGTAGAGCACAGAGTTATGGTTAATTCTGTGAAGGAAAGGTTCTCTATTCCATTTTTTCTGAATCCGTCGCATTACACGGTGGTGGCGCCGTTGGAGGAACTGAACGACGAGGAAAACGCAGCAAATTACAGGCCATACAAGTGGGGTAAGTTTCAACTCAGGAAGCACCGGAACTTCATGAAGCTGCATGTTGAAAATATCCAGATTCCCCACTTTCAGAATACTGGCCCAACATTATTTACCAATTCTCCTAAAATTTTGGGATGAGAATGGAACGACGTCGGCCACTCAATGTTGGTGATATACAATAAATGTATTTCGTTATCTTGTCTTGCTATTTTTCTATGCCCAGTGTGAATATATATATACATATATTTGGATGACTGACCTAAGTATATTTACGAGTCTATCTTGTCCCATTTATAAATAACTTCATGCATGTTTCACTCTGTCATGTAGAAACCAGCCTCTCACCTTTACACCAATGAAAATAATTGGAGTATTTCTTATTCATTAAAAAAACTCAAAACTGTAACAATGAGCTACTGACATTTATACACAATAAACCATCTAACTAAATGGGCCTAAAAACGCGAGCCCAAGCCCAAACATATCCCTGTATAGTTACAAACTGTACAAATTGACCGATCAGAACTAACAACATTAACAGTAATCTAATATCAACTCTTAACACTCCCCCTCAATGTTGGGGACTGAACATATCAAAGGTTCCCAACTTGAACAATAGAGTTCTTTGGGCAGCTCCCCCAATAGCTTTAGTTAAAAGATCTGCTTGTTGATTCCTAGAGCTCACATGCCTCAGATTTATTTCATTTGATTCCCACTTTTCACAAACAAAGTGGCAGTCCACCTCAATGTGTTTAGTCTGTTCATGGTACACCGGATTCGCTGCTATGTGTATGGCAGCTTGATTGTCACAATAAACCTGTACCAGGTCCGAATGAACTATTCCTAAGTCACGAAGCAAGCCTCTTGCCTATACTATTTCTGAAACCGCCATGCTCAAAGCTCTATATTCGGCTTCTGCTAAAGATTTTGACACTGTAGCTTGCTTCTTGGTTTTCCACATGACTAACGAACCTCCCATCTTCAAAAGATAACCGGTCACCGACCTTCGAGTCATCCCACAAGCTGCCCAATCAGCATCGCAGTAATACTCCAAAACTGGTTTGCCTTCTCTGCTGATGAGCAACCCAAGCCCCGGGGTGCCTTTCAAATATCGCAGGACATTTCTAGCTGCTGCCATGTGGTGTTTAGTTGGTAGGTGCATAAATTGACTTAGTACCTGCATGTAAAAGCAGATATCAGGATGGGTCATGGTTAAATAAATTAGTTTACCTACCAATTTTCGATATCTTTCAGGATTTGGAAGCAGCTCCTCCTGTTTGTCTTTTGTCTCATTGTACCCCATCAGTTTTAGGCTTTGCGCCATAGGGATGCTCAAAGGTTTGCACCCACTCATACCTGTTTCAGCAAGCAAATCTAATATATATTTCCTTTGAGATAGCACAATTCCTTTATCAGATTTGGCAACCTCAATACCTAGGAAATATTTCATCAAACCTAGATCTTTAATTCTAAAATGGTCATGAAGTAGCCTTTTAGCTTCCTCAATTCCAAATTCAGAACTCTCTGTTATAAGCAAATCATCAACATATACTAGAATTAAGACAATTCCATCAGTACAATGCTTAATAAACAAAGAGTAATCATTCTTGCTTTGCTGAAATCCACCTTCTATCAAGGCCTTAGACAATTTCTTATTCCATTGGCGTGAAGCTTGCTTCAAGCCATATAGGGATTTATTCAGTTTACAAACTAAACGCTCCCCTTTAACCTCAAATCCTTGAGGTATTTTCATGTATACCTCTTCACTCAAGTCGCTTTGCAAGAAGGCATTGTGGACATCCATTTGATATAGATTCCATCGATTCATAGCTGCCAATTTTAATACAACTCTCACAGTAAACATCTTTACTATAGGGGAAAATGTCTCATGATAATCTATTCCTTCTTGTTGAGTAAACCCTTTCACAACTAGGCGAGCCTTATACTTATCTATTGTGTTATCAGCAGTATATTTTACCTTGTAAACCCACTTACATCCAATAGCTTTCTTATCTCTTGGAAGGGGAACTATGTCCCAAGTTTTGTTGGCCTCAAGAGCCTCCATTTTGGCTCTCATTGCCTTTATCCATTCTGTATCTTTAATTGCCTCTGCATAACTGTTAGGTTCGAAAATCGAATCAAGTGTGCATAGGAAACACATATAGTCACCAGAAATGTTGGAATAAGAAATGTAATCAGCAATAGGGTTTGTGCAATTAGAAGGTGATTTTATCATGGCACACACATAATCCTTTGACCATATGGGTGGTCTCCTGTCCCTATTACTTCTAAGAGTTGTTTGAGAATTAGATAAAGTCTGATTTTCATGTTCAATAGGCTCCTTTCTGTTAAGTTCAGTGCTGTTTTTGTTATCAGTTGGGTTAATAGCCATGGTATGTTTAATTTCCAAATCAAGTGGCTCATACCAAAACATTTCCCTAAAATCAGTACCTATTTGTCTCTCATTATCATTGATGTTATTCTTAAAGGGAAACTTATCTTCCATGAAACTAACATGTCTACTAACAAAAATGCTCTTGTTTCTCAAGTCAAGAAGTAAGAAACCCTTTTGATTGTTAGGATAACCTAGAAACACATCAGGTATAGATCTGGGATGTAGTTTATCACTTACTCTTAAGTCAGTGGCATGTGCCAAGGAGCCAAATACCTTCAAATTACCGATGTCTGGCTCTACTCCATAGATCCTTTCAAAAGGTGTTTTATAGTTAAGCACCTTTGAGGGAATTCTGTTGAGTAAGTGCACAGCCATTCGCACACATTCGCCCTAATATTGCACTGGCACACCAGATTGTAAGATGAGGCTACGTGTAATTTGCATAATGGTTCGGTGTTTCCTTTCAGCCACCCCATTTTGCTCCGGAGTGTAAGGGCACGAGATCTCATGAACCATCCCCTTTTCCTGAAAGAAATACTTCAGCTCATTGTTAGTAAATTCAGAACCGTTATCACTTCAAATTTTCTTAACCTTTATGGAAAATTGTGTGGATATATATGCAACAAAGTTCTTAATATGGGTAATTGTCTCTTTTTTATGCCGCATTAAGAAAATCCAGGTGCCCCATGAGTAGTCATCGACAATAGTAAGAAAGTAATGATGACCTTTGTGCGTAGGAGTCCTATAAGGACCCCAAACATCAAGATGCAGCAAATCAAAGCTATGACGGGATTTAATAAAGCTAGATGTGAAAGGGAATTTTGTTTGCTTAGATTGCACACAAATCTCACAATTTTTATTCATCTCAACTTTATTCCCAATAGGGCTCAAATGCTTCATTACAGTAATAGGTGCATGTCCTAATCTATTGTGTCAAAGGCATACATCAATGTCATTGTGCTCAATCCTATTACATAAAGCAGAATTAAGAGAGTCACTATTTTTCTTAATATCCCGAACATAAAGTCTTGCCGCTTTCTTACCAATCAGCCTTTTCTTTCCACCCTGAAGGTCCTGTATAACACAAATATCAGGGAAAAAGGAAACTAGACAGTGCTAGTTAGCCGTAAGGTGAGATACAGAAATCAGATTGAATTGCAATCCAGGTGTATATAGGACATTATGAATGACTATATCATCAGTGAGACTAACATCTCCTACATGACTAATGGGCATACAATTTCCATCTGGTATTCTAATTGTCTTAATTGGTCCATTATATGGTCTGTGGTTATTTAATATATTCAGACTCCCTACCATACGGATTGTAGCTCCTGAATCTAATATCCACTTATCATTGGAAAAGGTAAATGAATTAGGAACAGCTAAACCTGTACCAGTCAAGGCATGGATAGTTGGCTCCTCTTCACGTTTGATAAGGTCGAGTAATTTATGGTATTGTTCCTAAGTGAATGAGGGACCCACTAGAGCTGCAGTGTTAGTTGAGTTTTCTGTAGCAATATAGGCAGCATCAGTGGCATTGGCGTTTGATTCTTTGAGTTGTTTACCTTTGGGTCCACGAAAATTAGGTGGATAACCTACTAATTGATAACAATGGTCTTTAATGTGCCCTTTCTTGCCACAGTGAGCACATTCAGAAATGTTATCACCTCTCCCCCTTCCCCTTCCACGACCTCTAGTCCTGACAGCCATGGCAATTCCTTCAGGGGAAGGAGCCATATCAGAACTGAGGATTTGACGCTGACTCTCATCCTCAACAATCATGTTGTATGCGTCATTAACACTAGGGAGAGGAAGTAAAAGAAGGATGTGGCTTCTCGCCGGAGAATATACCTCATTAAGTCCCATTAAGAATTGAAGCAACTTTTGTTGCCGAATGACCTCTGAATAAGTCTGAGAAGTAGCACAGGTGCAGGACGGCACAGGGACTAGGGAGGATTGTTCCTCCCAAAGTTCTTTAAGCTTTAAAAAATAGGTTGTGACTGATAGAGAGCCTTGACGGAAAGAATGAATCTCACGATGCAATGCGAAAATTCGTGAGCCTGATTGCTTGTCGAAATGTTGCCGGAGATCCAGCCAGACACGACGAGAATCAGAAAAAAAGATCATACCGTTTGCTAAATCCTTTGAAAGAGAGCCCAGAAGCCAGGAGAAGACGATGGCGTCGCATCTGTCCCACTGTGATCGAAGTGCTTCATCTTGAGCCTCTCGGGTACAACTTCTATCGATAAATCCGACTTTGTTCTTTCCTCGGAGAGCAATCAACGTTGCCCGACTTCACAAGGTGTAATTCTCGACGTTGGTGAGCGTTTGAGAGATGAGTGGTGTGCCATGAGTGTCTGATGGGTGAAGGTAGAGAGGATGATGAAAGGAGAGGGAGTCATCGGCAGATTTCGGGTCAACCATTGACGGAGGAAAGGAAGACAAGGCAGCAACGAAGATACCGTAGTGCAGAAAAGAGGGCAAAAGTGCGTGACAGCCAGAGGTGATGGGGAAACCGAAGGACAGCTGTGCGATCTTGATTCGCAGCTAGAAGGAATTGAAGGACAACCGTTCAATCTTGATTTGCAGTCAGAAGGTGTAAAACGGTGGAGGGAATGGGCTGGCTAATCTTGGGCCTTGCGGACACTATCTTGGGCTTTCTTGAAAAACAGCCTCAATGAGTGGCTCTGGTACCATGTATAAACCAGCCTCTCACCTCTACACCAATGAAAATAATTGGAGTATTTCTTATTCATTCAAAAAACTCAAAACTGTACAATGAGCTACTGACATTTATACACAATAAACCATCTAACTAAATGGGCCTAACAACGTGAGCCCAAGCCCAAACATATCCCTGTATTGTTACAAACTGTACAAATTGACCAATCAGAACTAACAACATTAACAGTAATCTAATATCAACTCTTAACATGTCAAAAAGAGAAAACTTTAATCCTCAATAATTCTATCTTAAAATCTAGTAAAGTTTCCATCCAAAAAAAAGTTTAAATCTAAAAAAATTAAAAATTTGGCTAAGAGTATATTATCATATAAAAAATTTGAGTATGTAATTTATAAGTAGGATGAAAATAAACATTATTTCTCAATTTTAATTATAAATAGAATGAGAGGAGTAGCTGGGCAATTCTGTTTTTGGTTGAAGAAAGATGTGGTAAAACCTGAAAGTTAGGCGTTCTGCTTCACTCCCTGGCACTCCTATCCCTTGCCTCTCCTTTGCTAAGAAACGACCATGTTTTCACGTTTTGGCTCTTGAACCCATCCATTCCTCTCTTTTACACAAAACTATACAGTTTTGGGTGTAAAAAAATTGAGGTTGGGCTCTTTTTTTTTCTAAAAATAATACCCAGCATCCTAAAATATTTTTTCAGTAACATCTAACGACTTAAAATAATTTTTTGTACAACCAGCACCATAAAATATTTTTCTAATCACAACGAGCAATCTAAACTTAAGATGCAAAGTTTTGATGAAAAAAATAATTCAGGGGATTAGATGCAAAAAAAGTTATTTTATGATATTGGATGTTATTGAAAAAAATTATTTAAGGTGCTGAGCGAGCTAAAAAATAATTTATGGTACTAGGTATTACTGAAAAAAATACTTTAGAGTGCAGTTTGCTAGATATTAGTTACAACTGAAAAAATTTTAGAATAATCAATGCATCAAAAATTATTTTAGGATACTTAGTGTTACTAAAAAAATACTTCAAGATGTTGGATATTATTTTTTTTAAAAAGGGCCCAACCTTCATGCTTTTTACACCCAAAACTACACAATTTTGGGTAAAGGAGAGCAATGGATGGGTTCAGGAGCCAAAACGTGGTCGTTTCTTAGCAACGAGAGGCAAGGGATGGGAGTGCCAAGGAAAGAAGCCAAACGCGAAAGTTAGAGGCCCCACAGGTCACCATATAATGTAACATTATAACTGTGCATGGAGCACAGCCGCTCGGTACGCTACTGGCAATAAGCACAATGGGGTTTGGGCATAGAGCTGAAAAAATGGGTTGGGCTATCAAATTTGGCGGGCCGGGGACGAGCTGATCCTTAACCTGTAGGTTGGCTCGTTTATTTTTTTTTTATTTTTCTTATAAAATAAATCCAAATATCCTAATCGTCTTTCCTTTGATGTTGTGTTCAATTATTTCCTAATACTTTTTATTTGATATTTTTATTTTCATGTTATATTTATTTATTCTGCTATTATTAATTTTAAAAGAGATGTGCTTATATGATTTTGTGATGTGAGTAGATGAAAAAAAGAGGAAAATAAGAATGAATTGACTTCTTAATACAAATACATAAAAAAAAGTGTGATATGAGTGGGTAAAAGAGAAAGAGGGTGAGAATTTAAAAAAAAAAGAGTGAAATTAAAAAACAAAAATTGGCGAGCTAGTGGGCTGGCTTGCCAACCCGTCTTGGCGGAAAGCTAGCCAACCCCGTTCTAGCCTGTAACCCGCGAGCCAGCTCGAATTACCACCTTTATCTAGGGGGTCGTGATGTTCAGGGAGCTAGAAGCTCTTGACAATACCAACCCAAAAACTTTATTGTCACTAATTTCAAGTTTTACTGTTTTAGATATCTTTCTCATTCTCTTGGGACAAACTACTCTAGTATTTATTATAGGGCATCAACTAATTTTTTTTTAGATTAAGGAAGGGAAGTTAAGTTATTAAATATTTTCACCTTTACCTTTATTTTAATGATATGGATTTAAAAATTTGAAAAATGTTATTTTTCATATTTGTCATGTGTTAGCATATTCTCTCATTGCTCATTCCTCCTATATATACAGAGTTATTCCCTCTTTTTATAATGTCTGACGCAACATCCAGTGGATGACAAAATTTACCTAAGCTCATAAAAGTCATAACTTTTTCGAAGCCACCACTTGTCTCTTTCTCTCAAATGATATACACAGTGGTGCCATTTTTTTGGTGTAAAAACACTTAAAAAAAGTGGCGGGTGAAGTAATTTTTTTTTTTAAAAAACCCCCCAAAACCGGCAAACCCAACGGAACCTGAAATTGCCATTGTAGAGTGAAGATAGATTCAATGCTCTCATGTATGACCAAACGAAAGTATCCTTGACTTAAACCTACTGCCATGTTGGGAAGAGGAAATGGATGACATTTTGAACTCAAATATTTACCCAGGCTCAAAGAATCAAGATGCAGTGGTGTTAGGTGATTCAAACATGCTCTGTTTTGGTGAAGCTATAATAGAGAACTTGAAACCTCACTTACCTCTTGACTTGAACATAGAAGGTGTCTGTGATGATGATGATGGCAACAACGTTTCCCTGCCTAACTTGAATGAAATCCAATGACTGGTGATGATGGTGTTCCCCTACCAGACTTGAATAAAGGTCTAATGGAGTTTGAGGACTAACAATGCACATATACAAAGATAACTAAACCTATAAGAGACTACTTCAACACTTCGCTGAAAGGTATGACACTATCTTTCTAAGAGACATAAGCCTGCAATTGAACAAGACCAAATGCATTACATACTCTTATAATAAATGTCCCAGTGCTAATACGTAAAGTAAACTATTTTTTGTGTGCTATAGTCCCATATGAACCTGAAAAGGTCTAGTATAACTTTAAGGGGAAAAAAGTTGAACTTGAAAGTAAAGGAATTACTAGTTCATGTATAACTTTAAGGCAAATAAAAATTGAACCGTGCATAATTTAGTGCTAGTTCGTGTATTATTTTTGTGTGTGCTAACTGTTATGATCATGCAACAAAAAAACTGCAAAAATGAACTATTATCATGCGTTTTATGAACTATCATGTCGTACATGTATTTGTTTGTATTACTAATGGGACAGGAGAACATGCAAATGAAAATTCAAGTCCGCTGTCATATAGGAAATTTTTTTTAACAAATGAAGAACGGAAAGCCATAAGCCATATGTTGGTGAACTCAACAAAAGATGGGATTTTAATGCTGGTACAACAAATAAGCTAGCTTCAATGTACTGTGTTTTCAGAAGAGTTATTTAGCGAATTTGGCAACAAATAAAGGAAAGAAGAGAAGCAACTCATAGGAAGACTAAAAATTATGGATGTAAGGGAATTCAATTTGATAAGTAACGCTTACACTATTCTAAAAATAGGGAATAGTGGCACACGTTTTGTTGCACTTTTTTAAAGAAATGACGCAGCTTCTTCTAAATTTTTTTTAAAAAATTGGTATGCTGCAGCCCTCCCTCAAGGAAGCACCATAGCTGCTTGGTGGCCTTATTTGATGATTACTTGACCAAGCACCACCTAAGGTGTTTCTTTTTTTCTTTTTTAAACTGAAGTAACAACTGTGACACTTGCTCAAGGAAGTGCCACAACTGCTACGTACTTTGTATAGCACTTGGCTTAGTAAGCACCACACAAAGTAATTTTTTTTTTATTTTTGTTCAAACCCTTCTCTCTCCCGTGATTTGCTTCCATTACCTTTATTCTCTTGGTCCCCACTTCTCATCCAACACATGCCATCACTCATTATCCTCTAAGTCCCCACATTTACTCCTTCTCCTCTTTTTGTTACTCATTATTGTCCTCACTTTTATCGACACTTCCTCCTCATTTCTTTGTTCCGCCACTTCTTATATTTCCTGCTCCTCCTTCTTTCATTTTTGATACTTCCTCCTCATTTCTTTGGTCCCATTTCTTACACCAAACTGACCCTACTCCTCCTCTCTTTTGGTCCCATTTCATCCTTCTTATAGTTTCGTTTCGTCCTGTAAGTACGTACCCTCTCACTTTTTTTATATATATTTTAAAGCTACATACAACATATTGACTTTTTAATCACAATTTTCTTTTTCTTTTTTTATTTTTAAACATGGATGCAACTTTGTCTTTCTCGTTTTCCTTTATTGATTTTTTTTTCGGGAGTTGTGCTTGAGGTTTTAGCTCACTCTATTCAAGTTTCTTATACATGGTAAGTTTTTTTTTGAGCTTTCAAATCTAATTGTATTAGTAGTTAATAGTTTAATTTGCTCAATGTCTTTTATGTTTAATTTATTATGAAATCTGAAAAAATTATTCTCATTTTTATATGTTGAAAAATAAATGAACAAAATTAAATGTTATTATACATAGATTGTATATAAAGATATGTAGGAGTTATAATTTTTAATTTTTGTAGTAATTTTTAACACTGATAAGTTACATAGGTAAAATAATTATTTATTTTTAACACTTGTATTTTACTTAGTAGTGATTTTGTGAATTAGTTATTTGTTAATTTATATCATTTTAGAGTTATTTGATTGTGGTTTGTTTTTCTTCATTTTGTTGTGGATATGAAAATATGTTTAAAGTGTGTTATCAATGATAATTATAGGGTTCTAAAAAGAAAAATAAGAAAAAAATTATTTTTAAGAAAATAATACTTTTTGTGGCACTTCCTTAGAAAAGTGTTACAAAAAAGTGTCCAGCGGCACTTCCTTAAGGAACCACTTCTTATGATGCTTTCTTAAGGAAGCACTACAGGAAGTTTGTTTTTTAAAAAAAAAATATATGCAGTGGCCTTCCAAGCGCCACAGCTTTTTTTAGTGGCGATGAGATATGTAGCACTTCCTAAGTACTATAGTTAGTTTAAAAATAAGTGCTTCAGTTGCCCTTTTTTGTAGTAGTGTTACATGATGTCCCTCTTCGATAGAGGACCACGTTGAGATATTTATCCTTTGCATTGAATATAAACAAAAATCCCTTGTGATATTGATGAATGCCAATGTTATACGACGAAACACCAATACGCTTAAGCCCTTCCTAACAAATGAAAACATGATTTCTCGGTTGCGGTTTTGCTTATCAATGCTTGAAGATCATAGCATAACGGATGCTCAAACCTTTAAATCTATGCTTAACCTAATACATATTGATGAGAAATGGTTCTACATGACATGCAAAAATAAGAACTTTATTACTAAATTTATTTTCTTGGTTGCTTTGGCAAGACCTATATTCGACAATAAAGGTAATGAAACTTTTTCAGCTAAGATTAGGGTCTTCCTTATTGTGACTTATAAGCCAACGTAGAGAAGGAGTGTTAATAGATAGGCAGACACTTTGGTAATAAAGCCAATTTCTTCGATTAACAAGGAAGTGTGAATTTTTTTTTTATAATATGGTGTTACCCACAGTAAAAGCCAAATGGCCAAGGGATGCAGTAGGGGAAACAATTATCATACAACAAGATAATGCTACATGTCATGTAAATGATAATGATGAAGAGTTTTGTAGGGCTACTTGTGAGAGTGGATTTGAAATTCATGTGATGTCTCAACCTCCAAACTCTCCTGATTTAAATGTGCTAAATCTAGGTTATTTGAATGCAATTCAAGCACTACAACACCAAGAAGCACCCAATACTAATTAGTGATGTGAAGAAGTCTTATGATAACCTCTTATCATTTGAAACAAATAAAATCTTCTTAACTTTACAAGCATCTATGATAGAAGTTATGAAGGTTGGAGGTTCAAATAAGTATAAACTCCCACACTGATATAAAAATATGCTACAAACAGAAGGAGGGCTCCCACGTCAAATGAAGTGTGATGCATCCGCAGTAGAGGCCTCGTTAGCACACTTAGAGAAGTTGATGTGTGATTGTATTAGGAGATGAAAGACTAACGATGTGAAATTGTAATTATATTTTGCATAATCACCTTTTTTTTTATTAAGCCTTCTGCATTCTTACCTTTTGCAATTACACTTTTTATTAAGCACACTTAGGAGAAGTTAATGTTTATGGTGCCTTAATTTCTGCCTTCAAACCTTTTCTTATTAAGCTTGTTAACATGTTTGACTAATAATGACAAATTGTAATTATACTCTAAAACTTTTTACACTACTACAGAATTGAGATATAACCACCCCCAAAGACGTCCCAAATTGAAAATTGGGTGGTTAAAAAGGGAGGCGGTGGCATTTTCGTAATTATATATATGTAGGGGAACCTTTAGGCGTCCCAAATTTGAATTTGGGACGTCTAAAGTGCTTCCTGGCGCGAAATATAAATTTCATAAATTTTTTTTAGCGCCTGGAGATGACTTTAGGCGTCCCAAATGCCATTAGGCGTCCCCTATCCGCATGTCAGACACTTGTCTGACATGCGGTCTTCTCATCTATCACACCCTCTCCTCACATCCTCTCAACAACAACTTTACTCTTCTTCCTCCTCTCCCCACCCACACCGTCGGCCCTCCTCTGTTTTTTTTTCTTCAACTCCTCCCTCCTCCCTTGTTCAAGCTCCACCGTCGGCCCTAGCTTGTTGAACTCCTCCCTCCTCCGTTCTTCTTCTTCCTCTTTGTTTCTTCAACGGCTGCAACTGTGTTTGCTGCAACCTCACCTCCTCCACAGTGGGTAGATTTTTGCTCTCTCCTCCACCTTCGTCCTTCCATTGTTGTGCACACCACCGTGGAGCTCCAAGTCTTCTCTACCTCTCAAACATACTAGCTAGTGGGCGCCCTGATCAGGTTGGTTTATTTTCTTCGTTTTTTTTAAACAGAATAGTTTATATTGTTTTTGAAATATAAATTAAATGGTTGAGATTGTGCTTATTATATATTGCTTATATTGCTTATCTATTAAGAAGACTTATTATATATTGCTTATAGCCTGATGTATAATAGAAACAAGTCTTCTTAGTTCTCACCCGTTCCATTGTGTTAAATATGAGTAAAGTTTAAAAGTTAATTACTCCCCTGTTTCAATTTGCCTCTCGTTAATTATTGAGTAAACTTTGTTCTTATAAGATAAAATATTATATTAAATAGGGATGTAGTTAGAAAGGTTTTAAATTTAAAGGTAGAGTTAATGAGATTTAAAGATTTCTTTGACTATTGTGGATCATGTTAAAAGTGACTTATAAGAACGATTAGAAGAGTATTAAATTTTAAGACAAAGTTTTTGAACTTTTATTTATTTATTTGTTCAAGTGTAACATAATGAAAGTGGGAGGAGATAGATGCAGGCTGGGTCAAATTTACAGTCCGGTAAGTTTTTTTTTCAATTTTCCCATATAATTCATTTAGTGGTTTTTTGTTTTCATACATTCAAGAATTGATTCCTTATTTTAATTCTATTATAGCACCTTCCACGATCTCTGCACAAACATGGAAAGAAGTAATTGGTATGGATTCTTATGTCCTGCGAATACGACAGGGGATACTTGTACTGTGGCGCATAGGACTCACTATGTCGGCTACCAAATGGCACAAACCAAACTTCGTTGTTATCTAGCACCCATTGTCCAACGGTTCATATTTACATTTTGTCAATTTAAGAAGTTTAATAAATAATTGTCTTCTCACTCATCTAACTTCATTTTAATGTGTACATGTTGTTAAAGTTACCACTGGACTTTGTGTGTTATATGTCCCCGCCGCAACGTAGTCTATTGGTTTGATCCCTTGAGTAAAAAGCCAGACAGAGATACAAAATCCGTCTTCGACACGTAAGTTATTCTGTTTGTATTTCATTGACAACAAAAATAAATGAATGGTTCTAATTTCTGTTCATTTTGCTTTTCATGATAGTGCTTGTCAAACATATAGAATCCTAGGTGGGTCACGCGAGGGTGCAGTTGTTAAAAAGCCAAAATGGTTTTATCCCATAGTAAGTACATTCGATCCTACCTAATTGTTTCATTGACGGTCCTTTTAGACATACCTTTATTGATTTTAACAACCAATTGCATCCCTTTGATTAAAAGTGCTCTTGGCAACCTGGCCACACTGAATGCGGATATTATGTTATACTTTATATGTATAACATAACTCAAAGTGGAATTACTAGCGATTTTGAAAAGGTAATCGCTTCTTCATTCTCAAATGATAATATTTTTGGTGTTCTAATCGAAATGCTAATTAATTCATTTGCTTGAGATTCATTTCATCAAAGCTTACTTTCTAATTTTCAGATTTTTGATAATGAAGATGCCTACCTACGTGAAGACCTTGATTTGATCAGAGATCTTTTGGCTGGACATCTTCTTCAACATATAGAGCAGTAAACTTGTTATTTTATATCAGTTTGTACTTGTGTGATGACAGCGTTTTGACACTTTCTGGTTGTTTTTTGTTGATATATATAGTAGTAGGTTGTATGAAAGGTTATTGTATGTATATATCGTAAAGATTGTAGTGCTGGATGTCCATACCAGTTTGTAATGGACAGTGTGGTTTATGAATCCATCTTCTATTCTGTTTCTGCAGTTTGAATTCGTTGGGTAATACAGAATGTAAATTATGGTATAAAAAAAATCTAACTTTTAGACGTCCCAAATTAAGAATTGGGAGGCCTAAAGTCCACCAGGGTGGGACTTTAGACGTCCCAAATGACATTTGGGACGCCTAAAGTCCACCAGCGTGGGACTTTAGGCGTCCCAAATTGTAATTTGGGACGCCTAAAGTCAGACTTTGGGCGTCCCTATCATTTGGGACGTCTTTTGTTTCAACTTACTACGCCCCCAGTATATACGTCCCCCCGTTTTGGGACGTTAAAGGTGCCATATTTGGGAGGTTAAAGCCCCTTTTTGTAGTAGTGTTACATGTCTTACTTGATGTGTGCCTTGTTTTAATATGTTTTAAGAAAATTTTTTAATCTACATTTCATAGCAACTGGTGCAATTTCCTTTACTTTCAAAGTTACATGAATAAAAAACTAAAGTAACAACCTAATGTCTTTTCCTTTATGGCATCATGCTAAGATTCTTATATGCTAATCATGCAAAATATTTCCTGGGACGTACAAAGTTGGATGTTGTTCAAAGTAGGATAATCTAAGTCTAAATATCGGTTTCATAATGATAACAAGTACAAGACATAGTAGAAACAATAATCTAGAATGAAAAACAATTCTTCTATTGAAATGCAGATTCTCTTATTACACTACATGAACACTTCAATAAAGAAAAAAAAATCAAAAACTAAATAGCAAAAAACTGCATCATCATCTACCAGAAACCATTTCTCTTACTCTTAATTCCAACATAGACATATATTCAACAAAAATTAGGAAAAAAATTTAACATTGACCTTATGAATCGCTTTCGGCTTTTTTTTTTTCTGTATTGCTATCCTCATCACATTCATCATCTGAAAATTTGTTAAGGTCAAACTGAGAATGGTCTTTCCTAACTGAAATGGCTTTACTAGAACTATCAACCATGTCCATCATCTATGACTCAACCTCCTCCTCCTCCGGTAACTGGTTCAAGTCAAGTGGACAGGTTTCATACTCTTCATGCTCAAGAGAGTCTTCCACAACCAAATTAAAGAGGTCACCACCATTAAAGTCAAAACCTTGAGCTTTTTTCTCTTTTGTTTTTTTGAGAAAGGAGAGATTCAGTAGTACATTTTTTTTGTGGCAATGCTCAACAGTGCTTGCATTGAAGCAGTTCACTTTCGGTTCATATCCTCTATGCGGTAGATTGGTTGCATTAATAGAATCTCCATGTTTCTGAGTCCAACACTACCAAACCCTCATATGCTCCATTAAGCTGAACTGACTCCAGATTGTTTCCTATCGTAAAAACCAGATGAGAAATGCGTAAAAAGGATCGGGTGTAATATTTGATCTTCTGGGTGAGAGAGGCTTACATTTCAACCATTGACATAGATAGAGAGAGATGACTGAGAAATGAAAAAATGAAGGGAAAGATACAGAGTTGAAACCTATCGAGAAATGAACTCCTTAATGGGGGGAGAGAGAAACATGCTAAATGGATCAGAAACGCAATAGTCAATGAAAAGAATATGAAATGTTTAGAGTATTACAGATGAGAATTCACGACGTTCAAGGAGTTATTCAAAAAACGAAGTACTATTAAAAATGAGGGCATAATGGGAAAACCTTAATAAATGAGTCAGTTAGAGGCAGTTGGTACCTTATAATTGTTAGGAAAGAGAACAACGGATGTTAAATCTTCCTATCACTTGCAAGAGTCTATGTGGAAACAAATAGATAAATATATGGAAAAAAATTAGTTGGGACAAAAGACACTCCAAAATTAATAATATGGAAAACCCCTCAAGTTTAGGGTAAAAATCACTGATCGTCTAGACCAATGAAAATATGATCCTTTATGTTCAAAATAGAATGTAAGACAGTCTCAAACAAATACACAAATATATGCAATCATCTAGCCAAATAACAAGAGTTGCAAGCTTACAACAGAACATAAAGTAGTTCAAAATACCAGAAAAAATGTCCCTGACTATGAACTCGTTTTCTCTTATATTAGGTCTACAAAGGACGATCTCACTGTTGAAAACAATGAACCATATGTTTTCCACATACTAACCAAATTTCAGCTTGATCCAACGGTCAACAAATGCGCAGACATTGATTTACCGATACTAACTTGTAAAGCTGCACTTCTCTCATATGGCTGCAATATTAGACTTCCCCAACTTCTTCAGCTTCGACCTATCCAGCCTTGGCGGGGCCTCTCTGCCTAAAAACCTAATGTGCCATCTCTCCACTTAAATTAGAAAACTTTGAGAGAATATTATTTAGGCAATTCCGACATGGACTTTTCTCCACATAGGAAAGGGAGCCCAAAAATCATAAGGAAAAAAATTGCTAGCAATTGGCTATAATAAGGAATAGAAAGAGTATTATGAATCATGAATAAAGGCGGAAGGCGGGGTCGATGATGTTAGCCTTTCATTAACGGGAAAATTTCATTTAAATACCACATGAGCTTGTAAAACTCACAAAAGTCTGTTAACACTTAAAAATGACATAAATGTAATAAGTATCAAATTGGGTTTTTAAAGTGTTGATGCTTTTACCATTCTGCCCCTTAATTTTTTTAAAAAAGGAAAAAAGAAAATGTGCCCTTTGCCTCGATCGGCTGGCCACCAGAGCTCTTGCGCCGGGGGCATTTTTAGGGGGCAATTTTTTTTAAAAAAAAAATTCTGAAGGGGGCAAGGGGTGGGATTGAACCCACCCTACCCCCTTTGCAATATACATTAATACATATTGTATAATATAAATGAAGACATAATGGTTTTAACAAAAGCAGTAATAGAAATGACAAAACGAGTAATGAGATTGACTAAACGAGTCATATATATATATATATATATGACTCGTTTAGTCAATATCATTATGCATTTTATCATTTCCATTAGTGATGTTGTTAAAGCCATTATGCCTTCATTTATATTATACACACACACAGATATTAATGTGTATGTGTGTGTATATCAAAGGAGCTTGATGCCACAATGGCCGCCAAGCCCCTTTACAAAGAGGGTGGGGTGGGCTCGTGCCCCGTTCAATATTTTTTTTTAAATTGACCCCCGTAAAGGCCCCTGGCGTCGGAGCTCCGACGGCTGGAGTTCAGATCGCCAGAGGGTCCAGGTCGGTCGGCCGGCAGTGGTGCTTCAGCAAGGAACACCTTTTCTTTTTCTTTTTCTTTAAATTGAGAGGCAAAATGATAAAAGCATTAACAATTTAAAATCTCAATTTGATACCTACCTTTATATCTTTTTTAAGTGTTAATAGACTTTTATGGATTTTGCAAGTTCAGGTGTTATTTAAATAGAATTTTCCCTTTTTTAATTTGGCAGACATTTCAAAAGCTAGGTAAGAATATTACTTCCATTGAGATATATATATATATATATATATATCAGACAAATCCGTATATAAGTGCAAATTAAAATCCATGAGATGGAAGCTACGCAGCCAAATGAATTGAATAACAAGGCTGGATCGGTGTACTTGTGGGGTTTGGGTTCTCTCATAATCCTTTTTTTCCTTTTCTTCTCAGAATTCATATCTTCACTATCAGATTTAAAAAAAAATGGATGGTTTAAATTTAATATTTTATAAAAATATTATTTTAAACATAAATAAGTAAACTTAAACTGTTAAAACATGATCTACTCAATTCATAACTGTAATACAAACACAAGTAATGAAAAAATTAATTTATAAAACACTATAATTATAATTTTAGAAAATATTAAAGGGAGAATAATAGAAAAATATCATTTGAACTTCAAAATCCCACTGACAAAAAGAGTAATAAGATTAATAAAAATAGTAATGGGATTGACAATACAAATCTTTGTCAAATGACTAATCTAGGATTTTAAAGTTCAAATAGTATTTTTCTATCATTCTCCTAATATTAAATCTGAACCATTCATTTTTTAATTTGAAGCTGAAGATGAGATTCTAAAAAGAAAAAAAAAATTTATGACAGTATCTCTTCAATACGTTTTGGGGGGGGGGGGGGGGGGTTTAACACACTGATGAGAGTGGGCTGGTGCGTTTGCAAGGTGTGATTGTTCTGGTTAACAACTTTGCCCTTCACACACTCAAATTTATTTAGGGAAAAATGTATTTAGATCTCGAAAAAAATAAAATAAAACAATCATTTAAAATCTCAAAATTGTATCTAAATCTTTTGAGATTTTTTTGTAAGAAATTCTAATTCAACTGACAAGTCTAGGGGCATCTCCTGACAAGTTCATAGGCGCTTACACTAACAAGTCTATGAGCATCTATTAACAGGTCCATAGGCATTTGACAATAGAAATTTATTGCAAAAAAATTCATAGGATTTAAATGCAATTTTGAAATTTTAAGAGACTATTTTATCATATTTTCTCTTATTCAGAATCTATATGCAACTTTCCCTTTTATTTACTTGTTGACGTGTTTTTGTTGTTTCCCGAGCTCTTGTAAATTACTCGCTTGTAAAAAGTGCATGTTTTTTTAAAATAATTTTTTATTTAATTAATTTATTAGATCTGAGTTAGGCTAAGCTCGATTGAAATATTAAAACATATTCTTTCCGGTCTTAAATATAGGATAAAATTTATAGTGTAATTTATACTATAAATTTTATCCTATATTTAATATCAGAGGTAGTACTAGCTTTTTAATATAATTTGTTGTTTGATGGTAGTTGAGTCCCAGCCGTCCTACGTACAATAGTTCTAAAGCTCATCAATTATAAAGTTAGGATTATTAATTATGATTTATTACAATCCGCTTATATATATATATATATAATAGTAAAATGCACCCGATAGGTTCATAACCATATCAACACTAGCTGGAAGGCACGAAAACATAAAAGGCTTCAACATTCGGTCGTCACGGACGATAATAGGAATTATTGAATTATTTTTTTATGTATAGTTATTTGTCTGGGCACTACTCAACTAGGAGTGGGTGAGTAGCACCCTCAAGAGTTATGAAAACAAATAATAACTAAAAAAAGTGAGAGTGAGAGGATGGATGGGAAGAAGATGGAGCTGACTGGTGCTCTCTTTTATTCTAAATATAAGACTGAGTTAACTTTTTTTAGAGAGATTAATGAAACTAAATAAGATACTTAATTATATCATATGTTATGTATCTTTAGATTATATATTAGTTTATTAGTCAAACTAATTAGTTTTAAGAAAAAAATAAAAATAAAAATATTTTAAAGTAATTTAATTAATTTCCTTAAACTTTCTAAAAAAATCAACTTTATCTTATATTTAGAACCGGAGGGAGTAATTAATTACCCTCCCCGCCTCCACTCCGTTGACCTTTAGTCCTTTTTATTTTCATTTCATTTTTTTTTCTATTTTTATTGTTTGATAACAACTTTCTTCCATTATTTCTGTAGTGGAGGCTTATCTGAGTCAGCTCCACCTCAGTTTCGTTTCTAAGTTTGGTTCTTCATATATTGTGCATATGGGGTGTCAAGGAAAGAGTCTCTCAAATATTATAAGATATGTTTAAATGAATATATATATTTTGAGAAGTTATGTTCTTATAAATTAAGGGATTTGTGTAATTTTTTAAATCGTTCATGAATTTAACAAATAGTTATAACTTTCTAATTGAAGAGGTATAGTTTTCAAGGGGCACCATTTTAAGGCATTTATTCATTGTTTATAAATAACACCGTTTGAAGAAGAGAAATAGAAGCTTGGGTAATCTTTTACTTGATTACTTTATCTTCCTCTAGTTCTGCACCCTTATAGGAAGGATTTGTTTAATCCTATGGAGATACTACTTCCTATTTACTGAGAGGGTTGCAAAATATCTCTTGAGGACAGTATCATCAAACATAACTCAAACCAAATATTTTCTTGATTCATTGTAGATTTCGCCAACAATCTTAAGAGAGATATCCTGCTAATCTCGTGAGTGCATCATGATGAGCGTTCTGCAATTGATTTTATTGATTACATGGAAATTTAGATAAGTTTTAATCCCAATCTTTTTTTTATTTGATTTTTCATTTGTGAATATTATTCATGAGTTGGCATCTAAATAATTTGATTAAGAAAAATAATTTGGGAAAATCTGCAATGGGCATCATATACTTTTTTGGCTTTATTGTTTTAATCTGAATTCTGTTTGGATTTTTGGATATTGGTGGAAGTAATTTATTTTCTTCATCTTCCAACGATTATCGTCAGTTTTATCATGGGAGAAAAATCCCAAAATTGATTCAGTTTTGCAGGGAGTTGTCAAAGTAAACCTGAATGTGTGTTTTAACTTTGTAACCAATCGGACTAGGATGATGGTTTCTTCTTATGAAACACTTCGATTAATTAAAATAAAAACGGTTTCATGCAGCGGAAACCTGGGGAACCGAGGTTAGAGCCTTCGTACCAAACATTGCTTAACATGGCTTTTCCCGGATGATTGTTTCTTGTAAAACGATATATTTTGACTTAATCCCTGATCCAATCCCTATCCCTACCCCTGTTACTTCGTACCAAACATAGCCTTAGAGCCTTTAAACCAGATTCGCAACTACATATCATTCAGGAGTTGTGGGTCTCTCTCTACTGTTTGAATTTGTTTCTTCCAATAAAGAAACAAGGAAGTGGATTGAGTTTGAGAACATGTTGTCGGCTCTCGTTCTTGTGGCCTGTTTTCTTGAAGAATTTTGGGAACTGTGAGAAAAGATGACGGTATATTACCCCACTGTGGGGGCGCTTCATGATAGGCAAAACAAATATGGCTATGACTCGAAGAAGGTATGTTGGTCCGATGATGATGATGAAGAAGAAAAAACTTGAGCTATAGATTTACATAATGTTATATATTCATAATTATCATATATATAATTAATTATATCTGAATTATATATATATATATATATGTGTGTGTGTGTAATATTATTATAACTAATAATAAATAAAATGATAATATATGCGTTAAATTAAATAAATTAAATAAAAATCTGATATAATATTTATATATTTATGATTAATTAATTTTAAATTCAACATATTTTAAATCTTTAATAAGTCTTCTTATAAGTACTGCTTACATTTCTTTTTATAAGCAATTTTCTCTCTCTTGAGGTTAGTCCTTTTTTATAAGCAACTTTTTATTTGTGTCTCAAAATTTAAACTACTTTTTCCTTTTCTACTCTATTAAATACACATCTTTATATTAATTATTCCTCATCCACTACTAATTCTCTTTGATATACTCATTTATTACACAGTGTCTCTAATATTTTATACGCATACTCTCTCATATTTGTTAATCATTCTCTCCCCTATTATCTTTTCATAAATAGGGGTATATTTGGAAGAAACAAGATATTTTTGACATATTTATTGTTTTTAACTAATCTTAACTATCTGTTTGTTTCGCGTATTAAGGATAAAAGTTTCTTATAAAAAAGACCGGGGGAGTATATTTTTAGCCAGTATTTTTAAAACTAAATTATATTTTTAATTAAAATTACTTAATAACTAATAATTTAATATTATAAATATTATTTTTAATATAAATGATAAATATAATGTTAATAACTAATAATTTATTTTTAATTAAAATTAAAAAATAAATATTATTATAAATATTATTTTAGTAAAAAATTTTAAATATAATATTAATAACTAATAATATAATTTTAATAATTAAGTTTGAATAAAATTAATTAATATCAAATATTTTAATGCTATAAATATTATTTTTTATAATTTTATAAATATGATATTAATAAATAATAATATAATACTAATTACTAATAATATTTTTATTTTTCATTAAAACTATTTAATCACTGATATTATAATAATTATTATCTTTAATATACAATTTAATAAATTTTTTATTTTTCTTCACGGAATTAGCCACGGAAACTAATTGCCAAGAAACTTTTCGGTGGTAAAAATATTTTTCATGGAATTTGCAACGGAATTCTATGGCTAATTTAGCCACAAAATTTTTCCAAAATTTTCTCTAAAATTCTGTCAAAAAAATTTCCATCGGAATTAAGTTTTTGGCTCAATGACAAATTTTGCATTGGCAATGAAATAGACCAGAGAAGTTTCTAGAAATGATCATGGGATAGTTGAGGTGATGTTGAGTTGCACAACTTCATACCATCTCTAACTGTGTAATTGCCCATTGCACATTTACTTCGAATAAATTTGTCAAGTTTATCAATGAGGGAGAGGGGTAATGGATGCAAGTTACATCAGAGAAATATAATTCACTCACAAGTTTGGAATTCCGATCCATTTTACATTATTCAAACTAGATGGGAAATGCGCTAGCAAATCAACAACAATTTGAATATTTTCGGAGGTTTATAATTTAGGTTGCATAGGCCACCATAAAAGGGTGATTGAGTGGTATCAAAATCCCAAACCCAACTTTCCACTTTAAATGTTTAGTAATAAGGTCAAAGCATTGTAAGATACCTTTTCAATTATATGAATAATTGTATGATTTTCTAACCAAATTTGTACTTGATAGATCAAACACTTGACACTCCGAGTGTTAAACAACAGATCAATGGGGAGGAGGAGATAAGATTCTCCAAGCTTGTTTAGCTTGGAGAGCATTATTGACCTGAGTAGAAGAACGATGACCAAGACCTCCTTCATCAGCTGGCACAAACAAAACATCATTCTTGAGCTAATGAATCCTCTTCTTATCACCATTCCATTCCCAACAGAAATTAATGCATCTTAGCAACCTCTATTACAAATGTGAAGAGGCAATTTATTACATATGAAAGAACATGAATGCAGCTGAAAAAATTGATTTTATGAGATAAAGCTTAGGACGTGGCTTTTTTCATGCAAAGTTTCTTCTTTCTATTGATTCAATCACTTGAAAATAAACTTTTCATTTATCCTTTTTACGATCAAATCAGGTTCCTAAATATTTTTCCAATTGATCTCCGAAACTGACTACAAAAAAAGTCAGAAAACTGAACTATATATGAAGGCATATAATGAACACATGAACTAAAGATAAGAGAAGACTAGGATCAATTTATTGATTGTCCCGACCAATAACTATAAAAATTCAGAGTGGTATATTTTTATTACTCTGTCGGTCTTTAATATAAGACATATTTATCTTATTTGATTAGATTAAAGTATTAAGTTAGTTAATATGACATATATTTTCTAAAACAGCCTAGTCATCTTCTCTAATTCCCTCTTTCCCCCTCCTCCTTCATTATGGTTGAGATAGCATAAATAGGGGTAAATTAGAAAAATATTGACAAATATAAAAATCATATATTATATTTAGGATGAAGATCAATTTTTTAAATATGTCTTATATTAATTACAAGAGGAGTATTTTCTTAATCTCTGGATGTTCTCCTCATCCAAACCCATTCACATAACTATTTCTCGGGAGAGGGGTGTCTCCATTGATTTCCCTCTCCATTAAGGATATCTACCATTAGATCAACTTTCAATGGTTGAGATTCACTACTACATAAGGGACTTTTAACGACCGTTTTTATACCCTTTTAATGACCATTTTCAGGAGGACGTGTATGTGAGTGTCGTGAAAAATTTTAAAATAGACGACCGTTTTCAAACAGTCGTAGTACGAGACTTACAACAACTCTTTTTCAAAAACGGTCGTTGTATCTTGGACTTATAACGACTGTTTTTGCAAAAATAGTTGTTGTAACCTTTTTTTTTTTAAAAAAAAAATTATTTTCTTTTCTACCCCTCTGTATTGAAAAACTACCAATTTTCAGACATTTATATTTTGAAATTGGAAACACTTAAATGAAAAATACCATGTCCCTCACAAAACAAGAAACGGAAAGCTAAAACCATAAAAACACTCTTGCTAAGAAAGGCATCATATGAATGTCATAAGGGATTTGCAATTCACACACAAATAAAGAGAGACAGCATTGGGATTCAACAAGTGCATTACTAGCACGTAATGCAGATCACAAGAATGTTTGAAAATTTTACAAAAACATTTCAGAGGTTTCAACAGGCAAAGAACATGAATACTCCAGAAATCATTTGCATAGCATCAAATCCTACTCCTATAACAACTCAAATGGGAAGGATTTCTAAATCTTCATTTGCTCTCACGATGGCTTCATTTTCGGTGTCTGGTGTAGGAAATGGGCTCTGTGCTGTGACTTGAGCCAATGCTTGGATGACTTGCTGGTGGTGAGGGCTTGAAGATGATGATGTTGTGAGGGATTGATCTTTAGGAGGAGGAGCAAAATCAGGAGTAGAAGATCCAGGAATGTCAAACAGAGGGATGAATATTCAAGGCTTCCTGCAGATAATGAGAGTGATCTTAATGAAGATGAAGATGATGAAGTTTGGTTGAAATTTTATGCATAATTAAGCCTCAACAATATCAATTTTTTTAATTTGTTGGCCGTTTTACTTTTCCTTTCATATAATATAATATATACCAGACTGCATAATTATATATACTAGACTGCAATTAGCTGCCTTTGAGCTTTAATCTTGATCTCTTCCTTCATTTTCCTTATGAACTCTTCAAACTTTCTGGAGTATAATGGGCTGAAGAAGCCATCAACAAACTGAATAAACCACCATGTTATGAAAAAGGTAATCGCAACTGGAAAAAGAAATAACTTCAAGCCTATTTCAATCTAAAATTCAGCAGATAAAACACAGGCATAATAGTGTAAATCTATGAAAAAATTCAGTTCAGGCAAGTTTAATAAGTTGATTGAGGATTTTTAGCAAGCACCAATCTGTCTCTTAAACTATCAACTGAAGCAAGAGTTATTCCACTCCCCAAAAATAAGACACTTAATCAAAATAAGAATTGACTAAACTATTTGACCATCTCAGAGAAAGATATAATCATAAATAGAAACTATATCCGGATGTAGAAATCTGTTTGCAAACCACTTGAAAAGGGATTCAAACATTATTATATAGTTAAACAAATAAGCCACACAAATATAGAACTAACATGCAGAATGTGTTCCTAGTTCCATTGGAAGAGTAAAAGCAATTAACCACCCTCAGACTTCCACTGGTTATGAGCAACCAAGTGTAATGCTGATACAATAAAATTTGCTCGAAGAAACTGAAATCAATAAAATTAGATAAGTTATGTTGATACAAATAATTTTTGCCATCTTATAATTTGAAATCATACCATTTGCACCATTACATTGATTTTCCTTGCAGCAAAAAATATGCAAGCACATATGATAAAGTCATAAACTTGTCTCCAGAATCCCAATTTTTTTCTGGAAATAATCCATCAAATTTAAAATGATTCAAGGACAGGAGGACCAACCCCATCAAATTTAAAATAATTGTAGTCTTAAGTTAAGAACATGTTTGCTGATAATTAATTTAAAAGCTAAGACCTAAGAATATTTTTTGGGTGTGTCAGCATAAATCATCAAATCAAAGAAATGTAAGATACATACTCCTATTGAACCAGTGATAGACTCTGTCAAATTGCCAATATACAAACTCAAAGCTTTCCTTGGTGGTGTCCATGGAAGACCACTACTCTGCAAAATTTCAATCCATGTCAGAGAACGAACAAGATGAGAAAGAAAACTAGATACAAATGTGATAAACATTAAGCCAGTAGAAATGGGAAGGGACAAAAAATATATTGACAAAATCTTCTCACTTAGAATTTCTGCCTCTATTCTACAAGTTTCATCCATATGCAGAAACACCAGAGTAGGCACTTTATAGCTAGCACATCAATTTAGATAATAAAAAATATATGTTGTTAGGAAATAGAAACTAAGCAAATATGAAAAGGTATAGTAAAGTAAATGTTAGAAATGCAACCAATGCGTCTTGTGATTTACAGGGATTAGAGACCTAAAGTCAACACGTAGTTATAGACTAATGTACGCATAATGTAAAGAGTGTCGAATCCTGTTTCTGTTAATATCTATCCATACATCTAACAAATATATATAGTCAAGCTGTGCAAATTAACTTGTTATATAGGTTTTTAACAATGTACATATTATACTAACAAGTTGTTAGTATATTTGAGATTTGAGATTGCTATCAAGGAAGAAAGAGCAATAGTTTCTGTTGAAATAAATTGAGATGGCCCCAATTCAATCAAATATATGATCCAGCTTCCTAACATACATGAGCATCCATTGCTTTGTGTGCCTATATATAACGTAGTCCATTTTTCCTTGATAATTAATACGTAAAAGAATAGAAAACGAGGGCTAAATTTCATAGCTTCAGATGACGCTCCTAATAAGAAGAGAATTAGATCAAAACAAAACATAATAAGGAAAGATCAGAACACCTATTAATCAAGGTCTGATATTAAGATTCAGTAACTATTTTCTCTGTCATTTCTGTACTAATAAGTGATTTGACCCAAATGAAAATTGGTAGGAAAGGAAAAAAGAAAAGTATCGTTTGATCAGCCAAGGTAAGCATAGAATGAAGTGAGGAATACAAGTTATTGATATTCTTGCGATGATTGCGTTCACTAGCATTATGGTTAAGCGATTTGACCATAGTGGGGTCGTCGCCCATAGCGAGGGATATTGGCAGAGATCTCTGAGCCTCCTCAACCTCTACCTCATGATTTTGCGGCAGCGAGCAACTAAACTGAGGAACAGCTTCATTTTTGTAAATACAGATCGAGAGAGACAATTGACAATCCTGCGACAACGAACAGAGAAGACGATAAAGCCAACATCCTGCAACGTATTATGGCAACACAATGCTGCGAGCAGCGACGAGGATAAGGAGGAGAGTAAGGTAACATCGGCCATATTAGGTGAAGCCTGAAAGAAAATAGGGTTTGTGTGCTGGTGTACTCTACAGGCACGATGCGACACAATGTGAGCAAAACAAAGGCGCAGGAATGGGGTTTTATGGCATGGTTTCAACGATGTTTCCTTAGAAACAGTCGTTGAAAATTAACCATGATTCTACATGATTCAACGACTGTTTTTAAAAAACAATCGTTGAATCTCTTGCCATATTTACAGTCTTACCACCGTATTATTTTCTACTACTAGTTTTTCAAAACGATCGTGCATTGGTGTCGTTGAATTATCTATTTGTGGTAGTGATTTAATAATATGTAAATAATATCATTATAATAAAAATCTACTATGATAAATCACAACCATTAAAAGTTGATCTAACGGTAGATACCTTCAATGGAGAGTAAATGGAGAAGGAAATCAATGGAGACATCCTTCTCCCCTATTTCTCACTCTCCATCATTATTTTAATGTAGGGTTAAAGGTCGCTTTTGCCTTGAAAGTATTCACTTTGTACCAATTTTGCCCCAGAAGTGTTAAATTTGGAGCAAGTATGCCCTTAGTTAGTTGACTATTAGTTGACCGTTACTTGGGCCAAATTTGCTCTAAATTTGACACTTTCAGGGCAAAATTGCCCCTTAACCCAATGACCATTACTCATGCGCATCAGACACCACGCGACTCCTTAGCAGATTTCAACATCCATTTTGTTGCTAACTTGCCGTTAGTTGGTTGATTATTATTTGAAAAGATAGTTTATATAGAAAATAATAGAAAGACAGTTAGCGACAAAATGGTTGTCAAAATCCACTATGGAGTGTGTAACAACTTACCTACTGAATCAAGTAGCCTGAAAAATGGATGGCGCTGAGGTACGCGACCTATACCCAGCCATCGAGGCAAGTGCCAGGTCCCGATGAGTAGGAAGGCTCGGCGATTGCTACAAAACCTGGGGCGCAATCCAGGCGGAGAAGCGTCAATGCAGATCTTGGTGGTAGTAGCAAATATCTAAATGAGAACTTTGAGGGCCGAAGAGCGGAAAGGTCTATGTGAACGGTACTTGCACATGGGTTAGTCAATCCTAAGAGATGGGGGAAGCCCGTCTGATAGCATGCAGTACGCGTACTTCAAAAGGAAATAAGGTTAAAATTCTTGAACCGGGACATGGTAGCTGACAGCACCATTAATGAATCTGGAGATGTCGGCAGGGGCCTTGGGAAGAGTTCTCTTTTCTATTTAACATCCTGACCACCCTAGAAATAACTCAGCTGGAGGCAGGGTTCAGCCGCTAGAAGAACACAATATCACTACAAAAAAATGTGATTTAGTAGTGGTTAAAAATGGTTATTAGTTTCAGTTTTAACCGCTACAAACAACATTAATAGTGGTTCATAAAACCGCTACTAAATCGTATGTTGCAAGCAGATTTGTAACGGTTATTTAAAATCACTACTCAAGCAAAATAACTGCTACTTTTTTTGTAGCGGTTCAATCCCATCACTACAACATCGCCATAAGCAATAATCTTTTTTTGGGACATTTGTAGCTGTTATATAACCGCTGCAAATATCAAAACGTGATATTTTCAAGGTAGGAAATGAAAAATAAAAATTTTGCTCATTTTGTAGCGGTTCATGAACCGCTACTAATTTGAATTTACTTTAATTAGTAGCAGTTATGTAACCGCTACTAGAGGTTATATAATTGCTACTAATTTCATCCAATTCAAAATTCACGCCAATAAATTAATTTCAGATTGAAAAATGCGCGTTAATTAGTAGCGATTTCTTAACCGCTACTAAAATTAAGTAAATTAAAAAAAATACAATCCTTTGTTTCAGTTTTTTTAATATTAAATTAAATAGTTTATTTTTTTAGTAGTTTAGCTAATTTAATTAGCTTATTATTCAATAGTTTAGTTCATTTATAAATTAAAAGGAATAATTTAATTTAGTTGGATAAGTATAAAGATTCTATTGATAATATTATTGAGGATACGTAGGTAATAAGGAACTATTATATTGCCTACTACAATGTGATTGTGTTTGCAAAATAGATAAAAATGAGATAAAGCTCTGAAATATCTGCAGAAAAGAAAATGGTGAGACTAAATTTTATACGAAGGAAAGAAGTATTGAAATAAAAAATTTAAAAACCTGTTACCATTTTTTATTGCATTGTTAAGCTCCTCAACTCATACAAAAAAATTTGTAAATAAGAGAAAATGAAATAGGGGTAAGGTGAAAAGAAATAAGAGAGTGTTTGAAATAAGATGTGGTGGGGGTATTTATAGGGATCTGCATAGCATTTGTAGCAATTAATGTATCTATTTTGTAGCGGTGTTTAATTAGTAGCGGTTATGTTTATTTTTGTAGCAGTTTAAAAACCGCTACAAATATTATTTTATTTTATTTTAAATATTTATTTCAATAATTTTTTAAACATTTTTTTAAAGACAAAAACATAATTTGAATTTGATCACTCATCCTCGCCATCCCTACAGAAATTGTGTAGAAAAATTGTTGTTAGTGATGTATTATTTTGTTTAAAAAAATTAATTTAAATGATATGAACTTAAAAAAACACACCGCAATAAAGGTAAATTGTCATCGCCTTCAGGGAAGAAGTTTTCAAAATTGGCTGGCTGAAATGGCTCACTCCCGTAGGCAACGTTATCGCCTTCACCCATGTCGTAAAGGTCTCGCGGCATTAAATGAACAACTATGTGCAAATCCTTGTGTCTCTCGTCCTCGAAACGCAAGAATATATGGCTCATCATCTTGAGAAATACCAGTATGAATTGACTGTGAGAAATTAACTGATTTGATCCCTAAGACGTCAGTTGTCAGTCCCTGAGAAGTAGTGGTATTTGCCCACAAACACTTGAACAGCGTCACGGTGAAACGGCCTTGATAATTAAGTTCGACCACATCAAGAAGCTTTCCATAGTAAGGGACGCCTCTGAATTGCATGTTGGCATCACTGCTGCTCGCATAACTCCTTGTACCAAATGTGCCATAAACACCCGAAATCTGGTGATTGCGAGAGCTCTGAAATATGGTGAGTGTGGATTGTGGTCATTTAGTATTCTATGTGCAAATCAACTCGGGATTTCTCTGTGGACCTTTTTGTCAACTTCCAAGGATGTTTGTGTACGAATCCTGAGTTGACACTTAACATGACTTCTGAATTTCCTGCAATTAATCATGGAAAGGCGATAGTGAAATAAAAGGGAAAAATGTTACGAAAGATATAGAATAACATGCGAGTGTACAATTCTTACTGTATGAAAGGTACAACTTAAGTGCAATTAATCAAGACATGTCTATGTGCTTGCAACATCTCAGTTGCCGTTAGTTTGAAGTTCTCAGTTCATCCAATTGGTTTACCAACACGAGGGATAAATTCTCCTGATGTTGCTGCAGGTTCTAGACAATTGTCAACACAAGGTGGGCGATTGAAAGCCGTCCCAAGGTCATCAAAGTACCTTGAACAAAAATACAGTACCTCATCCCTCTATATAGCCTTCAGCTATAAAACCTCTGGCCACACCTTATTCCTTACAAAGATTTTAATTTCCCAAGAAACCTATAAAATAAAGAAGAGATTAATTGATACTAAATGCTGAAAAGGACGACTAGCAAATATAAGAACTAACAATGAAGCACATATTTAAAATGAGTACCTCTCAATCGGATACATCCATCGATATTATAGTGGGCTAGCGAGCTTTGTTTCATGAACGAAGTGGACTGTAAGGTGAACCATCACAGTGAAAAAGGACGGAGGAAAGATCATCTCCAAATAACAAAGCTTAAGAATGATTTTGGACTGCAGCTGATCGAGCTTCTCAACGATCAAAATCTTAGAACACAACTTCCGAAAGAAAGAATAAAGTTCCACCAAAACGTTGGACACATCGGAAGGAAGTGCAGTCTTTATAGCCAGAGGGAGTAGCTGTTGCATAAGAACATGTGAGTCATGACTCTTTAGGCCAGCAACCTTTTGAGCCTGCAAGTCAACACGTGGAGAAATATTGCTTGAATACCCATCAGGAACTTTTAATTTCTTCAACGTCTCGAGGAAGACTTCCTTGTTTGGTTTTATGACGGTATTTGCTGGCTGAAATTTATCATACTCATCTGGCCAAACGTCTTCACGAACTCCTATGGCACGTAAATCTTTCCTCGCTTGAAGGTGATCTTTTGTCTTGTCGGGTTCGTTAAGCAGTGTATATAGAACATTATCGCAAACATTTTTTTCAATGTGCATGGCATCAAGACTGTGGCAAAGTAAATTAGATTTTTAATATAAAAGAGTGAATAAAATAATTATCTTCTGCCATTACTGAGGCACTGAAGTCCTGCATGTCTTTTGGTGAGCTTGTGTTGAATCGTCACTTTTTTCGAACTCGAACTCAATATTTTCAAGCTGCAGTAAGATTTCTATATCGGATAAAGTCTAAGGTGGTCCTCTTTTTTCTGATTTCCCATTGAAGTGATTCTGCTATAATATGAACTTATGCCTTCCATCGATAAACCTTTGATAGCCCATGAAGCACTACTTTCGGCTGTGGGGAAGGCGTACTGCGTCAGAGTCAAAATTACATACTGGACACGTCGACCCAGTATGCACATTCCAACCAGATAATGTGTCAAGGCCAGGAAAGTCACTAATTGTCACATCAAGGATGCACGCAAGTTGAACAATGTCTTCCCGTAAGGGTTGTACGTCTTGATGCTCACATTCCACAGGCCAAGCAATTACGCAATAAGTAGTTGGAGATACACATCGATGTCATTACCCGGTGCCTTTTTTCCTCGGCTATTTATAGATATAATAAAGGAGCTTTGTTTCATGCACATCCGGGCGGCAAGTTATAGGGAACTAAGACTATCGGTCAAATACTATAACTTGTGCTAAGATTCCCAAATGGATTGAAATTGTCGGTCCCCAAAGCAAGTTGGACATTTCTAGGGTCAGCCGCGAAAGATGGAAAGTCATTGTCAAATATTTTTCAAGCGTCTACATCCCAAGGATGTCTTAATTTACTGACTTTATTCTTATCAACGTCATGTCACCTCATGTGCTCCGCCATTTTGGACGACATAAATAATCTTTGTAGGTAAGGTTTCAAAGGCAAGTACCTGAGAATCTTTGCAGGTTTTTTCTTCTACTTTTTCCCCTTCCGAATTGTCTTATACCTCAATATGTGGCATCTTTTACAAGTTTCCCTACTGGAATTGTCTCTCCAATACAACATACAATCATTGGGGCATGCATCAATCTTTCAATAGTTCAACCCCAACCTGTTGATAATCTTCTTGTCCTCGTAGAACGTTATGGGAATCTCAGCGTCGGGGAATGCATCTTGTAATAATTCGAGCAACATCGACATTCCCTTATCTGTGATTCCACACAAGCACTTTATATGATACAACTTGATCAAGAAAAATAATTTAGAGTATTTTCAACAACCTTGATATAAAGGACGATTTGCTTCTTCATCCATCAAGTTGAAAAAATCCCAAGATGCTTCATTCCTCATGAACACCAGCTCAGAACTTTGCACTTTTTCATTGAAGTTTACACCTTGAAATCCAAAAGCATCACACACAACATCATTAACTAGATCACCGGCCTCTAGTTGAACTCCTACTTGTGAACTTCAAGGAAAAGCATCATCATATCTCATACCGGCCTTTTCACCATGAACTACTCAAAACATATAGTCTTCCGAGAAAGGCTTCACAAGCAAATATTCCTTAACAACTTGTCGTGCATACCACTTTTTAAACTTGCAACTTCGACACGGATAGACGATCTTGCCATTACAACTGGCATGAGTGAATGCAAAATCCAAGAAATTGTTTAAGCCTTACAAATATTCCAGAAAATTGTGTGGCAACCTGATCCATGATTTATACATAGCTACTAGTAAGAGAGAAGAAAGTATAATGAATAAGATAAATGAATATAGAATCACGAATGCTTGGAAGCTTATATAAAGGAGTGTCAACGTCTAACATTTTGTAGCGGTTTTTTAACCGCTACAGAATTGAACATTAGTAGCGGTTATATGAGTATAACGGCTACTAAATTAAAGATTGTTAGCAGATTAAGAAAAATTTATTTCAAATTTGTAGCGGTTTAATTAGTATAACCGCTACTAAAATATACTTGTAGCAGTTATACTTTATTAACCGCTACAAATTTCACGCCTAAAGAAATTTAAATATCAAAATTATTTTGCATCTTGTAGCGGTTAATAAGCAATAAACCGCTACAAATATTCAAGAATTTAGTAGCGGTTGTAAAAAAACCGCTACTAAACATAGACACTGAGAGAGGGAAATTCAAATTGCAAAAGTTCTATATCTGTAGCGATTATTACTGTAACCGCTACAAATACTCAAACGTTTGAATTTGAATTTCCCTCCTTCCATGTTCTTTTTTTTAAAATGGTCCTTAACATTTGTAGCGGTTTTATCCCTATAACCGCTATACAATCATAAATATGTGTAGCAGTTTTTATAAGTTACCCGCTACAAATAGAATTGTATTTGTAGCGGTTATTAAGTAAAACCGCTACAAGTATAACTTTTTTTTTGTAGTTAGTTTTAGAAATATAAATGTAACGTTAGATAAATGCAAAAAGAATTTAACAAGGCTCTGAAGATATAAATATAACTATTTTAAACGCAACAAGAATTTAAGTTCTGCAAATGAATATCGTAAATATAAGTATAAATATTTACAAAAGTTATGAAAAAGGTCTCAAAATGAATGTCCTAACTATAAGTATATCTAAATGTCCTACACTAACTAGCAGGAGGCTGATCATCTGGTCTTCCCCCTAGTAGGGCTCCCATAGGTGCAGCAGTATCAGGGCGCGGGGTAGACTTAACAACACCATTATCATCAACAAGAAGAGGAGGAGGAGGCTGGACGACGAATCGAGGGACAAGGGGAACCTCTGGATGCGCCTCGTCCAGGAACAGACGACTCCACGACCGCTCGAGCATGTAGTTCGTGATTTCGGGGCCATTGCACATGTTGAGCGTAGTACAAATCAACCTGCTCTGGATCTGCTGCATCTGCTGCTGCTACTGAGCCACTACAGCCTATGTCCTCGCCAAATCTAACCATAGCTCCTCAACAGACTCGTCCCTGGGACGTCAAACCCCTGACATCTATGCTCTAGAGCTGCCAGCCCCAGAGGCAGTACTCCTGTTGTAGACCATGCTAGGTCTGGCGTCTATCCTCAGTCCCTGCACACGTCCGGGGTGCTCAGCCTGACCCAAACTTGCCTTCAAAGGCTCCGTGGGGTCCATAGACCCTTGTGACTCCTGGGTTTGGGTCTCTCACAGCTCAGCCTGCGACTGCTGCATTTGTGCTTTCCATTTTATGAAACAATTAATTATAAATATAGTCGGTTTAATTTTATAAGCAATATAAGAATAAATTAACTTACAATGGCTGCCTCTGCCTGCTGAGAGGTCGGAGTCCCGTCACGGTGTCTATGCATGATAGTAAATAACTCCCCGTAGTCCATCTGACGATTCTCCACCAGTGCCTTCCTCTACTAAAAATATTACAAAATAAAAAAAATAAATTAGGATAATGAACAGCAATATACTAAATTTATAATATGAAATAAACAACTAAAAGTGATTGATAACGAGAAAACTTACCAGCTCACTATAAGTCACAGCAAAGGTCTTCGATCCTACCGTGTGGTAGATCGTCTGCTGTCCCGGCACCTTGTGTTCCTCTGAGAGAGCGCCTGGGAAAAAACAATATTTAATGTATTAAATTCATAAAAATAATTAAATTTAAATTTAAATTTAAATTATAATTATAATTATAATTACAATTATAAATACATTACCTGCCCTTCAGCGCTCCTCCTGTACTGGACGAAACTCACCCAATCATTCGGTGGGATGCTGTCCAGGACGTTCTCGATCAGCTGCTGCAGAGGAATCATCCCATCCTTATCCATACTATAGAAGAGACGGTTCCTCCTGTTCCTTCAGCCATCGCCCATCTTCATCAGCGTGTACCTCTTTCGGCTATCCCGGACGACAGACCTAAGCTGTATAACACAATTGAATAAAAATTAATTAAATATAACTAATTACAAATAAGAAAATTAATAAATATTAATTAAATAAATTTAATTACAGAAAATATAATATAATTAACTATTATTACTTACTCGCACCACCTCGTCCCACGCTTGGTCTTTCGGCCCCTTCAGTATGTTCCTCCACATCCTGAAGTGAAGGGGGAACCGCATCCAATTTGAGCCCAGCTCGTTCAAGAAGCGGTTGAACAAGCGACCCCCATTGTCGATGGGCTGGTTCGTGCCTTCATTCCACGGAACTACGACGCATAGTGTCTGGTCCAAACTATTCAGACCGGCCATGTCTAGCCTCCTAGTGGACATGTTCCCCTGCTCATCTGCATAATTTACCGCACGTTAGATAAATTGCAATTCAAATTCTATATTTCGAATTTAAAGTTGTTTCGTTTTCTATTTTTGATTTTTGATCACATATATCTAGATAAATAGTTATCTATAAAATCGAAAATCAAAATAAAATAATATAAACTAAAAAATAAAAATAATTAATATTTATAATTAATAAAAAATATTTATATATATAATAATAAAATCTAATAAAAAATATATACAAATATATACAATAGTATCCAATAATATCTTTGTATTGTATTTAAATATTTAATTTATTAAATAAAAAAATATATTTACCTTAGAAGTGCACCTCAAACCCAGTAGAACAGGAAGAAGATCATCGAGGGTGGTTCTACTCTCGCGCCTCCTCCTCATCGAGGAACTCCTCCATCTCTCTTATCATAATTGGGATCTCGAAGTCCTCGTTCGCGTCATAGTCATCGACGCTGATATCTCCTTCTCCCAGATCAGTATCGTCTCCTGTGGGATGACTGTCTACGGTGGCTATGGTAGGGGCGACTCCTGTGGCTACTGTAGGAGGATGGGCTGAAATGGCATGATTGTTAGCCGTCTAGCTTTACCGCAAGCGTACGGGTCGCAAGTAATATAAAAAGATCGTTCCCAAAGGACTATGACAAAAATGAATTAATTATCTCAATTAAGTTATTAATCAGGTTAAGTGAGAATATTTTGAAAGAGATTTTATACTTAAGAATTAATTGATTAAATCGAGAACTTCAAGACAGGAGGTACCTAGAATTATCTATCCCCTATTTATTTCATGAACTAATTAATTTACCCTCAATAAGCAATCAAACGAAGATATGTATTTGTCTAAGATTCAAAGACATTCGATAATGCTCTCTCGAGTCAAAACCAAATATTTATCCTAATAAACTAATCAATCTCTTGTATTAATTTATAAGGACTAACTTTAAATACCAATCGTAATCTGACAATGCTAGGTTAGTAACTATATCTCTATGATACTAACAAACCATCCGTTTAATATACCTAAACTTCAAGTCTAACATGATTTTACCCAAGTTCTACACTTAAATTATCTTTCTCAAGATTAATTTTAAATGAACAAGACAATTAAATGGTGATCAAGCATTTAGAGGCATTAAGAGTAAGATAAAATCAATACAAAAACTTTATTCGATGCAAAAAAAGAGTAAATAAATAATTCAATCCATAAATAGGTTCAAGAAAATCCTAGAATGAGAAAATTAGTTACTCATGTTCATCGACAAATTAAAACCATAAATAATAATTCGGTTCATATCAGAAACCAAGAAAAAGAGAAAAGAAAATTAATGGAAAACTAAATTTAAAGCTCTAAATCTCTTTGAATCTTCAAGCGCAAGCTCCCTAATCTCTACTTCTCGCTCCTCTCCTCATCTCTGCCTGAGAGTCGCTATCTGGATCTCAGCTTCTCTTCTCTCTGGCTTCTGTTCGATTCTGTCTCGCGTCTGGATCTGTGTCTCCGTCTTAGTGTTCTGTGCCTTCTGTCTCTGCCTTTCTCATCCTTCTTTTAATAGATATTGTTCAGGGTGATTTTTGCTGCAAGCTCCACGTCTCTATCCGGATTTCCTGAATATATATCATATATTGATGATTTGATCATATCTGCATCTTCATACTTGGGACCCACGTTTCATGCCTTCAAATTTGCTTTTCTTTCATCGCTTGGAGTCCACGTTTTTGCCCTTTTACGAATGAATATAAATAGCTTATCATCTTCATGTGCATGGGACCCACAATTTCTTTATTCCTTCAATTTGCTTTTATTTCTTCCAATATCCTTGAGATTGTTTTATCTTCTGGGATCTACATTTTAGCCTGAATGATTTGTTTGAGTTAGTTATTATATATATCTATATAGATATAGGTATATATTATATCATTTTCCTGTTCCTTAATTTATTTGATATTTTCATCTTTCTTCAATATGACAATATCCCCTACAAGATAAAATAGAATATGATTAGATTTTATATTCAAATTCTTCTTTTCTCTTATAATTAATTAAAAAAATATAAAATATAATTAAATAGGCATAAAATATTAATAAATCCAGTGAATATACCTAAAATATATACCTATTTAATTATAAAATATATACTTATCAACGATCGCCCGCCCTCCGCACTGCCTCCTCCCACTGCCCCCTCCTCTGCTGCTGCCACCCCACAGAATTGGTTTGGGGACCTCGGACTCCTTCCCCCTATCATGTCCTGAAGCCATATCAACTACAAAAATTCAAAAAAAAAAAACATTTTAGTCACATTTATATGCAAAAATAAAATACGTATTGTTCATACCTCAAATACAAATAATGAGAAATGTTGCAATGAAAAATCTTCGACAGACGTCTGAACACTCAAATCTAAAAGAAAACACTTAGAGAAACATCAGGAAACAAAATGGCCAAATGGGAAAATGGAAGGGGCGGCGGCTTTAAATACTAGTGGATTTTGTAGAGGTTTTTGAAATAACCCCTACACAAACCGCTACAAAGAAGCTAGGGCGGCTAAACTTTGTAGCAGTTCTATAATAACCGCTACAAATTACAAAGACCTTTGAAGTTCTGTAGCGGTTATGGTATAAAACCGCTACAAATTTCAAGACCTCTGAAACTCTGTAGCAGTTATAAAGCAATAATCGCTACAAATAGGTGACGTTTGAAATTTTGTAGCGGTTTAATTGGTGAAACTGCTACACTATTGGCGCATCTTGGTTGCACTAAGTGGCGGGAACTTTGTAGCGGTTATTATTATGTCACCGTTACAATTTAACCACTACAACATTTGGCAGGAAATGTGCGCCATATTTGTAGCGATTTTTTCTTCTTAACCGCTACAAAAAAATGTTGCCAATCTGTCGCGCCAGTTGGAGCGTAGCTTGCCGCTACAAGTTTGTAGCGGTTTAGGTTATAACCGCTACAAAATTTATTGCGGTTAATTATAACTGCTACAATTCCATCGCTACAAAATACCATTTTTTTTGTACTGCATGTCGCATGGTGTCCGATGCGCCCGTCTAACGGTTATTGGGTTAAGGCGCAATTTTGCCCTGGAAGTATTAAGTTTGGAGCAAATTTGCCTTAGTTAACTGTCAACTAACGCAAGGGCAAAATTGCTCCAAATTTGATACTTCTGAGGTAAAATTGACCCTCGAAAAACTTCCGGGGCAAAAGTGACCTTTAACCCTTTAATGTATCCTTTTGTTCTTTTTCCCACGGAGTTGGAAAATCAAGCTTCAATCTTCACAGCTTTCTTACTTCACTCTTTTCCATGGTACAAAAAACCAGATTGGACCGGCAGATTCAGATCGTGAACTAGTGAACCAACCACTTGCCCGATCTAGTTGCTCCTTAAACTAGGGGAAAACTGATCCGGAATGAACCGCTCTGAACCGAGGTGACCCGTTGGGTTGGGAGGGTCACCGGTTAGCTTTTTAAAAAGAAAAAAATGCTTCCCAACGGTGAACCACATCATTTTAGAGAAAGAGAAAGAAGGTTTAGAGAAGAATGAAGACTAGAATGAAGAAAGGTGAAGCATACTAAGAACAAACTCTACCAACAGGTGCCGGGTGCAGTGGTAAGGCATTTGACACTCCCCAGGCGAACGAGAGTTCGAACCTGGGAGAAGAACTTGTTGGGAGGGGGAACCCACCCTTGGTGCAAAGCACCTTATAGGGGTGTGCCTAAAAATATCCCTCGCTCCGGATTAGTCAATTGCCCCGGGTTACCTGGTCCAGTGTTAGAAGGCCAGGGACTCAGGAAAAGGCGTCGGATATCGGGAGGATTCCGGGTTAGGGGGCGAAAGGCCCTATCTGCCTGTTGTTTACTAAAAAAAATAAGAACAAACTCAGAGAAGATAAAAGAATTTACCTAGCATGATACAATCATAATCATCGGGAGCAGAATATTGAATCGTTGATAAGAGACCAAAAAGAGAACAGAGCATATCAAAAGAAGACGTCATGCAGAAATTTAGAGCCGGAAGGAAAGAGGCGAAGAAAGGAAGTAGAGGTTTGAAATAAAGGTGTGCAGGAGAAAGAATGCCTGACTTGAGTGGTGATAAGATAGAGAGTCTGCTACATCGGGAAGAGGGGATGAAGGAAAAGGCCTCAATCTGCGATATTGACCATTGGGAGCATAAAAAACCCTATAAAGTAACTCTATTTTTTTTACCTTGAAAAAGTAACTAAATTTGAAACTTAAGGGCTAGCAAAAAAATAAAAGTAAAACGCAATGTTTTAGTTGCCGCGTGACATAGACGAAAATTTTCAATATAATCGATGCAATAACTCTTAAGGTTACGTAATCATGTTGTCTATAATTAATACTCCCTCCTATCCACAATATAAGGCACTTCAACTAATTCACGAGAAACAAGAAAAAAAACTGGAAATAAGCATTAATTACCTTACAAATGAGTTTTATGTAGTAGACTTTAGACTTTTGTTATGTTGGTTGTTGTTGGGTTTATGCCTCTGATGTATACATTCGTATGAGTTTTGATTATTAATAAAATCATATTCTTTCGGTAAAAAAAAACTAATTCTCAGGAAACAAAAAAATGACTGTTAACTCAATAAATGTGTCCTAAATTAAAAAAATTTTCCATTTTTACCCTTATTGAAATATGTGTTTGAAAATTTAATGAGTGAGTAAATTGGAAATAAGCATTAATTACATGGATAAAACTGAAAATTAAGTATTAATTATCTTATAAGTGACTTATAGTGTGGATCAAGCTATTTTTTTATACGTGCTCTATATTGTGGACTAGAAGGAGTATATATATAATCAAGAGAGAAAAATCTATGAGCAAAAAAATGTATATGTCTATGTTTTCCATTAAGATTATTAGTGGAAACAAAATTCTATATATGAAAATCCTATATGTTGTAAATTCTCAAGCTAAAAGATTTCAAGAATTACAATATTCATTTTTATTTATCATCAATGATTATTGATTAAAGGATTGTGGGATGAATCTTTCCAATATTATTGTATCTGTTATTTTTATTATTAAATTATTATATTTTTATATTTTGATTTTAGTGAGTATTAATGTTGCTGTAATTTGTTATTGTTAATTAAATTATATTATTTTAATATGACCGGTTTAATTCCGAGTCAATCTCAATCTAATCCACTAACCTTTGAATTAGTGCCGTGACCAGTTTAACGTTCAGTCCGGTTTTTTGGGCTATTTTCGTACTATGGAAAGCAAAAGGGGGGCCCACGTGAGACACCGCCGGACGTGTGATGTAAGAGCCCACGTCACGAACCATCGTGAAAGAATAAGGGAAGAGGCCGACAGGTAACCACAGAAATGGCTGCTAAAAAACCGTCCAGGTTCAATGAACCTTGTAAGCTCTAAAGGGATAAGTCCAGACCTGCCATTTGGGGATTCAGTGCCAGCAGCACTAGTTAGCGAATGAATCCCATCGGCAATTTGAATGGCCCTTGTATTTAATGAGATTTCAAATATATATATATATATATATAAGTAATAAAAAAATAGATATAACAACCGAGGCGGTAATAGTACAGGAAATTGTAACTATTAAAACGAGTCTTGAGTTTAAAATTGTTTAAATACAAATAATATACTTCCTCTAATCCTAAATATATACAAAGTTGATTCTTTTTAGAGAAATTAAGGAAATCAAATAAATTACTTAATCATATAATATATTATGTATCCTTAGATTATATATCAGTCTATAAGTTAAGAAAAATAATTTAAAGAAAAAATGATAAATATAAATATTTTAAAGTAATTTAATAAAATTTTTTAATATTTAAAAAAAAATCAAATATGTCTTATATTTAAGACCGGATGGAATACTTGAAAAACATACACCCAATTAAAACCGACATAGTAATTTTGTATTAAAAAAAAAGATATAGTAGTAAAAATTTTGAAAAACATATAGCAATGGTCATCAAGGGATCACCATTGTAGGTAAGGCTTTTTGTCAATTTATAGGGTTCAAATTAAACTCTCAAGTCTCGACCTTATTTAAAAGTGACAGCGATAGTGTCACATCATTATGTGGCTTGATTTAGAAGAGAGTCCTTTACCAAACACAAAAGCCACTGAGAAAGATGAGAAGAAGCAGGAAAAGATAAAAGAAGAAAAGGACATACTCCTGATTTTGTTGAAAGATATGCTGTAAATACCAAAGTCGTAGTGACAAATAAAGAATTAACGACATCTGAGTTTCATAATTGCCAACTAAACTCTTAAAAATCTGCAACTATTTAAATTGTTATTTACAAATAATTTTTTATGAAAATTGTTATTTACTACACACTATCAGGATTGAATTTGTGAATAGTGGTAAACTGGCACGTCTTCAATACTCTATCCCAAATCCTTCATATAATTGTTCAATGAACATTGTCGTGCAACCATTTTCCTTATAACAGGCCTTTTGTTCCATAAATAGCAGTGCCTTCTTCGGTTTGCTTCACACAACAATACGCGTTTACCATTTCCTTCTCCTTCTCTCTGTTGTTTCAAATTCATCGTCCTCCATGGCAGAGGTAGACGTAGCCTTCATCCAAGAGCCTGTACACAGGCCCAACCCCTCTCTTCGACAAGAGGCTGACGGCATCCCTCTCATCGACCTCTCTTCTCCTGACTTTGACGCCCTCGTAGCCGACATCGGCCTTGCATGCCGGCAATGGGGCTTCTTCCAAATCATCAACCACGGCGTCCAGCCGGAGCGCTTGCAAAAGCTGGAGGAGGCGGCACGGAAGTTCTTCCACCTGAGCCTCGACGAGAAGAGGAAGGTCAGGAGAGACCTCCACAAGGTGATGGGGTTTTACGACACAGAACACACCAAGAACGTCCGGGACTGGAAGGAGGTGTTCGACTACACCGTCAAAGAACCCACCCTCGCCTACGCCTCCCTCGACGAGGACGATGACAGTGTGGCTTACTGGGAGAACCAGTGGCCTGAAAACTTGCCTGAGCTGAGGTAAAATACTTACACACGTAACTATATATATATATATATATATATCATCTGAACATGTTTCAGTTTCAGTGCTCGTAGCTATAGCGATTCAACGTGGGTGAGATCTACAAAGTTGAAATAGAATTTCCATAATTCATATTTAATATTTTTAAATGGTAATTAAAAAAATCATTTTTTAAAAAACAAGAGATTACGTTTATATTAGATTTTGTAAATTTTATTTTGTTTTTTGAAAAAGACACGAAAAAATTAAATCTAATCCATCCAAATTAGACCTAGATAGTGGAGAGTGGTGAATATATAGCCCCTGGTTGAGCACTGAGACTGGTTTTGAATATCATGATACTGAGTTAGATTTGTAAGTAACTGAGTGTTGTGATGTGAACCATGAACAGAGAGTTGTGCCAGGAATATGCAAAAGAGATGGTGGCGCTAGCTATGCGATTGTTGGAGTTAGTGGCTATGAGCTTGGGATTACCGCCAGGAAGGTTTGAGGATTTCTTCAAGGACCACACCAGCAACGTCAGACTAAATTGCTACCCATCTTGCCCTTCGCCGGACCTTGCCCTCGGGGTGGGCCACCACAAAGATCCCGGAGTCTTAACCATCCTTGCCCAGGACGACGTCGGTGGCCTTGAGGTGAAGCGAAAGTCCGACGGCCAATGGGTCGGAGTCAAACCCGTACCCAACGCCTACATCATAAATGTGGGGGATACCATCCAGGTGTGGACTAATGATGAATATGAGAGCGTAGAGCACAGGGTGGTTGTGAATTCGGTGAAGGAGAGGTTATCAATTCCTTTCTTTCTGTATACTTCGCCTTATACGATGGTGGCGCCGTTGGAGGAATTCACCGACGGCAAAAACCCGGCCAAGTACCGGCCGTACAAGTGGGGCAAGTTTCTACTCACCAAAAAGCGCAGTAACTTCATGAAGCTGCAGGTTGAAAATATCCAGATTCACCACTTCCAGAATATCCCGGCCACACGTTATTGACAAAATTCACCTAAAATTTTGGGATGAGTATGAAACGTCGGCCACTCTCCATGTTGGTGATGGATGTATGATAAATGTATTACTTTATTTTGCCTTTTTTCCTTTCTAGGCCGATTATATTCTTGAATGACTCAACTAAATATATTTACTACGAGTCCTCTAGTAGTAGTATTTATTACTCTAGTAACTTCCTACATATTTCAATATATGAAAAACCTTATCCCATGTTAGCTCTGTCTCTTAAAATCTAAGGAATTTTTAACTTTACTTCTGTTTAATACATACTCTACCCCCAAAACGACAAAGTTAATTGACGCAATTATAAATTGTGGGTAAAATAATACTGTATTATAATATAAAAAAGTGAATTGCGTAATTTATATGTTGGATGCGATATTACCTAACTGTGCAATTACCCAAGGCATGTTTGCTCCAAATAAATTTGTCAAATTTATCAGTGAGGGAGCGAGAGGAGTATTGGGAATGACATGAGCTACATCAAGGGAATATAGTTCACTTACAAGTCTGGAATTCCATTTTACATTATTCAAACTAGATGGGAAATGCACTAACAATATAGCAACAATCTGAATATCGATCTTCAGAGGTTTATAATCCACATTGCATAGGCCGCCATAAATGGTAGTTGAGTGGTATCAAACTCCCAAACCCAACTTTTCACTTCAAATTGTTTAGTAATAAGATCAAAACATTATAAGATACCTTTTTGAATATATGAAGATTGTATGGTTTTCTAACCAAATCTGTATTAGATAGATCAAATATTAGACACTCAGAGTGTTAAACAATGGAGAATTAGGAGGAGGAGAAAACATTATCCAGGCTTGTTCAGCCGGGAAAGCATTATTTACCTGAGCAGAATAATGAAGACCAAGGCCTCCTTTATCAGTAGGCCAAAAGAAAACATCATTCTTGAGTATACTAATCCTCTTCTCATCACCATTTGATCCCCAACAGAAATTAATGCATCTTGAGCCTATCCTATTACAAATTTGTAGAGGCGATTATTTGAGACGTGGGAAAACATGAATGTTACCGGCCGGAAGAAATAATTTTATGAGATAAAGCCTAGCTGGCTAAGATAAAAGGCGTGCCTTTTATACAAAGTCTCTTCTTTCTCCTGGTTCAGTCTCCTAAAAATAAACTTTTGATTGTCCCCTTTTAGTGTCAAATTAGGTTTCTATATATTATTCCAATTGATATTAATTAATTAGAAGCTGACTTTAAAAAAGTTAGAAAACTGAACATTTCAAAGTAATAGGAACACTTCCATAGCCTTGGTGCGAGTTTTTCTCTCTCCCTCTGATCTAGAATTTCTTGAGCGGTGAGAGTCCTTCCATTACCTTTGAGCGAGCTTGAGGTACAATGTCTCCCTCCCTGACAGTTTCCATCGGTGGAGGGGACGAGCATCATTTGTTTTCCTTTCTTTGTACTTCAATTTTTGGTGGTGGTGTGTTATGATTTTCCGGTAATAAACAAATCTGTGGAGATCTTTTGTGGCACCTTTTGCTTTGATAGTAGGTTGAAGATAGAAATATCAAATCCCAATTTGATGACTTGGATTTGTGTTTTTGGGGGAAGGGTATTGTTGACAGGCCTCTCAGTGACCATATGCTGTATTTCTCAGAGGACTCTTTTTGGATCTGTTCGATGGTGGCAAATCCAAGACGTTGATGAGAGATATGTGTATCCTCAGGTGATCGTGCTCAATGGGTGGCTGTCGCTTCAAGTGTTAAACAACCACATTGGGTTTTCTTAAAGTTTCTCTTCACGGAGTGGAAATGCTGCAGATCATCCTGCAGGAGTTGCTTTTAAAGGAGTGGGCCTGGTTGGGTGGTCCCAACCACCACCCTTTTTGCTTGCTACTCTGACATATGATGCACAGGAGGTTCTTGAGACATCTTTGGATGCTTCTCCACTCAACCACAATGTGGGCTAATTTTTATCATTATCAGCTTTAATTATCTTTTGACTCATTATGTATTTCCTTTCCTTTCTTTTGATGTGTTTGACAGCTACTTTATATGATGTGATGTCTTTGGCCGATAATGAAAGTATATATTTGGTTAAAAAAAAGTAATAGGAACACTTAATGGTAAGAGAAGACAGATAAGTTTATTGATATTGTCCCAACTAGTAACTACTATAAAGATTCTTAGGGTACATCTTTTATCATTTTCTTCATTTCGTGATGTTCTCCTCATTCAAACCCATTTGTGCAATTATACTCCACTTGTTGTATTTGCAGGGCACTTCTAACATTTTTCATATACACAAAAAAAAAAAAAACACTAAACCTCATTAATCCAACAATGTTTTAACTCTACCCCTATTTAATACATATAATATCAATTGAGAAAAAATTTAATATAATAATAAATAATTAATTAAATTATACATTCAACTCCAACTCAAAATTTTAATGTGGCGTCTAATGAATATGACCCAAAAAACAAAAACTTTCTCTCTCTTTCCTAAGAATAGGATCAAAGGGCATTTTCACTCTATATTATTTTAATGTTTCATTTTGTTCCTTTTCTCTTGGAGTTGGAACATCAAGCTTATTCACTTCATTCTTTTTATTATACTTCTTCTTCTGGTTTTTAATATAAAATATATTTATCTAATTTAATTATATTAAAAAAATATTTAATATAATATGTATTTTCTAAAACACCTTAATCATTTTTCTTAATTTCCCATTTCATCTCGTTCTTAATTATTGTTAAGAAAATATTAATAGTAATAAATTAAGAAAATAATTATGAATATAAAAAGGGTTAAGAAGCAAATTTACCAACAAAGTTTTAAGGAAAGAGCGTCTGGCATAATTATGTTTTAAATGGGACAAAAATACACATAAGAAATTAAAAATAGAGCATCCAGCACAAAACCGTTAAACTTGACCTAACAACGTTACCGTTAAATTTGACCTAACGGTGTTAAATTATAAGAGAAAAAAACCCTTAACGGTGTTAGATCAAATTTAACGGTTTTGTGCTGGATGCTCCACTTTTAATTCCTTATATATATTATTATCCCCTTTAAAACATAATTATACCAGATAATTTTTTCTTAAATCTTTATTGATAAATTTACTTCTTATCCCATGTAAAAATTATGTCCTATAGAATCAATATCAACTTGTTATTAATGTCTTGTCTAAGGACGGTACAGGGTAAAATATAAAACGAGGACCCACGTGAGACCCCGCCGCCGCCAGCAATGTGATTGAGGGCCCACGTGAGACCCCACAGCCATGTGATGTGAGAGCCCAGGTCACGTCCTCTCGCGAAAGAACGCGGAAGCGGCCGACCGGTAACCATCGAAATGCCTACTAAAAACCGTCCAGGTTCAATGAACCCTATAAGCTCTGAAAGGCGATAAGTCCAGACCTGCCATTTGATGATTCAGAGCTAGCAGTACTACGTACTATGCAAATGAATCCCATCTGTAATTTGACTGGCCCTTGTATTTAATGAGATTTTTTAAAAAATTGTATAATTAATAAAAAAAAATAGAATCAACCGACGTTGGTATAACCCACATGATTGTGACTACCTAAACATCAAGTCATCAGTTTAAAATTGTGTAAATGCAGAAAATATGCTTGAAGACAGATACATACACTCAATTAAAACCGGTAATGATATAGTAATATAGAAAATCATATAGCTATATTAAAATTTTTTGTAACATATTTCTATGATCTTATTTATAAGATAGAAAGGGAAAAATTTTTTATCATATTTATAAGATATCTTATTAAATTTTTTATATGAATGTAGGTACTTGACCCCCTTTTTTTATTTAGTAGAGAATCCTTTACCAAACACTAAAGCCACCGAAAAAGAAGAGACCAACAAGCTGGAATAGATAAAACTTAAAAGAGGAAAGGACATACCTATTATAAAAATGTATATGATAAGAAAAAAGATTAATAGAATTTCTAGAGAGAAGTTAGAAAAAAGTTCTCATTCAGTTTATTTAAAACAATCGATTACAAGCCTTTATATAGAGTCAGGAATCTAACCTTGGTTATATGACCATGATTACATCTAACCCTGATTTATATGACCATGGTTACTTTATATATTCTTTATGCCCTTGTCTTCTTTTGCTTTGTGTCTTTTTATCCTTTTCTTTTATATCAAATCTTCTTTTCTCTGAGTCAATAGACATTCACATAATTGATATTCATAACACTCCATCTTGGATGTCTATTATGAATGTGCCTCATTAAAAAATTTAACTAGGAAAAACCCAATAGGATAAAAACCTGATCAAATAAAAGAATACATCATTCATTGATACACTGTCAAGGGCTGCCTCATTAAAAATCTTTCAAGGAAAACCCAGTAGGACAAAGCCTAGATAAGGAAAAAAATACAGCGTGTATCAACTCCCCCTCTTGACAACATCAATTGATATCTCTAAGTCTCCGAAGGCCAATTTCATGGACAAGCTTTTCAAAGATTGTACCTGGAAGTGACTTGGTGAATAAATATGCTAGATTTTCACTTGAACTGATTTGCTGGATATCTATTTCACCATCTTTTTAAATATCACGAGTGAAGAAGAATTTTGGTGAAATATGCTTCATTATATCGCCCTTGATGTAACCTTTTTTAAGTTGGGCAATACATGCAGCATTATCCTTATATAGAACTGTTAGGATCATTTTACATGAAGATAAATGATAAGTTGTGCATATGATGTATCATTGATCTCAACCACACACATTCTCGACTTGCTTCATGTATTTTCTGTATAATTAGATGATGTGGCTGATATAGTCTGTTTCATAGATCGCCATGAAATAGCTGCACCTCCACATATAAACAAATAACTCGTTTATAATTTACCATTATGTGGATCAGATAAAAATCTAGCATTTGCATAACCAACCAGTTCATGCTTGGATATATTTTTGAATAGTATAACCCGATGTCCATAGTGCCTCTGAGATAACGAAAAATGTGTTTTACACCATTCCGATGCCTTCATATCGGCGAAGAATTGTATCTTGCTAATAAATTAACAGCAAATGATATATTAGGACGCCTGTGATTAGCAAGATATATTAGTGCTCCAATAGCATTAAGATATGGTACTTCTGTACTAAGTAGTTCTTTATCACCTTCTTCGCTAATTATTCGAGTTCGGAATAGATCCTTATCTGCTTTTAAAGACCTTACAAGCATTAGGGTACATAATGGATGAGATTGATCCATGTAAAATCGCTCTAAGACCTTTCTTATATAAGTTTCTTGATAAACAAAAATCTCATTCTTGAGGTGTTCGATCTGTAATCCAAGACAGAATTTTGTTTTTCCCAAGTCCTTTATTTCAAATTCTTTCTTCAAACAGTTAATTGCCTTTTGAAGCTCTTCAGGCATTCTAATGATGTTGATATCATCAACATAAACAGTAGTTGTAGCAAATTCACTGCTAGATCTTTTCATAAAGATGCATGGGTATATTGGATCATTTTTGTGTCCTTCTTTCAACAGATACTCATTAAGATACCACATGCGCCCTAATTGCTTCAGATCATATAGGGACTTATTTAACTTAACTGAATATTGTTCTCGACAACTTGACTTGGATGCTTCTGACACCTTAAGTAGAGCCGGGAAATCGGGCCAAGTTCGTCAGGCTGGCCCGTTTAAGCCATGTTAAGTCTCAAGCTAGGCTTGTCAATTAGAGCCTCCAAAGGAAGTCGGGCCTAAAAAGGCCAACCCTGTAAGGCCAAGGGCCTTGCAAGGCCGGCCCGTTATGCCCTTTTAATTTTTTTCCCCTACCACCTCCCTGCCCCTTACCCAGTCACTCCTTGTCCAGAAATTCTTGATATTTTTACTCCTCAAGTAGAGCATACTACACAAAGTGAAGCAATATCAAATGTCCTTAAAATTGATGATAGTGGTGAAGAAGATGAAATGATAGTCGTCATACTAATGTTGTGTAGATGTTATAGTGTTTAGTTTCTTGCCTTCTTATGCTTTGGTCTTTATGTGAGTTATTATGGGTATGATTTTACTTTTGATTATGCATTAGTAACTGTGTTTATTTCTTACGTGAGACATGTTTAAACTTTAATGCTGACAACATTTATGTGTTAAATTAGAACTTTATATATCTCTCTAAAAGAAAATACGCAGGAAAAATACGCAAGAATGAAAGCAATATCCCCAAGATTTACATCATAACTCAACAGATTTAGTCCCTGAGAAAAATTCAATATATATATTATATTGGAAGATGGAAATCGTTGATAAGAGCTCATGCTAAAGAAAATTCGTGGGTCCCACGTATCTCTTTACATATATATTATATGGAAAAGAGATAAAGTTGACTAAGTTTAGTGGGCCCCACGTAAGGAAAAGATGGAACTAATATGAGATTCAGATTTAGCCAAAATATGGGATGTGATATATCTTCAGGATATCCGGATAGAGACGTCGCGCCTGCAGCAAAAAGCACTCTAAACAATATCTATAAAAAGGGTATAGCTGAGACCGAGGGAAGGCATAGAATGCTGAGACGGAGACATAACAGGGACACGAGACAGATCTGAGGAGCTGAGATGCGCAGAGTTGAACGCGAAGCAGAGTCACGATCAAGCGAGGAGCAGAGCAAGAAGCAGAGATTATGGAGCTTGGGCTTAAAGATTCAAGGAGATCTGAAGCTTTAAACTTGGTTTTACACTAATTTTCTTCTCTCCTGATCTTTGTTTCTGATATGGACCGAATTATTATTTATGGTTTTTGTTTGTTGATGAACATGAGTAGCTAATTTTCTCGTTTTAGGATTTCTTGAACCTATTTATGGATTGAATTATTTATTTACTCTCTTTTTGCATCAAATGAAGTTTTTTGTATTGATTTTATCTTACTCTTAATGCCTCTAAATACCTGATCACCATTTAGTTGTCTTATTCATTTAAATTAATCTTGAGAAAGATAATTTAAGTGTAGAACTTGGGTAAAATCATGTTAGACTTGAAGTTTAGGTATATTAAACGGATGGTTTGTTAGTATCATAGAGATATAGTTATTAACCTAGTATTGTCATATTAAGATTGGTGTTTAAAGTTAGTCCTTATAAATTAATACAAGAGATTGATTGGTTTATTAGGATAAATATTTGGTTTTGACTCGAGAGAGCGTTATTGAGGGTAAATTAATTAGTTCATGAAATAAATAGGGGATAGATAATCCTAGGTTCCTCCTGTCTTGAAGTTTTCGATTTAATCAATTAATTCTTAAGTATAAAATTTCTTTCAAAATAATCTCACTTAACCTGATTGATAACTTAATTAAGATAATAATTCATTTTTTTCATAGTCCTCGTGGGAACGATCTTTTTATATTACTTGCGACCCGTATGCTTGCGGTAAAGCTAGACGGCTAACAAGTTTTTGGCGCCGTTGTCGAGGACTTTGGCAAAAAGATCATTGAACTAGTTATCTTAATTGTGTGGTTAATCACGTTTGAGTATTTTCTTTCTTTTTCTGATTTTTAATATAAGTTCGATACTCCTCGATTGTTGTTTGGATTTATTGGTACCTCTCGACATATGAGTGGCGCATTAGTAATCCATTCTAGCAACCTGAAAGACGAGCATCATACTGAAGAAAAGGAACGTAAGAATGAATCAGAATCATTAGAAGAATCGACGTCACCTAATCCAAAGATCATGGTACACCCTAATGACGAGGATATGGATCGTATTTTGGATGAATATATGGAACAGGAGAGCACCACCTATCAATCTAGCATTCAATTCCCAGCTATTATTGGCCTAATGCGAATTAACATTGTTGCATGCAAAATGACATGACCCCAAACAGAAATTGGGAGATTAGATCTCATAAGTAAAGGTCTTGCAATCAGTTACAACATTTTAACTAATGATTCTATAGGTCCATTTTGTATATGAACATGAGCTATAGGATATTCAACATCAATTTCAAAGGACATACAATATTCATTAAAAACTTCTAAAGTAAATTCACCAACATTATCGAGATGTTTTTCTTGATAGAATAATCAGGATAATGTGCTATTAATCTAATCAATTGAGTAAGTAATCTCGCAAACGTCAAATTGAGAGAAGATAATAAGCAAACATGCGATCATTTAGTTGATGCATCAATTAAAACCATATAGTGCCTAAATGATATGCATGGTGGGTATATTGGCCCACAAATATCTTCATGTATCCGTTTTAGAAATGTGAGAGACTCACTTTCTAGTTTACTTGGTGAGGGGCGAATATTTAACGTTCCCTTGGAACATGCAGCACATGAGAAATCATGGGATTGTGGTATTTGTTTACACTTTAGGGTATATCCACATGAATTTTCAATTATTTGTTGCATCATGATTGAACCGAGATGGCCTAACCGGTCATGCTAAACATTAAATTCATTAGTAAACTTATGGTTTACATTAGCAAACTACTGGTTTGTATTGGCAGACTTCTGGTCTATATTGATGAACTTTTGGTTCTCAATAGCCTGTGTTTCAATTGTGCTTATACATGTGTAATACAAACCAGAAGAAAAAATAAAAAAAAAAATTTATAATATGCATTTTCTACCAGCAACAATTTATGATAACAAAATATTCCTAATTATTTTTAATTATTATTTCTAAATGATATCCATTTCTGCGGATATTTTTGAAACTCAATAAGTTTCTTTTAGATTTGGTATAATAAAATGCATTATCAATGCATAATTTTGTTCCTTCAGGTAACAAAATATTAGTTCTTCTGGAGTCCTCAATTAAATTTATACTACCGAATATATTCTGAACATTAGCTTCTCGTATTACCAAGGAAGAAAAATATTTATCATATCTGAATATGGTGTGAGTTGTTGCACTATCAACGAGATATAAATCTTCAGGATTGATGCCAACAAGATTCATTCTTCATTAAAAGAAACATAAAAGCATAATTAAAATTAATACATCTGATAGAAGCAATTTTAAATACAGTAAAAAATAGCGGTTCAAATTAAATTAAGAAACCTGCAACATTCAAATGGGTATTATCCATATCGCCATACTCAAAATTCTCAGCCAGATCAACATGATTAACTTAAACATTTGATCCTTTACCATTATTTTTAATTGATTCTTGGTAAAGGTCAACTAGGTGTCTTGGCGTACGACAGGAATGAGACCAATGACCCTTGCTACCACAGCGATAACATGGATTATCAACATATTTGTTATGCCTGTTGGTTTCCCCTTTTTGATTCCTATCAGTCTTTTCCCACTTTTGGTAGGAATTTGAACCGTCATGATATCGGCCACGGCCACGGCCACAATTAAATTCATTTGTTACTACATTCACTTTAGGGAATGGAGTTGAGTCTGTTGAACGAGATTCATGATTTCTTAATAAAAGCTCATTATTTTGTTCAGCCACAAGGAGACAAAAAATTAATTCAGTAAATTTCTTGAAATCCTTTTCACAATATTGCTACTGCAAGAGCAAATTGGATACATGAAATGTGGAGAATATCTTTTCTAACATATCTTCATCAATAACATTTTATCCACATAATTTTGATTTAGAAGTAATCCTGAACATGGCTGAGTTATACTCGCTTATAGATTTAAATCTTGCAAGCGCAAATGTATCCAGTCATAACGAGCTTTTTGGGAGAATAACTATCTTCTGGTGATAATACCTTTCCTTTAAATTGTTCTAAAGAACAAGTAGGTCTATTACTGTCAAATATTTAATTTTTAAATCCTCATGCAAATGGTGGCAAAGAAAAATCATGGATTTAGCTTTGTCTTAGTTAGATGCATGATTCCCTTCTTTGATCGTGTCTCCCAGACCTTTAGCATTTAGGTGAATTTTAGCATCCGACATCCAAGATAAATAATTTTTTCCGGTAATATCAAGAGCCACAATTTCAAGTTTTGCTAGGTTTGCCATGGTTCAAACTAATTAAAGAAATAAATTAAAATAATTAAAATATGAAATGTAAAAATACAATATAATATCTTTAAAAAAATAATCGTAAATTCATAAAAACAATAAATAATTCATAAAACAAGAAAAGAAAATTAAAACTTGTATGGCTTCAGACCATTAATCTCATGGCTTCAATTTGGAGGTAAAATCTTCCATGTAGGTGGCCTCAGACCACTTAATTTCATACTTTTAGTTAGGAGGTAAGACCTTCCATATAAGTAACAACCTATGCCATCCATAAATAGGGACTGTAACCTAAGCCTTCCATAAAGGAGGCATATACTATGTCAGAATAAAAATAATATGACTTCTGGTCATATAATTTCAAAAATCAAACTTGTATGGCTTCTGGCCATAAGATAATAATATAAAAGAACTTATAAAGAACACACACACACACACACACACACACATATATATATATATGATATAAAAACAATAACAATCTCTAATCTTAGCCATGGAACCCGATGTTTATAACAATCGGTAAAAATATTATTCTAATTCCATATAGTAGCTTAGATTATCCCAGATCTATCAAATAAAACAATGTATATGAAATCATTAAAGAAATCATAAGAAGATTATACCTTCGTTCAGAGCTTCGTACTAATAACTTGTTATAAAAGTATGTATGATATGATAAGAGAGAAAATTGATAGAATTTCTGGAGAGAAGTTCTCATTCAGGTCATTTGAAACAATCAATTATAAGCCTTTATATAGATTCAAGAATCTAACTCTGGTTATATGACCATAGTTATATCTAACTCTGGTTACATGACCATGGTTACTATATATCTTCTTTATGTCCTTGTCTTCTTTTGCTTTGTGTCATTTTCTCCTTTTTCTTTATATCAAGTCTTCTTTTCTCTAAGTCAGTAAACATCCACATAATTGATATTCATAACAATACCAATAATTTTGTTGAAAGAAATATATGTTGTAAATACGAAGCTTATAATTACAAATATGGAATTAATGACAGCTGAGGCTCATAATTTACAGCTGAGGCTCCTGTATTTGCAACTATTTAAATTGTTATTTAGAAACAATTTTTTAACAAAATTGTCGGTATTTACTACACACTGACAGGATTGAATCTGTGAATAGTATGGTAAACTAGCAAGTCTTCAATACATGTATTGTACATTATTAATACATATTTATTGATAAAAATAAACCTTACAAACTTACTATTCGAACTCAGGATACTAATTTACATTGTTATCACTATGTTTATTTAAATCTGGGAGTTTTCCAAGATTGACTTCAGGTTCTTCTCCCACTATCATGCTGTTTCTCTTTTTTTTAGATGATTGAAAAGAATGAGGTGTGAATCTTTTTGTTTTGTTCGAATCCTGAAGTTAACCTTTTTCTTTTTTTTTATCAACTCTGGATGTATTCATTACTTGAAAGAGGTGGGGTCCAGAGAGCAAATTTGTAATAGACGCTAAGAGACACAAGGAGGAAAAGTACAAAATAAGATCAACCAGGATCCAAGAGTAAAAGGTTCAAGACATCCTGAATCGATGATGGCCGAGAGTTCCTCATATCTATAACCTTTGAAGCTATGAAAAGGCACATTAAAATAATTAAGATTTGCGTCTGTTCATCCGAATCGCAGATCTATAATCCACGCGAGACCCCCCGTCTCGCACCCACGTGAAAGCTGCCAAATTCCCAGTGGGGCTTTTCTTTTTTTCTTTTATTTTATCCGAATTAGGTTGAATATCTCACATGTCAAAAAATAATAGTTAAAGCCCTTAATATGATTTTAATTGATTGAATTTTTAAAATTTACCCTTATCTAATAATAAGTATAAAAAAAGACATTGTATATCTCTGGGTTAAAGGGTTTAAATACTCTGGAAGTTTTTGCGTATGAGCATTAGACGCTTGAAAGTTTTCGAAGGGGCAAATATACCCTGGAAGTCTTAAAAACGGGGCAATTTTGCTCTTCCGTTGACCAACTCTAACAGTCAATATTTGTTAACCAAATATGCAAAAATAACATATCTTTATAGCATCCACCTCACCCATTTTTTATCCATATATCAATCGTCGAATTTTTAGTAGGATTTTTTTAAAAAAAAAAACTCATATCCCCCCTCAGTACTTCCCGTCCTTGATATAAGACTCTATTGAGTTATTTGATAGGGCAATTTAAAAGTTTCACATTTTTTTAAAAAATACTAGTCTTGCAGTTGATTAATTTGGGAGATTATGGTAGCTAAATAAATTACTTTAATATATTTATATTTATCATTTTTTTAAATTAATTTACTTGACTTATAAACTAATATATAATTAAGTAGTTTATTTAGCTTTTTTTTATCGCCCCAAATAACTCAATTGAGTCCTATATCAAAGACCAGAAACATTGCAAGAGAGAATTGAGGTTTTTTTTAAAAAAAAAAAGAAAATCCTACTAAAAAGTATGACAACTAACGTGTATATAAAAGGGTGAAGTGGATGCCAAACAAGCATGCTGTCTTTACATATTTAGTCAACAAATATTGACAGCTAAGGTTGGTTAACAAAAGAACAAATTTGTCTTGTTTTTTAAATTTTCAGGGTATATTTACGCCCTCAAAAACTTCCAAATATACTCATACATTAATGATTCTCGTATGACAAAATTTTAGGATTAGAAACAGTCATTTGCTTCCTCGAAAATTTCCAATTCTTGCACGTTAATGATTTGCGTATGAGTAACATTGTCAAACTCGTGAGTTTAAGCAAACTCGTGATAATTATGTAAATTTGTATCGTAAACTCGAATCATAAACTTGTAAGAGTTTAATTTTACCATTAAATAGATATTATTAGTATATATTTAAATAATTAAAATATAAAAAATTGACAACAATTTGATTTAAATATATTTTAAATATAAATAATTGAAATTAAATCTATCAACATTCATAATTTATCGTATTTAATAAAGAAATTTCTATAAAATTCATATATAAAGTCACTGAGTATAATCAAATTGAAAAAGTTAATACGAGTTTAAGGGTGCGTTAACATAGTTTTATAAGCTAGAAACGTAAAAACGGTAAATTCGGTATATAAACTCGTGAATTTAACTAAGTTTACAAAGCTCACGAGTTTACCAATGACTCGACTCGATTTTATAAGTTAGAAACGTAAAAACGGTAAATTCGGAGAGTCAACTCGCGAGTTTGACATCAATACATATGAGCATTGGGGTGCATTGTAGGAGTAAAATTAAAAAATAATCATTAATAATTTTCGTAACAGACTTATATTTAGAATTGAATTTATGATAAGGATTAGAATAGTAAATGTTCAAATCACGGTAACATAGGAGTATGAACTAATGATTTGTTTCTTTTAAAAAGTAATAATTTTCCCCAGATATCCAGCGAAAAGTTATGCAATAACAGAAAGTGCATTTCACCTCTCCTTCAATCTTTATTGTTCCATGGTAGTAACATTAATATGTCATGTCTCTCATGCAAGAATTGGTTGGATGGTTAAATTTTGTATAAAATATCATATCTCAATCCATTTTATTTCTAAAGTGTATCATTTTTTAAACCCATTTATCTAACTTATCAATTGATGCACAATCTATTGTTACTGTGTGTATTTTATGGGGATGAGATTACATTTTTTATAATTAACTATTTTATTTTACTCCTCCAATTATTAATATAAGATATACTTAGGAAGCTTATCTTTATCATAAATACAAGACATATTTTTCATTTTTTAATATTTTCCTAATTTACCCTTGTTGATGTCTACTCAACAATAATCAAGGATAAGGGGGAATAAAGGAATTAAGGAAGATGAATAGGGTGTTTTAAAAAATACGTGTCATATTAACTAACTCAACTAACTTCCTTAATCCAATACCGTAACTTTTTTGAAGCCATGGCAATATATAACCGACATTTGCTCAGGAAAACCCCCATTAAGGTTCATTGACCCTCATAAGATGTACTATTTCCTATTGTTAATATAAGAGCTAATTGAGTAATTTAGAACGATTGGAGAAGGTAAATACATTACTTTGTTATAATAAATATTAATATAATTTCTTTAAAATACTTATGTATATCGTTAGAATTATATATCATTTTACAAATTAGATAAATTAGTTTAGAGAAAAATGATAAATATAAGAAATAAAATTAAATAATGATTTTGAAAAATTTTAAAGTCTTATTTCATTGTATAAAAAATAATACTTCCAATTTTAATTTAAAAGCTAGTCGAGAATTTGATTTTGTCCTGAATAGAAAAGCTCAATCCATTTTTTTTCTTGTCATTTTTTCCCTATTTTATTAAGGGAATTTATGTTAAGGGATAATTTTAGTGTAAATGATTCAAGAGGGAGTTTTAAGGAAACTGATACACTTTTTTTTACAATTAGTAATATTTTTTCTTAATCTAGCCAGATTAATTAAGTAAATTTCATATTAAAAAAGGATGAAGTGTTATAATAATTGAATAAGATGTTTCTGGCGTTACAATAACAACCTTCTTTCTTTTTTTTCTCTTAATCATCTAATGACATAAATTTCTTTTCCCCAAATCAAGAAAATTCATTGGAATTCGAAGTATCAAATCATGAGCTTAGGTGACAAACCCATCCCTTCAACGAGCTTACGTGGATTCACGAACTTCCCTGCAAACCAAAAAAAAAAAAAAGGGGAATCTGCCAAACTAGTTGTTTTTTCACTTCCGGCAAAAAAGTTTAAAAAACGACAAGCTCATTTTTTATTGCAAAAACAGTTCATTTTTCCCTATCTCCTTTTTTATATTTCCTCCATGAAATTTACGCTTTTTTTTTTTTTTTTGCATTTCACCTCTCCTCATTAGTTATTTTTTCAAGCAAACTTTTGTTCATTGTTTAAAAGTATACAATCTTTATTTTTTTAATTGTTCCTAAAATAACATACCAGGATCGATCAGGTGATTAACTTGGTCCAAAAAAAAAAAGAACTTTCATTCATATTTTATAATTTAAACCGTCATTAGAAACTGAACACACAAAAAAAAAAAAAAAAGAAGAAGAAGAAGAAGCAAAAATAGATACAGATTCTAGAGTCTGCTAAAAAAAATAGTTAAACGCTTCAAGCTCGTTCTATGATGTAACCGCGCACGTAATGAACTCCAACTCCAAGTGCCATGAAATCCCGTCCAGGTTCAATGAACATTGTCGCGCACCCGTTTTCCACATAATAGGTCTATTGTTCTATAAATAACAGCGCCCACTTCGGTTTGCTTCACACAACAATTCACAATTTACCATTTCCTTCTCATTTTTATTTTTCTCTCTGTTATTTCAGTTTCATATCTTCAATTCAATGGCAGAGGTAGACGTAGCCTTTATCCAAGAGCCTGTACACAGGCCCAATCCCTCTCTTAGAGAAGAAGCTCACGGCATTCCTCTCATCGACCTCGCTTTGCCGGACTTCGACTCCCTCGTCGACGACATTGGTCATGCCTGCCGGCAATGGGGCTTCTTCCAGATCATCAACCATGGCGTTCCGCCGGAGCGCCTGCAAAAGCTGGAGGCGGCGGCGCGGAAGTTCTTCCACCTGAGCCTCGACGAGAAGAGGAAGGTCAGGAGAGACCTCCACAAGGTGATGGGGTTTTACGACACAGAACACACCAAGAACGTCCGGGACTGGAAGGAGGTGTTCGACTACACCGTCAAAGAACCCACCCTCGCCTACGCCTCCCTCGACGAGGACGACGACAGTGTGGCTTACTGGGAGAACCAGTGGCCTGAAAACCTGCCTGAGCTGAGGTACAATATTTACTTACACACATAACTATATATATATATATATATCTCGCTACGAAGATGTTTCAGTTTCAGTTCTCTATTCAATATAATGTGGTAACATCTGCTTAGTTGAAATAGAATTTCAATAGTTTATATTTAATATTTTTAAAAGATTATTATTTTTTTAAAAAACTTCTAAAAGTTAAAAGATTACTTTTATATTAGATTATGAATACACTAAAAAAAATTAACAAAAGTGAAAAATTTCAGTATGATCTATCTAGGTTAGATCTAAATAGTGAACAATGGTGAATAGCTCTGGGTACTCATAATTGCGATTAGCGCGGAAACTGATTCTGAATATCATGATATTGAGTTAGATATGTGAGTAACGAAGTGTTGTGATGTGAACCATGAACAGAGAGTTGTCCCAGGAATATGCAAAGGAAATGGTGGCTCTAGCGATGAGATTGTTGGAGCTAGTGGCTATGAGCTTGGGGTTACCACCAGGGAGGTTTGAGGATTTCTTCAAGGACCACGCCAGCAACGTCAGGCTTAATTGCTACCCATCTTGCCCTTCGCCGGACCTTGCCCTCGGGGTGGGCCACCACAAAGATTCCGGAGTCCTAACCATTCTGGCTCAGGACGACGTTGGCGGCCTTGAGGTGAAGCGAAAGTCCGACGGCCAATGGGTCGGAGTCAAACCCGTACCCAATGCCTACATCATAAATGTGGGGGATATTCTTCAGGTGTGGACCAATGATGAATATGAGAGCGTAGAGCACAGAGTGGTTGTGAATTCGATGAAGGAGAGGTATTCGGTACCGTTCTTTCTGTATCCTTCGCATTACACAATGGTGGCGCCGCTGGAGGAGATATCCGACCGGGAAAACCCGGCCAAGTACCGGCCGTTCAAATGGGGAAAGTTTCAACTCACCAGAAAGCGAAGTAACTTCATGAAGCTGAAAGTTGAGAATATCCAGATCTCCCAGTTTAAAATTTAGAAAATTAGTGCAGGAATTAACGGAAAAGAATGGAGTGTGGGCCGGTCGGTTGTGTTGATGGTGGCGCCGCTGGAGGCTGGAGGAGATGGGCATATTTACTTTTTATAGCATTTGTACGGGTGGAAATAATATTAGCACTTTTGATTTCTGGTGTTAAATGCGCCACTCTTTCTTCTCTGCTATTAATTCTTTTCTTTTTTTAATAAAATAAAAGAGGAGTATTTAGCCTAGTAATGGACTAACCAGACTACAAAGTTTGCTATTAATTCAAACCGTGAGGACTTGATCTAAATTAATATATTGCCCATCTATTTAGTAATATTATTTAGAAAAACTGTCGGACACCAGCGACCCAATGGTTATAAAAAAGAGGATGGGCTGATAAACGAGTGGAATTACAAAATCTGAGAGTACACACGACTCCTAACATCCCAACCTCAATGCAGGCCTATTACCTGTTTGTCCAAGTGAGTGATGATGTACCTATATTTAGTATCCGACACCTTGAATTAGGGGTGAGTATGGTGTTTAGAAATCCAGTATGCCCACCCGATGAAATATTATAATCTTGATAGGAGGAGTTTATCCCAATTTATGTAAGAACAATAAAAAAGATAAAATCTAGTTTTACATGTTACTTGTTATGCTTGATCAATTTTAAAAAAATATATCACATTAGTCAACAGACATTAGTTTTTCTTATTCCTATTTGCTCGAACAATTATTATCACTAGATATCCTTTTCTTTTTCTTACTAGACCTTTATATTACAACGAGAATGGATGCTAAGCTTTTAAGACATAATATAATATTTTAAATAAGTGTGAAGACGTTATATATGAATTTAAATGCATAGACTTTAAAGGTTATTTAAAGGCTTATATTTTAAGTAAGCTTTTAAACAGGCTTCATGCATTGTCAGGCCTTTTGAAGGCCCAAGCCTAAAAAAAGCCTACATACCGGCTCAAGCTTTAAACTTCTGTTGCAGGCCCAGACCTATTTAGGTAAAACCTATCTTAGCCTATTGCCACCCGTATCATTTGGCCCTGCTCGAAAAATTATATACAAATTATTTAAAATATATATTATTTAATATAAAATAAATAGTATACTATACGTATTTTTTATTTAATATATATATATTATCTTTATAAAACATTTTATATTATTATTTAATATCCATCCACCACAATTTACATATAACTCATTGCTTTTTTGGATGGACGTGGTTTTTTGATTTGGATTGGTGATACAAAACATTAAAAAATTGAGATCAAAGACAAAAATTTTAGTTTCTTTTGAATCTTTATCGCAATTGCAACTATTCATATCAATCAATATTCATACAAAAACACATATTATTTCGTAAATTGTCATGTAATTATTAAGACATATGTTAGTTTTTTTTTTAATTTCAAGATTCAAGGTATAGATTTATTTTAAGATATCTCAAGGTGTGAATTTATAGAATGTATTTGAAGTTTTTATTTTTTTTTAATAATATTTATTAGGTATGATTGGAGTTTTTATCACTACTACAAAAAGGGGTTTTAACCTCCCAAATTTGGCACTTTTAACGTCCCAAAACGGGGGGACGTATATGCTGGGGGTGTAGTAAGTTGAAACAAAAGACGTCCCAAATGGAAGGGACACCCAAAGTCTGACTTTAGGCGTCCCAAATTGTAATTTGGGACGCCTAAAGTCCCACCCTGGGGGACTTTAGACCTCCCAATTCTTAATTTGGGATGTCTAAAAGTTAGGTTTTTTTTTATACCATAATTTACATTCTGTATTACCCAACGAATTGAAACTGCAGAAACAGAATAGAAGATGGATTCATAAACCACACTGTCCGTTACAAACTGGTAAGGACATCCAACACTACAATCTTTACTATATATACATACAATAACCTTTCATGCAACCTACTACTATATATATCAACAAAAAACAACCAGAAAGTGTCAAAATGCTGTCATCACACAAGTACAAACTGATATAAAATAACAAGTTTACTGCTCTATATGTTGAAGAAGATGTCCAGCCAAAAGATCTCTGATCAAATCAAGGTCTTCACGTAGGTAGGCATCTTCATTATCAAAAATCTAAAAATTAGAAAGTAATAAGCTTTGATGAAATGAATCTCAAGCAAATGAATTAATTAGCATTTCGATTAGAACACCAAAAATATTATCATTTGAGAATGATGAAGCGATTACCTTTTCAAAATCACTAGTAATTCCACTTTGAGTTATGTTATACATATAAAGTATAACATAATATCCGCATTCAGTGTTGCCAGGTTGCCGAGGGCACTTTTAATCAAAGGGATGCAATTGGTTGTTAGAATCAATAAAGGTATGTCTAAAAGGACCGTCAATGAAACAATTATGTAGGATCGAATGTACTTACTATGGGATAAAACCACTTTGGCTTTTTAACAACTGCACCCTCGCGTGACCCACCTAGGATTCTATATGTTTGACAAGCACTATCATGAAAAGCAAAATGAACAGAAATTAGAACCATTCATTTATTTTTGTTGTCAATGAAATACAAACAAAATAACTTACGTGTCGAAGACGGATTTTGTATCTCTGTCTGGCTTTTTACTCAAGGGATCAAACCAATAGACTACGTTGCGGCGGGGACATATAACACACAAAGTCCAGTGGAAACTTTAACAACATGTACACATTAAAATGAAGTTAGATGAGTGAGAAGATAATTATTTATTAAACTTCTTAAATTGACAAAATGTAAATACGAACCGTTGGACAATGGGTGCTAGATAACAACGAAGTTTGGTATTTGCCATTTGGTAGCCGACATAGTGAGTCCTATGCGCCACAGTACAAGTATCCCCTGTCGTATTCGCAGGACATAAGAATCCATACCAATTACTTCTTTCCATGTTTGTGCAGAGATCGTGGAAGGTGCTATAATAGAATTAAAATAAGGAATCAATTCTTGAATGTATGAAAACAAAAAACCACTAAATGAATTCTATGGGAAAATTGAAAAAAAAAACTTACCGGACTGCAAATTTGACCCAGCCTGCATCTATCTCCTCCAACCTGATAAACTGCTTGAGATCTTTATTGTCAATCGTGTAGGGATACTCCTCTTGGCCCACAATCCCTGGAGGCATCTTCAAGTCAATTTGTTTAATGCGCTTGTAGATCTATTGCAGCCGTGCTAAGAATGGCCATTTGCTCGCAGCTTCGTCATCCTTTTAGAACATCAAAAAACAAATTGTTATTAGGATGCCAACAGATTTTCAGTAACAGTAAGGTAATTCCTACCATTGGAGGTGTTGCGTCTGAACCAATAAGATTGCGAGGCTAAAGGATGAAAGATCCTATCGCTTGACCTAACGTGCCAACCTCTGTATCAGGAACAGGGATGGCTGTACCTTCTTCCCCCTTTCTAACACTCGTCACATTCACCCTACGAAAATCCTCCGAAATTTGCTGATTATGGTGGGTGGTAGCATATGTGTGAACGAGAGCATCAGCAACAACACGCAACAGTGGATCATCCAAATAGAGGGTGCAAGGGTCTCCCGACACTGGAGTGGGAGAAGGGTCGCCAAGTGGTCCCGACACTGGAGTGGGAGAAGGGGCGCCAAGTGGTTGCTCCAGAGGGTTGTAACTTCCTCTGGTGCTATTGAAGGCTGGGGATTCCTGAGTTCTATGCTCGTCCCTTGCCCTTTGTGCTTCAAACATCTTTGCCATTTCAAGTTGAAGCTCTGGCAACAGCTCTTGTCTGAGCTTGTCGCGAAGGTTGGCCTCGATCTCTGGTTCGAGCTCCTCTCAAATCTTGGCCACAACGTCCTTACTAGGTCCAGCTTGTGACAAATAACGTGTCTCTCGTCCAAAATACCTCGCGGCACTAACTCCCCGTGTCTCTCCTCGAACACGACCAAGGTCATCTGCCTTCCCAATAGCCGTTGACAAGATGTCCATCCGTCTACTTGGATTGAATGAACCTTGGCTACTCTGCTCGTCCAGGTCATCCTGTAGCATGCAGTTTATCGTAAATGTATCGAAACCACTCGCAACATGTAAAAAATTAGGTACTTATGGTATAACTACTTACAATCCTCGCAGCAACCTCAGCAACAGTCGGATTTATGTACTTCCCAGCCTTAATCCTCCCTGCTTTCCATTTTTTGTGACGTGGAGGAGGTGCCGGTGGCTGGATAACAACGCTAGGATCAGATTCCGCTGCTTCCTTCATTTTCTGTAACTCTTCTGCCATCATTTGCCGCTCAAGCTTCCGATATCCACCGCGAGACATGAAATGTTGATATTTATTTTCTGCTTGCCTCTGGGCATTTGCTGCACTTAATTTCTATGAATGAAAAACAACAAAAAATGAATCAACGATATAAAGTATATGAAAATTACAAGTTCTATATCATGATGACAGAAATCTTACCAAAAACTCAGGATCTGCTCGTGATGCCGCAAACAACCTCCAGTCCTCTGGAGACAAATACGTATACGTTGCACATGGATCCTTACCCCTAAGGGCCCCTCGAATGTAATGCATTGTTAGCTTGTTCTTGAAACCTTTCCAACGTACACGAACCTCATCCATCCAGTGCCTATACATCTCCGTGGTGTCTGGGACATCGTATGTTTGCTGCAAGGTAAAACATAAGATTATTATATTTGAAACAATAAGAACAAAGCTATAATGCATCAAAACTTAGCTTACATACCAAAAGTTGCTGCCAAATCATGTCTTTCGTTTTTGGGGGAACCAATCTCCAATTATCGTAGGTAATGCGCACTTTGCTTCGAGCCAAAAGCCCTATGTAGCTAATGAAGTGGTCTTCCTCAGGACCAACTGGATTCAGATTGTCATCGAAGTCTATATGCAGCCTCTCCTATTGATGTTCATGACGTGCAACCAATGCTCCCATCTTTGTACAGCCTCTAACCCTCCTTCTTGCAGGGGGTTCAACTCTAGAAATTTCGTCATTGCTAGAGCTTTCGTCATCTCCACGCCTCTTGTCATCACTAACATTGTCTATATTCCTATTAACACAAAAAGCATCATCAGAAACGTAAGTAAATTGCAATGAAAACACATGTATATAGTAAGCGGGAAGTAAAACAGAAAAAACACAGTTCTCGTTTATAAATTAAGGTCTTACTCTAGATTGTTTCCCATAGTCCTTCACCATGGTCATTTCTTACAGCATATTCGTCATCATCTACCAATTCTACTTCATTTGTTCGAGGTGTAGTTGTTGTGAAAGGTGGTGTGTCATCAAGGTTGAAGGTCGGATCACCATACTTCTGTTTTTTACTTTTAAGGACAATGGACATATTTTTGCTGGCAGGATCGGTGACATAAAACACTTGTTTCGCCTGGCTTGCTAAAATGAAGGGCTCTTCTCTATAGCCAACCCTTCGAAGATCGACTGAGACAAATCCAAATTGTTTATCTATTACCACGGCATTGTTGCTAACCCACTTACATTTAAATAAAGCAACTTTGAACTTGTTGTACGTCATCTCCCATATTTCTTCTATAACTCCATAATAGGCCATAGACGCTAATATGGGGTTTTTGTCTCTCGAACTGGAAAAGTGCATAGATTCAGCTTCTACCATGACCCCACTATTTTGCATGGTACTTTTGTCATCTTGCTCTTTGGTATAGAAAGAATAGCCATTTATATCATAACCGGTCCAAGTAATGACCTGAAACGAAGGCCCCCAAGCTAGCCACTCGATTGTCTCAGACACACCGATCTCGTGCAAAACCTTTTCCTCGAACCACTGCATGAATGTCTTGTTTTGCTCAATAGCAATCTGCATGTCATTCTTCCTTGGATTCTTGTTCTTCAAAGTGTTTCTGTGTTCATTTATGTAAGGTTGAACTTCTTCCATATTATTCAGGATATACAAGTGGGCTTGCAACACCTCTTCACGAGGAACATTCTTCACTTTCAGTCCTCGTGTTCCCTTGCTTCTCCCTTCTTCATGCCGAGATTGTTCCTTCTTCCCTGACATATAATCTTTGCAAAACTCCATAGCCTCCTCAACTACATATCTTTCTACTATTGAGGCTTCTGGTCGATAAGGATTTTTAGAATACCCTTTTAAGATCTTCATGTATCGATCAAAAGGGTACATCCACCTCAGGTAAACTGGACCGCATAGCCTTACCTCCCTCACCAAATGAACTACCAAATGCACCATTATATCAAAAAATGAAGGCGGAAAGTGTATCTCTAGTTGTGACAAAATAATGTAACCCTCATTTTCTAGTTCATCCAACTTTTCAGTGTCAATGACTTTGTTACAGATAGCATTGAAGAAAACGCACAATCTTGTCACTGTGTTTCGTACTTCATCTTTCATTATGCCTCTAATAGCTACTAGTAATAGTTGTTGCATCAACACATGATAATCATGGGACTTCATTCCCACTAACTTCAAATCGTCCATTGAGACACATCTTCTCACATTCGAGGAATACCCTTGCGGCACCTTCATTTCATGCAAACACCCACACAAACTTCTTTTCTCTGCTTTTGATAGTGTATGCGCTGCTGGCTCCATGTATGCCCTCCTACCATCATCTCTTAGTTGTGGATGTAACCGTTCTCTTATTCCCATATCGACAAGGTCTAATCTCGCATTAATCCCATCCTTAGTCTTTCCTGGTATGTGCAAAAGCGTACTGATAAGGCTATCACAAACATTCTTCTCCACATGCATCACATCAATACTGTGTCTCACGTCTAGCGAACACCAATATGGAAGATCAAAGAAAATGGATCTCTTCTTCCATATGTTCTTCTCACCCGCAACCCTCTGATTCTTACCAAAAGTGACATGGATACGTTCCACTCGACTGTAGACTTCCTCTCCGGTTAGTGACTTTGGAGCCATTCCATGCTCCGGTAAGCCGTTAAACCGCTTTCTTAGCCTACGATAAGGGTGGAACCGATGAAGAAACCTCATGTGGCCAAGGTAGACAATTTTTCTTCCATGCTTTAGTTGTTGGAAGTGTGTGTCTGCTTCACATATTGGGCATGCTTTGTGACCCTTCACGCTGTACCCTGACAAGTTTCCGTACGCAGGGAAGTCGTTTATCGTTGTGAAAATCATTGCACGTAGCTTGAAAGACTCCTTCTTATAAGCATCAAACACATCTACGCCTTCCTCCCACAACTTCTTCAAGTCCTCAATCAAAGGCGCCAAATAGACATCAATATCGTTCCCTGGCTGTTTTGGTCCAGAAATCATCATAGATAGCATCATATACTTACGTTTCATACATAGCCAGGGAGACAAGTTGTATATTACAAGGAGAACCGGCCACGCACTATGTGTGCTAGTAAGAGTTCTATATGGATTGATGCCGTCTGTACAAAGCCCAAGCCGTAGGTTTCTCGGCTCGCTGCCAAATTGAGGGAAGATTTCATCTATTTTTTTCCATTGTGGAGAGTCAGCTGGGTGCCGAAGATATTTCCCATCAGATATTCTCTCATCAAAGTGCCATCTCAACTTCTTCGCTTTTGTTGCACTCGCAAACAAACGTTTAAAACGGGTATTATTGGAAGATACCACATAACCTTTAAAGGTTGCCTTTTACTTGTCACATCACCACAACCACCATCTTTTTTCACTTTGTATCGTGCAGTTTTACACTTAGGACACTCACTAAGACCTCCGTACTCATTTCTGTACAGTACGCAGTCATTAGGGCAAGCATGTATCTTCTTATACTCCATACCCATTGTAGACAGGATTTTCTTGGCCTCATACATACGATTTGGAAGTACATTATCCTCCGGAAACATATCACACAATAGTTCAAGTAGCAATGTGAAACTACTATCGGTCCACCCATAAGTTGCCTTTAAGTTAACCAAATGTAATGTTCCTGTCAGCCGCGTGTACTTACTACCACTGTACAATGGTGTCTCTGCATCACTCCGCAGGCTGTCATACTCCTGCGACTGCGCAAAGGATTCTGCCTCAACATCGTTAATCATTCTCTCCATTCTATCTTCATCTATGACATCCACAGCTTCCTTCTTGTGTGACGGACAATCAGTTACTTCCTCACCATGCCATATCCACCTTGTGTATCGCAGATTTATTCCATCACAAAGTAGGTGATCCTTTATGACATCAACATCCCATCTACTCTCATTCAAACAATTAACACAAGGACAAAAATACTTCCCATTTCTTGCAGGAGCATTCTTTTTAGCGAATTCAATAAATTCGTCCACCCCTTTCTCATATTCTTCACTAGTTCTCAAAGCATTCATCCAACTATGATCCATTTTGTTACCACCTAAGGCATTACCAATAACATTCACACGTTTAGTACAATTCTCAATGACATATGATGGGATTGCCTAATTAAGTTATCAACCCAATTTAGGATTTTAAAATATGGGCTTAATAACTTTATTGCCCCCTCCTAGCCTCATCTCTCTTATTAAAAGGGTTTCAATGCTATGTAACTTATTTTTTTAATAAGTATATGTATATAAAATTAATGTATAATAAAATAAATACAATAAGATTAAATTAAAGAATTTTTTTGAGGTTTGGAAGAATTAAAAACAAAACAAGTTTCATATTAACAAAACAATTTTAAGTTGAGTTCTTCCAAAAATAAAATTGTTTTATTGAAAATATTTAGATAAAAATCATTTAATGAATATTGGGGTTATCGTTTTCTTTTTAAGTTTTGGCTTGAATTATTCTTCATAATTCAAGAATTTGGAATTAACAAAAAAATTGTGTGTAATTAATACAAGATTTTCTTTAATTTAAATAAATCATATTTTATTTTATTATATATACTAATTAAAGGTGCAGGAAACATATTGAGGTTCTATTATACTTTTAGAAAAGCCGTAGAAACGGCTTTGTATTAACAGGGTTAACATATTGAGCTTATTATGAGGTTTCAAATTAAACGGGGTTAAAGATAACAAATGGTTTCGCCAAATTCATGGTAGGATTTTAATGAGAGGTTTTAACGGTTTCATGAACAACTATGAATTGTATTGGTTTCATGTGGCATACACTAATCAATGATTGGAAGAAACTTTTATGAGCCACTTTCATTATGTTACACTTGAACAAATAAATAAATAAAAGTTTAAAAACTTTGTCTTAAAATTTAATACTCTACTTCTAATCGTTTTTATAAGTCACTTTTAACATGATCCATAATAGTCAAAGAAATCTTTAAATCTCATTAACTCTACCTTTAAATTTAAAACCTTTCTAACTACATCCCTATTTAATATAACATTTTATCTTATAAGAACAAAGTTTACTCAATAATTAACGAGAGGCAAATTGAAACAGGGGAGTAACTTTTAAACTTTACTCATATTTAACACAATGGAACGGGTGAGAACTAAGAAGACTTGTTTCTATTATACACAAGTAAATTTATATTTAAACAAGAAAATAAACCATTCCTGAATAAATGCAATTTAAACAATATAACCACACCAAACACATCAGGCTAATCTCAACTATCTCAATATAAGCAATGTATAATAAGCACAATCTCAACCATTTAATTTATTTTTCAAAAACAAAATAAACCATATTCTATTACAAAAAAAACGAAGAAAATAAACCAACCTGATCAGGGCGCCCCCTAGCTACTATGTTTGAGAGGTAGAGAAGACGTTGGAGCTCCACCCACGCACAACAATGGAGGAGAGAGCAAAACCCACTGTGGAGGAGGTGAAAACGTTGGAGCAAAACCCACTGTGGAGAAGACGTTGGAGCTCCACCCACGCACAACAATGGAGGAGAGAGCAAAACCCACTGTTGCAGCAGACACGGTTGCAGCCGTTGAAGAAACAAAGAGGAAGAAGAAGAAGGGAGGAGGGAGGAGTTCAACAAGCTAGGGCCGACGGTGGAGGAGAGAGCTTGAACAAGGGAGGAGGGAGGAGTTGAAGAAAAAAAATACACAGGAGGGCCGACAGTGTGGGTGGGGAGAGGAGGAAGAAGAGTAAAGTTGTTGAGAGGATGTGAGGAGAGGGTGTGATAGATAGATGAGAAGACCGCATGTCAGACAAGTGTCTGACATGCAGGGGACGCCTTTAGGCGTCCCAAATGGTATTTGGGACGCCTAAAGGTGACCTTAGGCGTCCCAAATGAATTTGGGACGCCTAAACCCAGCTCCTGGCGCTAAAAAAAATTTATGAAATTTATATTTCGCGCCAGGAAGCACTTTAGACGTCTCAAATTCAAATTTGGGACGCCTAAAGGTTCCCCTACACATATATAATTATGAAAATGCCACCGCCTCCCTTTTTAACCACCCAATTTTCAATTTGGGACGTCTTTGGGGTGGTTATATCTCAATTCTGTAGTAGTGTATACACATAGTATTGGTTAGGGAGTTATCACTTATCACTCGGGCAGGGCAGCCCGCCCTGCCCAACCTGTAATACCCCAAATTTTGGGATTGGAGGCTTAAGAATAAGCCTAAATTAAGTGGACTACTAAGCCCCAAATTTAGCAGGAGCCCAAATTTATCCCCTAATGATTCTAATATCTTTGGGGTATTAAGAAAGTAAAATGATGAATTTTGGAGAAAGTAATTATGTTTTTGGTGAAATCGCCTATGAGGTAGTAAGCTTGTCATGTTCATTTGAATGATCAAATGATCATAAAAAATTATGATATTTTACAGCATGAAATTAGACATCCTAAGCTTTAATTTGATAGGTCATATGACTCAATTAGAACTACATACAAAAAGATATGAATTTTTGAAGTCAGCACAGAAAAACTGTGAAATTTCTGGAACAACATGCAAAGATTAATATTCTGGGAATTTTGTGATTTCATTAAGAAAAATTCTATATTTTTCCTTGAAACTAGACTCAATAAGGGTTCTATAGGCTTTGTAATCACTCTAATTTGATTTTTATAGAATTAGTTATGATTTTTCAAAATTGGGTGAACATGCTGCCAGTTTTAGGCGAAAATCACAAAATGTATGGGCAAAATGGTAATTTGCTATATTGAGCAAAAGGAAAATATTTTCTTGTGATCTCTCCCTATTTCCGTCCAGAAAAGTGGAATAAGAGGGTAAAGTAATTTATTATGGATTTATAATCATTTTTGGGCAAGGGTCAAAGAAAACAAAAAAGATAGCAAAAAGGGGTCAACAATTGCAACTCATCCTAATGTTTGTGTGGAAGAGGATAAAAGTGCTAATTGAATGCATATTATTACTCCCTCTTGAGACACATTTTCGGCCAAGCAAATGGCCATAGAAAAGATGATGATGGTCAAGTGAAATTGGCACATGTTTATTCATAATAAAATAACATAAAAGAAAGGGGTGGATGAAGATAGTTTTAAAAAGCCTTCTTATCTCTTTTTGGTCATTTTCGTGCAAGCACATCAGCCAAGAGAGAGACACAGCAGCTGAAGAAAACATGAAGAACAAGGGAGCATGAGAGAGCACAAATACTCAAGAAGCAAGATCAAGGTTGGTACAAGGTGATTTACCACTTGTTCTTGCCTTCTTCCTCATAATAACTCTCTCTAATCTCTATCCCTACTTGAAATATTCATGAAACAAGTGCAAATCAAGAGAGGAAGCATGAAGATGTCCCATGGTTTTCTTGTGTAGAGAGAGAAATCAAGAGGTAATCACACTAAACCTTGTCCTCTTTGTTGATTCTTGATGGTCATTGATGTTGTGGTTGGTTGTTGGCTTGGTTTTTATGATTTTGTAATTTTGGGAATACAAACCCTAAGGGGAGGTGCTGCCAAAATTATGATTAATCATGTTAAAGAGGTGATTAAGTGATCAAACAAGTGATTAGAGGTGTAAAGAAGGTGTTTTGTTGATTGGAATCAAGAAACTCCAATTTTCCTAAATTATGTTGATTTTCGTCCAGACCTGTTTTTCACTATATTTGGACTAGATTTTGGTGTTTTTGATGATTCCATTGAGTTCAGGAGGGAAAATTAGGTGGGGTTACAGTTGAGCACTTTTTCGGAAAAGGCTGAGAAAGCATAATTACGAAAATGCCCCTAAAACACTGAAATAAGGGCTGCCAAGGGCAATTTCGTCTTTTGGTAGTGAATTTGGTAATTCCAAGTCCAGAAATGGATTCCTTGGGCGAAAATATGTCAGGATAGCCCATGTTAGAATTTCAGAAAAAGTATAGCCGGACCAGGTACGATGGGGCCGGGTCCCGGGGGTATTTTAGTAATTTTTCAAGATAGACTCATATAACCCCTAGAAATAGTATGGAAGTGTCTAAATAGTACATTTGACATTGTAGATCAAGGCAAGTGTTTCGAGACGGAAAATGGTTAAGGTAGGGGACTTACCTTATTTGCATGTATTTGATATCTTTGCTTGTGTAATGACGTATGTGATTGCTTTACTTGATTGTGTAGAGCATATTTGAATAAATGAAGCTCTGTTTCTATTTTCACTGTGGCCATAGTCTTGTTGTATGAAACGTTGAGCATGCAGAAATGTCATTATGGGGCATACATCTAGATAAAGCTAACATGTCATACACATAGCATCAATCATGCATGCATTATGGTATCTGTTTCCTACTGAGATTCTCTCGAATCTCACCCTCCCCTACCAACAATTTAGACAGGAGACGACAGAAGATATGTAAACAACAATTCAGAGTACCGTACGAGGGGATTACAGTAGTGGAACGAAGACGGGAAGAAGTCTCCATTTCACTGGAATGAGTTTAGACACCCTAGTAGTCTTGTGCGGCTACACTAATTGTAATTATCAGGTACGAATCCCTTAGGGGAATTTCTGTAACCATACACATATTATCAGTATAGTTATGCTATTCCTATGTTGCCTACCGAATCGCATATCGTTTTCCGCAAAAACTCTGGTAAATGTGAAATTAAGATATGGGCGTGACACAACCCACCCTGTCTTGTCAGAAATGATTAGAGCTTCTACATGGATAAGGCTGAATATCAGAATGTAAAATGTAACCCGTTCATTTTTTAAGCTGGGTATCAGACAAGGGTCGCACTCTGCCCAACCCTACCCGTAACCACGCCTACCTTTAATAAAATTGTCTCTAACGGGTATACTTGCTTTTTAAAAAAACACGTGGGTTAGAAGGCAGAAATAATAAATATGAATATTTGGGCTAGGGCCTAATTGCACTCTATATATTTGGGACAAAATTATTAAGTGGAAGAAACTTTAAGGAAGGGGTCACGAGATAAATTTGAGAGACTGAGTTATAGCTATAGAAAAAATATCGAGACTAAAAAATTATTTTTTCCAAATATATATTTAGCAGTTTTTGGAGAACACCGTTTGGTAATATATATTTTGGGGGGGGGGTTGAAGCCCAGAGAGGAAAAGCCTTACGACATCCCAACAATAAGTTACGTGAAAGCCCAATACGTTAAAGTCCGTAAAGAAGCAGATGATTTCACTTTTCAATTACAATATTAAATGACAAGAGGTGCATTTCACCTCTCCTTCGATCTTTATTGTTCCACTGTAGTAACATTAATACGTCATGTCTCTAATGCAAGAATTGGTTGGATGGTAAAATTTTGCTAAAAATATCATATCTCAATCCATTTTATTTCTAAAGTATAACCCATTTATTTAACTTATCAATTGATGTACAATCTATTGTTACTGTGTGTGTTTTATTGGGATGAGATTAAATTTTTTATAATTAACTATTTTGTTTTACTCCTCCTATCATTAATATAAAACATATTTACAAAATTGATTTTTATCTCAAATATAAGACATTGTTTTTATATTTATCAATTTTTTTTCTAATTTATCCTTATTAATGCTCACTCAACAATAATAAAAGAAATGAGGAAATGAAGGAATTAAGGAAGATAAATAGTGTGTTTTAGATAATACATATCATATTAACTAACTTTTTTTTTCCGGTAACTAACTTCCTTAATCTAATCAAATTTGGATTCATCACGCATATTTTTCTCCTAACCTACACAATAAAACAATCATCAATCCCTCATTGATCTTCACTGTTACAACCATCCACGAGGAGTCTCTTCATGTGATCTGCCAAGTCTTGCATCTGTTCCTTGGAATGCAGGGGCGATGGATATGCACACACACGGCTCAAGCTTCCATCTCGTATGGTGTCGAATATGGCAATGGATGGACTCACGCCATGCACAGAAGCTCAACATATATAATCTTCCAATCCAAGGTCTTGATGCATTTGATTTGAATCATCGATGATAGGTTCTTCAAACACCGAAATCAGCGTGGTTCTTAGAGATGATGATGGTGTCAAACCAGGGTTTTCAATGGCCTTGTTCATGAGGAAATTCAGGTCAGTCATGTCTGTGAAATGCTTGTTGTTGTTCTTGGCGTTCTCAAAGGACGTGTAGATTCTCTTTCCCAATTCCCACAGGGGTTCAACACACACGTCGTGTGTATTTAAGATTCCAGATTAATGATAAAATCCTGAACCAAACAAGGGAACAACCCAACTGCTTTTGTGAAGGGGGAAAAATAAACATTTGCAATATTCCTTCATAATCAACTCGTGGAATTATTTGTCCAAAAAAAGAAATCAAGGAATTTTCTGTTTTTCCCTTGCAAAGCAGTAACCTAACTAGTGGATAATATCGTAAGTAACCCACCGCACTTGGCCCAACACAAACGTTTTATTTTGTCACCAAAACAGCAATTAATTAAGAAGTGATTTACCAAGGGGATGGTTTGTCACAGTAACGCAAGTTAAAGTTGAATCTCCATTATAAGATGTGCTTATATTTAGTGTTTAACAATGTCTTGATTAGAATTTTGAAAAAATTATATTCAGGTCTTGAACAAGAGAAAATATTAAAAACTTATCCTTTGAAATATCAAAATTGTATTTAAGTTTCATGAAACTTTTCCAAAGTTACTGAAAATATATGTTGTTGGAGGCACCGGCGGAGAACCAATATTAGATTGAGTCAACTTGAAGAGTTGGGATCATGCACAATCAAACTGAGATGGACTATAGTGAGCTTCGATTGCTTTAGCAAGAGCTACCCAATTTAGTGAGCTTTGATTGCTTTAGCAAGAGCTACCCAATTTAGGAGACGACTCGCCTTTTCCAACATCTAGAACCATGGTGGTATATCGCCATCCATATGTACCGAAGCAATGACAAGACGTTATGGGTCTTGGATGCCAAAATAGAGAAAGTATTGTTCCGCTTTAAATATCCAATTAAGAGCCTTTGAGCCATCGAAATGCGGAAAATCAAGCTTCATTGTCTTTTGAAGTGGTGGGTGGGAATTAACCAGATAAGCCATCGGAAGTTTCGAAGAAGAGGACCCCCAAAGAGAGGTATCAGTGTGTTGAGACAAATCAATGACGGGGAACTAAAGGAGAGTCTTCAATTGAGTAAATCGGCTGTCAATCAGCTTGAAACGATTTTTCGCCCCTTCCATGAACTCATTAACCTTCTTCATGTCTGATTGTAACTCTTTTAAGCGAGTATTTTGAGTCATAGCAAGTTCTGAACGCAATGAAAGCACTAAATGCAATGATCAAACTCAAATACAGAAATAGTACAAATGATCCAATTAAAACTTACTTGTGTAGCTACTGATTTTCAAATTGATAAAGAATCAAATACAAATCATTCAACTGAATCAAGCAAAGCAAAGCAACAAGAAACTCAAAAATAGCATAAATCAGATAAATCCGCCAAAGAAGAGAGAAGAACAACCAGAGAGGAAATTTTAGCATAAACTCTTTCACGCCCTTCTCTAACCAATTTTGTCTCTATCATACTGGAGCTTACTCATTCAATTTCCGCAATTTCCAAGTGGGTTTACTGACTCGTCGGCTGCGTCTCACTTGGGTTGGGTTCGGCTCATTGTTTGGGCCTGTAATCTTCATACCAACACTCTGATTTTATGGACTCATAACATTAACTTGATCCAAAAAACAAAAAAAAAATTAGTCACATTTTATAATTTAAACCTTCATTAGAAAAAATAGATAGAGATTCTAGAGACTGCTAAAAAAAACAGAGTATTCTAGCCACCATGACGCAACCGCGAACGTAATTAACGCCAAGTGCCATGAAATCCCATCCAGGTTCAATGAACATTGTTGCGCCCCCGTTTTCCTTGTAATAGGGCCCACTTCGGTTTTCTTCACACAAAAAATTCAAAGTTTACCATTTCCTTCCCATTTTTCTCTCTGTTGTTTCAGTTTCATAGCTTCAATTCAATGGCAGAGGTAGACGTAACCTTCATCCAAGAGGCTGTACACAGGCCCAACCCCTCTCTTCGACAAGAGGCTGACGGCATCCCTCTCATCGACCTCTCTTCTCCTGACTTTGACGCCCTTGTCGCCGATATCGGCCTTGCCTGCCGGCAATGGGGCTTCTTCCAGATCATCAACCATGGCGTCCCGCCGGAGCGCCTGCAAAAGCTGGATGAGGCTGTACGGAAGTTCTTCCACTTGAGCCTCGACGAGAAGAGGAAGATCTGGAAAGACCTCCACAGGGTGATGGGGTATTCCAACAAGGAACACACCAAGAACGTCCGAGACTGGAAGGAGGTGTTCGAGTACACCGTCAAAGAACCCACCCTTGTCTACGCCTCACTGGACGAGGACGACGACAGTGTGGCTTACTGGGAGAACCAGTGGCCTGAAAACCCGCCTGAGCTGAGGTACAATATTTACTTGCACACATAACTATATATATATACTCCCTATGCTATTAGATATAAGACATATAAAACCGAAGATAATTTTTGTTTGTTTGGGAGACATTAAATAACCTAAATAACTTATATAATTATATATTATGTTTTGTACCTTTAGATTATATATTAGTTTATATGTTAGATAAAATATTTTTTAAAAAAATGATAAATATAAATATTTTAAAATAATTTAATTAATTTTTTTAATATCTTTAAAAAAATTAACTTAAAAAAAGAATATATCATTCAAACCCGTTTCAGTTCAGTTTTAGTGCTCATCCTAAAATGAGCATTAAGAGCTATTCCATGTGGTGAGTTATAACTTATACATAATTCAAATAAAATTTTAATAGGACGGATTTAATATTTTTAAATGATAATTTTTAAATAAATTTTTTTAAAAGATACTATGAAAAGTTTCGGGGAAAAAAAACAATGGAAAAATTTCAGTGTGATCAATGAGATATAAGCAGTGAGCAATGGTGAATAGCTCTGGGTAATCATGATTATGATCAGCAGTGAGATTGACTTCAAATATCATGATATTGAGTTAGATAAGTGAGTAACGAAGTGTTGGGATGTGAACCATGAACAGAGAGTTGTGCCGAGAATATGCGAAGGACATGATGGCGCTAGCGATGAGATTGTTGGAGCTAGTAGCTATGAGCTTGGGGTTACCGCCAGGGAGGTTTGAGGATTTCTTCAAGGACCACACCAGCAACGTCAGACCTAGGTGCTACCGATCTTGCCCTTCGCCTGACCTTGTTCTCGGGGTGGGCCGCCACAAAGATCCCGGAGTCCTAACCATTCTGGCTCAGGACGACGTCGGTGGCCTCGAGGTGAAGCGAAAGTCCGACGGCCAATGGGTCGGAGTCAAACCCGTACCCAATGCGTACATCATAAATGTGGGGGATATTCTTCAGGTGTGGACCAATGATGAATATGAGAGCGTAGAGCACAGAGCGGTCGTGAATTCCGTGAAGGAGAGGTTATCAATACCATTCTTTCTGACTCCTTCGCACTATACCATGGTGGCGCCGCTGGAGGAATTCACCGACGGGGAAAACCCGGCCAAGTACAGGCCGTACAACTGGGGAAAGTTTCAACTCACCAGAAAGCGGAGTAACTTCATGAAGCTACAAGTTGAGAATATCCAGATCTCCCATTTTAAGATTTAGAAAATTAGTACAGGAATTAACGGATAAGAATGGAGTGCGGGCCGGTCGGTTGTGTTGATGGTGGCGCCGCTGTATGGGTGGAAATAATATTAGCGCTTTTGATTTCTGGTGTTAAATGCAGACTCTCTTCTCTGCTATTAATTATTTTCTCTCTTTCTTTTTGGAATAAAGATGGTCTAATAAAGAAAGAGTATTTAGTGTGAACTGGCTAAACTAAAAGGTTTACTATTAATTCAAACTGCGAGGACTTGATCTAAATTAATATATTGTTTAGACATTTAGTTATAGGATTTAGAAAAACTGTCAAACGCTGGGTGACCTAAAAGTTGGACACCAACGAGTGGAATTACAGAATCTGAGAGGACACATAACATCCCAACTTTAGTGCAGGCCTATTACCTCTCCAACCAAGTGAGTGATGAGGTGCTTACATTTAACACTTGACAGACAGATCGACACTTTAAATAAGATTGTCTCTAATAGAATGATGCTTATACTTAGAGGAAAAAAAAAACAGAGAGAGAGAGAAGCACATGGGTTAGCAGGCCGAAAGGCTTGGGTCGAAGAGCACTCTATATATTTGGGTTCTCTCCCTCGCATACATTCTTATTGTGCACTTCTAACGGTTTGTTTATTTGAAGGGAGTGGAGGAGATATAATAATGAGTTTGATTTTTTTTAAAAAATGAAGAATTTATATGAATAAAAGTGCACTCAACACCCTGATTTATTTTTGGTAGTGCATCAACACTCTAAAATTTTTTTAGGGATGCAATTTTGCCTATTTAAAGTGGTTAATGTCACCTCTCCACTAACAGTATGAAAAACGGACCATCTCCCGCCTGACATGTGAGCATTTTATTTTCACAGTAATGACACGTAATTAAATTAAAATGCCACCTGTTTTATTTTTCCAAAAAAAAAGAAAGAAAGAAAAGAAAAACAAACCACATAATAAAGACTAAAAATGAACTTATAACAAAAATCAGAGTGATATGTGCTTGGACTATGTCTCTACTGATGCACATTGTCTGGGAGAATGTTCAGGAGACTGTCATGCTGATCCTTTTTCCCTTCTCCTTTTGCCACTTCAATCTTATACATATTTGAGACGAAATTATTAGATGGATGAAACTTTTAAGGATGGAGTCACAGCTATGGTAAAAGTATAGAGACTAAATGACTATTTTTTCCAAATATATGTTTAGTTTTTTTGTTTTTTGAAGAACACTGTTTGGTAATATATTTTTATTTTGGGAGTGAAGACAGATGGGTTGAAGCCCAGAGAGGACAAGCTCCATGACATCCCAACAATAGTGATATGAAAGCCCAATACGTTGATGATGGCTTGTTACATGGGGTTCACCATGAAGGCATTGATTACTGTGCTGCCCTCTCTTTTATTTTAAGGTGAAATTAATCTTTTAATACGTATGGCACAACTCAATCTCTATAATTCTGATTTTGTTACAACTCGAATCTTAAATTTTGATTTGACGCAACTCAATTCTTATAATTTTAACCATTTAAAACGTTGGTACTTATATTTTAAAAAGTAAAATTATATAGTTCCTGAAGTTTAGGGATGAATTGTTATATGATTAAAACTATAAAAATTGAGTTTTAATCAAGTTAAAACTAGACAAATTCACCTGCACCAGGACAAGAGTTAGGGGCTGAGTTACGATTAAATCAAAACTATCAAAATGTTATTATTTCTTATTTATTTTAATAATAGGTATTTTTCTAAACACATTTGATTATCAAGTGACTTCCTTGTTAAATGCTACTCCTTATAAAGATTTGAGATTTTTGAAAAAAAATAAATTAACGGTAATTAGTTTATTATGGCGGGAGAACCGTTGATATAGGGGATAGATCCGAAAAATTATGATACCTTATAGTACAAGTCTTGACATTTCTTGAACTATCCAATGCGACATGAACAATCCCTCACATGAGCCCATGTCCCTTGATATTTGGAATTTTTGGCATTATATTCACTTCTCACCCAGACACCACAGGTCCACAGCAACCTACATTGGAGCTGTTTGTTTGGGCGTTACGATTACTTATAAGTTACTTTTTACGTAAATCGAGACACAACCCCTCTCACATACTTACTTCGTATACCGTAAATCACTATTAAAAAGCAACTTATAAGCAATCGAATCGCTGAAACAAACAGGCACATTGTCTTTCTCCTTCAACTTGAGGGCCTATTTGTACGAGGGATTTAGAGGGAAGGGGTGAGAAAAGTTTTATTATTGAATTTAAAAGAAATTGAAAAAATGAGGTTAGACTTGGCAAAAAAAAAAAATAAGGTTAGAAAATTTTAATAAAATGAATAAATATGATAAAAAAGTAAAAAAAAAATATATTTAAAAAATTAATTTTTTAAATCCCACTAAAAAAAAATTTCCTTGCTCACTTACCCTTCACTCCCCCTCATACCAACCAGGACCAGCCCCTTAATACCCTCAAACACGCTATCACCCTTCACTCCCCTCATACCAAACATTTCAACACGTGTTCCAAATTAACCTACAAGGCTACAATATTCAAGTCGTCCGTAAAGAGGCGGATGAATTTCACTTTTCAACTCCGAAGTGGAATATGGTGTAGAAAGATCAGAATGTCGTCGTCATCGTCATTTTTCTTATTATCCGGTAGGTTTGGGTATTTACTATCGGTAACAGTGATTAATTCTCTACCACTATAAACTTTCTAATGAGGAGTTTTAATATTGATCATGAGATCCTCTCTATATACATCGTCAGAGATCAAACCCCTGACCAAATGCTTAAAGAATTCAACTAGATATTAACTATGCTAAGCCTCATGGTTATTATTGTTATTGTTATTATTATACTGTCTGAAACCAAGACTATATATAAGTCTGTCCCCAGATCCTGGTGTCTAACAATTTATATATTTTTTTTAAAAAAAATATTTAAATATATTTCTATCAATCAAAGATCAAAAGCCAGAAAGAAAAAGCTTGAATTAAATACAAAACAAACAAAAGGATGTGTATCACATCACCGCATGCTCATAGATCACGATCTCAAACATCCATGATCCAATCTTTGTCCATATCCAAACAAGCATTGCTGGCACTTAACATCTTCCATGATTATAACGCATCGCCTTTTAATTAAGTTATATACCGTACTTAGACTAATTAAGCAGTTCATTTTTGCCCATGATCCTCACTGTTTGAGTGCCCTTTTACCTTAAACTCATATCTTCACTCAACTCTGCTTTACTTACTTTGTGGTGAGAAAGTAGTGAATTGAAGAAATATCAAATAATAATATAAAAATAGTGTAATTATAAATACTATAATAATGAGAGAGGAACCGTTTGAGAATAATAGAAATAAATAGAGATATAATAATCTTTATACAACAAAATATCATATTTCCCTAATTTTGAAGGGAGTAAAAAATTTTCCCTCCCCTCCTTACCTCCTCCGATCCCCTCAAACCAAATAAACCCTTACACTTCACTCTCCTCGTACCCAATAGCCCCTTACTTCCCACAAACACTCACTATCACCCTTTCAGTATCATGCCCAAACACTTCTCTTGCTTCTCCATATCATTTTCCCTTGTTTTTGCCATTACACACGCATTAACAAACATTCTATATATCACTTCAATCCCTATTATATTCCACTTTCAACAAATAATCACGAATTATGAATTTATAGTTCAATTATAAAATATGTCCCAAAATGATTAAAACATTTTAAGTTTGCCTTATTAAAAACTCCTTCCTTCTCTCTATGCACTTACAAATCAAACTCACCTCTCTCTCTTCCTCTACCTATCTTTCCAACATAAATTAAATAGAGGTCAAATTGAAAAACAACCGCTAATGACCTTGTGAGTGATTTATATTTAGCATAAAAAAGCTCTTTTCTACAAAATGGCTGTAAGGGACCAAAGGGATGCACTAGTAGGTTCCAAAATCCATACATTCGTTTTGTAGGCTCTATGTAGGCTTCTCTCTGTTTTGTGAAGTAGAATAGTTGATGTCCAGCTTGTAATAAATAAATAAAAAAAATCCATACATTCTAACACGTGTTCCAAAGTAACCTACAAGGCTACAATATTTAAGTCGTCAGTTAAGAAGTTGATGAATTTCACTTTTCAACTCGAAAATGGAATATGGTGCAGAAAGAATGCCATTTTTATTATTGTTGTTTGATAGGTTTAGGGTATCTACTATCAGTAGGGGTGATTAATCCCTTTACAGCATAGACTTTTTGAAGAGGGGTTTTAGTGTTGGTCATGAGACATTCTCTATATATATCGTCAAAGATCGAACCTCTGACTAGATGTTTAAGAAATTCAACTAAATACTAACTATATTAGGTCTCATGATTATTATTTTATTATTATTATACGTCTGAAATAAAGATTATGTGCTCGTTTGGATTAATGATTTGAATGCTTAAAAACAACTTTTCAATTATGCTTTACGATATACGAGGTAAGTATATAAGATGAGTTGTGTCTCGATTTACGTAAAAAACAGCTTATAAACAAACTAATCACTAAGTGTGTGTCCGCCCACCCCTAAAACTATGGTTTCAGAAATACTTTTCCGTAAATCAAGATAAAACTCCTCTCACATATTTATATCATAAACTATAAAAGCTATTTTCTAACAATTAATTCCAACCCACACTAAAACAAACATGCCTTATATATAAAGTCGGTCCCCATACCATAAAGTCGGTCCCCATACCCTAGTGTCGAACAATTTATATAAATATATTTCTATCAATCAAATATCAAAGCCGAATAAGAAAAAGCTTGATTTTTTTTTACAAAACAAACAAAAGAATGGTAGGGCAAGTGTTTGAGAGGGTATGGTGTGTATCACGTAATCACGTGCTCAGAGATCACTATCTCCAGCCTCCATGGTCCAATCGTTGTCCATATCCAAACAATCATGCAGCTGGTAGTCTGGCACTTCACATCTTCCGTGATTATAACGTATCACCTTTTGATTATGTTATATATAGGACTTAACTAATTGAGCAATTAATTGTTGCCCATGATCCTCACTGTTTGAGTGTCTTTTCACCAAACTTCTTATCCTCACCACATCACTCAACTTTGCTTTACGTACTTTTTGGTAATTTTATTAAAATCGGATTGAATCGGATGTACCAGTTTGAAAACCATTGAATTGGTCATCTAACCATTTTATCCGGCCGGCTCAACATTTTTTCAGACTTTACTGATTTCAAAAATTCATATTTTATTTTATATATTTTTAAAAATTATAAATTAAGATTCTATGGAAAACTTGATATGTATACTTTCTAATATAAAAAGAATCACTAAAAAATATTATCATTTAATCATAAAAAATATCAAATTTCAAAATTATTTCAAAAAATATTGTCGTTCAACTTTATTTCCTTACCAATTTAATCTTAATTTGACTCCAATCTGGCTCATTACTAACGGTTAACCCACTACCAAGACAAATTCAATAATAGATCCAGATTCAATAACCTTACTTTGCTTTTTGGTGAGAAGGTAGTGAATTGAAGAAATATAAAATAGTAGTATAAACCAACTAGAGCGCTTTTGTTACGGAAAGTTAATCAGAAATTCTTTTGTTATTAGTTCTTGCAACTGCTTTAATTCAAAAAACGAATATTGCTGTGTAATCATATGTGGCTTGATTCTCACTGTCGGAGGATCCTATATTAATATTCTTTGTCTCAAAAATAATGCTTCTGTTCTTAATTTCTTATCATTGGTTTTGTCAGGTCAGGGCATGGTACTGCAGGCCTTATCAAATTATGGTTGTGTTTTTTTAATAGTAATCATTTTTCACATGTATAATCCTAATTCGAATCTGTCCCCAGCTATTATGTTTTATATATTAGTCATAATAATTCACATATTCTTTATACTTTTTACAGAATATTTAAATTTACACTTACAACATCACACTTAGAGCTTTAAGGAGGTGTTTAGTATCATTTAGGCTAAAACTTGCAACACCCTGATGATGCGATTCTCAACTTTAAACGAAGTTAATTAATCTTGAAGATGTAAAATATATAAATCATAATCTCTGAATATATAATGGGTAGCGGCCCTCATTGGTGTCTTTTTTTATTTCAAATAAAAACACTTGTCAACTTTTTTTCCTCTGTGTTACCTATATATAAGTCACTTGTAATCCATTCTTGCAAATCAAAGAAAAGTATTAAATGAATAAATTTTTCTATATCTGCCTTTATTTATTTGTGAAATGATGCATTTTTTTTCTCTCTCATTCCTTTATTACTTTACATTTACATCCCCCTCTTTTTTTCATGTGCCCAGCTAATAGTCAGGAGAGATAAAATTGGCAAAATATTATTTAATAAGCTATAAATTACTTATATTTTAAACAAAACTTTTTGAATACAAGTGATTTATATATGAATATTAAGTGGTATATTCCTATTAACGAAAATTCTATTCAAGACACCGTTAAATACTAAATATAAATACCTCTTAGAACCGATATTCAAACCTTAACTTGTGTTGACAAACTATCTCCTTGGTAAATCACTTATTAATTAATTGTTTTTTGGTGACAAAATAAAACGTTTATGGTGGGCCAAGCGCGGTGGGTTACTTATTACTTACGATATTATCGACAAGCCAGGTTGCTGCATTGCTAGGGAAAAACAGAAAAGTCCTTGATTTATTTTTTGGACAAATAATTCCACGAGTTGATTATGAAGGAATATTCGGGTTTTACTTTTATTGAATAATTAAAAGTAGAATCTCTTATGTGGCAGTCCAGGGAATTACTTTAATCGGGGCGGTTGTCTCCGTAGTAGTATTATATTTAAAGCTCTTGTACGAAATGTTTATTATTTTATGTAACTTTTAATATAAGATATATTTACTCAATTTAATCAGATTAAAAAATTTAATTAATTTAATTCATATGATATATATTTTCTAAAATATCCTAATTATTTTTCTTAATTCCTTAATTCCCTTTTCTTTATGTTTATTGTTAAAAAAATATCAATAATGATAAATTAAAAAATTATAAAAGAATATAAAAAATATGTTTTACCCTCGTTTAGAACTAAATCAATTTTTTAAATATATTTTATATTAAGAATGTAATAGAGTATATTCACTCCGAGGCAAACATTGGAGAACAAGATGTTACCAAGTGATCTTGATACTCAAATCGCTTATTAATCTTTAAGTAAAATTTTAATAACTGGCAAAAATAGTAAAAATTTAATTATTATCCATTTTTGTCTTTTCCGTTCAAATGGTCTTCATTATGACTTTTTCCGCCCAAGCGAAAAGCCATGACCGGGCCCATTCTTTCCTTGGGGGGCCATAAATGAAATTTGAAAAGCTTTTATAAGAAAATAAAATCATTTAAACTCGCTTTACATAATATAATTTTGAAATCTTGCACTTTAAATTTTAAAATAAAAATTTAAATTTAAGTTTCAAAAAAATAATATGTAATCTATAACAACAGAAATGAAAAGAAATTTAAAAAGCACTCCCTCTAGTCTTAATGCACTCCTAACTGTCTAATTACATTATCAAAATTAAAAAAGATAGGTATTACAGTTAGACTCATTAAATTTGTCACAAATTAATGGTCCTCCCAGTCTATATAAGGTGGATATACGGAAATTAAAAAAATTAATTAATTTAATTATTTATGATAAATGTGTATTGATTTTATTAATTTTTTTTTAAATCCTAGTGTATTATAACTATCCTTTCAAGGAAATCCCTTCCATGTGTAACAGGATTCTCTTGGAAAAACTATAAATTTGAGAGTTACAGTAGATTGAGATTTTATACATTATCTAACTTTTATGCTTAAAATTGGAGGCTTTATTATTTTTCCAAACATATGCCTCATTCAAAAGGATTGTTGCATCTTGAATAGTGATATATTTGGGAAGAGTATACTTTCAAAATCTTTTTTTTTCCCTTTCCCTTTCAAAATTATGTCTCCACCTTTAGATTAAAAATGAATTATTCAGATTTAATATTTTCTAAAATTATTGTTATAATATTTTATAATTTAATTTTTTAAAACTTTATTTATATTACAATTTTGAATTGTGTGGATAAGGTTTTAATATTTTAGATTTATATATTTATATTTAGAATAACAGATTCATAAAAAAAATTTAAATCATCCATTCTTTTAATATGTAGATGAAGAGTTGCCATCAAGAGTATTATTAAAAGAAAAAAAAATTAAAAAAAAAATTTGACCGAAAAGGAAAAAAATTTAATACGATTTTGGATAAGTGACGCACTGACCTCGATATGAAACTACTTTTTCGTACGAAGGCCCGTGGGAATACAATTTAGACATTTAGCGTGTGTTCAGCAACTTTTTAAATCATGATTTTAAAAATATTTTTTTATAAATATAGGTAAAATTTCTCTCACATATTTATCTCATATATCGTAAAAATTATTCTTAAAAAACGAACATATAATTAAATTTACATATTTTATAGGTTTCTTTTTTTTTTTTTTTTGGAGGAAGGCATATTTTGTTGATTGAAACACAAGCTACTCATATTTGAAAACGCGAGAATCATTTAATGGAATGCATTTACATCAATTTTTTTTTTTTTTTGTTGGGATCTCTTTCACTTTAAACTTAGAGCTCGATTTTTTTTTTTTTGCGAGCACCCTTTAAAATTAGAAACTCACCCCTTAATTAATGAGTCCAATACAAACCCACATGGTAGGGAACAAGATTTTTGTTCAGTTATTGATAACTACCAAGTCGTTTAAGAGAATCTAAATTCTACGATGAATCTGTATCAGTCCATTTTCCAATGTTGTCTGTTTCATCATTTTTTGCGGGATGCTGATTTTTCTGAACAAAGGATCGCTTCTCTGGTTGCTCTCTCAAAATTCCCCACCAAAAAACATCTAATCATACCAATTTTGCTTAATTTAAACCTAATTCACTTTAATAAATTCATAATATATCCAATTACAGGACTCAACGTCACCTGGGTGCATCACCATTCCATTTGATTGTTTGTGAAACTGACTTTGGATTCATTCTGTATCATTTCAAGCCCTGATCCTGATATTTTTATCTACGAGGATTCTAGATTGTTATTGGCAAACAGCGATAAAAAAGCCCCAATAATTGATCTCGAAAATGCAGATTTACTTTATCCGTGAATTCAATTCAGAGAATTCGAAATCCGCGAGATTCTCCGGAAAAAAAGCGTAGAGTAAGAGAGATTTGGGGATAAAATCAACACATAATGCGAATCAAACCTTTAATTAGGGTTTGCACAGACTCATAAACAAGCTGGACTTGTTCCAGCGCCCAGAAATCGCTAAACCAGAAACAGAGTACAGAGAGTGCGAAAAGTGAAGCAGAAGAAAAAAGCAATACTCCTCAATTGAATAAATCTACAAGACAAACCGAAGCTCAGGTTCATCAAAAGGGCGGCTCGAGCTCCATCTAAATCAGAACCAGAGAAGTGAATATATATATATATATATATATATATATAGATATATAATACAAATAAAAACAAAGCGGCTTCAAATTAACAAAGCCTAGCCATCTACGGTCTACACAGATTCAGAGAAGAGAAAGAAGAAGAAGAGATTGGAGAGAATTAGGGAAGAAAACCAGAGAAAGGGATTGGAGTAGCGGCTCGATTGAGATTGGAGAGAGGCTCGGAGGTTCGTTCTTGGATAACGACCACAGTCTCGGCGACGATAATCACAAACTGAATCGCCATCTTCACCAGATATATGCACAGTTCGATTCTCTTTATCATCATGGTTTTCTTCTCTGCTTCTTTGTTTAGATGCTTTTTTGTTTGTGTGTGTGTGTGAGAGAGGAGGAGGAGGAGCAAGAAAAAGAGAAAAGTCTCTGTTCTCTGAACGCTGAGCTAGATTATTTATACCGACAATTTAAACCCGCTGCTTGTATTTCCTTAAACAACGGCCTTATCTCCCCAGTAATTCATTACAACACGACACCTCCAAAATTGGTTTATAGCTTGTGTGGGTCCCGCCATTATTTTCAATTAAGGAATAGAGTACTACTTAGATATGATTTCCATTGCTTATGGATTTCGACAGTTACGTAAAATGTAAACTCATGTGTTAGATTGGAATGACTTATTTTTGAGTAATAAGTGTTTATAAATCGTGATTCATGATATATAAGGTAAATATATTAAAAGAGTTTTATCTCAACTTACGTAATAAGTATTTATATTTAAAAAATAAGTGTTCCTAAATATGCACTTAATTATGACCTGTAAACTTAATCAAGTTAATAGGTCTAGTACAAAAAACTTAATAAGGCTAATTAATTACTTTTATAATTCTTTATCTTTGCTTGTTTATCACAGCATATCAATCACAACCTTATAATTTTTTTTTTTGGTTTACACCCCGGCGTCCCATCCTTTTTGGAGGCAGACTAATCCGGAGTCGTCCCCAGTATAGAGGGACTTCCCAGAGATCGAACTCAGGCCCTTAAGACAAATGGCGGAGGAGGCACATGTAAGTTTCATAATTTAATGGTATGAAAGTTTCATATAAGTTGAAGACAATGAATTTAATTCTGTTTGTAAACTCAAATTGTTACTACTTATCCCTTTGGGATAAAAACTTTTACTTGCCCCCCATTAGTTGTTGGTAAATAGGATGAGGGATTATTGTTTATTACACATAATTTTGAGATTTGAGAACTAAATCATCATTATGCACACGAGTGTCTATAGAATTCGGCTTCTCTCTCATGCGCTTCCCGTCTCTTACCTCTCTTTTACCTAAAACACTGACGCTTTGGGTCAAAAAAGGGGAGGTTGAGTCCCTTTTTAAAAAAAAAAAAATATATATATATATATATATATATAGCACCTTGAAGTATTTTTAAAGTGGCACCAGTATCTTAAAATAATTTTTGATGCACTGATCACCCTGAAATATTTTTTTAGTAGTAACTACTGTCTAGCAAATTATACTCTAAAGTATTGTTTCAATACCTTAAATAACGTTTCAATTGTAACTACTGTCTAGCAAACTACATTCTAAAGTATTTTTTTTAGTAACATCCAGTATCATAAATTAATTTTTAACTCATTCAGCATCTTAAATAATTTTTTCAATAATACCTAGTATCCTAAAATATTTTTTAATTGCTACTCTGTATCTTAATTAAGTTTAGACTGTTTGTTACAATTAAAAAAAATCTACCATGCTAAATGCAAAAAACATTATTTTATGATATTGGGTAATACTGAAAAAATAATTCATGATGCTATATATTTTTCTTTTCAGAAAAAAGGACCCAATCTACACTTTTTTTTATCCAAAACGGCAGTGTTTTGGGCAAAGGAGATGCAAGGTACAGGAAGCGCATGGAGAGAATCCGGATTCATGCCCATGAGATAGAATCTCACATACTTGCTTGCTTTTGGTGTAACAGTTAGCTGGCCCTTCCGACTCCGAAGGGTCAATTTTTTTCTCCCCATTTTTTTGGGTGCAAAATGACAGTGGGAGGTTTTATTTGGGAGAGGGGCAAGGTGAAAAGGATGGTGTAATGTCATGCCACGTGTGAAAGGAAGGGATAAAGTTGAGGGTGAGCTACATTTTTTAAATTTCTAAATTAAAATTTTTTCACTTTTGTCCTTATTAAAAAATATGTTTGATAATTTAACAAGGGGACAAAATTAAAAACGAACATTAATTATATAGACAACGCTAAAAATTAAATATTAATTATATTATAAATGATTTATATTTTGAATAAAATTATTCTTCTAAAAACACCTTATATAACGTGGATCGGATGAAGAAATTTTTATCATGAATAGATAAAGATGCTTGGACAAATAAATTTTTGCATGAAAATAATCTGGGAAACGTGCATCATAACAAAAACAAATGTAAAGTATTGTCTATGTCATAGAAATAACAAAAAGATGAAAGTGTACTGCGATAAACTTGAAACTTGCATAAAGCGGCAAAATTAGAATCAATTGCATGTTTGAATTAGCTCTTATAGAATAGTTTTTGTTATATCTATCAAAAGAAAAAATCGTGATAGACGTTAACACATATGTAATTAAGTTTGACAATGAAAGGAGGATGGCGGGGAAGTTATAATTAGCGAAGCAACAATTCAATTATATATAATGGCCATGCTCGTGCAGGGACCGCTACAAGTGAGAGAGGTACACTTCCTTGAGACGTGAGCCCTGAGCCCCTGACGAGTCGCGTTCATCCTCAGAAGCTTCAAATCATGTTTGAATTAATGTTGAAGAAGTATGTTTATATAAATTGAGATAAAATTTCTCTCATATATTTATTTTATACATCATAAATTATATTTCAAAAGTATTTTTTATCACTAACCTAAACAAACATTTCACTTTTTACGCTCTCACATATCTTTTTTATAAGATTTAAAATTTTGAATTAGTTGAGTTTTTTTATGGTTCCTGAACCTGAAGCAAAAAAAATATTATAAAAAGAAATTTTGATTCAAAATATAAGAAATTGACAGGATAATTAATTATTATTTTTCACTTTTATCTCTTGTAGGAGAGAGAAACAAGAAACCGATATGCATATTTAAAAATTATATTTTTTAATAAGCATAGATTAAGTACATTTTAATAGTTTATAGCACAATAAATGACTTAACTAACATTTATTGATTCGTGTAAATTAATAAACAACGTTTTACATTTTTGATCAAAGGGAGCAAGATTGAAATGGGAAAAGAGCGTCTCTACTTCTTCTTCGCTTAATTTCTCCGCCATTCACTACAAAAAAAAAGACTTTCAGCGGCGACATTTTTGTCGGCGCCTATGCGACTGTCGCTGAAAGTTTTAGCGGCGACAATTTTTGTCGCCGCTCAAAGTATACTTTCAGCGGCGACAAAAGGTGACTTTCAGCCGCGACATTTGTGTTGCCGCTGAAGGTGACTTTCAGCGGCGACAAAAAGTGTTAATTTTTTTTTAAAAAAAAATTCAAAAAATTAATTTTTTTATTAAAAAAATTCGAATTTTTTTTAAAAAAATTTAATTTATAATTGCCACGTGTCTCCTTCCCGTGCTGCCATGTGTTACCTCCTCGTGCTGCCACGTGTTACCTCGTTGTGCTGCCACGTGTTGCCTCGTTGTGCTGCCACGTGTCACCTCCTCATAATTCCTCCATGTGACTCTCCTCCAGTTCGAACCCGCGACCTCAGAGAGCCGATGCCTTAGCGCGCGAGTCTCTACCAGTTGTGCCGAAATGAACCTATGTCATATTATTACATATTATTATATATATAATATTATCATATATATAAACATACATACATATAATTAATTAATTATATACATATAATTAATTATTAATTAAATATAATATTATTAAAAGTAATGGAAAATTAAATAAAAACGAAAAAAATATTGATATATTTAAATTTAAAAATTTTTTAATTAAAATTACTTAATAAATAATAATTTAATATGATAAATATTATTTTTAATAAAAAATTATAAATATAATATTAATATAATTTTAATAATTAAGGTTAAATAGAATTATTTAATAATTAATATTAAAATTTTATAAATATTATTTTTAAAAAATATTAATAAAAAAATATGAAAAAGACTTTCAGCGGCGACTTTTAATAGTCGCCGCTGAAAGTGTTTTAAATTTTTTTTTTTAATTTTCAAAAAAGACTTTCAGCGGCGACACTAAAGTCGCCGCTGAAAGTGTTTTAAAATTCTTTTTTTTTTTTAAATTTTCAAAAAAGACTTTCAGCGGCCACTTTTAATAGTCGCCGCTGAAAGTGTTTTAATTTTTTTTTTTTAAATTTTCAAAAAACACTTTCAGCGGCGACAAAAGTGTTGCCGCTGAAAGTGACACCTTCAGCGGCGACATTAAAAGTCGCCGCCAAATGTCACCGCTGAAAGTGATTTTTTTTGTAGTGATTTGATTGGTTTTTACTTGTTGAGATCTATTTTGTAAAAATATTATTATCATTTAATATTTAATATAACAATAATATTTTTAATATAATATACAATCTCGACAATTAAAAACCCAACCAATAATGGAGAAATTAAGTGGAAGGGAAGTGAAGAGATGAGTTAATGGAGACACTTCTTTCCCGATTCAAATTGGAGTTGTCTGAACCTTAAATGTGTTTTTATCAAAGTTATTAAACTCGGACAAGTCACTAAACCGGTCGGAGTACTGGGTCAAGGGTCAGTGGATCAGACCGGAACTAATCCAAGACTAAACTGATTAAAAGGTGAAAATTCCAGGCTTATTAATATGAAATTATAAAGATATTTTAAAAAAAAAAATTTAAAAGGTGAACCGGTTTGCCTCCCAGACCAAACCGGTTCACCGATTTCCGGTCCGAACCGACCGGTCTGGATTTAATAACAATGGTTTTAAACAATTTTATCCCTAATTAATTATATTTTTACTCATTATCGTTTTACTATATATTCTCTTTAATATATTTTTTCACTATTCTTCTTTCGCTTACCCTTTTTAAATAAGCTAAGGGCATATTTAGAGAAGAAATTACATTTCTACATATTTTTTAACTAATTTTAGCATATTTATTAAATCACGCAATCTAGTTATTGGGGTGTCATAAAAAAGACAGGATGGGGGTATATGTTAATTGCGTGTGTACATTGTCAATAAATAAATCATTTGTAAATATTTGAGTTATTGAGAATCGTCCTTTATTTTTAACTTTAATAATTAATAGATAATTTTAGTGAGCGGGGCATGTTTGTAAATATCCGAAGGGTATGTTTGTTTTAACGATCAGATTGCTTGTAAGTTGCTTTTCACGTAGATCGAGACACAACTCCTCTCACATACTTACCTCGTATACCGTAAATTACGATTGAAAAACTGCTTTTAAGCATTCCAATCACTCATCCAAACAAGCACTTCATTAACAACAATGCAAGTCTTTTTACTCGAAAAACGCTTCACACATATATTTGCATATTATTAGCATATGAGATCCTTAATTATATCGATGGCCAGAGACGGATTTTGTAAAATACTTTGAGTCACATGCTTAATTATCAAGTGAGTTACACCATGTTTGAGAAAAAATTGGTATTCTAATTATTGTGAATTATTGGAAGCTCAAAACCATCAAATAAATGAAGAAGATATAAAGGTTTGTGGACCAGCAACATCTTGCAATTCTGTGACTGTGAGTGGGATTTTGTATGTGTTTGGTGTCATTTATTTTTAGATGATAAATTTTTATTACACAAGTTGAGATAAAACTTCTTTCACATACTTATCTTATATATCATGAATTATAATTTATAAATATTTATCATCTAAAAATAAACTATTCCAATCAAACACTTTCTAAACAACGGAGCTCGCACAAGGCAATAACGTTGGGACCCAAACATTGTTGTGTCGTGACTCCATACCCAATGCATGCAACAGTACGCCTTGTCCTCTTCCTAGGAGCATAGTATAATAACGTGATTTGATCTACATATTCATAATTATCATTCACCAAGCACCCTCCATAAAACATTCTCCAAAATATAAGGTTGCGAGTGCGAATACCCTACAAAAATATAATAATTGCATGACTCATGGTTAAAAAACATAGTCATATATAATTGTCAACGATATTTGTAGTCATAAAACAAGTTACTCTCTGTCCAATTCACAATATAAAACATTTATAGAAGAATTTGTTGGTTCACAGTAATATGTCACTTTAAAAGCTATTAATATTTATTTGCCAATTTTACTTTGATAATTACCAATGCTTAAACATTTTAAAAGCAATTAATATTTATTTATCAATCTTACCTTGATAATTAATGCTTAAATGTAGTTCTTGGTATTTTTTTCTTCCTTCAATTGAACTTCATTTATATGGGGCTAGAGTTGGAAAATTTTTAAATTTAAGAAAAAAGTAATTATATTAATTGTCATTTCTTGATTTAGATAAATTATTAGTTGAAGTGATTTATACTATGAATTTGAAGGAGAAAAACCGTGTGCTTGGTGAGTGCATTTGAGCATATACACGTGCGTGTTAAATTGTTAAGTTGAAAATAAAAACATATTCATAATTACCTCTTCTTTTCACTGAAAAGAAAAGAGAAGAAAAATATAATTATTTCTTGTGTTGGTTGAGAATAACAACAAAGTCCCTAGGGATTATATTTCACTTAACAAATTCTGAATTGAATCACTTATCTATTCTAACCCAATTTATTCCACATGATTGATATTTGAGTTTCCCTAATTTAATTACTAGCCTCTTCCAAGGTCAAACAATTCTATAATTAATTATTAATCCAATATATTCCTATATGAATTTAAACAATTAATTATGCATTAAGATTTATGGAACTTAATAAGACTACACAACTCATATGAATATATTCCTATTTCATATGCAAATCATGGTTTTAATTATATGATCTACACACATGCATCTCCTTCCGGTCTCAACATGCATATTGAAATCCTTCAAAAGGTGACCAATCAAATGAAAGCATTAAGAATAATAATTAAAATTCAATCATGAAGGATAAATTAAAATTATATTTAATAAGTTAAGATTCAATCCGTCATTAGTAAGCTACGTCATCATCCTAGGAAAATGAAAATTTAGCTCATGATAAAATTTAAAACAAAACCAAAATAAATTGACATTATATAAAATTAGAATGAAATCCTCATAAATACTGCATAAAATTGAATATTAAATTCTCAAACATAAATATACAACAAAAAATATGCATGAAAAAAGGACAAATCTAGCTGTTCCTTTAGGAGGTAAAACCTTCCATGTAGGTGGCATGAAAAAAGTAATACAATCATAAACCTTCCATGTATGAGGCATGGAAAAAATAATACAATGCATGAAATTAAATCTAGAAAATAACACAATTTTTACATAACTGTCAGAGAAATATCTCCATGCCCCCTGTCTCTGTGCCTGAAGCTCGTATTTATAGGCAGTAAGCGAACAGTTGCATGTCAGTTTTTTTCCACGATGCTACAGTGCCATGTCAATTTTTCCACTAAGTGAACAGTATGCTGTCGACAATTTTACGCATTTTTCCGTGACTGCTACAGTGTTTTGTCGCCTGTTACAGTGATTCCATCCGCTACAGTCGCCTCCATCCACTACATTAACATCCTGCTACAGTGATTCCATCATGAATAGTGATCGACGCTACAGTACTGACCTTTTTTTCATATTTTTATTTATTTTTTAAATTCTATTTATTTTACACCCAAATATATTATATTAAGCTCAAATATCGTCCATAAAATCATCATATAAGAGCAAATAAATATGCAAATATTTTACTTATCAAATATACATTGAGAAAAAATGTAATAAAACTGTTTAGATTTGGCATGGTATTCCATGTAATGTTTACTTGAAAAAGCAAGCGAAATGAAGAAAATGTGAAGAACAAAAGCCTAACTGAAACGGATGCTCCCAACAAGTTTTACTTTATATTTTTGTATGGTAAAAAAACTATTTTAGCAAATAAATTTGTTCAACGATGGCAAAAAAACAAAAAAACTTCGTTCATTAAGGATTTTTTTAAATTTGATTAAAAGCTTATGGATAAGGCTTATCTAGAAAGAAAAAACAAAAGGAAAAAAGAAATAATTCAGAGAGTAAGACCCCGCAAGCCATATTCAATTATTCATTATCTTCTTCTTCTTTTTATCGCACATTATCCGCTTATGTAATTGAAATGAGTAATATGAGTGTGATGTAACTTGCGTTTGATTTAAATATAAACAACAAAGTGGGGCTTCATGATAAATAATCAAATCAAGTGAACAGTTTGTGATTAGTATTATTTTTGTATTGGCTCGCAAAAAAAAAAAAAAAAAGTATTATTTTTGTATTCCGGCACGCGAACTCAACTCTACTATTGATTTTTTAAACACTGTTATTTGACTTTGATTCTTATTTATATATTAGAATTTAGAAATGAAATTCAAGTGATTTATTCAACAAGAAGATAGGGTTTCAGGCCAACACGTTGTATCGCATCAAACTTGAATATATTTCAAGGTTTTCTATGGATCCTCACATGCTATGTGATGATCAATTTAAGCAATCGAGAAAATGATATATTGTTTTGAATTTGAAGCAAACACTCTTATTATTAATTATTTTTACATGTTTGTTTTTTCTTAGAAAAAATATTGACAACGCAATATGAAGAAGTCAGATATGCTTTTTTTTTTTTTTATACATGTTATATTGTTATGAAATTGGAAATATAAGTCATATTATTATTGTTGTTGTTGTTTTATAAATTGTATGGCTCTTGTTGTAAATTTCAAATAATATATTGACAATTAACCTGAATAAGTGAATAATATTTGTTGGTCAAAACAAATAAACAATACATCGCTTACTGGAAAAGAAAGTAAAGCATAACAGTCTTAGGATTTCTAGTTCATTGTATCATATTTTAATGTGTTTTTCTATCTCCTCTCAATTTATCTATTAAGTACTCCCTACGATTTTAATTATAAGATAAATTTAATTTTTTTGGAGAAATTAAGGAAGCCAATTAAATTATTTTAAAATTTTTAGTATTCTTAGATTATATGTTAATTTATTAGTCAAATTAATTAGTTTGGAGAAAAAAATAAAAATATAAATACTCTAAAGTAATTTAATTGGCTTTCTTAATTTCTCAAAAAAAAATCAACTTTATCTTATAATTAAAATCGAAGGAAATATTAACCAAGAAAGAAGAAAAGTTGTTATAAATCAGTGACATTATATTTGAAATTTGGGTTGACTTCAATGAAGGAGTCGGTGGCAGGTCAAAAAAAAAAAATGAAGGAATCGGTGACCGAAAATGGTATCTGACAACTCAATATATGTATAAACCGGAGACAATTAATAATTAATGTTTGATTCTATGAAGGGCAAATTAACATCCGACACCTCAATATTATTTTTTAGTTGCACCTGACATCAGATATAATTTTTCAGTTGTATCCAGCATCCTAAACTTATTTATAGGGGTGTTCAAAGTATCCCGGTCCCGGTTGTCCCGGCCCGGTCCCGGATTTTTTATCCCGGGAATTTCCCGTCCCGGCCGGGACCGGAACTGGGAAAACCCGGGACCGGGATGTAAAAACCCGGGACCGGGACCGGGACCGGGATCACACCTTGTGATCCCGGGAATTCCCGGTCCCGGGTTTTTTTTTTCTTTTTTCCTTAAAAAATATGTTATTATTTTATTTTTGTATTTTTTACCCCATAAATTAAGTTATCATTTGATAAAATGTATATCACATATTTAGTTAGAGTTAAATTGTATATATCGTGATACAAATCCTAACTATATAATGTATAAAGATAATAACAAAAATGATAAATGTGATAATAATATGTTATTTTTCAATTCTAACTCAATTTATGTGATTTTTATAACCTTATTAGGTGTTAAATAATTACTTTAAACATTAGATTATAAAAAAATTTAACTAATATAATTATATTATTAAGACCGGGAATTCCCGATCCCGTTCCCGGGAATTCCCGGTCCCGGTTGTCCCGGGAATTTCCCGGGACCGGGACCGGGACCGGGAATGAGATCCCAGTCCCGGGAAATCCTGGGACGGGAACCGGGAATGGGTATTCCCGATCCCGTCCCGGGATTTGAACACCCCTACTTATTTATGAAACATCTAGCACCAGTCATCAAACAATACCATTATTGGATATTGGATACATATGAAAAATAATATTAAGATATTGGATACAACATAAATAATATTAGGGTGATGAATGTGTTACTTTGAAAAAATAATATCTACACGCTAGATGTTATTTTCCCTAAGATGCAATACGTAATTTCAATTGTATAAGCTCCGACGATTAAAGGCGGTTGAATGGCAATAAGAAGCATATTATATAATGTATAATTCCAGAAAATGTAACAATGACACGCTAATACGTGCCACCCGTCCTTGTTGCTTAATCTGGATAACTCAAGCAACAATTTTGATCTTTATTTTTTTTGGGTTAAGTATTAGAAAGAAACTGATATAAACCCAAGTAAGTATTATCTGCACTTAATATGTCCCTGTCTATCTCATCGTATCACGTCATAATGGATCGTACTTGCCGTCTCTGATCAGACAAGTTATTATTATCTGAACTTAAAATCTCTGTCTAATTATCATGTGAAACGAATATTAAACCCAATTACCAGTAATTAAAGGCGAATTTCATGGATTATTACTCAAGGAAGGCCCATGCTTTGCCTTCCTTTGTTTTGTCTTCATTCCATCAATGACTAATCACTAACACACACACACACACACACACACACACACTTGTCTATTTATTAATGATTATTTGAATGTAAAATTTATATTTTTTATAGAGTGAGCTTTTGTTTGAATATTTTGCACGGGAAAAAAAATGATGGAAATTTAAGTGGTGGTACAATTAGCCTAACCGAATCTATCAAAAAAAAAAAAAAAAAGCCTAACTGACATCCAAAGCTATTTTTCCCAGCTCCAACAAATTGTTGGACTTGGCAAAATGATCATCCTTTTTTGCCAACTTAGCAAAATGATTGATTGACCAAATTGGCGTGTTAGTTTTGTAATGACTTTGAAAATTCTATACCAACAAGTCAATGTTGATTTAGGGGTTAATAGAATATTTTATCCGATCTCGTTGTAGTTTTAGTCCTCGTATCTCTGAATCATAGGTAATATTTTAAATTTCTTTCCTTCTAAAACTATTGAAACCAAAACTGAAAATAGAATGAGTAGCCGTTTAGGTATTTAATTTAGGGAAAAAGGTTCATTTTCAACTCAGAAGTAACCACCCAGGAGTGCTAGGTAGTCAAAAGTTTTTAGAGGAGTGTTTTTACTCTTGAAATAACCAAATGGGGCATTTTTGACCTGAGGTGACGGAGACTTGACGTTGACTGTTTAAATTACATGATGGCATAAGTGTTGAATTGGGGCGAAAGACGTGGTGTTAAAACAACTAACTAGGCGTGGATGTGGTAAAATGATATGGCAAAGAGTGATTTAAAGTTAAGGCAAAAGGGTAATAACCTATTTCCCAATTCCCAAATCCATTATGCATGAACAAGTTACGCGAGAGAGAAAGCACGATTAGGGCGAAAAGAATCCACTTGCATGTGAGTTGTGAATCGAGAGCAGCCAAGTTTTCAAATATGAAGTAAATCGATTTATAAGTCATTGTAAATCGATTTACAAAAGTTGGCCGAGAGCAACTAATTTTTTTTTTCCCTTTTTTGCCAACGAGAGCAACTAAATTTTCAATTATAAAGTAAATTGATTTATGAGACATTGTAAATTGATTTACCAAATCTACCCGAGAGCAATTATGTTTTATAAATTCAAAGTAAATCAATTTATGAGGCATTATAAATCGATTTACCAAATCTGACCGAGAGCAGCCAAGTTTTTGAATGTCATTGTGCAAATCGATTTGTCATTGTGATAACAATGATAAATCGATTTACCAAGAACAAAATCAATTTATCACTTGTCTCTGTTTTATATCCGTCACGAGGTTTATCACTTGAAGAAGGTGCAAATCAATTTATAATATAGGCAAATCGATTTATGTCATTGTGACAACAATGGCAAATCGATTTACTAATAACAAAATCAATTTATCATTTGTCTCTATTTTATGTCCGTTACAAGGTTTATCACTTGAGAGAAGTGGTAAATTAATTTATGATTTGGGCAAATCGATTTATGTCATTACGCAAATCGATTTATATCATCGTGACAACAATGATATAAAAAACCCCTGTTTCAACCATTCATTACTGAGTTGACATTCATTACAGCAAGCTCTACCTGTTTCAACTACATTGCTCTAACATAAAAATCCATACATTTTAACAAAAAAATACCCAACATCCCTCCAATGCACTAACTGCAACAATCCCTTAATCCAAACTTTCTTTGGCGTCGTCTCTTCTTTGCCTCATATTGTCATCATACAATCTGTCCATATGGCCAAGCAACTCGTTGATCACCTTTATTGTTCTCACATCCAATTCATCATCATGCCATTTGAAATACACATAGCCCTCCCTGAAAATTTAACCAACAAATCAATCCCACAACATATACAAAAATCAAGATCAATTAATTTCTTCCTTGAATTTAAATAACTCCCTACTTGTTGATAATTCCGGCAACCATAAAATCTCCTTATTGGATTAATCTCCTTCCATGAAGTACTAAGAGAGCCATCTATCTCACTGCAGTTACATATCCTTGGCGGACCATCATATTGGAGCTCTCGACCTTGCCGTCTGATAAGTTCAAACCTCTTTCTGCTTCTCATCTTCGACGATGCTATTGAGTCTCCCATTCGTTCTCTTCTATGCTCACTCATGTTAAAAAGTCATTCACAATTCTATAATTGTTTCAGTCATTAAAGCTATCTCCTTTAATGCCTATGACCTCACACCGAACAAGGGTATTAAAGATGAAAAAAAGAAGAAGAAAAAGAACGTCATGAATATGTAAATAACTGTCAAGTGGATCTCAAACGTGGGCATTGATGTGGCGTCCAATCTCACATGGCAGTCGGCAATTGGGGTCTCTGTCGCCTCGTGTAAAAAATGCCCTATTTTGGTTACTTTCAGGGCAAAAACGCTCCTTTAAAGCTTGAATTTGAAACTGGCGCCTAAAAGCTTGAATTTGTTTATTCATCATATAATATTTTGCATTCTTTTATTACTTCTGCAAGAGTGAATTTAGAATGAAAATTATATTTTCAAGTATTAAAGTCAAAGAAAAAACCTTCTGGGTATTCAAAATAGGGTTTTTGCTTTTAACTTGAAAGATTCTATCTCTTAGGCAAGCTCTCTCAGTTTTTACCCAGGCTAATTAGGACTATCCAGTTTTGGTTCACATTTCATACTATCATGGGGACTATGAATTCTGATGCTTATACCCTCATTATATTTCCTTAAGGTAAAAGTGCATCCAGCACCCCGATATATTTTTATAGATGCAATCAGCACCCTAAACTATTTTTGGAGGTGCAATAATCACCCTAAACTATGATTGCACCCTAAACTATCTTTAGAGGTGCAATCAATATCCTAATGTATTAAAAATGGAGTAATTATACCTCTTCACTCGGAGAATTTAATACAATTTAATATATTCTTGCATCTGTGATTGAAACTGATAATTTACTATGAATAAAAGTCCCATATGATTTCAACTTGGCCTTTTCTTTTATTTGAGTCTTGAGATTCAACAAGATCAAAGCCAAACACTTTCAGCACAATGATAAGGGAACTATGATGGGAAAGATAAACCCCAAACCTTGAGTTCATATTCTATTAGTGAAGGGGTACAATTGCTCCATTTTTAATACATTATGGGCAAAATTGTACCCTTAAACACTAAAAGAAGGGATGAGTATATTGAAGATCAATGAAAAAAGAAAGGAAAGAGTGTGTCAGCAAATAAAATTAGTATTCTGTTAGTGAAGGGGTGTAATTGCTCTAGTTTTAATAAATTAGGGTTTTGGTTACACCTCCAAAAATACATTAAGGTGCTGATTGCACCCTTAAATAGTTTAGAGTACTGATTGCACCTTAAAAAATAGATCGAGGTGCTGGATGCATCTTTATCCTTTCCTTAAACAATAGGAGGCCATTATCCATAATTCTTGCCTTATCTTCCCACTAATCTTTTTTTTTTTTTGCCAACAACCAAACTAATAGAATTAAACGTAGCAAAGATACAATGCCACATAAGTAAAGTTACAACAACCAAACAGACTAAATGAAAAAGAAAGCCCCAAAACATAGCTAATAGAATAGAAAAGCAAATATATAAGAGTTCTTCAATACAACAAGAATGAAATAATAGAGTTAAGACATCATCCACACCATTCGATACATAAGCTTTCACTTGGGATGAAGGTTGAAATGCCCGAACACAGGAGCAAGACCTTGCCAATGAAGCTTTGGCAATCCTCTTGAGTACCAAATCAGCCTCCATGGGAACACACCTGCAAGAGACATTCCTAACCAAATTCCTTGACACAAAAGCGTACTTAAAGAGAAAAACATTCAACATTATATTAGAGAAAGCCCAATCTAAGATACAACAGGAAAAGGAAACCCAACTCCAGACTGAGGATGAGCAGTAATGCCATACACACTGAACAAACCCATGTCGAGTCCTATAATTAATAGTGTTGTTCACCACACTGAACAGGCACATGTTAAGCCAAAAATGAACAGCGCTTATAGGCATACTGAACAAGCCCAAAATAATATTTGTCAATTGTCTATCTATTGCACATTCTTTGGACATAAGACCCACCAAATTCTTGACCTCCCTACCACATACAGCAACCTTCAACCAAACATAACTAACTCTTGAAGGTGTTTAAAGAACTCTGGTTTTGGGGCTTAGAGTAGTCGATCCGACTCTTTTCCACCAATAATCCTTCTATACCAGTTCAAGTAGGGCAAAGACAAATTAGTTAAGGCATATTAATTTATAATACACACAGACTAGTGAAAATAGATAATAAATTACCCAATCATATAAGACTAACCAGCCACAACAGATTTCAAATCTTCTAAAAATTCATCAGAACTAAACATACAGAAGCCAACACCTAAAAAGACTATCCTACCAATAGCAAATCTCAAACCCAATAAATTATCAGTAGGAAAGGATCGAACTTTTATCGAGCCACTACCCTGGGAGCCAAAGACCTCTAAATTAATACCTTTAACTGCATTTGCTCCAATGCTTTTAGTTTCATCAGGGCGACTGAGGAGCCCCAATTCCCACCAATCCATTTATTCTTCATCACCTGACCTTCACCTGAGAATTCGCCGGCAGAGAGGCCATCTGACTCCAGGGCTCTAACTTGTGTATTCTTTGTGCTCCGATATCGCATACGCCACATCTCTGCGAATCTGGCCCCAGCTGATGGAAAAACCCTCTTCTCAACCCTCAAATCCTCAATCAGTAACGTCCGTGCACCAGAAGAGGAAGAGAGCCATTGCTTCAAAACACCCTGCGATATCAAAAGCTATGGGGGCACCTATTGGACATTGTTAGTAGATGTTGTCAGAGGAGTTTGAGGTATGATCACCTCCTCCTATCCATCCACCTTACGATTCCACGCATTGCCATCACCGGACTCGAGTCCAACTAGAACATTCTCCGATCAAGACAGAGGAAATATACTAATAAACTCCACCTGAAGGGGAGAGAAAACCCTACAAACATGGAGGAGCAGTCGATACTCAATCAACGTTCAGCTTCATCTTGTTGGCGCGCTCATCCTATTGAAGGGAGAGAAACCCTACCAAAGGGAAATTTTTCAACTCATCTTCCCACTAATTCATTGCAACACGATATCTCTAAAATTGGTTTATTACTTGTGTGGGTCCCGTCATTATTTTCAATTAAGGCATAGGGTACTATTTACATATGATTTCCATTGATTATGGGTTTTGAGAGTTATGTAAAGTGTATACTTAATTGTGACTTCTGGTCAGAAAAAAAAAAACTTAATTGTGGCAAAAAAAGAAAAAAAACCAAAAGTGTAAACTTAATCAAGTTAGCAGGTCTAGAAAACAAATTAATAAATTACTTTAATAATTCTTTATCTTTGCTTGTTTCTCACTGCTTAATGGCATATCATCCACAAAAAGCCACGGAGACAGCATTTTAGCAGGTACTAATGACCTTATAATTTAATGGTATAAAAGTTTCATATAAGTTGAATGGAATGAATTTAATATTGTTTGTAAACTCAAATTGTTACTGTCTTATTTCTTTGGATAACAAATTTTACTTGCCACTCATTAGTTGTTTTAGTAAATATGACGGGGGATTATTGTTTTAACATATATTTTTTCACTATATGATGAGGGATGAATTTAATATATTTTTTCACTATTTATCTTTCGCTTACCCTTTTTTAAATAAGGGCACATCTAAAGAAGAAACTACATTTCTACATATTTATTTCTTTAAACTAATTTTAACATATTTATTAAATCACCCAATTTGATTATTGAGGTCTTATAAAAAAGACCGGAGGGGAATATGTTAAATGCATCTGTACACTGTCAATAAAAAAATTTGTAAATATCTGAGTTGAGGGTCCTTTATAAGGAAAAATTAATTTTTTGGTCCTCATAATTTTGATTATAATTCAGTCTCCACATTTTAACTCGATCTAATTCAGTCCCTATAGTCTTGACTCAATTATAACTCATTCTCTCAAATTTAACTCATTGTAACTCAATCCCTATAGTTTTAACTATTTTATAATTTAGTCCTTGTTATTTAGAACAAAGGTCATGGATTGAATTATAAAATTTTAAAGTATAAAAATTGAGTTGTAGTGAGTTAATGTTGAAGGAATGAGTTAAAACCAAGTTTATAGGGATTAAGTTGCACCTAGTCACAGTATAGAGACTAAATTACAGCTTTGTCAAAATTATAAGGACTCAAAAATTAATTTTCCCTATTTTAACGCTAATAAAGAATTTAAATGAGTCGAGTAAGAGTTCATTAAGAACAATGCAAGTCTTACTATTATAACTCAAGAAACGCTTCAGAAAGATATTTTTGCATATTATTAACATACGAGATCCTTAATTATATCGAGCGCGAGTGAAGGATTTTGTAAAATACTTTGAGTGACATGCTTATCAAGTGATGAGTAAACGTTGTCCGTAGCTTGAGAAAAACTTGGTATTCCAATTATTTTGAATTATTGGAAACTCAAAAATATCAAATAAATGAAGAAGATACAAAGGTATGCTGACAAGCACCAGCTTGCAATTCTGTGAATGTGCGTGTGGTTTTATAGTGGAAGAGACAACGTAGCTTGTACAAGGCAATAACGTTGGGACCCAAACATTATTGTGTGCTAACTCCTTACCCAATGCATGCGACAATACGCCTTGTCCTCTACCTAGGGGCACAATATATAGTCCAATTATTTGTTCTACATATTCAGAATTATTGTACCCCAAGCACCTTCCATAAAACATTATATGAGATTGAAGTTCGAACACTCTTTAAAAAGAGTATTAATTGTGTGACTTGTCGTTAAAAATACATGCATATTCATATATAATTGTCACATATGCTTGTAGTTATGAAAGAAGCTACTTGGGCTTATTTATAATATAATTCATTTCTAAAAAAAAAAGTTTGGTCTATAATACTTCCTTTGATCTACCTGATTATTATTGAGGGAGTGTTAATAGATATGTTTTTTCTAAAACACTCCAATCATCATCTTTAGTTAGTTAATGAAGCTAATTAGTTACTTAATGATATGTTTTTTCTAAAACACCTCAATTATCATCTTTAATTCTCTTAACGTACATCTCTCTGACTTGATTATTATTGATGGGGTATCAATAGATGTAAATTAAGAAATATTGACAAATATGAGAAATATATCTTATATTTAGGATCAAAATGAACTCCTTAGTTAAAGATGTTATGTTAAGAATTGCAAGGAGTATATGCTTTTTGAAGAAAAATATTCATAATGCATGTTTATCAATCTTATCCTTATAATTAATGCTTAAACCTGAAATTATTTTATTTAAGAAAAATTTAATTAGTTAATTATTAGTTAAAATAATTCATATTGTAAACACGATGGAGGAAAACTGTGCTTGTGTGTGGGTGTGGGGATGCTTGAGCATATGTGCGTGTTAAATTGAAAATAAAAACATATCCATAATTACTTTTACTTTTCACTGAAAAGAAAACAGAAGAAAAATATAATTATTTCTAGTGTTGACTGAGAACAAAACTAAACTCCACAGTGGGGGACTAGTTGGTTTTATTTTATATATTGGGATTTGTAAGTTGAAAATCAATATAATTAATTACCACCTGCAAGTCAGAATAAGTCAGCTTCAACACATATTTTGATTTAAAGCAAAAAAAAAAAAAATCATCACAGATTTTCTGCTATATGCTGATCCATGATCACGGAAGTGAAAAAATGAGAGGAAGTTTTACATATTAAGAGATACAATAGAAAAGGTAATGTGTTGTGTCGTTTCCGCAACATTTGTTCGTTTTGTTTTTCATGTCTTTCACACAAACATTTATTACAAGATATAGATTTTATTTTCACAAATAACATCTGTTTTTTAAAAAAAGAAATAAAAAATACAGACGATAGCATTTTTGTAATCTGTACATTATTTATGGAGATTTGGAGACGTTTTACATACACGGACGTTAAAAGCTTGGCTTTGGCATCTGTTCATAGTGGGGGACACCTCGCTCAGGCCGCCCACGCTGCTCCTACTGCTTGTTATGTCTCCTCCCACGCTAACCGACGCTGTTCGCCTCCTCTCTTAGCTGGCGCAACGCCGTCGTTCTCCTCCCTTGCTCGCAGCGGCGACTCCTTCCGTCTCCCTTCGCCGTGCTTGTTTTTGGTGATATTCGCAGATTTCAGCTTCGCTCAAGTCAGCCTTGTTCTTTTTCTTTCTACAGCTCTTGGAAATGATTATATGTTCAATTGAAGTATTTTAGTAGGATGACTTCAATGTTGTATTTTAGAGTATTCTTTCATGGGCAAAAGCTTTTGCACAGTGATCTCATAAAAGTTTATCACGAGTCTAAATCAAACTAGAGTGATTAAGCCGTTTTAATTAATCTAATATTATATATGTTGTTTATTTTAAAATTTCAGTGTCAATTTTACTACTGAATCAAAAAATTAAAGTCTATGATTTTTTGTTTATGAATTAGACAACTTTGTTAATACTTGTTATCTTTTGTATTGATTAAATTACTGATTTTGTCTCAAATTGTTTTAATTAGTTAGTTTTGTCTGAATTAAGTTGAATTTGATTGTTATTGAAATTTTTGGATTTCTTACTTTTTAGAGGAAATTATACCGATTTTTTTTTTTAATAAAAAAATAAGTAAAAGACAATTCCTTTCTTGGCAGTTGTTCTAAATTTGAATCTTGTTGAAAGAGAATAAATTACTTTGTTGTCTAACACCAATTCTTGAAGGATAAGTATTTTAATTTTATCTATTTAAAACATATTCAGTTTGTTAAGAATTATTGTGTTATCTATCTTCATTTTAATCTGTTTATGTTGTTATAGTTATCGTTGAAGTCTGTGAGTTGTTTCTCCCGTCATCAACATCATCTATTGGTTTAATTCCTTGATTCACAGGCCAAACAAAGAGATACAATCAATCTTCAACACTTAAGTTAATTTATTTGTAAATAATTGATTCTTGACTTAAGTAAATTGTTTTAATGTCTTTTGATTTTCATTTTAATAATAATGCACTCAGGATATATAAACTAATGGGCAGGACACATGAAGGTAAAAATAGAGAGGTGAGTGATTTTATCTGATAGTAAGTAGTTTGAATTAAAGTTCTTTCATTGACATTCGTACCTTTATTTATTTTAACAATTTGCTTTTGATTTATAGTGCCCTTGACAACCAGGAAGAACTGAGTATAGATACTATATTATATTTTATATGTATAATATCATTTAGAATGGAGCTACTATAAATTCTTCTTCATTCTGAAATGATAATATTTCTGAATTCTGATGTTGTAATTGAATTGTTAATTATTTCATTTACTTGATTGATTTATCTTAACTTATTTTTCAATTTGTAGATTTTTGATAATTACGACGCCTATTTAAGCGAAGGTATTAATTTGATCTAAGATTTTTTAGCTGGACATCTTCTTTAACATACAGATAAATTAAGTTTATTTTGATAAATAGTTTATTTTAGATTGTATTCATTTTGATAAGTTTTGGACATTTTATGGTGATTATTGTACATAGTGGTAATAGCTAACACTTTGATTAGCTAGTGCCAAATATTTCTGTAAGTTGCATACTTGTGGCATCTACTTTTATAGAAACGGATGTTGTAAGGTTCTTATGGTGTCTGTTTTTCAACAACGGACGTTGAAAGGATTTTTTTTAAAAAATATTCTTGCTTGCCGAAAATGTCTTATGGCGTCCCTTTTTAAATGACATTGTTCTCAAACTTTACTACGTTGCTCACACAAGTGTCTTCCTAAAAAATGAACGTAGAAAGGATCTAAAAACAAATGTTAAAAGTGTTTTTTTTATAATAGTGTCGAAAAAAAATGAAGGAAAAAAGAAATAAGTCAGATGGTGAGACCCCGCAAGCCAGATTCATTATCTTTCTGTTTTTTTTAAGCTCACATTATCTACTTATGGTATTGAAATAAAATGAATGATGTAAGTATGTAACGCATAGTTTTCTAATATAATTTACGTTTGATTTAAATATAAACAACAAAGTGGGGGCTTCATGATAAATAATCAAATAAAGTGAACAATTTTCTATTTGTATTATTTTTATATTCCAGCAAACGAACTCAACTCTATTAGCGATTTTTTAATCAATATGCTACTCCTCTTTTCTTTTTTGATAAGAAACTTTATCTCTGATCGGGTTGGTCTTTAATATAAATAAAATTTTTTTATGTCTTAAAATTTAAATTACCTTTTTTTTATCCTTTTTAAATACATAATTTTATATTAATTATTCCATTTAATATTAATTCTCTTTCAATCAATTATTTATTACTCATCTTCTCTTATATTTTTAACTCATTCTCTCTCCCAGGCTCGATCTTTTCATAAATAGGGTCATATTTAAAAGAAATATGATTTTTTTAATATATTTATTTTTTTAACTAATCTTAACCATCAATTCATTTTACGTAATTAAAAAAAAATGCTTATAAAAAGACCCGAGTGAGTATTTGACTTTAATTCTTATTTATATCTTAGAATTTATAAATGAAGTTCAAGGGAGTTATTCGACAAGAAAAAAGTTTCACAGGCCGACACGGTGCATGTATCACGTTAAACTTGAATATATTTCAAGGTTTTCTATAGATCATCACATGCTATGTGGTGATTGATTTAAGCAATCGATAAAATGATATAGTATTTTAAATTTGAGGCAAACAATATTATTATTAATTATTTTCACATGGGTGTTCCTTCTAGGAAAAAATATTGACAACGCAATATCAGGAAATCAGACAATTAACCTGAGGAATGAGTGAATAATATTTGTGGGTCAAAACACTATACAGTATATCTTTTTTTGAAAAATAATGTAAAGATGCACCGTCCTAGGATTTACTAGGTCACGATATGATATTTCAATGTGTTTTCCTATCTCCACGCAATGACGCAATTTATCTGTTAACCAAGAAAGAAGAAAAGTGGCCATAAATCCGTGACACACTATATTTGAAATTTCGGTTTGACTTTAATGAATGAGTCGATGACCAAACATGGTCAAGTATAAAACCGGAGACAACTAATAATCTGATGTTATTTTCTAGTTGCCCCTCGAAGTAATTTTTCAGTTGCATCCAGTATTCTAATTTTATTTATGATGCATCAAACACCCTAATGTTACTTTTCTAGTTTTTTTAGTGATATAATATTATCTATAGTGTATTTAGCTCAACATGCTATAAATAAGATTAGAGTGTTGAGTATATTTGGATAATAGTATTAGGGGTATTGGATGCACAAAAAAAAATAATATCAAGGTATTTAATGTATTATAAATAAGACTAGAGTGATAAATGCTACTGAAAAATAATACTCCCTCCGGTCCTAATTATAAGATAAAGTTGATTTTTTTGGAGAAATTAAGGAAGCCAATTAAATTACTTTAGAGTATTTATATTTTAATTTTTTTCTCCAAACTAATTAATTTAACTAATAAACTAGTATATAATCTAAGGATACTAAAAATATAAACACTCTATAGTAATTTAATTAACTTCCTTAATTTCTTCAAAAAAAATCAATTTTATCTTATAATTATGACCGAGAGGAGTATCATGAAGTTACGTGCTAATGCTTTGCACCTTGGGATAAAATACGTAATTTCAACTATATGGCTGCATCCAGGAGGGCGATTGAATGGCAATAGGAAGCATATTCTACGGTGGAAAATTTTAGAAAATGTAACAATGACACTCTAATCAGTCTAATGTATCCCACCTGTCCTTGTTGCTTAATCTGGATAACACAAGCAACAATCTTGTTTTTTATTTTATTTTTGTTAAATATTGGAAAGAAACTGATATACTTAGTACGTACTTCCTTTTTTTTTTTTTGGCCAGATAAGTAATTCCTGCATGGCTCATCATATATATCACGTCACAATGGATCCTACTTGCCTATCTCTGATCAGATAAATAATTATTATCTGAACTTAAAATCTCTGTCTAATTATCATGAGAAACGAATATTAAACCCAATTACCAATAATTAACGGCGAATTTCAAATATTATTACAAAAGGAAGTCCCATGCTTAATGCTTTACCTTCTTTTGTTTTTTTTGTCTTCATTCCATCATATGACTAATTTATTTATATATATTTAAAATGGAGAAAAATTAAGCGGTGGTATAATTAGCCTAACCGACATCCAAAACTATTTTTCCCAAATCCATAACAAATTGTTGGACTTGGTAAAATGATTGACTGTTCAAATTGGTTAGTTGTTTGGTAACGAGTTTGAAATTTCGATCTCGAGAAGTCAACCCTTGATCTAAGAATTAATAGAATATTTCGTCCACTCTCATTTTAATTTTATTCCATATAGTTTTAAAGCATATATGGTATCTCAAATTTCTTTCCATACAAAATGTTAGTTCCTAGATTTTAATAAAATTTTGGATTATTCTGGCCAAATAAAAGGTCCAAATAATATATTAGCCCTTGGTTTAAGTATAATTTTCTTTAATTTTTTGTGTTCCAATTGATAGAACTTTTGTTGTAGTATTACGAGTATATTAAATTTTAACCTGCATAGGAGGATAATAACCGGGGAGACCACATAGGACAGAAAAGGCCAAATTACAATCATAAAAAGAATTATTAGATTTTTTTGATAGAAAAATAGAATCATTATATTATTATGGTAAATTACAGTAACTATAGTAAGTGCTTGTTTGGAATAGCTTATTTTTGGGTAATAAGTGCTTATAAATCGTGATTTACGGTATACGAGGTAAGTATGTGAGAGGAGTTTTATCTCGGCTTACGTAATAAGGACTTATTGTCTAAATATAAGCTCAACCAAACATACATTAATATAGTCATGCTCATAAGTATTCAAAACAGGGTCCATCGTTTGCACAGGAAAAAAAAAACCAGTTTCCATTATTTAAAACCCAAAAGAAAAGAGGCTTCAGGAATGTTGTTCTTGTTTGGGATAGTTTATTTTTGATTTATTTATAAGTGTTTATGAATTATGATTTACGATATACGAGGTAAGAGGAGTTTAATCTCAACTTACGTAATAAACACTTATTTTCCAAAAAAAAAAAACTATTCTAAACATAGTTTAGTCAATCAATATAGAAGTGACTTTTGCGGGTTGCAATGTGAATCACTTTTAGGGATGTCAAAGTATGTGTTTGGGATCACTTAATTTTATAGAATAAGTCCTTATTACGCAAACCGAGATAAAACTCCTCTCACATACTTACCTCGTATACCGTGAATCACGATTTATAAACACTTATTACCCAAAAATAAAATTTTCCAAACGAGCACAAAGATGATATACGTTTTGTTATACATAGGGACCGGTGGGTTTGATTTAGGCACACATCTAGGGATAAGTTAGTGTTTGCATATTATCATACAAAATTGTTGCATAATTTAGTGCTTGTTTGGGATTACATTTGAACCCCCAAAAATGTTTATTTATGTAAATCGAGATAAAACTCATCTCACATATTTATTTCGTATATCATAAATCACGATTGAAAATCTGTTTTTGAAATTTTCAATCTCTATTCTAAACAAATATTTTAGTGCTCGTTTGGAATAGCTTATTTTTAATTAATAAGTGCTTAAAAATCGTGATTCACAATATACGAGGTAAGTATGTGAGAGAAGTTTTATCTCGGCTTACGTAATAAGGACTTATTTTTTAAAAAAACGTTGAACCAAACAACCCTTAAAGGCGTAATAAGGACTTAGTTGATAACTTTTGCATCCTTCATCATCTCCATCTAATTTTCTGAGGGTGGATCATGATGAATGATTGTGACCTCTTGGTAATTTATTGAGTAGGTGGTATTGATATACAGTACTATTAAAAACAAGCCCAAAATAACCAGGGTATCCTGGTCAGGGAAGTGGGCAATGCATCTTTTTATTCAAGAGAGAGAGAAAAAGCCCAAAGGCGAGTAGCCGTTTATGTACTAAATTTAAACCTCTAGCCGTTGAAATTTGAAATCTTGTCGCAATTATTCCCCTAACGATTTGACTAAAAAGCCCATCCGATTCAAATCCCCAAACCGCTATATTCCATCTTTTTTCAAATCTCGGATCAAAATCTCAGCCCTTCACTTCAAACTCATATCGTTATTGGTTCAACGGAAACCTCACCCTGAGAGTGAGGAAGAGGAGAGAGGGTGAGTGAATGACCATGGTCTAAGTTCGCGTTTCAATCTCGAAATCCCTAATATCCTCCAGATAAACCCGCATTGGTCAGTGCAAAGCAGGTTCAGGATTACTCAGATTCGTCGATTTGGAGTTTTATTTTTCAATTCCTCTTTCAGGTGCTCATTTTTATTTTACTAGTGTAGCTTTGACATCTATTTTTTCCATACCATTTGAAATATCAATCTCTTCATTCTGTTTCCCCGGTTCTTTGCGAATCTTTGGATGCTAGAATGTTGAAAGATTTCAAATTCATACGCCGAAATTCTGGCAAGACTGAGGAAATCGAGAATGTACCTGTGGATCACAAGGATTCAACAGCTGCTCAGAGTATCGCAGACAGTTCGAGACCTCCGTTAAATACAATCCAAGATCCTTTTCATATCCCAAAAGCCGAGCAAGATGTGGCTTCTCAAAACAAGATCAATGGGACTCCTAAGGCTAAGGGCAAGGTTTCTGAACCGACATTACCTCTTCGGACGCCTGATAAGCGCGGAGGTAGCTTAATGGCAAAGAGCCGATTTGGCTGGGCTCAGAAGAATGAACCCACCTCAGTATATGGTGATTTGCGTGATGATAGAAGAGGCGCCGCGGGTATTGGAAATGGGGGTTTGGCAAACGCAACTCCTCGGACGGCATCTCGCACCGCAGGAAGAGCTACCGTGAGTTGTTCTGAGAGCAATTCAACGCAAAGCACACCATCAAAAAGTGTCACTAAACCTCCAAATTCAAGTAGTCGGAGCAAGGCTGACGGAAATTTTAATGCTCGCCTTGGGAATTATGCTGCATTGTATAAAGGGATTCCAAGTTCATCTGGTCCGCTTACTATTGTTAATACGGTCGAAGTGCCTCATTTTGATCTAAAAGAAGATACGTCATTTTGGATAAATCACAATGTACAGGTTAGTTCCGTTGAGTGCATTCCCTTGCAAATTATGTCATTTGACAGTTGATGATTTAAGGGAAAACCATACATTGGCATGAATATTAACTTAATACTCCATAGATTTCTTGGGTCACACTGGCACCCAAAAGCTTCAATTTGTTTAAACATCATATAATATTTTGCATTCTTTTATTACTTTTGGAAGAGAGAATTTAGAACGAAAATTATATTTTCAAGTATTAAAGTCACAGAAAAAACCTTGTGAGTATTCAAAATAGGGTTTTTGCTTTTAACTTGGAAGATTCTATCTCTTGGCCAAGCTCTCAGTTTCCGCCTAGGCTAATTAGGACTAGCCAGTTTTGGTTCACATTTCATACTGTCAATAACACACAGGTAATTATAAGAGTGCGCCCTCTCAATAGCATGGAGCGGGCAACCCAAGGATATAACAGATGTTTGAAACAAGAAAGTGCTCACAGCGTTACTTGGATTGGGCATCCTGAAACTCGTTTCACTTTTGATCACGTTGCGTGTGAAACAATAGATCAGGTTTGATAACATCCCAGAAACAATTTAGTATAAAAATTGCTTCGTATGAAGTTATTCATTGCTCTCTCAAATTTGTGATTTTGTAGGAAATTCTTTTCAGAATGGCCTGTTTACCGATGGTGGAGAACTGCCTCTCGGGATATAATAGCTGTATGTTTGCATATGGACAGGTATACTCCTGAACGAATGTTTTATTCCATCTTGAGACTAGCACATGCCATCATAAGCAAAACAAGCAATATAAAATAGAGTATTGTTGAGCAGAAGGATTTAGTCTTCTATACAAGTTTCCAACAAAATGCTTAGCATCATTGCTGTATCTTTCTTTCTTTTAAATGTCATATCACCTAAGAAATGTTAGTGTTGAATGCATGCTCTTGAGATTAAGTTCTGGTTACTTGGGCCCTTGTCCATTTTTCAGATTATTTATCCAACACCTTAACTCCAAGTTTGGTATAACGGTATTAGTATATGCATAAGTGTCAATTACTTGTCAAGTGCGCAATATATGAGGTGTTCATTGAGAGGTAGTTTGCTCTGCTGTTCTCTTATATGATAACGAATGTACAATAATAACAATGCTTTGATTATACAATAAATAGCGAACTATTTCTTCATCTCCTCCTCATTCCTCCCAAAAAAAAAAAAAGCACTCTGAGGTGACGAATGGTTTTTGTTGTAGACTGGAAGCGGAAAGACATACACAATGCTTGGTGAAATTGAAGATTTAGATGTGAAGCCCAGTCCCCATCGTGGAATGACTCCACGCATTTTTGAGTTTTTATTTGCTAGGATCCAAGCTGTAAGTTCATAACTTGTAGGTACTTCAGTTTTGATATATAAAGAAGACAGTTTGCATGATCATTACATATCGCTTCTTCCATATGTCTAACTTTTTTGTCTTTTCCAATCTCCTCACCAATTAACAGGAAGAGGAAAGCCGAAGGGATGAGAGCCTAAAATACAATTGCAAATGTTCCTTCTTGGAAATTTACAATGAACAAATCACGGATCTCCTTGATCCCTCTTCTACTAATTTGCTTGTGAGTGTAGTTCTTCCCCCATCAAATGAGTGTTGAAGCATTTCTAATATTTTTTCTGATTGCCCTTTTTCTTTATAGCTGCGGGAGGATGTCAAGAAGGGTGTTTATGTTGAGAATTTATCTGAGTTTGAAGTTCACACCGTGAGTGATATCATAAGGCTTCTAACTCAGGTAGTAACCTGTAATGGCTATCTTATTTGGTTCGAGGCATCTCTCTCTTCCCTCCCACCATCGTTTTTTATTTGAATGGAGGATGATATGTATGTGCATGCTGGCAAGCTCGTGCATTCATTAAGTGGTAGTTTTCTCAATGCAGGGATCTGCAAATAGAAAAGTTGCAGCAACAAACATGAATAGAGAGAGCAGTAGATCCCACTGTGTTTTTACATGTGTGATTGAGAGCAGATGGGAAAAAAACTCTACAACAAACTTGCGTTTTGCAAGGTTAAACCTGGTTGATTTAGCTGGTTCAGAAAGGTAAGACAGCGCATTTTGACTGATTGAATCTAGACTTCATATCAACCTGTACTAATTAAATTTCCATTTACAACATAACAGACAGAAAACTTCAGGTGCTGACGGTGAGCGTTTAAAGGAGGCTGCTAATATCAATAAATCATTATCTACCTTGGGGTATTTATTGCTACCTAAATACATAAATACTTTCCATTAACTATAATAATAGCGTATAAATTTATTGAAGCTTTACCACTTTTAATTAGTATTAGTAAGTCTTCCCTAAATGTGCTTGCAGTCATGTGATAATGATACTAGTAGATGTGGCACAAGGAAGAATGAGGCATATTCCTTACAGGGATTCGAAGCTAACATTTCTTCTTCAGGTTAAATACCACTGGTTTCTTTTAAAAATGTTCATCAACGGGATCTCCAGTCATTAATATTTTTGGCATTAAATATAACGCAGGACTCCCTTGGTGGAAACTCAAAAACAATGATCGTTGCCAATGTCAGCCCTTCTATCTGGTTTGTACTTTTGTTTGTTATTTTTTCTTTCATTGAATATTTCTATAATTTGTCATGAAAATGTGATCGACCTTTATTCATTTTTGCAGTTGCGCTGCTGAAACACTGAATACACTTAAGTTTGCCCAGAGAGCAAAACTTATTCAGAATAATGTGAGCTTTATTCGCTACTCAGTCTGGGATTTTTTTTTTTTTTTTTAAAATAAAAAGGAGAGAATCCCATCTCATCGACATCAATGCATCTTGTGCCATGTAGGCTGTAGTAAATGAAGATTCTACAGATGATGTCATTGCTCTACAACAACAAATACGACTTTTGAAGGTATTATCAGCTCCTTTTTTTTTAGTACACGTACTTGTGTCAAAAGTACATATTCTAACTCATTGGTGGAATTTTGGTGCAGGAGGAGCTTTCTACCCTTAAACATCAGAATGTCTCCAGGTCCTTGTCATTTGGCGCGGCACCTGTCAACGTTATGAAAGAATCACTGGAAGGCAGCTGCTCAGAAAATGCATTTGGGCTGGAGCAACATCATGGTGATATTATGCTTGATTGCCAATCCAAGGAAATCAGAATGTCCAGCAAACAGGTATATATACCTGCATCTTCGTGGTTTATGATGGTTGGCTCTATTATCTAGTTGTATAATGGAATTCATGCCTCAATTCTCGATGATTAAACTATTGTTTACGTTTTTCTTCTGGCCTTATTCAAGATTGGATGACTTAAAGTCTAGTAATATGTTATTCATCACGTGTAATGAATAACATTTTACATATATGTAAAACATGCCAATATGTTGCCATCATTCGTATGGAATAAGTAACATTTACTGATGTCTACAACATGAAAGTTAAACCATTGTTATAGCATCATCATCATCCATCATCTAACATTTCATTATTTTTGTGAATTAGTTGAAATCACTGGAGGCAACTCTTGCTGGTGCTTTAAGAAGGGAGCAGATGGCAGAAACTTCTGTCAAACAACTAGAAGCGGAAATTGAACAATTAAACCGACTGGTATTTTTCTTTGTTCCGATGATTGAAAAATTACACTCGAATTTTAGTTGATGTTGTAGTATCAAGTGCTGCCACCTGCCACAATCTATAGCTGTTTGTCAAGGCGCAACTCTACTTACAAATCCATCTCACTTTCTCTTTCCTCTTTCTACAATGGACTTATAACAATGACCATAGTGGTAATATATAATAAAATAGGATTCGACAGCTTGAGTCTAAAGTTTTGAATACAAAAAATTATTGCCTTCAAATTTGTACATTTCCACTGCGCCTTTCCTCGTCTTATACTAAATCTATTTCTTGTTAGGTTCGTCAAAGAGAGGAAGACACCAGGAGTTGCAAAATGATGCTTAGGTTTCGGGAAGACAAAATTCGAAGAATGGAATCCCTTCTTGCTGGTTCTATTCCCATAGATGGCTACGTGCAGGAAGAGAATAAAGCATTGTCTGATGAGATTCAGCTTCTTCAGGCCAAACTTGACCGAAATCCCGAAGTTACACGGTTTGCATTGGAAAATATCAGGCTTCTGGACCAGCTTAGAAGGTGACAATCTCTTTGTTCCCAAGACAATCAATAATGAAATGATTCTGTCTCAAGGAATTATGTATTATGTAATAATAACTGTAACAGGTTTCAAGAGTTCTATGAAGAAGGGGAGAGGGAGATTTTATTGGCTGAACTGTCCTCTCTGCGGGAGCAGGTCTGTGTATTTCCAGAACCATGAACAAAAATAACTTTCCTTATGGCTTACTTGTTTGGTAGCTTCTATAAGTGGGAAAATTTTGTTCTGCAGTTGCTTCAATTTCATGAAAGAAACTCAATGCAGAGTAATCCGAATTTCAGCCCGCAGCCTCAGGTTAGACTAAAACTAACTGATGCATCATTTCTTTTTTTCTATTCATTCGTTTGCACACCTCATTCCTTTTCTTTTTTCCTTATTAATGTCACCGTTGCTGCAGAAGGTTCCATGCAGTAAGAAAGAAGACGATTCTGTCAATCTAGAGGTTTCCACCCAGTCTTTATTATATCCAGAACTGTTCTATTTTACCGTACATGCGTGACATCTTCCATTAATGGTTGCAGCTAAGAAACACTCTCAACGAGTTAGAGGAATGCAGGCGTAACTTGAATTCTTGCTTAGAGGAGAACGCAAAACTTAATAGGTATGGTTTTCGTTCCCCCAAGTCATTTGATTGTATGTGTATAGATTGGGATTCTTATTTTGGCTGTAACTATCCTAATATTTGTCTATTGTTGTTTTACAATTGCATAACAGGGAAATAGATTCTCTTCACTCAATAGTGATCAGCATAAATGCCACACAGGTACTACTACTACTCAAAATTAGAAGCACTTCTTTGGCTTTTGTTTTTTCTAGATTATAACACTTTGTACAACCTTAATGATGTTAGGTTGAAAGGAATTGGGCGTCTTAAGCTTTTAACACGATTGCTAGCGTTTTGTTCCTAAGATTTTTTATTATAGCTACCACGGGTTCGAATCCCACCCTTCGTTTAAGAGTGAGGGAATGATACGTCCCACGTTTGGGAGGGTTCAAAATGCTAATAATCATGTTAAAAATTTAAACTAGTAGCAGAAGCCAAACTCAAATTCTTTTATATTTTATTGTTTTGTAAACCACGTTCAGAATGATGGGTTCAATGTTGGAGAAATAATATTGATTTTTGTTGTATTTTCAGGATTGTATAAAGGAACCATCCAATGAAGCTGAAGCTATCCCGCCTAAGATGATGAAGGGCAGAAATGAAACCCCAATAGCTCAACACACAGAAGATATCCTGAATTTGCAGCTGGAATTAGATATACTGAAGATCATTTTGAAAGAAGAGAGGTTTTTGCGGGGCTTGATGGAGGAGCAAACAGCATTCTTGAATAAAAATCTTGAAATGGAAAAAGGCGAACTTCTGCAGACAAGAAAACATTTACAGGAAGCAAAAGATGGGCTGACAGAGACAAAATCGGTTATTGAAGCTTTGGAATCACAGCAAATTTTATCATTTGATGAGATGGAGGACATAAAGAACAAGACCAGTGATTATATGGAGCTTCTGAGGAAACAAGAGCTTGAAATCATGGCCTTGAAGAACCAACTTGCTTCTAAAGAATTAAGAGATAATGTACCTGCAAAGCATTCAGAGGTAGAAAGCAAATCCTCATTGCAGACAAAACTAAAAAGGATGCATGATTCGCTTGAAAAAGCCAAGCAACTGAACATGTTATACCAAAGTGATCGTTCACTTCAGATTTCTAATGAAGAAGAGACGGATGAAATCCGTCGGCAGGCTGAAGCTGAAACTGCTGAGGCCATTGTCTGTATGCAAGAAGAACTTGCCGCACTCCAACATCAGATACATGACAGTCATTTAAGAGAAATAGAAATGAATGAGAGAATACAGCATTTGGAGAGTGAACTGAAGGAGGCGCAGGAAGCATTTTTCGCTACAATGAATGACAGGGGACAACTAAGCGAAGCGCTGGAGGTGAGAGATCAAGAACTACGATCACTGGCTGAAGAATGTGAACTTCTAACCTCAGAGATTGAAGAGATTCTTGCTGATGGATGTGACGCACTCCTTGATGCCTCTGATCAAGTTGACTATATATGCAATTCATTTCCACAGAAAAGGATCTGGATTTCGGAACAAGTTGGCATGATGGTAAGAAAAATCTCTGAAAAGGAGTTATTAATTGATGAACTGAGCCGATGTCTTGAAGACGCAAGCAATAAACGAAGTGACATGGAGTGTATGCTGAAGTCTTTAAGAAGTGCAGCGCTGGTAATTACTGAAGCCCACCAGAAAGAGTGTGCTGAGAAAGACAGAGAAATTCACCTATTGACATCACAACTAAATGACAAGATATCCACAGCGACAAAACTAGAGGAGCAGCTGAAATTGGCAGAAGTGCATATAAGAAAAGCTTCAAATTGTGCAACTGTTGCTTTTGTAATCGTGAATAGATTGTCGGAAGTGAATCTTGGTTGCCTTGATGATCTAAAGCTAAAGGACCTTTTGCTCAGTGAATTAGCAGAGATTAACCAGAGGAAGGATGTCCTTCTCAATGATCAGTCCACTTCAATTGTACAAGCAGAGAGACATATAGCAGAATTGCAGGAAAGCTGTGATAACCTGAGGCAGAATCTTTCTGAGGAGCAGGAGCATTCTTGTGCTTTAGAACAAAGGCTTAAAGGTATTGAAAAAAATGCCATATCAGATACAAGGGAGCAACTTGCGGCATTACAGGAAGGTGTATCCTCAATCAGGTCATCTATGGCCTCATTTGCAGAGCATTCTGAATGTCTTGATTCTAAAAATTCCTTGGAAGTGGGCACGCAACATTTTGAAGAAAACGGTGAAGAAACGGTAAGCTGATTCTTCTTTTTGGTAGATTGACCAAGTCACATTTTTATCACTTGCAGCCGTGTTTTGTCATGGGTTTTTAATTTAATTTATGCTCTTTTGGATCCGCTGCAGACAGGTACTGGAGCATATCAAGACAATAATTTAGATGCAAACTCCGTTGAAGAGTCGATAATTGACCTGGCAGATTGTTCAAGTGGAAACAATACAGAAAACCAAAAATCCAAAAAACTGTGCAAGGATGGTTATGCAAGAGATGTTACCATTACACTATTGAAAAAGGAAATAGAGAGTGCTCTGGGAAGCTTGAAAGAAGTGCAAGATGAGATGGCCAGACTCCATAAAGAGAAAAAGGAGATGTCAATGTCTGAAAAGCAGAGTCAGCAAAGCATCAAGTGCCTCACAACTGAGCTACTTGCACTTCAAGTGGCTATGGGTGACTTTGAAGAACAATCCAAGATCAAGATTGAAGCACTGAGTGATAAAGTCAAAGAACTAGAAGAAACTTTGAAGGAAGATGGCCGCCTTTGGCATCAGTCGAAAGAGGTAATGCTTTATGTTCAAAACCTAATTCTCAGTGCGAACCTCTATTTCATCTTTCATTATTTTCTTCAATTCAACTAACAAAAATCCGGTGTCTGCTTCATATCATCCATTGCAATAATTTACTTCTACTTGTTTGTCTTATTTTCTTGTACTTGCCTACTTCAACCGAATAGAGATTAATGCTAGCTTTGAACAACTTTCCAAACAATCTTTACTCTTATCATTTTGCAGTGGGTTGAACTGGAAGTTGGTGCGGCAAAAACCATTGCTGCTCATAAAGCTGCAGAGGCTTCTTGTATTCTTGCCAAATTTGAAGAAGCCCAAGAAAAAATGAAAGAAGCGGATATTATGATCAATGACTTGATGATAGCTAATGAGTCAGCGAAACGTGACATACAAAGACTTAAAGAAACGGAAGTTATATTACGCAACGAGAAGGATCTTTTGCTCAGAGAGAAAGAGAGTTCACTATCGGTTATCAATATCAAGAATAAGGAGATAGAAGACATCGTTGAATCAAATCTGATAGACACAAAGAATATACTTACGGTGCTCGATGATGTCATCAAGGAGTTCCAATCCACAGTGAAGGAAAATTTCATTTCCTTAGGCTGTGATTTCCAGTGCATTAAGTCTCAGTTTTCGTATTCAACTAAGCTTCTGCAATCATGGCTTGAAAAAGTATGGTCTGAAATTGTTGTTAAGGACTGTACTCTCTCTGTGTTGCATCTCTGTCACATTGGAATTCTACTAGAAACAGTGACAGGGCTGCATACAGAGAATGGTCTGCTTTCACACGGACTGTGTGAATCTAACTCCCTCATCAGTGACTTGAAAGAGCACAATTCTAAAACAAGAAAAGAACTGGAGATGTTCAGCACATTGAAGAGAAAACTACTTGCTGACATCAAGAGCAGTTTTGATCGCATTTCCAGCAAGGAAAAAGAAGCCGGTGAAATCACCATAAACTTGAACAGTTTTGAAAAGAAGATATCAGACCTACAACTCCAGGAAGAAATGATGTTGCAAAGGTGTAAGGAAATTGTAGAAGCACCAAAGTCAATATGCACCAAAGTCAAAGATCCACAAATCAATCCACAAATCAAGGCGACGATTTGTTTCTCTGATTGTACAGTGTTCTTCGTATTTTTTCCTTGATTGAATAGTATTATGTCTGATTTACTTCTGTATAAATATATGTAACTCATTCATCTGATAATCAATGAATTCAGTCTTCCTATTTCTCTTCATGGTATCAGAGCTACGGAGAGATTAATTAAGACTGATTGATTCAAACAAGAAAAGAAAGTCAGGTTGTTCTTACTCGGGAGTTTAGTGGTTCGGTTATCTTCTGCTGTTCATCTTCTTCAGCAGAGTTATCGGAGGCCTCTGCTCTCGACAAGTCTGATCAGTCGCCCACTGTGCAAGTATCATCATCCACTTGCAATTTCGGCACTGTCACTGCCGAGAAATCACGCTCCAAGCATTGAGACGGTTGTGAATCGTCTTCTCGACTCTTGAAGTAGCAAAATCAGGATCTAAGCGAGAAAACCCGCCGACAGTCCTCATCGGAGTACGGTGGCTGTGACCCTGACGCGTCCCTCGATAGTTCCTCCACCACCATCCTACCTTCACCATCGGTAGCACACACTCCGAACACCGTCGGTAACGTCGCTGACCACTGCCGTCGCGGTTCATAACCGAGCAAGACACCGACCAGTTTGAGCGCCGGCGATTCCACTGAAGCACTAAAGAAGTCTGACGCACCACCACTGACCGTGCGTCACCATCCGCCTGCCGTGCGTCGCCATCCGCCGATCGTGATTTGATCAAGATTCACATCGTGTCGCGACCACAAGTAAGCTTCCTCGCGAGTGACTCTAATCCAAGGAAAGCAAGGGAACGAGTTTGCTGCCGACAGGAGTTTGTTCATTTCTCAATTATTTAATTGATTCGAAGACCAATTTGTCATTTATCAAATTCGGAGGATCAAATTGTCATTTTTTCAAATTCGGAGGATCAAACTGTCATTTTCCAAATTTGAAGAACCAAACTGGTATTTCTGAAATTTGAAAAACCCCTCTGTCAATTTTCTTTTTCCCGTCATTATGTCTACAGTTTCAGATGCCTCTTCCTCTGTGCCTCGGTCTGGCTCAAATGACATCTCCACTGTCCTCCTTGTTTCTGAGAAACTTACTAGCGATAACTATCGGGAGTGGTCTCAATCCATGACTCTTGCCCTCGATGGACGTGACAAACTCGAATATATAACTGGTGAAGTCAAAAGGCCACCAACATCGGAAACCAAGGAGTTCCGCAAATGGAAGTCTGAAAATGCATTAGTATCCTCTTGGTTAATCAATGCAATGTCATCCTCAATTAAGAAGAGTTTTATGTATCTTCCCTCAGCTCAAGAAATTTGGGAAGCTCTTCGTGAAACATACAGTCCTGTGGGAAATAGGTCCCGCATATTTGATGTTAAGCAAAAGATATGGCAGCTGAAACAGGACCACATGCCACTTGATGATTATTATCTAGAAAAATCCTCACTTTGGCAAGAACTTGATGCCCTGCAAAATCAAACTTATCATTGTGGGGCAGATGCTCGAGAGGATCGCAAAGCAAAAGAAACAGAGAGAGTATATGAGTTACTTGCTGGTCTTAATGTGGTTTATGATGATGTTCGGGCTAGAATTCTTAGCCAAGAACCCTTACCGTCTGTGCGTGAAGTCTATACTTTCTTACGAAATGAAGAGGATAGACGTAAATCAATGCTTAAAAATTCAAATAATTCCGCTGCTACTTCTGAGGCCTCAGCACTTGCTGTTCGATCCACAGAACAAAAAGGTTCTAAAGGTCGCCCATTCTGTGATCATTGTAAGAAACAGGGGCACACTAAAGACACTTGCTGGAATCTCCATGGTAAACCTGCTGACTGGAAGCCGAAGAAAGGGAAAGGACGAGGTTACGTAGCTGAAACTTCTAAGGACCTATCTCAAAGTGACCAGCTGCATAAAATCATGGAAATGCTAGCCACAATGCAGGCTACAACAATGCCTACTGCCACAGTGGTAAAGAGAGGTAATTTCTTTCAAGCCTTGGCTGTGATAAAAGAACTATGTACAGGAAATTGTTGGATTGTTGACTCAGGTGCTTCAGATCATATGACTGACAATAAGGCTCTCTTCTCATCATATACTCCTATCACTAATGGAGTAACAGTGCGAATTGCTGATAACTCTGAATCTGTTGTCCTTGGAATTGGTTCCATCAGAATCTCAGCTGCGCTTACTCTTCACTCTGTATTGCATGTTCCAAAGTTGAAGTGTAATTTACTATCCGTGAGCAAATTAGCAAATGATGAACGTTGTCAAGCTAACTTCTTTGCTACCTACTGTATTTTTCAGGATCTGCTGACGGGAACGACGATTGGGAGTGCTAAAGAGCTTGATGGTCTCTATTACCTTGATGAAAGTGATAATCCTCGGATTAAATCTTGTAATAAAGTGTCTCTCCATAGCACTAGTGATTTGGAATTATGGCACAAACGTTTAGGTCATCCAAATTTCAATTACATGTCTCAGCTGTTTCCATCCCTTGTTTCTAATAAAATTCCCTCTGATTTTCATTGTGATTCATGTGAAAAGGCTAAGCATCATCGTACTTCATTTCCAAAAATCCCATACCAAGCCTCAAAACCTTTTTCCACAATTCACAGTGACTTATGGGGACCTTCTCGCACACCAAACCGATCAAAAACAAAATGGTTTATCACATTCATTGATGACCATACACGTGTCAGTTGGGTTTACTTATTGAAGGATAAAACAGAGGTGTATCAAACATTCCTTAACTTTCACAATATGATCCAAACCCAATTCCAAACCCCAATCCAGATTCTGCACACAGATAATGGGACTGAATACTTCAATCAGGCCCTATCCACCTTTTTAACCGAAAATGGCATTATCCACAAAAGTACTTGTCCCAATACACCTCAACAAAATGGTATTGCAGAACGAAAGAATCGCCATATTCTTGAGACTGCCAGAGCCCTTATGTTTAGTGGTAATGTTCCTAAATATCATTGGGATGATGCTGTCCTTACTGCCACCTTCCTCATTAACAGAATGCCGAGCCGACCACTATCTTACAAAACACCCCTTCAACTTCTCCACCACTACTATAACCTCCCGTACCTTGTAAACACTCTGCCTCTACGGGTGTTTGGCTGCACATCCTACGTTCATCTCCATCACACCAACAAACTTGACCCTAAAGCCCTTCGGTGTATCTTCCTTGGCTATTCCCATTCTCAAAAAGGATACAAGTGTTATGATCCGGTCTCTAAACGTTTATTTGTCACATGTGATGTCACATTCCTTGAACATACACCGTTTTATGCCTTGTCTGCAATTCAGGGGGAGAGAACTAGTGAATTTCAGCCAAATGAAACACAAAAAGATGACCAGACAGTCACAATTTATGTACCTACCCACACAGATCCTACTCCTGATATCTCTGATACTCCTGATAACAACCTTGAGATTCCTGATCATCCTAATAACCTTGATACCTCTGATAATGTGCCAATTACAGGGGGAGACACAAATATGTGGGGTAATACCTACATGCGACGACACAAAAGAGGTAATGAACCACAGGCTATTAGCACTCACCAGGAGTCAGTACCAGAGGCAGGTCCAAGAGAATCAGAAGGTTCTGATCTTAATCTTCCCATTGCGGTGCGAAAACAACCTAGACAACCCAGATCAAACACTAGATATCCTATGGAGAAATTTGTCTCTTATAAGGCTCTTTCATCTAAATACAATGCATTTGTTTCTCATCTTGACAAAATCAGGATACCAGACACGATTGATGAGGCTATGGCTATACCTGAGTGGAGACAAGCTGTCTTAGAGGAGATGGAAGCTCTCAAGCGAAATAAGACATGGGATGTAGTAAATCTACCTGAAAGGAAAAAGGCCGTTGGATGCAGATGGGTATTCACTCCTAAATATAGAGCAGATGGAACACTCGAGAAATACAAAGCTAGATTGGTTGCACAAGGTTTCACACAAAAATATGGGGAAGATTATACAGAAACATTTGCTCCGGTAGCCAAGTTGAATACCATCAGAATACTATTATCTATTGCAGTAAATTTAGATTGGAATCTGCATCAACTCGATGTAAAAAATGCCTTTCTCAACGGAGAACTCAAGGAAGAGGTTTATATGAAGTTACCTCCGGGGTTCCCAGGGAAAAAGGATGACCAAGTTTGCAAGTTAAAAAGGTCATTATATGGGTTAAAGCAATCTCCACGTGCTTGGTTTGACAGATTCACCAGGGTTCTGAAGAGACATGGATATACTCAAGGGCAGAGCGACCATACTTTGTTTGTCAAACATCATAAGGGTAAGATGGCTGTTCTGGCTGTATATGTTGATGATATAATCCTTACAGGAGATGACAGTGTGGAAATCAATCAAATTAAGACAGCCCTGGCACGAGAATTTCAGATCAAAGATCTTGGAGAAATGAAGTATTTTCTTGGAATGGAAGTTGCCCGATCCAAGAAAGGAATTTATATTTCCCAAAGGAAGTATATTCTCGATCTTCTGAAAGAAACAGGGATGACAGGTTGTAGACCCAGTGACACACCTATACGGATTGATAAAATAGATGAAGATGCAGATCTCGGCAAGGCAGTGGACTTAGGGAACTATCAACGGATGGTAGGCAAACTCATATACCTATCTCATACTAGACCAGACATTGCATTTGCAGTAAGTATGGTTAGCCAGCATTCTCATGATCCTAAACAGAAACATTTGAATGAAGTTTACAGGATCCTTCGTTACTTAAAGGGATCTCCAGGACGTGGCTTGCTATTTAAGAAAACTGACAAACGAATTGTAGAGTTATTTACAGATGCTGATTGGGCAGGTGACCGAGAAGATAGGAAATCCACATCTGGATATTGCACATATGTGTGGGGTAACCTAGTCACATGGAGAAGCAAAAAGCAAAGTGTAGTTGCGAGAAGCAGTGCTGAAGCTGAATACAGGGCTGTAGCATTGGGAATTTGTGAGGGAATATGGATAAAACGTGTTCTTGAAGACTTGAGGAAGTCCATAAATCTACCAATCAAGGTCTATTGCGACAACATGGCTGCAATCAACATTGCTCATAATCCAGTTCAACATGATAGAACTAAACATGTCGAGATAGACAGACATTTTATAAGGGAAAAAATTGATGAAGGTATCGTTGATCTAAGATATATTTCTTCTAAAGAACAGACTGCAGACATCCTCACCAAAGGGCTGCCCAAGGACAGATTGGAATATCTGATTGGCAAGTTAAACTTGATTGATATCTATAGTTCAACTTGAGGGGGAGTGTAGAAGCACCAAAGTCAATATGCACCAAAGTCAAAGATCCACAAATCAATCCACAAATCAAGGCGACGATTTGTTTCTCTGATTGTACAGTGTTCTTCGTATTTTTTCCTTGATTGAATAGTATTATGTCTGATTTACTTCTGTATAAATATATGTAACTCATTCATCTGATAATCAATGAATTCAGTCTTCCTATTTCTCTTCAGAAATGGACGCTCAACTTGCTGAATTGATGAGAGAATTGGACTTGAGTAATACAGGTGTTGTGACATCCCTTTTAGATCAAGAGCAGATACTTGAACAGAAAGTGGAGGTTCTTGAATCTCAGGCTGATTTTGTCATGGCAAGTTGGTACTGCAAAGACTTTGAGTCACTCATTTTTGCTTTGGAACTAGAAAATCTAGCCTGCCAAATAGCCGATAAAGAGGATGACTTGATGATGTGTTCTAAGCTGAGTGAGCATTTGAAGAAAGAAGTAATTTGTTTCCAGCTAGAAGCAGAGTTTGCAGCACATACTTTGATGGACATGGAAGTTGAAGTTTCTGTGCTCAAAGGTGAAGTTCAACAAAAAGAAGTGGAGAAGAAGGACTTGCTATCAGAGCTGAACCAGGACGCCTTAAAGATTGCAGAGATGGGTGAGGTAAACAAGTCCCTTCAACAACATATTGAGTTTCTAGAAGATGATGCTCGTTCAAACAATGCACTGAAGGGTCAACTCGGCAAAATCACAGAAGACAAGAAAAGACTGATGGAAAAGAATCTTGATCTTGAAACTGAATATGATAAACTAACTGAGAATCTTATTGAGAAGGATGTTGCTTTAACCTTGTTTTGTCATCAGATTTCTGTTATCGATCAACAAAACAAGGAATTGCTTGAGATTAATCAGATGCTGGAAAATTCATCTGGCAGACTTCAGAATGACCTGAACATCAGGAATGAAAAGTTAGATAGACTACACAGCTTGGGGGATGAGAATGAATCACTGAGAAATGAGGTGGAAAATTTAAAGATTGGTAACAGCTTAGTTCTTCAATCCTTGGACAAGCGAATTTCTAATTTTAAACCACTGTCAAGGTGCCGGGATCTATTTGACAAGGAAAATTGTTTGCTGCATGATTTTACGAGTTCTTTAGAGTTTCACATTAACAGTCTACAGGCTGATCTGGAGACAGAAACTACAAAGCTGAGTGATATCCTAGATTCTCAATCTGTCACGGTTGAAGAATTAAGCTTCAAATGCCAGGAATTTCAAAACTATGTGGGCACTGTGAACAAATTGAAGGAAGAAAATGCTTCTTTGCAAAAAAGAACTCAGCTGTATGAGAACATTCTGTTGAATTTGGAAGCTGTCAGATCAGTTGATTTGGTGGAAACTATTGAGATGAAGGTTGGCAGATTATCTGAGACATTGAAAGAAGAAAGTCTTGTAATGACAGACAACATGATTCGTGGCCTTTGTGAAAATGTGGAGATGTCATCTAAATTCATTAAACAAATTGAATGCTTGGAGTTCAATGCTCAGGAACTGGCAGCGGCTAGTTCAACTCTCCAGGCCGAGTTATCCAGAAAGGATGATGTAATTAAAGGGTTATTGTATGACCTGAGCTTGCTGCAGGAATCTGCATCTGAATGTAAGGATCACAAAGACGAAATTGAGGAAATGGGAGCTACTATAGAAGCATTAGAAGATGGTCTTGCCGTTAAATCAGGTGAGCTTGCTGCTGCAGTTGCTAATTGTCAAATGTTTGAAGCTCAGTTGCACGACAAATCAGATATTATTGCAAGTCTTGAATTAAATCTCTCAAGAGAACAGGAGTCTGTGAAATCAGTAGTCAGTGAAAACTGGGAACTTAAAGATCATATTGAACGTGCATTTACAGCAAAAAGATTGGCAGAAGATGAGCTAACAGAGAAAAGAAAGATAGTGGAGAGCTTAGAAAATGAAATCTCGGAAATGAGCAGCGCTCTTACCAAAATGAATGAACTCGCAACTGAGAGGGATCAGCTTCAACTGCAGGTGCGTTGCCTAAAAGAAAAGCTTGAAATGGCTAAAGCAGAAGCTGAAGAAAGCGAAGCGATAGCTCAAGAAGCTCAGCAGGTAATGCTTTATTGATAAACTTGATCTGTAAGTGGTCGCTGAATTTTATATTCTCAGCAGTTTTAACGCGTGGATAACTAAAACTCCATATTAACTGTCATAGCAAGCATTCCCATCTATTTTTGCTCACTTTCAACTGGCTGTATCTAAATTCTGGACAGAAGTTGATTTTTTTTCCTGAAAAAAACAATTTTTTTTGCTGCCTATACTAGCGATATGATAAAATGGTGAGCAGTTCAAAGAAAAATTTGTTCCTACCTGAAAATTGTTTCAATAATCGCAGATGGCAGAATCAAGAAAGGTCTATGCTGAGGACAAGGAAGAGGAGGTGAAGCTTTTAGAGCGATCAGTTGAAGAGTTGGAGTGTACCATAAATGTACTAGAAAACAAAGTGAGTTCGTGTTACATTTATATCATCTTCCGGAAGCTTGTCTATCTTTACGGGTATCACAACTGAAAATCCTTGTCAGGTTGACATAGTAAAGGGAGAAGCAGAACGACAACGGCTGCAAAGAGAGGAGCTGGAACTGGAGCTTCATGCTGTCAAGCTTCAGATGCAAAACATTAGAAATGCTGATGCTGATATGAGAAGGTTTAGACCAGCTATTCTAATATTCTCCTTTTACTAGCCATTCGCTTAGACTCTGAGCTTCAGGTGCAGAACTGTGATTCTAATTTATGGATGTTTAAGATATTGCTGTTTCTTCTTGTCCCACAGGCTCTTGGATGAAAAAAATAAAAGCCTTGAAGAAGCCCTAGATCACATTCAAGTTCTCAAGAGAGATTTGATGGGAAAAGATGCAGAGGTGGGATTTCACAGTGACTAATAAGAGCTGTGGTCTAATCTTCTGATGACACGTTAAATTTCAAAGTCACTGTGACTAAAATTGGTTCACAAATGGTTTAATTCTTACAGATTTCCCAAATGAAAGCTCATATTTCTGAGCTGAATTTGCATGCTGAAGCACAGGCGAAAGAGTACAAGCAGAAGGTAACTCAACTATCCCGATTCTGCATCAGACGTTGACACACGGAAAAACATATTGACACATGGATAAATAACTTGCATATTTTTTAACAATTTGAACATAATTTTAAGCAGTTCAAAGCACTAGAGGCTATGGCTGAACAAGTCAAACCTGAAGGGGCGTTATACACCTATACAAGTACATCTTCATCAAACAAGACCGACAAGAATGCGATTAAGTCTCGAGGTTCAGGTTCGCCTTTTAAATGCATTGGATTGGGCTTGGCGCAACAGATAAAATCTGAGAAGGTTGAGGAGCTAGCCGTTGCAAGATTGCGTATTGAAGAGTTAGAATCCTTAGCAGTATGTCGACAGAAAGAGGTAACCTCTTCTTTCTTTTGACAACATGTTCTGCAATTTAATCTTGGTCTATGTTCTTCAACGTGCCTGCTTTCTTCTCCTTTTCAGATATTTTCCCTGAATGCTAGACTAGCAGCGGCTGAGAGCATGACCCATGATGTAATTCGAGACCTACTCGGAGTCAAGTTGGATATGACCACTTATGTGGTAAAAATCTCGACTTCTTGTTTCTACTACCTTGGGCATTTGATTGTGTCAATGAGAAAGATAACAACAATAAATAATTTATTCAAAAAGAGAGTTCAGAATTTTATATATCCGATCGTGCTCATTTTTATTTTTTCTTTGTTCATGCAGTCACTATTGGATAATCAGCAAGTGCAGAAGATAACAGAGAAAGCTCAATTTCATGCTTTACATTCTCAAGAGAAGGTAGCTTCGTATTTTGTAATTCTTGAAATTGGTTGAATCGTTGTCCTTCTTACGAGCTGTTAACATGAACTGCATATTCATTTCAGGAAGAGGAGGCCGTTAAACTAAAGAAGCAGCTGAATGAATTTATTGAAGAGAGGCAAGGGTAATCAACTTTCAGATTTCAAATTAGCTTTCCTTTCTTTTAATATACAGGTAACGGCGTACTCGTGAATTAAGTTTTAAGACTCTCAAACCTTTGTTTTAATAGGTGGCTGCAAGAAGTGGATCGGAAACAAGCCGAATTGGTGGCTGTACAAATTGCATTGGAGAAGCTCCGGCATCGGGACCAGTCACTGAAAACTGAAAATGAAATTTTAAAGGTAGAACATTAGAGGCCATTCTTTCTTCTCTCTCACATATATTCCAAACTGGTGGCCTTAACTTCCTTCATTTCATGCAGATGGAGAATGTGAATAACAAGAACAAAGTACTGGAATTGGAAGAGGAAATCAAGAAGCTGTCCGGTCAACAGAACCTTCAGCAGCGCATTCATCATCATGCTAAGATAAAGGCATGATTTTATCATTTTACTCATCTCAAGTAGAAGCATGCGTGTTGTGAACCAATTGGCATGATATAGTGTACTGCAATAACTATTGGGATTCTAGTGAAGGAATATGTACATGAAGCCATGAAATTTTAGCTCCATAAAGGATTTGCAGCATTTTAGATTTAACTATTGAAGTGATTATCTGTATTGCTGTAAATCAAATTATTTTGAAAATGATTTGAGTCTTTGTTCAAATGATGCAACAGGAGGAAAACAACAAGCTGAAGATACAGAATGAAGAACTCGGTACAAAGCTCCGAAGATCAGAGATATTCCTTTCACGGGTCAAAGAGGAACTTTCAAGCCTTCGTGTTTCTGCTGGTGCTGGGATTAAACCATGTATTGATTTTGAGGAGGAGCAACGCTTGATGATAAAATTGAAGGTTGGGATCTTAAATGAAACTTAATTGACCTTCACTAAATGCAAGTTTTTTATTTTTATTTTTATATCACTAAGTACAAGTTGAAGTTATTAATATTTGAGTGAATATTGCCTCAGGGTGTGGAGGAAGATAAAGTACTGTTGGCACAACAGTTGCTGAGATTGTGTACTAATGTTCTAAAGGTGAGTATTGGTTATTGGTTTTTCCTAAAAAAATTATGAGAGAGATAAATTGTTTTAAGTTTCTAAAACAGGGAAATGCAAAGCAATTAACAATGAAAATCATGATTGTTCAAAATTAAAGCAGTTATCTTCAAGCTTTTTTTTTTTTTTTTTTTTCAGGCTGCTGGAATAACAAAACCAGTATCAGATATAAATCCCTCAATTGCTGAAGAGGCTCTAGAGGAGCTCAAGAATAAGATAGCGACTCTGGAATTGGAGAAACAAGATTTGAAGTATAAGGTACGCTCAGAATACATACATGTATAATATACCTATTTGTAGATCTAAATACGAAGCATGTTGAAAAGAATTAACACCAATAATGCTAACTCCTTTGACAGAACAAAATTATAAATGAAAGGATCAGATTATCTGAACTCATGCCACAAACTTCATCAGTGAACTCTAGAACTGAGGAGAACCGGGTAACTCCCCCAAGGTCATCCCAATCTCCATTTCTTTCCAGTTTTGATCGATAATGTGGATGGATTTTGTTAGCTTTCTGCTAGCTGCGGCTTCACGTTGGTTCTGTTATGTAAATCTAGAATTTTTTTGGGGGTTATTTTTGTATTAATTATTTATTTATATAATGGTGTAAATAATAATTTGTAGACTGTACAGTTCAAGAAGATACGATATGATAAACTGATACAAAACAGAGAAATGATGGTTTACATCAAGCGTCCGGGAGATCCTTGAGTTTCTTAATTGTTACGTGAACCTCCCTGAATTTGGTCTTTTGACACCAAAAATTGAAAATTTACAGAATTCTGGCGTTGATTGAATTAATAATTTTTTAGACTAAAATATCATCATTGAACGCTGCCTTCAAACAATATGAGTGGGATTTGTATTTTCACGCAGCGTTTTACTTGTTTTGTGCCCCTTTGATAAGTAGCCAAGTGTACTTGTGAGGTGCTTAGTGATAGTTTGTGATAGTTTATTTTTAGGTAATAAATATTTATAAATTGTGATTTACGGTATACAAGGTAAGTATAAGAGAGGACTTTTATCTTAAAAAATAAGCTATTCCAAACATACTTTAAATTGTGTTATTTCAAGACGTTTATAACCTAACTAAATGTAGTGATATTTTGACCAAACAAAAATTAGTGGTATTAAAAATTCATCCAGTGACTGATAATTCTTTACAGCGATATGATTATAATACGAATACTATTTTCAGGTTGAAAGAAATAAAAATATTACGTTCATAAATGTAAATGCTCCTTTTAATTGTCAGGTCAATATTGTTTTTTATACATGAAAGTAGTATTCCGAATGATTTCATACAGACTGTAGGATTTTGGTCCCCAAAAAATACTTACACTGTAGGAGTACTTGAACTCAGCTAATTATAAATAATAAAATATTTAAACAGGTATTTATGTACAATTTTCCCAAAATAAAAATATTTCTTTGAGAAAATAACAGAAAAATAACATTTAAATTAAAAAAACACCAAAATGTCTACCAAATTTACAAAAAGACAAATAGGTAATATGAGAGTTTTTTTTTTTTTGTTTTGGCCGAATGGTAATATGAGAGTTTGGAGTTTAAATGTTGATAATTTGAGTCTAAAAAAATTAATAACTTGAGTATATAAATTGACAACTTAAGCCCTTCAAATTGTTACTATGTATACTCAAGTTGTTAATTGCTATTTTTAAGTTATCATTGTCTATACTCAAGTTGTTAATTCCAAACTTTAAAATCTCAAATTCCTACAAAAAAATACTATTTGTCTTAGGCTAATTAAGTAGACATTTTGAGATTTCTTTAATTCAAATGATATTTTTACGTTATTTTTCCTATTTTTTTTATGCATGTTCCAAAACAATATAATAAAAGTTAATTTTATATCAAGAAATAATTTGTGTTTTTAAATAAAATACTGTTAAATATTTAATTTAATAAGAAAACGTCCGCTTGTATCCATTTTATTTTATGATTTTATCAAGAGTTCCCACCGAGCAGTAAAAGTGTAAAACCCTCCAAACAAGGATTTTCTTCCAGCTTCAAAGTTCAATACATGGCCATGGCTGCTTGGAGCGAAACCCATGTTTAGGTATCTACCATCGTACGGAAGAGCTTCTAGAATATCATAAATGGCTATCCCTTATCCCTCTTGTCTCGTATCGGCTTCTGCTCGTTTTCAACCTCTGACTGACAAGAATTGCATCAGAATCGAAACTCCCTTTCTCTTGGGATTTAAGGTATTTTAGCTACCCTTTGTTTAGTTAATTTCTCAAGGATTATCTCGCTATGGAATGAGAATTGTAATGCTGATGCATTTGGAATTTTGGTCCAAAGGCTGCATTTTTACCATATTTGGTTCCAAATGGTGATGCAGTTTCTGGTTTAGTTTTATTGTTTTCTTTTATAGACATAACTCTGATGTTAATGGGTAGAATTTTAACGAAAAGGAAGGTATGGACTTTATAGTATGGTATGGTGTGACATAAAACGTCTTGTCTGGCTTCTTGCCAAAGCTGATGTAATAAGTTCATATTAGTTCGTATAATTTCCCATTGACTCAAGCCGAGTTTTGGCGAAGAGTTTCATGAAACTTGAAGATAAGGAAAATGCCCAAAAATGCTGCATCCTTTCTATGCTATGTTAGATTCAAATAGAAGGTTCTCGATGGGACGAAAATATTGGGATTGTTTATCTTGTACTATGCAGTTTTGGTACTAAAAAAAATCTATTGTGCAAAGTCCTTTGCCTTTTTGTTTGTGTCATTGTATCAGTCTGCTTTTTTAGTTGTACTCTGATCTAAGTTAAGGGAATATCATGAAGCTTTTGAACAGTATCCAAGATATATTATAGTTTAGTGGATATTGTATATAATATGACTACAAGAATGGTTTTATTACTACTGAAGCTGACCTTTCAGCATCGTGTCCGTGTTTTAAGACAGTTTTTATCTCGTCTTTTTGAATTTTCAGACTCTTGATGGTTTAAATAAGCTTTGAATTTACATCTTTCCTCCTCCTCCTCTCTTTCTTTTTTGGGGTGAGTAATATAAGTCTGTCCTTAACAGCCTATTTTTCTTTTCTATGGCAGAGCACATATTGGCATGTTGAAAAGCGCAATCACTGTTTTAATGTTAAACATTTTTGTGGGAAGTCAGAGTCCAAGCTCTCCTGTGCAATGAATATGTCTGCACAAGAGTCTGATGATCATCAGAATATAAATTTGGACCATTTAATTGCCAAAGCACAAAAACTCTGGGATAGGTCCCCTCAGCCTGTCAAGAATTTTCCATGGAACAGAGCATTGGAGAATTTCATACAACTTATTCTTGATCTTTCTCTGTCTGTTGTAAAATACCTATGTGTACCTGTGTTGGCAATTTCCTCCCTTAGTGAGTTGTCATACTGTGCACATGAAAAGAAGCTATATTTTGTTCCTGTTCCTGTCCTCTTAGGATTCACCATTGCTGGGATTTTGGCGGAGACTGCCTTAGATTCATCTCCACGTTTAAAGGTAAAGTTGATGGTTTATGCATAATGTATATTCTGAATTTTTGACATAATATATATCCTCCTTTCTTCTGTTTACATTGACAAGACTTTGAAAAACTGCCTTTTGAGTTGCTAAAGACACAGCATGTTTCTTAAATTAGCCTCATTCCAGTTCATGAATTTCATTTGTGCAAACCTCTACAGATGGATAACATGATAACTATCATAAATTTTATCAAGCACGTAGTATATTATATCAATACTCTTATAACTATCATAAATTTTATCAGATGGATAACATGCTAAAAACATGCTGTTGCTAAAGACACAGCATGTTTCTTAAATTAGCCTCATTCCAGTTCATGAATTTCATTTGTGCAAACCTCTACAGATGGATAACATGATAACTATCATAAATTTTATCAAGCACGTAGTATATTATATCAATGGCTTTGATATTTCAGGTAGATGAACGACCTGGATGTGGTGATATGAAACAGAAATGATATACTAGTATTAATCATTGACACTTATACAAAGTACTTTAACCTCCCTTGTACAAACATCAGATATATCCTTCTAACCAATATAACTGACTTTAGTTAACACTGGACTGCTAGATGACTGTTTCATTTACTGGAGTCTGCTAGGAATTAAGGTGGCATTATTATATTGTTATTGTTTGGTGTGCGTTCATTGTGATTTGTCTATGATTTTAACTTTCAGGTTGCAGAAGTTCCTTGGCATTTGATTGCCATTGCCATTTTGTTCACACTGATTAAATTGCCAGGCCCATATTATCCTTATTGGGGACGCATACTTATTCCACACTTTACAAATGGGGTTCTTTTGAGGACTTTGTGGCTGGCAATCTTGTGGCATAGGAGGCCTCAAAGAACATCATCGAAGGCATCAAATTCTGATGGCACTCACTAGATCTACTGAGTACTGAGCTATGATTCCCGTCATCATGAATCAGGTACTTTTTACTTGTCAAGAGAGAAAAGTTGAAGTAGGCTTCTGTAGTGATCAGGTACAACTTATAGGAATCTAAATCCTATGGATAGATATTTTACTGCTTAGGACTCTGCACATGTGGCAATGATTTGCTGGATTGGTGAGGAAATCTTGTGTAGCTCAAATTTCGACATAGTTGTATCAAGCTTGTGGTTTTTTTAGCTCCCTATATTTTTTTTTAATTATGAACTTTCATATGAATTGGCTTGAAGAGGCTTTTGTTTGCCTTTGTTTGAGGAATTTTGAGCAAATTCGTCAACATTCTGTGATGCTTGCCTTTGTCACACCCATTTTTCCTTCAAGAGACTTTTACTTATTTACCTTTCATTCGGTGAGAGGGAAGAGGTTAATTAAGACACTGAGATGAAGTAGCTGTTAATAAGGATTCATTTATTTTGGAAGATATTAAATAAATCATCATTATACTATACCGCTAGGAGGCCTAAGTAAAGCAAGAATCTGTTAAATCAGTTGATTAAATATGTATGTATGTATGTATGTATGTATGTATATGCTTCTCAACATGTTTGACTGTAATCACTTTCGTTCAAACTTTTGCTTCATTAGAAGACAATCGGATCAAAATGTGAATGTACTAAAAGTGCAACATATTTGTTTGCTTTACGTAGAAGTGAAATTTTGACTATGATTAAACGGTCCCCAAGTTCCACTAAGGAAATTTTTTGCATTTGGAGCCACATTATCTAAATACTATAAATTAGCTAATGATAACACAACACTTGTTGCCAGAAAGAAAAAACGCTAGCCACATTACTTTTGTGGATAGGAGGGCCAAACACGTAAAAAGTAGGGAACATCAATTCATAAAGCAATAATAATAACAATAATACAGGAGAAAACATGCCAATTCCCAACATCAGCAACATAATGAGGAAATTCAACTACATGGATTATCTCTCTTATAAGGGAAAAACCCAACCATGTAAATCCTTCCTTTAAAGGGAGTGAAAGCTTTGTGACATTTTCCACACTTAGCTTTCTAAAACGTTTTCAACCATAAGTTAAATATCCAGGATTACATTGCATAAACTATTTCTCCGCTGCTATCAATGTCGAGATCAGGGTCGGACTCGAGGTCCTCCTCCATGTCATCATCAATATCTAAGCATCCGTTAAGATAGTTGTTGAGAGACTGAGTCCCGGCTGCAGGAATCGTAGCTTCAGCAATTATTTGCATGATTTCCTCTATGCTCTGCATTGGTTGATCAGGCTCCGCAAATTGATTGTTGGTTGTACTATGGTCATCCATAAGATCAGCTGGAAGGTTCTTCAGAAACCATTCATGGTTTCTGATCTCAGGGATGGTTATCCTCTGTCATTAACATGATATCATCAGTTCCCAATTACAAGATTAACGCCTTTATCCTTCATGCAAAACACGGGAAAACACAACTAACAAGTTCTTGATTCTAAATTGGAGAGCAATGTTTTAAATATGATACTCCTCCGGTTCTAAATGTAGGATCAAATTTGTAGTGCAACCTACATTTCAGACTGGAGGTAGTACTAAGCAGGTTAGTGAGTACCTGGTCCTGCTATGAGGTGCTCAGTTATAAAAAAAAACATGTCATATTTTGCCTAAGGAACTTAAATAATAAAAACTCAAAACTTGCACCTAAATTTTGTCCTTCAAATTTTCATCATGATCACGTTCCATCGTTTACAAGAGTCAGAACCGGTTTATCAGCTTCTTGAAAGCTGGCTGGTCAGAACCGGTTCAGCCCTTAAAATATCTCAAGGAAGGTAACCAAACAACTCCCACCCAATCCAGTTACTCCCTCCGTCCTTATATATAAGAGCTCCTTTTTTTTTTAATGGGTTTGTCCCTAAATATAAGATCCCTTTTGAGTTTGTCTCCATAATAAATGCACTTTTTCCCAGTTTGCCCTCAATTAATTATTATACTACATATATTCTCTTTCATCCTTTTCTTATTATTACTCTCTCTCTCTCACCCATTCCTAAATAGGAGTATTTTTGGAAAACAAAATTAAATTTCCTACATAATTATTACATTTAACTGTTTTTTAGAATCTCGTAATTCGGTTGAAAGGCTCTTATATATAGGGACGGAGGTAGTATTAAATCAGAAGACTCGAGTTCAAAAACAAGGAGCACATCATTTTTTCCTTCTCATTTTTCATTAAAAAAAAAATAGAGAAACTGACCTTTGCCGGGTCAGCAACAAAGATCCTTGAGATGAGATGTTGGCATTCAGGAGATATATGAACATAGTCAGGAATTGAGTATTGAACATTCAAAATCCTCTGCAAGCAAGATCCAACAGTTGAGGAATACCATTATTATGGTTTTAACCAGATTTACCAGATTGGCTCAAGAAAATGGATAATGGGGTTACATGTATTGTCTTGCGGAAATTTTTTGGTTCCTCTGGGTCCTCGAATGGATATGCACCCACCAACATGACATATAAAGTCACCCCACAAGACCATACATCTGCAATCTGAGTCAAATTTGAGAGATAATATCAGTATACAAAATCAACAAAGAGAAAAAAACCAACAATCAAAAAATCCTGTTGGGCATTCTAGCCTCAAAACAGAGCGATCTGAGACATGAAATTACTGAAACACCCTTCAAGCTTTTCCTTCTACCCATCAACGAAAAATACTTAATTCAGACCCAAAAAAAATCGTCTTATCACTCATTTATTTAATTGGCTCCCCTCGCATTTCATTCCAACCAACACATACAAAGAAAAAAGACCTCCTCTCAGTTCTGCATAAGCGAACAACTTCATGAACAAAAGTATCTAACATGTGAAATAGGTTATCTCTGAATTCCACAGGTAAGATGAAAAGTGATCAAGTTATTTTAGTTAAAATATACCTTGCCATCATACTCCTTCTTAAGCAAAACTTCTGGAGCAATATAAGCTGGAGTGCCAACTGTAGATTTTGGTTGTGAATGTAGCACAGAGGACTGCATGATCAAGATGTGGAGATAAATTGCTAGACATAGAGAGATGAAGAAATTGCTAGATCTTAGATAAAAACTAAGAAGAAACAAATTTCTCAAAATGCATAAATTAATCTAATTATTTTGGCCGCATGGAAATTCTATGACTAAGAGGAGAAGATAAGGCTAATGGATATAGATCAATCCTAAGACATCACATTCATACCAATTAGGACTGGGGATCAGTTCATCCTCTTGTGCAACATTTACATGAGTTCCAGTATGTGCAAATATGTAAATGCAGGTATTATTTAACAAACAAGAGCAATATGAAGGGGGAAAAATATACCTTGGAGTACCCAAAATCACATATTTTCAAACGAGGAGCTGGGCTACCATCCAATAGAGTGTTCTCCAACTTCAAGTCTCGGTGGCAAACTTGCTTCATGGAAGAAAACAAAAGGAGAAATTCAAGTCAGACATCTCACTCTTTCTTCATGTACTGAAGAAGTTATAATGAGACAAAAAGACCAAAACTTGTACCATTGCATGACAGTAGCTAACCCCGGATATAAGTTGTTGGAAAAAGAAACGAGCCTACAGCAGAAAACAATGAAGATTAGATATGACTGTTGTGCTTGTGGCACAGCATGATTAATGTTATAATGCCAAAAATAAGAACCTCATCCTCACTGAACCGCCCAGCATTGCATATTCGTTCAAATAGCTCTCCTCCAGAAGCATATTCCATCACGATAGCCAGATGTGTTGGTGTCAATATGACCTATAGACAGTCACATGGTGATGTTAGGTAACTCTAATTTGGATACATCAAATGCAGGGAAGGAAAAATGATAAGATAGAGGAGCTGTACAAACCTCCTTGAACCTGACAATATTGGGGTGCCTAAGTGATCTGTGATTTATGATTTCCCTTTGCACATTTTCATCTATCTGTTAAGAAATAAGCTTATGGTTAATCATATGATGAAATCAGGCACAGAAATCTAAATGCCAATTCTACCGAAGTTCTAGTGAGATATGATGTCCTTCAGCGAAAATGATCACTTTGTGGGCGCACACATAAATATTGACCACCTTCAATGCATGAAAATGGATTACTTAGCCATATCAATATTAACCAACCCAATCATGACTAAGCCAGTAAACATCAAACTTATAAGTAGGACTCACATCAGAAACGGTTTTATGTCTATTTATAATTAAAATTTATGATTGGTGTGATCAATCTATTTCTGGAGCACCTAAAGCGTAGTGCACAGTTTCACTATCACAACCAATTTCCTGACATTTGTCGCTCTTACCATTGAATTTCTAACCAAAAATAGAAATAACGTATCACTGTTTACTACCTATGGTCAATTAATTTACATAAAAGGCACAAGATGAGTCTCGGAAAGAAAAGTAACGATGATGATAAAAGCATAGAACACTGAAACTCCAAAGGCATAACTACTGCTTTACGCAACCAAACAAAAATTAGAACATCCAACGGAAACATGAATTCCATATCAGGTAATTCCAAAGAGAATCATTAGCCAATCTTTATAAAAGTATAATAAAATTGGAACAACACCAACCTTGTCACCCCTCTCTATGTACTTCACAGCAACAAGCTCGTCTGTTTGCTTGTCCCTCATAAGCCTCGCGACTCCAAAATTTCCAGACCCAATATCACGCACGAGCTCATACCGGTCACTGTCGTGCATAATTGGCATATCCATTCCCGGCCCAGCTGTGATCGCCGACCGATCCATTCAAAAACCCTCAATAGTCCTAAATCTCTCTCTCTCTCTCTCTCTCTCTCTCAGCTCATCATCTCAGGAGATAAAAGAGCAAAAGCCTGTGTCAGATCGAGCTCAGAGAGAAAGGGAGTGCCTTTGACGTGGCTCGATCAGGAGCAATTGATGTGGCGGTGATGGTGGTGGTGGTGGGTGAAGAAAAGAGAAAAAAAGATGGTCACAGCCCGTGAAGCTTCACCCACCAAGCGAGTATTAGTGGGAGGTTTTCGCTGAGCTTTTTTATAAGTTGGAGATGATGGCGGTGAAGGTGATAATATGCTACTCGTGAATGAAAGAAACCCTTCTGCTTCAGTTTTCTTCCTTCCTTGCCTGTAAGTTTGCCTTTTTGATTTTATCCAAACCCTGAGGGTAAGCAGATATTTTCATCTGGGTCCAGTCTATCAGAATCAGTGAAATTTTGACTGCTATGACAGAAATAACCTTGCCCCTCTGAGGTTGGAGTTGGAAGAAGAACAGAAAGCTCCTCCAGGTGGTTTGATCTAAGATGGTCAACTTCTCATGGCTCAAGTTTTGAACCAGTGATAGACGACATTGTATGGGGAAAAGGGAAAGAAAAAGCGAAAAAGGCAAGTGACCTTTGTGAGATAACAGATAAGAGGGTCACAATCATATTTTGCTGCGAAAATTAAAAAAGAAAAAGAAAAAGGCGTGACTCTCTCAGTGGCTGGAATGGGAGGCTGAGCAAGCTCGGAGGGATTCAATAATAGAGCAATAGAAGGCGATCCTTAGTCCATAAGAAACAGGATAGGTATATTGCCCCCAGCCCCATGTAATTAAATTTGGATCAGTTATTAACCCGATCAAGGTATTGGGGTAAAGATCAATATGTCAGATTAAAATCAAACCGGAGCTAATCAGAACTAAACCGGTGAAAAAGTAAAAATTTTAAGGTTATTAATATAAAATTATATAAAAAAAATTGATTTAAAAACAAAAAAAGCAAACCGGTTTGACAGCGAACTGATTCGATCTGGATTTCATAACCTGAATTGCCCCGTACTTCGTTTCTTACCATCAATTATTTGCTATCCAATAATTTTGCTCCCACTTCAGTGGAGATTCTAAAAATGATGTCTGTTTTAATGGTACAATCGGCCCAAGTTTTAAATGGATGCAGCTGACCTTGAGTGGGGGCTCACTTGTACTAATTTCATATGTGTGTGACACATATTCATTTAAATACAAATATCTTTAAAATTTGGGAAAATCCCTATAAAATACCCTTAAAATATGCAAATCCCTAATCAGTACATTAAAATTCAAAAATCCGGATCAGTCATGCGTCAGTACGGATGAACAGTGCGGGCGGCGCCAAAAGACGATTTTGCCCTTCATCCATCATTCTCGACACTTCAAAAATAACAACACGTGGTTCTTAATTAACTACTCATGATTCTTGATTAACAACTCCGTATTCTTGTTTCACAACTTCCTAGTTTAAGTTTCAAGGCCAATAACAATACCTCTTTTTTTTATTAACAACACACCCTCTTAATCAACAACTCCAGATTCTTGATTAACAACTCCGTATTCTGGATTAACAACTCCATTTCATCATTTTACTTTCACAATAACAACACCAGTGTTATTATTAACAATATCCTATTCTACATTAACTCCTATTTCTTGTTTAACAACTTCGTAATTTAAGTTTCAAGTCCAATAATAACACCGTATTTTACATTAACAACACTATATTTTTGAGATGCGAATATGTGGAAGAATAAAGAGGAGTTATTAATAAAAAATCCAGAGTTGATAATAACAAGATTGGTGTTGTTATTGTGAAAGTAAAAAGATGAAACTAGAGTTGTTAATCAAGAATACGGAGTTATTAATCAGGAATCCGGAGTTGTTAATTAAGAACCCCGTGTTGTTATTTTTGAAGTGGCGAGAATGAGGGCTGAAGGGCAAAATGGTCTTTTGGCGCCACCCGCACTGTTCATCCGTACTAACGCGTGACTGATCCAGATTTTTGGATTTCAATGTATTGATTAGGGATTTACATATTTCAAGGGTCGTTTATAGGGATTTTTCCTTAAAATTTTGCATATAGTTAAAGATAAGTTGTACTCAGCTCAAGAAGATTTATACCAGCTCAAAACAAATTGCACCTAACTCTTTTTGCGGATGGTGGGAAGTGGAGTCGGTGAATATCAACTGTGTTAAAAATGAAATGGCAAATGTCTCAGTGACAAAGGCTTTAAGCATTGGACTTTGATTGCAAATCCTATCGAAGAATTCTACCAAATTTCTACTGGATAAAAGTGAGGTTACTTAGTTTCTTTTTTATTGTATTTGTTTCCTTCTATCTTTACTTAGTTAAAAAAAAATCAAAATAAACGCCATGTAGCCTAACCATAAGGACTCATGTGACAAAATACAAGAGCTAAACTTAATATGTCACGTGACAAAATATCAAAAAAAAAAAAAGTAAATAAAACCTTGGAAGATAACTTTCAATCAATTAAATCAAAATAAAACCAAATTGGAACATTTTCAAAAGGATAAGGACAATATTTTTTTTATTTGGACCATATATCATTCCAATAATTTTTTTTTTGGGGGTTTCAAAATCACTCAAATTAACCAACTAATCATTAGAACGTACTTGGTAAGAAGGATTTGGATGAGAGTGGAAGAGAGGAAAAATTTTCATAAGTTGAATTTAAAAAATTTAGAGTAATGTGGTTAAAAGTTTTTAATTAAGTTTTCATATTTTTTTACATTATATTTTTTTAATTAAAATTTTATAACCCCATTTTTTCAATTTCTTTAAATTCAAATCATAAAGTTTTAATTTTCCCTCCCTCCCCTCCCCTCATAACGAAAGGGTAAAGGCGCATTCAGCACCTCGATTTATTTTTGGAGGTATAATCAACATCCTAAACTATTTTTGAAAATGCAATCAATACCCACGAACAGAATACTAACTCCGTTTGCTGATACACTATTTCCTTTCCCCTATCATCAATTTTAAACCCCAAACCTTGAGTTAATATTATGTTAGTGAATGAGTGTAATTGCTCCATATTTAATACATTGATGGCAAAATTGCACCCTTAATAAATACTAAAAGAAGGGATGAATATGTGGAATATCGATGAAAGAGGAAAGAAAATAGTGTGTCAACAAACAAACAGGTTAGTATTATATTAGTGAAGAGTTGTAATTGCTCTATTTTGAATATATTAGGATATTTATTACACCTCCAAAAATACTTCAGAATGCTGATTTAACATTCAAAAATAGATCAGGCGATGGATGTACCTTTACCCATAACGAAACACAGGTGGTGGAGTGGCTGAAGGAAGTAGTCCAGGTGTTGAAGAGCTTATTGGTAGAGAGGAGATCGCTGAATCGTCAAAGGAACGGCTTAGGGAGTGGTGGCGGTTGGGCAAAGCTGGAGTAGAGGTTAAAGAAGCAGTGGGAGAGAAAGAGGGAGACTAGCCTCCTGCTCCGGCCAAACAATGCCGATGAAAGCAAGAAAACAAGGACTAGCGGTTTGTAATGCTTTAAGTGTTAAGCCACCCACCCATTTCCACTTAGCCTGCGCACTTGAGAGGGAGAGAGGAGTGAGTTAGAGAGGGAAGAAGTGAAGGTGGCCTCTACAGGGGAGAGCTGTGTTGTACGTGTGGATGAAAGAGAGAGGGAATTGGGAGTGAAGGTGGGAGGAAGAGAGAGAAAAGGTTAAAAATAAAACTTGCGGGATCCACTATTCCACTGTCTGTTATTTGTCTGACGGAGATGCCATATAAGACTGAGCTGGAGCCATTTAATTGGACAGACTATGGATGAGGTGGTGCACTGGGTGCACCTAAGAGTATCTCTGCAAATGAATGAAGATAAGGTCCATGTCACCTTTGGGTCTGTTTATTTGGGTTTAGTATGAGTTTTCTTTTGTGTGTTTTTTTTTTTGCAAGAATCAATATCATGGAAAGCAACTGAGCAGGAGTTTTACCAAAGGCCCAATTAATTGGGCCCAAGCCTAATAATAATTCCCGCCGGGTATAACGTGATAGTCATAAAAGATGGATTCAGTCAGAATCGCAGTTGTTAGTGGCGACGGAGCGTTCCCCTCCAAAACTTGTGCCGAAATCCAGTGAGACGCCCAGAAACAAAGAGACATGCTCTTCCAGAGCATAGCTCAAGAGCTTCCACTTTCACCTTTCACTAGCTCCTTCTCCTTCGCCCCCAATCTTCCCTCTAAACCTAATCCTAATTTCAATCTCTTCTTCATGCGTGCTTCTACTTGCTCAGCATTCGCCCTCTTTCGCGCCATTTCCTCCAGCCACCTTCGCCTCCACCGCCGCCTCTTCCTACCCTCCTCCTCAACTTTCTCTCCTCATTCCCTCGTCAAATTCCGTCGCTTCTCCGGGCTGCCCGCGTCCAGCATCGAGCAGTTGAACGAATCGACGCCATCTACTTCTGAGCAAGAATCCTGGGATTTTTCTACTCTGAGAGAAATTGAAGTTTTCAACTTCGACAAGTGTTTTGCAGCAACCGACTTGAAGCACCTATCGACTCCCGACCTGGAGGTGAAGGATTTGAGCGAGCTGCCGGAGCAGTGGCGGAGAGCTAGGCTGGCGTGGTTATGTAAGGAATTGCCGGCGCATAGGGCAGGGACATTGGTTAGAATACTGAATGGACAAAAGAAATGGATGAGGCAGGATGATGCTACTTATGTTGTGGTGCATTGCATGCGGATTCGCGAGAATGAGACTGGGTTTAGGGTAAGCCTAACTCTTCACCGTTTTGGTTAAAATCCTGAATAGTGAATTTAGAGGGAGAATGAGGGGGGGGGGGCCAATGAAAATGGAACTGTTATACTGTTAAGTATATTCGCCAAATATTTCACTTGGAAATGTTCTAAGTTTTCCTCTTATAAATTCCAGTACTTTATAGCTAACTTAGTGCACAATTCTCTCTAGTAAAAATTTGATTGTATTTCCTCCGAAAAGAAAAGGAAAATGAATTTGATTACAAAGCAGCAGAACAACTGGTATAACGCTTACGATGTCTTTTAGGAATAATACTTGGTATCCCTAAAATTTATAGTTGATGGAAGGGTGCCAAAATGCAAATTTATTGTCTTCTTCTTGTGGCATTTGTGCTTAATATAAGACATATTTACTTAATTTGATTAGATTAAGGAAGTTAGTTGAGTTAGTTAATATGACGTGTATTTTCTAAAACACTCTAATCATATTCCTTAATTCTCTCATTCCCTTTCCTCCTTAATTATTGTTGAGGCGGCATCAATTGGGATAAATTAGTAAAAGGTTAACAAATATTAAAGCTATGTCTTATATTTAGAATTAAGATCAACCCCCAAATATGTCTTATATTAAGCATAGGAGTAGTAGTAAATATCAGGTAAAATGCGTACTATGTCTTCTGGGAATGGTTAGTTGTTAATCCCAGACCATTCCTTCTTTGTATGGTTATATCAAGTATTGGGTTCTATAAAGATTCCCTTTTGCTATGATGCACAGCTATAATTCATCTTGCAACTTTATAATCAAAGCTAAATTTCCCAGGATGTGTTGCTTATTCTATATTTTTTTAATGCCCATCTTTTTTGGCCACCGTTATTCCCCTGTTTGGTTACTTACGAGAGAAATCTGTACTTTTTACTCTATGCTTGAATTTGTCTACGCTTGACAATTTCGTTTTTCCCCTCTCTTTCTGTCTTTTTTAAAAGGTATACAAATGGATGATGCAACAACATTGGTATCGATTTGATTTTGCTCTTGCTACCAAGCTAGCAGATTACATGGGTAAGGAGCGGAAGTTTTCAAAGTGTCGTGAGATATTTGATGACATAATTAATCAAGGCCGCGTCCCAAGTGAATCAACCTTTCATATATTAATTGTTGCTTATCTTAGTGCACCTGTTCAGGGTTGTTTGGAGAAAGCATGCACCATTTATAATCAAATGATTCAGTTAGGAGGTTACCAGCCACGCCTTAGCTTGCATAACTCGCTCTTCAAAGCTCTTGTGAGTAAACCAGGTGTCTCATCAAAGCATTATCTTAAACAAGCAGAATTTATATACCATAACTTGGTTACAACTGGTCTTGACATACATAAAGATATCTATGGTGGCCTAATTTGGCTACATAGCTATCAGGATACCATAGATAAAGAAAGAATAACAGCATTGAGGGAAGAGATGCTACAGGCTGGAATTGACGAGGGTAGAGAAGTGCTCCTATCTGTATTGAGGGCTTGTGCAAGGGAAGGGGATGTGGAGGAAGCGGTAAAGGCATGGCTTAGACTTAACCAGTCTGAAAGTGATCCCCCATCACTAGCTTTTGTGCACTTGATGGAAGTCTACTCGAAGGTTGGGAAACCTATGAAGTCTTTGGAGATATTCAGGAAGATGCAAGAGCAACTAGGGGACACAAGTGTTGCAGCATATAATAAGATAATAGAGATACTATGCAAATCTTATGAAACTGAACAAGCAGAATCAATAATGGCAGATTTTATATGGAGTGGTCTGAAGCCCCTCGCTCCATCATATGTCAATTTACTGAACATGTATTTCAAATCGGACTTGCATGATAAATTGGAGACGGTATTTTATCAGTGCCTAGAGAAATGCCATCCTAACCATGCCATTTACAGTATATACTTGGATTCGTTGGTAAAAGTCGGCAACGTTGACAAGGCTGAGGATATCTTTAACCAAATGGTTAGTGATATAGCTATTGGTGTTAATGCTCGGTCGTGCAACATCATCTTGAGCGGTTACTTGTCTTCCGGAAATCATGTAAAGGCTGAGAAAATATATGATTTGATGTGCCGGAAAAAGTATGATATTGAAGTCTCATCAATGGAGAAGCTTGAACGTATTCTAAGCTTGAGCAGGAAAGTTGTCAGAAAACCAACAAGCCTGAAGCTAAGCAAGGAGCAGAGAGAAATATTAATTGGGTTACTTTTAGGTGGCTTGCAGATTGATTCAGACGAACTAAGGAAGAATCACATTGTCCGTTTTGATTTCAACGGTATTTCTGGCTGCCACCATCTCTTGAAGAGTCATATACATGGCCAGTTCCATGAGTGGTTGCATCCTTCCTGTAAACCAATTGATGATACTGAAAATATACCAGATAGGTTTTTTACAATTTCAAGCTCTTATTTTGGCTTCTATGCGGATCAGTTTTGGTCGCAAGGTCAACCTTCGATTCCAAAACTAGTCCACAGGTGGCTGTCACCATGTGTTCTGGCATACTGGTACATGTACGGGGGCCATCAAAGGTCATCGGGAGATATTCTTCTAAAGGTAAGAGGAAGCCGCGAGGGCGTCGAGAAGATAGTCAGTAAGCTTAAAGCCATGTCCATAGATTGCAAAGTAAAGAGGAAAGGCAAGACATTTTGGATTGGTATTCTGGGAAGCAATGCCACTTGGTTTTGGAAACTGGTAGAACCTTATATTTTAGAGGACATGAAAGATTCTCTTAAAGCAAGTGATCAGACATTGGGGAATAATTCTGCAGAAACTCAGAACATTAGCTTTAGTAGTGACTCAGACACTGATGAAACAGGGTGAATATAAGCTGATGATTATGCTTTGGACGAAGTTTATATTTGAGGAACTTGCCTGTTCAGATCATGGTTTCTCTGGTAACAAGAACGTAGTTGATTTTTCTCCCTTTTGAGATATACTATTTTGCTCGACTTCTAGAGAAGACAAATGAAGAATTTCTTGACAATTTATGTTAGTATGTTACCACATGTAATATTATCTTTTTTTTTTTGTATATACATTGTTGTATAGAAATTTGAGGGTGACTACATTATCTGATTAAGTACTGTCTGGCTATTATTATTCCTAGTAATCAATAGAAAGGATTTGACTCGGCTTAAACTCCACACATAACACGAAGACATATGCTCGTTTAATTAGAGTTGACACCCTAAAAATTGAAACAAACGTTGCAGGGCTTAGATTTTCTTTTCTTTTTTTTCCCCATTTTAAAGTGAGGTTTACGCTGTGGACCAGGTTCAAACGAAAGAGACGACCCAAACTCTCGAGTCTTGTCGGGGTAAAACTCGATTTGGTTTTGTGCGTCAAGAGATGTAACAGATTTAAAAATAAAAAAAAACAATCCTTGGAGATTATCAAGCAAGAAACTGATGGCTTGATTACTTGAATTAAGGTCGGGTACCCTGGATATCCTCCATGTGCTTGTGAACGTTAATAATTCATTACTATCTCATGTTCTTAATATAAGAGCTAGTTGAAAATTAGATCTGGTCTTAAATATAATGAGTTAATTCACTTTATCTCTTAAATTTATAATTTTATTTCAAAGCATCCCCGATTTTTTTTTGCTAAGCACATGTGTCATCCTATTGGAGACAATCATGTTTGAGGCACAGTCAAACACTAAATACAGAAACCTCTCCCAACAGGATTCAAATCTTACTTTGTCACATTGTAAGGGACTAGCCTCTTCTACTAGACGCAACCCTTATTAGTAGTATCCCATTGATTATACATATTAAAGAGTTTCCATTCAAGAATAATCACGATGGAAGGTGATATATTAAAAAAAATCAACTTATATTTGTTACAAATAACTATATAACTTAATTTCTATAATACACTCAAATTATTCAACTACCTCTTATATTAAATACCACTGTACTATTCTTTTAAATAGGCAATTCCATTGAGGTATTAGGAGGACGTTGTGGGATTTGTGAAGTGGAGGGTAAAGGCAATCCTTTATGGACGACAAAAACATGAGGAACCTTAGCTAACATGTGTACGTACCTGGAACCTTGCTTTTTGAGGTTTCACCTTACAAAGGCAGGGCAGGCTAGGGTCAGTGCGTCTACAACATATTTGGAGAAGATTTTGTGTGTGTGTGAGTCATCGAAGAAGGAAAAGGGTCTGGTCTGGTGCATCATTGCATGGAGCTTTTTGTGATAATGGGGGACGTGGTCCTCGCAAAAAAGCAATCTGGTAACAACAGCCTCAGGGACCAATAGCCTTCCAAACACTAGCTCTTTAAGCTGTGTTTAGAATGGTCTCAATTAAAAATAATATTTTTTTAAAAAAAAAAACACACATAAAAATATCATCTAAACACTTTTTATTCGTGCAGTGTGATAATATGTCATTTATGTAATACTTGTTTACATCAATCTCATACAGGCTAAATTAACATTCTTTTATACATGCTTAACTTAAATACTAGTATTATGTATCACCTATTATAAATCACCAAATATGTCAAAGAAATTGTCTAATTTAAACTAGTATAATTTTTCATGCTTAACCAAAACTACCAATAAAATCATCACACACACACACATTATATAAAACACCCAAAAAAAAATCTACCTAAAAGATAAATAAAAAGTTGACCAGTTCATTTGTCAATCAGACCATCTGATCTAGTCCGCTCCGATTCTGATAACCTTGCAAAAAAGCACCTTATCACAGCACAACAGATTTTGCTTTTAATTAAATAAAAAAATTATAATTATATGAGACACAGTTGAATTTACTCTATTTAGAGCACATGAGAATGTGGGCACTCACGTCCTTCCCCCTCTAATGATACTTGCTTTTAAAAAATCAACATGTGAGCTATTGCCTTCCCGCGATAAAGCCACATGCCTATTGCTTCAATAATTTTCTCTCTCTTTATCTTACCTACACTCATCATGCTGTATTTTGATTTTGACCCCTAAATGATCAAGTATTCTTCCTTTTTTTTTTTTCTGTAATTAAGGCTCCTAATTATTACATTATTTGCAGTGTTTTTCTATATCATCTTTATCTTTATTCTAAATCTAAATTTAACATCATGCTAATCACACACACACACACACACACATATATATATATATATATGCATGTATATATTCAGCACCTATATAACTTCTGATTTTCTCTAGATTTTTAATGGTAATCCATGAGATGAAAGTATGACATATTCTAACCATTTATTCTAGTTATTGGCAGGCTCAATTAAAAATAACCCTTTGAGTTTAGTCAAATTAAAGAATGCTTATATATATTAGGCACTAAAATACAATTTCCATTGACAGTTTTTTTAAGAAACAGCTGCCTCAGTTAACTGAGGGATACATTTCCCCTTGATCATCCTTTGAGATACCCCCATTTTTTGAAAATCGAATAATATTATTTGAAAATAATAGGGTAAATATAATTTTTGGTCCTTCAAACTTACCCTCATTTTGGTTTTAGTTCATTCAAAATATTGGTCTCTATAACTCAATAAAAATTGTGACCATTTCGCTCCCACAGGGACAAAAAAACCTATAATTTGGCATTTGAGAGACTGAAATTAAAATGAAGACAAATTTAAATGATCAAATATAGTATTAACCCCAGAAAAATATTATTCAATAACTTCCATGGCTGTTTAAAAATAAATAAATGCCAACTAAAAAAAAGATATACAAAATCTATAAAGATCCAAGGCATTCAAATGGTTTGCCTTTTATGACAAACGCATGCACAACGCCAATGATCCGACTGTTTCTGTATAAATGGGATTGCGTAGGTTATGATGCTTCCTATTTTGTCCATATATGCAAATTGGAATCCTATAACACTCTCTTCTCTTACTCATTATGTCTGATTTTTCCTAACTCTTCATTAAATATTTTAATGAAGTTAATACTCTTATAATTTATATAAATTACATACTCGTCAAAATTAAATTAAATATTTAAAATTAAAACATATTAAAAAACCCGTTTTGTATTTTTTGAAAAAAAAAATTATACTACAAATTAAAGGCAAATTGAAAGAAAATTCTGGAACACTCTTCCCAAACTAGCCATAATGCAAATTCCTGAACTGGAAAGTGACTTTTTCTTTCTTTTGGTCCAACATGTGAGTGATTCATTCTTGCATGAAATAAGGAACCTTATCATTATACTGTAGGTTTTCGCGCATGAAAATAAAGCCATATGCAATATCTTTAATAAATTTTCATTCTTTTCCTATCCAAATTAAAACTTCTTGCTCATCATCTACATATATATCCCCCTTTATTAATTATTTCCCACAAAAATAAAAAAAGCTCAATTATTCAGAGTTTGTTATGCTTTGATGTTCACCAAGTTAATTAAATCCGAACCGGTCAATGGACCGATCGAGATACTGGATCAAGGATCAATGGGTCAGATCGGAGTCAAATCGGGACCAAACCGGTGAGAAATAAAATATTTTAGGCTTATAGTATGAAATTCTAAAGAAAAAATTATAAAAAAAAAAAGATTTAAAAAAATTAAAAAAATTTGACCCGGACCGGTTTAATTCCCGGGTCGCCGGTTTCTGGGCTGATTCGATCTGGGTCAGATAACCTTGATGTTCACGTTTGAACTACTGTTTGAATCCCCTTTCAATAGTTTAATTTGCTTCTCTTTTTATACATTGTCATGGCTAGTACTTGTATTAGTACATATTTTGTTTTTCATAAAGGTGATGGAGGACCTCTTTTATTAGTGCATGAAAGTACCCTTTTCAACCTTTTAATTTTGCTTTGAAATAAGGTTTCAAAAAGGGTTTAAACTTGGAGGAAACTAGGATTAGCATCATATTCGAAGAGTTGAAATTTTTGTTGAGAGATGTTAGAAAAAGAAGAAAGGTGAAAAATGATGATGTATTGGTGCTAGTGTGACACGAGAGATTAAGTGGATTTAGCACAAGAACTCTAATCATAAACCCCACAAAACTAAGACAGAAAAGAGACAGAGACATCAATCCCCAAAAAGCCACCAATGGCCACATAATCTAGTGATGAACTATTTAGCTTTATTATTGTCCATTATTAAAGGCTGTGTGTTATATACATCTTTACCCATATGGGCCCAAATAAATAATATCTTTAACATAAATAGTGAAAGTTATTTTTTGAAAGTTATTATTTACTTTGTAAAGTGATAAAAAAATAACTTTTTACATGGTCTATCTTCTTAGAAAAAAATATTTAACTAATGATGAAATTATAATTATAATTTAATATTAAATATTACTCGTCTAGTTATATTCATAAGACACTTTCAGGAACCCGGAATCCATAAAAACCTTAAATCTTATTAACTCTGTCTTGAAATTTAATAAATTTTTAAATTTATCCTTATTTAATACATACAATTTTGAAAATAAATAACATCCTGCACAACAATAATTGATAAATGAATAACAGATCGAATTGTAAATTCATATAAAAAAAATTAATGGTGCAACTTGCAAATAAGATTAAAAAAAACATCAATCTCTTTCCAACTTGTAAAAAAGACCATATAGGTATCATATTAAAATGAATCCATGCTTGTTTTGTAGAGGAAAAATTTTCATTATAAAAGATAAATGAGGAGAAAAGAGTTGAGTAATATTTCGATATAAAATAAAAAACATATATAATTGATGCGATTTTTTTTTTTAAAAAAACAAAGTAGTTTTATCTATAAATGTTTGATATTCTTCGATTGAAGAAATACATAGTGGATAATAGGAGGGAAATAATGATCAAGACGGAGACAATAATAATAGATGCCTTCACAAGGGATGTGACAGAAAGAGCCATGAATGAATGAACATCAATCACGTGAATGATTCTCTCTAATCTCTGCCTTCCTGCTTTCCGATACCAACAAAGAATTTGGTCGCTGGCTTCTTCTTCCTCTTCTTCTGAAAGAAAGCTATATCTATCGCATAAGCTAAGGCATCTCTTTGTGTCTCTCTGAATTTAAACCAACTTGAGGGCTCTCTGACTTTGTTGAAAGCGAATGAAAATTCTCTTGTTCATGAAACCTGCAGGCACAAACCAATCAACTTCTAGAACACGGAGTACATGTGTGAGTGTGTATGTGTACACTCTCTCCGATTCAAAATATAAGACATTATTCACGAATCAATGCATATTAGTTAAGTCATTTAATGTATCTTAAATTGATAAAATTTACATATTTTGCCTCTATTGGGGAATATAATTTTCAAATATATATATATATATATATATTATCTGCCACCTCTCTCTCCTGTTACAAGGGATAAAAGTGAAAACAAACATTTACTATCTTGTTAACCCCATATATTTTGGACCAAATATAATGTTCCTTTTAGAAGATTTCTTATATTATGGGGTCTGAGGGAGTATATGACATTAAGTACGAGCTTATTTTTAAATACGACTAATTGTATATTATCTGGACGATAGAGTTAGAATTAGAACATAATTAGCAACGTACGTGAATTAACATGTTAACATATAATGAACTCATTTTCTTGAATCATATATTCATCCTTTTGATTATAAGGAGTAAATTATGTACATGCTTCATATGTAACAGTATGTGAGCTATAAATTTTAAAAAAATGAATAATGAGTCAATGTTCGGGTATCATGTTGGTTGGTTGAGAGAGCAATACGTATCTTTACCACGTGTCACAGGTTCAACAAACTAGGTAAAGTAAGAAATACGACATGTAAGGTATTCTAAAAAGAGAAAAGGAATGATGATAACGTATAGAGAGCGTATCGGTGGGTAAGTAAGAAAGAAGGTGGAGGAGTGGATAAGTATGAGATATTGGTGGGAGAGAGATACGATATGATCATGGAATTGAATCAATGAATGTGTTGTTGGATATGAGATTATGCCAAGCCTCCACTCATTCATTCGTTAACGTTCCGTCCATTTCAAAATATAGCATGTCTTAAGAAATCTTTTGCCCATAACATAAGTCGTCGTCCCTACAGAATTATTATTAGTAGCTACTATTTTCAATTTTATCGCTTTATATCTATTAGCACTACATGTTGAATAAAGAGAAAGATGAGATATTTGAGACAAATTTGAATAGGAACAATTTTTTTAAAAAAAATAATTGATTTATTTGAAACAAACTTAAACGAGCTAACCATACTTTTCTCCTTCGGATAAATTAAAGTGGTTGAGAGTGAGTTATATTAGATGAGAGAGACCACATATCAATGGAAGCAGATCCTCTCATCATCTCATTTTCTCATCATCCCTCGTAAGCCTATCTGAACCGTTGATTAGGAAGAGGAGTCCATCTAGACCGTTGATTGGGAAGATGAGAGAAAAGTAGAAGGAGTGATAACTTGATAACATGGCTCATTTTTTACCTTCTAAATTGATTGGACGGACATGATTTAAAGATTATGAGAGATGATGAGAAAAGGGACAATGAGAGAAACCGAACCCCATATCAATAGGTCTCCTGTATACCCGAGTCCGTAGAGATGAAGATTATATTATACGTGACTTCTGTATTTAATATAAGAATTAGTTGATATTTTTTCAATGAGATTAAGGTTAAATAATTTCATTAATCATAATATATACTCCCTCTGGTCCTAATTATAAAACAAAGTTGATTTTTTTGGAGAAATTAAAGAAGCCAATTAAATCACTTTAGAATATTTATATTTACATTTTTTTTCTTCAAACTAATTAATTTGACTAATAAACTAATATATAATCTAAAGATACTAAAAATACTCTAAAATGATTTAATTAGCTTCCTTAATTTCTCCAAAAAAGTCAACTTTATTTTATAATTAGGACCGGATGGAGTATTATATATTATTAGAATATATATTACGACCTTACAAGCCAAACAAATTAATTTAAAGGAAAAATGATAAGTATGAATATTTTAATGTAACATATTTTATTTTTTAAAATTCTAAAAAAAAGAGTTAACTGACTCTTATATTTAGAATATGAGAGAGCACACATATTTTTGTTATTAATAATAAAAATTGAAATTTCTGGGTTGGAAACATCCTCCCTCTCAGACCCCATCACCTGTCTTCCGTTCCATTCCATCATTACTTCCATCGCAAGCCGCTACCTCACCAGAATCTTATGCCCTTTGAGGCTTTGACTGCTTTCCTCCTACCCCACCTCCTTCCACACCACCCCAAAACCCTATTTTAACCTAAAAAAAAAAAATTAATTTCTGTTATGAATATTAAATATGTGGATGTCCATTGACTCATATTACTCTTCCAGTCAACTTGACATAAAGATGACTTGACACAAAGATGACTTGACACAAAGCAAAAGCAAAAGAAGACAAGGATATAAAGACGATATAAAGTAACTATGGTCATTTACATATAACCATGGTAATACAACCAGGGTTAGATTTCTGCCTCTATATAAAGGGCTGTAATCGATTGTTTCAATTGAACTGAATGAGAACTTCTCTCTAACTTCTCTCTAGAAATTCTATAATCTTTTCTTTGAATTCTATCAATCTTCTCTCTTACCACATATACTTTTATAACACGTTATCAGCACGAAGCTCTAATAGAAGGTATGATCTTCTTATGGTTTCTTTAATGATTATATATATCCTGTTTTATTTATAGATCTGGGATAATCTGAGCCACTATATGGAATTAGAGAGATACTTTTACCGATTGTTATATAACATCGGGTTCCATGGTTAAGATTGGAGATCTTTATTGTTTTATATACAAGTTCTTTTATATTATTATTATTATTATTGTTATTATGGCCAGAAGCCATATACACATCTGATTCTTGAAATTATGACCAGAAGTCATAATGTTTTAATTTCTTATGATATGGCCAGAAGCCATATCCATTCTTATTATATAGCCAGAAGCTATATACATTTTTCATCTTATTATATAGCCAGAAGCTATATACATTTTTCATCTTATTATATAGCCAGAAGCTATATACATTTTTCATCTTATTATATGGCCAGAAGCTATATATATTTTTATCTTTTATTTTATTGTACGGCCAAAAGTCATATACAATTTTTATCCTGAAGATAATAGTTAATTTCTCATCTTGAGATTAAATGGCCCGAAGCCATACATGGCCTGAAGTCATGAGATTAAATGGCCCGAAGCCATACACTTTTTAATTTTCTTATTTTGCCTTATGATTTATTTATTGTCTTTATGAATTTACAGTTATTATATTTACAGTTCATATTTTAATTATTTTCATTTATTTCTTTAATTAGTTTGAACAATGGCAAACATGGCAAAACTTGAAATTGTGGCTCTTGATATTACTGGGAAAAATTATTTATCTTGGAAGTTGGATGCGGAAATTCACCTAAATGCCAAAAGTCTGGAAGACACGATTAAAGAAGGGAATAAGGCATCCAACAAAGATAAAGCCAGATCCATGATTTTTCTTCGCCACCATTTACATGAGGATCTAAAAACTGAATATTTGACAGTGATGGACCCACTTGTCCTGTGGAATAATTTGAAAGAAAGATATGATCACCAGAAGTTGGTCATTCTTCCAAAAGCTCATTTTGATTGGATGCATTTACGCTTGCAAGATTTTAAATCTATAAGCGAATATAACTCAGCTATGTTCAGAATTACTTCTAAATTGAAATTATGTGGAGAAAATGTTACTGATGATGATATGTTAGAAAAGACATTCTCCACATTTCATGCATCCAATTTGCTCCTGCAGCAGCAATATCGTGAAAAAGGTTTCAAGAAATATTCTGAGTTAATTTCTTGTCTCCTTGTGGCTGAACAAAATAATGAGCTTTTGTTGAAAAATCATGAATCCCGTCCAACAGGCTCAACTCCATTCCCTGAAGTGAATGTAGTAACTAATGAATTTTATCGTGGCCGTGGCCGTGGCCGTGGACGTGGACATGGACGTGGACGTGGGCGTGGCTACAGCCGTGGGCGTGGTCGTGGTCGATATCATGGAGGTTCAAATTCCTACCAGAAGTGGGAAAAGACTGATAAGAACCAAAAAGAGGAAAGCAGTAGGCATAATAAATATGCTGATAATCCATGCTATCGATGTGGTGGAAAGGGCCATTGGTCTCGTACCTGTCGTACACCAAGGCACCTAGTTGATCTTTACCAAGAATCAATTAAAAATACTGGTAAAAGATCAAATGTTGAAGTTAATCATGTTGATCAGGGCGAGAATTCTGAGTATGGCGATATAGATAATAACTATTTGGATGTTGCAGATTTCTTAATATAATTTGAAATGTTATATTTTATTTAAAGTTGTTTCTATCATATATATTAATTTTATTTATGTTTTTATGAAGAATGAATTCTATTGGCATCAATCCTGAAGATTTATGTCTCGTTGATAGTGCAACAACCCACACCATACTCAGACATGATAAATATTTTTCTTCCTTGGTAATACGAGAAGCCAATGTTCAGACTATATCTGGTAGTATAAATTTAATTGAAGGCTCCGGAAGAGCTAATATTTTGTTACCTGAAGGAACAAAATTATGCATTGATAATGCATTTTATTCTACCAAGTCTAAAAGAAACTTACTGAGTTTCAAAGATATCCGCAGAAATGGATATCATTTAGAAACAACAACTAAAGATAATAAGGAATATCTTGTCATTACAAATATAGTTGCTGGTAGAAAATTCATATTAGAAAGTTTTCCTATTTTTTCTTCTGGTTTGTATTACACATGTATAAGCACAATTGAAACACATACTATTGTGAACTAGAAGTTCAATAATGCAGACCAGAAGTTTGCTAATATAAACCAGCAGTTTTATAATGTAAACCAGAAGTTTACTAATGAATTTATTGTTTGGCATGACCGGTTAGGCCATCCCGGTTCGATAATGATGCGACAAATAATTGGGAATTCATGTGGACATACCCTGAAGTGTAAACAAATACCACAATCCCATGATTTCTCATGTGCTGCATGTTCCAAGGGAAAGTTAATTATTCACTCCTCACCAAGCAAAGTAGAAAGTGAGTCTCTCACATTTCTAGAACGGATACAGGGAGATATTTGTGGGCCAATACACCCACCATGCGGACCATTTAGGTACTATATGGTTTTAATTGATGCATCAACTAAATGGTCGCATGTTTGCTTATTATCTTCTCGCAACCTGGCGTTTGCGAGATTACTTGCTCAATTGATCAGATTAAGAGCACATTACCCTGATTATCCTATCAAGAAAATACGTCTTGATAATGCTGGTGAATTTACATCACAAGCTTTTAATGAATATTGTATGTCCCTTGGAATTGATGTTGAACATCCTGTAGCTTATGTTCACACGCAAAATGGACTTGCAGAATCATTGGTTAAAAGGTTGCAATTAATTGCAAGACCTTTACTTATGAAATCTAATATACCAATTTCTGCTTGGGGCCATGCCATTTTGCATGCAGCAATGTTAATTCGCATTAGGCCAACAAGTTATTTAAAGGTTTCCCCCTTACAAATGGTTTTTGGTCAGGAACCTAATATTTCCCACATAAGAACTTTCGGGTGTGCGGTATATGTGCCTGTAGCACTACCACAACGCACTAAGATGGGCCCACAAAGAAAGATGGGAATATATGTTGGGTATGAATCTCCATCAATTATAAAATATTTAGAATCATCTACAGGAGATTTATTTACGGCACGATTTGCCGATTGTCATTTTGATGAATCATTTTTCCCAACATTAGGGGGAGAAAACAAGCAGCTGGGTAATGAAATTAGTTGGAATGAATTATCATTGGCTCATTTTGATCCTCGTACAAAACAATGTGAACTTGAAGTTCAAAAGATAATTCATTTACAGAATTTAGCTAATCAAATGCCAGAAGCATTTACTGACCCAAAGAAAGTGACAAAGTCACATATCCCAGCTGCTAATGCTCCTATTAAAATTGATGTCCCTGAAGGACAACCTGCTATGAATGAATATAAAGCACGCCTGAAGCGTGGCAGACCCATCGGTTCCAAAGATAAAAAATCCTCAAAAAAGAAAAGGAGCAAAGAATATAGATGGTCAAGTTGAGGATGATGAAGAAACATTAGTAGCTCCAGAAGAGCCATCTCCTGAAGAGATATTATCTCCAGAAGAGAATGTTGTAGTCCCAGAAGAGACCCAGGTACCTGATATATGTGAAAATAATGAGATCTCAATAAATTATGTTATGAATGGAATCCGATGGGATAGAAATGAGGTCAACGTTGATGACATCTTTGCTTATCATATAGCATATGATGTAATGAATGATAATGAGGATCATGAGCCAAAATCCATTAGTGAGAGCCAACAAAGAAAAGACTGGCCCCTATGGAAAGATGCCATTAATGCAGAATTAAAATCATTGGCAAAGCGAAAAGTATTTGGACCTGTAGTCCTTACACCTGAAGATGTAAAACCAGTTGGATGCAAATGGGTCTTTGTACGAAAAAGAAATGAAAAGGGCAAAATAACTAGATATAAGGCACGTCTAGTAGCCCAAGGTTTTACGCAAAGACCTGGCATTGATTTTGAAGAAACGTATTCACCAGTAGTGGATGCGACTACTTTTCGTTATTTAATCAGTCTAGCAGTAGATGCAGGACTTGATTTACATCTCATGGATGTTGTGACTGCCTATTTATATGGATCACTTGATAGTGATATTTATATGAAAGTCCCTGAAGGACTTAAGATGCCAGAAGCATCCAATTCAAGTTCTCGAGAACAATACTCAGTTAAGTTAAATAAGTCCCTGTATGGCTTGAAGCAATCAGGGCGCATGTGGTATAATCGACTTAATGAATATTTGTTGAAAGAAGGATACAAAAATGATCCGATATGCCCATGCATCTTTATGAAAAGATCTAATAATGAGTTTGTTATAATTGCTGTTTATGTTGATGATATCAACATCATTGGAACTCCTGAAGAGCTTCAAAAGGCAATTAATTGTTTGAAGAAAGAATTTGAAATGAAGGACTTGGGAAGAACAAAATTTTGTCTTGGATTACAGATCGAGTACTTCAAGAAAGGGATCTTTGTATATCAAGAAACTTATACAAAGAAGGTCCTAGAGCGATTTTACATGGATAAATCTCATCCATTATGTACCCCAATGATTGTAAGATCTTTGAAGGTGGATAAAGACCCATTCCGACCCCGAGAAATCAGTGAAGAAGGTGATGAAGAACTACTTGGTCCAGAAGTACCATATCTTAGTGCTATTGGAGCACTAATGTATCTTGCTAATCACACACGTCCTGATATATCATTTGCTGTTAATTTACTAGCAAGATACAGTTCTTCACCAACACGAAGGCATTGGAATGGAATAAAGCACATTTTTCGTTATCTCAGAGGTACAACAGACATGGGGTTATACTACTCAAATGTATCCAAACATGAACTGGTTGGGTATGCAGATGCCGGATTTTTGTCTGATCCACATAATGGTAAATCACAAACGGGCTATCGATTTACATGTGGAGGTGCAGCTATTTCATGGCGATCTATGAAACAGACTATATCAGCCACATCATCTAATCATGCAGAAATTCTAGCAATACATGAAGCAAGTCGAGAATGTATGTGGTTGAGGTCAGTAATACATCATATACGTACAACTTGTCATTTATCTTCTGGCAAAATGATCCCAACAATCCTCTATGAGGATAATGCTGCATGTATCGCTCAACTTAAAGAAGGCTATATCAAGGGCGATAGAACGAAGCATATTTCACCAAAATTCTTCTTCACTCGCGACCTTCAAAAGGATGGTGAAATAGATATCCAGCAAATCAGTTCAAGTGAAAATCTAGCAGATTTATTCACCAAGTCACTCCCAGGTACAATCTTTGAAAAACTTGTTCATGATATTGGTCTTCGGAGATTCAAAGATTTCAATTGATATTATCAAGAGGGGGAGTCGATACACGCTGTACTCTTTTTCCCTTATCTAGGTTTTGTCCCACTGGGTTTTCCTAGAAAGGTTTTTAATGAGGCAGCACTCGATGGTGTATCAATGAATGATGTACTCTTTTCTTTGGCTAGGTTTTTATCCCACTGGGTTTTTCCTAGTTAAAGTTTTTAATGAGGCACATTCATAATGGACATCCAAGGGGGAGTGTTATGAATATTAAATATGTGGATGTCCATTGACTCATATTACTCTTCCAGTCAACTTGACATAAAGATGACTTGACACAAAGATGACTTGACACAAAGCAAAAGCAAAAGAAGACAAGGATATAAAGACGATATAAAGTAACTATGGTCATTTACATATAACCATGGTAATACAACCAGGGTTAGATTTCTGCCTCTATATAAAGGGCTGTAATCGATTGTTTCAATTGAACTGAATGAGAACTTCTCTCTAACTTCTCTCTAGAAATTCTATAATCTTTTCTTTGAATTCTATCAATCTTCTCTCTTACCACATATACTTTTATAACAATTTCCTCTTATGATTACTTTGCATCTAGCATTCGGTATTATATTTTAGTACTACCTGGTATTTTAAAATAAATTTTGATGCATTTAACACTTTAAAAAAAATTTATCAGTAGCACTCATTGTTTTAAAATAATGTATTTTCTCAGCGGTAACGAACACAGTAATTTATTATTGAAAAAACGAAGCTAATTATTTCTTGTAAAAAGTTAGACAGAATAATGCATTTGTATGGGAAAATTTTTTTTACAGTGAGGAATATGTAATTTTTTAGGGAAAAAAAAAAGTAAATAGTGAGAGGGCATTCTGGGACCTGGAGGTGGTCGTTGTGGCCTTGTGGGGATGGATTCTTTGATTTGAAGCATCCGACAATTCCAGTGGTTATGCGGGAAACCGGCGCGATCCATCTCAGAATGTTGAAAATAAATTAAATTAAAGGAAAAATTCTACTTAAATATTATTTCGACTTTCAAAATTTTAAAAAAATCTCTGTTAAGACACGAAAATGATAAAAAAGGTGATAGGAGATTAATTTAAAATTTTAAAATGTTGATGATTTTATCATAATGCTTGTCAATCCTTTAATAAAAAAAGAAAGAGAGGCCACCCTTCTCTGAAGTGCCGCTAAAGCTGTGGCGCCGATGGCTTCTTTTTTTGGGATTTTTTTAAAATGAGGAGTTAAATAGTGAGGGTGGGATTAGGTCCTATAAAAGGTATGATGACTATTAGGCCACCACACCCCTTTGATATATATATATATATGCCCACGCATCCAAATATATATTTATAATATCAATAAAAACATAATGGTATTGATTAGGGGTATAATAATATTTATTAAATGAACAATATTATTAACTAAAAACGTAATGATATTGATTAGATGAGTAATTTTATTGATTAAATGAATAATAATATTAACTAAAGGTGTAATGTTATTTACTAAATGAGTAATGAAAATGACTAAAGACATGATAATATTGACTGCATGCGTGATGATGTTGATTAAATGAGTTATAGAAATAACTAAAAACGTAATGATATTGACTAAAGGAGTAAATTATTATTCATTTTTTGTTAATAGCATTACCCATTTAGTAAATACAATTACCCCTTTAGCCAATCCAATATCATTACTCATGTAGTCAATACCATTATGCCATTAGTTAACAACATTATTCATTTAGTTAATACCATTATTTATTTAATGAATGTCACTATGCTTTTAATCAATACGTTTATGTCTTTATTTAACAACATTACTCATTTAATGAATATCATTATGCTTTTAGTTTTTTTCATTACTCATTTAGTCAAATACTCTTACTCCTTTATCTGTATTGTAAATATATATGCTCATGCGCGCATATATATATATATATATCAAAGGGCTCTAGTGTTCGCTTGTGATAGCTTATTTTTGGGCAATAAGTGCTTATAAATCGTTATTTAAAATATACGAGGTAATTATATAAAAAGAATTTTATCTCAATTTACATAATAAATATTTATTTTTGAAAAATAAATTAATCCAAATGTGCTATTAGTGGCCTAATGGTCACCATGCTTTTTGGAGGATGGGGTGAGTTTAAATCCCACCCTCACCATTTGAGTACTCATGTTATCACTTTTCTGTTATTTTCATATTTCAACTTACTTTTTAGGGTTTTGAAAGTTGAAATAGTATTTAAGTGAATTTTTTTTTTAAATTTATTAGGTTTAAATCATAAAAGCGCATGAATCTCAATAATAATTAATTAGGCACTAGTATTAAATAAAAAGGAGGGCGAAGCGAGAGAGATTCTCAATTCGGTACCAGGGAAATGGAATCTACGGTTGTAAAAGCTTGTCCTTTTCCGTTCAGGAATAAATAATTCATAGTATAATTGAAAAAAGTCATTTTAAAAAGAAAATAGAAAAAAGCATCTGTTGACGGTGTAATGTTCCAGATGTAAATCCGAGGCAAGATCGAAGATGGGGCCCACTTGACATTAAGATTCCTTATCTCTACAGCTCTGACACCAAGTTGAGCATCATCAAACCGAGTTTTTCTTGAGGGTGATTTCACCACGCCCACCCTTGTACGTGTACTCCACCCTCCAATAATTTCTTGCCTAGTGTTCCCTTTCCGATGATAGATTCCACTACTTTTTAATTTTCTTTTTTCTTAAAATGCCGATAATCAGTACACATTGTACAGAACAAGATTCTATCTACAGTTGAAAAATATGCCCTTTTTCTTTGGACCTGGTCGAATAGTAAATTACGAATAGTATGCTTAAACAGTTAAACCATTGAGGGACAATTTATTGTTAACTGGTATTGTTATAAATAGATTATTAGAAAATTTGAGAAAGGGCATTCTGGGAAAAAAGAGGCATGGGCATTTTTTTCCTCAAAAACATCATACATGTTGAATGTATATATGAAATACAAATAAATCAATAAAGTGTTGGAAAAAAAGAGGAGGAAATATATATATACATATATATGTATATAATAATACACGTGTTGGAATGTCGATGAACATATATTCGACCTTTGGTGGCCTTGCTGGTTCCAAAAGCAGGTGATTCTTGACTTGTCAAAACAGGAATACAACGTTGTTTATAATATTAAACTAGATTAACATATAACTTTTCCTTCTTTGACTCATTATAACATATAATAATACTACTAGCATAATACTATTGAATATCAACCACTCCTTTGTTATACTTCACTTTTAAGAAAAACTACCTTTTTTATTTTTTTAGCAATTTATATCTGGTCATGTTAAAATTCGGTAAGAAAGTTTTTTTGTTTTAGGCATCAAACCGGAATCTAATATAAACCTTTATATAATGAGCATCTTGATATAAGGTTTAAGTAAAATTTTTAAAACATTTATTATTCTGTTAATTTGTGAAAAAATATTTATGCACGGCTAATTGTTGTCAAGAAGTATTCATCATCATCATCATCACTCCATTTGGTTCTTAATATGTTTGAGAAGGTGATCTGAGTTCTAAATATAAGATATATTATTTATATTTATCATTTTTTTCCAGTCGACTCTTATTAAGCGTCCATCAATAATAATCAAAAGAGGAAATGGAATGAGAGAATTGAGGAATATGACTATAATATTTTAGAAAATACAGTACATATCACATTAACTAACTTAACCAATTTTCTTAATATAATCAAATTAGGTAAAAATATCTTATATTAAGGATTGGAAGAAGTATAATTTTTCTCCCCTTGTGAGGATTGTTAATTGTGTGATTCATGAGCCAAAAAACCTTAATTGTGTGATTCCATTTTTTTTTTTTTTTTTGGTCTAATGAAAACACAATGAAAATTGCCAACCATGAAACCACAAATTTCAAAGATTCCGTTTTAGTGTGAGATATTATCATGTTGACATCACTATGGTAGGGGACGGTAGGGAGCATATAGCTGCGTGGAGCAGGGAGATTTTGGACATTTGAAAGGGGAACCGAGCGGGCGAACCGGTTCAATGAGTTCAGTGAGAGAAAGGAGAGGAAGGGATTAGATTAGGTTTTTAATTTTAAAATACGCGACGAGCCGAAGGTGACTTTGAAAAAACCCCGTCTATACTCGGCGATGCGTTCTCAACTCGACTCGCTTCCGCAGAATCTTCGCCTTTATTCAAACTTCCTCTCTACTCCTCACATTCATTGAATCCCATTTCTTATTCTAAAATAAATTCCTTTTATTTCCTTTCTTTCTTCGCAAACAAACTCGCCCCCCCTCTCTCATCCTTTATTCCTTTCTCTACCTATAAATTCCTTATTTCTATTGGCACCTCTTCACTATTTTCGTCTCCTTGTTTGATAGAATCTCCTGGAAGCTGAGGGAGATCTGAATTTTTCAGGGATTAGGATCTACGATGGGCTTGCTTCCTTCTCCACAACTGAGCTTGGATTTGAGACCTACTTTTGTTCCCAAGACGATCACTGATTTCCTCTACGAAGTTTCCACGATCGCCAATGCGTCCGATAAGCTCTCCAGGCTCGACGATTTCCTCAAGAGATTGGAAGAAGAAATGAGGAAGATCGATGCCTTTAGGCGTGAGCTTCCTCTCTGTATGCTCCTCTTGAACGATGGTCTGTCTCCTTTCCTGTCATGAAATCTTCCTTCTAAATGAATACATTTCTGGTTTTAGGCTTATGACCTTCTAGCTGTTTGATGAAAGGTTTTGATATTATCATTCTGTTCCCATGGCTTTGTCTACTCAGTCATTTCTTTTTAATTTGTTTATGAAGTGAAAGAGCCTTAGTTTATACGCTTGATTTTTACTTGTGTTGACATTTTGATCCATGGACTAATCAATGCGTTGCGCTTTTGTGTGTGAATCTCTGCAGCAATTTTAGTTCTGAAGGAGGAATCGGAAAAATTCAGGATACCTAATTCTCAGCCAGTATTGGAAGAATTTATTCCCTTGAGGAAAGAATGTGATCAGAAGGAGGAAAATGAAACAGAAAAGGAATGCCGAGATAAGAAGAATTGGATGAGTTCTGTACAACTCTGGAACACTGATAATTATACCACCTGTGAACAAAAAGAACATTATAAATTAGAAAACAAGGTATAATTGTTTACGGAATTACATTTATGGTTGCTGCATAATAAAATATCGTGTGAAGTTACTGTTCAGAGATGAGCTAACGTAATTTTCTATTTGGTATTAGCAGAAAAACGAAGAACAGTCTGTGAAAGAGGATCCTTTCAAATCTTGTAGAAATAGAATTGGAAGGAGCGTTTTTATGCCGTTCCCCACATACAGTCCAGTTTCTGTGACAACTGTGGCTACCAAGGAAAAAAAGGAAGAGTCTGATATTAATGAACTTTCTCTTGTGACTCCTGGAGTTAAAAATCTGAGGGAGGGCTCTGTTTCTAGCGGATCAAGAATATCATCTGGCAGGGCGGTTTCATCCCCTCCTTGCAGTGACCAACCAAGTTTACGCCCTGGACACCAGCAGACTACTCGGAAACAAAGAAGGTGTTGGTCACCAGAGTTGCATCGTCGATTTGTCAATGCCCTGCAGCAACTTGGAGGTTCTCAAGGTTAGAAAATGAAACTTGGATCACTCCTCAGATAAATTTGAACAATTACTACTGTTTTGTTACAGAAATAATCAAGGCTGATGCCTTCTTGAAACTGCAATATGAAATTTGTTTACGATTCTTAATTTGGGGCTTTACAACACACACAATTTCCATTTCACTGATTGGGAAATGAAGAACTATGAAATGGTTAAAGTGCCAAAACTTCCAACTAGTCTAAAAAGTTCAGGGATTAGATCATGGTGGGTATGGAATTATGTAGTGCTTGTTTTATCTAATTCTTAGGGAAATTGTAAGCTGTGACTTGGATGCCATTGTGATTAGGCTAGATAAAAATAGGAAATGTTTACATTGCATATCATCTCCCAGTAGAAAGGTCTTTTACTCCCTTGCCCCACCGCTACATTACATACATGTTAAGAAACAAATTTTTCCCCGGCAGATTATGTTACTTCCTTTTGTTTTAGTTCCTTGTATCTAATTGGCATATCTGGGTTCTTCTTGTAGGTGCCACTCCAAAGCAAATTAGAGAACTCATGCAAGTTGATGGCCTGACCAATGATGAAGTGAAAAGCCATTTACAAGTGAGTTCTTGGTGTCCCTGTTACTTTTTCCCCCCTGTATGGTTCCAAGAACGTGTGAGCTTCTCAGAAACTGAGATTTCATGTATAACAAAGTTTGGACTATAGATTAATATGGTTTTGTTATTGCAGAAATACCGACTTCATACCCGAAGACTTCCAGCTTCCGCAGCTGCACCTGGTAACCAGTCTGTTGTAGTTCTTGGGGGTTTATGGATGTCCCAAGATCAGTGTAATGACTCCTCCAAGGGTAGCGTTTCAGGGTCTGGCTCTCCTCAAGGTCCCCTCCAGTTAACCTCAGGGTCTGGAGGAGGAATGTCCCAAACTGAAGATGACAGCTTGGAAGATGATGAGGATGATGAAAAATCCAGAGGGCGATAGATGGAATAGTCAAATCCATAAACCTGGAACAAAACGATGATGTATAGATATTCTCCGCCATGAATTTTGCAGATAAAAGGATACATGGAAGGAGTGTTAACCACATGAGAGCATACATCATGAAAAAAGTTTTTTAAAAAAAAAGGAGGATCTATATCTATACTATAGAGGCTATTTAAATTTTGTAGGATTAGCTTTCTTTCTGTTTGAGTTGAGTTTTGATCTGAGACTCCATAATTAAAATCCATTTCTGCACATTAAGAAGCAGGCGTTTTCCCTCGTATCATAAATTGGTTGATTTCTTTGGGTCCTGAAGAGAATAGGATGGCTCAGAAGAAATTACTCCAGCGGCTGCTTCCACGGGGTCTCTTTCTTTTTTATCCCAGAAATTGCAAGTACATGGAAAATCATGAAATATGGCATTGCAGTTTTTCTTGTATGGCTGGTGATCTTATGATCTTTTCCATATTTCCATTGTCATTACTTTATCTGTGGAATTCAGATTTAAAATCTGCTTGCAACTTAAGATAAAAAGGTACCTTCTTTGTGTACACTGTGTGGTCCATGAGAAGAGACTCCTTTGAAAAAATTTACTCTTTCAAATTACAGAATTGCTGATACTTGCGGTTGTTGGTTTGATGACAAGAAGATAAAAGCATTTTGTTCGGCAAAGTTCTCCATTTGGCAGCATCTTTTTGGAACTAAAAGCTAAATATTTTGTAATTCTCAGAACACTAGGTAACAAACTATTAATCATATAATTATATAAAGGAGATTCCAATTAAAGTTTTCTTTCAGCAGCCAATCAACTCAATCATGTGGTTTTGAATCTGCTGACCAAATTATGTGGCCTTTAATCAAACATCTTAAATTTTGATTAGTCAAAGTTCAAACCCTCCTAAGATTTTATGCTTTCCCCCCAAACCTTGCCATATTCCACCTAGAAAAAAGGGCATGTATTTACATGAAAAATTCTCAAACCTCCATAAATAATGTAGTGCTCAAGATTTTATCGTCTAGAGTGATTTTACACATAATTTTGTGGGACCACGTGCTAGATTATAAATATAAGAAATTAAAGAAACCATGGCCGTTTATATATGCACTAGTCACTTGATAATTCTAAAGAATTTTTGGGATTATTAGCATTGTTTTGAAGTGGGAGCATAGACAAAAGAGTCACATTCGGAAGCAAAATAATAGCGGGGAATCTTGCAGAGTAGACATAATAAATGAGGGCCACTGGTATCCCATTTTCAATTATGAGTGTACATTGTCTGTTTGGTGAAATGCGTGACTGGGTTAATAATATGATAGACCAGAGAGAATTATCCTTATTTTCTATTATAAGGCATTTCTTTGCACTGATGATTTAACTGACACCATTTTAATATATAGTCTCTTGCTTAAACTGCTAATCATAATCATCAATGCTTCAACAAATCACATGGCTCCGCAAAATGAATTGGGTCAAACAACCTGGCCCTACCACAGCAAAATTTTTGAACCATTTCTACTAAAGATTCCTTCTTCAAATGCACCACAAGAATTAGAATTAGGATCGCAGATTAATATAAAATACAAGACAGAATGATGCTTAAGTCGATTTTATCTATAGAAAAAGGTAAGTTCAGATGCTTTAATCCCATCATATTGTTAATGGAGTAATTGTAAAGAACACCTGCGTACTTTTAACTAAAAAGCCTATATGAAATGTCATAAAGTGTCCTTGGGTTCAAGGTGAGAAAAACAGAAGAAGAATGAGTTGTTAACAAAAGTTAACCTAATGAGTCAAACTTTACTGCCGATGTAAAAATCTTAGTGGATGGTTAGTGAATATTTTTGTAAAGGATAATTATAACTCTTGATCCTTAAAGTTTGACCCGATTTTGGTTTTGGTCCCTAAAGTTTGAAAAAGAATTGGTTTTTTTCCGATCCGGTTCAAGTTTCATAATCTGACAATCAAGTCCTTTTTAAACTTGAGAGACCAATAGTTATAAACGAAGTGAACTTAAAGGACCAAAACCAAAATTAGGTCTAACTTCAGAGATCAAAAATTATATAAACTTGTAAACATTCTTTGGGTCAAAGAGTTGTTTCTGTGGTGCCTCCAAAAGACTAGAAGGAGATATAGAAGGCCGAAAGGCCAACTACCACCGACCTTATACAGAATTCAAAGTTATTTTCTTCACCTAAATCTCTTCACTTTGTCTTTGCTTGTCTTCCAAATCTGTGTGAAGTTTTCCCATTATGTGTGGTTACTCTTGCCTTGTTTGGGAATCTTTTCACGGAAACACTCATGATCAATGGAGAATCTTGTTCCCAAGGGAAGGGTCCACTCGCTTTCTATTTTTTTTTAATCTGAAATTATTTCATTTACATGATTAAGTCTAACCTCTTGTCAAGATGATGACATTCCTTAGTATTAGAGGTGATTTTACTTGTGATGATCACTAATGCGGTCTTCCTGTTTTTTATTTTTCCGGGTATTAGAAAATTATGAATTCCTTTTTTCCTTTATGATAAACATCTTCATATTTTTGCATAGGTATAAGCTATAGACAGCATGATGTGTTTGACAAGGAAAAAGAACATTTTTTAATATAATTATCTAATTGGGTCAGATTTGAGCATTATCAAATCCAATTAGAGGTGGCTCTTTCAAATATATTTTCTGCATTTGCATAGACTTGCACTCGAGGGTTTGTGTTTAAGCCATCAAAACCCCTTCCGCCAGGATTAATTTCTGCTGCCAAAAAGAACATTTTTACTATACAGGAGGTTTGAATTCCCCCTTTTTTTCGTTGGTAGAATCCAGACGGTATCCTCCAACTAATAATTAGAGATTAATTCTCCTGAGGCGTGGAAATCACCAAAGTGGATTTTGTCTCTCCCAACAAATCATTTTTCATGCACACGGCTTAGTTTGAATCCAGGACATCATGTTTAAGGGATTCAGCCATCTACCAACTGTGTTAGATTTTTATTGGTGGAGGTTTTTTTTTGCTACGCAGGGAATCCACCTGAGTGAGCCCAATAACTAATCCCTCGGGTATTATTGGGCCGAAGATGGGGGCAACGCGCCCAAACGAATTTTCTCCATACACACCGCTCCATGGATCAAACCCAGGACTAGAACGTTTAAGGGAACAAAAGCCTTTTACCACTTACGCCAACCTAAGTTGGTTTTATTGAGGGAGGTTTGAATTCTGAACTTCACACTTTCATCCTCATTGTTTGAGCCCAATTTAGTGGATGGGCTAAAGGTTTGTTAGCCCAAAAACGATGGGATATTCTTAAGGCTTCTCACTAACCCTAAACCCAAAGTATAATTTATGTTATTCCCTTTACCATCGGAGAGAAACTATTTATCTGCCGCTTCCATATGCTGATCTCAACTTTTTAAATTCCCAGTTTTATTAGGGAACGGTGATCCTAAATTGCACAAGTCATAAATTTTACCTTCGTTGTTTTTAATGGAACCAGAATTTTTTTTTTTTTTAGATTTCTGGTACGTGCCCAAGAGTGGAGTTTATTTATCCGTATGTAAATATAAAAATTATAATAATTAGTCATAAAAATTCTGTACACCAAAGGGAGATATTCTGTATTTGTTGGAAGACTTCAAGAACGTGTTATTAACTATGCGTTCATATTTGAAATGCATAAATATGTCACACGAACACTCGAAATTCTTTTATTATTTTTAAATAGCGAGTAAGATTAGTGGCCTCGATATAAAACCACATACAGCACCTAAACAAACATGAAAAGTAAGGCATTGGTTATTAGAATGTGATTTGATCCCTATGCAGGAGCTTCTCAGCAACTGGCCTATTAGCTCAGCTGGTTAGAGCGTCGTGCTAATAACGCGAAGGTCGCAGGTTCGAGACCTGCATGGGCCAAATTAAGGATTCTTTTATTTTTTTACTCCCGCCTGTTGATCGAGTAATCATCTCACGTCTATAAACAATTAAAGTCGTTGGACTAAAATTTGTGTGGCACAAGTTAAACATCAGCGGCAAATGGTTGCTGCTGTGCTCTGATCAGCAGGGTTAAAAGTTGGGTGATACATAAATTCAGAGATCCTCAAACAAAAGTAATGAACATATTATACGAATGAATATATTGTATTGATTGAATGTGACGGGAGGTGTACTTACTTGGGGATCCAAATTTGTGAAAACAAAACAATTTACCTTGCTTGCACACTCCAATTCTTCCATTAGGGGGGGGGGGGGGGGGGGGGGGGGGGGGGTGGGGGAAGAACTGCACCATGTATAGGTTCAAGTTCTATTACTCTGATTACCAGAACTAATTGGGATGATAATATAAGATTTCAAATGGACGGTCTATAAATATGAGAATATTCGTTTAAAACACGTCCACTTTTGGTGCAACAGATGGCACCACTTTTTCGTTTCTTTCGGCGCTCTCTTTGATGCTCATTCTTTTAAGTTTTAACCGAAGGGGCAAAATAATGTGAGTTTTATTGGCCAAAAAAAATAAAAATAAAAAATAATGTGAGTTTTATAAATAAGATCGACTCTCTGAATTCTCATTTATTAGTAAACTCCCATACAGTTGACAAGAAACAAAAAAAAAAAAAAAAAAAACTCCCATACTATTAGATTAGATTACAAGGCTGTTCACTTTTCTAGTCCGGACAAGCATTATATATTGGGATTGGCATTAGGGAGGCATCATTATAACTCTCTATTAAAAAAAAAAAAAAATTATACCACTAATTTATAAAATTATTGGCTTGGGATATTCATTTTTATTGTGAAAGATATGAGAAATAAGGCAGAGGAAGACATCGATCGCGTGGGTTTGTGTTAGCTTTTTAGAATAGGATTTATGAATATGTGTTTGGTATCATTTATTTTTGGATAATAAGTCTTTATTATATAAATCGAGATAAAACTCTTCTCATATACTTACCTTATATACCGTAAATCACGATTTATAAATACTTATTGTCCAAAAATAAACTATTCCAAATGAGCACGGCATATTTAGTAAATCACAAAACTGTAGTTTCAAAAATATTTTTTTATAATTTGAGATAAAATTTATCTTATATACTTATTTTATAAATCATAAAAATTATTTTCATAAATTAATCCAAATATGTGTTAAGCTTATAAGAAGAATTTTATGTCCAGTGATAAAAAAAGATCTCTAAACTCATACATATCATTGTATATTGAATTTAAAAAAGAAGACACATTCTGAAAGAATGATAAGCTTTTTGACCCTTGCCCCGAAAAGCCTCCCACTTATCTTTGACCCATCAATGACACATTACACTTTGATTCACGGTTCGCCTCCTCCTCGCTCCTCCCTTTTTATTTATTTAATACAGTATAAAAGAGAGAGAGAGGGAAAGACATGTCAAAATAAACGACGCAATCCACCATATGAGACGAGCAGATTCTCTGAGAAATGCATCACCAAAACCTCAGCAGCGACTCTGGATGAGACACGCTGAGCTGAGTCTGAAAATCACTCCTAGATTTAAGGAAAAAGTCCCACGATCAGCGAGTGTATGTTTGGATTAGCATTTAGATGATAATATTTATGATTTATGTGATTAATATGTAAAATAAAAAATTTATCTCGACTTACAAAAAAAGGCTTCTGAAACTGTAGTTTCAGTGTTACCAAAACACTCACTAAACAGTATTAATTTGTTGAACTTGTTGTTGACTTGTTATGAGATCTACCTTAAACCAGAGTGATTTTCCTCTAAGTTAGGTCAAATGTACAATCTTAATGGAGAATTACTATAAACCCCAATATCTAGTTAGAAAGTGTAATTCCCATTGTGTGTTTGGATTAATTTTTAGAGAATAATTTTTACGATTTATGAAATAAATATATGAGAAGGGTTACGAGGCGTAAAACAAAAAAAGATATGCGGAAAGGGGCATACTATATTTATTATGCCCTAATCCGCATATCTTTTTTGTTTTTTTTAATAAAAAGAAAATAGTAAGGTAAGGCCATTCCATTTCGACAAAATACCCACACCCAAGTTTCATAACTTTGGATCCGCTATCTCGATCATGATTTTCCATCTTGATTTACGAAAAAGGGTTTTTGAAACCACGGTTTAGGACTTACTCAAACACACAATTAATGTTAATGTCATCGTCCCTACTTAGCTTCTCAACTCTCTCTCACCTCCTTGTTCATTTATTTATTTAATAGCAAAACTTTGTCAATCTTTTTTAAGAGAATTATATTTAGATCCTGTTTAAGAGAAAAAATAAAAAAATAGCTCTATAGAGTTGTTAATTACACTTTTAGAATTGTCAATTCGCGTTTCTAAAAATGCCGACGGGACCATTTTGGACGAGATCTGATATAATCCTCCCATCTTTTTTAAGGTTGGTCTTCATGCGACGTGACATTCATTTGTTGCCTGCCACACGACAGACTAATTACCCATTTTATTATCTTTACCCCGAGTCAGTCCCCAGCTGTCATTTCTTATTTATTTAAACAATATTCTTTTTAACTCCTAATATAATATATATATTTATTTAACTTAATTAATTTAAAAAAATTAGTTGAGTTAATTAATATGACATATATTTTTTAAAATATCCTAATTATATTTTTTAATTATCCTATTCTCTTTCCTCCTTATTTATTGTTGAGAAATCACTAATACGAGAAAATTTAAAAAATATTAATAAATATAAAATTATATCTTATATTTAAAATTAAAACTCATCAAATTTATTTTATTAATAAACGTTTTCGGCCCTATCACATATTCACATATCTTGCAAATTCGTCCTCTTCTGTATTCATACGCTCGTAAGTCGTAACTGGTAAGCCCATTTCCCTCAACTCTCCCAAAGAAAACGAATCCCCAAAACATGACGGATTCAACATTCTCACTGGTCTTGCTTATCTAGTTTCCTTCACCTTTTCTCATTCTCCTTCTTCTTCCACATCTTCAAATATCTTTGAAGCCTGAAATATTTTCAGTTTCAGACACAAACCATGTCCACACAAGTGACCCAGCAAGCCTACACAACGCAAACGGGTCACGGGTCGGTCGGGCCCCTTATTGCGGTTCTTGCCGTCATCACCGTTCTGGGAGTCATAGCCGGCATGATCGGAAGGCTCTGTTCAGGTCGTCGGGTTATGGGTCACGCCCACTACGACTTCGAGAGCTGGGTCGAGGCCAAATGCTCATCCTGCGTCGACGGCAGGATCGAATCTCCTCCTCCTCCGCCCGAGGAAAGCGGCGCTGGCAGGGACGGTGGCTCGCCGGAGATAAGAGAAGATGATGATAATGAAGAAGAAAACCAAAGGCAGAGCTCGCCATCAACGGTAATGAGTTAATGTTTTAGGCGAAGAAAGTTAATTAGTAGTATTGTTCACATAACATTATTTCCTAACGGAGGGAATTAGAAAAAATTTTCTTGTTTTTGAGTGACTGGCAGCGCAAAGTTACTTCTTTTTTAGTTCATTTTGGTCCACACATTGTATTGTGGAGCAACTTGAAAAGCTTGTGTTAATCACAGTTCCTCGTATTAGATGCTTTATCTTATTATGAAATATCTGTATTTGCAAAGTTGTGGATTTCCATTTCCTTTGTGTTTTCACACAACTTTTGACAGTTTTTGCTTTAAAGTTTCTTTTAAAAGAAAAAATTAAAGACCCAAAACACTAAAGAATTGAGGTCACAAGCAAGCGGATTGAGCCAAAACACTATTGGCTTTCGTTTCAAAGTTTAAATGGGAGAAAATGCCATGCTATATCCAGGCTTTAGAAATTGGTTCAATGGCTTGTTATTGTTGCTATGAACTTGTGAACGCCAATCTAGTGAATTATTTTGCTGATTGTTCTATTTTGATTCTCTCTTTATTTTTTTGTGAAGAATACACGCATTAATTTTATTGGAAGAAAAAGCAAAATGATATGGTACTACCTGATTCTTAATATAAGATAAAATTAATTTTTTTTTTTGAGAAATTAAGGAAACTAATTAAATTATTTTAGAGTGCTTATATTTTTATTTTTTTCTCCAAACTAATTAGTTAAACTAATAAATTGATATATAATTGAAGGATATATAACATATGATATGATTAAAAAGTAACTTATTTAACTTTTTTAATCTCTAAAAAAAATTAACTTTATTTTTTAATTAGGATAAACGACAGTATTAATTATACATGGATTGATGGGGATGTTTGATAGGCGTGTTTTTGGATTCTTGTATAGTAATGTGGTATGAGCTGTCGATTCATAATGAAGCGATGCATAAAGTGGCAAAATAAAGAGACAAATATTAGTAAGGGACTTTCACTCTGATGCCACTTTTGGCTGTTAATTTACTTCTCACTACTCACAGAATAATTACCCACTGCTATTTTTCAACCCCACAAGTAAATAAAGTGTTTGTTGGTTTGGATTAGTGATTGAAATGTTTAAAAATAGCTTTTCGATCATGATTTACGGTATACGAGGTAAGTATGTGATATGAGTTGTGTTTCGAATACATGAAAAACAGCTTATAAGTAATTTGATCGCTAAAACAAACATGGTGTTTAAACTCTTCTGGCTTCCTGTGCAATCCACAATTCATTTCCTTACTCTTAATTGTATTTTTATGTTACTTCTTTATAATAAAAATAACTATTTATCAAATATTGTTCTCAACAATAGGCTTATAATTAATTATACAATACACAGGGGTGGTGGCCAGACCGGCGGCCAAACCCCTGCCAGTTGCCGGCTGCTGGCATGGGGCTAGGCTGAGGTGGCATACTGACATTTTTATTAAAAAAATCAGGGGGCATAAAAGTCATTTGACAATGTCATTTTTCATATTCAGGGTATTGATTTGGGATTTTTGTATTTTTGAAGGTATTTAACTGAACTTTTTCCTAAAAATAGCTATTTATAAAATATTATTCCAAATACTAGGCTTATATAGAGAATACTTTACTGGGCATGTGTGTACAGAATAAACGTGACAAATTTTATCTGGGGGACGTTAATGAAGAGAAAAAAAAAGTTGAAGGTTTATCGTTTACCCTCGAACAATTTTAATGAAGATTAATCACATGTTTATATGAGAAAAAGATAGAAAAAAAAAAGTTTTGAATTAAAAAATCTTAAAATCAGATTTATTTTCAAAAATTTATAAGGGAATGACGAAATTTGATAAATAATTCATAACTTATTTTTACGAAAGTATTGATTTAAAATGTTGTAATTTCAAAAAAAAAAATCTTGTTTTGGTCCTACTTATATATTTATGAGTAATCTTTTAATTACTAGTCGGTGCAATATTTCAGATGAAAAAAAAGGAATAGGTCATAGGTGCCATATAATAGGACGGCTACGTCACGTGGGCTCAGTTTCGATGGTGGAGGGAATTTCTGAAAATTGCATGTGAAACAGACAACTTTTGCGTTTGGCATCATCTTTTCCTCAGGAATCGAATTTATATTCTTAATGTCTCAAAACAAAAAAATTAAAAGAAAATTATATATTCAATATAATTAATACGAACTTATCAACATATTAATAGTAATAGATACGATTCATAATTTCATATCATTTAAAAATCATCAAATGCTCATTTTAACCTCCATGTAATTAAAGAGAAATAATATTGCCTTCACTCTTTAATATAAAATCCATTTTAATAAAAAGAATAAATTACAGAGAATTGGATGTTAAGTTAAAAGTAAAAGTATATTTTACTAACAAATTTAGTTCAATTTTCATGGTTTTATATCAATAAATGTATATAATAATTTTCATAATGAATTAATTAATAGATTATAAAAATTATTATTTACTTTTAACTTCTGAGCAATATCTTGTTAGTGGATATTAAGTAGGAATTGATGAAACATGGAGTTTGAGGGATGGAAGGGCTGCAATTGGCAAAGCCCTGGATTGGGCTAAATATGTTGCTTCATAATGAGCTCTTAAAGGCTCCATCTTTTATTTCTTAATATTCACTTGGTATACCAAACTTACATTTTCTTTACCCCAAAATATTGTTAATTCATCTTGTCTTTTTTTTTTTTAAATTTGATCAAGGTTTTCCCTTCGAGGCTTAAAAGGTGAAGGGTTCTTATATTTTCTAACATGTGCGTTTTCCTAGATTCAAACTTGTATTTTCCTCTTTATAGAGGTGAGGCTTTAATATAAGAGCTAAATGATTAATTTGTTGATATTAAAAAAATGGTTAAATTAATTATTTGAAAAAAATGTCTGTTAGCTCAACAAAAATACCTTTCTAATAATGTGTATTGTAACTACCCTTTAATGGAAAACGAGCACTCAATTAGGATATTTTGGAAAAAAATTATGAATTCAGAAGAAAGAGTGGATTGGGGTTTTATAGTCAAGACCAAAGTAAACCTCATGCCTAACTCCTATATTTAGGCTTGAAGTTAGTATTATTTTGTTTTTGGGATAGAGACAATATATTATTGAATATTGATCCATGCACAATTTTTTGCAACATTTATTTTGCAAAACTTTGAATAAATTAAAACCCAAAGTAATCCATTGGGGAAAAATTCCATGACAACCATGGATTGATATAAGGGTTAATGTGTGTAACGCTCCAAATTTTGATTAAGGGATAATGATAATTATTGAGGATTATTTGTGAATTAAAGATAATCTGAGACCCTAATTAATTATTGGACATGCTCAACACCCTGTATTTTAACATAATTATATGACAAAGTAATTTTGGGGGCTAAAATAGGGGTAAACGGCGCATGGAAGAAGGAAAAGAATTTAATTATGTGTTATATGACAATTTAAGTTAATATGTCATAACTAGTGGAAAAATTGAAAGTTGAATGGTGTTTTCAGTGAAATCACCTGCGAGGTAGTGAGTTTGTCATGTGGTTTTGGAAGACCAAATGATGAGAAAAAATTATGAAATTTTACAGGTTAGAAGTAGACATCCTAAGCTTTAAATTGATAGGTCATACGAATCAATTGAAGTTATGTACAAAAAGATATGAAATTTTGAAGTTATCCCAGAAAATCTGAAAAGTTTATGGAGCAGTGGTCAGAGATTGAAAATCTGGGAATAATATGATCCTAGCTAGTAAAATTCTATATTTTTCATTGAAACTAGACTCAATAAGGGTTCCATAGCCTTTAGAATCACTCCAAAACGATATCTACAAAAATGATATCTACAAAATTAGTTATGATTTTTCAAAGTTAGGGCATAAAATCTGCCAGAATTGGAACTATTCTGAAGATTGAAAATAAAATGTGTTAGAAATTGATTAATGGAATTAAAATGCCAAGTGTCATGATCATATAAGGAAGGGATTAAATTATAATGGATTTGTACGAGCACATGTCAAATTGCATTAAAATAAAGCTACATGGACAAATAATGATGAAATGGTATGCTGCCTTAAGTGCAATAATTGGTCTAATTGGAAGATAAATGGTTTGATTAAATCATGAGAAGGGGGGGCACGCTTTTTTGTGAGCAAACCAAGGGAAGAATTAGTCCAATTCCAAGTGAAACCTAATTGAGCAAGTAAGGCATAAAGTGAAGAAGTATGGGTTGAAGCATGGAGGGAAGTATGGTAATTGGCAAGTGTCACTATGTCAACCTTTGATGAGATCAATGGTGTAGAATTAAGGGAGGAAGTTTATGAAGCATTTATCTTCCCTTCCCTTCATACACTTCACGCATAACTCAAGAGACGGAGAGAGAGAAAGTGCCTTGGAGAAACTTTGAAGAGTTAGAGAGAATGAAGAAGAATAAGCTAAGGTAAATATTGTCTCTTAAGTGTTCTTCTTATAAGCATGCATGAAATCATTTTCTAAACCCTGTTTCTTCATGAATTATTGATCTTCAAGACTCATTGTTGGCTCAAGGAGAAGAGAGAGAGGATGCATAGGGAGAGAGGATATAAGAAGCTTAAGAGGTAACTACACAAAACTCAAATTTATACTTGTATGAAGTTGGTTTTGAAGTTTGTTGTTAATTTGGTGATTTTTTGGTTGAGTTGAAAAATTGGAAAAGCCATAACCCTAAGGGGTTATGTTGCCCAAAATTCTTTGAATTATGGTTAAGATGTGTTTAAATAAGTTAATAAAAAATTAGAAGTGGAAAAGTACAAGTTTTGGAAGTTAAAACACAACTCCACTTTTTCCATTTTTCTTGAAAATTTAGGCTAGATTTGTTTCAGGGGGTAGGAGCTCGATTTTTATTAAATAAATGGTTTCATTGGATTCAGTGGGCAAAAATAGGTGGGATTACAGTTGGTCACTTTTTTGGAAAAGGCCGAAAAAGCGTAATTACGAAAACGCCCCAAAATGCCTAAACCAGGGCTGTCAAGGGCAATTTCGTAATTTGACATTGAAATTGGTAATTTCGATCTCGGAAATGGATTATTTGGGCGAAAATACGTCAGGTTAGGCTTAGTCAAAATTTTGGGAAAACTTTCATCGGGCTGGGTACAGCAAGGCCGGGTCGGGGTCTAGGAGCATTTTGGTAAATTTTCACCATAGATTGATATAACCACAAGAAACACTATGGAAGTGTCTAAAATGATACATGAATAGGTTATGACCTATTTCTTGTACATTTAATATTTTAAAACTGAGTTGGAAGCCGAAAGCGGCACTTTTTACGATGCACGCTAAAAAGGTAGTCTTTGGGATAGTACTTCTCAACCCTTTAGGTAGTTGTTTGGCCTTCTAGTAGCCACATAAGGGACTTTAATGATAACCAAATCTAAGTGTTTTTAAAGTCATTTGAGTATTGGAATAAGTGATAACTTGTCGTTTTTAATTATGACTTTAAGATTTGATATGTACCCAGAGCGTAGAAGGCATGTGCCTACTCAAGAATGGAAAGACCAAGGTAGTGACACTTTATCCTATATCATGTGTAATGCATTGCTTGTTTGGTATTTATCATTGAATGTATGAGGGGGAGTGGCAGTAAGCCCGGCCTTGAATAGGGGACGTGGCGGTTAGTGCAGCCTTGAATGATTGAGTGGACGTGGTGGTCAGCCCGGCCTTGAATATTGTTATTGCTGTATTGTAATATATGTTTACATGATTTGTTTAATTATACATCATATACGTAAACTGTTGCTACTAGGGATTCTTTGAATCTCACTCTTTCCAATTAACAATTTTAGCCAGGGCAAGTAAATCAAGAGGCAGGTAAGTGGATAAGAGCGACTATGATTGTTGGTGGTAGTCTTAGTTTCTTTTGGTTTTAGTTATCATTTTGGGACAACTGCATATATTGGTTTGATCATAGATTTGTAGTTATTGTGTAATCCCCGGTATGGGAAATTGAGATGAGCAATAATACCCTATAAAACTCTTGGATTAATGATATTATCCTGCGTGAACGTCGAGAATTTTGCCAACACTCTGATATTGTATATGTGACAAATCAAACAGGCCAATTGTTTTTATTTAAAAATGAAAGGAGATCTCATAGTACAGGTTTTGTAAAAAAGTTTTTAAATATCCTTGATCTCTTATTCAATTAAAACCCATGTTTAAACACTAATTACGGGCTTAATGACGACAGGGTTACGATGTGCAAAAATACCCACTAACTTTTGCCAAAAGTACATCAAAAATCATATACTTTTTAGAAGTGCAAAAATACATATGAATATTTAAAATTGGAGAAAAATGGCTAGACCATTAAATATAACCTAACAACATTACATATGCATATACAAAAATAGTGTGGGCACCACCACAAAAAGTAATGGTCCAAACATTTTTACTCCGATTTTAAATGTTCATAGGTTTTTTTGCATATTCGAAAAGTATATGGCGCTAAATGTATTTTTGGTAAAAGTTCATGAGTTTTTTTTTTTGCATCTTAAGTGCTCGTTTGGAATAGCTTATTTTTGAGCAATAAGTGTTTATAATTCGTGATTCACGGTATACGAGATAAGTATGTGAAAAGAGTTTTTTCTCGGCTTGCGTAATAAGGGCTTATTTCCGTGTGTGTTTGGGAGAGCTTAAATTTGAGAAATAAGCCCTTATTACGCAAGCCTAGAAAAAACTCCTCTCACATATTTACCTCGTATACCGTGAATCACGAATTATAAGCACTTATTGCCTAAAAATAAGCTCTTCCAAACGAGCACATAAGCTCTCCCAAACATGCTATAAGTCTTGACAAAAAATCCTCCATATCCAAGAGAGAAGCTTAGAACCAAGGTATTAAAAACTGAACTGATCAATGAACTGGCAAAGGCAGAGGTTAAAGGGTTAGTGAATCAGACCAGTAATAATTAAAAGGTGTATTTAAAATAAAATGTATAAAAATGCCCACTAACAACACACATATAATATATGTTATAGTAATATATTTATATAATCATTATAAAAAGGACCAAACTAATTTAAAAAGTTGAATATTATAAAAAGGAATCGAGAAAGGACATATTTTTATATAGTATCAATATATTATTTTTTTCATTTCCTTTTTGGCCTTTTGTATTTTCCTTTTCTTTTTCCATTTATCTTTTCTTTTTCTTGGTAAACATCTTTTTCCTCAAATTTCTTGCATTTCAAGTATTTTTTGAGCAATTTTTAAATAAAAAATGATATCGGGTTAACCCTAACCTAGTCGATTTACCTTGGGTTAGCCCGGTTTGCCCTAAATCACTTTTCTCTTGGTTTCTCTGCTCATTTGGACTAAACAAGTGACTAGGTCTTCCCAGCCAGTCCGGTCCGATCCAGTCTAGGTTTTAATACTATGCTTTGAACCAATTCTTAAAAAGGCAATACATAAATCACATTATAGGGATATCTAGTAACTTACACTAGATCAAATCTCCAGTATTGAAGCACAAGTTGATAGCTTTTGCGTAATGAGAAGGAGAGAAATTAAGCTTTGAACTTTCATTGAGAAAGTGACTATATAAAGTACTTAACTGTATTTCAAATAGGATTACCTCGAATGGAATGATATAGGGTCTGTTTGGGAACCCGTCGTTTTGAGGCTAAAAAAGCTCATTTGTGGGTTAAAAGCCCATTTGGTGTGTTTGAGAGAGCGTTTGTGATGGTTGGGCTTCTGCAGAAAATGAAGTTTTTATCAGATGGAGATCAAAACTGCTTTTACTCAGATGGAGATAAAAAAAAGTCACTTCTGCCACCACTAATCCAAACACAAATCACATATACAATTTGACTTTTTTTCTATATGACTTTTTTAAAAACCCATATGTTAAAAAAACTCGTTCTCCACCGCTAATCTAAATAGGCACGTATATACCTAGAGGGGGGAAACACATGCGAGACAAATATGTAATTTTGTATATTTTAAGTGAGGTTATGGACCCATGAATAGGAAAATTAACGTACCAAGTTTGAGAACATGAATATTGGACTTGATAGATCAAATTCATCCAAGTTAAGCATAAGAATGACATGAACCAGTTAATCGTACCCACATATTTAATTAACTCGTGCTATCAGGAATTGTATAAATATAAATTACTATTCTATGCTATCTAATTTATATCTCTATGTCTAATTGTCTATATTCCACACAGGACTTCATTGGGAGATGAGAATAGAACCGAGGTCCAAAAAGGACAAAAATATAGAAATGGCGGGTCATCTGAGAAAACAATGAGACAGGACTGCTCGTCTAGCAAATAAGAGGAAAAAAAAGAGGCGCAAAGTTAGTAAATTGGGGCAAATTTTTGGTTGATTTTTTTCATCTTTAATAATTTGAATTGAATTTCAATTTCATTTCACAGTAGGTTACTCGCCTCCCAAGTCGCCTCAACTCAGACAAGAGGCTGAGAAGGCGGTTATCCTTAGAGCGTAAGCGATCGTAGAAGGAGAAGAGAGAGATGGGGAGGCCAAGGTGCTTCTTGGACATAAGCATTGGTGATGAGCTAGAAGGGAGGATCGTGGTGGAGCTTTTCGACGACGTCGTTCCCAAAACCGCCGAGAACTTCAGAGCTCTCTGCACCGGCGAGAAAGGCATCGCTCCTAACACTGGCCTACCCCTCCATTACAAGGTTTGTATCTTTCTTGGTTATTGCACTTACTGTGTTTGGCGACTCAGCAAACGATCGCGTCTTTTGCTGTTCTTCATGGACATGAATGAATTCGTTGCCTGTTAATGTTTCAATGAGAGGGCTACCTTTTCTTCTACTTATAAGGGATTTGCCGTATGCAGATGGATGATACGTGCTTTATACTTTTTTTTTTTTTTGAGTAATCTTTAATGAATAAAGGCTTCTGGACTTTTCAGCAAGCGAAATGTTGAAGACCAGATTCTTTTTGACCTTTTGAACGATGAGTTGAGAAAAGACGGCTATGACCTTGATTATGTTGACTGTTTGTGTCTGTTGCAAGCATGTTGGATTCTGCTTATACCTTTTGTAATCTGAAAGGACGGCATTAGTGTTTTTGCTTCAGGCGACGAAATGGCTCTTTATGTCCATAATCTTAGAAAAGGGATTCGTTTAACGTCTGTCAATGATTCTTCTTCTCTCTTTTCGGAGTTCACTTTTTTGGGTATAATGCAATGCCATGCATTCTCTTTTTAACAGAGCTATTGCAACTATTTGATGTTTTAATTTTTATTTGTTTTTAATTATTTGATGTCAATGAATAAAAATCTGATCAACAATAGGAGCATATCGTATGAGTGCCAAGAGTGCTGAAGGGACAGAGAAAGGCTGATATAATAGTTTATACTTTAGCAACTCATGCCAGGCCATGATGCTTCTGTAAATCACTGAGGCACAACTCTAAATTTGTTGTTTGATAATTATAGCTAAAACTTAAGCAGTCAGTGCTTAATCCTTACCCGTAACATGTGTTTATATATATCTTCAAATTATTTTAGCATTCAGATTATTAGTGTTCACTTGCACTTCTTATAATATGCTCTGTGATCGTAATATGCTAGGATTTGGTGGTACATGATTCTATTCTTTTTACTGGTCTATTTGTTTGGTGGATCAGTGCGTCAGTACAAAATTATAAATCTTTCTTATGGCATACTGTGAGGAAAGATTAGATCCTCTTGTCAGTAGCGTTGCTATTTCATGATGAGAATACCATTTCATTGTGCTTAATTTAAAAGATTTTCTATTCTAAGAATATTCTTCTGGCATTAAGCCAACCATAAAATTCAAAACATACTTGTCTGAATGTTCAGGGGTGTTGCTTCCATCGGATTATTAGAAGCTTTATGATCCAAGGAGGAGATATATCTGCTGGAGATGGTACAGGTGGAGAATCCATATATGGGTTGAAGTTTGAAGATGAGAATTTTGAGTTGAAGCATGAAAGGAAAGGGATGTTATCAATGGCAAATTCTGGCCCTAACACCAATGGGTCTCAGTTTTTAATTACCACTACTCGAACTCCTCATCTTGATGGTAAGCATGTGGTATTTGGGAAGGTAATAAAAGGAATGGGAGTGGTCCGCTTTATGGAGCATGTTACAACAGGCGATGAAGATCGCCCCGTTGTTGATGTTAAAATTGTGGATTGTGGAGAAATTCCTCAGGGAGCAGATGATGGAATATCTAACTTTTTGAAAGATGGTGATACATATCCTGATTGGCCAGCAGACCTTGATGAAAGCCCTAATGATCTCCATTGGTGGATGGATGCTGTTGATTCTATTAAAAATTTTGGTAACGGGTACTTCAAGGTATTGGAGCTTTATTATAGCCTCTTTCAAGTCTCACCTGCTTTACTTGGTGTATCTTTTCATACTGTGAAACTTTAAGGATGGGGTATTCATGTTCTGCTGGCTAATATTTGTTGTGTTCTTATAATTTCATTCATCATTTTCCCCTGGCAGAAACAAGATTATAAAATAGCTTTAAGGAAGTATCGAAAGGCTCTACGCTACCACGATCTTTGCTGGGAGAAAGAAGGAGTTGATGCAGGTATGCTAACTTTTGTTACTTTTTATTACTCAGTACTTGATTGTATGGTGAACATGCCACAAATTCATTATATCTCATTTACGTTTGGTTCTCTGGTGTTAATTCCTTTTCAGACAACAGTTCCTGTTTGAGAAAAACAAAGTCTCAGATTTTTACAAACTGCTCTGTAAGTTCAAAGCCATTACATTGTACATTGAAACCTTGTAAAATTTTTTTAATGCACTCTAACTATAACAACTGATTTCTTTGTATGGTATGTTTCTTGTTTCCCTTATAGTAATTATTCTGGGTATATTTGCCTTTTAGGCTTGTAAATTGAAGTTAGGGGACCTCAAAGGAGCATTATTAGATACAGAATTTGCAATGCGCGAAGCAGACAATGTCAAAGCTTTGTTTCGCCAAGGGCAGGTTGGTATTTCTATTAACCAATTTATATTTAAATACTGTAGTCCCACTTTGCAATCTGATAAACATGTTGCTTCCATCTTCCCAGGTGTACATGGCGCTTCATGACATTGATGCCGCAGTTGAAAGCTTCAAAAAGGCACTAATCTTGGAGCCAAATGATAGTACGGGGTCTTACATTTTTTAAATAAGCTGTACCATATATTATTGATATTTATGAACAAAAATGGATTTAAATGTATTCAATTGTTCAACTTTATGCACAAACTGGTTTTGAGGCTTTAAGTGAAGAGAGTGGAAAGGTGAAATAGTTGTTGATTGCTCACTTGAGATTGGTGATTTTCAGCTGGAATCAAAAAGGAACTTGCTGCTGTTAGGAGGATGGTGAGTGTTTCTTCAAGTTTAGCCAAAAATTCTAGCATTAAACAAATGCCCATTGGTTTATCTAACTGATTCAGTTTTCTTTTGGGCAGATTGCTGAGAGACACAATCGGGAAAGAGATGAGTGTAAAAAGATGTTTCAATAACATTTCTGGTATGTGCTAATTATTCTGGGTAACATGCATACGAACAGATTTACATTTTTGGTGTTATATCGTTGAAGTTAAAGGTTTTTTAAGAAGTACAATGCTTCCGGTTTGAATCATCTGTGCCAATCTGATGTATGGTTGACAGATTTATCTTGCCTTCATGCATTTTTCTAACATTTGCCCTTCCGCTTAATGTTTTCAGCAGAGAACAACCTGACCACCCAGCAAATACAGTAAAACTTTTGAGGTTTGAGTCAATTGTTGCAAAGTTAGTAGGAACGAAGCTCACAAGGATTGAAGGAGAAAGTGTTTTGTTTTTTCAAAATGACAGAAATATCCAAAAAAATTTTCCTTCCCCCCCCCCTCTTATATTATATGGAAGCCTGTAAAATGACTTTAAACAGTTTCCTGGTGATCCCAGAAAATGAAAATGCATTATAGCTTATGAAACCGCTAGCGATGCTTTATCTGATTCTGACATTTACAGTTTTAACTATTGGCGGTTATGGATTCTTTGGGGGTATAGCACTCTTCATGTTCCTTTTCATAGTTGTGGAAGACTGATGCCCATTATGGCCCCTTGGCGTGTCTACTTGGTCATTTAGTACCGATACCCAAAAGAAAAATTATCACTTCATTCGAAATTATCTTAATTTTGTCCTTTAACAAGTAGGGGCGATGGGGCATCAAGCCTAATGTGAGAGTTAATGTTTTAGTTCTTCGACATAATGATACATGAAGCTGCCATCTAAATAATTGTTACAAAAGCTCATATTTAGTGCTTGATAATATCTGGAATATAGGTGCTTCAAATAGAAGTATATACTCTCTATGGTTTAAAATATTAGAGCAAAACTTGTTAGGTATGATTTTTCATACAAGAGTCACTTTGCTTTTGTTGCATTATTTAACGCTTTTTTTCAATTTTATCTATAATTAATTATATGTCTATTTCCACTCATTCTCTCTCTCACTCACCCTCTTCATAAATAGGGATTTTTTAGGAAATTAAGTTATGTTTTTTTATATATTTGTTATCTTTAACCAATTTTAACTAATTTTTTAAATTACGTAATTTAGTTACTCCTTCCGGTTTTATTTATAAGCAACTTTCTCTCTCATAGGGTTGATCCCTTTTATAAGCAATTTTCATTTTTTGTCTGAAAATTTAAACTTCTTTTTCTCTATTTACACTTATTAAATACTCATTCTCTTCTATATTTTATACTCATTCTCTCATACTTTTTATCTATTCTCTCTCTTATACTCTTCATAAATAGAGGCATATATGAAAAAAAAAACATTGTATTTTTGACAAACTTATTACTTTTAATTACCAATTTGTTTTGCGCAATAAAGGGAAAAATTGCTTATAAATAGGATCAAAGGGAGAATTTGGCTGTGTATTTTGAACTAGAGGTAACTTGTATTTATTATAAGGTTGTGGGTTCAAATCCCACTGATGTGAAAACTTTGTAATGGACGATCTATAAATACCTTTGAAAGCGCTTTGAGCCTGAAGACATGCCCTGGTCCTGTGGGCTCCTAGGACCCAACTCACCTAAACTTTTCATGTCCCAAAAAATAAAATAAAAGTTAAAAATTAAGCAGCCCAAGCCTATTGCACATGAAACTTAAAGCCCAAACTGAAACTGCATTTGTTTGGATCACAGTTAAACGTCTCAAATTCCTATCCAGACCCTTCTTGTGCCAAAATAGATATCCCATCCCTACCAAGCAGATTAAGCGCGAGAGGTTCTGAGCATCATTGTATGTTTTTGACAATCTGTAGAAATGCACTCATGAATGCATCCGCAACCTACTCAACTAACCAGTAATCAAAAATTGAAAATGCAGACTGAACCAAGTATCGCATCTCTGATCTCTCATTTTTAACAGACAACTATACGAGTTGAGTAAAATATCCTTTACCCTCAGCTTTGTACAGAGTATTTTGTAACGCACATACTATCATATTTGTAGCAGAGACATTGAAAATACTGGTATTCACACACTGATGTTGGGATCCTTTCAAAAACATAGGAGCACACCGAGACAAAAACGTATCAGCTACAAGTCGTAATCATCAAGACCCAAATCCCTCAGCGCATCGGTGGCTGCATCCTTACAGCTGTCATGGTTTTGCTTGGCCTTGCGTATGTATTTCTCAATTCCATTATTAAGCAGAATAGTTCTGTCAAACAGAAAAGTACAAGTTGAAGGGCAATCTCAAGACTCACATACTACGCCTTATATAGAGTGCCAGAAGGAAAAGATTATGAAAGCAACAGAAGGAAGAGAAGAGAAGAGAGAGATAAAAATCTTGCCTGTTTTCTGGGTTTCTCACTACTAGATTTCTGATCATAAAACAAGAATTCCTCTGCAATTGCTGTGCTGGAGGAAACTTCTGCATGGCTTGAATAGCAAGGTCACCAGCTCCAGCTTCAACGGCTCGGGCAGCATTGTCCGGGGATCTCAATGAAAGCACAGTAATAATAGACATAATCTGTGCCACCAATAAAACCATGTCAAAACTGGCATGTGATGCATGTAGACAACTGAACCAACCGAGAAAAGAAGCAGCAGCAAGGTAAACAGACCATAATGGAATAAAGATTAAATGTATTCAATTATTCATAATATCAGGAAGGGGAATGAGAAATGGTTTAGCCCGATGACTGGAACTACATTGGACAGGCTCACTTCATAGGTATTGCAGTTTCTCACCTCTTGCAAGACAGAAGGGTCTTCAGCAAACCTTGCTGAAAGTTTTATTAGTCTATTCATACCTCCCTTTTCAACAATTGCACTTTTATTCGCGTCACTTCCAGCCAACTGATCAATAAAAACAATTAATTACATCACAGCTTCAAAGAGGAGTCCTACAATATTCAAATCAGTAAAATGAGCATGTTTAAAGTTATCCGATATTTACCCACAATGCCCAAGCATCATATTATGAAAAATATGAACTGATACAGTATAACATAAAAATAAGAACAGAAGCCGAAATATTGGTTCAGGTTGTTCAATTTATAAGAAAACTAAAGATAGATGGAAATATATAGAACATTTCTCCCCTTAGATAAGATTTTGTGGAACCCTGAAATTTCAGATGGAAGTATGCGTTATGACCGACATTTCATCATGTATGAAGAACTAATAAATTCAGGTGAATTCACAACTCAAGTGTAAGTGCATACTCAGCTGTCGATCAACAATCAAGTTGAGTTGTAAAACCTATAAGATCTATATATTCCAAACTGAAAATATAAACAACAACCATATAATGGTATAAGGAGACAGCTCAAAACCTTACAAAGAACCACTAAGGAAGCAGAAAATCCGATTATTTTGCCCGCCAAAAAAAGAGATAGATTTAACAAGCAACCTATTCAACAACAAGTATAAGCTATTGACCTATACCTTTGAAAGCAAGGAGCAGCAAACTCTGGCCACTCCTTTGTCGCCTTGTTCTCCACTGTCATCTATACATCTGAGTAAGGCATCAATACCTCCCTTTTCAGCAATAGATTTGCATATTTCATCCTGCAACATGAAACCATAAACACTCAATTGAAACAACACAGACAATGCATACTCATGTTTTGCTGGAGGGAAGTAAGCCTGAGCCAGTAAGGACTTCTACATCACTAGACCAAGAGTAATGGATTATAACAAAGAGCTTCATTATCACTCTACTAAAGCAAAAATTTTATTACTAAATCAACTTTTCATGCTTGGAATATAATAGGATTTTACTCACTCACATTTACAGCTATGGCTTTTAAAGCAATACTTGCTGAAACTAGGCCAGGAGAGGTAAGTCCTGCATGTAGTGAGTCAACAAGGGCTTCTGCAATCCCAATCTTGGCAAATCTTCGTGCATACCCATAAACCTGAATTGTAAATGTATTAGCCGCTTCAAGTCACAAAGTACACATGATTGAAAAGCTTGCAAATTAGTGATCTTTGAATGCCTTGAATTGAAGAAAATCCAGTCGCTATGCACCTAGTCAAGTTTGTGTTTTATTTTCATCTTCTTGTAAAAGGGTGGGTCCATTTCTACAAGATATACAAAATCTGCTTTTCGCATAAAGCTTTGACTTACTTCAGAAGCTACAACTCGATTATCATCGGCGGTTAGAAGCACACGAATAGCGTCATATAAGCTCTGGATGCTGACATTCTTATGCATAGACATAATTTCCAAAATTAGCTCATCAACTTTTAAGATCATGAAAGACTGCTTGAGAATTTCATTACCCGTGGCAGCTGAAGCCACTACACCAAAACCACTATTTAAGATGCCAATGTTCTGCTTATTATCATTTAGGATACCAATTACAATGCTTGGTCCATTACTGGTCTGAAATATTCCTGTACTTTGAACATCTGCAACAACAAGGATTATAAAACTACCTTGTCAAAAACATGATGAAGCACAGAAAAAGGCTGAAATATGAGCATGATATACCAAATAACGCTGACATAAAGAGAAGAATATGTCAGCACTACCTTGCAAGGAATTAGGATTGAGATTGTAAAAAGAGAAAGGTGAGCTAGAAGGGCTAGGTCCTTTGACACATGTATGACCAGAACGCTGGGTTATCTATCTGCTTAGGGAGGAAGATCGGCTGGTCACTTGAAAGGGATCATTCTCTCTCCCTTCCTATTTTTTTGCCTTTCCTCTCCTTATTTTCCTTCGAGTTTCCCATAACCTCCTACATCTGTCTAAATATCTTAAATTACTTTAGATTACTACCAAGCATACTATAGCTATAGTTATTCTTAAAACTCATATGTCTCACCACTAATAATAGATTAAACTCCAATTATCAGTAACAAATAATGAAGGAAGTGATCAACCATCACATCAATTATTTCATACATTCTTGGACTTTACTTTCTTAATCAATACTAAGACATTAATAACAAAATATGTGCAAAAGGAACGACACTCACGGGAAGCATGTTGACTTTCCCCGGAAACAAGTAAAACTAAGGCACATGAGTTTCAAAATTAGCTGAGACAACGTTACTATTTACCATACGCATGACGCAACTAAGCAACCTTATTTGATCAGATGAATCAGAGAGGTATGTTAGATTTCAGCGCAAATATCTCACCATGGAGCAATGATGACATAGTCTTTAAAGCTGAAACCAGAGCACGCTCACATCCCTTGGGTATTTTGGAACATGCAGAACAAACCAATTCCACGCCGGCATTCTTTGCAGCAATAGCTGCATTCCTATATCCTTCGACATTACAGGCCTCGGTAAGCTTATCAAACAGTTCCACCATCTCATCCAAATCCTTATCGCCGATCTGATCCGCCAATCTAGATTCCAGTTGCTTTAAACCATCCAAACACCGTATGACGGGGTTATCTTTCACCTCACTCTCTCCCGGAACGCACGTAATGATGCCTGGAAATTAAGAGATATTATAGTTTATTAAATACTGGAGTTAACTTATCGCAGCTCAGCGCAGTTAAAGAAACAAATTGTCCAGATAGCTGAAGCAAGAAAATCAACAAGAAAAAATTCACTCGAGTAAAAGACGATTTCATTCTCCTGCTCTAACGTGATTTCCTAGAAATGTGCATTTCCTCAGTAACGAAGTAGATGTAAGAAATAATAAAACCCGGGGATGTAGCAAGGCTCAAACCTGTTAGATCAACGCCTTGGAGAGTAAGAATTTCTATGGTGTCCTGGAGAGCCTCGGCGGGGTCCATTCCAAGGTCCTCCATGTTCTCCTTCACCATTTCATCGAATGCTTCCTGCGATATCGTCCGATTCGTCGCTTTCGGTGGAGCCATTCCTCTGTTTCTTTCTGTTGCAACTTCCAAAGAGAGCGTTGAGAGCTGAGTTGAGTCTTGAGAGTGAGCTCCCCCGATTGTTTCAAACTTCCAATTTCAATCTCTTCAGAGAGTCGTTTGGCGGGGAACGACACTGAAATCAGCGTCCTCCAAAACGACAGCATACGCCTGATCGTTTGATGGAAATTTTTGCAGTGACGTTAGAGACGCTTCAGCATGACGCATCACCATGGGCCTCCTGGGCCCATAGACTATAGTACTATACAAGCCTTACTATGCATGATTTTGTTAGCAAGTTTTTCTTCTTATAGTGATCTTCATAAAAGAGAATATATTGAAATAATTACCTTAAAAATTGCTTCCACTTCCACAACGCCCCAAGTGTGAATTAATTAAGAATTAAAAATATCATCAAGCCGTCATCACTCATGTGTGTGAAGACTGAAAAACGCTTTCGTATCTATTTGTGGGACTCATAAATTTGACCAAATTAAGTGGTAATTATTAATGAGGAAGAAAATTTCTTAATATAAAATTTAGTTAGTAGTAAAATAAAAGATATGATTTGTAGTACAATTTACACTGTAAGCTGAATCTTATATTAAGGACATAATGTAGTATTAGGGTCTGTTTGGGTTAAGGTGATAGATGCAGCTTTTTTTCAATAAGCTTGTTTGGATGAACTTTGGAAAGGCTTATAATTGCTTATACACATAAATCGAGACAACACTCATCTCACATATTTACTTCGTATACAGTAAATCATGATTGAAAAGTAGTTTTTGAAGACTTCAATCACTATTTCAAACGAATAAAATATGACTTTTACAAACTTAAAATAGGATAAAAGTTAGATTGTAAATGTAATTTGTGTTTGGATTGGCGGTGGCAAGACTGACTTTTTTTAAAAAAAGTCAGACTTTTAAGCTTCTTATCATAAGCTACTTTTAAAAGAAAAAAAAAGTCTAGTTGCCAAAACGGGAACCCAAACAACCGAAAAAGACACCACCAGACTTTTTTTTTTTTTAAAAAAAAAGCCACTCTTGAGATGATAGAACACTATCCCAGGCTCTTAGGGTGTGTTTGGTTTGAGGGGAGGGGAGGGGAGGGAGGGAATGAGAGGGTAGGTAAATTACCTTTTTGGGTTGAAAGAATTTAAATTTTGGGCGGGAACCCAAAATTTAAAAAGAATGAGAAAGTAGATTTTGGGCGGGAAACCAAAATTTAAAAAAATGAGAGGGTAAATTTTAGGTTTCTTTTGTCCAAAATGGTAATTTCTCCACCCTCCCCTCCCCTCCCTCCCCTACCCTCCCCTCAAACTAAACACACCCTTAGTCTAGTTGTGATATTAGAGCTTACCATTAGATACCGCTGCATGAACAATGACCTTTAAACATAAAAATGAAATTATAAATCAAGATATAGGAACTAGTTTCAAACCTCAATGAGTTAAACTTTAAAAACTGAGCTTTAATTGAGTCAAAATTTAAGGATTTAATTCTACCAAGTCAAAGTTGAAGAAACACTAAAATTGAAGAGAATTAGATTAAGCATGTAGCTGCAATTAATTCCTTGATTATTGAATTATAGTGTGCATGTATGCAGAGTATAGTAATAATCTACTCCTAGTGCAAGGCTCAAGGATTTGAAAAAAATTCCATTCTAAGTGAAGCATTTACCTAGTCAACGTGTAGTCGTGTGTCAACAAGTCCTACCAACCCATATTAGACAAATCGAATGGAGAAAGGTGAATTAGGCCATTTTGCACCACACCATACACAGGACTCCACTAATTACATGCTTCACACATTTCCCTCTTCCCTATATAAGAACACTTGTAACCTTCAAACTTCAATCCCAATTACTTCACCAACCAAATTATATTTTATGAGATCCTTTTGAGTTCAGTATAATATACGATCAATATGGCTGTGAAGCTTGCAGCATTATTAGCCCTAATAATGACTGCTTCTTCCATGTTTGGAGTGAGCATGGGCAACAAGGATTGGTCCTGGAACTGGGGCAGCAATTTCAACTACACAGATTGGTGGAACTTTCATCATCCGAACAAGACAAAGCCTCAATCTAACACTTTTGTGGTGGGTGGCTCTCAAAATTGGCGCTTTGGCTTCAACTACACTGACTGGGCCATTAAGAATGGTCCCTTCTACCTCAATGACACACTTGGTGAGTCCGCGGCCTCTTTATTTACGATACCTGCTTATGATTTATTGGATTGATTGTGCTTTTCTCATCGTTAACCGATACAAATAGATAATATGGGTGGTTTATATATGCAGTGTTTAAGTATGATGCCCCAAATGCGACGACGTTCGCGCACAGTGTGTACATATTTTCGGATTTGAGGAGCTTCTTGAAGTGTGACCTGAAGAGAGCGAAGATGGTGGCGAATTCCTCACAAGGTGGAGGGGAAGGGTTTAGGTTTGTTATCAACAAGTGGAAGCCTCATTTTCTTGCATGTGGTGAGAAAAATGGCTTCCATTGCAACAATGGTCTCATGAAGTTCGCTGTCTTCCCCATGATCCGCCCTTTCTTTCCCTGGCCTTGACAAGTCCTATATCCATGAATACAATATAGCAAATAAAGGAATGTTTCATCTCTCTGTTAGATTTAGTTTTTTTTGTTGCTCAAAATAAGGCCAAGAATCTGAGTTACATTGTTCAAGGGACACTGTAATCGATGAATGTGTAAAAGTGGCTTGTCTGGTGTTTAGCCGATGACTGTTATACACACACACACACACACACACACACACAGAAGCTTTTGAGTGCTTCATGGGCTACACTTGTGAATTGGTGAATAATGTAATAGCCCGGTCAAAATTGTGATTTGTGATAGTGCTTTATTTTTTATTTTTTGATAGACATATATTAAAACAAAAAACTAAACACCCAAACAAAAACGAAAGAACAGCTACAAGTCACCCATATCTAAGAGTAACATAGATCGAATACATTCTGGTGGATCTCGAAACCAAACAAGCCCTGCAGATATTCCCAATGATTCCTTAGCTAGAGTATCCGCCACATGATTAGAGCTACGTCCACACCATTCCATTGAGACTTCCCAGCTTCTATCCATCATCTCGTGAATCTGCCCTAGTAATTGAGCTTCCATGTGATCTTCCTCCCAGCCACCCATTACCAGCTCCAAAGCCTCCAAGCAATCAGACTCTAATACTATTTGCCGCTTTCCCAAATCCCACGCGATCTTAAGCCCTAACATTACTGCCCAAATCTCAGCATGAAGGCTAGATCCTCTACCCAAGCCGTACATGAATCCAGTTAACAGTTTTCCTTCATGATCCCTTACAATCCCTCCACATCCCGCCAGAACCCCTCCCGAGCTACTCGCACCATCCACATTAACTTTGGCCCACCCAACATATGGTGGTTTCCATCTCCTAGGCTCTCCTGTCTCACTAAGCGATTTGCAAAACTTCACATCAGCCCATCGTGTCTGAGCTCGTACTTGTGCTATCAACTGATTAACTCCCGAGGTTTGGCCTTGAAATACTCCAGAGTTTCTATTTAGCCATAGCTGTCTGCAAAAAATTGCAAACCACACTGGCCAACTTACTCCTTCAAAATCTTTTCTCTGTGATAAATTCCATCGTATCCAAGAGCTTATCTCGGTAAATTCATAAAACCTGCTATGCTGGGTCGGAGAAAATGAGAGTTTCGCCCAACACCTACTTGCCAATCGGCAGTCCCGGAGAACATGCAACACACTTTCTGGCCATCCTGTACACAAAAAACAGTCCTGCTGTACTTGCATTCCACATACTGCTCTCCATGTGTTCGTCATCAATCGCCCGCGAGCTGCCATCCACAAAAAAGTTTTACACCTTTGTGGAGCACGCAACTTCCATATATTCCGCCATAACCCACGATTTGACGAAGGTCGCACCCTTCCCACCAGGCCATAAGCTGACTTTAGAGTAAACTCACCACTATGCGAGATCCGCCATATGGGTTTATCATCCTCTATTCCTCGAATAGCCGGTGTAGCCCTCCGTAAGACATTAAGCACAGAATGAGACAGAAAAGAGTCAAATTTTTCCCAGTCCCACCCACCAGATGAGGTTACATATACACACACTGGATCTACTAACATGCTCTCTAGAATTTCTCGAACACAATAATTCACAAGGCTATCATGATGCAGGAGCCATGGGTCTGTCCAGAATTGCACTCGGTCACCTTTTCCAATTCGCCATCCCACACCTTCCTGCACCCGCTCCCAGACATTCCTTATCCTCTTCCATGCTTGAGAACCACCCCTCGCCTTCTTTATAGTTGGTAGGATATCTTCGCCACATTTAAATTTTTCCCGCATAAACTTTACCCAAAGGGTATCCCGTCGCTTTATAAGGCCCCATCCTAACTTCATCATAAATGCTTCATTCTGTTTACGTGCATACCGTAAACTCAGTCCTCCTGCATCCTTTGGCTTACAAACCTCATTCCAAGTAACCATTGACGGCTTCCTACTTGTACCAGACTTTCCCTACAGAAAACCCCTACACTTCTTATCAATCTCGTCACAAGTGGCTGAGGGTAACCATGCTGATTGCATGGCGTAACTGGGAATTGTTGAAACTATCGAAGAAACAAGAGTATGACGAGCAGCCATTGACAAGGTATTCGCCTTCCACCCCGTCAAACGGTCCTCCATCTTATTTACTAGATACTGGTATGTGTGCTTTGATACCTTGTCATGATGTACAGGAATCCCTAAATATTTACCCAGATCCGCAGTCGGGGTAAACTCGAGGAAAGCACTGATCTCCGACCTTCTGGTATGACAGACATTCCTTGAGAAGAAAATCTTGGACTTGGCTCCATTAACTCTTTCTCCCGAGGCAGCACAAAAATCATCCAGGCAGGCTTTGATAATTGCTGCTTGGTCCAGGGAAGCCTCAGCGAACAAAAGTAAATCATCCGCAAAGAACAAATGAGAAATTGCTACACCATTCTTTTTCAACCTGAACGGCACCCAATTCATTGCATTTACCTCCGCTTGAATCAGATGTGCCAATTTTTCCATAACAAGTACAAACAGGTATGGAGAGATAGGATCACCTTGCCGGACTCCACGGTATGGTTTAAATGTTGGTCCAGGATTTCCATTCCACATAACCTGCATTTCTGAAGTAGAAAGACAGGCATCTATTAATTCTATAATTTGGAGAGGGAACTGTAATTCGTGTAAGCGTGCCACCACAAAATCCCAACGCACACGATCATATGCTTTCTCAAGATCAATTTTCAAAGCCATAAATCCATGTTTCTTCTTCGTCGTCTTCATCGAATGCACAATTTCTTGGGCAAGGATAATATTATCAGAACTCTGTCTCCCAGGCACAAAACTGCACTGATTCGGTGAAATAATATGTGGTATAACCCTCTTCATCCTGATAGCTAGGATTTTTGTAACAACCTTGTATATAACGTTACACAAGCTAATAGGACGAAAGTCACGAATGCTCTGGGGAATATCAATCTTGGGAATCAAAATTAAATTAGTTCCATTAACTCTACTAACCTCATTTGGCTGGCAAAAGATATCCTGAACCATTTTCACCACCGCCTTCCGTACAATATTCCATTGATTTTGAAAAAACAGCGGATTCAAACCGTCTGGACCAGGGGCTTTAAGGGGGCCCATACTAAAAACTGCTTGTTTCACTTCCTGTTCCGTAACCATTGCCTCCATCATTTGTAATAAATCCTCAGAAATCCTTGGATACGTGCCACCAAAATTAACTTCTCCATTCTGATTCTGTTCCGCAGTATAAAGATTCTGAAAAAAGTTTGTGCCTTCTTGTTTAAGTTCTTCCTCACTGTAGATCCATACCCCATCGTCTTTTTTAAGCGCTTCCACTTGCTTTCTCCTTCTGCGACTATTTGTTACTGTGTGAAAATACTTCGTATTTTTATCCCCATGATTATACCAGTTACAACGGGATCGCTGCAGCCACATTATTTCTTCCTGAACCAAACACTGTTCTAGCTCTTCCCACACCAACCTCCTTTGCTTCTCCCTCTCAGAACCTTCATAATTAATTTCATTCAAATTCTCCAGTTTACGAATTAACCGAGCTTTCCTGTGATTAATATTGCCAAAGCTCTTCTCATTCCATTCTTTGACCTCCGCTTTAAAACCTGCAACATTGTCCTCCCAAGATCTAGACAACCTCCAAGTGTTCTCCACCACAGAAGAAAAAGAATCATCGGTAACCCAAGGCGCGAAAAACCTGAACGGCTTTCGTTGCCTGCAGCTAGGTCCTCTCACCCATCTTAGAAGAAGCGGACAGTGATCGGGTGATAGTGCTTTATTGGTGAGACCAAAGTTCACATGAATTAAAGCAGATGATGACTAGCTACTTCATTTACATATTCCATTATTTTACTTTCTACACTTATCTTGCTGGACACTGAATTTAAGTCCTAAATATACATGTGTGCATTATGAGAGTAAAAAGAGCTTGGGTGTCATTTTAAACTATATATGTAATGCAAAATTTAACATAAATTTTAGTGGTTGATTATTTATTTTTGGTTAGTTAGAAACGAATTTTTATAATTTTCAAGAATAAATCACTTCTCATTATTTTGGTGACCAATTTCCTAACAAACATGTTGTTTCGTAAATAAAGTATGCAAACCTTGGAACTATGGGCATTTCCCTATGGTCAATAGACCTAAGACCATGCATAACTTGAAGCTGGCCTAGTAAATAAAAGAATCTTTCGTGGAAGTATGTGAATAATAAATCACCAACAATAGACATGTTTGAAATCATGATTGGAGATCCCAAAAGTGTTTATTTATGTAAATCACCAACAATAAACATGTTTGAAATCATGATTGGAGATCCCAAAAGTGTTTATTTATGTAAGTTGAAATAACACTCATCCTGCATACTTACCTTATATACCATAAATTACGATTGAAAAACTGATTTTGAATAATGCAATCGCTATTTCAAATAAGTATATGACATCTTTATCTTTTTACAATTCAATCTAAGGGATTTTTGAGAAGATTGGGGGAAAATCCCCCATTAAAAAAAATAATGTGTGATAATAACTTAAATCAAAATACTAATACTTTATGGTTACAACATTTTCAGAATACTAATGCCATGTGTGGTTTAGGTGTGTGTTCGCCTATCTCCAAAACCATAGTTTCAGAAGCACTTTTCTGTAAATCGAGATAAAACTCCTCTCACATACTTACCTCATAAACTGTAAAAACTATTCTCCAAAAGTTAATCCGAAGATATCAGTCTCCTTAGCAATTAAGTTCCAATGGGATTTTATATATTTCAAAAGATAATTATTTATTAGGTTTGACATAGGCAACTCCCTTGTGGGGTGTTAGATCAGAAATTCAGAATGAGTGTGTTTGGGGGAGATAGCTGGGCAAGAGAAGCGCAATGCAGGAAAAGGAGGGTTGACGATCTGCTTGTGGAGGGGATTCATGGCTCTTCCTTCAAGAAACTCGCTAACGGCAAATTCGCCTGCCTTGTCTGCCCACACAATCCCATCCTCGATACCCCTCTCATGCTCTCCGTTCGTATTACCCTCTTTACTTTTTTCGCGCTATTTTCTTCCGATTCATATCGAAATGGAATTTGGACTACTGGTTTTTGGTTTTGTCGGATTTTACCTCCGAATTGACTGTAAAAAACTTTTACGTGGTTCCTAATGCTTAATTCCCTCCTTTTGTTTAGTGTGAGGTTTTTCCTTCCTCCTCCTTTTCCTCTTAAAAGAGGACGATGAACGAAAATGAGAATAAACCGCCAATGTGGAAGAAAAGAACATAGTTACATAGGCTCTGATACTAAATACTTCGGGAAACATTGATTCTTGCCCAGTAGGATTTATGATGCACATTGTATGAATGATTGATTGTATTGATCACGACTGCAAAGCTAGTTTGCAGTTCGTCCTTTCGCCTTTGTCTACATTATTTAGATTTGATGAAATAAGCTCAAAACAAATTAGTAGTTGTTCCTCGGTTCTGTGAGAGTTTCATGAATGATCAGAATAAAGTGCTTTTTTGGAAATTTTGTGGGATGAATGATGAATAAGATGAAGGACATCTTTGTTCCCCTTTTTGAAAGATTAAGGTTTATTTGAGCAATCCCTATGATATAGATGGCTGCTTGTTTTTGTGAACAACTTTCTTCCATCTTTAGTGATGATGAATAGTATTTGTGCTGATCTTTCATATATTTTCTGTTTCTTGTTACGTTGAATGGGTGCTCCCAATGCAGGTCCCAGTCCAATCCCTTGGTCCCAATACCATGATGCTACTTAGTGTGTATATGCTCATGTATTTTCATGCTTATTTTGTCCACAAGAGAGGATTAAAGATTCCTTTCTTCTTTATAGATGATGAAGGATATTGAGTTTCAGCACATCTCTCTTATATGCTTGTTGATCTCTGAAAGAGGCTGTCTCTGATTGTTGGAACGTTTTTTTTAGATGCACAACAAAGGATCACGTCACCTTGCTGCTGCATCGAGACTGAAGGAAAGAGATTTGATGAAACAGAATGAAATAAACAAGAGAATTGCATTGTCAGACTCATCTGCTGCCACTGCCAAATCTAGTAGTTGCAACCAAAAGCTTAGGTCAGCAGGCAGTGGCAAGCCTTTGATTGAACAGACAAAAAAGGCTGTTTCCAAAATAATTTCTGACAAATCTCAGCAACAAATGGAAAATAGAAGTAAAATGGAGCTGTCAAACACAGGTCACATGGCAAGTGCATCATGTGCTTCCACTGAAAGCTACTCATCTCCTACAAGAGTGGAGGACTACAAGGTGGCTTTACAGCATCATGTGGATTTTCGAAAGCGGAGAGAGAGAGAACTCAAGTTTACTGCTGCAGGTTGGAAGCGTGACGGTTATGGCAAATGGTATCGAGATGAAAATGTGAGTTCCTTTCACTCCCACCCCACTCCTCTAAACCATGAATTTATTGTCTATTTTGAATCTGGAATTGAATGGCAGGTTGTAAAGATCAGCATTTGCTTATTTGATTTCACTTAATAATACCCTCATGACTTGTTTTGAAGCGCCCTGCTTTCACGAGACTAGCGTTACCCTCTGCTACTTAGTGATTGGTCAACTTATTTGTCTGATGAGGCAAAATATAGCCATTTACACCTGTATTTCTACTTGCAGGCTGAATTTGACTCTGATGAAGAAGATCCAAATGTTTGTCTTGGCTGAAAATTTGTGCATTAGTCAGCAGAGTTGCTGAAGGACTATAGCAGCTACGCAAAAATTTCTTCTAAGGTAGAGCCCTCTGTTTGATGGCGCGCTCATTCTAATTATATTGCAACTTCACGTGTCTCTCTGGAAGCTATATTTGTGAATACTATACACATATGCACTGATAGATAGGATAGGTTTCAGTTTCATCAAGGTTTTTGCTCTATTTGCAACTCCACTTGTCTCTTTGGAAGCTATATTTGTGAATATTATACACATATGCGCTGATAGATAGGATAGGTTTCAGTTTCATCAAGGTTTTTGCTCTATTTTAATAGAGTGTTTATTTCTGAATAGTTAAGGCTTTCCATTTGGCTTTTATCATGAAAAGGAGGTGCCAGCTACTAGTTAATTCAGATGGAAATAGCCAAATAGTCCATAACAGAAACAAACATGTCCATTTGAAAGTTGAAGATAATCAAAAAGCACCATAGTCCATAGCCATTCTTCTACCGCTTCAAGGCGTTTTTCTTTCTTTCTTTCTTTTCCCGTTTAGAAGACACTAACTACTGGTAAGTACTAACACCTCCAAAGTTAGTTACCTGAATGTAATGATCATGAATAAGTTGGGTTAAGGGTTAAAACAAAGCAAAATTTCTGCGTATATACATTAAATGTTTGTACATTTAGTGCAGGTTCACATTGCTTTGAAGTAAGTTAAATTCAAATTATAATTATAATTAAAATAAAATTAGTAAAAAAGAAAGAACTTAAGCAAATTTCCATCACTAGAATATGCAGCTTCTGAAATATTAGTTTTTCTTTCATATGATTATTTTAAATCTCAAGATAATCATTTTTTAACAATAATTCAATTTCAGAAGAAAGTGAATAGATTATGTTCAGGCCCAAAAAAAAATTAATGAACCCATTATAAAGCAATAACATTGTTGTGGTAGGTGAAGCACATTACTCGATTGTTTGTTGTAGGAGAGGAATTTAAAGTGTAAGTTCCAACATAGCTATCAACTTGATTATTTCTTCCTAATAACACCCACTTACCCCCAATTTTAGGTGGATAAGGTGATGATTTGGATCTCCTGTTCCTCCTGAAAGGCAACAGCAACGTGCAGTTTTAATTCTGGCCATTCGATTATTTAATGCACAATTGAATATTGAATCCATATATTTTTCCGGATGAAAAGAAAAAATGTCATTAAAGAAAGATAAAACGAGTACGCACATTAAAGCTCATCATATAGTATATCACTTCCAACATTTGAATAAGTATGGGCTGAAAACAAACAAACAAAATGCACACAACAAGAACACCACCATAAATAGACTTGTTTAGGATAGAATGTGGTAATTTGCCATGGGAAGGAAGTGTCTCTGTCTAAATAGTAGACAGATGTTACTTACGGGCTTATGCTTGCCTTTGTTTAAAAAAAAAAAAAGACTACCATCTTTTTCCTTCTATCCGCTTATAGTCCTTTTCTCAATTTGGACTGTTAGATTAAGATTTTAATGGTCTAGATTTAATATATTATAAAAATATTATTATTATTATTATTATATTTTATAGTAAAGAAAAAACCTTGACCGTTAAGATCGTAATCCAATGGCTGAGATTAAGAAAAGGACTGTAAGCGGATGAGAAGGAAAAGGATGGTAGCCAGTTCCAAGAACTCCACGTAAATAAGAACAAAGGAAAATCCCCAAAAAAAATCAAAAGGTGAAATGGGTCAAGTCCTCATAGGACAGTGATAGGTGTGAGGTAGCTCAAATATCTCCAAACGTGCCAGGAATAACTTAGAGTGAGTTCAAGTTGGAATTAACTACTGGACATATTAAATACTCCAATCTAAGAAATACAAAGTCACACAGAGACGCAAAATGCCATTAATACGTATATGATATGTATTAATGGGGGATTGTTTTGGATCTACACTGGATAGGTAAAAAAAAAAAAGTGTCCTTCCTTCTAAATAGTAACGCAATTGAAGTAGCAATTATGTTTATAATGGGATTCATGCTTTTGAATTGTGCGTAGCAGAGAAATGCTTGACCCCATAAATTTGTGTGGTCTGGTCTGGTCCTACACAAATTGCACGTAACTCTCGCTGCCTTTTCTGGTTCATGCTATCATTCTGTTCGACGTTTTTCCCCACAGAGCAAAACACAAAACCCCAAAGAAAAAAGAAGAAATCCATTTCTCTGTTCCTCATCATCCAACTTGATTTGCTCGCTCACTGTAATGAACAAATCATCAGATTTACCCATAAACATATTCAAATGAGGAAATTTATTACTGTTTCTGCTTTTTTCTTTCTGGGTCACAACTCATAAGCCATGCAACTCCTGCTCTGTATGGCTCTGTTTCTGTCTCCCAAGTCAAATTCAAGTTTGGAGGTTTACTCTGTTTTCTTGCTCTTCACTAAACAAAGTTATTTTTTTTTATGATTATTAGGCTTAATTTGACAGTTCATGATGAACAAGATTTTCGGACAGATAGCTCTGGACCATCCTATATTGATAGGCTGAACTGACTAACCACTTTTAACCATCCAATATAAAAGGGTGATATTGCTGTGAAACTAATGAGTGCCTCTCACATGTATATCACCATTTGCCACTCTTGGACCAAGAATAATCACTGTAAGAGTATTATTATTACTGGAAAGAAAGTTCAACATTGTGTCTGTTATCGAAGTAGATTGCTCTCATTTTTTGTTTTTGTTTTTGCCTTTTTTTTTTGGTCTACATAAGCTATCAGTAGCCTCATCATAATGCTTTTGGGACCTTTAACTAAAGATACCTCACAGGTGCGCCTCAGGTAATTTGTTACTCGTCATCCTTTGATTTATCACTTTAGTTATCTATTAATTAAGCATCATAGCACGTGTCAAAGTCACTGATCTTTGTTTTGATCCATGTTTCTCTATCAAGCATTACGATAAACCACTATAAATAACTCATGATTCAGCTTGGATTCCCTCTAATAACAACAAAGAGGTATTAATGAGAAAAGAGGCATGTGTTTGGAAGGTGACTCTCACCACTTATTTCTGCCTCTTTCTTCATCATGTATATTTATTACTGCTACTCGAGAAAATTTGAACTCCTCACAATCTTACTCAGATTCATTATTCATCAGAGTTTTAAAAATGGGCAGATTAACATCAAGACTGATTCATCGTTCAAAACAGGGTTTATACACAAATTTGTCCTGTAAAATTTTCACTCAAGCAATATTGTTTCTGAAGTCTTTTTGAGTTTAAGATTATCCCGAAAGTGTTAAAATTAAGTAATATATATTATCTTTTGTCATTAAAAATGTTAATAGTTAATGTTAGTTTTTTAATAAGATGAGGTAACATTATAGTTTGAAACTTTTAAGACGACATTTAACCAAAAAAAACTTTTAGAATAAATTTACACTTTAATATTTCATTATATATCTTGTATGGTATGTTTGGGTCTTTTTTCTTTCCTTTTATCATTTTGAATTTGAAGAACATTACTGATATGGCGGAAAAAAAGGGAGGGGTTGAAGAAGTGGGAGCCACAAGTGTTTATTCTTTGAAGAAGGTGACCAACTTTTAGATCAATGCATTGATGATTAAACCCACCACAAACGCTATTTAATTAATTGTGGTCAAAATTGTGAGTACCATATGTCAAAGCTATCTTGGGGTAAAAGGAAAAAAGGTTTTTGTTTATTCCCTCACGATGACCCTTATTAGTGGTGGGGTTACCCACTTACATTCCCATATTATGATGAGGCTATTGAAAAGAGAAAAAGTCACATGGAACCTCACAAAGGAAAAGAAAGAAAAGAGGTAATTTGTTTTTAACCAGTATTTTTACTGTGGTGAGATGAGATTATTAACTCATTTAAATATTGCTGAATAGTAATTTATAATATTCAGTATCAGATTAAGCATTTCATTTTCTCTGATATTTTACTCAACCTTTTTGGTCTGGGAGAACCTCTTTATAAGTAACCTTTTTTTGACGACCAACTTTTGCATCGGTCAAATGGAAAACCTCCTTAAAAAAATTAGCTGTTAAGGTTAAAAAAAAAACAAATATGCTTATATACCTTATAATACTCAACTTAAGGCCAGTGCTTCAGATGTAGGATCCATCAGGATACCCATTTCAAAATACGTCTGTGCACTGGGTGACTGTAGAATGTTGCAGGCAAGAATGGCAGTTGGCTTGGCGGCTTTTGCTGTACATTAGTTAATGCTCCTCCAGTTTTTGCGGAACTAAGTGGATGTATTCAGAGACTAGAATTGTGTAGGTCTAAAGGATACAGGAAGATTGTTTTGATTACTGATTGTATAGAAGTTATAAACTATATGTTGAGAGGGTGTGATAGGGACCATCTCTTCAAAGACATTGTGGATGATGTTAGGTCTTTAGTTCATGACGATTGACAGGTTGTGGTTCAACATAATTATCCAGAGACCGTAACTATTGCTGACTAGTTGGTGAAATATTTGCATAGGATATAAGGTAATTTTTGTTTCCTTTATCAACCTCCTCGTTTTGTGCAAGAAGCGGACAACGCTATGACCCATTTTGAAGGAGATGTTGTAGGGTTTTTTTTGAGATAATGAATTCAGTTTATTCAAAAAAAAAATATTGTAGGCAAGAAATTTTTTTTATATGTTCTGATAAGTAATTACTCCTCTAGTCCTTAATATAAGACTTATTTACCTAATTTGATTAAATTAAGGAAGTTAGTTGAATTAGTTAATATGACATATATTTTCTAAAACACTCTAGCCAACTTCCTTAATTCCCTTATTCCATCTCCTCATTGATTATTGTTGAGGGAATGTCAATATAGGTAAATTAGAAAAAAAAATTAATAAATATGAAAATTATGTCTCATATTTAAGATCAAAATCAACTCTCAAATACATCTTATATTAGAGATTAGAAAAGTATTTTGGTGGCTCAGTGCATAAAGCTTTTCATTAAGTGAGGTTTAAGGAATAATATATATACACATCCTTACCCTTTAAGTGAAAAAGTTGTTTCCATAATTTGAACCCTTGTGACTTCAAGGTCACATGATGGCAAGATTATTGTAAGGGTCACTCTCTACGTTATAATAGATATAATTTGGACTATGGACATGTTGTTATCTAAAGATGGGGTGGAATAAGCTGGGTCAAGAGAAGTCTTCCCTTGAACATCAATGTTGAAGTAGAGAGACCAATTGAACAAATCCAAGAAACATGCAATAGGGTATTGTCACATCCACTCCTTATCCACACGCAATGCTTGCTTTATGAAGCAAACACTTTGGATGCCACATATTATATTGCCTGTCACTACTTGACCCAGTAATTTCTCATAATCTTCTTTATTAAGATTCGCTAATCAATAATGTGTTCGTTTGGAATAGTAAATACTTAAAAGTAATTTTTCAATCATGATTTACGATATATGAAGTAAATATGTCAAAGGAATTTTATCTTAATTTATGTAAAAAAACAACTTATAAACAATCTCAACGTGATAACAAATATGCCCAATATTAACTCAAACAACTTTCACACATTACCTGCTCTCAAGTATTCAACTCAACTTTGGCATTCAAATCCGTGTATCAGAGCCACACCACTCTCCACGTTGACCAGTGACATATTAATTACTAGAGCAACAAAAAAATTTTATCCCTGCTGTGGTTGATTATATGGATCATATAATATAATTATATTCTATCAACAACTAAATTTTCAGATAGATTATTAATCGAAATATCACTCTAACTTCATTGAGTATTTTCTTTTATCTTTCTCTACCCTTTTCAGAAGACTCCGTACTACTTGATTAACCATCATCATCAGCACATCCAATACTTTCTTTGAACATGTACTAACCAATTTAAACAATTGTTTATCATTTTCTCTTCAATAAATGCCACTCCAACTCTTATAAAAGCTAGATAAGGGTTCACTTTGGTTTTAAATATAAGATCCAAATCCATTTTGCATCCCACATTTATAATTTTTTTCCTAAAGTATCTACATTGATTGCATATAATAAGAGGTTTCTATGAAACGATATTTATGGTTAGAATTTGAAGGATTATAGTATAGAGGAAACAAAAGCCTCCAAATATTATTGAATCCTTAAATCAATGAGAGTACAAAAGCTTTTATATAGGCAAAGCATAACCTAAACTAATCCTAAAATCTAATATAATATAAATAAATCTTAATCAAATATAAACTATAATAATAATATTTCTAAGATATATCAAATATGCGATTAAAATAGTACTCATCTGTTCTTATTTATATGTACTTCCAACATTTTTCACACATATCAAAGAAAACCTTAAACCATATTAATTCCGTCATAAAACTTAACAACTTTATAATTCTACCCCTATTTCATATACATAATATCAAATGAAAATAAAATCAACACAATAATAAGTGAATGATTAAATTATACATTAATCTCAAAATTTTAATGACATGCAGTTAAAAAAAGCTTATCTTTCTACCTTATAAATAAAATCAGAAGAGTATTTTAAAAATACTAATACATATTTATTATAAATAACTAATTTAATTAATTTTTTAATATTCACAAATCAGTTATCTAGGCTACTAACCATCATTCAGGCCTTTCGGTAATCGGTACCAAACACATATTATATATCATCATTTGCTCCCGAATCAATCACTCCATTGCAAGACGGAGAATTTACCTTTTTGATTTGTTGGGTAAATGAGAATACTATACTTTTCTGACATTCACAACCTCACATTTTTGCTTTTTAGGAATCAATTCGTTTTGTCACAAAATAACTGTGCATCACACAGCATCTAAGGATAGATATTGGAATGTGGGATCCATTAAGTAAGCTTTCCTTTATCATGGGATGGTAATATTTCTGCTATTCATAGTCACTTCTAATCCCATTATTGTGAAGTGAAATAACAATTTTTTTCTCCGTGTGGAGTAAAAGAAAATGAGGATATTATAAGTCATAAGCAAAAGAACAACATCTTAACGGCTTCACTACTTGTTTTTTTCATTGTGGACAAGAAGTTATATCCACTAACCCAAGCGAGAGAATACAATAGTCTTCTTCTGGATAACTGATAGGCATTTGCTGACAAAATTTTCAGCTAATTAATTGAATTGTACTCTAAATTCTTAATTAACACGTTGCTTGTTCGTGTAGAATTATATATGTTTAATTACTGTACAGAGTAGAATGAAAAAACGTCAAGTAAAGAAATTGTAAAAATAGATTTCTGCACTAAAAAGAATAATTGTTTTTTATAAGTAAACGGGTCCTTAGGTCACTGTTGGATGTGATCACTTGAAATAACATAAAATTACCTAATTATACAACTGTAAGGCTTAAATGGGAGGAGGATATTGAATATCCGATTTGATAATAAAAAGTTAGATACTTTATAAATAGACCATTTAGTAGACTAGATTTATTTGTGTCATGAGTGATAAATTTAATTTAAGAAACATGTTCCAAAGAGTGAATATTAACCGCAATGCTAGTGACGATATTTCGATTTGGAGATAACATCTGATGGTAAATTTGCTCTAAAAGCGACGCATATAAAAGATTAGCTGGGCATGGTGAAAACCAAAATTGGTTTGGATGGAGGCTTAAGGTTCCTCAATGTTACAGATTGTTTTTGTAGTTGTGCCCATGGTCGTTTATTGACAAACTTGGCACAAGCTCAACGGGGATTACAAACGACTGAGATGTGCCCTTTTTGTCAAGAAAAGACTGAATCAATTCAACATGTACTTCGAGACTGTGCGATGGTTAAAGAAATATGGAGTGAAACGTTGCCTAGTCAATGGCATTGGCATTTCTTTGACTCAACCGATAGAAACACTTGGCTAACATGGTGTTTACGCTGTTGGGATCAGGTGTATGGCAACGAGCTCAAGAAAAGACTGAATCATATTGTTTTTGTGGTTATGTGCCCATGGTCGTTTATTGACAAACTTGGCACAAGCTCAACGGGGATTACAAATGACTGAGATGTGCCCTTTTTGTCAAGAAAAGACTGAATCAATTCAACATGTACTTCGAGACTATGCGATGGTTAAAGAAATATGGAGTGAAATGTTGCCTAGTCAATGGCATCGGCATTTCTTTGATTCAACCGATAGAAACACTTGGCTAACATGGTGTTTACGCTGTCGGGATCGGTGTATGGCAACGAGTTTCGTCACTGGTTTACGGTTTTATGTAGGTATATTTGGTTGGCGAGGAATGACCGTATTTTGAACAATAAATAGTGAAGTAATAGGAGTTGTTGGCACGTACTAGTTTGGTGTTGTCTTAGGGTATGTTCAATCCCATGCAACCGAAGTCTTACATCGCACCAAGTATGTCTTGGCGCCCTTCACCTGCCGGGATGTTTAAAGTTAATACAGATGGATTCAGGAATGAAGCATGGGGATGTTGTACATGTGGTAGGGTGATAAGGGATGAAAACGGCGGATATGTCCAAGGGTTTATGTTTAGGATTGGACGCGGGTCAATCATAATAGCATAAGCTTGGGGAATTTTGTGGGGTATGAAGTTGGCTTGGGAAGGAGGATTTAGGCATATTATTGTTGAAAGTGACTGCATCGAAGTATTGGAGCTTATTCAAGGAGTGGTTTTGATGAACATCATGATGCTTCTATAATTTTGGAAATTCAATTAATGCTCGAACGTGAGTGGGATGTGGAGGCTGCTATATTATTGTCGGGAGGCGAATAGGGTGGCTGATTTCTTGATAAGAAGAGCATGCGATATAATGGTGGATTTTTTTGTTGTTGACAAAGAACCTGCAGAAGTTAAATGTTTACTTATAGAAGATGCTATGAAACAATATATTTATACTGAGTTAGTAGAATAGAGCCCGTAGGACTAGGTCCTCTCTTTTTCTATCAAAAAAAGAAAACAAAAACATGTTCTCTTTAATTGGGACATGTTCTGCTGATAAAAAGTGCTTTGAATAACAAGTCTTCTCTTTAATTTCTTCTTTTACCGTACTCATCTTCCAATTCAATGAAGAGAAATTAATGGCAGAATTTATCTCTTCATTTTAGATTTGGTCTATGCTAGACCATTTGTCCATATCCTATATGTAATTTGTTTAGTAGTTTTTAATAGTTCATTTTACTGATAAATGCCACATATACTTAAAAAAGAATCAGAGAAGTACATGTGCACATGGCCTGGAAAGGCCAAGCTGGGTTATTCATGGAAAACTATAAATGTTTGAATTAAATGCATTTTAACTTTTTTTTTATTTATAGATCAATTATATAAAATAAATAAAATTGATATAGTAGAGTCCATTAGAATTAAAATACATCAGTTTTATAAGGACAGTGACCAGAGAAAATTAAAGCCGCAAATTGACACCATTCTCCAACATGCCACCAAAACTAGAATGAAGAAAAAATTATAGAACAAATTCTTCTTGTATTTAATAACAATACGTGGTTTAAGGAAGCAGAACTTGTTATGACAGCTCGAATTATCTGAAGCAATATTATTCTCAGACAAGAGATGTAAAAAAATGAAGAAAAAAATTGACAGATGACAGTGGTTGGGAAACCATGAAATTGTGGTTTCAGATGCTTTTTCTCACAAGCCAAGACAAAATTTTTCTGACATGTTTATCTAATAAATCATAAAAATATTTTCTAAAACTTAATCCAAACGAACACATGCTAATTTGAAAGTTTGAATCACATTATGATGAAAGAGAAGGATAGCAATTCAAGGTGTATGCCTTCGAATCTCATTTTTCTTTTCGTAGATTTGTCAAGTAACAAGTAGATCAAACAATATAACGAATGTTACAACAACAACAACAATATCTTTACACCATTAAGTGAGGTTGGTTGTATGGATCGCACAATGTCATTATGTTCTATCAAAAAATATATCTTTAGATATATTATTAACTAAAAAATCCCTTTCTGTGACCTCACTGAGCATTCAATTCAGCCATTCTCTACCGCATGTTACACAATTTTATACTCCTTGATTAACCCTCCTCATCGAAGCACTCAATGACATTCGTTGAATATGTCTAAATAACCTCAAAAGCTTTCTACCATTTTCCCTTCATCTCAGTTACCCCCATTTTATTTTCATTTTGTCTCTTTAAAGCCTAATATTCACTACAATATACTATAAATATAGCGAACGTTACAACCAGGTAAAATAAAATAAAGGTAGGAGATGAAATTACTCCCTCTGATCCTAAATATAAGATAAAGTTGACTTTTTTTAAGAGATCGAAGAAATTAATTAAGTTATTTAATCATATCATATGTTATGTATCCTTAAACTATATATTAGTTTATAAGTCAAGTAAAATAATTTGAAGAAAAAATGACAATTATAAATATTTTAAAATAATTTAATTAATTTTCTTAATATATCTATAAAAAGTCAACTCTATAAGTAGTTCGTTTTCTTTTTATTTTGGATTTAAATTATAAATAAATTGCATGTGAAAGGTGGAAAAACGTATCCCACTGGGGAATCATAATGTTGCTTCTATATCAGAGATCCGTATGAGTCCCAAGACATGTTAACAGATCCTAGACCCTGTAAATAATTTTTTATACTATTAATTAATCACATTAGGCACTGTACTCAAAGTTTCTCAACTATTTTAATTTTGTAAAGGCAAGCCTTTGTAATAATTGAAGAAAGATGAGGATGGTGACTTGCCTTCTTGTTTATCTTAACCCCAAGTCAACAAGTCATGAAGATTAAAAGAATTAACGATAATATGACAAACATGTGTCTATTTTATTATGTGATCATGTCACCTTATATTTTAAAAAGTATCTAAATTATTCAGGTTTCAAACTTAATTTAAACAAATAGAGATTTGGTCCATACAATGCGGAGATTAGGTAATGGTTTTAAAAAAACATTTTTTTTTTGTCCATGAATCCCATTAGATATTACGGGATCAGATAAAAAAAAGATTTTACGGGAAAAAAAACTCTAACTGACGTGAATAATATAAGGGTTTCAAGTTGGTAACTTAGTCGTTGGGATTGGATTTTGACTTTTACATGTTAAATAAACATAATTCCGAAGAGCCATTCTTTGACCTTTTTTTAAAATAAAAAAAATCAATGTACCGTTTTCTTTATATAAATTAGTACCTTTCAATTTTTGTTATTCTGCCTACCATTCAAATATTTTATTTTGTAAAAAAGAGCATGTTTTTCTTGAATTTCTAACATGTGCATGAAAATATAATAATTTAATTTGAAATACATAATTTTTGCCACTTTAGCCAGTGATCTCGTATTCGGACCTTGGGTATGTCATAATTATTTTGGAGGTAATAAGGTTCTCCCGTTGCAGGCCTACATTCTCACGAACCAGATTAATTGATTACTAAGTGCATGTTTGCCAAAGTGTTAACGCACATAAACGCACGTTAACAATGGAAAAAAAGCACTTTAAGAAATTTTGGCTGTTTGAGATCATAACAGGAATTATCTTACTTTTATGAAAAAGTCACGGTAACTTATAAGCTCAAATTTGATGCTTTTATGATAACCTTGGAGAGAGAAAGCAGTGATTATGAAAGAAAGGAGCTCTTTGGCAAATGAGAGCCGAGAAAGTGGGAGTGCTCTTGATACATGGTATTACTCTAATCCTTTTTATAAGTTTATTTTGACAAAAAATTTTTTAGTTCTTATTATAAATCTAATTTTAGGATAATAAATGCATTCTTTACTTTTTTGCCCATATTGATTGCAATAAATAAAAAAAGTTTATTTAATTTTTCTTCAAAAACAGTTTTTTGAGAGGAAGCTCAAAAGTCTAGTTTTTCCAAAATAAGTCACTTCTACCACCTTGAATTCAAACACAAATCACATTTTTAATCTAATTTTTATTCTATATGATTTTTATAAAAGTCATATTAAAAAAAATAACTTCTGCCACCGTTAACCCAAACAGACCTTAATAATGCTAGATACCGGTGTGTTAATCCAAAAAAACACACGACTTTTTTAATATAGCAGAATAAAAAGAAAAAACGCATACAAAAACCAAGTAACGAGGATATAGTTCAGCAGGAAAAAAAAACGAGGATATAGTTCAGAAGCTTTGATAGAGCCTTTAGACTTGAAATGTTCAACCCCACAGATTCATTAAGTGCTCTTTTCGTAAGAGAGTTTGCGACATGGTTAGGGTCTGTTTGGTGTGAGAGATTTAGAGGGAAAATGAGAGGAGAGAAAATTTTTATGAGTTAAATTTTAAAAGATTGAAAAAATGGAGTAATAAAATTTTAATAAAGAGAATATATAAGAAAAAAAGAGTAAAAAAAATTAATTAAAAGTTTTTAACCTCACTTTTCTAATTTTTTTAAATTCAACTCAAAAAAATTTTACCCCCGCCTACTCTCCCTCCTTGCCTCTCAAACCAAACAAGTCGTTAACGTCCTTATTTAGGATTCGAAATTCAACTTGCTAGCTCCTCTCAATCATATTCTTGATCTCCAAAATCACTCCACTATCCTCATGTGTTGCAGGAACGTCAGTCTCAATAAGCTGAATAGCTTCTAATTAAAATAATTAGAATAACATGTTTTTATAGATTTAATAGATTTTCTGTATGATAGAAAGCGGATTTAAAACAATCTCTGTTCTGAAATCTGCTCATGATGGTGGGTTCTTTACGTCTTTAATGTTATTACAATAATTATTTTTAAAATTATTTTTTTTTCCAGTCAATTTCTCATGGGACGCATTGTAATAAAAATACTTTATCTCTCCGATTCTAAATATGAAATAGAGTTGATTTTTTTTAAAAAAAATTAATAAAATTAAATAAATTACTTAATCATATTATTGTTATATATTAATTTATTATAAAATAAATAAAATAATTTTAAAATAATTTAATTAACTTTATTAACCTTTTTTTTAAAAAATTAACTCTACCGTATATCCAGCGGAGTAATAAATAGCCAAACCGGGTACAAGCAACCCTCCTTCGCCATCTTCACTTGCTTCCGTATTCGTCAAACTCCTTCAAGTTCAGAGAATCAGGATCAGAGAGCCATTTCCTCAATTTCCTTTCCCTCTCTTTTGTTCGTTTGCTTCCTAATTCAGTGAACTCCCATACGTTAAAGTCAAAACTCATGTGCAACGCACGTGGCCAGTGAGATCCTTCATCTTCTCCTACCTCACCCAACAAATCCCACTCCCTCGCACTCTTTCTCTCTTTCCATTTTTCCTGTTCTCTTCGTGATTTCTGAATCTTCAGCACATTCAGCTTATACACTCTTCGTCCACAACGAAATCTGGAGTTTTTTCGCACAATGCCATGTCGATGATGATTCGGTGATCCAGCTTATTTGAATCGGACAATATGGGGGTTTGTACGTCCAAGCCGCAGAAGCCGAACCAATTTTCCGTTCAGGAACTAGAAGGCGACCATGGCTCCTGCGATCCTTCAAGCATCCCGAAAGGCTCTCCTACTCCGAAGAATGAGATCGTTTCCGGGAAGCAGTCTCCGTTCTTTCCATTCTACAGCCCCAGCCCAGCCCGCTTCTTTAAGAAATCTCCGGCGCCGACGGGAGGGCCCCGGAGTGCCAGTTCGACGCCGGGGAGAATTTTCCGGCGTCCCTTCCCTCCGCCGTCGCCGGCGAAACACATAAAGGCTTTCCTAGCGAAAAGACAGGGAAAAAAGGCTTCGACAGCTATACCGGAAGATGGAGAGGAGGTGGATTTGGACAAGAGGTTTGGGTTTTCGAAAGAGTTCACGAGTAGGCTTGAGGTTGGGGAAGAAGTGGGCAGAGGGCATTTTGGGTACACTTGTTCTGCTAGGTTTAAGAAGGGCGAGCATAAGGGCAAGCAAGTTGCGGTGAAGGTCATCCCTAAAGCTAAGGTCAATCCCTCCTTATTCTTTTCAACTGCTATTGTTTAATTGCATTTGCTATGGCGGTGACTATCCTTGTGACTGAGCGACTTGGTTCAGAGTTCAGAAGGTATAGGAGTAGAATTGTTGGGTGTTTTTCTAGCTGAAATGTATTCCTCATTTGAGTGATTTGTTTGCCTGCTAGAATAAGCTTCAATATTACCAGTCTGACTTTTGATCTTTTATAACTGTTGAATACTATTTTAGTGGGTAAGCAATGTGGAGGAGGTCATTTTCTGTACTTCTGTAGGATTAGTGTGAAATTGGTTTATAAATCGTGTAATTTTTTGTTAAACCCGTGGAGTTTAAGTTTTTCAATTATGATTGACTGGATATTGAATTTTATGCCCCCCCCCCCCCAAAAAAAAGAGAAAAAAAGGAACCTATTTGTCAAAATATGAATGGCCTTTCAATACCAAACATTACACAGAGTAATTTGTAGATAGTTTAAGCTGTATGCCTTCCTTTCAGGAACCTTGTGCGAAGCAAATTGAAAAACTTATGTTTGTTCATTGGTCTTTTAGTCAATGATATATAATACTTCTCCCCCTGTAAGCCCGCACCATCTTGAATGGTGAGCTAATGTTTTAGTGAACTTTTTGGAAGATCTTTTAATAATATATATCAGCTATAATTTTCTCAGGTGTACATTTTATCTGAACGAATAATTTGACTTTCAACGAGAAATTCCCTATAACCGTAGATAATGAATATTTTATACATCATCACTTGTTTGTGATACCATCTTTGATCCTTAAGATGAGACAATTAACGCGAGTGGTAGTAAGGGTTAATAGAAGACATAAACAATGAAGGAGATCATGGTATAAATTGGCGTCACTATATGGGATTATAGTTAATTTATTGAGTCATATTTCTTGCAAGGTCTTTGAGAGCAAAACTGGATGTTGGATCAGAATTTCCAACCTTTAGTGGATACTTTATTTATCACTTTTACTTTTATAATGTCTCTACAGTGGAGTTAATAAATAATATGTTTTATTTAATTCTGTGGGTTCATGTTCAACTGAATTTTGTTCATAAAACAGATTGCCTAATAAAGACAAAGTATTTATGAGTACTGTTTTTTGAAGTATTTTCTGTTTCTGCGGAACATGCTAAGGCGAGTATGGGGGATATTGGGTCACCGATTTAATTAAGAGCAACCTTATTAATTGACATGCTTAATTTGATATGATATTAGAGCAACTTTCCTCTTTTGAATCTGAAATATGGATATCAAACTATTGCTTTTGGTATCGTGCTTAATTTTTATAGAATCAACTCCGCAAAATGGTACCAGGTGCCATCCAATCATATGACACCCTGACATTGTAGATTACACCTTTCTTCTTCCATACCAATGTGTCAAGCCATGTATCTTGCATATGAACTGGCATCCAAAGATATCAAGGTCAGAATAACAGTGTGCTAATCATCTCTTTAATAAGCAGTAGGTAATGATTAAAATGTTTGTACCAAGTATGCCCAATAAGGTTAATGGAAAGAGGTTGTCCAGGACAAGGACAATCTACATCTTGAAACCTCCCATAGTTGTTAAAACTTCCAGGGTCAGTGTTGTGTCGTTATGTACAAACCTGTTGTTAACTTGGACTTCGCTATCCCATATATGTTACATGTTACTATTAAGTTTGACTTGTGCCTAGTTATGGTTTTAGTTGAGGTACCAAATTTGAATGGCCTATGGCATGGTAGGATTGAAAGTAAGTTTTCATCTTTACCCTTTGTGTTGCCAGATGACAACAGCAATTGCAATTGAAGATGTACGAAGGGAAGTTAAAATATTGCGAGCGTTGACAGGACACAACAATCTGATACAATTCTATGATGCATTCGAAGACCAGGATAATGTCTATATAGTCATGGAGTAAGTTCATAACATTTTCTAGCTCTTCAGATCATATTGTAGCGGTCGCACATTGGCCATTCTAGTGAAGTTTGATTTTCCTGCTCATTTTTTACAGGACTATAATTATTACTTTTTGAAGTATTTAATCAATAATTATAGTATCTGTTGTTATCTTCCGATATAATTTCCTAGTATATTTTTGATGCATTTGAATATATACCGAGTCCATGTATTGCTTATGAGATTATTAGGTTTCTTGATATTCATTGGATGCTACTCATATTTCAGGTTATGTGAAGGAGGGGAGCTTTTAGATAGGATATTATCAAGGTGATTCATAGAACAGCAAGACTATACTTATTATTCTTTATTAAAAAGGTCGGACCTTTGTTATTGACCTTGCCACAAGCTAACTCAATGGTTTAATTTTCATTAGAGGAGGGAAATACTCAGAAGAAGATGCAAAGGCTGTCATGGTTCAGATACTAAACGTTGTTGCATTTTGTCATCTTCAGGGTGTGGTGCACCGAGATCTAAAGCCAGAGGTAGGGTTAGTCCTTTACTTTTGATTCATTAAGACATCAGACTCTGCTTGATCATGTTATTGATTCTGCCGGACTTCCAAAATTTAGGTCATGTAAGCACTAATTCAATGGCTAGGCATATGATTGTGGGCAGGCCATGTAGAGTTTACTCATATTTTGATTTCTAATTTTATCTACTGGATTTAGCTCAAAGAAGGTGTTTAGTACTTTCCAGTGGTAGTCTGGTTGTTTCCTCTTCTTTCATGAATATCCACATATGGTCTGAGAACTGGATACTGACTTCAGAATTATCATGGGGCAATCTTTTTTCTTTTTTAATTTTCTTGGTATCATGATTTTTAGATGGTGAAGTGTTCTATGAAGCTTGCCCATCTTTTCGGCATGAGGCATTATAGCTTGCCTGTCTTGTCTTCACCTTATTGGATTTAAATTTCCAGACAGCCCTTAGATGATTCTTACATCCAAATATCATAACAAGATAAAATCCATAAGAATCTCCCGATTAGATTGAGTTATCAATTAATGCACCAGCCAGTTGGGCTACTTGATATGATATCAGGATCAAGCCATTTTAAGTAAATACTAAAAGTAAGTTGCATGCAAAAGTTGGGTTGCCATGCGCATCCATTCCTTAATCTAACAATTAATTTATATATTCCTTGTCCAAATGAGCAACTGTGTGATGTTCCTAGTAGTTTGCATTACTATCATTTAGTGCACTAACTTCTAGGGCTTTGTTCAAGTGGTTATATGAGCTCGCTTGGCATAACTATTGGGATTAAATCTTTCCATTCAAATAATAGAAAAAGAAACTACTTGAAATAACTGCATTGCAAGTAATACCCCTTGTTTTTATTATTTAAATTTAGATAATTATTATAGTCATGGTTAATTTGAGTAACTGGATGTGCTCATTTCAATTTAAATACTTTTGCTTATTGAATAATCCCCTTGCTCCTTCTCATCTATGCCCCCAGAATTTCTTGTATGCTTCAAAGGATGAGAATTCTGAGTTAAAGGCAATAGACTTCGGATTATCAGACTTTGTCAAACCAGGTTGCCTTCAGAAGTCTCTAGTTAGTAATATTGCCATCCTTAATATTTTGCCCATTGTTAGTGACTTAGTGATTCTTGTTAATGTCCTTACAGATGAAAGGCTCAATGACATTGTTGGAAGTGCATACTATGTGGCACCTGAAGTTCTACATAGATCTTATAGTATAGAAGCCGATATATGGAGCATAGGTGTAATAGCATATATTCTTTTATGTGGTAGTCGCCCTTTTTGGGCTCGAACAGAGTCTGGTATTTTTCGGGCAGTTTTGAAAGCAGATCCAAGCTTTGATGAAGCTCCGTGGCCCTCTTTATCTTTGGAAGCAAAAGATTTTGTCAAGCGTCTATTAAATAAGGACCCACGGAAGCGCCTTTCAGCTGCTCAGGCCTTAAGTGAGTTTTTGGTCACCTTAAAATTAATTGATGTTCTTGTAAGGTCATTTTTTAAGTTGCTGGCTATAATCTTCTATTTTCAGGTCACCCTTGGATACGAAATTACAATAACGTAAAAGTTCCTCTTGATATTCTAATATTTAGGCTCATGAAGGCTTATATGCGATCATCAACCTTGCGGAAGGCTGCTTTAAGGGTGTGTATATTTTAGTCCTATTGGTGAAGTTTGACTTATTTTTAAGACTACGTTCTGTTGGACCACAATATTTCATCTCTTATTGTAAGTCTGAAGTTTGAAGAGGAGACATAGTGGCCCAGTACAAGGGTCCAGGCCTTGCTTAGAATAACAATTGTTTCCTTTACATTTCTGCAGGCCTTGTCCAAGACATTGACTGAAGATGAACTTTATTATCTGAGGGAGCAGTTTGCTTTGTTGGGGCCAAGCAAAAATGGCAGTATAAACTTGGACAACATTAGGACGGTTGGTGTTGTGGTAACCCTGTCGCATCAAAATGTAAAACCATTGTGTTGTGGGGTTTAATAAGTTTTCACATTCTTATATTTCTGTACAGGCCCTGGTGAAACATGCCACAGATGCCATGAAGGAGTCTCGGATCCCTGATTTTCTTGCCTCGGTATGGTACTAGAATTCAAATGATTAGACATCCCTTGTACCCAAATCTTCCTCTATTTTTACTGATCTCATAACTAACCAACTATCTTATCCACACTTAAACTCTACGTAACTATACCACCTCCCTCAGATTGACCACAAATGTAGGAATTCAAATAAATTCATTAAAACAATTAATTTTTTTCCTCTCATGGACCTTAATTGCCTAAAACTTATTGAAAACAATTTGACTGAACTTATCAACAATCTAAGCTAACCAACTTCAGAAGCCCATAAATGTTCTAGTGGCCCATAAAGAAAGGGGTTTTTTTTTTAATTTTTTTGTTGAAACAAAGGGGTAGACATTAATAGCCTAAGGTAATAAGTAGAACTGAACTGACGACCTCTCACTTATCAGGGAGCTTTTACACCACTAGGCTACAAAGCCATTGTAAAGAAAAAAGGATTTTATAAAAAAGAAGATAAGCTACCTATATTGCACTAGTGCGGGTGCTATGACTGAATTGTTGAACTGCTTCTTGAATTTCTGAACAAAGTCCTCCTATGAAGACCTTCATTGTGGATTTTAGATGGTGAGTTCCCAGTAGAAGTGCTTCAGATTTATCCTAATAATCTATTATGTCGTGCTTGTCTCACTAACTTTATCATCGCTCTCTGGTGAGACCTAGTGGCTGAAAATCTGGTTTTGTATCTGTTCTTACATGTGTAATGTAAAGATTAGTAGTGTTCAAATCATTGGTCAACGAACTAACTTCAACCTACGTAATCACTCTTAAATCCTAAGTAAACTTGGTATACCTGTTTTATTTGTATCTTTGACTGGTTTGTAGCTCATATAATTTCTCGTGTGAAATTTTCCTTTCATGACAGCTAAATGCATTACAATATAGAAGAATGGATTTTGAAGAATTTTGTGCCGCTGCGTTAAGTGTGCATCAGCTTGAAGCTCTTGATCGATGGGAACAACATTCCCGCTGTGCTTATGAACTTTTTGAGAAAGACGGAAACAGGGCTATAATCATTGAAGAACTTGCCTCAGTAAGTTTTGAACATTCAAAAGCCCATTATATATTTATCAGCTATTAAAAAATTTGAGAGGAAGTAAAATAAGGAACTAATTTATATCTTTCCTACTCTAATTGAACTTTTAAACCTGACATAGTTCTTGTTAGTTTTTCCACACGTTAACCTTTGTAACATTAATTTGTCTCTAGTTTAGGTAAAGATTGTACCATGTTAGATTCAATTATTGCCACTTTTAGGTGGTCATGAACATGTGTGATAAACTAATCATTAGTTCATGATACTATGGCCTAATAATCATCATATTCTTCTGAACGCTGTCTAGGAACTAGGACTGGGTCCTTCTATTCCAGTTCATGTCGTACTACAAGACTGGATAAGGCACACTGATGGGAAGCTAAGCTTTCTCGGGTTCGTCAAATTGTTACATGGTGTATCGAGCCGAAGTCTTGCGAAAGTTCAATAATTTCCTCCCGGACAAGCTGCGTTTATCTGTCATATGCGGGGAGATCATTATAAATGTGTATGTCTAGAGCTCTTTTTATAGTACAGTTTGATACAGAAATGTGTTTTATAGTGATTCTTTCGAAGGAGCTCAAACTGTGAAAAGAACTTGGTGTTCATAGAAGTCAAAATAGTAGAGTTTTCAGAGTTAGCTTTTGCCTCAACGAGGGTGCTAATAATTTTATTTTATCTGCGAGTCTTTTATTTATTTCTTTCTCGTCTTGTCTTCTCTTTATTTTCGGTGTATATGGTAATTTTCACATTATGTGAGTTAGTTGCGTTTCTGCAATGACCTTGAGGAATCCGTAATTATTAAGATGTGGATTCTTTTTTGGGTCAAAATTAAGATGTGAATTTCAATATACCTTGAAAGGTGAAAAGTATATTATACACAAGTTCTATCCTAATAATGTACCTTTGAAGGAAAGTGGATAACTTGATATAACCCAAATATTTACAACAAAGGGGCATACCCCAAAAAACTACTAAAATAAGTGGTATGCCTACTTTTATGGATCAATCTCAAATTACACTTTGAGAAGGGGATGCCACACCTCCAAAACTCTCATGAAGAAGCATGTTCTCTCTCCCTATATCTCATTGTTACTCTGCCACACAAAAATCAAAATACTAACTCTGTTTCTTAATATAAGAGTTAATCGAGAATTGAATTTAGTCTTAAATATAAGATTTTAATTTATTTTGTCTCCGAAATTTATACTTTTTTTCACGAATTATTCTTATTAATTTACACATATTAAGGAGTTTTTATTTAAGGGTAGTCAGATGAAAGATTATATTTTAGGAAAACAAACTTATGTTTGTTACCATTAACATAACTAATTTTCTTAATCTACCAAAATTAGTTGACTAATTCTTATACCCCCTCCCACCATTAATATAAGACATATTTCCTAATTTGATTAAATTAAGGAAGTTAGTTAGTATGATATGTATTTTCTAAAATACCCTAATCATCTTGTTTAATTCCCTTCTTCCCTCTTCCATCTAATTATTGTTTAGGGAATACCAATAGAGATAAATTAAAAAAAATTGATAAATATGAAAAATATGTTTTATGGGTAAAATCAAGACTCCCCAAATATTTCTATATCATCAACGAAAGAAATATTAAGTACAGGACGTAATAATTATTCAACCTTCTGCATCCTCCACTCCACGAATCTACAAGTTGATGGAGCAAATCATAACAATTCATCAATATCCAATCTAAAATATACTGTAATAAAAGAAAGAAAATTATGATTATTCATAAGGTATATCTAACTTGATTTCATAGAAATCTCCATGGCAACAAATTTTTCTTCTTCTTCATTTTTTGCATTTTTTAATTCATATTGACATACTGTTATATTCTTTTATGACGAATCATTCTTCGTCTATTTAGAATGATTAAAATATTATAAATAAATTCCTCTCTATGACCCATTCAATTAAAACAGAAAAAAAACAAATTCCACTATTTTTTTTTTCTTTTTGTAAATTGCCGCATCCGAATTCGCAAGCATAATTCAACTCCATTGCAGGCTCTCTCCATTTAAATAAACCGGTGACGTTTTGAATTCAAGTGGAATATCAATCGTTGATTTTAAAATGTAATCCTAGCCATTGGTTGAGTAACTTGGAGAAAAGAGACTCAGCGCTCACGCCACTCTATGGATGTTCGTCATCGGCGTTTTCAACTGTGAACGTCGAGCCTCATCGCCGGCCTCCGTGCCCAACAGGGGTTTCTGAACATTTGAATGTCTTCATCGTCGATTTCGCAAACACTTGAGAGATTTTGGCTCATCGTTTTTGGAATCTGAGTTCAACACCCTTTATCGTTCACTCAGGTTTTGGTTCCTGATTGCTATATGGTTTTTGGAATCTGAAGTTTCAGCTGGAATGCAGTTTTTGTGACTTTCTTTATGCTCGGCAATTTTCTGTAAACTCTGTTTTGAATTGGGTTTTGTGACCTTCTTAATGCATCAGGTTTCTTCCTTAACAACAGTCTGATTCTGCATAACTTGTTATGAATTGGGTTTGATAAAATGCATAACTTGCCGCAGATAATTGTTTTCTTTTGCATAACGTGTTATGGACGCTCCTCTTTCCCCCTGCCCCCGCTGTACGCAGCCACAATATTCAACGCCGAAAGCCAAGAATAATTGTATATCTGTTTGGCTTTGTTATGCACCAGAAGATGTTCATGAAGTTTCCTTCTTTCGACTGTATCAGTCTTATCTTGTTCAAGTAAAATCCTAATTTTGCCAGTTTCCCCATATGGGTTTTCTAAAACCCCTGAATATTCGTCCACTTTCATCCCTCTGTTCACCCTCCGATGCCTGTCTGGCATATAAAGCAATCACATATCTTAAACGCCATCCTCAACAACTGAATTCTCTAACTTCCCAGTTCACTCCCGAGGCTGCTTCTTATCTACTCTTGAAGTCCCAATTCGACCAGCCCATTACCCTGAAGTTCCTCGATTGGGCCCGAAGACACCATTTTTTCACGTTCCAATGCAAGTGTCTAGCCCTCCATATTCTCACCCGCTTCAAACTCTACAAGTCAGCTCAGAGCCTCGCTGAGGATGTAGCCCTAAATGCAATCGACGACACCGGTGAATTGGTCTTTCAACACCTGAAGGATTCGTATCATTTATGCGACTCGAGCTCCGCAGTCTTTGATTTGGTGGTTAAGTCCTATTCTCACATGAACTTGATTGATAAGGCCATGAATATTGTTCATCTAGCTAAAGCTAATGGATTCATGCCTGGCGTGCTATCGTACAATGCAATTCTAGATGCTGTTTTGAGGTCGTCGCGTTCTCTTAAATTGGCTGAGGATATTTATAGTGAGATGATTGGAAATGGGGTGTCGCCAAATGTCTATACCTATAATGTTCTTATTCGTGGTTTCTGTGGGGAAGGTAACGTAAAAATGGGGTTTTATCTCAAGCATAAAATGGAGAAATATGGGTGTTTGCCGAATGTAGTTACCTATAATACATTACTCAATGCATATTGCAAGATGAGGAGAATGGATGCAGCATTTGAGTTATTAAAATCAATGCCACAGGAGGGAGTGGAGGCAAATTTGATTTCGTATAATGTAGTCATCAATGGATTGTGTCGAGAAGGGAGGATCAGAGAAACTAAGCAGGTACTTGAGGAGATGAACAGGAAAGGTTTTTCTCCAGATGAGGTGACTTATAATACACTTGTCAATGGGTTTTGTAAAGAAGGAAATGTTCACCAGGCTTTGGTTTTACATGCAGAGATGGTGAGCAAAGGGTTATCACCAAATGTTGTTACTTACACAACATTGATCAATAGTATGTGCAAGGCTAAGAATCTAAACCGTGCAATGGAATTCTTAGATCAGATGCGTGTTCGAGGACTCGTTCCTAATGGGAGAACATATACGACATTAGTTGATGGGTTCTGCCAGCAGGGATTACTGAATGAAGCCTATAAGGTTGTGAGTGAAATGATTGTAAGTGGATTTTCTCCTTCAATTATAACTTATAATGCACTTATCAATGGACATTGCATCTTGGGATGGATGGAAGATGCAAAAGGAATCCTAAGGGATATGGTTGAGAAGGGGTTATCCCCTGATGTTGTGAGTTATAGTACTATTATATCTGGATTCTGCCAGAATCAAGAGTTGGAAAAAGCTTTCCAAATGAAGCTGGAGATGGTTGAGAATGGTATCTCACCTGATACAGTTACATATTCATCGCTTATCCAAGGTCTCTGTCAGCAGAGAAAACTGTTGGAAGCTTTTGATCTCTTTGAAGAGATGTTGCGTGGTGGTCTTCCACCTGATGAATTCACTTATACTACTTTGATAAATGCTTATTGTGTGGAAGGTGACTTGAGTAAGGCTCTTCATTTGCATAATGAAATGATACAGAAAGGTTTTCTGCCTGATGATGTCACCTATAATGTACTCATTAATGGACTTAATAAACAATCTAGGACAAGAGAAGCCAAGAAGCTTCTTCTGAAGTTGTTCTATGACGAGTCTGTACCTAATGATTTGACATATAATACTCTGATTGAAAACTGCAGTAATATTGAATTTAAGAGTGTGGTATCTCTTGTCAAAGGATTTTGCATGAAGGGATTGGTGAATGAAGCAGATCAAGTTTTTGAGAGAATGCTTGAGAAGAATCATAAGCCTAATGAGGCAGTTTATAATGTTATAATACATGGACATTGTAAATGTGGAAATGTTCAGAAGGCATATAATCTGTACCAGGAGATGGTGCATTCAGGTTTTAATCCCCATACAGTGACTGTTGTGGCCCTTGTGAAAGCTCTCAATCGAAAGGGGATGGTTAATGAGATGAGTCAAGTAATACAGAACACATTGAGGAGCTGTAGGCTTACTGATGCTGAGCTGGCTAAGGTACTTGTTGAAATCAACTATAAAGAAGGGAACATGGATGCTGTGTTGAACGTATTAACTGAAATGGCCAGGGATGGTCTGCTACCTAATGGCAGAAACTATTCACATCCTGGAACAAGTACCTGATATCTTCGATTCAATGCCTCAGAACTCTTACTTTGAAGTTCAAAGTTTGAATCCTCTTTTATCGGCTACCATCCAACACCATTGGGGATGGAAGCTTGGATTTCTTGTTTCCTTTTCTTCTTCTGGTGCTCCGCTATAGTTGCAGGTTACCTCCTGGCCTAGGTAAATCAGCTTCCATATATATATTTTTGGTCGCAAATTATAACATGAAATTTACTTGTGATTATTAAGGTAGATGGATTATTTAACTAGGTTCATTATGACAATAGCCCATTATATCTATTCTTTTATATTTCTTGTTTTGGCTTCAAAATGCACACAAGTACTCTATATTTTGCTCTCTTGCCGGATCCATTGCCTATGTTAGCATCCCCAGTGTCTTAGATTGCAATAAACTGCTATGACAAGTATCTAATCATAAAATAGATATGGGTTTGTTTTGGTTGTCCTCTTTAGTCAAGAATTGCTATGACAAGTATGAAACCCAACCATACTTTTAAATGAAACATGCAAAATGTGGATGCTAACTGCGATGCAAGCTAGAGGAATATCCCGATGGGAATGTTATAGAAATAAATAAAAAAACGGAGACACCCTACTACCGTCTATAACAGGGAATAGCAAGACCAACTTGGCCAAGGCCTCCGGCAATGCAAGCTGCAGTTGAATTGAAATCAAAGACCCTGAGAAATATGTGAGCACGTGGTATCTGTCTCAGAGAGTCATGCTGTGATCAGTCAGACAGTTACAACACTTTATGGGAATGGGTGGCATCAAAGTCTTGAAGATGGGGGTTTCAGTTTTATGATAATTTATATAAGCAAAGTCTTGATGTTAGATTGTTGGCATTACCAAACTGTTAAACAAAACATAACAGCAGCATCAAGTAACAGTTTCTTTTGCTCTTGTACTACTGGAATACTAATATGATTGTATTATATTAAGTACCCACATGCTTTGCAGGCAATGATATTAATTTCTGGACTTCCTGTGCAAAAGTGGATTGGAATACCAATGACGTTGTGAGGCACAAAGCAGTAATTATTAATTAATCCTACTGAATTGGAGCAGAAGCAGCTTGGTCATCCTCACTCGTGTTAGCCAGACACCATGATAAATTAGTGCAATATATCAGTGGAAACTTCAAGTCATTGATTTGTTGATGAGCTTTACATGCTACACGGAATGATAAGATATGTGCAGAAATTGTTGTATAAGTAGATTTTACTTCCCCGTGCATGTGGAGATTAAAAATTGATAGTAGTTTATTGTTGATAACGATGTTCATGAGGTCTCTTACATTTGTTGATTTCAAGCTGTACGAATAAAAATTGAAGCCATGTGCTTACTTGTGAGATTGAACAAGGCATTATATTTTGGGTTGTATAGATTTGTAAAGTAAGTCCTTTTGTTTATGGATATGATTGAATCTTAAAATATAAAAAATGAATAGAAACAAATAAGGACATGCTTGTTTTTAAAATATGAATGACAGATTTATATTGTATGAGATTTGTGCAAGGAATTAAAAATAATAGCCATGATGAAGTTATAGAAATGCTGTTGATATTATATAATACAAATTTGCGGAAAGTCACCATATTTATTAATATGATTAAATCCTAAAATTTAAAATTTATATTGTAAGTTATAAAAGATAATGAAAAGATTGTGAAAAACTAATAAAAATAGATAAAGAATCTAACCAAGGAGAATGCAGCTAATAAACCTTTGATATAATGTTGCATCTTTTGAACGATCTCAAAGAATCATGGAGAATTGTACCACTTTTGCAAGCCTCCTTTACTTAGGTCCAAGGGACCATGAGAGAAACACTACAAATGTTCACAATCATTGAATTCTTTTAGTACAGATGAAATCCAAATGAACTTTCCTTATAAATTTCACTGTCAACCAAGTTAAAAAAAAAATGCATTATATTATACCCATGAGATACCAAAATGTCAATAATCTTATGTAGAATTTAATTAAATTTGAATATTTTGGCCTAAAAATATATTAAAATATGTAGATTTTTTTAACGTATTACTTATCTTGTAACTAAATATTGTTATTGATCGTTTATACTGATTTTTAGGTTTTAAGTGTGAAATTTCCTTACTTTAATTCAATTTAGAAAGAATTTTAAGTATCTAAATTTTCTCTTAAAGATAATTTATGATCCATGAACCAAGAACTTAGAGGAGGTTTTTTTTTATCTTATTATCCGACATTCAATCAGGGGTTTATAGATGTCTATCTCAACATGTCTTTCTGAGACTCAAACTCGAAAGCCAGAGGGATTTAGCGAAGCATGTTAAACCAACTCGATGTTGGTACTTAGAGGAGTTTTTTTTTTTTTGCAAAGCATAAGTATCCTCCTATTGGAGATAATCTTATTCGATGCACTATCAGACACTAAATGTGGGCACCTCTCCTAACAGAAATTCAATCCTTAGTTTGCTATGTTATGAGGACCTAACCCCTTCTACTAAATCAAATGCCTCCCAACCCCCATTGGTCAGAGGAGGCTGTTAGTTCTATACTAACTTACTAAGTGACAACAATGATGTGGATGGAATAAAAAAATTATGACCCATAAAGAGATAAAACTACCAAACAAGCCCATAAAAACTTACCATCAACAAGCCCATAAATTGTTAAAAAGAAACACACCATTCTTTGACAAAAAAGAGAAAAGAAACGGACCTAGAGCATAGGTCCATCAGCAATTCAGCCTGCTCCAATCCTGTCCTCCATCGGCGATGAGTATTCTCCTCTTCGCAGTCTCTCTCCGATTCGAACTCTGAAGCCTGCGTGATACAAATTGATTAGTTCATTTCTGTTCGTTCATTTCCATTTTGCAAAGCCTGTTCAAACCCTTATCACTCCCGGGTTTTTGGAATTGATTGGTGCCTGCTATTGTCACCCTCTTACTTTCGTATCAAACTATCCGATTTGCAGCCCTAATTTGCACAATGACTGAGGTAAACTGCTTAATGTATGCCATCTTTATAGTTACTTCGATTTTATTTATCTCATATTTTTTCTTGATTTTTGTATCAGTTTTCCCCCTTTATGGATAAATAACCTGTTCAAATCTTGTAACTTTTAGATTGTGACACCCTAATTCTGCTAATTGGAAGTTCAACTGATACAAACTAACCCGGGAGATATATATTTTGATTACTGGGCGGGAAGCCGCTAAGTTTAGACTTTTGTAGATCATACTTTGTTGTCATAACTAGTTCGGTCACTGAGATTTTTTAGGCATAAACTAATTTTTAAACTAGCTAGCAGACGATAATATGTAACTACATATCCCTGGTTATACAAATTCCTGTGGTAGGATTTATTATGATAGCGCACCTATGGGAGATGTATCAGCTTGTTTGATTCTAACATGCCGAAGCTAGACTTGTTTGTCATTGGTTGCTTTTGTTCACTACTCCTTTCCTGTTTTCAGTATTGGGTCAGCCAGGGCAACAAATGGTGTGACTTCTGCAAGATCTACATATCAAATAATCCAGCTAGTATTAGAAATCATGAACTGGGTCAACGTCATAAGGATAATGTTGCTAAGAGGCTCGCTACTATGAGAAAAGAGAGTGCTGCTAAGGAGAAAGAACAAAAAGAAACAGCCCTTGCCCTGGAGCAAATTGAAGCGGTAAGAGTCTAAGATTTATACCCTTCATTTACAGCTTTTATGTTTCTTGTTCATTGTATTAAAAAAATGAATGAATTGATGAAAATTCTTAGGACTTGGAAGGTTTTACCAGCAAGAAAATATGTCAATTTCTACTTTCATGCATATGTTTAAAAAAAAAAAAAATTGAAGGTATCCCCTTATCATTTTACTCTGTAAGAAACCCGATCACACTGGTGTCTGTTTTTTTCCTTGGTGCGCCACATATGGTGCTTAGTATGAAATTTATTTTTTTCACCTCCACCTCTGTTTACCTACTCCAATATAGCAATAAGAATATTTAGTTTCCATGAAAACATTTTCAGATATGTTACTTGTCCATATGCTTATGTCCTTGGTGCACCACACATGGTGGCTACTATGGAATTTATTACCTAGTGTTCATGCACACATTTTGGTTACCTGTCAATATGCTAATGTCTTGATTTTTTATTGCAGAAAGCTCAGCGTAGCTATGAAAAGGATGTAGCGAAGGCAACTAGAGAATCACATGCGCCAGATGTTCAAGGGGATGGTCAAGGTTGTGAGTAAAGCTATTCATTCATCTTCAAAGATGCTATAATGATGATTAATTTGCATGGTTTGAACTCTGAAGCAAGTTGTCGTGTGAACACTTCTTATCTAGGCTTAATACTTTTGGAAAGGACTCACTGTGTTGACTCTGTTGATCGAGCCACATTTTTGGAAATTAATTTATTTTTTCTTTTATTCCATACAGATTGAAAAGGCTATTCTGTCTTGCTGGTCTTTTTGGTGTTTGTTAATACTGTGCTCATAGGGGAGAAAGGGCTAGGGGGAAAAAGATGACTCTATCCATACCCAACCAAAGGCTTTCCTTGGTTTTGAATCAATTGGATATGCCAAAATCAACTTTTAGTTTAAAGCCTAGCTGTCAGCAAACTGTAATGAAAAAACACTAGTGTCATTGTATCTTGTATGACTTGTATGTAGTTTCTGAGATATTTTACCAAACTATCTATCGAGGTTTTGACCTACAGCTTCCTGATTTTACAGAATGGGTGTTCGACAGCAGTTCAGGCTATTATTACCATCAGACAAATGGTTTCTGTTATGATCCAAAGTCAGGGTTCTACTATTCTGATGCCATAGGTACGAGTTGCACAAACTGTTATTCCATTGTTTTGTGTGTTTGGTTTTGTCATTTTTCCCAAAGTGATTCATGTGTGATAATGTCATGTTGATAACCGGGTATTCACTTAGACCAATTGCTGCAGGCAAGTGGGTGACTCAAGAAGAGGCATATGCTTCACCTCACTTTTCTTCTAATGCTGGGCACAAGGGACCCACTGTGAAGAAACCAACGTCAGCTTCACAGTCCAAATCAGTTGAAGATAAAGGTGCAAACAAGTCGCAAAGTGGACCTGCACCTGGACCAGTAGTGTCAACTTCTTTGAACCCGATGAGATCTACAAAAGCAGCCCCTTCATCTTTTGCTGTGGGGAAGAGAAAGAGAGTACCAGATGCAAAATCCAAGGTTATGTCCGAAGAAGAAAAAGCAGCTCTCAAGGCAAGAGAGGCTGCAAGGAAAAGAGTAGAAGAGAGGGAAAAACCCCTTCTTGGGCTCTACAGCAAGCCTTACTGACCATGGAGAATAATACTGAGTCACTGGATTTTGATGGTTATAACCTTCTCATACAAGTTCAACCGGACCTTTCTTGGATAGCTAGAACCTACCACTTCATCTATGAATCGCAGTCACAAGTGAGCAAATCACTAATAGCATATACAACTATTGTTGGAGTAGAGCATTATGATTCATGTTTGAGGTTGGAAGCTCTATCTACACGAGAATGTCTCATTTTCTTCCTTTTAAAATTGCAATGAGGATGCTCTGATTCCTTGTGTTTGTCCCGTGACTGTGCCCTGTATACTAAAGTGTAACTTATGATTCTTTGTTTTACAGGACATGTGAAATTTTCAGTACTGGAGTAAGGAAAGCCTTGTTACAAGGAACTGTTAAAATAGATACAATTTTACTTTTAGAAGCCTACGAAGTTAGCATTGCAAGTAATGTATGAGCATGGCATTCCTTTTTTTAAGAGTAAAATACTCTAACCTCCCTTGCATTTTGCTTTAATTACACGGACCTCCCCTCTATTTTGAAAACATACATTTAAGTCCAAACCGTTAACTCCGTTAAGGATTTTGTATTTTTTAATTAAAATTTATATTAAAATAAATTTTATTTACTAATTTATACTTCAACGGTATTAATTTTCTAATTTTGACTAAAATTGTTTAAGTAATTTAAGAGTTTTTCTTTCTTTATCTTGGCTTATTTTTTACTTTTGTAAATAGTTATATGTTAAATTTTTTTCATATTAAGATAAATACTAAATTAATTTAATTAATGTAGACATAGAAAACTTAATGAAAAATATGATTAATCCTATTAATAAATGCATACTAAAATAAACATGCTGATAAATGTTTGTGCAAAAAATTTATTTAAAAAATTAAAATTTAAAATTAATCTAAGTCATGTACTGTATCAAATTTACATTATTAATAACATATCGTGAATAAAGCATATTTCTTTCTCTTTCTTTTCGGCTTCATTTGAAAGGCATATATTTTAGTCATTTAAAAGAATACTAAATAAATAAGTTTCAATAAATACGATAAAAATTTAAAATTTAAAATTTTATAATATAATAAAATTTAAAAAAATTTTATAATATATTGGAAATTTTGAACATACATGTATTAAAATTACTTTTTTTATATAAAAATTTATTTTTAGGAAAATATAAATGTTTATTCATTTTTTGAAAAAGGGATATTTTGGTCAAAGTAAATGTTTAATAGTCAAACTTAACGGTCAACTAACGGTTGGGTGGATGGAAATGGAATATCAAATATATAAGGGAGGTTTTTGTAACTTGCATTTTAATTTCAAAGGAAGTCTATATACGTTTTCAAAATAGAGGAGATGTTTGTGTAATTTAGGTAAAACAGAGGGGTCGTCAATGTATTTTACTCTTTTTTTTAAGGCACAAAAATAAAAAACAGGAAACCCTTAGCATTAACTATAATAAGGCCTTACACGGGGGATCCTATAATCATTGGAAGAAAAACCATTGGCGTTTACGTGAGCCAGTATATAGTACCTCCTCTCCATAACATAAGATACTGTTTAGTATAAATTGAAGGGTCATGAATTATCTCATATCTTTAATATAAGATACCGGTCCTAATTATAAGACATAGTAAAATTTTTTGGAGCAATTAAGGAAGTCAATTAAATTATTTTAGAGTGTTTATATTTTTAATATCCTTAGATTATATATTAGTTTATTAGTCAAATTAATTAGTTTGGAGAAAAAAATATAAATATAAATACTCTAAAGTAATTTAATTGGCTTCCTTAATTTCTTCAAAAAAATCAACTTTGTCTTATAATTAGGACCTGAAGGAGTATTGTTTAGTATAAATTGAAGAACTGGAGGTAGTATGAAAGATAAATTTAAAATGAGTCATGCTATTTTTAAGTGACAAAAATATGTGAATTTTTTGTATTAGGTCACAATTATATTTATATACAGGGAATCTGCACATACGCCTAAATTCCCATGACAATCTAAAGGTGTGTTCGGATTAGTTTTTTGAGAATAGCTTCTGGAGAAAAAGTGGAAAATAGCTTTTGAAAAATAGATTATGAGAAGAATAAATTATGGGAAAAAAGTGATTTTGATAAAATGAGAGTGTTTGGATGTTATGATCAGAATTATTTTTTTCATAGTCAAATTACTAAAAAGGACATTATTTTTTGTAATAATTACATATAAAGGATAAGATTATATTTGAAGTATTATTTAACATTAAATTAAATAATAAATACAAAAAATGAAATAAATTTATTAAAAAATTTTAAAATTATAAATTTAGTCAATTATGTAATATAAAAAAAATAGATCAAACTCACATACACGCGTGTGTGTGTGTATTAAAAAAATTGTATAATAAAAAATTATTTATAAGTAGTAAAGATATAACATAATCTACTATAAAACACCAAAATAATCCTGAACTTGCATCAAATATGATGAGATTATATAATATAACTATTTTTATACAATTATCGGATTATAACTATTTTTCCTTCATGCTTTATTTCACCGAAGGGAATAGAGGGGTACCAGGTGGAATTGATGGAGCTAAAAGCAGGAGAGAGAAGGAAAAAAATGGAAAAAGGTCCCTTTTCTAAAACCAAGATTTCAAACTTTAAAACTATGGTTTGTAAAAAAAAACGGGATTATTCAAAATTATTGAGTATTCTGCACCTTTTTTATCAAAATCAAGGTTTTAGCTTCAAAAGCACTTTTTTTTATTTTATCCGAACACACACTAATTGTTTCTGTCCTTCAATATTAGAGTTGTATGCTTATTAATATTCCAACAGCAGGCACGTGGTTTTACGGATTGATTTATGAGAGGGCTCAAGGGCAACGCCTGCCTCATCAAACTCAGTTTGGAGAATAATGCTTATTCAAAAGGAAAATGTGAGAAATGAATAAATTTCTTGTCGGTTCTGATAGTAACTCTGTAGTTTTTACGCTGTGCCAAAAGGGGACAAAAATGTAGGAAAACACGTTGTTTAGTTTAGACAGTGTGAAATGAAGAACAAGATTGTGGCGTAGTTAGTAATGACTGAGTCGTCCTTCAATTATAAAGGTCAACCATTTCGGCTGACAATGCTGACTTTTCAGCCCTATCCCCATACTCAATATTTCATTTCCTCTCTGCGTAACGTGAAGATCTCAAAAGATTTTTTTTTCTCTTAGGAGCATAACAATTCTACTCCTCAAAATAATAATAATAATAATAATTACTTGTATTTCTGTTTTTCTTGTTGGGAAAAAAATATTTCTGTTTTTAAATTATCATACCACATTATAATACTATATTTATCTTAAATATAAGATCTAATTGATTTTTTTAGAGGGATTAAAGGAACTAATTGAATTACTTTAAAATATTTATATATTTTTTTCCTCTAAACTAATCTGTCTGACTTATAAACTGATATATATAATCTAATTATATGTATCATATGATATCATTAAGTAACTTATTTAATTTTCTTAAGCATGTTTGGCATAACTTATTTTTGGGTAATAAGTCCTTATTATATAAGTCAAGATAAAATTTCTCTTACATACTTACCTCGTATACCGTAAATCACGATTTATAAGCACTTATAAGTAAAAAATAAGTTATTCTAAACGAGCACTTAATCTCTAAAAAAAAATCCATTGAGTCTTATTTTTAATATAGGAGGGAGTATTTACCTTTGTGATAATACTATAAAAACATAATATTTATTATAACTTACTTCTTTGGTCCATGATATAAATCTGGTTTAACAACCTCAAGCGAACTAAAAGATTAATTAAAAGGTGGTTATGGCATTAATATGTAAATAATTTGTAAAAATTTTCAAATATGTCCTTAACAGAAGTCAATACTGCATTAGTTCAAATTAATTATTTATTTATAAATTTTAATTCTAAAAAAAGGCAAAATAGGAAAAAAATAAATATAATTTGTTCTAGATATATTATCAAGGGTTAAGGACACTATCGAGTGGAACAATAATTTCCATTTAAGTTTAGTGCTTTTTTTGGCTAGTAATGAAAGCTTAGTACTCGAACTAACAAAATATACTAATATGCATTAATACCGTTTTCTTTTTCTTTTTCAATATTCTTACATAAAGTTGGCATTTTATTAATTTACTTTGCTTTTTGAAGCAAGTGTTCCTAATGCAACCCACTAACCCTACAATAACACAGCAGTATTTGAAAATCAAATCAGAAGCAGAATAGGAAATTACAATAGTCAAATAAAGCGTGTGCATTACAAGATAATGAAGCAACAAAACAAACCAAGTTGATTATGAGAAGTAAGTAATTATAAAAATAACAAAAATTGATAGAACTTGTTCATTTTTTTAATCTCTCAAGTTGAGAAAAGAGTAATTAATTATTGGAACTCGCACATTAAGTAGAGCCTTGGTCTTTATCATAACTTCTTTTATGCGCTGCTTTCTTGTTTACCCATTCAAGTTGAAGAGTGATTGAACCACCCATTTAAACGGTGAGTTTAATAATAAGAAATATGATCAACATGTTATCTCACTAATTATTAATTAAGATCCAAGTTTATAATTTTTCTTTTTTTAGAAAAAACTCACCCCCCCTATTTTATCATTCACAAAAACTTCAAACTCACAGCGTTACATTGGGTGTGTTTGGTTCATACATATCTAAATATATGCGCTTGAGTTTGTATGCATATAACAACAACTTAAAGGATATTTAGTGTTTGTCTAGATTAATGATAGAATTCATTTTTTTAATGTGATTTTATGATATATCAGATAAGTATGTGAAAAAAATTTTATCTTGACTTACATAAACGTGCTTTTTAAACATCGACTCAAACATGACCTTAATTAGCCACTCCAAGATAATACTCTATCATTGGCGGTCATCATTGTGAAACGAAGTGAATATTTGTACTTAATTATACTAAATCATTGGCGTGGGCATAATTAAGGATAAAGGTAGTTATTCAATTAATAATCTCTGGCAAGAAAAAAGTTATTTAATTAATAATATATAAAAGTATGCCAACTTTCTATTTTTACTCCTAATCAAATTGATAGTAGGATAACAATATTGTACGACATACAATGAATGAATAAAGGTTGGCAAAAAAAAAAAAAAAAGAATGAATAAAGGGGAAACTAGAATAGCACGAGACATTATTGCTTTAGTGTATGTGCATGACACAAATGTAGGGACCTATATATATATATATTGATTTGATTATTATGTCATGTGGGTCCTATTTTGCCTTATTTTTCATAACATTCCCACCTTTTTTTTTTAAAGCATCATGACCACGTCCACACCACCGACCTTCCTCTCTCTCTCTCTCTCTCTTTGAAAAAAATAGATGAAAGGGCTTTGTCTGTAGATTTTGTTAAGGCGGGATTTAAATTCAGATACTAATATTTTCTATATATAATATAGAGTATTGATATTTTATGTGTATAAAAATATATTAGCTGTTTTTCTGACTTATAGAATTTTTAAGTAGAGACTTTTCATTGAGCTTCTCTTCTTTTATACTTTACATAAAATTCATTGTTTTTGGTTTAACGAAATAACATGAAAATATTTTTTTAAGAGAACCAGAACATTCACAAATTTAAAATCAAATCATAAGTTCATTAAGAAATTAGGAAGAGGTTCGGTGGATTAATTATGATTATATATTGATGGATGGGAGAGATTAAGAAGGAGGGAGGAGTGGGTCATCATAAATACAGGAGGCAAACTTATAGTTTATGAAGGAAAGCTATTGCCAATTGTGTCTCATAATTGACGTAACCTTTTTCATTATTTTCAAATTACTTTCAAAAGGAATAGTCCTATTTTCACCAATTTATTCACTGGCTTTCCCTTAAGTCAGGGAGACTGTGCATTTCAATATTATTTTTCTTGCAAAAACATTGATTGACAATGAATAAATATTATATTGAGATGCCATGACTTTCCTTCTCTGCTAGGGTTTCCTTCTCTCTACTAGGGTTCCTTTCGGTGCCGTCAAGCGGCCGACTTCTATTCCTCGGAGGGTCTCCTATCCCATTCCGGTGGAGGTGTAACACCCTAAAATTTTATATTCACCGAATATATTGTAATTATTTGGGAAATTCAATAAAAAGACGAATATTCATGAATTTTGTAAATTTTCAATTTCATGAGAAATTGGGTAAAAATAAATATAGAATTAATTTGGGTGATTTAAAAAGCCCAATATTAAGGTCCAAAAATGAAGGAATATTAGAGAAAATATTTGGTCCAAAAATAGACAGAAAATGGGCAAAGAAAAGAAATTGGAATAAAAAGGTAATGGCAAAATCATAATTTTGTCAATTTATCATAAAATTAATTATTTTCTGATTAATTTAAATTAATTTCAATTAATTAATGAAAATAAAATGAAAAAATATATTTAGAATATTTTGATCAATTTAATATGAATTTATGAAAAATTTGAGCAAAAAGTGCAATTTTGACCAAAATTGAGACTTTACGTATATACGTAACCTGAACAAGTTGCAAAGCCAGTTGAGACCATAGGGAGGGATCCCTAGGTGTCTCCTACATGTTGCAAGAGGAAGGAAATATTGATCGGGCTTAATGAGCTTAGTTACATGTACATAGGGTTTATGTACATGAAATTGATTTTGGAATTTTTGGAAAATAAAACAAATGAATAAAATAATGCAAAATATATGATAAATATATCATTATCTTCCTCTTCAGCCCATTTTCACACTGCAACAGACCTGAATAGAGAGAGAAAATGTTTGGAATTGTAGAGAGAGAAAGGAGAAGAAAAATCGTAAGGTAAGCTGATTTCTCTGACGATTTAGCTTCTAACGCATATAACTCTAAAGCCTAGTCCCCCTTCCCTCTTAGAGTTTGTAAGATAATCCCATCTCTTCCAATGGATCTTATTACTTTCCTCACTATTATTACCCCACCAAAAATCAGCAATCAGCATATCCAACTCTCTACAAGTCTTCTTAGGAAAGGCAAAACAGGTCATAGGATAAACAGGGATGGCATTAGCTATTGCCTTAATCAAAACCTCTCTCCCAGCAAAAGAAAGCAATCTTTGTTTCCACCCTTGTACTTTTAATCCTACCTTATTTTTCACAAAGGCCAAAGCAGCAACCTTTGATCTTCCCCAAATCATAGGCAGACCAAGATATTTTCCTGGCTGAATCGATTCTTGAATCTGCAGAATATCAGCCACTTCCTTCTTCAATCCTGATGTTGCATTTGCAGAAAAAAAATAGACAAGATTTATCTAAATTAATCTCCTGTCCTGAAGCATCACAATAAGTCTATAAGATTCTTTTCAAAACCATACAATCTCTCTTCTCAGCATTTATAAAGAATAGGGAATCATCAGCAAACAGACAATGGGACAGAACTGGACAGCCACCAGCTAGTCTAATACCTCTCAACTCTCTCCTTTCCACATGATACTGAATCATTTGAGATAATACATCAGCCACTATAATAAATAGGTAGGGTGAGAGAGGATCACCTTGTCTTATACCTCTTCTCGGAGTGAAACTTGAAACACTTCTTCCTCCAATTGTTAACTCAAACTGAACTGAAGAAACACACTCCATTATCCATTTTACCCAAACACCACAGAAACCCATCCTTAACAAAACTTGCTTCAAAAAGTTCCACTCCACACGGTCATATGCCTTACTCATATCAGCCTTTAAAGCCACTTCTACTCTAGATCCCTTCTTCCTCCCTCTCAAATAATGAAAGGTTTCATGTACTACTACTATGTTATCATGGGCCATCCTATTAGAAATAAAACCTCTCTGCTGGGGTGAAATGCATTTCTGCATAAGATCTCTCATTCGATTCATCATGATCTTAACAATTACTTTGTATACCACATTACACAGCCCAATTGGTCTAAAATGATTAACATTTTCAGGCTTATCAATCTTAGGAACTAGTACTATATTAGTCCTATTAATCCCCTTCAAGCTACTGCCATTACCAAAAAAATCCCACACCATCCCACAGATATCAGTTTTAATATCTGACCAAGAAGTCTGAAAAAACAAACCTGAAAATCCATCAGGCCCTGAGGCCTTATTAGCACCTAACTGAAAGACCGCTTGCTTTATTTCATCCTCCTGTACTGGCAATAACAACTGCTGATTGTCTTTATCTGAAATAGCCCTCCTCACATACTGCAATGCCCCTTCCATATTCTGTGGACTAGTAGCTGTGAATAAGTTCTTATAATAGGCTGTGAACTCTTCGTCAATCTCTTCAGTCTTTTCTAACCATATTCCACCACTAGATTTTATCCTCAACAATTTATTTCTCATTCTTCTTTGAATCACAGTATTATGAAAGAATGAAGTATTTTTGTCACCATGCTGAATCCAGTTCAGTCTAGCCCTTTGCCACCAATATGCTTCCTCCCTATCCCACATTTCTTCAATTTTTGCAATAAGTTCAGATATCTTCGCTTTCTTTTCTTCAGTGAGACTACCCATTCTACATCTGCCCAATTCCCCCAAGAGCTCATCAATAATTTTCCTGCTATTAGGGAATTCAGCTTTACTCCAATTAGACAATTCTTTCCTGCAAGCCAATAACCTTCGCTTAACATTTCGTACCCCCATCCTCCAAACTAGCTACAGAATTCCAACTTCGTCTCACCACTTCCTTGAATTTCTCATGCTTAACCCACATGGATTCAAATCTGAATCTCTTCATTGACTTACCATCCTCAAAACAGCAATCAAGAAGAATTAAATGATGATCTGAACCAAAAGGTTCCACATGAAAGACCACTGCTTTGTCAAATTCCTCTCTAAACTCAACATTAGCCACACACCTATCCAATCTCTCTTTCACATGCCCTTCTCCAAGTCTTCCATTATTCCACGTATATCTAGCTCCTTTAAATTCCATATCCAGAAGGTTGCAGTCTGATAAAACCTTTTGGAAGTTCAATACCTTCCTCACAGATCTTGGATTTTCGCCTTCCTTCTCACTAATTGAAGCCAGATCATTAAAGTCTCCAATGCAACACCAGGATCCCCTAATTCCCCTTGCCAAACTCCTTAATTTGTCTCACACCAGCATCCTTTCTCTCTCTCTCGGATGCCCATATACAAAAGTCACATATTGAGGCAAATTCAAAACTGAGGATTGCTAAACCAACATGAATTAAATTCTCTGAACTATACAAAATATCAATCTCAATCTCTCTCTTCCACCAAATCGCCAATCCCCTTAGTTCCACATACCATTCCTTATCAAACCCACACCTCCTTCTTACTCTTTTTATTTTTCTTTCCTGCATTTTTGTTTCCATCAGAAATATTATTGAGGGATTATTTTTTCGAATGACTTCCCTCAAATTCTTAACTGTCAAGGCCACCCCTAGGCCTCGACAGTTCCAAGATAAGAGTTTCATGGCCCCTTGGTGGCTGTTAAAGGACAGCCACCACCTCCTTCAGTCATTAGCCTCCTAGCCTCATCCAAAAAACCTGTAACTGCCTCTTTATTCTGTAGGATATTTGGAGAAATCTCCCTCAAAATTTCTCTTTTAACAACTTTCTTCATCACCCTACCACTACTCACTCTTGGTTTCTTTAGAGCTCTTTTCTTTTTCTGGTCATCCTTCTTTAATTGAGTTGCTAGAAGAGAAATAGCCCTATTATCATTTTCTGACCATTCTCCAATCTTCCTTCGCTTAACCTCATCTTCCACTAGATCATCTTCTGCTTGCCTCTTCAGGTTAATAGCCTGCAATTTATCAGCCATTTCCAGAATTATTTCCTTCTCAACATAAGGGACAATAGCCCGGCTGCTATCTTCTTCATCACTAGGGAGACTCACCACATAATTCTGAGTCAGATTCTTACTACCACTAGTTTCCCCTTCAGAACTCTGCCTTCTTACCCTAAAAAATCTTCTAGGTAGCTGTAGAGAACTAGATTCAACATCCAACTTTTCACTGGTCACACTAATTCTGTCCCCTTTTTCTTCACTAAGCAGATTTTCTTCTCTAGGCCCTTTCCCACTGTTGATCCCCTTCTCAATGCGCATATTGGCTACTACCTTTATAACCAAAGGATTTACAGATTTACTATGGCCCCTTTCTGCAACTGGATGTACTTCATAATTCATGCTTGGCTCTAACCAAACCACATTCTCTACATTTCCCGCATTTACAATTGGTATAGCTTTCATATCTTGCAGTTTATCACTCTTTCCCCTGCCTATGCCCTCAGACTTAAACCAGTCTGCATCCTCTACCATTAACGCCTCCTCAAAACTCCTCACCTGCCCCACACTCATCCAAGATCCATACCGAGGCTCATTAGGATTTAATTCAGATCGCAATCTCTCCACAGTGCAAGATCTAGATTCATGTTCCAGACAACCACATTTGAAACAGAAATTAGGCAATTTCTCATACTTCACCTTTGCCCAAGATTTTGATCTGTCTGGCTTCTGAATCCAAAAACTTGCCACTAGAGCCTTGTTCGTCCCAATTACAACTCTAAAACGAAGAAAGCCTTTCAACAATGAATCATCGGCTTCCGGATCTTCCAGCAACACAATCTTACCAAATCTCAAACTAAAACGCCTAGTATTTTCAACATTCATGGCCTCAAACGGAATATTATGTAACTGAACCCAAATCAGAGTACAATTAAACTCCATTTCATCTAAAATGGCATACTGACCTCTTTCCTGTAAGCAAAGCAAGTGGCCTTGGATAGACCACGGACGACCTCGTAAGATTCGCCTACCTTCCTCCTTCGAATCCAAGATGAAGACGAAGACATTTCTACGCACATGCACCACCTTCAGGACTTCGGTAATATTCCACGCCTTTTGCATCGCAGATAAAACCGTACTGCAACTGAAATTCTTCTCCGTAAGAACTTTCCCAACCAACAAGAACTTTGACAAAGCCCTACCACCGTCCTCCTTCCAAACTAAGGCATTAGCTTCCACCACCGACTCACCTCTAGATCCCTCCATTATCGATGCACCGCAGAGAAGCGGCAATGAAAATCACTCACTCACGCGCCGCCGAGAAGCGGCGACAGTATCACTCAGATACAAGCTGAAGAACTCACACGCTCACGCGGACAGAAAACGAAACTCACACGCTCGCACGGCGAGAAAAAATAAATGTGAAATTTTATGAATTTTACATAGATGCAATCTTCTATTTTCCCCAATTTATTCACTGGCTTTCCCTTAAGTCAGGGAGACTGTGCATTTCAATATTATTTTTCTTGCAAAAACATTGATTGACAATGAATAAATATTATATTGAGGTGCCATGGCTTTCCTTCTCTGCTAGGGTTTCCTTCTCTCTACTAGGGTTCCTTTCGGTGCCGTCAAGCGGCCGACTTCTATTCCTCGGAGGGTCTCCTATCCCATTCCGGTGGAGGTGTAACACCCTAAAATTTTATATTCACCGAATATATTGTAATTATTTGAGAAATTCAATAAAAAGACGAATATTCATGAATTTTGTAAATTTTCAATTTCATGAGAAATTGGGTAAAAATAAATATAGAATTAATTTGGGTGATTTAAAAAGCCCAATATTAAGGTCCAAAAATGAAGAAATATTAGAGAAAATATTTGGTCCAAAAATAGACAGAAAATGGGCAAAGAAAAGAAATTGGAATAAAAAGATAATGGCAAAATCATAATTTTGCCAATTTATCATAAAATTAATTATTTTCTGATTAATTTAAATTAATTAATGAAAATAAAATGAAAAAATATATTTAGAATATTTTGATCAATTTAATATGAATTTATGAAAAATTTGAGCAAAAAGTGCAATTTTGACCAAAATTGAGACTTTACGTATATACGTAACCTGAACAAGTTGCGAAGCCAATTGAGACCATTGGGAAGGACCCCTAGGTGTCTCCTATATGTTGCAAGAGGAAGGAAATATTGATCGGGCTTAATGAACTTAGTTACATGTACATAGGGTTTATGTGCATGAAATTGATTTTGGAATTTTTGGAAAATAAAACAAACGAATAAAATAATGCAAAATATATGATAAATATATCATTATCTTCCTCTTCAGCCCGTTTTCACACTGCAACAGACCTGAATAGAGAGAGAAAATGTTTGGAATTGTAGAGAGAGAAAGGAGAAGAAAAATCGTAAGGTAAGCTGATTTCTCTGACGATTTAGTTTCTAACGTGTATAACTCCGACCCTAAGCTACTCCTCTTTGTTATTTAAGGTGTGGAGGCTCAAAAATCTATGGTTGAAGGGTTAAGGTTTTAGCCATATTGGGGAAAAGCTAGAGGAAGCAAGAGGTAACTTTCAAACCTTCGTATATTAACTATTCTGGCTGCTGTAGGCAATTTAATCAGTGAAATTTCGCCGGATTGCCATTAGTTTTAAATTTTGGAAATGGGTGTGCCTAAGGGTTATGCTGCCCAATTTTAGTTCCAATGGTTGTTATAACTCAATTTTAGACCTCCATCTCAGTTGCAGACTAGATTGACGATGGGTATTTGTGAAGTATCTTCTTATTTAATTTCCAGTACTCTTTGCAATAAAGACCCTATAGTTGTTGGTTTACTAAATCTACTTTGTTGTTTATGGTTCAACTCTGGTTGTATTTTTGTTTAGTTGTGTTTTTTCTTATGTTTGAGACCTTGTAGTTTAAAGTTGCTTTTAATATAATATGTTCTTTGTTGGCAAAAAAAAAAAAAAAAAGACAATGAATAAATGTTAGGGGTGAAAAATACGTGAGACCTTTACTAGTAGCCTATGACAAAGTCTGGCCTAGTTAGAACCTGGTAATGCCTGACTTATTTAATAAAGAGGTCAAATTTCAAGTCTATTTAAATGTCTACTTGTTTATATAAGACAAACTTTTTTAACGGTCTAGATTACAAGCTTGGAGGCCTGGCCTAGTTAATATAGTATACGAGTCTATAATATAATTATGTGTAACTAAATCAGGTTTTATTTTAATTTAATAAATAAATCTTATTTTAAGCCTACAATTTATACACAAGTAGTCTTTGAATCCTACATAAATTCATGTTTTAGTAGGCTTAAAGTCTATTCACAGCCTAAAATATGAAGGCTTTTTTCTTTGTAAATACAAAGTTTTTTTTTTTAAAAAAATTATTGCCTACATTGCAAGTATGCATTTAAAATGTTTCAAGCCTTACTAGGCTTTTCAAAAGGCTCAAGCCTAAATAAAAGCATGCATTCATGTTTAGATCCAAACTTAAGCTTTATACCCTCATTACAGACATAGGTCTATTTGGCTAAAGTTTTACCTGACCTATATCAGCCTCTAATAAATATAAGCAATAAATGTCATCAGTCCTAATCTTTTAGGCCTTGTTTTATATTTATGACCAAAATTCATCCTACTAAGTCTTATATTTAGAATCTGGAAGATTAGATGGAAGTGAAACATTTTATCACAATGAATAAAGTACATCCCCTTATCAAAATACTAGTATTATGAAGGCAAAATAAATAGGGATTTCTTTGATTTAAAGTGTGATTAAACTTGATTGATCTCTTGATCAAGACTACGTGAGGCTAAAAATCTTGATGAATCTCTTATTTTAAGGGGCCAACCACATTCAGAAAAGGCATGCATGTGGGGAAGAGGGGAAAAGGGGGGCCAAGGCACATGCTTTAGTGACTTAAAGATTTCTGATTGCCCTTAGAGTGTCAGCTGCTATGATTAGTCTCTGTTCTCATTGACAGATTATTTGGTTGGAATAGCTATTGGAATAATTAAAAATAATTTTTCAATAATGAATAACGATATATGAGATAAATATGTGAGAGGAGTTTTATCTCGATTTATATGAAAAACAACTTATAAATAATGTCAATACCAAAACAAACATGCTGTATATATATATATATATGCTCTATAATTTGATCACTTGCAAAATACTGCTATTATAAAATATTTCTAATATTTTTGAAAATTATAATATAATATCAAAATAGAAAATATCATTTTATATTTTTTTAAGAACATAAATAGTATTTGTTTGGATTTAGAGAATTCAAACCATAAAGACACATCATTCGGCTTTTCATGCTTTAATTTTTACTGTAGGTGTTTTAGTAACACTGCACATCCTCATCGGCATCGATCATTGTTCCTCAGCCTAATCATTATGCCATAAAAGTTGCCATCTTTTCTTTGCTTTTATTTTATTTGTTTGTTTGTTTGCATTCAAATTTTTCCTTCGATTATTCTCTCGGCTAAGCTTGTTCTCCAATCTTTATTATCCTTTCACTTTCACGTCCCCTTCATTAATTAGCTGTAATTTATATGCCATTATTTAGGTTTCCACTTGATTTGATGTTTGAAAGTTTCAAATACTCCTTACCTGAACCAAATAACACGTTCATTATCGAAATAAGAATCATCAACGTGTATTTTAAATATTTCTTGATTTATTTGACAAACTTTAGTGGTGGGTATATATTTGACACATGATTGTCTTAATTAACGAGCAGGGAATGAAACAGACATATGCGGAAAATGCAAATTACTCATTTGATCTGGTTGGACCACGACCAGCATCCTTTGTTAGTTTGTTTTTCCTCCTCACAAAGCAACTTAATTATACACCATTGCTTCACAAATACACCCAAAAACATTAACATTAACTTGCTTACATTTAATTATCCTTAGTTTGAATACTTTCAAATATACTTAAGACACGCTTCTCTCCTCTCACCAATAAGTAAAATGACCAACTCAAAGTACGAACCCATTGAAATTGCCAATGCATTTGTGCGTGAGTGTTAAAATCTTATGAAATGGTTAGGTTTTGATCAAGGTAATGAAACCTGGACCGGACCGGCCCGGAAACCGGCGCACCGGCCGGTAAACCGGTCCGGTCCGGGTTACCTATTTAAAAAAAAAATTAAAATTTTCTTTTAGAATTTCATACTATAAGTCTAAAATTTTCAATTTCTCACCGGTTTGGCTCCGGTCTGACCCACTGACCCTTAACCCAGTACCCCGACCGATTCAATACCCGGTCCAGATTTTAATACCTTGGTTTTGATTTGGTTTTCAATACTATAGAGTAAATTTGGTTGGAAAAGATATGACTCTTATATATTCTCGAATCTACATAAGAGATGTTAATTTTAACACTTATTCCAGTACTAATTTATGAGAAACAAAAAAGGACAATAAACTCATTAAATATATCATAAATTAGAAATATTTTCATTTTTACCCTTTTTAAAAAATGTCCTTAAAAAATGACAATAAACCCATTAAATATGTCATGAATTAGAAATATTTTCATTTTTTCCCTTTCTAAAAAATGCACTTAAAAATATAATTAGTGAATTAAATTAAAAATGAATATTAATTACCGGAACAAAATTAAAAAATGGGCATTAATTATTTTATAGGAAGTATATGCTATTAATAAGTCTCCTCAATCATATATATATATATATATATATATATTAAATTTCATAAATATTTTAGACAATAGATCATATACCAGCATTTCTAAAATTTTGGTCACTCGCAGAGCTGAGAAGAAATTTTTTTTCGGAGACTAAAATAGTAGTATAAGACTAAGTGATAATAATAAGTACATTTTCTCATGGTAAAATGATACAGTATGATTTTCACACTAAGATTTTCCCCCCTTTTTTTGCAAGAAGCAAAATTAAGGTTTTGTTGGAGAAGAAGAAGATGCAACCAGACATGTGGAAGGTACGATCATGGACGAGCAAAAGATCCGATTCCTCTAGAGACTCCGTGCATTCCTGGATTGAAGCCCAAGCAGCCTAGCAATCCCTGTTTGTAAGGCAAGTACGTCTTCTTCTTCATCTCTTCTGCGGCTGCTCTGTTCACCGTGTAATGCAGTTCGTGGGCTGAAACTGCCACCCCTCTCCTCCGCGACGACGTTGATCCTCCTCCCGCGCCTGACCCCTCCGACGACCGGAAACTCGAGTTCTTCTCTTCCTCTTCCCCTGCTTTCTTCGACAGAATCGTGTACTTTCTTAGAGGATCTTTATCCGTGGCTCTCCCCTCGGAGGCACTCCGAAATAGAAGAAAATCCTTCAGCCTCCATTTTCTGTAACCTTTTGTGAACGAGATTGACGATAATAGCGAGGAAGTAGGCGTGGAGGGCTTTGAGTAGCTTGTTGACGAAGAAACTCCTTTACCTGTTTGTGAAAGTTCCTCAGCGACAGAGTCACTCATAATATCAGAGACCCTCAAAGGAGACAACGATCTGCTTCCTTTACGGCCAGAATTCGCCCTAGAAATTCTCTCTCTCCCTCGATTTTTCTGTTTTTCTCGCCATGATCCTTCGCTCTTACGGGCTTCTTCCATGGCAGCTGCGAATGGATCGAAATCCCTTTTCTGATGCCTCGGGGAAAACGCCTCTTGAACGATTCTCTTTCCCTGAGAGATTCTCGACCTCGGAGATGACAGATTCGAGTTCGCCGCCGCCGCCGGAGAGCTGTTCCCGTCGCCGGTATGCATCCGCGGAGGCGGCTTCAACGGCCGGATTTTGCCACCGTCGAAGAGCTCATCTGCGGTTAAAGGAGTTCTGTCCAATAATCCGCTGAAATTGAACTCAAAATCTTCGTTCCCAATCGCATCGTTATTGTCCTGTTCGGTGCTGTTGGTAGGTTTAGATTTGGGAACGCCGGGCTTTTCTTCCCAGAGGAAAGGGACAGAGGAAGAAGAAGAAGCAGAGGAGTGTCTGGGCAAGTCGTCGTCGACGACGACGTTGTTGAGGAAGAAAGGGGAAGGAGAGCGAGTGGGACTGGTGGGAGCACTGAAGAAGAAGTTGCCGAAACGTTGAGGGCTAGAAGGAGCAGTGATGTAAGGGGAGGAGCAGTTGCTGTCGAAGTTGAAGTTGTCCAGCGCCGGGGATGGCGCCACCACGTCGACCTCCATGGCTGAACGGAGTTAGGCGGGGTGTGACAGAGAGTGTCGGTTAGAATGTGAGAAAGAGAGAATAAATAGAGGAAGGAGGGGAGGGAGGGAGACTATAGTGTGACAGGAAGCCGCCTTTGCAAGACTGAGGCCAACTCTGCGATATGTTATTGCAGACATTAATTATTGGCTTTCCTTTACTCCAAGTGTCTCCTTGCTTGCTTCTTTTGAGGTCAATGCTCGCTCGAAGAATAAAAGGTTGCGGTGAAAATTTGTCGTTCTGAATTAAATTTTGTGTAAATTTATTAATGAAGTTTTATATAAGGAACATCTGATATAAATATCTTTTAAAAAAGGTAAAAATATCAATGAATAATTAAGAAGGGGTAAAAATATCAAGGTATTAAAATTTGGACTGGGTATTGAATTGGTCAGGGTACTGAATTAAGGGTTAGTGGGTCAAACCGGGGCCAAAACCAGAGCGAAACTGGGACCAAACCGATGAGAAATTGAAGATTTTAAATTTATAGCATGAATTTTTAAAGGAAAAATTAAAATTTTTTTTAAAAAAAATTGTAACTTGGACCGACCGGTTTACTGGCCGGTTCACCGGTTTCTGGGCGGGACCGGCCGGTCCATTCCGGGTTACATAACATTGAAAAATACCAATGAACAATTAAAAATGGGCATCAATCACAAAAACCGTTAAATTCGTACTAAAGTTGTTAGGGGTTTTCTTCTTTTATCATTTAACACTGTTAGTACGAATTAACGGTTTTTGTTATGGATGCCCCTTTTTAATTGTTCATTGATATTTTTACCCCTTCTAAAAGATATTTATGCCACACGTTTCTCGAACAAAACTTCATTAGTAAATTTATATCTTAACCCTTAAAAATTAATATTGCATAGAAGTGTTTTTAATTCAGTGTTTAATTCAACCTCTTATCAGTAAAAAAAATTAACGGTCAACTATCAACATTCATTTGTTTTACTGTTAATATTAGTTTTTTAATAATATAAGATAATATTGTTAAGTTTTAAAATGTCTGCGTGTTGTTGAACCTTGAAAAAATTTCGAAACAACATTACTTTTTATCGAAAATTCACACATTAAACCTATAATAAATAAAGGAGTAATTTTATTTTTAATTATAAAAATAGCTTATTTTTATTTAAAATATTTGTTATAGTTGTTTTTCTTATGCTTTAATTAAAGACGAGGGAAATATTCTCTCGTTAATAAATAAATTACTCTGGTCAAACGAAAAAAAATGTACACTTACATGCTTCAACATTCTTACTAAATAAACTTATTTTTTTTATATTGAGATAGTGTATATTTTTTTTCGTAGAGAAAAGTTGATGAGGTAAATAAATTGTCAGTTAAAATAGTAAGTGATCTCTCCTCATAAGAAGAAGATTACAAATTTAAATCTCAAAAAATGCATTTATTTGGGGGAGGCAATAACTCTTTGAGATCCAAAGAAGATATTTGATAATTCCTTATTGTGATGTGTGATTAAAATGATTCGCAATTTTATTAGGCTATTGCTGCATGCTGATTTACTAATTCTACGAGCACAAAAAAATGCTCTTAAGGTTTTATTACAGGGGAGGAAGAGAATTCTCATTAAAAAAAACCAGGGAGGAAGAGAATGTTTATCTTGCAACTATTTATTAGTTACTCCATATGGTCTATAATATAAGTTGCCTTCAGGAGAATGACTTGATCCATAATATAAATCACTTTGAGAGCAATGAATGCTAATTTATCAATTTTACCCATGTAGTTAATGTTTAAACATAACTCATTATATTTTTATATCTATGTCAAACCTCATTTAATATGGGTAAAACTAATTTTACTTTATTTTTTTAAATTTAAAACAAATTTGATGAGTAAACTATCATTTCTCGGGTTGATGAATTAATTGATATGATTTATACTATAGATTGGAGGGAGTATATCATTAAATTTTTCATATTAATAACCATATAATTTATTTATCATCATGTTAACTTTGTTTTTATGGGGCATATTACTACTGGTTGTATACACTCTCTCCTATCCCTTCTATAAGAAACAATCATCAAAATCATAAGGTTTAAAATATTAGTTAAAAACAAAAAATGTGTAACTTTTAGATATTTATTTTCAATTATCCCCTTATTTAGAAAGAGGATGTGTGAAAGTTAATGGGTGGAATTTTATTACAGAGAGATAATAAATGACATATATCTAATAAGGGTAAAAATGAAAAAATTGGTTTAAAATTTCAGACAAAGTGGATTTATTCCTTATACTCTATTAAGAACTACCCTATGAAAAATAATGTTCCGTATAAAAATAATCGAAGTAAGTAGCATTAAATAAGGATAAAGTAAAAAGGTTGCTGAATTTCATGGCAAATTTAGTGCTCATCTAGGATAACTTATTTTTTATTTATAAGTGTTTATAAATCGCGATTTATGGTATACGAGGTAAATATGTGAGATGAGTTTTAGCTCGACTTAGGTAATAAACACTTATTTTCCAAAAAAACACTATTCCAAACATAACATTAGTAAGGTTTGAGATTTTTCCTTCCTCAGCCGCACTGTAGGACTATATGATTGTAGTAATTTCTTTGGGACTTCACCCTTTCTCATTGAAAAAAACAAAAGAAAGAAAGAAATATTTAGATTTAATTTTTTTTTTATTTGACATTTTTTGGGGGGGATTGATGTCTTCCAGTCTTCCTATTGAACTCTGTGAGCTGAAAGTTTTAAAAAAACATTTTCATTTTGCATTCCACATGGCTTGAATTAAAAATAATTTAAAACCTTAGTTATGCATATTTTAGTCACAACAATAATTTATTTTTGCTTGATTAGATTATCTATGATCTCGACTCGATGTTTTTATTTACTATTTTAATGCCACAAGCATCCCTTTTTTTTTTTTTTTTTTGATCTGAACATTCATCGTGTTTGAGTCTTGGTCGTTTATGACTAATAGGTGATGATACTGCTTTGAATATTCTTTGTGCACCTAGTTTTAGAATGGTTAATTCAGTCATTTGAATGTCAATACACACACGTACATATATTCGTATGTATATCGTATCTCGCAAAAGGAAAAAAAGGGATGCATATAAATATAATTTGAAGCCCGTTTTGTCCCCTTTTATTAGTGTTCGTCTGAGATAACTTATTTTTGACTTATAAATACTTATAAATTATTATTTACGATATACGAGATAAGTATGTAAGAGAAGTTTTATCTCGACTTACGTAATTAACACTTAATTTCTAAAAAAAAGCTATTACAAGCATAGCTTTAAACTGAATTATCACTAAATTTATACAAGTATTTTCCTAAAAACCCCACCACCTTTGTACAAGACAATGACTTGTTAGTTTTATTTATTTTTCCAATTTTCAGCTGGAAGCTAAAATTTGTTTATTCCTACCAATCTTTAATTGATTATTCTAATGTTGAGATAAGTCAGGAAATGGGTGGGCACACACGTATATAAAGGACGAATTGGGTGGCTGGATTTTGTGTTTGTTTACAATTACGTTTGAGATTTTCAAGAGTATTTATTTATATAAAAAGAGACAAAATTTATTTTACATATTTATCTCAAATATCATAAATAATGATTGATAAACTGTTTTTTAAAATTCTAACCGTTATTTGAAAAAAAAAATCTAAAAAATAGTTAAGAAAAACGGCAATTTATGAAGTGTTACAATTAGGATTGGCTATATGACAAGACATTGGTAATAGATGATGTTGGTTTGTTTTAATTCCTTTATTAATTACATCCCTTTTTGTTGGCTTGAATTAATGCGGTAAATCAGAGAATAATTGAAGATAAAAATAACAGTATAAAGCGAAAAAAAGTAAAAAAGTTCAAGTCATCCATTTGGATTATATATATGGTTAAGTGCGTGCCCACGGATAACGATTCTAAACAAGCATCGGAAAAACAATAATAATAGTTGAAATTTGTCATTCTTGTAATTATTCTCTTGTTCCTTAATATAAAATATATTTATATAATTTGATTATATTAAAGAAATTAATTAATAGGACGTGCATTTCTAAAACACTCTAATCACCTTCTTTAATTTTTTTATTCCCTCTCCTCCTTAATTATTGTTGAGGAAACATCAATATGTATAAATTAAAAAAAGATTGATAAATATAAAAAATATATCTTATACTTAAGATTAAGTTTAATTCTTAAATATGTCTTATATTAAAAAGTAAAGAGAGTATTTCAAACTATTGTTATGTGATTATTAAATCAAGAAAACTGGTAGATTGTTTTAGCTCTATGTCCTGGCTCGCCATAGCAGCCAGATATTCCTTATCGAGCTTTATAATTTAAACACAGAATTAAAATATTTTTTATTTGATCAAAATTAAAATATTAAATACATACATAATACTTCTGACAAAAAAAAAAAAAACCTACATAATACATTTGAAAACATGAGAAAATAAAAGTTTCATCTTGTGAACCATCTTGACGTCATCATTTTGGTTATAACTTTTGTAACAAGATATTTTTTGTGTTTCCACTAAATCAGTCTTCAGCAAAAAGCATCACATGGTATGAAATATTGGCTATTATAAGGAATTTTCATATACAGCCTATTCATGTTATGTCACAATCTGTTTATTTTGCTTATTTTCGTCAATCTGTTTGTTGCATTTATTTTGGTACTTTGTAAACTTTTTCATTTAAGTAATATCATTTTATCTTTTATTAAAAAAAATCTTGATTTCTTTCCAAATAATTGGTATATAATCATGTACTAAAGAATTAGTTTTACCTGGTTTCTCTATTATTTTGATTGCTTCCCCTTTTTTCCCATTTGTAAAATAAGAAGAAAGGAAGGACGACGTCACTGTTTTTCGATTTGAGAGTGAAGGAACAAGGTGGGGGCTGAGGAATAAATTGTGGTACTGTCACACTGTGAGAGAAGAGAAATTTCCAACGCCTGTGACAGAGAAATTTGGACTTTTTTTGCAGATATTGAAGACAGGGAAAGGAAACGCCCTCTTTTGCCATTTTTTATTTTTTGACTGCAGGCAACGGCTCACTGGCCAATGCTCATAGGATAGCTTCTTGATATTTCGAATTTTCGATGTAGATGGAAAAAAAAAAGGATAATGTTTAATATACTGCGTCCTATTACCAAGTCAACTTTTTTTTTTTTAAAAAAAAAAAGAATTAAGAGTTACTTTCTATCCGATTTATAAACAATTTTTCTTTTGATTACATAAAATAAATTGATAGTTAAAAATAATAAATATGTCAAAAATATTATATTTTTGACATATATGTCTCTATTTATGAAAAGAGTATAGGAAAGGGAATAAATAAAAAGTATGAAAGATAATGAGTATAAGATATGAGAAAAAAATGAGTATTTAATAAGGGTAAAATAGAAAAAAGAAGCTTATATTTTTAGACAAAAAGAGAAAATTGCTTATAAAAAGGATCAACCTCATGAAAGAAAAAGTTGCTTATAAATAGAATCAGAGAGAATAAATAATACATTAAAATGTTTATATTTATGATCTTTCTTCACACTAATTTGCTTGATTGTATAAATTGATATATAATCTAATGATACACAACATATGTTATGATTAAGTTATTTATTTAATTCCCTTAATCTTTTCAAAAAATATTAATTGAATCTTATATTTAGGATCAGATGGAAGAATTTTTTTTTATCTGGAAGACTATTCATAAAAAAAAAAAAAAGTGTAATTCATAAGTTGTCATCTATAACATGCAATGCATCCTGATTTTTTGACTAAAAAACAACATACAACATGATTCGATGCAGGAAGTTTAATTGAAAATATAAAAAAAAAATTATTTTGCATGTATGCGTACTTTCTCTCATGTTTTAAGTTAGCAGTAGCTATGCATTTTCTGTCTACGAAATTTCGTAACTTTGCTATCTTAGCTCTTGTGCAGGGATTAAGGCCTGATTGAGAATTGTGTTTATATAAGTTGAGATAAAAATTTTCTCATATAATTATTTTGTACGCTGTAAATCAAGTTATAAAAACTGTTTCTACCGCTAACCCAAACGACTACTAATAATGCCGAGTGACAGGAAGGAAAATTTCGGTCAACCCCTCTATAATAAATTAATTTCTGTCAACCTCTAAAATTTTCTGAAACTTCACTGCATTTCATAGTTAAAATGAAATTAATTTTTTGTGGAGGAGAAAATAATGATACCCTTACTTTATTTGTGTTGTAAATTTTCTTATTTATCTTGTAAATATTCATATTTATCTTGTGAATTTTCATATTTTTCTTGTAAATGACCAAACTATTTTTAATTTTCTAGGTTCTTTAGAATCCATTTATTTGTCTTGTAAATGTCCATATTTGTCTTGTGAATTTACATATTTGTCTTGTAAATGGTCAAAATGTTTTTAATTTTCTGGGTTCTTTCAAATCCCTTTCTTTATCTTATAAATGCCCTTCTGTAAAAAATAAAAGAAGGGCATCATTGTCTTTTCACCCACAAAAATTAATTTCATTTTAATCATAGAGTGCAGTGAAGTTTCACAGAGTTTTAGGGGCTGATTGAAGTTAATTTGCCATAGAGGGGAACTGACTGAAATTTTTCCTTAAAAGTATTAAGGGGTTAATAGTGTTAATAGAACAAAAATAAATAATTGAATGGAGAGAGAAAAATGGTATAGATACCAGATTAAAAATTTAAAATAATATCGTTTTCAAATGCAGCCTTTCAATGCTTTCAATACTTTCTGCATAAGTATTACAAAAAGTAAACCAATCTCAACATTAATATTCTGGGAGAATTGTCTAAAAATATCTTTGGATAAATTAATTGTTGATTGCTACTAAACATGTAAACGATCTTTCATGTGTGCAAGCAATCTTCCGTTCTATGCAAACCATCTTCTGTGTGTGAAAAAATCTTGTGCAAACAATCTTCCGTTATGTGCAAAATATCTTCCGTTATGTGCAACAAATATTCCATAATAGCATTCAGCAATTAATTTGCCAAAAAGGTATTTATCAACAATTCACCCTAATATTTACCCTTAAAGCACTTGTTCTATTTTACTTTGATTTTCTTTCTTTCTATTCTTTGGACCAAATGACTTTAAAGTTTTAAACCTCAGCTCAAATGGTTTCAAAAACTGAAACGGAAAAGATACCCAAGTTATCAACTGGCTTACATTCACTGTAGATCGCAGTCAATTGGAAAAGGAAAGGAAAGAGAGGGGAAATGAAACCTAAATCCAGAAAATTGTCTAAACCAGACTCTGCTCCATTCCCTCCATTCTTCATCCCAAACAAACCTCATGCAAACGAGGGCATATGCGTGCAACACTGACATACATATAAAAGTGGCATTGTACCATAAAATATTGAGTATCTAAAATAATCTCAGCCGTCTACAAAAAGAAAAAGAAAACCTAGTACAGTACCTATGTTCCAATCTCATCATATATATTTTAAGGGTCAAGAAGAAATGATCTCCTTGACGTATGTGTCAGGCACACTCCAAAATTTTGAAGATAGTGATACAGTCTAAAGAACCTCGCATAGCAATACAACCCAAATATAAAACTCACCAAGCTACAAATTTGCTTGAGGAGCAATAAATATATCGTCACTTCAATTTTTTTTTGAGTTTGGTGGGATCGGTTTGTTGTCCTGGCCCTATCAAGATGCCCCTTGAACTGCAGCAGCAGCAAATTTCATACTGAGATCCTGGTTTTGTCGCACGGCAGGGCCCTGGCTTCCATAGTAACCTCCATTGGAATCTGTCCTCCACTGTGAGATCCATGAAATTCCAAGAGTTCAAATTAGAATCCAGATGATGAAAAAAACATTTCGTAACCTTCTGTGCCAGATTTTGCTACAGACAATGAAGGAGTTGCAACAGTCATGCTGACTTGTTACTCCTTCAATCAAGCAACCAATTTGATATTTGTAGTGAGAAACTAAAAATTCTACAAAATATAAAAGCATACGGATAGAAGAAGCGAAGTAGGAGAATTGTGGACTGCCATGACTTGGTATTTTGGGGGGAAAAAGAAGGCTATTAGAGCAAAACTAAGTTCAGCATCTCACATGCTTATTTCCAGGACTGCGACCCCAAGAAAGCCGTACGGTCTGCTTCCCAATTACTGTCCCGTTCAATGCTTGAAGTGCTTCCTCAGCATTCTTTCTATTAAAGAGATACCAGAAGGCATAATTATTAAATGACCCTGGAGAGTCAAAGACAATAAAACTAATGCAGTGATCATCAATGTTATTAAGCATAAAAATATCGGTTACCTGTCAGAAAATTGAACAAAACCACAACCTTTACCCACAGGTATTTTAATTGAAACAACCTCACCAAATTGCAAAAATGGCTGTCTAAGATCATCATCTCTAACATCAGAATCGAGGCCTCCAACAAAAATCTGTAAGATAGATTGGTTACTATTGGATAACCGAGAGCAAGATGGTCAACAACTACACTGAAAAGCAGACTCACAGTTGTGTTATTTGAGTCCCCTTCAGGCTGGGAACCTTGTGTGGTGGCACCGTTCGATGAGTATCCATTAGCTAATACTACAGCTAACGAAAGAATATAAAATCAGATATTGAAATTCCAATTAGATGAATGATGTATGATATACTGCATTATAGTGATTTCTTTAAGAGCTCAAACATATACAACATGCTCATCAATTCAATTATTTTACAATGAGCAATAATTGAGGTCACAACATTTTTCATTATTTGAAGAAAAAAAAAGATAAGCAGCGAAAGCAGTACATCAACAAGACGAGCAATCCTCCCAAAATTATAGCTAAGAAGAAAAAAAAAGTATCTAAAAATACATCAAGGAATCAACTTTTAGAAATATACACATGACTGGAACCATAAATTACTCCTGCTTCATTTTTTCCCAAGAAAACATCAATTTGCTGTGAAACCTAAAGGGAAGCCAAGAAGATATTTCTTTCCCTAGTAAGACTAGATGAAAGTAACCTATGACTTCCAAAAAAAAAACACTCATCATGTTCTAACTATATGCACTAAGCCTGCAAACACATTACTTGTCATATAAAACAAAGCGACATTGATTCAAAAGATCGAGCAATAATAAAGGTTAGCCTATAGCAGTTTGATTGCAAATTAGTCATCAGTTTACAGTATCAGCCTAGCTTGAAAAATAATAGTCACTCACCAACAAAATAAAAAGAGAAGTGACTAAAGAACAAAATATGGAGCCAACTCAAGTTGTATGAATGGTAAGTGCTCGTCCCTTAACAAGTGGTGAGGTTAGGAGTTTGATTTCTAACTTTTCAGCACGGAACAAACCTAGTTCAGATAGGCCTACTACTTGCTCTCAATATATCAAAGGAATTAGTATATACTATCGACAAAAGATACTCCTGTTGTCTGACCAAAAAAGAAAGAACAAAATACAGAAATCTATAAAGAAATATAGGTAAAAAGACCAGTTTTAAGCAACTAGCAAGCAAGCCCCTCCTCTGAATATAAGCACGAGTGTAAGACAACTTACATGGTATGGATAATAGCAAAAAGAAATTACAAAAACACGAAAACCCTCGTGTTATTATTATTTGTAATCCCCACCAATTTTACTAGTTCACTTCAAAAAACAGCTTGTGAAACATTGCAACATTTTTTAAAACGAGGAAATGCCAAATTGATTACAGCGCAGAACCAACACATGTTGCTACAAGTGACACCACAGAAATAACAACCTGACAACAAGATACAGTATTCAATAGTAGTACCTATTAAACGCATTTTTCAAGCCATACAAATAATATAAGAAGTGCTTATCAGCAAACCTTGGGAAGAATATTGTTGTTGATACCCATGGGACTTCTTTGGGGTTGCAACACCTATACGCATAGGCCGATTTGAACAATAGCATCCATTCATTTCAGTCATGGCCCTAGACCTCTCAGTTTCATCACCAAACCTTACAAAACCATAACCTTTTGAACGCCCAGTGTTTGAATCAATGACAACTTTGGCTCCCTTTACAGATGTATATTTGCTAGCGAAGGTTTCATGCAGCATAGCATCAGTGACATCTACAGCCAGGTCCCCAACAAATATAGACAGATCAGAACTAGCATCAGATCTTCTATCACCCGCGCTGAAAGTAGCCCAATTTAGACGAAACGGCTGATCGGTATTCGGCATCATAGCACCATTGTAGTTGTTCAAAACTTTCTCAGCTGTTGCACGTGAATAAAACTCAACAAATCCATACCCCTCTGACTGGCCAGTTTGCTTATTTCGTATAACCTTGGCTGATACAACCTGCGTATGTGGTGACACAAGGTCAAAAAGCCTTACAGTGAGTCGGTGGAAAAAAAATTATTATATATATAATATCTGTTTTGAGTCCAAAAAGTATATATGAAAAAACTTAAAAGCAGAACCTAAAATATAGATTTATAACTGCGTATTTTTTAATAATAAGCAGAACCTACGATTTATAATGCAAGGCTAACTTAACAACTGTCGGAAAAAAGTCAATATTAGCAATTTTCATCACAAACCACTGAGCAATATCTATTTCTATATTCATGTACTTCTTGCATATCATGATTAATACAAATCCCCCCGAGGACATGGAATCAATTCTCAGCAGGGTATGAATAATTTTAGTACAAGATTGTCTAGTCGAAGGCTCATGGATTCACAAGCTGAGTTGCACTGTCAAGCAGCAATGATATGTTCAACATTTATTACATCGACAAAACTAAAACAATTTTTTGAATTTTGATTTAACCAGCGGCAGAGAACACTGAAGACCATCAATATTTCTCAATGCAAGAGCTTTAACCTAAGCATCTACCAAGCAGCTACATGGAAGTTTCACTATTAGATGGGTTCATGAATGCCTAAATCGCAACGGCTGATTCCTTCAATGTGCCATCCACAAGTGGATCAACATTTAATGTGGAAAGAAGATAATTAAAAGAACAAGGTTTGTAATAGTGACCAGAATACAATTGAGAGATCTAAATAAATTCTTTGGTTCAGAATTGTATGCATAGTTCCAGGGTCAAACTCACGGCCACAGACTAGGTTGTCCGAATTGGCCAGTGCCAATTTTCAGCAGAATTCAAGTCTTTACAAGACAATTAAATTTTACAAGCACACAAAAAACATTATATATTTTGGCATTAACAACTCAGCAGATGGCAAAAATCATGCTACCACGCATCGTAACGAAACTAAACCAAAAAGAAATTTTGAAACTCATATAGAGGGATAGAAGCAGACCTCGCCTGTGTGAGCAAAACAGTTATGGAGATAGTTCTCATCCATCCAATGATGAAGGTCACCGAGCCATATCGTCCTGATCTCATCGGACGACCCTTGCTTCTGCTGATACGGCTGCGGCTTGTGCTGCTGCTGCTGCTGGTGAGGGGGCATATAATGGTGGACGTAAGGCATGTAATGCTGCGGATACATCATCATCTGCTGCTGCATCATGGCCATGGCGGCAGCAGGGTACTGCATAGACATCCATTGCTGCTGATAGTGATGCGGTTGCTGCGTCGTCCACTGCTGCTGATGCTGGTGCTGATTCAGATCCGCCGTGTTCGTGGGCTGAGCCATGGCTTCTACGGAGCTTCTCTGTACCTTGTTTCCTCTCTCCGACTCCGGAAGTGGTGGAGCTGAAATTAAGAGTTGAGAGGAGAGAGAAAGAGAGAAGGAGAGGACCTGGTCCAAGCAGGGTCGGAGACCGAGACCAGGTAAGATACAGAGAGAGAGAGAGAGGTGGAAAGAGGAAGAAGTTGAAGATTGGGGTGGATTTATATACGGAGGGATTGAGGGGGGGTCGGACTTGGATCTGGGGTTAGACCTAAGCCTCGGTTACGACGTCGGCTTGCCGTCCGTGACATTGGGGGCTCTTTGTAGGACCCATCTCCTAAACCATGTCCATGGCCTTTGATTCAGCTCTAAGCGAGCTTTCATGACATTGAAAATATGTTTAGTATGAAAAAAATGGAATAAAATCTTTAATATTGTTAACATATCAAGGTTAAAATAGGGTTAAGTTGTATATCCAACCTTTAAAATATTTTTTTAGTATAATCCAATGTTCTAAAATAAACATTGGCGCATCAGGCACTTGGTAGCATTTAATGCTCACTCCGACTTTTAATATAAGACATATTGATCTAATTTGATTAAATTAAAAAATTTTGTTAATTTGGTTAATAAGACATATATTTTCTAAATCATTATAGTCATCTTTCTTAATTCTTTCATTCTTTCTCGTCCTTATTTATTATTGAGGGAGCATCAATAGGAGTAAATTAGAAAAACATTGACAAATATGAAAACTATGCCTTATTAACTCTCTAAATATATCTTATATTAAGGACTAGTAAGAGTATTCTAAAGTAATTTTTATGAAATTTTGTCATGAAATGTTTTTTTTTTTTTCTCACAGCAGCAATGAGCAACCTTTATATATTATGAGGCTACCCTTTATTTTCCAAACCTCAGTGGTCTCATATATCATCCATCACTTAATAATTGAAGTGACTTAATTAAAAAAATGGCACGGTGGTGTTTGACGTTATACAGAAGTAGTAGGTTCTTAAATTCACCAGTGGAGATTAACGTCAGAACATGGATTATAAAGACAAAAGATTATGATTTTGAGTAATTGCATAGAAACAGCCCTCCATATATTATTAATAGTTTTATTAATTAAATAGAGATGCACGAAGAGTGGGTGAGGTCAAAAGTGGAGTTTCGTTGTATTTGGATGTGGAAGCCATCATGCACAGTTTTGGGCAAAGTTATGGAACGGGACCAGTGGGTCCGGCTTGGAAACCGGCGAACCGGTCTGATCCGGGTTTAAATTTTTTAAAATATTTTTTCTTTAGAATTTCATATTATAAATCTAAAATTTTCAATTTCTTTCCGGTTTAGCTCCGATTTGACCCCAGTCTGACCCACTGACCCTTAACCCAATACCTTGACCGGTTCAATACCCGATCCGAATTTTAATACCTTAGTTTTGGCGGTCAACTTTGTACTTCTCTCGATTCTGAGCTGTCTCCCTCTGTCGCAAAGTGGAAAAACCTTGACCTCCTATTCCTATCGCACTAAACTACTATCAGTGGAACATTTCCACTATAAAACCGTGTGCCTAGTTAAGTAACAAAATTTAGACGCAAATTGTTGCCTCGTGACGTAGTTACTGGTTGCCCAATGAGAAGGGTTGAGGGTTGTTTGGGAATGACAATAAAGAAGGGGCAGGAATGAAGGATGGCTCAAATATAGTAAAAAACTAATACCACAGAGAGCAAAGGCATAACCTAAAATCGAGAGGTAAGAGGTATCACTTGTTTGGATCCAAACACGTTTTTGTAATTTCCAAGGTCAGGTTAGTGGTGGCAGTTGGCAAATGCTGAATAATCACTTGGTGGGATCCAAACAAGTTTTCTAAATATTTAAACAAGAGCCCTTTGGGTCAAAGTCCAACCTCCTAATAAAAATGACCAACATAAGGCTATGCACAAATTGATTTAAAAATCACAAATATCCTTATTAAATACTCATTCTTTCTCATATCTTATATTTATTATCTCTTCTTTTTTATCTATTCTTTCTTCTATACTCTTTTCATAAATAGGGGTTTATATGAAAAAAAACATAACATTTTTTATACACTTATTACTTTTAACTACTGGTTTATTTTACGCAATCAAAAGAAAAATTACTTATAAATAGGACCGGAGAGATATCAGTAATCCAAATTCGCGTTCAAGCATCTCTCTCTCTCTCTCTAACTAACTAAAAGCAACGTTTTTTTATTTCTAATGACATGTGTTGGGGAAATTTGTAATAATTTGATGGACCGACACTGTCCACCCTCGACTTGTCCGCGGAAAAACCTGCATTTAGATTCAAATTGCAAAAACACAAATAAACAAATCCAACCATGGATGAAATGTCAGCTTGTGAAGCACTCCATTGAATGGGTCATAACTTCAATATATTTTATTCATTTGATGAACTTGATCTAAAACTAAAGTAATCAAAGAGATAAATGAATGGGCAGAAATTATGCAGACAGCAGAAATTCCAACTTCTCTTGCAGTGACATACAATGAATGAATGAATGAAATATGAATTGAAAAACAACATAAAACTGAACCAAAATTTCTGCTGCCGCTGCAACAACTTGAGACTAAAGAATAGAGGAAGGCTAAAACAAAAGAATGAGTAGAAGAACAAATAAGCCACCTGGGGTGTTTTAGTGCTGTTGATTGTGAGCATCTTAGGAGAGAACCCATGTTCAAACCTCTACTTTGTGATGCACCAAAAGAGAACAAAATTTGGTATGTACATTTTCCAGCAGATTATTTACGGTAATCTGCATGAAGGAAGCTTTCGTATGCTGTCCCAACGAGGGTCTTTCTGACATCATCCCAATTCCCAATCTGATTGGATAAGTGCCCTTTATGTATCTTCACCTGACGGCTCTTCAAGTCTATATGAGGAACCTTGAGAAAATCTTGAACATCTGCTAATTTCTGAAACCAAATATACAATTTCCTGGCTCAGACTTGAGAGGTTTCCAAGGAGAGCAGAAGAAATTTAGTAAATGATCATTAAATCTAAGAGGCATGAAAGGATAATTCTATGGAGAGCTCAAAGCATTGAATATTCTCACCATTACACTAACATTGAGATTCTCAACAGAATATTTAATGAGAAAATCTAAAAGATCTCAGGAGAAAAGAGTTAAGAACTCAACCTTTGATTTGAGTAGACTTGTTCATACCAGGTCGGGTCAAGCCAAAATTGAACCTCGGTTGCATTTTATGAGCATGCGCTTTAGCTTAAATCTAGGCCCATGACCATCTTAATTCTAGTTCATTGTGGCAATTTATTCTAAAACTAGGACATATTTAGCTAAACATATTAAGATCAACATGAATAATAGTTTTCAAACAAATTACTTTTGTGTAATTACTAATTACCTTGCAGTTTTCATCTTTAACTGCTTCCTTCTCTTCATTATAACTAAAGTAGACCTATAATGGTAAAAATGTTTAACCCCTTGCGAGGAAGAGTTCTCCATAGAATTGTCCAACATGAAAAAGAAAATGAGGCGAAGATATGCAAATACTTTGTGTGACATACAGCGCGGTTTCTGACAACATCCTCATAGTATATGACAATATGTCTGGTGTTCTTGAAATATTCCAAGGCCTTGGTGGTGGTTTCATTCACTTGCCTCAGTTCGGATATCAATGATGTTGTGTTGATTGTGGGCTTGTATTTTGCAAGTGTCTCTGCCTGAAAACAACGTCATAAATCATGAATACCTTGAATCCCAACGAGACTTATTAATGACATGCACAAAATTCAAAGAGACGAAAGAGAGAGAGAGAGAGAGACCTCGTGATGTGAATGGACATGAGACTTGTGAGTCCCATTTAAAAGCTTAGCATCTTTGTCATATTGATTTGCAAGTATAGAAACCATCCTACGGAGGAGATTCCTTCGGAAAAGAAATATAACTGAAACACCACGTTTTATGAAGTACTCAGCTATTTGTTCATGATTTTTCATCAACCCCTGCGGCAAGTTACAAATATGTCCCATTTCAGTTCTATTACATTCTTCAGGACCCAAAAAAAAAAAAAACCAGTTATGTTCTTTTAAACAAGCATGCATTATGCAGAACTAATAACATAAAATGTTTGGAATAAAACATTTTGTTTGTCCTCTTTTAGACACAGGCAAATTATGAGTATTCCAAACCATCACATATTATGTTTCTAGTATATTCCATTTCACTAGCATAGGAAGAATTCTGTCTTCAACCAAATAATACCAATTAATCAGCACAAATGCACAATACCTTAAAGAATTCAGTTTTGTATGACAATTACACCAAAGACACAACACTGTAACTGTAAGCAACAATAATAATCTCCATCCTCAGTATTGACCGCTAATTGGTTAGTCCCAGGTGACAAGTGGCAACTAACAAAATCATGAAAAAAAGTATGAGTGCACTTTGGAAACTCATATCTGCCTGTTATTGAATGAAAGTAGTAGCTGCCTGTATGATGTCAAGTGTAGTTAGTAGATAACAGAAGCATGTTAGTCAAATGAGAGTTAGATAGGCATAACTAAGTAGTGTAAATACCCAAGCACCCCCATAAATTTAAATAAGGGTAATTAGGAGGATTGTACCAGTTGAAACATAGTGAGAATTCACAATCCATAGCAAGGGACTATTAATTGACTTGCTCTCTCCGTTCAACCTGTTTAATTTCCATCTAAAGGTGTGATTGGTCAAAATATCTAATAGCATACTTCATTACGCTTCCAACTGTTCACAAACAACACAAGACTTTTGCAATATCGAATGTCTTCCTATACTAGAAAATAATTCATCCCTTTTTGATCTATATATCAGAAGGAGAAAGTGTTACAGAGATGACAGTTAAGCTAGACAAACATTTATTTCCAGAGAAAAAGATATTTCTAAATAAATCAGACATTACCTGATTAAGCATCCACTTTAAGCCAACTGCAGCTGTGCATTCATTTTTTGAGGCGCTACTTAACCAGTCTAGATTGTAGACTGTATCCAGAGTCTCCACAATGGTTGAGATATTACTCTTTCTCATTTTAACAGAGAAAATTTCCCCATTTGAGCTTATGTTAGTGTGATTATTTAATAACGTCTCAAACCATCCACTCCCAGATCTCTGCATTGACAACAGGGCAAAATACCTCACAGGATTGCAAGCACATTCAGCCCTAAAATGAGGCAAAAAGGAAGACATATCACCAAGATTTAAACAGAAGTCTAAAGCCAACACTCAATTTAAGCAGTACCTTACCTGCTGTAAGTTTTGGGTTTTGGGTAATGCACGTAAGGCATTTCCCAAGGTTCAATGTTGGGTTCAGGACATGTCTTGTTGACGACTTTTATATCCAAAATTCCAATCTTAGCAGGCGTGCTTATCTGCTGTAGACAAATAGAACATATATACACTCCGCAGACCATTGCAAAGACCAATACGGTCATCTTCCCCACCAATGTAGAATTCTTTGAAGCCTTTGCAAGTAGGACATCCTGCTGCCATTCGGTTCATAACACCAATGATTAAGATTCTGGGTAATCCTATGGAGAGCTCTACCTCACCATTTGAGATTCTCAATAAAAAAGTTAGACGCGTGAGAAACTCATTATATATACAAGTGAAAAATGCTCTGCATAACAAACAGGTTCGGGAAACTAATCAATTAAAGAAGGTAAATGGCCGGGAATCAAATACGCGGAAGACTAAGCTCTGATTGCTAACATGTAAGTTAACGTCGTGATTTTATCCTTAACGTACCATTTCTTCATTTTAGTCCGCCTACAACTAAAATGCTGGTAAATTACGTACGATCCCATTTCCATCCAAAATTTGATGCCAGTTAACCGTCACCCAGCTCAGAAGCCATATTTGAGCGGTAACTTAACGATTGGCACTATCAGGTAGAATGAAATGCCATTTGAAAGCCTTTGAGTGACCCAGAAACGAATTTGAGAGAAAATAGTTGGAAAGAATCAAAATGATGAGAAAAAAAAAACAGAGAAAATCAAGACCAGCAACACAATAAGATTTCCGTCATCCGATATCAAGTAGCTTGCTGGCCAATAACATATCAATGGAGCTTCAAATTGCATACATTCGCTCAGACATTCTAACAAGTGGATCGGACAATTTCAAATGCCGCCGATGAAAAGGGAAAAAAGAAGATAGCAATCACCAGAGAAAAAAAAAAAAGAGTTTCCAGGTAAAGGGAGAACAAGAAACAAGGTGTCAGTAAAACCAACCTTGGCGGAGGAAGAAAGATAATCGGCCATCGTGGATGGGCTCAGAAGTTAAGCGAAGGAAAAGGCATTGGATAACTGGAAAAACTCACTCCGCTGCTTTCGGTTTCTTTGAATCGTCTTCAAGCTTTTCAGCTCTTCTTGCGTCGAGATTGACGAAAATGGCAGAAAAGACGTCTTTAATGGGAATGAGCTTTTTCTCGTGAAAAATTAAAAATCCGACTTGCACCTCCCTTCGTTTTGTTAATTTCTTGATATATATATATATATATATATATAATTATCTTAAACTATTATTCCCTTAACTTTTTAGTTACTTTTTTTTTAATTTGATCGTCAAAATTTAAAATAATTCATTCAAACAAAAACACTCTTTAAGGAAAAATATTAAAAAAAAAACAGATAAAAAAATAAAAATTGGACTATTTCAAAAGTGTGTTTGGAATAGTACTTGCAAAAGTGGCTTGTTTGCAATCTTATTTTTTAATAGAAGTTAAAATATGTTATGTGATTTATGTTTGAATTGGTGGTTATATAAGTAGTTTTTCTAAAATTGAAACTTGTTTGAATTGGCAGTAACATAAGTGATTTTTGTGATAATTATAAGAGAGAAATCAAATTAAAAATTATACAAAATTTAAAAAAGTGAAGTTGAAAAATTTGGAAATTAAAAAAAAATATAATTTAATAAAATAATATCACATTAATTAGTGACATATATGTTTAAATATTAAAATTATAATATAAAGAGAGATTCACACGTAAAATATCTTAATAAATGTTCAATTACACATATAATTATTTCATTTATTGTGAAATAAGAAAATAATAATAAAAAACATAAATTTTTATCATAGTGTCAGTTTTAATTATAACATAGATAATATTATATATTAATTTGTATGTGTGTTAATATATATATATATATATATAAAACATTGTAACATAATTATATAATATTAATTTATAAAATATATAAAAAAATATTTTAATTTAAATATATTTATGCAAATAAATAATATATAATTTAAATTTTTCATATTAAAATTGGAAGGTCATTGCAAGAACTTAAGCCAAAAGCCAAAAGCCAAAAGCAACAAAAAATAGTTTATCTTCAATTGTAGTTTTTTATGATTTTTAGAGTAAAAACACTTAATTTTAAAAAGCCATCCCATATATAAATAAATGAATCAATCTAGCTTTTGACACAAAAAGCCATCTCAAACACACAAAAGTGCGCAGATTAAGCTAGAATCTTCTCTACATTATATAAGGAAGAATAACGAAAAAGAAAAACCTCTCTTATATATAGTAGAACCAAAAAACGGCTTAATTTCTTTAAAAATCTAAGAATTTTTCTGACACACATTTTTATTCCAAAAGAAATTTGGAGAACGGGCATGTTTGTTTGTAATTTTTTTTTTGCCAATATGTTTGTTTGTATTTAATTTTATCTTATTGGTCTTAATTAAATTCTAAATATCAATATATTACGAATTCATTCATATTAATGTTCTGAAATTGATGCAACTTAATTCTTTCAGTTTTGATTAGGTTAAAAATTTAGTTCCATATAACTTAATCCTAATAATCATTATTGTTTAATCTCTATAATTAAAAAAAAAAAAGACTAAAGTTATTTTTTGAAGGTGAGCGGCTACTATTCTAAATAACGCAAAGGATTAATACTATCAGTCAACAAACAAAAAATAAAAGGATTGATATTAATGCGTTAATATAATCTTTGGTCCCTAAAATTTGAACTCATTTTGGTTTAATCCCTCAAGTTTTAAACTATTAGTTTTGGTCTATGTAAGGGCAAAATGATTTGAGTTTTTATTGAGTTATAAATATCAATATTTTAAGCGAAATAAAACTTGAGGGACCAAAATCAAAATTAAAATAAATTTGAGGGATTAAAGATTATATTAACCCAATACGCATATGGTATATTAACAACAGTGGTTTTTGCCTTTACGATTTGAAACTATAAGGACAAATCAAAATCTGATCAAACAATAAGGATTAACAATGTGATAACCCTAACTGCAGTTATAGAAGCAAGTATTAAGTTAAAGTTTAATGATCACATTTTAATTAAATTAAATCAAAATTATAGGGATAAATGTTTTTTAAAAAATATTAGTTAGGGTAACAAATAAACGATCTGAACTATCAATCAATTGATAAATAAACACACAGATCTGGTAAGAAAGAAACAAATTTAATCAAAAGAAACAAGGCATCTCTTTTATTGCTTCCATATAACAACAAAAAGTCGTAAAAAGTACTCTACAAATTTAATCAATATTACAAAGCTTGTACTAGATAGAATCATATAAGACAAAAACACTGCTCCTATAATGAACTGATATGCACAGCACATCTCCACGGATAATTTGTTGCAGATTTTGAAGTGGTGATGAGTTCATGGCTCAATATGGTTTGGGTGAAATCCATCTCTCTCCCAAGTATGACGGTGCCTTATATATTTACCACCATCCTGTCAATTCCATACAGTAAATCATTTAATTTATGTGAGCGATATATATATATATATAAGATTGTATTGTTCAATCACAAATTCTACCATATAATATAACCAAGGTATTAAAATCCGGATTGGGTATTGAACCGGTTAAAGTACTAGGTTAAGGGTCAGTAGGTCAGACCGGGGCCAAATCAAAATTAAACCGGTGAGAAATTGAAAATTTTAAGCTTATTGATGTGAAATTCTAAAAAAAATATAATTTTTTTTTTTAAAATTGAAAACCGGACCGAACCGGGAATCGGACCGAACCGGGAACCGAACCGGTCTACTGGCCGGTTCGCCGGTTTTCGGGCTGGACCGGCCAGTCCGGTCCGATTTCCATAACCTGAATATAACTCTAGAGGCTTTATATATATATATATATATAACACTGGATCAAGCTAGAGAATTAAATTACCATTTCTATGGCAAATGAGGTTCTAAGAGCTTCCACTATCACTTTAACATTACTTGTCAATTTTCTCACCTGCAAAAAAAAAAATTATATAATTAGTCGTTTAATATTATTACATTCAAATATAAATATATATAGAAAGTTCACAAGCAACTCACCTCAGGAAGGCTCGCTACAAACGGAAGGGGAACCCATCCTTCACCGACCATATGTTCTCGGAAGTTTACATCATTAACCAGATTATCAAAGCTACAAGTGACAAATTACAAAATTTAAAACAATTAAAATAAGAAAAAAACCAGACAGAAAGCAAGCATCTGCTTAAATTGAAGACATTACCTGAAATAGTACTCAATCTGTTTTACAATCTCAGCAAGATCTGGAGCTACATCATCTACCACTGGATAATACGAAATTGAAAAAATATATATAGCAGTTAGAATTAGCATACAAGTAAATATCAAGCAAAAGCACGTATTTGATGGATGCTAGAAAATTCAAATTACACATGAAGGCACGTACGTACCTCCGTAAGATGGCCCAAGTGATGGGAGGCTAGTTGCAGAATCAACTTCAAATTCAAATGGCATGTCCAAGTATCTGTACATGTATCTGTCATATAAACTTGGGTGCATGAGCCAATCTTGAGGGCCCCAATAGTAGAGATATGGTCCAGATACAAGGCTGGTCTCTTGTGTGTTGTGGTTTAATGAGGGGTTGCTAGACTCTCTAGAATCATGGTCACAAACATATTCTTCCTTGATAGTTTGAAAAGATGCATCTAAATCCTTATGATTCAGGTTGGTCGACACATCAGTGTCTGTTTCTGCATTATCAGTAATTTGTCCCTTTGAAGAAGAGGGAGGTTCGCTTTCATCGATACCCTATAATATAGAAAAATGAATATTTAAGAAGTCCTACATTGATTAATTAAGCAAGAGATTAGAGGTATATAATGTAAAGATCAATTTTTATATTGAACAGCTTGAGTTATTTTGACAGAATGACAAGCTCAAGAAATATAGTGCTCGTTTGGAATAGCTTATTTTTGGGTAATAAGTGTTTATAAATCGTGATTTACAGTATATGAGGTAAGTATGTGAGATGAGTTTTATCTCGATTTACGTAATAAGTGCTTATTCTTGAAAAATAAGCTAATCCAACATGCTAATATACTTGTTTCTAATTCTAACCATGAGAACCACTTTCATACAAAGACCCCTTACAATAAAATTATAAATGTTATAATTGTGATATATGTATAGAATAATAAATCTCATCCAAAGACACCTTATCATAATTATAAATGTTATAATTATAATATATGTATAGAATAATAGAAAAACAAAATCCCTCTCATTCCCTCTATAACGTGTTTAATGGTAACGTAAAGCGGACAATTTTGAGATTCAGAGATGCTGGTTTTTAATTGATTAATTAATTATAGAAGGTACTAAAGATATACAATGTAAAAACAGGAATTCTATATTAATAGCTTAAATTATTCTGATAAGAAGACAACTTTAACACATATATAATGTACATAAAATAATAACAATGAGAACAAATTTCATACAAAGTTATCACCATTCCATCATTTTTATAACTGAAAGGAGAAAAATCAAGAAAGAAGAAGAAACAAACCAGAAAACGTAGTAAATATGATCCGTCCTCGTCAATAAAATCCTCTGAAGGTGTCTGAGGCAAGCTTTCATTGATAACCTACAATATAATATTATATGAGAATTAAAGAAGTCCCATGTGAAGTCCAACATCTGCTTGAGAGGACACAAATAACTCTTTATTATAAGAGTAAGAATACCTCTCAACTCCATGTATTTTAAAACTGTGAGAGGTAGTATATCCCCAAAGCAGATAATTTTGAGAGAATAAGGGTATTACACCCAACATTGATTAATTAAAGGAGAGATTACAGATTTGTATAATGAAAAATGACATTCTATATTAAATAGCTTAAATTATTTTGTTAAATAGACATCTTTAACACATATATTCGTACGTAAAATTCTACGAACAACTTTCATGCAAAGTTATTATCCTATAATATAGCAATTATGAGTATTAAATAAGTATTATGTGAAGTCTCACATTAATTGGGAAGGGGGACAAAAGATACCTTATAAGAGTATTAACACTTCTCATCTAGACACATTTTAAAATCATAAAGGTAGCGAGACCCCATGGTGGACAATTTTAAGAGAACGAAATACCATGAGGTATAATGAGGCCTCAAAGCGGACAATTTTAAGATAACGAAATACCCCTAATAAGGGTCTACGAGACCCAAAGTGGAGAATTTTGAGAAAACAAAAGACCTCTTATAAAGGTTTACATTAAGTTGTAAAACCATGAGAGGTAATGAGATCCCAAAGCGGATAATTTTAAGAGAATGAAGGATGTCTTATAAAAGTATGAACACCTCTCCTCTCACCGCATTTTAAAACCATAAAGGATAATAAAAACTCAAAATGGACAATTTTAAAAGAATAAAAGACGTTTTATAAAGATCTAGAACCTCCCTTTTGAAGCTCAACACGTGCTTGAATTATTTTGTTGGCAAACCAACCTTAACACATATATTTGTATCTAAAATTCTGACTTGAGAACGACTTTCATACCTCATTCACAGCGAGAGGGCAAGGATCGTCATGGGCATCGGTATGAAGGTTAAGCAGAATAGCATAAGCATCGCTAAACATCTTAGCATACAGATCAATCCTTTGCATTGGGGGGAGGGGGCGGATGAAGGGGTTGGGGTTCATGTTGTCTTACTAAAGGGTAGTGTCACAAAAGGTGGAGGGTTTAGTACTTCTCTAGGCTACTTTTCTTACAGTCATGTAGAAATGGATTATTGATATATTTATAGAGCATGGTTTGAACTAACTTGGTTTAATATAATATAATTCTTACGGCCAATTAAATATGATTATTTGAATTACATCTAAGATATAATCATCCTTACCGGCCAATCAAAAGAATATTTGTATAAAGAAATTAATTGATTTATATTATATTTTACTATATTTAAACTATCCAAGTAGTTAAAACTAGATCAAAATAAAAGATATTCAAGTTTAAGTCATCTTAATTAAATTCATAACAACCGTTTTAACAATTTTTTCAAATAATTTAAATATTAATAAACAATTATCATAAAGATCTCAAATTCAGGATAAGATTTTAACTAAATCTTGTAATATATAATCATTTTGAACCGTCCAAAAATTTTTAAAAGAACATTTACGTGATTTAATTGATTTAATTTACTTCAAAAGAAAAAGATTTTGCTAAAAAAAATAAGAGCGGGACATTACCAGATTCGCTTTAAGTTTTCCCACCAAGAAACATCCACTTTATTAAGCCACCAACTGCAGCTGTGCATTCATTTCTTGATGGTGAATACCCTTATCATGTTGGAAAATGCCCTTATTAATGCTGTCATTGTCCTCTTAATTACAGGAAATGCCCTTATTATTCATTTCTTGACGTGCTACTTGAGCGGGGCGAGAGTCTCTTCATTGAGCTTTATCTCCATTTATTTTCTCACCACTGAATCAATTTTCAACCGTTGAGATTTAACATTTTATAATAATATTAAATGCAAAAATACATATAATTAAATTTAATCCATTAGAATTATATCTAAATATTTCAACTCTATCTAGATTATAAACCTTATGCGGAAACTCCCAAACCATGCTCTTTTTCGCACGCCGATACAAAGCTCCTCTCACATACTTACCTTGTAAATTATAAAAACACTTTTAAAAGATAAAACAAATGGGCACTAACCTGCTAGTGCTAAGCTATAATCTCTTCAAATTGTCTGCGAAGAAATGCATTACAGGATGACATCTCCTCTAGATTATTTAAGGAAGAATAACAAAAAAAAAAAAAGAAAAGAAAACATCTCTTATATAGGACAACAAAAACGGGTTAATTTCTTTTAAAATCTAAGAAGTATTCTGACGTGAATTTTTATTAGAAATGAAATTTGGAGAACAAGCATGTTTTTATTTACTTAGATGTTTATGGTCTTAATTAAATTCTAAAAATCAATATATTACGAATTCGCGCATTTCAATGTTTATTAATGTGAAATTGACGTCACTTTAATTCTTTTGGTTATGATTAGGTTAAAAATTTAATTCTTGAATTTTGTTTCAATATAACTTAGCCCCAATAATCATAATTATTTAAAATCTTGACTTCTATGTCTTAAAAAATAAAGACTACGAATATTTTTTCGAAGGTGAATCACCATTGTTTTAAATAACTAAAAAGAATGAATACTATTGTCCTTAAAATTTGATCAAATTTAGGTTTTCATTAATGTAGTGTCAAAATATATTGATATTCTTTGTCATTATAGTTTCATAAAGATTTAGTATAAATTTAGCAAATGACATTAATAATGGTAGTTTTTTTCTTATGATTTGAGACTACAAAGATAAGAACCAAAACATGATCAAACTATAAGGACTAACAATAATAACAACCCTACCTAAAACCATATACACTGAGTTGTTGCATTTAAGTTAAGATTAAATTTTAATCAAATAAAAATTATAGGGATAGAATGATTTTTGTTTTAAAGATAACTTAGGTACTTAGGGCAGCAAGAAAATATCTCAACTATCAATCAATTTATAAATATATACGAAGAAATCATGTAAGAAAAGCAAATTTAATCAAAACAAACTCAAGAGTCAATGCATCTCTTTTATTACTTCCATATAGGTACGGAATGCATAAAAAAATACAAATCTAATCAATACTACAAACTCCATACTACGGTACTAGATAGAATCATATGATACAAAAACAATATAATGAACTAAAGCACAGCACATCTCCATGTGTAATTTGTTGCAGATTTTGCAGCGGTGATCAGTTCATCGCTGGATATGGTTTGGTTTGGGTGAAATCCATCTCTGCCAACTATGACGGTGCCTTATTAATTTAGTACCATCCTGTCAATTCAATATAGTAAATAATTTAACTTATGTGAGCGATATATATAATAAGATTGTATTGTTCAATCACAGATTCTACCATATAATATAACTCTACAAGCTTTTATATATATAACACCAAATCAGGCTAGGGATAGAGAATTAAATTACCTTAATTTCTATCGCAAATGAAGTTTTAAGAGCTTCCTCTATCACTTTAACATTAAGTGTCAATCCTCTCACCTGTATAAATAAAATATTATATAATTAGTCGCTTAAATATATTACATACCAATATATATATATATATAGAGAAATATCACAAGCAATTCACCTCAGGAAGGCTGGCTACAAAAGGAAGGGGAACCCATCCTTCATTATCCATGTGTTCTCGAAAGTTTATATCATGAATCAAATTATCAAAGCTACAAGTGATAAATCACATAATTTAAAACCGTCAAAATAAGATAAAAAGGAAGAAAAAAAAACAACTCAAGACAGGGCCCACGCCGAAATTGAAGGCATTACCTGAAATAATACTCAATATGTTCTACAATCCTAGCTAGATCTGGAGCTACATCATTCACCACTGGATAATACGGAATTGAATGTATATAGCAGAGTTAGAATTAGTATATAATTAAATATCATGCAAAACTAGAAGAAAAATTCAAATTACACACCAAGGCACATCTACGCAGGTACGTACCTCCATAAGATGGCCCCGGCGGCGATGAGAGACTAGTTGGAGAGTCAACTTCCAGTGGCATGTACAAGTATCTGTCCATGTATTTGCAATACAAACTTGGGTGCATGAGCCAATCTTGAGGGCCCCAAAGGTAGACGCATGGTCCAGATTCAACACTAGTCTCGTGTGTGTTGGGTTTTGATGAGGGATTGTTAAACTCTGTGGAATCATGATCATATGCAGATTCTTCCTCAAGAGTTTTAGCATATGCGTTTGAATCCTTATTCTGGTGGGTCGCCACATAAATATCTGTTTCTGCATTATCAGTAACTTGTCCCTTTGAAGAAGACGGAGGCTGGTTTTCATCAATAACCTGTAATATAAAAATATGAGTATTAGAATAGTCCCATGTTGATTAATTAAGCTAGAGATTAAAGGTATATAATGTAAAGATGAATTTCAATATTAAACAACTTGAGTTATTTTGACAGAATGACAAGGTCAAGACATATATACTGGTATCTAAAATTCTAACAATAAGAACCACGTTCATACAAAGACCCCTTATAATAAAATTATAGATGTTACAATTATGATATATGTATAGAATAATAAATCTCATCCAAAGACACAGTATAATAATTATAAATGCTATAATTAAATATATGTATCTAATAATAGAAAAGCAAAATCCCCCTCTCATCCCCTCTATAACGAGTTTAATGGGAACTCAAAGCGGACAATTTTTAAGAGTATGAGTATTAGAGAAGTCCTATTTGAAGTCTCACATTGATTAGAAAGGGGAACGAAAGACTCTTTATCAAAGTATAGACACCTCCCATCGACGCATTTTAAAATCGTAAAGGTAATGGGACCCCAAGGTGGACAATTTTGAGAGAACAAAATACCCCTTATAAGACTATTTCTTAAAATCATGGGGTGTAATGAGGCCCCAAAGCGGACAGTTTTGGGAAAATGAAATACCATGAGGTGCTACGTTTTAAAACTATGTAGGGTAATGAAACCCTAAAGCGAACAATTTTGAAAGAACGAAAGGCCTCTTATAAAGAGTCTGCATTAAGTTTTAAAACCATGAGAGGTAATGAGACCTCAAAATGGACAAGTTTAAGAGAACGAAAAACGTCTTATAAGTATCTAAATAATTCAAAGCAGATCTGAGATTTTATATGTAAAAATAGGCATCCTTAACACAAAAATCCTTGTACCTAAAATTCTAACAATGAGAACAACTTTAATATAAAGTTATTATTGAGGCCTTATATACCTCTCCTCTTATGAAAGTTATTACTGACACCTTATAAAAGTATGAGGGGTAATAAGACTTCAAAAGTTATTACTGACGCCTTATTACTGATGCCTTATAAGAGAACGAAAAACGTCTTATAAAGGTCTAGATACCTCTCTCTTGACCCTCAATACGTGCTTAAATTATTTTCTTAGCAAAACAACCTAAACACATATATTTGTATCTAAAATTGTGACAATGAGAACAACTTTCATACCTCATTCGTAGGGAGAGGGCAAGGATCATCACGGGAATCGGTATGAAGGTTAAGCAGTATAGCATACGCATCGCTGAACATCTTAGCATACAAATCAATCCTAGTCTCTTGTGTGTTGTGTTTTAATGAGGGATTGTTAGACTTTGTGGAATCATGATCATATACAGATTCTTTCTCAAGAGTTTCAGCATGAGCGTCTGAATGCTTATGATTCTGGTTGGTCGACACACCAGTGTCTGTTTCTGCATTATCAGTAACTTGTCCCTCTAAAGAAGACGGAGGTTGGCTTTCATCGATACCCTGTAATATAAAAACATGAGTATTAGAGAAGTCCCACGTTGATTAATAAAGCAAGAGATTAAAGGTATATAATGTAAAGATGAATTTCCATATTAAACAACTTGAGTTATTTTGACAGAATAACAAGCTCAAGACATATATACTTGTATCTAAAATTCTAACCATGAGAACCACATTCATGTTTAAAAAAAAAAAAAAAAGGAACCACATTCATACAAAGACCCCTTATAATAAAATTATAAATGTTATAATTATGCTATATGTATAGAATAATAAATCTCATCCAAAGACACCGTATAATAATTATAAATGTTATAATTAAACATATGTATCCAATAATAGAAAAGCAAAATCCTTCTCATCCCCTTTATGATGAGGTTAATGGGAACTCAAAGCGGACAATTTTTAGAATTTATGAAAATTAAAGAAGTCTATGTGAAGTCCCACATTTAAAGAGTATGAGAATTAAAGAAGTCCTATGTGAAGTCTCACATTAATTGGAAAGGGGAACGAAAGATGTTTTATAAGAATATGAACACCTCTCATCTAAACGAATTTTTAAACCGTAAAGAAAATGAAACCCCAAGGTGGACAATTTTGAGAGAATAAAATACATAAGACTCAACTTCTTAAAGCCATGAGGTTTTAATAATGCCCCAAAGCAGACAATTTTGAGAAAATGAAATACCATGAGGTACTACATTTTAAAACTATGTAGGATAATGAGATCCTAAAGTGAACAATTTTGAAAGAACAAAAGACTTCTTATAAGGGTTTGCATTAAATTTTAAAACCATGAGAGGGAATGAGACCTCAAAGCGGACAATTTTAAGAGAACGAATGACGTACAAGTATCTAGATAAGACCAAACAAGTCTGGGATTTTATATGTAAAAATAGACATCCTTAACAAAAAAATTGCTCGTACCTAAAATTCTAATCATGAGAACAACTTCAATATCAAGTTATTATTAACGCCTTATACAATTCTCCTCTTATAAAAGTGGTTACTGACACCTTATAAGAATATAAACACCTCTCCTCTCGACATGTTTTAAAACTATGAGAGGTAATAAAACCTCAAAATGGACAATTTCAAGAGAACGAAATACGTCTTATAAGGGTCTAGATACCTCTCTCTCGACGCTCAATGTGTGCTTAAATAATTTTCTTAGCAAAACAACCATAACACATTTATTTGCATCTAAAATTCTGACAATGAGAACAACTTAATTTCATACCACATTCATAGGAAGAGGGCAAGGATCGTCATGGGCATCAGTTTGAAGGTTAAGCAGCATAGCATACGCCTCGTTGAACATCTTAGCATACAAATCAATCCTTTGCATTGGGGGGAGGGGGCGGAGGAAGGGGTTAGGGCTCATGTTGTCGTACTAAGGGTAGTGTCACAAAAGGTGGAAGGCTCAGTACTACTCTAATCTCTAAGCTACTTTTCTTGTGTTATCATGCAGAAATGGATTATTAACGTATTTATAGAGCCTGGTTTACACTAACTTGGCCTAAGATACAATCATTCTTACCGGTCAATTAAAAGAATTTTTGTATAATGAATTTAATTGATTTATATTATATCACACGATACTTTTAAACCATCCAAGCAATCAAAACTAGATAAAAGTATAAGATATTTAAGTTTATGTCATCTTAATTAAATTTATAAGAACCCTTTTAACAATTTTTTCAAATAAATTAAATATTAATAAACAATTATTATAAAAAGATCTCAAATTCAGGATAAGATTTGAATTAAATCTTGTAAGAATTTAATTGATTTATATTATATTGTACTATATTTTTAAACTACCCAAGTAGTTAAAACTAGATAAAACAAAAGATATTTAAGTCATGTTAATTAAATCATAAGAGTCATTTGTAACAACTTCATCTGATAATTTAAATATTTAGTAAACAATCATCATAAAAAGATCTCAAATTCCGAATAAGATTAGAATTAAATCTTGTAAGATTAATCATTCTAACCAATCAAAAGAATTTTCGTCTGATAAATTTAATTGATTTATTTCAAAAGAAAATTATATTGCTAAATAAATCAGAACAAGACGTTGCCTGATTAAGCGTCTGCTTCAAGTTTGTTTTCTGTTTGTTAATTGGTTTGTTTTTGTTTTGTTTTTTTTTTTTTCAGAATTGTCGCTTTAAGGCATCAACTGCAGCTGTGCATTCATTTTTTCGAGGGGCTACTTAATTAACCGGTCTAGATTATAATAATTTCCTTTTTAAAATCCCATTTCCTTTTTTAAATTATAAAATGAATGATTCAGATTTAATATTTTATAAATTAGGATTTATTTATTGTTTATTTTAAGAGTTTAAATTTATAAATTTATGTTTGCTTCGAGTTTTTTTTTTCCCTTTTTTTGCTAGAAGTGTCACTTTAAGCCATCAACTACAGCTGTGCATTCATGTTTCCAGGGGCTACTTAATCTGTCTAGATTATAACTATCTTCTTTTTAAAATCCCATCTCTTTCCTTAAATTATAAAATGGATGGTTCAGATTTAATATTTTATAAATTGAGATTTATTTATTTTTTATTTTAAGAGTTTAAATTTATAAATTTATATTTATAGTAATAATTTTATAAAATATTAAATTTGAATCATTCATTTTTTAATTTAAAGAATTTAAGGATAGATATGAAATTCTAAAAAAAAAAAAAAAAAGAAAGGGGACTCGATTTTAACAGAGAAAATTTCCCCATTTGAGCTCATGTTCGTATGATTGTTTAACAACGTCTCAATCCATCCACTCCCACATCTCTGCATTGACAAGAGGGCAAAATATCTCACACGACTGCAAGCACATTCATCCCTAAGATGAGGCAAAAAAGAAGAGATGTCACCAAGATTTAAACAACATTCTAAATTACCTGCAGTAAGTTCTGGGTTTTCGGTAATGCACGCAAGGCATTTCCCAAGGTTCAATGTTGGGTTCTGGGCATGTCTTTCTATCAAAAATTCCAATCTTAGTGGAACTCTTTGAAGCCATTGCAAAGACCAATACGGTCATCTTCATTACCAATGTAGAATTCTTTGAAGCCTTTGCAAGGAAGATATTCTGCCACCATTCGGTTCATAACACCAATGATTAAAATTTTGAGTAATCCTACGAATAGCTCTACCTCACCATCATTTGCATTTTGAGATTCTCAATAAAAAGTGAGGAGCGTGAGGAAATCTATATATATATGCGTACACACAAGTGAAAATGCTCTGCATAACAAACAGGATCTGGAAACTAATCAATTAACCTAGGTTGATGGCCTGGAATCAAATACAAGGAAGACTATGCTCAACTAAACCTGGCTTCACAGTTTGAAGACCTGACGTAATGCATGCTATATATGAGAAACCAGACTGCTCTAATTTATTTGCTGTCACAGCAGATCCTCACACCAAAGAGGAAACAATACTACTACAGAACATAGATACAACTACCCTAAAGGACATCCCTTTTTAAAAAAGGGACGTCCAAAATATGGTCAGGTTCAAATTATAAAGATTGGCGTGTCTGAAGACCTTTAAAAGTCATAAAAACAAAACAAAAAGAAAAAGAAAGCCTTTAGACGTCCCCAGCTCAGCTGGGGACGTCTAAAGGCTACCTTTAGATGTCTCCAGCACAGCTGGGGACGTTGAAAGTCACTCACATGTATCAGAATTGACATGACTGGTGCATGTGAGCATGTTAGACCCCTTCCTACTCCCCTGCTGCATCTATCTCTCCTCTTCCCACTTTACTCAATCACTCCCGTGCTGCATCTCCGTCCCCATTGGGTCTCATCTGCACTTCTTTTTTTCCTTCTTTCTCTGTCCCCATTCACTCCCCTGCTGCATCTCCTCCCAAATTCATCACTCCGTCCCCATTGATCGGTCTCCTCTCCCTTTCTTGGTTTTTTAATTTTTTTCTCCAAAGCTTCACCACTTCCGTCACCAGGCCACCTTCTTTGCTATGGGTTTGCAGAGTTTTTTCCCCATTGGATCTCCTCTCCACCACTGTCAGCCTCCTCCAAAGCTTCACCACTTTTCAGGTTAGCATTTTCTGTTTGATTATTCTTTGCTTTTTCGCTGATATTTCTTTCATTTATTTATAAAAAGCAATCTTTCTGGGATATTCAATATATTCTATAGTTCCTTACCGTGTCAATTTCCAATTCTTGGTCATTGAGATTCATGGGCAATACAGATTAATGTTTAAAGATATATATTACCTCCCCCTTTCTCCTTTCAAACAAATAAAAATGATTGAAGATCATAGGGCGTTTTGAATAAGAGCACTCTGTTTATTATTCTGTTTATTATTTTATTATTCTTTTTATTATTATTTTTTTATTATTAGTTAGAGTTCTTTTTTTTAATATATTTTTAGTATAGTATATGGAGGTTTACTATGCGAATAATGATTAGGTTGATGATGGTAACTATTAGGTTTATTATGTGGAGGTTTATTAGGCGGATAGTTATTAGGATAGTATTGGATTTGTTTATTAATTTTATAATTTTAGTTATATATATCATTATATTATTTTATATTATACCTTTTGCTTTTCTGCATTCTCTTATATTTGACAGAATTGGTTCATTTTTGCACTTGTTTTGGTTATACAATTGTGGATTCTCTATAACAGTGAGCTAATCCTTTGAAAATAATACAGAGATAGATTGCATTTTAGTACATTTACATATGGTTCCTAAGTGATTATCTCACAAACTGTGTGAATCAAAGTGACGGAAAGGAAAGGAAAAGAATTTGGCACATGATAATGCTTTTAATTAGTAGGGAAAGGAAAAGAAATGAGTAAAGAATAAAGAATAAAAAGAAACTAAAAAAATAAAAAATAATAATCTTGTAGACACACATATTAATTTTTTTTTGCCATAAGACACACATTAATATATATATTTAGTGCTAGAATTAAGCAATCTTGTTCATTTAGTTAAGTTGATTTTAACTAGCTAATACATTCATCATTTTAATTCTATTATAGCTCCTTCTGTCGTATATGCATTGACTCTTAAAGAGTTGATTTATATGGATTCTTGTCTTCTGCACATACGACAAGGATTGGGAATACATTGAAAAGAAGGACGAACTATGTGGACTTCACATTGGCAGAGGACGAGTATCGTTGTTATCTAGCACCGATTGTTCAAGGGTACGCATTTTAATTTTGTGTATTTGAGATTTTTAATAAATAATTGCCTTGTCATCTAACTTCATTTTAATTTGTATATGTTGTGATAGTTATCACTGGAGTTTGTGTGTTGTCTGTCCTCGGTCCCACATTGTTTACTGGTTTGATTCCTTAAATAGAAGACCAGACAAAGAAACTAAAAGCGTCTTCAACACGTAAGTTATTTTTTTGTATTTCAGTGCTTCTTGATTCTTGACTTAATGAATTATTCTAATTTATGTTGATTTTCATTTTAATGATAGGGCATGCACGACGTATCGAGCGCTTGGCGGGCCACGCGAACGTAGAGGTGGCAAAGATCCGAGATGGTTGTTTCCAAAGGTACGTAGTTTCAAATCAAGTTCTTTTGATTGACGGTCGTTTTAGATATGCCTTTATTGATTTTAACCATTTGCTTTTGATTTATAGTGCCCTCGACAACCTGGCGGGTGGGAATGTGGATATTATGTTTTACTTTATATTTTTAACATCATTCAGAGTGGCATTACGACAGATTTTGAACAAGTAATCGCTTCTTTATTCTCAGAGGATAATATTCTTGGTGTTGTAATTCAATGGCAATTCATTCACTTCATTCATTATTTTATCTAAGTTTATTTTCTAATTTACAGATTTTTGACAATGAAGATGCCTACTCATATGAAGACCTAAATATGATCAGAGACTTTTTGGCTGGACATCTTCTTCAATGTATACCAGAAGAGTAAAGTCTTTAGTAGTTTATGTAGGACATACTTTTGTGGTAGTACATATAATTAGCGTTATTGTTGTTGGATATGGATTGGATTTAGTCTTGGTTATTGTACAAACTGGGGACTTGGATATAGATTGTTGTGTAGTTTGTGTGGTTTGAAAGTTTGTGTGGCATGTAGTAGACTTGGATATAGATTGTTGTGTAGTTTGTGTGGCTTGAAAGTTTGTGTGGCATGTAGTAGCCTTGGGTTGATCACTGTATTTGTTGTTGTTTCCATTCTGCTGAACTGCTGTTGTTTTATTCTGTTGTTGGAATCCTATTTCTGCAGTTTACATTTTCCAGACAGTGCAATATATAAAAAGTCCATTTAAAAAAAAAAACTTTTAATGTCCTTAATAAAAAAAGGGACGTGGTAAAGTGGGTGGCGACACTTTAGACGTCCCCAATTATTCTGGAGACGTCTAAGGTCCCACTTTAGACGTCCCTAGTTTCAACTGGGGACGTCTAAAGTCTATCTTCCACGTCCCCTGTTTTAGGGACGTTATTGACATTTTTTTCTACGACCCTCAGATAGACGTCCCTCTGTTTTCAGATGTTAAAAGGCCAAAAAAAGGGACGTTAAAACCCTGTTTTCTAGTAGTACAAGACCCTTAAATGTTAGTGAGAACAATAAAACTGAACATGCATAGCAAGCATGATGGCGTAAACTAATCTCAATCCCTCCTGCAATACAACCAAGATTTTACTTTCAGGGGAAAGCCGACTCTTAACAGATTTCAGGATGAACGGCGAGAATCTGTAAAAATAGTTAGATGGAATTGCATGTACTACTAGGAGTATAATCTATTGATTTTGTCTTGTCAAGAATCTTTCCCCATTTCAGAAAATAAGGGAAGTAATTAAAAGAATCCAGCAGCTAAGTAATTCTCAAGATTAAGCTAAAGATAAGCATAAATTACCCGGAGGAAGAAAGCGGACCGGAGTATAAACCAATTCCTGCCATTGTGAGAATTCTCCATAGTCTCTATATCTTGTTCTGGTTACTGTATTCAAATCAGGTCTTCAAACTGTGAATCAAATAAGATTCTGTCATCGTATATCAAGAAGCTTGCTAGCCGATAATATGCCAACGGAAATTCAAATTGCAAAGATTCGTTGCTATATTCTAACAACTGGATCGGACAATCTCAAATGCCGATCATGAAAAAGGAAAAAAAAGATTGCAATCGCCAGAGAAAATATTTAGAGTTTCCATAAAGTGTAAGTAAAACCAACCTTGGCGGAGGAAGCAAAATCATCGGCCATCTGAATCTTTATTCGTGAATCGTCCTGGTGTGCTGGTTCCTATTGGCCACCAGCCAGACGGATGCTGGTCGTTGGAGCTCTGCCAATAGGAGATTTTGAGCCCACTTTTTTGAAAACAAAAATTAAGAATACTAGTGTCTTTTGACTCACGAAATTTAATTTTATTTTAATCTATGAGGGTGTAATGAAATTTTAAATTTTCTTTAAGAGCAAATGGGCATTAACCATGAGAACTATCCCTATTGGATCTGCAAATTCAAAAACTATCCCTATTGGGTCTGCGCATACTAAGAGGTTTATATCAAGGGATGGTTTTAATGTAAATGATAATTAAATAAGGCATTGTAGAAAAAATAACACGCATTTTTTTTTTATAAAAAAATAACTAACTAAATTAATTTCTTTAATACACGTTTTAAAGATGCAAGGGAGCACGAGTGCCCGATGAGAAAGGAGGCCATCTTGTTCAGCATGGTCTCAATCGGAGTGATGAGTGAAACCAAAGGAGAAACGGAGTGAGGACGGGAAGTAACTCCGTCGTGGTCTCTGTCTCCTCTCCTCCTCTTCTTTAGGAAGCCATATGATCGGCACTCATCTCCCTCAAAACAATATTATTCAATGATAAAAACCTTCCACAGAGTGTAAGTCTTATGGAGGTGAGCCTAAACAAACAAGAAAACACACAAACCCCATGCATTCGATCGAGAGGCACAGGACTCTCCCAATTCTCTCATCACATTTCTCATACCCTCCTACCAGAATTACCAACAACGCCCCTCTCCACATGTTCTTCACCCGTATTTTACATTCATCACACTGTGATATAGTATTGGACAAAGGCAACCACCAAGACTAGAACAACAAAGCAGATATACACATATATCATGCTTGGTAAAAGTTTTTCATCAAATCTTGTATACTAAAAGCTGACTCGTTCAAGCCTTGACTCTGCTTGACTTTCACCGGTTTCTTCTTTGTTTCTTTGCCCACAAAATCCTTCATTCTCTTTAGTGCCACATCCACAGTATCATCATCCATGTTAGCGAAGCAAACCCTAAACCAACCAGGTTCCAAGCAATTGAAAGAAGATGCTGGAGATATATTCAGCTTCACATCATTCACAATCTCACGCCACAGCTTCATTTCACCTTCAAGTGTTTGTTCTTTCAGCATACTTTTCATGTTTATCCAACAGAATAGCCCTGCATTGCTTGGGAGGCAAGTAATCCCTATATTCTCAAGCCCCTTTGTGAAAACGCCATGCCTCTGAGCCAATCTTCTTGAGCTTTCTTCTAGAAACTTCTCCACAAAATCATCATCGGAAAGGATCTCACCCAGAATATGCTGAGTCTGTGAAGAAACCAATCCAAAGCTTGACATTTTCCGGCCACGGTCTAGCACCGTGTCGTTGTAGGAGTAAACTATGCCAACTCTAAATCCAGGAATCCCCATGTCCTTTGACAAACTATAAACGATGTGAATGAAATTTTTGTTGCAGAACTCCATATCATGTATGATCTCAGAGACACTCACAAAGTTGGAGGAGTTGTTGAACACAGTAGCTGAATATACTTCATCACACACCAAATGAATGTTCTTCTCGTTAACAAATTGAACAAGACTTTTTAGTGTCTCTCTATCCAAGGTGGTGCCTAAAGGGTTTGATGGGTTTGTTATAAGCAAACCCTTCACGTTGACATTGCCCCCTTGAGCTTTCATGTAAGCTGCTTCTAGAGCTGGTTTTGTTATCTTGAAATTGTTGGAACTGTCACAATGCACTGGGATTATTTGCACCCGAGATCGCCAGCATAAGTCGCGATTAAATCTGCAACAGAATATTGGCTGTATCGATTAGTTAATTTGAAGTGTGTGTTGCTAGATGTTTAGGACACGGGTCCTTTAATATTTGCAGTGTTTAGTGTTTGTGTTTTCAAAGGAAACCGTACACTGAGGTAGCTATGGTTTTTCCATTGATCAAGGCAAGTGGGGTCCACTGACCTTTACAGTGTTCTAAATTCCAAAATGAACCCCCACATGTTGGTTGACCTATTTGGGAATCATATAATTGAAAATTTTCTTTTGGACTTGCTCGATGCATATGTTAGAGTATAAATGTTTTTTACCTCAATAAATAATGTATGCCATAACAAAACAAACTAGTATAATTCAATTTTGGATTTTTGTGCCTTCCAAAATCCAAGGCATCTGATAGCTTGTATATTCTAGTTTTATTATATATATATATATATAAAGATGGACATGAAATAATGTTATTCATCATTGATATATAGGGTATAGCACTACGGTACAGAATCTTGTTGACACGCGCGCGCACACACTCACACTCAAACTCACTCCAAACTGACATGCTCCATATATGCAGCTTTCCACAATTGCACCAAGATGTAGAAAAGGAAGCTTAAATTTATAAAATAATTTATATCTCTACCCAGATGTACATATATGAATCTTGTTGACAAGTAATACTTTCAATTCTAAATATAAGAGCAAGTTTAGAAGTGAATTTTAGTCTTAAATATAAGATTTTATTTTTTTACATTTTATCCCATGTATTTATCATTTTTCTTTAAACTAATTGCCTAACTTATAAATTGATATGTAACATAATGATATACATAAATATTTCAAAAAAATTATGTAACACATGCTATAACTAAGTAATTTATTTGGTGTCATTAATATTCTCAAATTAGTCAAATAGGAGGTACTACATACTTTTTGGTGTTATTTAGGATCAAGGTGGGCCCCTGTCTAACCCTTATATTAAGGACAACAGGAAGTATAACATTTGCAATCTTGGAAGTAGTTGCGTGAGTGGAATGTTAATGAAGACACACCTAATTAAACAAAGTACTGAAAAGGTAAGGGCAGTTTATACATACGCAGGATAATAAGGTGCAGGAATAAGAAAAGCATCTCCAGGATTAGCCAAACAGAACATGATCGTTTCATTTGCCCCTGTGGCCCCACCACTCATCACTATACGGTCAGGATCAAATTTTACTCTCCCACCTCTCACTTTTGACATCAAATTTGCCACTCCCTGCAAACAATTACAACACCAAGCAAACCCATTATGATCATCAACTTTGATTCAACCATATACATATATATACACCATACTGGCTTTAGCAGATACTCCCTCCGATCCTTTCTATAAGAAACAACTACCAAAATCATGCTGTTCAAAATATTTGTTAAAAGCAAGAAATGTGTAACTTTTGTACTTTTCTTTCCTATTATACCCTTATTTAGAAAACAGTGTATATGAGGGATAACGTGTAGAAATTAATTGTAGAGAGAAAATGAGTAATATATATTTAATGAGGGTAAAAATGAAAAAATCAGTTTAAAACTCCAGATAAAGAGGATTTATTCCTTATATTAAGGGTTGTCCCCATGAGAGAGAACGTTTCTTATAAAAAGAATCAAAGGAGTATATATGTATGTATAATCATAATCACTATATATATGTATATATACACAAACACACCTTCCTGAACTTGGGAAGGCCATGATAGTCCTGAAAGATAGCAATGTCTCTGAAGCGGTGAAGCCCTTCAGGAGTGCAAATGGAAGCCTCCGGATGATTCCTTATCCAGTCCTCTAACCTATCAATACAGAGCTGTGTAAACAAATCAACGCAAACCCATACATACGAGTCAGTCAACTAATCAAACACCCTTAGCTTGTAATCATATATAGTGATATATATGCATAAAATTTTCAGCACGAGGGTATGTAATATATATATATATATATATATATAACCTGGTTTTCTGCAACACCCATATTGATCACCCCCTGAGGATTGTTTGTGAGGTGAAATGGGTTACTGGCATGAGCCTCCAATCCATCAAAATAAGCAGAGTTCTCGCCGTGTTTGCCATTGACGGCGGCGATGTCGGACAGAAGGCTATTGCTCTCATTCTTGTCCAAACCCATTGTTTAGTTTCTAAAGAGAAATGAAGGGAAGACACACTATATATTAAATAGCAAGAAATTATGGAGATAAAGAAGGAAGGGTTGTAGTAGACAAGTAGTGCAGGAAAAATGAGAGCGACTACGTGAGAATTTATAGCATGCGATCACTTCCACCGCCCTCAGAGAGGAAAAACAAAAAACAAAAAATGCAATGACTATGTTCTTGTATCAACACACGATTATGTCCCTGTATATATCATCCGTCTGCTCTTTTTGGAAACTACTAGAGAGATTTTCTCACTCTTGATTTCACACAATTAATTGATAGGCCCCGTGCTGTCTTCAAAAGACACAAGGTGACAAGGGTTGCACAGTCACACCCCATTCTCAAACACATAAAAAGTTGTGGGTGAGAGTGTCGTAGATATGTATGTGTTACTGTGTTATGTGCAGTCGCTATTAGCCAAAAAAAAAAAGCTCTGTAGTTAGTTACTATAACATTATTCCTTTTGGGAACTTTTCGATTCTTTAAGCATTAATGTATAATGTATAATGTATAGTGTGTGTGTGTGTGTGAGCATGCATGCCTTCATTCATGTCTTGTCATCTTCATCAGCAGAAAGTTCGACATAAGAATTTCACTTGCACTTGTCTTCTCAATTCTTTTATCAACTTGATTGATATATATATATATATATATAATATACATAAGAGTAAGAGATAAGTGAACAATAGTAAGTGAAGACAGCAGAGAGACACGATTTAGTGGCCTTTTGCTTCTCATGCACGTTCCTAGTGGCCGCATGCATGGTTAGGCCACCTTTAATTATCGCCTCAACGTGGGGTTGTGGTGAAAAGAGAGAAAATTAAAGCAAAAGATGCTTCAGACCTGCCTTCATTTCACCGAAATTTTTAGCAGTGTAAGAATCATTTAACGGGAAGGAACTAACAGATGTAACGGCAAAAAGTTAAGGTAGCGGTTAAAAAAAGTTCAAAATATATCATTAAAGGATGACGTAATGAAATTTAAATTGAAATCTCATCCTCCCCTTCCTTTTTACAAGCAACTTATTCTCTTAGGTTAATTCTTAATATAACCAACTTTCTTTTTGTGTGTCTTAAAATTTTAACTACTTTTTCCTTTTCTACCCCTATTAAATACATATCTTTATATTAATTATTTTCTATTTACCACTAATTCTCTCTTATATAATCATTTATTACCCATTCTCTCATATTTTATACTTATTCTCTATTCTATTTTCTTTTCATAAATAGGGACGTATTTAGAAAAAATATGAAATTTTTGATATTTTTATTATTTTTAACTAATATTAACTGTCATTTCATTTTATACAATAAAAAAAATTACTTATAAAAAGTACGGGATGGAGTATAATTTTTTTTGGCATAACAAAGGCAAGCTAAAACTTGATTATATTAGAGCTACCCTAATTAGAAGGGGATCCCTCCTGAACAAAAATATTTGCCCATCAAAAGAGTACTCCTGCAACTTAACGTGACATCTGGAAGAAGACAAAGTTCCAAACTTTCCACATGGGCTTCTCTAGCTAAGATGTTTGCACACCTCAAAGCTTCTCTGTTGATATGAAGCAACTCCACATTCCAGTCATCGTATAAAAGCTGCCTGTTCCCCTCTTTAATATCGACAAGATATGTTGGTTGTGCCCACTATCTCTTGCTAGTAAATCAACTGCCTCCACTGAATCTAAAAAGACCCGGACACGTTGAGACTTTTACAAACCTCTAGTCCCGTCTTGAGGGAGTATAATTTTAAACTATTCTATAGCCTGTTTGGTTCAATTTCATGGGAGAAGATTATATGTAATCCTGATGTAATAGATCAATTGCAGCATTTGGTTAGGCTTGTATAATGTAAAAATGATTACATTTTGTAATCCCGATTATATTATTTGATGTAATAAAGATTACACTGCTAGGACTAGTAAATGAGGATGCAGACATCCTATAATCGAGTGAAAAAGATACTATTGCAATTATAATTTTTTAATTTAACCAAAGTGGTCACCCATAAATGCTATTAAATATTAAATAATTACTACTGTTAAATATTTTTAAAAAATTAATTAATAATATAAAAATTTTAAACATATTCCCCCATATAAAAAATTCATAAACTTATATTCCACCATTAAAAATATTAAAATATCCCATTAAATAATATTCTCACTATTAAATATTAAAATATTACCATGAACCCAACTTGCACATTGCATAATATTTCTACTATTAAATATTAAAAAATTATTATGAACCCAATGTGTGCAATGCACAAATTGAAAAAATTACCATGAATCTAACATATACATTATACACATATTAGTAGATAAAGGTAATTTTATCTCTTAATACATTATTCACATATATTCTCATGTCATGTAATCCAATAAGATGTTTTTATGCATGTGCACCACCTTTCCTTGATAACAAATTAAACAAATTCATATACCCATCATTTCATTACATTCTATTCCATTATATTATATTTCATTATATTACGTCTTATTCCGTTAACCAAACGGACACCAAGTGCTGCTTGGCGACGGGTGCTAACTAATAATATTTCATATTTTAATTCTTCCTTTATGGGAATAGCAGGGAACGAGAATAATAAAAATAAATAATAAGTATTTTTAATCAAAAAAATTCTACATGTCAAGGATTCAAAACTAAATGATTGAAAGCAATATAGTTTTTTAAAAAATAAATTATATATTTTAAGGTTAAATATTAAATAATAATAATAATAATAATAATAATAATAATAATAATAATAATAATAATGTTGTATCTTGCCATTGACGAATTAATTATAGAAACTTTAAATTTAAATTTAGTTCTCTAACAAAATTCTTGAAATCTCATGAGTTGTTTTTTTTCCCCTAAAAATTTTTAGAAAAATTGAACATGAAAGACTTGTGGGCTGTGAGCCTTGTGACTGCGGAGTCCAACCAAGGGTGCCGAACAGAAAATTCGGCTTTGAATTTCAGCAGAAGAATTGAGAGTTTGAGACTGTTATATCAAAAAAAAAAAAAAGACAAGAAGAATTGAGACTGATTGCTAGCCGGCCAACACGTGTTTCCCTTTAACTTGATCGCCTCGTAAAAGACCAGGGGACGAAGAAGGTCAGATAGTTCACTCCACAATCAAAGCTCGCCGGATCAAAATGGCCGAAAGGGACGATCAGATAGCCCACCATTTGAATGAGTGAGTCACTCGGTCGTGAGTGTCACCGAGTTGGGTCCACCATGAACAAATTGGTATAATTTCTTGTGTTACTGTACTTAGTCTTGTCATTAGCTTTAAATAATGAATCACTTTGCATTGTTAAACTGTCATATGAATCGGAGAAAGCCAAGAAGATGACAAGCCTAGTGTTGTTTAGTGCACTCACTCTACCCAAACATCACTCGATCTGCGCTCTTCAAAACAAACCTCCCACTTCCTAATAATAATGGGCTAACATCCAGGTTTTGGAAAGTGGAAACTAATCAATTAAAGAAGGTAAATGGCTGGGATTTAATTATGCAATACTTCCTCCGATCCTAATTATAAGATAAAGTTGACTTTTTTGAAGAAATTAAGGAAGCCAATTAAATTACTTTAGAGTATTTATATTTATATTTTTTTCTCCAAACTAATTAATTTGACTAATAAACTAACATATAATCTAAGGATACTAAAAATATAAACACTCTAAAGTAATTTAATTGGCTTCCTTAATTTCTCCAAAAAAGTCAACTTTGTCTTATAATTAGGACCGGAGGGAGTATGATTTATGTTTGACTTGACGGTAGCAAAAATGGCTTTTTAAACTGAAATATATTTGGATGATTATTTTGAAAAGGTAGTTTAGTTGAAAAATGACTGAAAATAACATAAATCTTATTAAATAATATATATATATATATATATCAAGTATATATTGTGATAATTTAAAAAACACTGAAAATTAAAGCTATGAAAAAATAAAAAATAGTTAATTTAGTATTGAGAAGTTTTTTAAAATATTGAAATACTTAAGTATATATATTTAATGGATAAAAATTTATATAAATTATACATCATACAAATGTAAAATTTTCTAACATCATGGTATTACATAATTAATTTGATCACATGTCCAGTACAATTTAATCTCTAATCGTGTCACATATAAGATTCATTTGAGAAAAAAAAGAAAAGAAAAGAGACAGTGACGCTTATGAGAGAAGAGAATTAAAAATAAATTGGGGTTATTAAAAAGTATTAAATATCGTAGCTATTATCAGCCAAAACAACGATAACATATAAGCACCTCCATAATTGTTTAAGATTTAAAGCAGCTTTTGATCCATAAGTCAAATAGGTTAAAAGTTAATCCAAGCATGTCAATCTATATATCTTATAATACTATTCCACCAAAAACACTGTTCATAAGGAACGAACCACTGTGATTTCTTCTCCCATAGTAAAACACTGTTCATAAGAAATAAACGGTCCAGATCTTGCTTACGTTCTCACTACCCTTACATAACGTCAGCCAATTCAAATCGCATGTCCCCCATGCTATTTTTCCGCGCCTTTCAATTCAAATTCAAATTCAAATTCATCGCTGGGACGGAGCATATATGAGCTGGACGGAAGCACGACTAGCCATTTATCGCTGGGAATTGCTGCCATTCTCACAGTAGTTTACTGCCATTGCTGCTTCAAATTTCTTCATCCAAATTTTTTGTCACTCATTCACACACTCTCACCCTCAGTTTCTCCACACACATTATATCTTGCCTACAACCTCTCTCCCCTTGTATAACGTTCACCCATTTTTCTACTGTGAGAACGTTATGCAAAAAGTTGACGAAAGACGGACAGATCTGGCTGTACCGCTGGCCGATAAGATGCCAGAAAGATTTCTAATAGGGAGTGGATAAAGAGGTTACGGGCAGAATGATGTCGGTGATGCCGGAGAGTATGAGGCAACTTTATTTCCTTGATATCCGATGATAAATATTTCTAATGTGAGCTTTATTTCTTTGTATAATGTAGAACTGTGAGATATCTGCCCTGAAGTGGATGAACAATAGGCATCTTTGGTGATGATTCTGGTCAGGAAGCTACTACGAGGATGGCGGCGACAGAGTGGACATAGAGACGAGGGTGAGATGGTGTTGGTGTAAAGTTTGAGACGGAAAAATCTTTTTCTTCAAGGTGATCTTTTTCCCCTGCCTTCCCCCTCTATCAATTTTCTTCAAGTTTATTAGTTTTTTAACTGATTCACAAGCTTTCCATCGTAAAAGCAGCAGGCAGGAATGTGGTAGCGGATGATGGTCTTAAACTTGATATACCTTAGGCAGTAAAAGGTACCAGATTCTGCAGAAAATGGCGGTGAAGGTTGATCTGTGAAGGTGAGAGAGAGAAAAGAGGGAGAAATCGACTGTCTCAGGTCCAGCCCTTTCTACTTTCTCCGCTTCTTAAGATCTCTCGCTGCGACTCTGTTCTGCTTCTTATGTGTCTTCGGTGCTGCGTCTCTCCGTCCAAGATGTGGAAGATGGTTGTGGTGAGATTGGAGAGGGAAAGTGACGGTGGTGATAGAGATCTCGCAGTGACTCTGTCTCTTGTCGATCTCTAAATCCCACACTCGCTGAAGCTCGCCGCCATGGTGAGAGTGAGAGGATGACGGTGGTCCACTACACTGTGTCTCTCTCTACCAAAAAGACAAGGATGCCAGTGGTGGTGAGGAAAGTGAAGGTAATGTTGATGGTGTGAGATGGAGGTGACAAGGATGCCTCTGTTCTCTCCCTTCTCATCAACCATGGCCGACCTCAGATGTCAGTGTCCAGTTGTTGCATCATTCTGGGGTCACAGTCTCTCACTCCTCCTCTTCTCTCTCTATAAAGCTGATTAACCTTACCCTGCTTCATCTCTTATTCTTCTAAGATGAGAAACGGAGTTAAAACCCAAAGCTCTTTGGGTTGAGTAATTAAAAATATGTTTGAAAATCACAAACACCAGAAGAAAAATTCATGATTATCTGCAGAGATAAAAGTAAAGAAAAACAGAAAAAAGGGGAGAGGAGTCTGTATATCTGTGCCCACTGAGCTGTGTCCATGGATTGGATTAAGAGAGAGCCAAAAAAAACGAGAAAAGTCAAAGCTATGGAGTGTGAGAGAAAGGAGAAGCTGCGCCTGATATTCCTTTATTCTATTTGTTTCCACGAAGTGCTGTCCAGTTTTTTGGTCTAAAAAAGTAATGTCCGGTTTCACACTTTCACTTGCCCATTTGCTATATATTTTTTAATTTAATTTCAATTTCAATTTAGATTGACATGATAGTTCTATTTTAACTATATAAGATGCTTTCAGTCTTTTTTTCATCTTTTATATATTATCTTATAATGCACAAAATTAACAGAGAGTGGCGGCAAAAAAATTAATAGAGAGATGGAAATGGGAGGTGCCCATGTGTAAGAAGCTTCTGAAAGTTTGTGTTTATAAAATTTGAAAACAAAAAAAAAAAAACTAAAATTAAAGCTATAGTATATTGATATATGGCATATAATTTTCGTGTAGTGTGTTCTCTTTATTCTTAATTACATAGATCTTTCTCTAATATCCAGATACTAAACAATTATTTAATAAAAAAATGAATTTATAATAAGACGTTTAATAATATGAAAAATATATTTCAGAATGTTAAGATAATAAACAAATGAAACTATTTATGACCTCAGAATAGTGAAATTTATTATAAATTTCATTACATATATTGATACATTGATATTGGTTATATATTTAAAATTGTGAAAAAAAATAAAATAACTTTTTCCTATTGTGATTAGAACTAATAGCTCCTTTTATATAATCCATATGATGAAATTGACATTGGTGAGGACTTAATTGGTTATGTCATAATCATTTTTATTTTTGAATCAGTTGTAGATTGAGAAGGGATTTAGATCTTTATAGTGTGGGGTCGCAATTGAATAGAAAGTAAGAGTAAGAAAAAGAAGAAGAAGAAAAAGGAGAGATACCAAAAGCTGCAATCCAAGTGAAAAAGAAGAAGATAGATCAGTATAATCATATATACTTTGACATAAAACTATAATTCAATTAAGGCTCTTTGTGCTCAAGTTATCATGGCTAAGGTACCTCACACATCTCGCTATATATCATAAGTTAATTAATAATTAATACTCCTTTTTATGTTAAATATAAAACTCAGTTATATAATTTGAAAAAAGGGAGAATTGCTGATAAATACCTTTTTAGTAAATTAATTGTTGGATGCTATCATGGAAGATCTGTTGCACATAATGAAAGATATTTTACTTACAACGGAAGATTGTTTGCATATTTATATGGAAGATTTTTGCACACACGGAAGATGGTTTGCACAAAACGGAAGATCGCTTGCATACACGGAAGATCGCTTGCACGCTTGGTAGCAATCAGCAATTAATTTGACATAAAGGTATTTTTGGACAATTCTTCCTTAAAAAAATTAAATAAATTACTCAACTATATATAGCATATGTAACATGATCTCTATAAAAATCATTGGATTATATATATATATTAGTTTAGAAGTTAAACAAATTAGTTTGAAGAAAAACAATAAATATAAATAACAAAATGAAAAAAAAAATCTTATATTTAGGAACAAAATTGATCTCTAATTTAGGTCTTATATTTATGATTAGCAGGTCTTTAAAATATTACTACTGCATGTTTTTAATATAAGACCTAATTAATTTTTTTGGAGAGATTAAAGAAGTTATATAAATTGTTTTAAAGTATTTTTATTTATCTTTTTTTATACCAAATTAATTTGTTTGATTTATAAATTAATATATAGTCAAATAAAACACAACATATATTTTTATTAACTAACTTATTTAGCTTCCTTAATCTCTTCAAGAAAAATTAATTAGATCTTATATTAAGAAAGGAGGGATAAAATTTGTTCATTAACTATAAGTACTACAGCTCAGTTTAAATTTCATGTACATGTACACCGACAGTCGCTATAATTACATGCATGGATATCTCCATGATGATGTTTTTCATCTTTAAAAGTCGCATATGGTTATAATGTTTTTGTCATTCTTTTATTCTATCTTGGTGCAACTGGATGTTATACTTCTTTGTGTCTATATCAAGGCGGATGCAGTGCAGGGTGTTGAAAGAACAGTGATATATTTCAATTTTAACATAATATTTAATATTTTATTTAAAGATTTTATCATTAATTTTGGACTAAATGATATTTATTATGATTAAATTGAATTACAAAACTATTGTGTAAAGATAAAACTTAAAAGGAAATATTTCTTATGATATTGTGATTACTTTTCAAAATTTCAATTTTGAATAAAAATATTATAAGATTTTGATTTGAATTGTAAGTTCACTTTGGGCAAATTATAGATGAGGAATCAAAAAGTTAAGATGCACAACAAGGATTAAAGAAGAAAATACAATTCTGCATGTGGCTAAAAGTAATGTTGACAGAAATGAGGGTATTTTTATGTAATATTATCCGTTACTTTTCAGTGAATAACATAACATGCAGCACAATTTACAGAAATTTACCACGAATATCCAAATTTTCAGTTTGGTCCAAAAATCCGAAAATCTCAAAATCACCGTCATAAACCTCTGGAACTGATTTCCTCCAGCCTCTTATGCATAATTTGGAGAAATCTGATATTAATATAATCTTGACGGAATTACAGAAAAGTGCTTCGAATTTTTAAATTACCAATTTGGTCCAAAAACCCGAAAACAAATTTATACATTGATTTTTTATCCTATTAAAATATTTAATAGATTATAATAAAGGCAATAATAAAGGATGTTTTGCTTTATAAAAAAAAGCTATTGGACAAAACAAAATGATGAAAGAAGCTTTAAACTTTGGCCACTTTCAATATATAAAATTATTTATCCTATCCATTCTACATATCACCATTGTATTGCTAAATATTGTATGTTTCACTTTCTACCCGAACTGAAAAGCATATTGCACATTTTCATATAATAAATCTTTAGCTGATGCCCAGACTGACTGTGCTTCAAGTTTGTAAATTTCCTCATGAAATCCAACCGCTAAGGCATATATAATCTTCAGTCTTCATTATCACTATTGGCATAAAGTATTCTACAGGGAATCACGGTTGAAGTTCTATTTGTTTTGTCCATTAAAATAGTCTCCGTTTACATACTAAATTCATATCAGATTAATAATTACTTTGAAGTTATTTTAAACATTCAGAGTGGATTTCTGATTTCCTAAGTCCATTTAAAGGATGTATGTTGTGTATTGCTTTTGTTAACATCTCATGCTAATACCACATCATCAATCATTGACATCCCGAGTCCAAGTTGCTTATTCATCTTGTATGGTCAACCTAATCTAGCTTATAAGACCACACATTTGTACTTCAGTAGTTTCATCTTTTCATAAATAATCCATTTCATTCTCTTTTAACTTCTTTTTAACCTCTATCACTTCCTTCTTTTTCTAATTTTTTCTTCTTTTATGTAGATAGTAAGACTACTAATAGTGTAATATGTAGGAGTTATATGTATATTATTAGTATATATGTCATGAACATTTCAGGTAGTAAGATAATGAAACATGTTGGGCTAATTGATAATGTTTCTAATTTATAATAAGTAGAAGCATAAGCTCCCCATGCAATACACGGGTAGCACAAAGAAAGGACAATCAATAAGTCATATTGATTTTATATCTATAAAAGCCTATTTTTAAATAATTATAATCAATTGCTTATGTTTGAAAAAATTATACTCAAATAATTAGAACTAATTTACATATATTATATATATATATTCGTTTCTCAAATAGAACTGGACATATATCCATCTAATGTTATATTTATTATCATATAAATTGTTTATATTTCAACAAACTGAAGAAGCTATTATATCTGTTCTTATTTAAATTTGAGTCACGTTGTTCTATATTAAGAACCAAATAAGCATCATTTGCTTTTAGGGTCTGTTTGGTGTGAGGGATTTGGAGGGGAAGGGAGGTGAAGGAAAATTTTTATGAGTTGGATTTTAAAAACTTGAAGAAGTGGGGTAATAAAATTTTAATAAAGAGAATATATAAGATAAAAGAGTAAGAAAATTTAATTAACAATTTTTAACCCCACTTCTCTAATTTTTTAAAATTCAACTCAAAAAATTTTTCCTTCAACCCACTTTCCCTACCCTCCTCTTATACCAAACAAACCCTTAAAGTTGTATTAGATTATGTGGTGGATTAACATGAGTTGAAAACAAGTATAACATTGCTTTAATAAAATACTCCCCACGCAACGCGTGGGGGAGTAAATGCTAGTTTTTTCTAAAAGCACTTAAAAAGTTGTTTTGACATATTGACACATTCAATTGTGAATCAAAACAAACGCTGTGACTTTAGATATTTCCTTGTTTGCCGGCTCCCTTCGTCTCGGTGATTTCTTGA